>CM077478.1:13064767-14284136 GCA_039654755.1 Calcarius lapponicus | reverse complement strand
GAATTGGTAAATTTTCCCTTCAATAAAAAGGAAGTGAGGGGAAACATTCCAGTGTCCCACTACATAAATACACTTAGAGAAGAAAACAGTTTGATCTGCAGCTTGTGTAGGGTGAAACAGACAAAAATGAACAATAGAAGATATTTCAGTAATAAAGTAAGGAAAAACCTTCAGCCTACCAAGAGAGAGAAGCACAGGGACACATGAGGGACAATTAAATGGGGACAGCTGCAGGAGAGATCCTTATTAACCCATCTATTAAGAGTTGATCCATGGCTGTGCTTCAGTTCCAGTGCTGGATTAAATGATCCCCTGAGGCTCCTTTCAGATCCTGTCCCACAATCTGGGCCATCTTTTTGGAAGCACAGGAAGTTGTGGCCTATAAAACCAAAACCCCAAAGATAAGAGCATTTTGACAATGACAATCTGCAAACAAGGCAACCTCAACTTGGACCCTCCTGGAAAGGGAACTTCCAAAAAGTGAGATAAGAATAGAGGAGGCTGCAGGAACAGCAAAAGGATGAGTGGAGACTTGGGAAACAGCAATGAGGTTTTTGTGGAGATGAAATATGGGAACATCATCTTAAAAAACTGGAGGACAATTGGGTGTGCTCAGAATCTTGACTCTGCTTGTTCAGAATTAAACTTTATTGACATTTATCAAGACAAGACTAATGAAGAAGATTGGGCAGAAGCAGGGCCTGGATTTTGTTTGTTTAATTGTAATTGGTTTTTCCAACAGATAATTAACTGTGGAACTCATTGCTCCAAGACACGACAAAGACTGGGAACTTCTCAAGGGGAGTTGGAACAGCAGAGATGTCAACAAGACTGAGAGGCACAATGTTTGTTTAGGGGGAATAAATTATTCCTGCTCACAAATTAAATCAGCCATGGAGCCCTGTGGACAGCAAAGGGGGAGTTTGGAAGCTCAGGATTGAAAATTTCCTTATTCTGGATGTTTATTCCATTTGGTGCTGCCCAGCATGGCTGGCAGAGGAGGTCAGCAGGTAGATCCATGGCATGGAATAATGGAATCATTGAGTGGTGTGGGTGGGAAGGGATCCTACAGCTCATCCCATCCCACCCCTGCCATGGGCAGGGACACCTTTCACCATCCCAGGGTGCTCCAAGCCCTGCCCATGGGAAGGAATCAATCTAAAAATGTTCGTCCCTATCACCCCACGTATAAGAATCAAACCTTTTGATACTTCTGGCAGCCTTTCAAATGCAGCTGCCATCAGGAATGTTTTAATTTATAAAGATCAAGGCTGACCCTTTTATTGGCTAGAGTTTTTTTTAACTAAAAGATTATTTTTAGGATAGGTATGTATGTGACGATTTTGATAATAATGTATTAATCATTATACCTTTCAATGTGTGCAGAGATTAATTAATAAGGCCATCAAAGAAGTGATTTTGATGGAAAAGAAAAGGGAGATGTTGAGATATTGGGATATTGGGATATTGGGACACAAGACAGATGATGGACTTTGGACCTGGTTAACATAAGAGATTTGATAACAGGATGCTTTGACAAGAGCAAACAGAACAGGATTGTGAGAAGATTCAATCAGACTGGTTTACCAGAAAAAGAAAATTTCATTAAACTCTTCAAGCAAGAGATGTTGTAATGTGCATAAGTTTGTGTACGTGATTTTAACCTAATCATTGTAGTAAACATTACTAGTCTTCCTAAAACAGTATGTAAGCATTGGTAGTCCACAATAAATTAAGATTCTGATCACCAATCAGTCTTCCCTGTCTCTCATCATGGCTGACAGTGCCCAGCCTGGCCTTGGGCACTGCCAGGGATCCAGGGGCAGCCCCAGCTGCTCTGGGCACCCTGTGTCAGGGCCTGCCCACCCTGCCAGGGAACAATTCCTGCCCAATATCCCATTTAACCTCCTCTTTTTCAGTTTTAACCTACTCTGTCCTCTCAGTTGCAGTTGTATCTTCACAACTCCAGCAGGAATACAAGCCCTGTGGTAGCTGGAATTTGCCCTTGGCATTTTCTCTGGTTTCTGTGGTTGAGATGACCCCAAGGTGTCAGAAAGTCTCTTTTTTCCCAGCCCCACGACCGAAGAAAAAGTTGAGATTTGTCAGTTCTACTTTTCAAGGTTGTTTATTTTCTCTTATCTATAACATTCTTTCTCTGACCTGCTGAGATCTGTCCAGCAGGTTGGATTGAGGCACAGTGACTGCCCTTGGGGTGGTGTTGGCTTTTTATACTTTTATATATAGTACTTTTTGTATTTTATTTACAATAATTTTCCAATATCTATCACCTATGTTAGACAGTCTGTCTCTACTCTAAACCAATCCAGCAGTGCCACCATCACAGCAGAAGATGGAGGACAAGAAGGAGGAGGAGGACAGGACACACCCAGATTCCTCCATCTTGCCTCTTGAACCCCCATTCTAAACCCCAAAATTCTAGTTTTTCACTCTGTGACAAATTCACTATCATTCCACTCAAACCCTTGTGGCTTGTAACTCCTCCACACAAAGTTGGTAATTGTTTTCCATGGACTAAAATCCAAGGCACAGGTGTTTGTGACTCCATGCCAAGGTCTCTGAGCCCCTGCCAGGGTCTTGAGCCATCCAGGGCAGCCAGAGGAATGTCCTGGGTCCCGACAGCATTTCTGGGCACCAAATGGAAAACCCCTCTAGCTCCTAAGAGCACCAGCCAAGGGCTGTGGTTGGGAATATTTGGGAATTCAGCCTCTGGAGGAATGTCAGGCCACGCTGGTGTCCCAAAGAGCTCAGAGCCTCTGTGAACCACCCAAGGGTGTCCAAGGAAGGTGCTGGGCTCAGAGGCTGCTTCATGGAGCCTTCCTGAGGGGAGTTAATGACAATATTGGAGGAACTGGAGGGGAACATATGGAATTTCAAAGCTGCATGGAAAAGGACATCAGTGCTTAATGCTTGAATTCACCACTTAAAATAAATGCCTCTCCATGCACCAGCAGTGCTTTAGCTCTGCCTTATCTCTGCCCTTTATCACCATGAAATCCAAGCACAGATGAGCTCCAGCCTGATGGCTCTGGGAGGAATTGCTGGGCAGAACCTGATGATAATGAGTAGCTGTGAGATGGGGATGAAACTTCTCCATATACTGAATATTTATTTCAAATTGTTGCCAGCCAAACCAGTGGCAAGAAAAACAATAAGACACAAAACCCTTGTCTTTTCAATACATGAGTTTTATTTTTATTTTAGGTCTTCTTGCTCCACTAGCAAAGGTCATAAATTATTTAACTGCTGTGGCTCGGCTTTCTCTTTTTTACTGTCTAATAAAATCAGAGAAATATAAATCTATTTTAGGTCCTTTTTTACAAATAATTGAGAGGGGTGACAAGCAAAACAAGAATTGAAGCAACAATTCAAGGCAGGATGGCAGCAAGTTGTGAGCACACCAGGAGGTTCCAGTAAAAAGCCTGTAAGGTGATTTTTGCTTCTTCTTGGCCAAAGATGTCTTGTTGCCTTTTTAAATTTAATAATTTATTGATTCAATGCCTGGATTTTTCATCTCCTGGCTGCTTGCTGCCTATTAAACACATAATTCAGGGGGTTACATTATTGTACTTTGGGCTGCCCACGTTTCAGGCAAAAGCTGGGAAAGAGGCGCTGAGAACTTTTGTGGGAATGAATCAGGTTGTGGAGCTATGGGATCAGATCCCTGCCTGGTTTTCCTGGGACTGTTTAGCCTGGAGATTTTAAATAAGCAGCAGTTTTTTGAGCGTGGACCTGTTTTGGTTGGCACTTGTAATTGTTGCAGGAGAAAAAATGGAAAGGTCAAGGAAGAAGTGGAAAAAGGGAGAAATTTAGCTCAAGGAAAAAGGAGAGGAGCAGCGTGGGAATAGGGGAGCAGGGTGGGTATTTAAGGGTTGGAACCTTTTCCATGTAGGAAATTTCCCTACTATCCAATTTAAAACTCCCCTGGCACAACTTTTCCCTTTCCCAAGAGGGAAACACCTGAGCTCTTCCTCTGCCCTAGAAAGTGGGGATCTGTTCTTCTCTGTTCCATAGGAAATCAGTGGAGCCATAGGACCACGGGATTTGTAAGGTTGGAAAGACCTGGAAGATAAACAAGCCCAACCCTCGACCCAGCACTACCACATTCAGCACTTACCCTTGTCCCCAGGTGCCACATCCACAGGTTTCTGAGCAGTTCCATGGGTAATAATCCAGCACTGCCCTGGGCAGCTCTGTCAATGTCTGACAACGCTTCCAGTGAAGGAATTTCCCCAAATTCCACCCTGCCCGTGCCCTGTCCCAGCCTGAGGCCGTTCCCTCTGCTCCTGTCCCTGTTCCCTGGAGCACAGCCCGACCCCCCCGGCTGTCCCCTCCTGTCAGGAGCTGTGCAGAGCCACAAGGGCCCCCCTGAGGCTCCTTTGCTCCAGGCTGAGCCCCTTCCCAGCTCCCTCAGCCTCTCCTGGGGCTCCAGACCCTTCCCCAGCCCTGTTCCCTGCCCTGGACACGCTCCAGCCCCTCCAGGTCTCTCTTGCCATGGTCTTGAACCCTTTCAGATTTTCCATTCAAGTCCCAGAGCCAAAAGGCCACAGGGAGCAGCCTCTCCCAGCCCCACTCATTTCCCACCCCTGCTCTGCACAAATTCTTTCCAGAAATCTCCACGAAGATTTGTCCTCCCAGCCCTCAGCCTTCCTGAAATTTCCTCAGGTCTCTTTCTCCCAGGACTGATCTTCACTTAAAGACCATAAATGATCAGGAGTTGGTTTAGACACAGAGGAATAGAGATTTTGGGATAAAAATAGATTTCCTCCTTCCACATGAATTCCTGCAGCTCCCTCATCATTTCTGCCTGAGCAACATTAATGACTCCCATCAGAAACCCCTCCAGAGGATCCCTCTGCAGAGCAGGGAGAGGAATTCAGAGGACACCAAGGGCCCCTTTCCACCTTTCCCACCATCCTTCACAGCTCTCTCTGAGCTGGGAACGAGGTAAAGGGATTTAAGAGGAGGAATTAAAGGTTAAGCAGGTTCCAAGCAGCACAAAGCTGGTTTAAGGTGGCTGATGAGAAGCTGGGGCAGAAGGGATTCGTGATTCTGTCAGGAGCAAAGGGAAAGATTCAACTCCTCCAGTAGCTCAGGGCGGGGTGTGTGTGTGTGGAGCAGCTAAAAAAAAGTTCTTAAAATACAGAAAAGGGATCTGGAATGCCAGGGCTCCAAAAGTGACAGAAGGGAGCTGAGGGTGGAAGGAAAATGTGCTTTTGTGCTAAGATTAAACTTGGTGTTCATTGCTGGCTTAGGCAGGAAAAAGTCAGCTGCACCCCCGAAAGGGGCCCACTCAGACAAAGGGGTGGGGAGAGCTCAAAAAACCTCCTGGGTCAGCTGTGCCTGGCCACTGAACGAGCCACCAGCCCATCCAAGGAGCCACCAGCCCATCCAAGGAGACATTACCCCACCAAAGGAGCCACCAGCCCAGCAAAGGAGCCACCACCCCACCAAAGGAGCCACTAGCTCATCCAAGGAGCCACCTGTCCATCCAAGGAGCCACCAGCCCATCCAAGGAGCCACCAGCCCAGCAAAGGAGCCACCTGTCCATCCAAGGAGCCACCAGCCCACCCAAGGAACCAGTGACCCTTCCAAGGAGCCACTGAAGGGGTGTCCCCTGGAGTGTCCCCGTGGCCTCAGGGACATGTCCCAGACCAGCCCTGGTGACACTGTCCCTGTACACATCTCTAAATGTGTGCACAGAGCTATGCTGCTGTGCCTCTGGGGTTCCATGCTGAGCCTTCCCTCTGCTCAGAGCTGCAGCATTGCCCCCTCAACCTCCTGGATATGCTGGGATGCCCCTAAAATTCCCATTTTTTCATGTGTAACCTGGGGGGGAGTAACGTGGTGTTTATCCTGTCCTGCTGTTTGACCTGCCAAGGTTTTTAAGGAATATTCTGGGTCTCAGGAAAGGCTGGTTAATGGAAAAGGGAGGGCACTGGTTGTGTAGCAGAGTAGAGGCAGCAAATCTTTAAAGGATTGGGATAAGGATCAGGCTGATTTTTCATATTTTGGTTTTTTTAAGTGAATTCAGAGAAATAAAGGAGGAGGTGGAAACCCCCATAACCTGGAGAGCAGAGAGTGAGGGAACCATGGCATAAAAGATTGGGAAATGCAATAGCTGGGGAGAGAGCTGAGGGAAGGATGACCCCAGTGCCCAGGAGGCTCAGGGAAAGGCAGAGCCTGGGGAGCTCAGGGCTCACCTCACCTCCACCCAAACCATCCCTGCAGCACCAGGGTGCACAGACTCATGCTCCATTTCCCCTCCTCAGGTCAGAGATTGATTTTTCCATAGGAACTGAATCCAATCCCCTGGCAGAAAGCTCCATATCTGACTGGAGCTGTCTGCATTCCTGCCTACCATCAGGGGAGGGAAAGGTGTTCCCACAGGAGGCCATCTGCACTGGTGCTGGAGCAGAGGAGAGAAATCTGCAAACAATCAGGATAAGTATAATGATGATTTTTTGTATTTATGGTTTTTGAGTGAATTCCATGAAATGAAGGGAGAGGACAAAGCCCTCTAATGAAGAGAGCAGAGGGTGGGGGAATCACATCATAAATTATTGGGAAATACAATAAATAGATTGATTTTTCCATAGGAACTGGAATCATCCCCCCTGGCTCCATGTCTCATTGGAGCAGTCTGCATTCCCTCTGTACCATCAGAGGAGGCAGAGGTGTTCCCAGAGCAGCCCTTCCTGCCTGTGCTGATCCCAAAATTGGGGCTGGATGATTTTGGGGGGTCTCTGCTCTCTGTAGGGATCAGGGGAGCCCTGAGACCCCACTGAGCCTTCCTACACTGTGGGGCTCCAGCTCTGCATCTGAGGACTCCCACTGTGTTCTGGATTTTGTAATCCAGCACTGAATTCCTCCCCAGGATAAATTTGGTTTATTCAGCTTGGCTGGTGCTGGGAGATGATGGATAAACCCTCTGAGCCAAAATCTGTTCCTCTGGAAAGGGTTCAGATACAAAAAAGTCATCCCATACCTGAGATGTGAGGTGGGACCCTGAGGGGCTGGGAACTCTCAGGCTGAAAACTTGGAGTGCCAGGAGATGGAAAGGAAATTCCCAGAAGCTCTGAGTCCCTCAGCAAAGTCACAGTGAGGCACCTTCACTGCTGGGGCTGCCTGGCAGATGGAAAACCCTTCCCAAGAAACCCTTCTTGATGGATCTGGATTTTGGGAATGTGTGGTCCATATTTCACTACCTCCTGAGACATCTCCAAGGCCTCCCTTGGTTGGATTTCCCACCTGAACACCAAAGCAAAGCTGTTCTGTGTCTGTGATCTCCCACCCTGGTCAGACACTTTAACTCTAGACTTTGTGCTAATCCCAAATATTTTAACAACAATTTTATGTCTAAATTTGTGTGAGGGAGACAAAGTGCTAAGGAACAGGATCCCCAGGAGAAAGCATCATTGCCTGATTATTCCCAGATCATTCTCTGCTGAGGATTATTTTGTGTGTGAAACTGGGGCAGTGCTTTAATGGAAGGATGCAGTGTTAGATTTAAAGCAGGGGTTTGGAAGGTAAATTCTTCTCAGGAGATAAAAAACCATCCAGGGAGTGCTCTGGTATTTCCTGGAGCCTTGTTTCGGTGCAGTCTTGATCCATATGGAGAAACTCTCAGGTGACAGGAAAACTGAGCTTTCCCATGATTTCTCTGTGCTCAGGAGGAGAGTCTGGATTTTCCCAGGCTGGACCCAGATCTCCAGGAACAGCGGGTGCTCATTCGAGGTTCAGAAGTTGTGGCTGATCACAGAATCCTGGAATGGGTTGGGTGGGAAAGGACCTAAAAAGCTCATCCAGTGCCACCCCTGCCATGGCAGGGACACCTCCCACTGCCCCAGGCTGCTCCCAGCCCCAGTGTCCAGCCTGGCCTTGGGCACTGCCAGGGATCCAGGGGCAGCCCCAGCTGCTCTGGGCACCCTGTGCCAGGGCCTGCCCACCCTGCCAGGGAACAATTCCCAATTCCCAATATCCCATCCATCCCTGCCCTCTGGCAGTGGGAGCCATTCCCTGTGTCCTGTCCCTCCATCCCTTTTCTCCAGTCCCTCCCCATCTTTCTTGTCAGCACTTTCAGGGGCTCACCACCCTCACAGGGAAGGATTTCTTCCTAATAAGATTTTTTTCCTCATGCCCTCAGTTCCCTTGGTGCTTTCTCCCACTGTTTGGCTGCTTCTCTCTCTTCCCAATTTCCAGGTGTAACAACCCCGTGAAATCAGAGACTCCCCAGTCCCTCTTCCCCCAGTGCACAGCTCTCTCATGGGGAATTGGGTCTGTTCCTAAAATCCATTCATGGAATATAGCCTTGGATTCCACCTGGAAGCTGCCAAATCCCAACAACCCTCTTGTTCATTCCTATTTACGTGAGGAGCATCACATTCCTGCAGTGCTGCTGCCCTGCCCTCAATTCCCTGCTGCTCCAGGTGATAACACACCTGGAACAGGTGATAACAGACCAGAAACAGGCGATAACACACTGGGAACAGGTGATAACACACGTGGAACAGGTGATAACACACCTGGAAGTGCAGGGACTGTTTCCCAGTTTCCTGCCCAGTGATCCCAGTGATGTCCAGCCTGTCCTTGAAGGGAGCTGCTTGGAGTGGAAACTCCACTCCAACATTCCTGCTCATCCGTGTTGTAATTCCATATGCTCAGCCCCCAGTGGCTCTGGAGCTGCTGACAGATTTTGGGAATTAGAAATGAAAGGTCTGGCAGTGCCTTCTCTTCCACAGGCATCCTGACAGCCTGGATCATCTGGATCCCTGCTCTGGGCTCTTCCCTGGATATCTTCAGTCCCTGCCTGCACTGAAGGGTTTCATCCTTTCCAAAGGCAGCTCCACATCCGCGCTGTTCCCAGCTCTCCCTTCCTCCTGTCCTACTTTCAGGAGAACAAACATTTGTTCTTTTACCTTTTGTATTTATTGCTCTCCACACAAACCTGACTGAATCCCCCATTCCCTCAACCATCTGTGCCTTTGTTCCCTTCACCCCGAGCCTCTGGCACGGTTCAGCTCCTGTGGGGGCACAGAGGGACCCAGGCTCTCCTTGCTGCTGATCCTGAGCAAGGGCAGCTCATCTGTCCTGCCTGTTCAGAGGATTTCCTTAGGGAAAGATCTGCTCCTCCAAAAAAATCTCCCTTGTAATTAGGAGTAACATGGGCTCATTCATGCCAGTCCTGTCTCCTCTTCCCCACGGGAAATGCCAAAAAAAAGGCTGCATTGTCTGGATCCAGCGTCCCCAGGCACTTAGAGCTGTCCATGGGCCCTGCTCCTGCTTTTTGTAGGGGCTCCTTTGTTTCCTCCCCTGCTGTGGGGTTCATTAGGCTGAGCAGCTGCCTCCACGTGTGCTCCTTAATGTGCGGGAAACAGAAAAAAAATCCCAATTTTCCTAAAATTTAACTGTTTCTTCAGCAAGGAAATTCTCCATAAACTCTGAAATTGTGATTTAGGAGCTGCCAGGCGGAGCTGGGCACAAGCAGAGCACACAGGGTGCAGGACCATGGGATCCGAGAGCATTTTGGGATGGAAAGACTCTTACAGGACATCCAGTGCTACCCATGGGCAGGGACACCTCCCACTGTCCCAGGCTGCTCCCAGCCCCAGTGTCCAGCCTGGCCTTGGGCACTGCCAGGGATCCAGGGGCAGCCCCAGCTGCTCTGGGCACCCTGTGCCAGGGCCTGCCCACCCTGCCAGGGAACAATTCCCAATTCCCAATATCCCATCCATCCCTGCCCTCTGGCAGTGGGTGTAGGAGGGTTGAAGGGTCAGATGGTAGGGAGGGATGAACACCAGAGATCTCTGAGGCCAGGTCAGGAACTTGGGGTTTATCGCAAAGGGCCAAGTGCAGGGCCCTGCTGGGAGCTGCCAGGCACAGCTGGAGCAGGCCCGAGAGAAATAAAGAGAGAGGGAAAGAGGATGAGAGAGAGAGAGGATGGAGAGGATAAGAGCGAGGTTCCCGTTACAATACAATAAATCTTCTTCTGTGTTGAATATTCTAATTCTCACTAACCAATCTAGTACAATATACAAATCCTATAGCATTTACATACAGCCTATAAGAATCATTACATTACCATACTGTGTTACATTCTAAACCCTAAAAACTCCTCTTTGGGCCCTTCTGCCAAGCTGTGGGGTCTGCTCTGACCCTTGGAGCTGCCTGCAAGCAGAGGGTGTTGTTCCATCAAAAGGGGATCACCTTCAGCTGGCCACACCATTGTTTTCCAGTTGTTCAGTAACTGAGGGATCTCAAAGCTTGCTTTCATTTCAGTCTCACTTATAGTTTTATATTCTCACAGTTTTTTGCCAGACAATCATATTTATAAGGCTTTCCTGTTTCATCTTCCCCAACTAGTAGGAAGCCATTCCCTGTGTCCTGTCCCTGCATCCCTTGTCCCCAGTCCCTCTGCAGCTCTCCCAAAGCCCCTTTGGGCACTGGAAGGGGCTCTGAGGTTCCCTGGAGCCTTCTCCTCTCCAGGTGAACAATCCCAATTGTCTGAGCTTTTCAAAGGTCCTCCAGCTTCTTCCCACATCCAGCTGGATCTGCTGGAAGGACACTTCCATGGCTCACACATGGGCATGGGGCTGAGGGGACACATCTGGCCAAGGAGCCCTTCCTGGCCTCTGCCAGGCCATGGGAAGGGAAGGGAAGGGAAGGGAAGGGAAGGGAAGGGAAGGGAAGGGAAGGGAAGGGAAGGGAAGGGAAGGGAAGGGAAGGGAAGGGAAGGGAAGGGAAGGGAAGGGAAGGGAAGGGAAGGGAAGGGAAGGGAAGGGAAGGGAAGGGAAGGGAAGGGAAGGCAAGGCAAGGCAAGGCAAGGCAAAGCAAAGCAAAGCAACGCAAGGTGGAATAAATTTTCCCTTTTCTTACTCATTAAATGGACTTTCTCTTCCATGAGACATTTGAGGGTAATTATTGGAGACAGCCACACTTGAAATGAATTTGCAGAGCTCAGATCGAAGTGAGGAGTCCATCACTGCCTCCTGATAGCCCTCATATTTCCCTCAGCTAAAAGTACAGGATTTTTTCATCTTTTTCCTCTTTTCCCAGCAGCATCCCAGTGGTTTATTTGCTGTAGTTACTCCTGGATGACTACAGATTTTTTTCACTACTGGGAAGTTGGAATTCTCTCGTCTTGGGAATGATTTGAATCCTCCAGGTGCTGACACATCCAGGCAGAGCTCTGCAGGAGCTCAGGAGTTTCCTTAAGACATATTTGGCAACAGGGAGAGGGAAATGTCCTTCTAGAACACAAGGAACCATCTCACATCCCTAAAAATATCTCAAAATACTTGAATTCCCTCTATACATCATCCAGGTGAGCATTTAGCCAGGCAGAATGCTCTGTCCAAAGGAAACAGCAGAAATTATATTGAATTTTAGCCACATCAGGACTGATTAGAGCCTCCTGTGCTCCCGAGTTTCTGTGTTACATGTGTAGGGCATCTACACAACCCTTGGCTTTTCCCACCCCACAGATTTCCCCGTGCTCCCTCACCTTCTCTCCATCCCACTCCAGGTCTGCCCAATCCTCGCCACTTTTGGGAAAGCTCCAGAACATTCCTGTGGTCAGAAAATTCAAGCCACCCCTGCCCTTGAGGACTGAGAGAAATAATGGATGAGGGGCAGGGCTGAGATGTCCCAATCCCTGCTCCATTCCTGGCACTAGAAAAGGGCCCTTCCCACCCTTTCTTTCCTCCATCCCTCCCAACCAAGGCTTTGAGAGAATTTCTCTGGGAAGAAATCATTCCCTGGCTGGATGTGCCTTTTTCCTGCCCAAACCAGGCTACCCTGACTCCAGAGCCACGGGAGTCAAATCTGACACAGAAAGGTGGCATTCCCAAAATTCCTTCTTTCTCTCTTCAGAGATATTCCCTGAAGCTTTTCCCTGCTCCCTCTGCTCCCAGCACTGCGTGGGCCAGGAGAACAAACCCAGTGTCCCAGGCCCTGAATATCCCTGGAAAAAAGAGGGAAAGAACACAGCCCTGGAGCAGCTCAAACACTCAACCCGGGCTGGCTTCAAATGGGAAAGGAGTGAGTAAAAATAACATGCGGGGCAGGAAAAAAGCAACCCTGGATCAGGGCTTTGATCCCACTCCCTGTCCTGCCTCCACTCAAGTG
Organism: Calcarius lapponicus; assembly: GCA_039654755.1. Classification (NCBI taxonomy): domain Eukaryota; kingdom Metazoa; phylum Chordata; class Aves; order Passeriformes; family Fringillidae; genus Calcarius; species Calcarius lapponicus. The sequence goes on along the minus strand of CM077478.1, from coordinate 14,271,992 downwards.
ATGTCCCACTAATCCCTGCAGGGCAGAGCTCAGGGCTCAGAGCTCAGCTCAGTTTAGTTCAGAGGAATCTCTGCAAACATTAGAAAATCAGATTTTTTTTTCCAATGGTTTTACAATTCCTGGGAAATCAGGTCAACAACTCCACGTTAAATATTCCAGCTTGGCCTGGCTGTGTTTGTTTTTGCCATATTTTAGCAGCCAGCTTTTCATGAAATAGAAAAAAAAAAAACCCTTTTACTTTCATTTTTCACAGGATGGATTTAAGAAGTCCAAACCATCTTTGCTTTTCAGCTCTTTATTAAATTTCTCACAGGACCTCTTTGTAGACAAAGGGAATTTTAAACTGGAGACTTTGCTTTGTTCCACTGAATTTTGATATTTCCTGATGGTTTTGGCCCAGCTGGGAGATTTTCCAGGCAGAAGCTCTGGGTTTATTAATGGCTTAAAACACTCCATAATTTCCACAGTGGATCTGAAGGGAAATGCATATTTTGGACCTTTTGGGGTTCTCGTATCCAGCTTTAAAATTCTGATTCTATGTTTGTTCAACAGCAATAAACTTCCAGGGTTTTATGGAGCCATAAAAACCCTCGAACAGCTCCCATTTATGGCCTGGGTGTAATTTACTGGGGGAGGTTTCCTCTCTAATGGGGCAGTGCCAGTGATTGGAGTTCTATTAGCTGGAAACAGCACAGCTCCATTTACAGAATTCCCATCAATAATTCCTGGGCAGGGAAGGGAGGGGCAGGGGAAGGACAGGAGGGGAGGGATGGCAGGAATAGAAAGAAAAGGCCATGAATGCTTCATAAATGAGAAATTCAGTGAAGCTGTCCTTGCAGGTGGGATCAAAATCCCATTTTCCTGCTTAATTTGAGGTGGAGCTGCAAGCCCAGTTCATGCTCCCTCCCTGCAAAGGCACAAAGGCATCCATGGAAAACGCTGCCTCCTAGAGAATTCCCAGGCATTCAGACAGGCCCTCTACTCCCTGGAAGCTTTAGGGCAATAAATGAAATGTTGGAATGATTTACAGCTCAGGAGATCTTTGGAGCAAGGGCAGGGAGAGAAGAACTGTGCACAGGTTCAGGGTCCCTGACCAGACTGGGGAGAAGCCAGGAAGGGGCTGGGATGGGGCGGGGATGGGCTAGGAAGGACAGAGATAGGGTTAGGAAGGGCTGGGATGGGGCTGGGAAGGTGCCTTAGGTTGGAAATGCAAGATGTGTCTGGGGGTGTGTGTTCTGTCCCCACCTGTCAGAGCTGGGGCAGCTCTCTGCTGTCCATGGGGCAGTTTTTTCTTTATCTCTCCCACAGCCAATCCTCCCTCCAGGAGATCTCTGCTGCCCATGGCCACTGAGTGTCCCTGCAGGGCTGATCCAATTCCAGCATCCCATGGGGAGATGCTGCGCCCAGGGCAGGAGCCAAGCATTCCTCCCTGGATCCAATCTGAGCCTGGCACAGCACAGCAGCCTTTGCCCCCTGCATTGCCAGAGGAGCAGCTTTCTGCTGCCCTGCATTGCCAGAGGGAGCCCAGGCCTATCTGCAGCAGCCCTGGAGCTGCAGAGGAAAACTCCCCCCTTGTGCAGGATCCCTGCTGCAGCAGAGCCACAGCTGGCACTGCAGGAGGGCTGAGCCCCCATGGGATGGGGCTGTGCCACCCCTGACACACAGGGGACAGAGACTGCTCTGACTCTGGCAGGGTTGATGTGTATTGCTGCATTTTTCTTTTTTTTCCTTTCTATTATTTTTTCCTAGTAAAGAACTGTTATTCCTATTCTCGTGTCTTTGCTTGAGAGCCCCTTAATTCAAAAATTATAATAATTGAGAGGGAAGGAATTTGCATTTTCCATTTCAGGGGAGGTTCCTGCCCTCCTTAGCAGACACCTGTCTGTTCAAACCAAGACAGATTTTGGTGCCCATTGTGAGGCTCAAGGGCATCAAGAGAAAAAGGGTGAAAAAAGGAATAACATTTCTTGAGTAACCTAATTTTTGTCTGGTGGATACAGAAACCTTGTTAAGTGTCCACCATGTGGTCCAGCTTACTCTGGTTTGGGTGGCACATGGTCCTGGCTGTATTTCTCCCATTTGCAGGCCCTTATCTAAACATGGGTTCTATATCCAAGGCTACTGTGGCTCTTATCTGTTTTGCTTTATGGGTGAATATGGTGAGGAATTCATGGATCTTTAACTTCCTCTGGAAGGCAGGCACATGGATTCAGATCTATCACACACTATGTTTTTGGGGTTACTTTAATAATGGCACCTCTTGTGAGGAAAGCCTGACTGGGAAGGAGTGGCAGAAACATCCTATTGTGACTGGCCCAGAGGCCCCGTGTATTCTGGGCATAGATTTCCTCCAGAACAGCTTTACAAAGACCCAAAGAGACTCAGGATTTTGGCATAGGTGCTGTAGATACAGAGAACATCAAGCAGTTGAACATCTTGCCTGGACATTTAGAAAGCCCATCTGCAGTTGGACTCCTGAGGGTGGAAGAGCAGCAAGTGCCGATTGCCACCTCGACAGTGCACCGCCGGCAGTATCGGACAAATCGAGATGCCATGATCCCCATCCACAAAATGATCCCTGAGCTGGAGAGCCAAGGGGTGGTCAGCAAAACTCACTCACCCTTCAACAGCCCCATCTGGCCTGTGTGCAAGTCTGACAGAGAATAGAGATTGACTGTGGGTGGCAAATGGATTTGTAGGGAATTCTCAAAGCCTGACAGAAGGCTCACACAGTGTGCATCTGTATGCAAACCTTGGGATAAGAATTGCTGACTTAGAAATGCCATGGAATAGGACAGACATTGTTGGGAGAGAAATGTAGCTAGAAAAAAATTCAAAGGATGGCCTTGCAAATAAAACTAGATACTTTGGATAAATAGAACTATGAAAGATGCGTTGTTGGAGGACCCATGAGGTGTAGTTTTAGATGATTGGCTTTAAGGCATTTACAGCATGGTGTGGCTAAAGCTGATAGGCCAAGAGACACTTACAGTGTATTGGAATTAGGAAATAGTTGGCTTCTGATTGTGATGGTGTGAGTTATAACATCTGTATTGTCTCACCCTTCTCATGAGACTGAAAATGCAATAAAAGTTTTTTAAAAATGCCTCTCAGTTGCCCCATGTCTGGGTCAGGAAAGGGCATAATCCGACACTGTGGGCTATTGTGGCTTGAATGAAGTGACTCCAGCACTGAGCACTGCTGTGCTGGACATGCTGGAGCTGCAGTAGGAGATGCAGTCCAAGGCAGCAAAGTGGGAAGCTGTGGCATTCATATTGTCTGAAAAAATTCCTTTGCCCAGGGTTTTTCTGCTGGGAAGGTGAAAGGCGGCAAGAGAGGCCTCAGAAAAAAGGAAAATAATTCTTATCTCATTTGCTTCTCCTGCGTTGTGCTGGTGTGGAGTGTGTTTGGAGATTGTTTACCCACAGGTGATTGTTTCATCAGATTCTGCTGGGAGTTGTTTTCACTCATTGGCCAATCAGGGCCAAGCTGTGTTGGGACTCTGGAAGGAGTCACAAATTTTCATTATTATCTTTTTAGCATTCATTAAGTATCCTTTCTGTATTCTTTAGTATAGTATAGTATAGTATCCTTTAATATAATATAGTACAATCAAATAATAAATTAGCCTTCTGAGAATGTAGAGTCAGATGCATCATTCCTTCCTTCATGGGGCCATCCCTCTATTTACTATAGTACACCACTGCTGACACTGCTGAGGTGTTTTTCTCCATTCCTCTGGCAGCAGAATGCAGGCCTCAGTTTCCTGGGGCTGGGAAGGGGTTGGGGTGTCCCAGCGGTAAAAGAGGGGATGTCACACCCTGCAAACCCCAAATCAGAGAGAACAGCACCTCCTCCATCCCTCCTCCATCCAGAGGTGAAATCCCTGGGAGCTGAGTGTTCCTGGGGCTCTCTGCCATCCATCACTCTGGGTTTTCAGGAGAAAACAAGTCAATGAATGAATTAATTAATTAAATAAAATCAAGATCTTTTTTGACAGAATTATCAAATAATGGCTGGGCCATTAAGGCAGGACTGGAGGATGCTCCAGGATAATGGAGAACTAGGAGAGAATTGTCATTATTTATATTATTGGCTGTTGGCAGATGTGAGTTCAGACCTCGAGTGCTTCTTCTTGAACACCCAGAGGAGAAAATCCCAGTGCAGAGGAGCAGCTCTCAGGCTGCAGTGACTTCAGAAGTTCCCAAGACTGTTTAACCCAGGATAAGAAATTCTTGGAGTCAACACGGTGGCTCTTTAAAACACACTTGTGGGAAATGAATTTGTAGAGAATTTTTTAAATTTGATAGAAGGTTTATATAGTATATATTTATATATAAACTTTGAGATAAGAAATGTTGATTTAGGAATGTTATAGACTAGGATAGATATTGTTAAGAGAGAAATGGAATTAGAAATAAGTTTTAAAAGATAGCTTTATAAACAAGGTTAGATACTTTAGAGAAAATAGAATTATAAAACATGTATTGTAGTAAGATTTATGAGGGGTAATTTTAGATTATTAACTTTAAGGTAATATAGTATAGTGTAGTAAAAGTTAAATTAAGAAATGCTTATAATGTATTGTAATTAAGAAATAGTTGGTTTTGATTGTAATAGTGTGAATTAAAATATTTGTATTATTTTATTTTTTCCAAAAGATTAAAAATAGAATAAAATTTTTTTTTAACTCTTCTCAGTTCCTTCATCTCTAGGTCAAAGAAAACCTTAATCCAGCACACACTGGGTGAGTATGTAACAACAACAAAAAAAGAATATTTAAGTTAGAGGATAATGTTCCAATAATGTCAAAGTGGCCATGAATAAATTTACACTGGAAAGCAGGAAAAACCCCAGACCACTAAGGAATTATATCCTGGAATGACTTTCCAAACAGTACAGTAGGGGCAAGAAACTGAAATTATTTTGAGGTGAAAAAAATGGAGGAAAGCCTGTAAAGCAGGCTATGGGTCAGCCTGGGGGAATAAATGGAATTGGAGTTCTCTGTGACCCACCTTGAGCTGGAACAGGGCAGAGGGGAGGGGAAGGAGCTGCCTTGTTCTCACTGACTGTATTTATTTGTTCCCTGGATATTCTGGATTGTACACACAGCAAACTGAGCTGTCCTGACAAATATTCCTGTAGCCCTGCCTGCTCTGCTTGTAGCAGCACAGCTCCTGTAATGGAAAGAGGATTTATTTCCAAAGGCATGATGTCCAAACTGGAATTAGACAAGGACTTGTGGATTGTACCCACTTTGTTCAGCAGTGCTGGTTCAGCTTTCTTGGCTCAGGGAAAAGAGGGATCTGTTTGCTATTCCTACACATTCCAGGCCTTAATTCTTTCCCAGCACAATCCTGTCTTGCTGTGAGAAGCACGAGGTCATTTCCTTGGTGTTCCCAGGCAGCTTTACAGGGAGTGGAATTAGAGGAACCAATGACCTGATATCTATGGGTAACATTCCCTCCCTGGTTATTTCCTGGGGTGGGTGGCAGAAATTCCCATTACACACAGAATGGGGAAATCAGTCAGAGCAACAGCAAGAGGAAAACAAATTCTTAACCTGGCTGCACCCAGGGCGCACCTGAGTGAAATGTTCCTGGAAAAGCTGTTCCAAGTCATCAGGAAGTGCTGACATTCAGGGAAAGAAAAGAAAAATAGGTTTAAATTCAAAAATGAGTGCTAAATTATTAAATGGCAATTATTTCTTATTATGTCTCTTGTTTTGAAATAGAGAATAAAATAAAAAGAATGGAAATAAGAGAGTAAAATAAGAGAACAGTCACAAAATCTTTGTGGTGTAGAAAGCAGAGGTCACACTGAGATTTTGAGCAAATAAATTTCACCACCAGGACTTTGGAAAGGCCAACAGAAGTCAGCAGGGCTGTTCAGAGGCAAAATGGGTACTGGAAATGCCAAAGGATCATCCAAATTTAGGGAAATAAGGGCCCACCAAAAACCAATGCCATGTTTGCAAGGAGGGGGTCCAGGGAGGCTCCTGCTCCATTTTTAGAAGGGGCACATCAAAACATCATTCCCATAATGAAGGAGATCCTGGAGCAGATCCAAAGGTATTCACAAATCCCCCAGAGGACGCACGTTCCTCCCTGATACCTGAGAATTCCACTGGGGAATTGCTGCTTTAATAACTGGTGGGAAAGTTGGAATGTGAAAATGCCTCAAGGCCAAGGTGAGATCACCAATGTGGTTCCCATTTTTAAAGAGCATCCAGTATGAAGCTCAGGAAAATCTGGAGTGGCAGCACATCCCCACCAGATAACTGTGATTTAAAAGAGGATCCATGGATAAAACAGGATAATGGGGAGAGTTCAGGGAGTTCTGGAAAGAAAAATGGCACTTTGGAGCAGCCCATGGACACAGGGATAAGGGAGACACTGATAAAGCACTTAGATTTCCAAAGGCATTCTACAAAGTCTTTCACCAAAAAAGAAAAATAAGTATCTTAAAGAAGTGAAGCTGCCATGGAATGAGGGCAAAGGTCCTCACATGGATAAAAAAAATGTTTAAAACAGAATAAAAACAGGCTGGGAATTAAATTATCAATGCTCACAGAATGGAAGTGACTGGAATTCACTGAGGGAATGAAATTAGGGAAAAATATTGGAAGTCCTTGTGACAACAAAAGGCAGCAAACACATCCAGGGCACAGGTTCCTGCTCCCACTGTGAGGCTCTGCTCCTCTTTTCTCCTCCTTTTTTCTGCCAAAAAGGTGGGACAGGACTTGAACCAAACAGAGAGAAAAGGGCAGCAGATGGGGTTAAACTGATTCACAAATATGTGAGTTTTTATTCCAGAAACAGCAACAAACACCAGGATTCTGCATCCTGAAAGTGTCTGGATTAGGGCAGGGAGAGATGAGATGAATCTCAACAAACCCACAGCATGAAGGGAATGGCCAGCTCAGGAATAATTGGTATAATTGTTCATTTTCCTGAGGAAGGAAGGAAGGATGGATTCCAGGAAGGAAGGAGGGAAGGATTCCAGGAAGGAAGGATTCCAGGGCGGAAGGAGGCCAGGAAGGATTCCAGGAAGGATTCCAGGAGGGAAGGATTCCAGGAAGAATTCCAGGACGGAGGGAAGCCAGGAAGGATTCCAGGAAGGATTCCAGGAAGAATTCCAGGACGGAGGGAAGCCAGGAAGGATTCCAGGAGGGAAGGATTCCAGGAAGGATTCCAGGAAGGAAGGATTCTAGGAAGGAAGGAAGGAAGGAAGGAAGGAAATCCTCCAGGTAATGGAGAAATTCCCCAACAGCCAAACCCAGCCTCCAGTGCACCCCAGGGAGGAGGAAGAACCCAGGTTAGGACTCAGGCTGGGAATCAGGACAAAAACTCAACAGGAAACTTGGCCCTCAACATCTTCTAAAACTCCGCTTAAAGCACAAATAGCAACTTGGAAATAAAAGCTGAGCACTTGTTGCTCTTAGAATCTTTGCTTTGTTGGGATCTTTCCTGAAAATGCAACTCTGGGCACTCTCAGGTCCTGCTCTGTGGGGTGCAGGTCTCACCTAAGGACCCTAAGATGCTCCCAAGATTTCCAGCTGCAGAAGGATCCCAGGACATCACCCACTGCTCTCTCTCCCTGCACTCATTTCCACCTGGAGCCCAAGCTGGCAGGGGCTGTTTTTTCCCTTGTTTTTGACTATTGGACAACATTCCATGGAGTGTGAAGGGTATGGGATAGGAGCACACCAAGAACCCTTCTCATGGTTACCCAGGACAGGAGGAATTGGCCCTTGAGCCACCTTTGCTTTCAGCCTCCTGGTCAGACCCCAGAGCAGATCAATGGAAGCTCCTCTTCTAAATCCTGGGGTCATTAAAGATGGATCAGTTCCTGCTGATCATCTCATCCCTGTAAAAAGGTCCTAATGAGGGAGGATTTCTAAACCAAGACATAAATATCCCATAGAAATTGACCTTTAAAGCCCTGGAGAAGATACTGGTGATCATGGCTGGGATTCTCCTGGTGAATTTTTTCCCTTATTTTGGAGTACTGGACGACATTCCATGGTGTGTCAAGGAGGTGGGACAAGGGCACACCAAGGAAATGGTGGAGGAACTGGCCCCTTGAACCCCTCTGCTTTCAGCATCCCCAGAGCCTGCCAGAAGCCCAGAGCAGATCGATGGAAGTTCCTGCTGCTTCTATTAAAGCATTAATGGAAGCATTAAAGATGGATCAGTGTCTGCTTTTATCCCAAGAACTCCTGATGAGGTAGAATTCCCAAAGCAAGACATAAATATGCCATAGAATTTGTCCATTAAAGCCCTGGAAAAGATCCTGCTGATCATGGCTGGGATTCCCTGGGGAGACCGGGACACTTCTGCCTCCAACCCAGCCCCGCAGTCTCCCATAGGCAGATTTGGTTTTATTTCATCATTAAGTATGGCCAGGTACAGGAGGAGACATCAAAACTTTTGGCAAACATGAAAAGAACCGGTGCCAAGCCCCACACAACCAGGACAAAGCACCCAGTGTCCCATTAATGTCACAATTTCTGCATCAGCAACGAGGTGTGTGAGGAGCCTTTGCCAAAAGGGCCAACCCTCTTGCTGTCTGCACACAAACCCACCTCCTTCCCCCCCAAATCCAAGATTTTCATGGGATCTCCCCAGCCCAGGGATAAAAAGCCTGGGGGGTGATCTGCAAATAGATAAACCCGGGATTAGTTGGTTATTTTACATCTCATGGGGCAATGATGGGATTAATCTTGGAAAAGTGCATTTAGTCAAGTGAAAAATTGAAGCTAGAAGAGTGAGCAGCAATACAATTATTTGGAAGCTTGGGAAATGAGTTTTTATGAAACACAGAAGGAATTCAATACATTCTGGCTATCAAGAAAAAACCAGACAAGGCTGAAAAACGATTTGTTATGTGATGTGTAAACAGGCTCGGAGGGAAGGACGTGGGAATGTGCTCCATGGAGCACCAGCAAAGTGACCAGCAGTGGGTGGTGAAGCAGAACAAATTCCAATTAAAAATAAGCGTATAAGAAGTGGGAAAGGCTCCTGAAGGGCCACAAGTGCAGACCCCATCTCATCCAATAAAATCCAGATGTTGTTTGCAGGATGTTTGATTAAACACAAATTATCAGGCTCATTCCACACTTAACAGGGGAAAAAATATCTCCATCCATAAAATCAGTTTAAATATCACAGTGGTCCTTTCAGGCCCAAAGTTCTGTGTTTGGTATCAAAGAGTTGTGCTCAAGGAATGCTGGCACAGCTCATCCCTGCAGGCAGCACTTGGAAAATGCCACAGCTGGGGAATGGCACTTTATAACATTGGCTCCTGCTGGGAGTGTGGGCTTCAACAAGACCATGGAACCACAGAACTATGGAATAGTTTGGGTTGGAAGGGACATTAAAGCCCACCCAGGGCCACCCCTGCCATGGCAGGGACACCTCCCACTGTCCCAGGCTGCTCCCAGCCCCAGTGTCCAGCCTGGCCTTGGGCACTGCCAGGGATCCAGGGGCAGCCCCAGCTGCTCTGGGCACCCTGTGCCAGGGCCTGCCCACCCTGCCAGGGAACAATTCCCAATCTCCCATCCATCCCTGCCCTCTGGCAGTGGGAGCCATTCCCTGTGTCCTGTCCCTCCATCCCTTGTCCCCAGTCCCTCTGCAGCTCTCCTGGAGCCCCTTCAGGCCCTGCAAGGGGCTCTGAGCTCTCCCTGGAGCCTTCTCCTCTCCAGGTGAGCACCCCCAGCTCTCACAGAGATGAAGATCTTGGTGTTAAAGACATAAAAAATGAGAAGTTGATCTCTTTTCTTGGGCCTTTGGAGGTCTCACGTGCCCAGAGGTTTCCTGCCTTCCTCCCTCCCGCTGCTCTGCCGCCTCCTCTCTGTCTCTTTGAAGCCATTCCCTGTGTCCTGTCACTCCATCCCTTGTCCCCAGTCCCTCTCCACCTTTCCTGTAGGTTCCCAGAAAGCCACACTCCTAAACCTTAACCCTAACCCTAACCTAAAGTGCTCTTTCTGTTTTCCTTTCCCCACTGGAGCTTTTTCCCTGGATCTGGTTTCTCTTCTCCAAGGGCAGTGCCAGCTCTGGTGCCCCTGGACAGAACCAAGATCATTCCACCTAAAATCTGCCACTGCCTTTTCTCCTGGCAGCACCTCCAGCTCCTGCCCAGTGGGAAATTTTACCTTTTCACCTTTTGTTGGATCCCAGTTGGGATCTGAGTGTTTAAAGGGAGTTTATTTTGAATTAAATACTGCAGACCCACATGAACCCAGAAACAAATCGAGTGTGGCTGCTGGGAATAAACTTCCCAGCATTCCTGCTACAGAAGATTTCTTTCTGTTTGGTTGAAGCATCCAAAAATATTTCTCAGGATTCAGTTCAACCTGAATTTTCTTCCCCTCCATTTTGTGAGGGCTGAAGAATTTCATCCCTGGTGCAGCACAGCTTGGAGGTGAGAGTGAGAACCCCCCTCCACCACCACAAGTGGTGAATAAACCACTTCCATCCCATGGAAATACTGCACTGGAAAGAGAAATGTAGCTTTATAGTAAGGGAGTCTTATAAGTCAATTTCTTGGGAGGGAAATATTTCTTCCAGCTAAAAATATTTCCTCCTGACAGAGCCTTTGACTTTGTGGGAAGAACCCTTGAGCTGAGCTTTAGCCTCCCTCCCTACTGGATCAAGTTAAATAATGCTGAGGGGCTCAGCCTTGGATTCCTCATTCCAAAAGAGCCATTTTTTTTCCAAAACAGCCAATTTTTTTCCCAAAGCAGCCACTCTGGGAAGTCCCAGATGCTGCCCTATGAAGAGATTTCCCATTGTCTGTGTATTGGAACTTGTTCCATCACCAAAACAGGACAAAATCCCTGGTGGAGCAAAGGCAGGTTGTCTCCAGAGAATTCCAGGAGAATTGGGTGAACCCAAGAGAGTGGCAGATGTTTAGAGCAGGAGGTGACTTCCCCAGAAGGTGGGCACTGAAAAAGTGCTCTTCATAAAAGCCTTTGGGCACTTTTGGTGGGGCTGTTGGGGTGTCCTGGGCAGAGCCAGCACCCACTGATCCTTGTGGGAGGGATCCTTCCAGCTTGAAAGATTCCATCATTCCATGATTCCGTGATCCCTGAGCATCCCCTGGGTCCTGCAGCAGGGGCAGGAGCTGAGTGTGCCCCTTCCCAGCCCCAATCCCCACCACAACCCCAGAATTCCCATCCTCCCTCTGCTCCCTCACCAGCTCTGCACAAATAAGGCTGCAGAGTCCCTTGGGATTTTCCCCTCATTAATTCCATGGAAAGGATTCACCTGGGACAACCCAAAATGAGCTGTCTGGCTCCTTATTTGCTTTATTCTGCATGGAGAGCAGCAGCCTGCTCAGGGCAGGATAATCAGCTCGGGGTTTGATATCTCTTTTCAGGGAGGTGAATCCTGCCTTAAATCCCCTGGGGCTCTCACCTTCCTCTGCAAGGCAGAGCCCACCCAGCCCAACGTGCTCTGGAAACTGAGATCCCTAAAAACCTGCCAGTGCTGAAGAAAGCCAGGCCAGAGAGCCAAAATGCAACCCCAAAAATCAGATTGTTTTAGCTTTAATGCATCATTTTCCCCTACCCATAAACTGAAAGCTTTTCATTGATTCCCCCTCACATGCATTGTTCAGATAAATTCATTAAATTCGGGGAAGAAGGAAGGTTGGGTGGGGAAGCACAAAAGAAAAAGCTGGTAGGAAATTAATAATTCTGTATTCAGTGCTGTCTGCGGTAAATAATGCATGGAGCCACACACTGAACGATGAGACCCAATGAAATATTGAAGAGCTGCTGTTCCAGGAGCAAGTCTGTTCCAAGCCTGGAACGAGCAGGATCTGCCTCAGGAGCAAGAATGATCCCATATTTAAGGCTGGATTAAAATGCACAGACATAGCAGGGCAAAATGAAGATTTTCCAGGCAGCTTAAATCTGACACCCTCTTAATTTCTAACTGCTTGACTTCGTGACCTTGGGAATGGTTTCAGGAAATGTTATTGGGCTTTTTAAATTTTTTTTTTTTTGGCTGTTATTTCTGTGGTTTGTTTCAATTTTTGGAGGAGGCATCAGACCCCTGTTTTACAGGTGGGAGCAGAGACAGGAAATCCCTGGCTGGAAGCTGAAGGGCAGCTCAAAAACTTGGGGAAAATGTAAAAAACTGGACAAGGCATTGATGTGGAAAAGGGATGTTACTCTTGGTTTTTGTAGACAACTTCTCTGTCCACCGTTGACAAATAGAGGCTTAAAAGCCATCAGAACCATGGCACAGAACCTCCTTAAATTCTTAATCACATCTACAATTTTTGTGTTAAATAAATATGTATCCCTATTTCCACCAGCACACAAAACCTGACAGGAATTCCAGGAGATGGAATTCTTCTCCCTGCAGTTCTGTGGGACTTCAGGATGAGCTCATTTTTAAAACCAGAGAAGGCTCCTGCTTGTTTGGGGTTGTAGAACTCCCACAGTGCTTGAGCTCACTAATAATCTGAATATAATTTGTCTGAATAACCAGCCCCTTCTCCTGCCTGCACCTTCTCAGGTGACAAATGCTCCTACATGGCTCAGAGATTGCTCTTCATTTTTTCAGATAAATAAAGGTTTATGAGGAAACATCAGTTTTACATGAAAAACTGTGTTTTCCCTGGAATTTGTGTCATTATTGTGTTTGCAGCTCAACTCTGCATTCAGGCCCTGCTTTCCCACACCAGGGCCCATCACTCATCCTCCCACACACAAAACAAAATTCCTCTGTCTTCTCCAGGTCTGCTCCACCCTCCCCTCTGCATTTTCCCTCCTCCCCCCCCGTGTCCTTGCTCATCCCCAGTTTTTTCCCCATTCTCCAGCGCTCCCCTTCTGCCCATTCTCTGTGTGCAGGGACAATGCTGAGGCCTTGGAGCACATCCACCACCCTTGGCTGTCACCTCACGTGGGAGCCTCTGGGATGGAGCAGCCCTGCTGTGAGGGCCTTTGGGCATCCAGGACATGACAGAAACATGGAATGGGTTGGGTGGGAAGGGACCTTAAAGCCCATCCAGAGCCACCCCTGCCATGGCAGGGACACCTTCCACTGTCCCAGGCTGCTCCAAGCCCCAGTGTCCAACCTGGCCTGGGACACTGCCAGGGATGGGGCCCAGCCTGGGGGTGCTGGTAGGGTTGGGGAGTCCTGGGAGCTTAACCAACACCTCTCCCAGTCCCTCCTGCACTGCAATTCTGGAGGATTTTCCATGGCCAGGAAGGATGGCCAGGCAGGAAAATCCTCTTTTTTGGGGAAGGGAGAGCTGAGCTGGGCTGAGTTATGAGCTAGAAACTTCCCCAGCCCTGACAAACCAGGACTGAGTCTCCATCCCAGTGTGGTTCCACCACCCAGCCCTCAGTTTAGGATGCAGGAACCCCCCTGGCTGATTTTCCATCTCCCTGTCACTCTTGTGGCACCACCAGCCCACTGCATCCAGGGAAACAGTGGGAAAAGTCAGGCTGGCCACAACAATGACAGCCAGAACCCTGGGGGGAAGAAACCTTGGGGTTCAGCTGTGTCAAAATCATAGAACTGTTAGGGCTGGAGCAGATGAAGATCAACATCAGCCAGTCCAATCTTCATCCAAATATCACCATGTTCACTAAAGCTCATCACAAAGTGCCACATTTTCTTACTTTTTGGAACACCTCCAGGGATGGGAATTCCACCATGCCCTGCGCAGCTGTACCAGTGCCTGACCACCCTTTCCAGGAAGGAATTTTTCCTGATATCCAATTTAAACCTGCCCTGTCCCAGTCTGAGGCCGTTCCCTCTGCTCCTGTCCCTGTTCCCTGGAGCACAGCCCGACCCCCCCCGGCTGTCCCCTCCTGTCAGGAGCTGTGCAGAGCCACAAGGGCCCCCCTGAGGCTCCTTTGCTCCAGGCTGAGCCCCTTCCCAGCTCCCTCAGCCTCTGCTGGGGCTCCAGCCCCTTCCCAGCTCCGTTCCCTGCCCTGGACACGCTCCAGCCCCTCCAGGTCTCTCCTGTCAGGAGGGTCCCAGAGCTGCCCCAGCACTGGAGGTGCCCCAGCAGTGCCAGCTCAGGGCACGGGCACTGCCCTGCTCCTGCTGCCACCCCAGGCCTGCCACAGCCCAGGTGTCCTTGGCCTCTGGGCCACCTGGGCACACCTGGGCTCGGGTCCAGCCCCTGCCACCAGCACCCCCAGGGCCTTCCCTGCTGGGCACTTCCAGCCCCTGTGCCCCAGCCTGGAGCCCTCCCTGGAGCTGTTGTGAGCCCAGGGCAGGAGCTGGCTGGGCCTTGGTGCCCCTCAGTCCCTGGCTCCCAGTCCATGGATCCTGCCCAGACCCCTCTGCAGACCCTTCCCCTGCAGCACATCCCTGCTCCCCCCAGCTTGGTGCCAGCTGTGAAGTGGCTGAGGGAGCTCTCAATGCCCCCATCCAGGTCATCAATGAAGGGATTAAACAGACCTGGCCTCCATCCTGAGCCCCGGTGCACCCTCGGGCCTCCATCCTGAGCCTTGATGCACTCTTGGGCCTCCATCCTGAGCCTTGATGCACTCTTGGGCCTTGTCACCAACTCCATCCACCACAGACACACAGCCTTGGGCACCTCCATGTCTCAGGTTCCCATTCCATGGAAACACCTTCCGTAGCTTCTCTGGGATGGGGCAGTGGAAGTTCAGCTGGAAGGATCCTGCTCCTGCACAGGCCACACTGAGATGGATGAGGCACAGAGAAATACACAGCTATTCATTTTAAAAAGAGAATTATCCATATCCATTCCTTTTCCTATCATATTTCTCTCCCACTCCACATTCAGAAACAGAAATGAAGGAACTAATGTGCCTTTAGTTACTGAGTTTGTCTGTTTGCCCAACGTAATTCATGAGATGCTTCAGCAAACAGGAGAGCAAACAGATTTGTTCTGATAAATCAAAATGCCATGGTGCATTTCTTTATCACATCCCTTCCTTTCTCCTTTTCCACTCCCCTCATCTCTGTCCTCTTCACTGTTTTCCTTGCAGGGATTTGTTTCTGTGTTCCCATCTCAGGCTGATCCCAGTGTTTGTGACACCACAGGATTGTCAGTGTCACTCCCTGCAGTGCATTTACACTGGGGTCATTTTCTGGGCTTTAACAGCTGAAAATAAGCAAAACTTTATAAGGCTTTTATAAATCAAAACGTCCCAGTGGCAGGAACAATAGGGTTTTTTAATGAATTGAGGGGAGAAGGGAAGTTCTCCATCTGGGTTCGTTCAGGCAGGCTGGACAGAGTCCAGCAGTGACTCAAGAGCATCCATGGAATCAGAGAATCCATGGAATTCTTCAGCTTGGAGAGACCCCCAAGAACTTGGAGTCCAGCCCTAAAATTGGCATTGCCACGTCCAGCAGCTGAGCAACTGTTATGGTTTGACACTGGCACTAGCCAATGCCCCATGAAAAAAAAAAACACTCTCCCCGGTGTCCGCTGTGAGACTTTTGACCAGGAATAAGAAAGAGGCAGGCTCCCACTTAACAAAAGAAAAAAAAAAAACATTTATTAACTAAACTATACAGACAATAACTAAACTATACATAAAGAAACAAAGAACACACAATGGAAAATGAAAGCCCCACAAAACACTTCCCTCCTCCTCCCCTCCAATTCCCAATACAATACTCTTCCCAAATCAACAACCATCAGTCCATCACCACTCTGTACATAATCAATTCTCAATTCAACAAGAGGAGAGGAGTCCTTCTTGCTTGGCCATGGTGGCCTTTTCCAATTTCCAGGCTCTCTCACCGCCTGGATGAAATCAGGGCTGTTTCCGGGGTCTGTTTTTTAAGGATGCTCTGTCCCATTCCAAAAAGAAACACAATCACACCTTTTGGGACATCTGTCCCCCCCATATTTATATACCCCTTGGGGCAGAGGGGTAAACTCCACCACTACATCTTCTTGGCTCCGGGGCATTGCGCCCCCCTGGACGCAGTCTCTGTCTCACAAGGAAACACGGCTCTGTCCATGGCTGTACAAAAAGAGTCCAGCAACAGCCACTCCAATCATCTCTTGCCACCAGAATTCTTCTCCTTTCATCCACACTCTCCCTCACTTGCTCCACTTGCTCATTTCATTTCTCTCAATCACTCTAACTCCTTTTCCGGGACAGGGTAATGCCCTGTAAGCTTTCATTGTCCACAAAAAACGAAAAGCTCTAAAAACGGCAGGACTCTTTCACAGCGCCTTCTTCCCCCCCCCCCCCCTTCTTCTCCACAGACACAGGCACGCGGGCAGCCCATATCAAATTTCAAGATAACAGTCCCACTCTGTCTCTCTCGGTCTCTCTCTCTCTCTCTCCGTCTCGGGGGGGGGGGAAGAACTTCACAGCAGCTCCTGGTCTCTCTTCCACTGGGGGGGGGGGGCAGGCCTACCTCTGCTCTCCCATGCCGGACCACCCGGTCTCCCTCTCTCTCCCTTCTCAGCCCGCAGCAGCACACTAATATCCAATTTCAAAACAAAGGTCCCAGAACACTCGCTCTCTTTTTTGGGGGTCTCCATCTCTCCACCCTTCCACATTCAGGGTACCCTCTCTCCCGATCTCGGCCTGGGCCCAGCCTACCACGTGGCTGCCCCTCCCCCGCCCAGCAAGCGCCGGGCAGGGGAGAGCTCCGACCTGTGTCCCTCCGACGTCCCAAGAGACCGTACCTGCCCAAAAACCCTGCTTTTAAGGTGGTCTTGGAAGATGACTCATTCCCAGAAATCCCATTGACCCGGATTTCCGGGTCAAACCACCACAGCAACCCAAAAAAGCCTCAGAGCAAAGAACCTGGACTTGTCAACAGAGCAGGCTGGGACAGGGGTGAGACAGGGACAGAGGGGTATGAGCGGGATAGGGGGGTGACAGGGACATGGGTGTGTGACATGGGCAGGGGGTGTGACAGGGACAGGGGTGTGTGACAGGGACAGGGGTGTGACAGGGGTGTGACAGGGACAGGGGAGTGTGACAGGGACAGGGGTGTGTGACAGGGACAGGGGTGTGACAGGGACAGGGGTGTGACAGGGACATGGGTGTGACAGGGACAGGGGTGTGACATGGGCAGGGGTGTGACAGGGACAGGGGTGTGACAGGGACAGGGGGGGTGTGACAGGGACAGGGGTGTGTGACAGGGACATGGGTGTGACAGGGACAGGGGTGTGACAGGGACAGGGGGGTGTGACAGGGGTGTGACAGGGACAGGGGTGTGACAGGGACAGGGGGATGTGACAGGGACAGGGGTGTGACAGGGACATGGGTGTGACAGGGGTGTGACAGGGACATGGGTGTGACAGGGACATGGGGGTGTGACATGGGTGTGACAGGGACAGGGGTGTGACAGGGACATGGGTGTGACAGGGACAGGGGTGTGTGACAGGGACAGGGGTGTGACAGGGACATGGGGGTGTGACAGGGGTGTGACAGGGACAGGGGTGTGACAGGGACAAGAGGGTACCACCCCCTCAGTAATTCTGACTATCAGGATGTGTCTCAGGTCAGGAGCTGGGTTTCCTGTTCCCAGATGCTTCAGGTGTGAGAGGTGGAAGAGCTGTGAAACAACACCTGGGCTGATCAATATTCAACACAGAAAGGGAATTTATTGGGAATTTTATTGGGAATTTCTCATTGGATAGCGACAGAGGAATTTATTTTCATTTTGGGTGCTCAGGATGGGAGTAGTTTCTCCTAATTTAACCTAAGGAAGGACATCCACAGCTAAGCCAGCCTGTGGATTGCCTGGAGATCCAGGAGGGAAACAGGCATTTTTAGGATCAGCAGTTTCAGATCCCTCCTTTAGGATGGCTCAAAACATCCCCCAGCCCTCACTGTGTCTCCCCTGGGCACAGTGACCCCCTTGGGGACACCTGAACCCCACCCTCAGGTCCTGGCAGCTCATAGGAACCAGGAAGGTTTCTAATCAAGTCATAGAGATGAGATCTGGGTTCAGATTAACTGTCCTACATTAATTTGCCCCACATTAATTGCCCCAGGGGTCTGGAACAGTGTTGTAAGGAAACCCCAGAGCTCCAGAAGTGTTGTTGAGGCCACTGGACACCTTTCCTTGCCAAGAATTCCTGTGTCAGACCATTCCACTGGCATCAGGCAGGTATTTTTTATTAAGCGGGTGTAATTCCAGAAGCTTTTTTTCACTAAGATGAATCTCAGGGAGCAAGGAGAAAATAGAGTTTCCTCCTGCAGCTGGAATTTGCATTGGCTGGAGCTGATCAGTGGTGACAGGAATGAAGTGAATCATTCCAGGAGAGTAAAGAAGCACAGGGAGAAGAGTTATTTCAGTGATTATTTTCTGTCTGCTAAGGCCACAGTCCTGTGCCTGGCTTGTCACAATCCAGCTCTCAAAAGTGACTCTGAGAAGAGTCACTGTAGGGATAGGAATGAAAGATTCCACCCAGAACTGTGATCCAAGCGGGAGCAGCTCCTGGAGTAGTGCCTGGAGCTGGGCACAGGCTGGGTGCAGGTGTGGGGACACCCAACTCCTCTTAGGAATTAAAAGCTGTTGCCAAATTCCTAAAACAAAGGATCCCACCAAATCTGTGGGGTCAGGATTCTCTGCAGGATCTCCTGATATTTGGGTGCTGTTTTGGGATTTCCAGCACTGGGGCAGGCACTGACCTCCCTGGGACCCAGGGCACGGCTGGAGCTGGGCCAGGGCAGCTCAGGCTGAGCTCAGGGCAAGGCTCTTCCCCCAGAGGGTGCTGGCACTGCCCAGGCTCCCCAGGGAATGGGCACGGCCCCGAGGCTGCCAGAGCTCCAGGAGCCTTTGGGCAGCACTGCCAGGGATGGACAGGGGGGATTGTTGGGAGTCTGGAGCTGGATCCATGATCCCTGTAGGTACCTCCCAACTCAGGATATTCTGTGCACCTCTAAATGTTGTTTAAAAGGCCTCTGGAGGGTTCCTCCCTACCAGGAATAGAGATGTCACATTGTCCTTGTAGCCTCCCAGCTCCTGACCTCCATGAGCATGTAGGAATTTAGAGAAAGGAGACATGGATGGGACATCCCTGAGTGCAAACTCCTGTGTCACCCCAGAGGGTTGAGGATCACCTGTCACTGTGACAAAATCCTATAGGTGCAGCTGGATATGGAACAATGCAAGTGTTCTCATTTTAATGAATTAATTTTAATGAATTAATATTCACAATGTCTGCCTGGGTCAGTTTTCAAAGGCAGGACTAAAGTGGGATGAGGATTTTTCTGCCATGGATGAGGATTTTTCTGCCATGGATGAGGATTTTTCTGCCATGATTAGGTGGGATTTGGTTCAACGACACAAAAAAAGGAACTTTCCTCTTTCAGTCTCCAGCTCTTTACATGGAAGGGGCTGTGGGGGGTTTGCTCTGGAGGGAAGATCCTGGTTGCCCTGGGATGGGCTCCCCCTGCTCCCCCTTTCCCTCGGGGTGCTGAGGGAGCCAGGCCAGAGCAGGGTGGTGTCCCCAGCCCCAAGGACACTGCTGCAGTTCATTGACGGTTAAAGGAATTGTTTCCATTTTAGCCCCAGGATTTATTTTTGGTGAGAATCCAGAATAACTGGACAGAGAAGAATCTTCCTGGTATGAACAAGGCTCTGAAGAGAGGGACCAATTCCTTCCATTATTGATAACAAAATCATCTTCCCCAGAATAGCAGATGAGGCAAGATTGGCATTTTGAGATAAGGCCCTGATTATTGTCGTGGATTCCATTACATCCTATTATTTCTCCCAGATGAAACTTTAAATCATCTTTCCTATCTGCAGACAGTTGGGAGTTATTCCTTCCACAGAACAACCATAAGTTATTCCATTAACTTCTCCATTCTTGTTTATTTTTCTATTTTGTTTTAATTAATACAGTACCGAACGTTCAGGAATTCCAAACTAAATTCCTTGGGTAAGCACTGGTCGACAAAAAGCTGCTGGAAGAATTTAAAATCATGAGTAAATTATTTAATAGCATTAAGCCAATTCATAATTCAGCATTATTGATACCAGTGGCTGCTGGTGAGGAAGGAGGGGAAGAAGATGGTGGAGATCAGCCAGGTGGGAAAGCAAAGCTGCGCCCAGCAGGATGAGGGAGGAGGAGTGGATCCAGCAGGAGAACTTTGGGATCCAGCTGCTCTGCTCCTGAAAGTTTTAGAGGAAGTTCCACTTTTTTGGGAGAGAAAAATGAGGGGTAGGTAAAGTTACAGCTGCTGGAAACAGAAATTAGCAGGAGTCAAAGTTTATGGGAAGGAACTGGAATGATGGGGACATCCAGGGGAACCTGTAAGGCTGAGGAAAGGTGGAATGGGCAAAGAAGACACCCTCAGGAGACCTGGCAACTCTAACTTGCAGCAGAAGAGAATGTTGGGAAACTGGGATGGTGAGAGCTGAGCTGTGTATGGTGAGGGACTGGGGATCAGTGGAGAAGGGTTTGGGATTTGAGGCAGAATCAGGTGGAATGTGCAGCAGGGATGGGCCAAATCCAGCTCCTTGTTGTGCTGTGTGAACCACAAATCCTCGGGAACAAAACCTGAGCCAGGGTGGAGGCAGCAGGGCCCTGGAGGCAGGAAAGACATCCCTGTCCTGCGGGGACAGCCCCACCTGGAGAGGAGGATCTAAAGCTTCTGGAGACAGACCAAAGGAGGGACACAGGGATGGGGAAAGGTCTGGAGGGGCTGAGGGCACTTGGAATGTTCAGCTGGAGCAGAGGACACTGAGCTCAGAGCTCACCAGGGGCTGCAGCTCCTCCCAAGGGCAGCTCCCATCTCTGCTCTTGGACAGGGACAGGGACAGGGACGGGAGCCAGGGCACGGCTGGGGCTGGGCCAGGGCAGCTCAGGCTGAGCTCAGGGCAAGGTTCTTCCCCCAGAGGGTGCTGGCACTGCCCAGGCTCCCCAGGGAATGGGCACGGCCCCGAGGCTGCCAGAGCTCCAGGAGCCTTTGGACAGCACTGCCAGGGATGGACAGGGGGGATTGTTGGGGGTCTGGGCAGGGACAGTTTGGTGTTGTGAGATCCCCAGGATGAGGTGAGAGAGGAGAATTTGACTCCAAGTTCTCAGAAGGCTGATTTATTATTTTAGGATATGATATATTATATTATATTATATTATATTATATTATATTATATTATATTATATTATATTATATTATATTATATTATATTATATTATATTATATTATATTATATTATATTATAATCATATCATATCATATCTAAAACTATACTAAAGAAAGAGAAAGGAGACATCAGAAGGCTAGACAAGAATGAATAATAAAAACCTGTGACTGACCAGAGTCCTGACACAGCTGGACTGGGATTGGTCATTAATTAAAAACACATGCTTGGACCACATCCCAAAGCAGCAAAACAGGGAGAAGCTAAGACTTCTCATCTTGCCAGGAGAAGAAATCCTGGTAGAGAGATTTTTCAGAAAATATCACGGTGACAGGGACAGGAGCTGGATCAATGATCCCTGTAGTTTCCTTCATGCTGAGAATATTCCATAGTTATATGATTCCATCAGTGACAGCAGTCCATTCCCCCAAGTCCCAGCTCCTTCTGATGTCACAGCAGAGAGGTTTTCCCACTTTGGGAGAACCTCAGAGCTGGCCTGGATTGGAATGTACCACATGAACCCCCCAGGCTGCTCAGGATTCTCCATAGTTTGCAAATCCCACATGGAAGTGGCTGTCCAGGTGGATGCCTCCCACATGGAGTTCTCCACCATATGAATGCCAGTATCCCAATATTCCTGTCCCTCCCA
This sequence comes from Calcarius lapponicus, assembly GCA_039654755.1. Classification (NCBI taxonomy): domain Eukaryota; kingdom Metazoa; phylum Chordata; class Aves; order Passeriformes; family Fringillidae; genus Calcarius; species Calcarius lapponicus. Next base: position 14,250,269 of record CM077478.1, on the reverse strand, counting down.
CTGGTGGAACAGAGTCCTGGGATCCCTGGTGCCCTTCCTCTCCCTCACATCATTCCCTGACCATCCCTGCTGCAGGAGGTCACCTCCCACACGGAGCTGCTCCTGAGGTCCTGCCAGGAGTTCCAAGGGCCTCATTAATGGTGGTTTATATAAAACTATAAAAAATCTTTACATTAAGGTCTCTCCTCAGCAAGTTTGGCTTCAATTAACTGTTTATTAATAAAGTTTTTCTCAGTGACAAATTCCCTTTTTGCTTAACCCATGAAATTCCATGACCCATTTATCCCTGAGTACATTTTTAGCACTTTCTGCAAAGAATTAATCCAGTTTGGACTAATGGGATTGTGGATGGTCTGATCCTCACTTGATAACATTTCATTCTTGCTCAGTACTTCCAATTTTGCCCAGAATTATGAGATCTGGGAGGCAAATCAGGAAAGGCTCCTGGTAAATGCTCCTAGATCGTGATTTAGGAGGAGAATTGCTGCTCTTGATGAAGAATTAGGGACAGAGTGAAATTCTTGCGTGAATAGGATGACATTTATTACAAAAAATTGGGCACAGCAAAGGAGCAAATGGTTGGATTTTATGTTCAGAGGCCAAGGAAAAAAAAGAAGATTTAAGGAAAAAGAAGAGAGATGTGAACTTTAAGGAAAGCTTTATTGTCCACATTAGCAAAAGTTATGTTTTGGAACAGCAGAATGGATGTTCCCGAGCCCTGATCCCAAATTTGTGCTTTAACTCGGAACTCCAGCTCCTCTTAAATCCTAACCTATTTAATAACATTTGTGGAATTTCCCTCTCCCAGCTCCCAGGGCCTTGGGAACTTGGGCAAACATCCAGGATGGGATGAGTGGAGCCAGAGGAGGCTTTCCTGCTGGAGATGTGCTTTCTCTCCACCTGCCTGAGCGCTCCCAGTATTCCCAGCGCTGCCCACTGGGGTCACTGGTCTGCCTGGCAGCAATGGGACAGCAGAATCCCATGGGGATTCCAGCAGGAAGGAGCAGAGTGGATGGGACTGGACTAACTGGGGCTCACTGGGACCCACTGGACTCCCCAGCTGGGCTCCTTCTGGCTGAGAAACCTGGAGATATTCCTTGAAAACTTCCAAAAATCTGCACAAGCAGTGGAAAAGGAGGAAACAGGTGAAAGAACTTCCTTCCCTCCTTCCCTCCTTCCCTCCTTCCTCCCATTTCCCACCTGTTTTCCAGGGAATTTCCCATGGCAGTAACTTTGGACCCACAAGAAGCCTCACAACCCCAAAATCCTAAATTCCAAATCAATATCCAGCACACTTAAACAACCCAAAGTCCAAAACCATTCCTTCAGCTCCTTGGGAAAGCCCTGCAGTGCTCTAAGGAGTGTTTTGATCTGGGGGCCAGAGGTGGTCAAGCCCTGGAAAGGCTGCCCAGGGCAGTGGTGGAGTCCTCACTCTGAAGAGCCAAAAACCCTGTGAATGTGGCACTTGGGGACAGGGATTGGTGGGGAATATGCTGGTGGTTGGACTTGGTGATCACAGAGGGCTTTTTCAACATAAAGAATTCCGTGATTCTAAGGGATCACTTAAAAAAATCCTGTTTTTCCAAAGCCTCAGCTGGGAGTGAGGTTGGTACAGAGTGCAGATGTGTCTCTGCACAGCTCTGGAGTGTCACTTCAGCACTCTGCTCCTGCTCCAAACCCAGAGTGCTAGGAAATTTTCCAAAGAAATCAAAACCCAAAACTCCTGGAAATGGAATTGATGCACTGGAGTTAAACCTGGAAATTTGATTTTATTTTTCCCTCCTGGAGAATGGAAGCTCAGCTCAATTAGAGCAAGCCCCAGGCAAATCCAGAGGAAGATTAATGAGGGACCAGCTCCATCTGTTTTGTTCATTGGTGTGGATTGGGACCGGCTGGGAAGTTTGTCCAGAGCAGGGGCACAGGAAATGCCCCACCATGGGTTCAACATTGCTTTTCCTGGCAAGTAAAATGGATCCATCCTGGGTTTGTTTCTATTCCAGTGGTGAAGCTCCCAAGGTTTGCAAAGGGGAAGTTCTTCCTGCACCAAAAATCCATGTACAGCTCCAGAAACTTGGGAAGAAGTCCCACAATCCTGTGGCTGTTTTTCCATTCACACCTGGAGTGGGTGCTGAGATCAGACCTCTCCATCCCTGGCGACATGAGGTAAAAAACATGGAAAACTTGGATGTTCCTGTCCAAACCTTTCCATTGTCCCTTCTTGGTGCTGCTATTGATTGCTTTGCCTCCATCAGTTTTTGGGAGTGTTCCATGTTGATAAGGGAGGTTTGGGCCAGCCCAGAGCCAAGTGGGATCCATCTGGGATCCAGGGCATGGATGTGCCAGATGGCACTGCCAGGATGGTGGGAATGGGGCCTGGCAGCTGCCAAATGGATCCTTGTGGGCAGATCCCAGCTGCCTCAGCCTGGCCAAGGAAATCTGGGAGGAAAACTGAAGTGATGGACTTCAGTTAAAACTGAAGTTATGGATGGAGTTATGGAGTTCAATTAAAACTGAGGTTATGGATGTGCAGGAGCCACTAAAGGCCCACAGGCTGATTTGTCCCTTCATGACCCAGCACATTTTATTCCCAGTTTTCCTCTCAGCTCCATAAATCATGCAGGACTTTTGGAGAACCACGTTCCTGGAGCCCGGGGTGAGTTAATTTGTGCTGGCACCAAGACCACACTCCAAACTCAATTAAACTCCACTTCAGCAAAGTTTGGGATCGACTTTGCTATATCCAAGCAAAATGTCCTCATGGTAGGGTCAAATCCCAGCCACTCCTGGGAATTTAAACATTCCAAAGTTTTAGGGCCTGCGTTCCTCAGCCAACCAAACCCCAGTGCCTGGCTGGTGACAAATAATCCCAGTATCACCCACACCACACTACTCCAAGGCTTTTCTAGATGAGAAATTCCCATTGAACATTCCCTGGCTGCTTTTTGCCATTCCCAGAGAGCTTTGTTCCTATCCAAAGGAGTGGATTTGTCCCGGGGTTCTGCTGCAGAGCAGAATGTCACCTTTGCAGATGACTGGTTTGGGATGAAAACCAGAAGGTGGGTGCAGATGTTCAAGAGAAAGCTGGGTTTTTGCCTTCTGACCAGGAAAAAACCCAAATATTCATCCCAAGAAAAGCCTAAATACCATTTTTATGTTAGAAAAACCAGGAAAAATATAAGGAATAATAAAATAATGTTTTAGAAAAATACTTCCACACCTTAACCCATGCCTAGCCTGGAATCCCAGCTGATTTCCTTCCAGCAAAATGTTCCTTTTCCATGTTTTTCCAATGGAAATGGCTTTGAAGTCAATCGTAAAGCAGATATAGGATTCATTTTTTCCATTTGCTTTTCTTCTTTTTACTCAAAGAACTTTCTTTTTTTTTTTTTTAATAAGAGGGGTGTGGGGAACAGAATAAAAATCCCTCTGTTTTCAAGGAGCTGCCCCAATATTTTAAATTATATGCACAGAAAACACATTTCTGATAAAAACTAATGTTAATTACTTCAGTGAAACAGCAAAAATTTGGGCTGGTTTCTGTCATCCTTGTGCTTTGTCCTTTTCCTTTTCCAGCTTCCAGGCTTTTGCCAGGACTTGGCTGCCAGGACCAGTTTTGGGGTTGTGGTGACAGGAGATGAATCTTTTTCCAGCCCCTTTTCCCTCTCATTCTCCCTCATTTTGTCTGTGCTTTAAGATGTTTTTCCATTTTCTGTTTCCTTAGAATCTCCCTTTATTTCCAAGCTCCCTCTCTTATTTTAGGGGCAGCCTTGGATAGAAAAATGGGAATAAGAACCTGTCCCCAAAGGGGAACCAGTGTGTCTGATCTGGATGTGTGCCAGGGCTTTCCTACACCTCCTGCACACCAGGAAAATTAGGGAATCCTTCTCCAGTGACATTTCTGGAAGCGGCTCCACCCCACTGCTCACTCCCATACCACTAGAAACGTGGAAAATATGCTTTGGATGGATCAAATCTGAATTTTTGGACCACTGGATCTGATTTTCCACCTCCCAAAGAGGGGCAGCTCCTGAATTTTGTGCAGGAGCCATGAGTGGTTCCAAGGGGATGGGATAACCTGGATGGGCCATGTTTTATCCCAGTGGGAATGCTCCCATCAAGGTCTCTTTGCACTCCCTGCCTGTCTCTCAGCCAGTTCCTGACTGCAGGGCCCTTCCCTTTCCATCATACATTCCATCCTTATTCCCAGCCCTGCCAATCACCCGTGGCTGCCCCTGGAGGTCTGAGCCAAGAGGTTGGATGGGAATTCCTGGTGGAATCTGTGTCAAGCATCAGCCAGCACTAGATCTGGCAATGCCTGACAGGCTGCAGCTCCTCTGTCCCAGTTTTTTGTCACTCTGAAAAGAAGGAAGAGCTGGGGAGGGACTCCAGGTCTGTTCCTGGCTGGCTCAGAAGGAAAATTTATTTTTCTATGCCTTTCTTTTATGGAAAGGTGGAAAAAGGAAAACAGGGAGCCCTTTAGTGCCTCCTTCTCTCAGTCCCTCTGAGCTCCAATAGCCTTTACACCCCAACCCCTGCAGCCATGTCCTTGCCTGGCACTCTCCAGATCCATGGAATGCTGCCATGTCCTTGCCTGGCACTCTTCAGATCCATGGAATGCTGCCATGGCCATTTCCTTACTCCTGCACACATCACAGGGAAGTGTTGGAATCCCAGCCATTCCTGGAAGAGTCCAAGACTCACACAGACCTGGCACCTGGGGGCAGGGGAGGCCTTGGCAGTGCTGGGGGAAGGGTTGGGCTGCAGAAGCTCAGAGGATTTTTCCAACCTTGATTCCATGACTCCATGGTTCCATGATGCCATTATTCCATGACTCCATGACTCCATGATTCCATGATTCCTTGGTTCCTTGGCTCCATGATTCCATGGTTCCATGATTCCATGATTCCATGACTACATGATTCCTTGGTTCCATTATTCCATTACTCCATTATTCCATTATCCTGCGATTCCATTACTCCATGATTCCATGGTTCCATTATTCCATGATTCCATGACTCCACAGTTCCCTGACTCCATGATTCCATGATTCCTTGGTTCCTTGGCTCGATGATTCCATGGTTCCATTATTCCATGATTCTTTGGTTCCATTATTCCATGGTTCTGTGACTGCTTTTCCACCCACACCCCTGACAGCCCTGGCACTGCTCTGTGTCCCTGCCCTGCTGTGTCCCAGATTTAACCCACCCTGAGCAGTCCTTGGGCTCTATCCATGAGCGATGGCTCCTGTAGGTGTGTGACATCACAGAGAATCATGGAATCCTGGAATGGCTTGGCTTGTCTTGGGTTGGGAGGGACCTCAAAGCTCTTCTCAGGGACACCTTCCACCGTCCCAGGCTGCTCCCAGCCCCAGTGTCCAGCCTGGCCTTGGGCACTGCCAGGGATCCAGGGGCAGCCCCAGCTGCTCTGGGCACCCTGTGCCAGGGCCTGCCCACCCTCACAGGGAGGAATTCCTGCCCAAAATCCAAACTAAATCTCCCCTTCTTCAGCTCCAAACCATCCCCCTTTTTTATGACTGTGCTTCTGCATCTCCCCTCTCCCACCAGTGACATTTGCAGAGTGCAGTGTCCATTTCCCAGTGTGACGCTTTATTGATCAAAGCAAGAAGCCAAAAGATAAAGACTTTCCAGAAACAGCCTGGGATTCTTGGATTCTTCCGAGGTTACCTCTGGAGCAAGTTTTCCCTCCCTCCCTCCCTCGTCGCGACACCCAGTCAATATTTGAGTTGATAATAAAAATCTATTTTCTTTTCAGCTTCCCTGCCTCAAGAACAACATGTGCCTTGTCTTCCCTTCGCTTTGCTTATCAGATTCCAGCCAAAATGAATGGGCAGAGCTCTTACAAACAGAGAAATTAAATGAAAACAACACCAGTGCCAAGTTCTCTGCAAACACAGGAGTGAAATGAAAAATGCCACTCGCTGGAGATTCACCCAGCACGTTGAATTATTATCTGTCATGGCCTGTTCCTACATTTGTCCTTTCCCTGGGGTTGATAAATAAGACTTCCCACAAGTTCCAAAGCTGTAGCAGGAGTTGGGGAGCACATTCTGTTCATAAATCTCAGGACTATCTCCCTGACTCTCCTGGCAGCCCCATTGCTCAAAAGTCCTGCACTTCCCATGTCCTGCCTTTTTAATGGATAACTTAGAAATCTTTCTTTCCCTGATACAGTGGCCAGGTTGATCCAGCTGTGCCCACAAGTCCTGGTTTCCAAGAGCAGACCTTTGATGCACCACAGGTCTTTGGGCAGATTTTGGGCCTTCAGGGGTTTGGGTTCTGGTGCTGGGGCTGTTTTATGGCTGAGCAGCCCCAGGGACTTGTGCAGCTGGAAAAAATGGAAAAGGGAAATGGGAAATCCTCTGTCCTCAGATGGGGTCAGTCCTACCAAAAAAATCCCAAATCCCACCTCTCATGAAGGCCAGGCCTTGGTGGCACCTTCTATGAGCAAAGGGAAATCCCGTGTCCCCATATGGGCTCACTGCTGCCAAAAACCCCCAAATTAAATCTCTCATGAAGGTCAGGCCTTGGAGGCACCATCTGTGTCCTGCCCTTGGTGCAGGGAGCAGGGAAAACATCCTCCAGCCAGAGGGGAGGGATGGAGCACAGGGATCACCCAGGGAAGGGGGATTTAGAGGAGGAAATCAGACTTGGGCCACTTATTTATGGAGACTTGAGGTGAAATGAAATCCCTGGGACAAAAAAAACCCCAAAAATAATTTAAAAAATCAACAAAAAAAACACCCCAAAGAAAACCCAATTTAAATCAGGTTTATCAGGATTCATCCTAGGGATTTTTTGTTTGGGAGCAGAGCCCTGCAGGACAGGGCTCAGGGCCCAGGCCTAGAGGTGAAGAACGTCTTTGCTCAGGAGTTTCCAACCCAAACTCCAATCCTCAGGAGTTTTCCAGTTTCCAGCCCCTCCCTTCCCCTGATTTTCTCTCTCTGCCCCATTTCCACAGGAACATGAAGATTCCAGCTGAATCTCCTCAGTTCCTTCTCATGGAGCAGCTGTTCCAGCTGTCACCTGGGATGAACTGGGACCTATTCCTTTTCCTACCTTTTCCTTCTCTGCAGGGCCCCACCTGCAGAATCCTGCCCTACACTTGGTTTGGAATGTGCCAGATCCCTTCTCCGTCATTTTGGGTGTCCCTGTGTTCCCTGGCAGCACTGGCCACCCTCCTGTTCCAGGGTTGTCCCATGTTCAGGGACTGTTGGGTGACAGCACCTCAGGGTTTGTGGCTTCCTTGTGGAAAAACTGCTTTATGCGTGAGTTCACCTTTCAGAATTGTGCTTGAAATAATTCCTATTTCTCCCATGTGCTGGTGTTGTGGGAAATATCACAGACAAATGGAATGGTTTGGGTTGGAAGGGAGGTTAAAAATCATCCTGCCATGGCAGGGACACCTCCCACTGTCCCAGGCTGCTCCCAGCCCCAGTGTCCAACCTGACCTTGGGCACTGCCAGGGATCCAGGGGCAGCCACAGCTGCTCTGGGAAACCTTTTCCAGCGAGATCCCAACTGGTTCTGCATCCCAGTTTGTGCTGGACAGGTCACTGGTGCCACAGCAGCTGAGCAGTGTTTGGGTTGGCAAATCTTGCAGAAATCTGCCCATGGATGAGCTGGACTCGCTAGGGAAAATCTTCCCAGGAGAACCCAAATGCCTGAGCTACTCCTGCTGTGGCTGTGTCATCTGGAAAATCAGTGGCATCGAGCAGAATGGGCATTTGAATTCCTTCTGTAATGTTTGGTGGCCTCAGATGTCTGTGGCTGTGTCCTGGGCTGTGACAGCTGTGCCATGGGCGACACTGAGGACAGCCCAGAGAAAATTCCTGTCTTGCCATGGCAGGATCTGCTTCCGAGGGCAGTTTAACTCTCTGTGCAGTCAGGGATATTTGTCTGGAATTAGATTTGTTTCTCCAAACCACTTTTACCTCAGAGGTAAAATTACATGTCCAACAATTTCCTTTAAATAATAGGGGAACTTTTCCACTTCCAGAGCTCCATGTGGCTGCCAGAGTTTGGCCCTCCAATGTAACTATTTATTCCCCTATTCCTGCTTCTTTTGTTTTGAATTGAAAATAGTCTCCATCTCCTGTCTGCTCCTGGCTGGAGCTGCATTGTTCATCAGACATTTATTAGCTTGTCTGGTGCCATGGCTATTATTCCTCCCTGAGATTTCTCACTTCCTTGAGTTTTTGTTCCTTGACAAAATAACAAAAGCCTCCCTTTCCCTGGCTCATTTTTATCCCTTCTCAGCTTCTCCTTATCACACTCTGTTCTTGTTTCTATTGCCAACACGCTCGGGCAGGGCCCTCTGCACACCCCGAGTCTGTCTGGCTGCACAGCAGGGCTGGGCTCCTGCCAGCTGGAATTTCATTTTCTTCTCATTTCTCCAAGCTGGTCTTGCTGGACTCTGGTGCCCAAACCCATGAGCTGCTGCTCACTAAGTGGAGGAAGAGATTCCATATTTCAAATAATCTGTGCAATAAATACTTCTGGAAACAGTGAAGAGCCCAGCTCTGGGTAAACTTGAGCCTTAGAGGGATTCTCATTTCCTTCAGCTACTGTGGTGGTGCTCACAGGGGTCCCAGGATGAGGGAAGAGATGAGAATCTTGACTCCGTATTTCAGAAGGCTGATTTATTATTTTCTGCCTCTACCCAAAGAAAAGCCAAAAAGAGCCCCTTTAATTTCAACTGTATTTAAATTTAAAAAAAATCATACTTATATTCACATTTGTATTTATAATGTATATTGAGGTATGTTTATTTTTACAGTTATATTTATAATTTCTGATTTATATAAAAATTTATATTCTATATTACATCTATTCCTATTACTTATATTTAATTATTTTTTAAAACTATACTATAGAATAGAAGAAAGAATTTCATCCAAAGGCTAGCAAGGAATAGAAAAGAATGAGAATAAAATCTTGTGACTGCTCACAGCCTCGACACAGGTGGCTGTCATTGGTCATCAAGTAAAAACAATTTCACATGCTGGGTAAACAATTCTCCAAATCACATTCCAAAGCAGCAAAACATGGAGAAGCTGAAGCATCTCAGCTTCTCAGGAGAAAAGATCCTGGCAAAAGGATTTTTCATAAAATATATCTGTGACAAGCTACATTGTTTTAGAATTATGGAATCTCCTGAGCTGGAAGGGACCCCCAGGATCATCCAGTCCCACCCCTGTCCCTGCCCAGACCCCCAACAATCCCCCCTGTCCATCCCTGGCAGTGCTGTCCAAAGGCTCCTGGAGCTCTGGCAGCCTCGGGGCCGTGCCCATTCCCTGGGGAGCCTGGGCAGTGCCAGCACCCTCTGGGGGAAGAGCCTTGCCCTGAGCTCAGCCTGAGCTGCCCTGGCCCAGCTCCAGCCGTGCCCTGGGTTCTGACCCTGGTCACCACAGAGCAGAGATGGGAGCTGCCCCCAGTGAGTCTCACCTCAGTTTCTACTTCTCCAGCTGAGCATTCCACATGATCTCATCATTCCATGTGATCTCATCCTCAGCTTCCCCTGGAGACCCTTCCCCATCCTTCTGCCCCTCCTTTGAACATTCTCCACCAGCTTTAAATCCTTCTTACCCTGTGGCACCCAAACTTTTCATCACACTGCAGCTGGGTTGCTGCCAGCAGGGACAGGAGCTGAGCTCCACCTTGCAGGTCACCAACCCTGCAAGGCCTCCAGGAGAGGACAGGCTGAGCCCTTGGGATGCCCTTCCCAGGGCCAGGGAGACCCTGGGACTGAAGACTGAACATCTTTGGGCTGAAACGGCCCCGGTTGCCACCTCGTGTCTGGCTCAATATAGCAAGACACGCGTCACATCCACATTTATCCCCAAATGTTCATGTTCCAGGCCTTTTGGGTGGTATTTTTCCTCATTCTAAAATAAAGGAGACAATCACATCTTGCTCTATTTTTTTTAATGGGAAGCATTGCGCAGTTTGGCTCCCAAAATAGCGTGTTCTGAATTCCCACATGCATCACCTGATGGAGAAATCTGGAAGAGTTGGAGATCCCTGTTCTTTCATTAAATGGGCAAATTGATGGGAACTCGGGAATACTTGGAGTACTGGCAGGTAACTGAGCGCTCCTTGTGCTGTTCCTGCTCTCCTGATCTGTCAGGTGATCCTGAAACCATCAGAGCAGGGGGAGGGTAACACATCCAGCCAGGCATGGGGACACTTCTAACCGAGGAAAATCCATCCTCAGGCCTCTGGCCAAGGGCTGAGTTGGTTGGGAAAGACAGGACCTCCCCAGGGTGCTCAGGGAGGGTGACCAAGGGTCTCAATGCCTCATGGAGGGAATGGTTCTGTCCCCATTTGGGCACAAAAGTCACAGCTCTCTCTACACAAAGCTCACTTGGATTTCTGCACGTAAAAACAAAGGAGATTTATCCCAGTCTCAGCTAGCTCAGACAAGGTCAGGCCTAGAGGAGCCTGGGTTTTCCATGGATTTTAAACTGAGCCTCAGGGAACTGCTTCAAACCCTCTGCCTGCTCTTCATCCTGTGATGGGCTGGGCAGGATCCACCCAGGATCTTCAGGGATGTCACAGCACAGCAAAGGTTCCTTTGCCTCCTGCCTGGAACATCAGGGACAGTCCCTGAGCATCTCCCAGTCCCCTCTGCTCTGGTCCCTGTCCAGCTGAGGGGGGCAGGAGCCTGGAGACCCCCCTTGTGTGGGGATCCCAAAGGATCAGGGACAGATCCCAGCTCCCAGTTCACCCCTGGAGCAGGAGCCTCCCCCTGGCACCAGGGGCTGAGAAATTGTCACCCTGAGCCAGCCCTGCCACAGGTGTGATTTACAAACCTCTGCAGTCCCCTCCTGTCCCAGAATCACTTCTGGGCTTTCATTCCTTCAGTTCCTCTGGGCAGGGCCCAGAGCTCCCACAGGAGAGCAAAGCAGGAGGAGCTGAACTCCCAGCCTTTGGTGTGGGTGTCACACTCCAGGCCCTGCTGAGGGCAAAAGGGAACAGGCAGCACAGATGGAGCCAAAAATACCCTGGGACTGTAATTAATGTTTTGACAGCCTGATAGTACAAATGATCTGATAATTACAGACCAGCCTCATTAATAGAAGGGTCAGAATCCTTGTATATAAATCACTGTATATGTAATCCTTGTATATAAACATCCCTCTGTGCTGGAGCTGTGATGCTCTGTGTGCTCCTTGTCCCAGAGTGGCAGAGCTCCAGTTCCTTCTCTGCTCCTCTTCCTGGGGGTGAAGATGGAATGGATATTCCCCAGGGATAGCAGACAGCCTGGGAGTGATTTTTTATCCAGCTGAGCAGCACAGGATGAAAAGGAGTTTATTACCTTTTCTTTGGTACCACAGGCACTGCAGCAGGTTAATCACAGCTCCAGATCTGCACCTTGATATCACAACAGGGCAGGATTAGGGTCATTGAAGTGTCTTGTCAACAGATTCATTTTAGCAGGTAGAAATTGGACTTCTCTTTGGAATAAAATGATTGAAACACAGAATCACAGAGTGGTTTGGGTGGAAGGGACACGAAAATCATCCAGTGCCACCCCTGCCATGGGCAGGGACACCTCCCACTGTCCCAGGCTGCTCCCAGCCCCAGTGTCCAGCCTGGTCTTGGGCACTGCCAGGGATCCAGGGGCAGCCCCAGCTGCTCTGGGCACCCTGTGCCAGGGCCTGTCCACCCTCCCAGGCAGGAATTTCTCCTGCACATCCACCGAAATTCCCCCACTTTCAGTTTGAATAGAGACAGACATCCAAGGGGGAGAACTCAGCTCGGTTTGGAAATGGGTACAATTATCTCCAGGGTAATGAAGGGCAGGAAGCAGCCCTGGGCAGCTCCACTGCTCCAGGTGGAGCCACCTCTGCCTGCAGCCTCCTCTCCCAGCTGGAGATACATTTGGCTTCCATCAGCCTTGGCTGATCCTTGCAGGGCTCCTCTGCAAAGCTGGGCTCAGCTTAACCTGTGATGGATGGAGGATATAAAGGTGATGGATTAAGTTGTTAATTATACAATTACAGGGAAAATGGAACAGGGTGCTGGTTAAAAGGAAAATTACTTTGCAAGCTGATACCAGCTCCTGGAGCAGAGGTGGAAAATGCAAAATAGGACAAGACAGGACTCTGTCTGAAGCAGAATCCCTTGAAAACTTATCCAGCATAATTCCAGAGGATGGAGAACTCGATATTTTAATTTTCTAGCCAGAGCTACGCTGTCATTTTTATCCATGGGATTCCTGGGTTAATCCTGCTGAGGGTGGAAGCTCAGACAAGGCAGCTGCTCTGAGCGCCTTCTGTGGAGGCAGAACTGGAGCTTTGGTTTAAACGTGGAATCCTGGAATCTCCTGAGTGAAGTAAATCAGCTCAGATGGGGAGAACCAATGGGTCCCACACACACGCCACCCCTGCTCCCAGGAGTGACACAGAGGAGAAAGAGTGCAGCTTTGTCCACTGGTCTGTGGCTTCCGTCCTCACAAGACCATCAGGAGATTCTTGCATTTTAGGTTTGACATTCGAGGTCCTCTGTCCAGCCAGGTGGCGAGGGTGAGGGGTAAAATGGGTCTTAGTGGATACTGGATTCTGTTCCTCACATCTAGACATCACTTCATCTGTCAATTCCATGTTGGCTCGTTGTTTTTAGGGGTTTTTGCTAGGTTTGGTGAGGAGTTTCTTCATTTGCATGCCACCTCTGATGTCATTTGCATGCCAACTCTGATGTCCCCTCCTCTTCACCATCCAGGTGCCATCCTCCAGGAAGCAGCAGATCTTTTGTGCCACTGGACAAAAGGGGGATTCCCCAACCATCAACGACAGGTAGTTAATGAAAACGACAGGTGATTGCAACAACAAACACTTAGAACTCCACCCTGACAGCAACTGGCCCAACCTGTGAACTCTGCAACCTTTTGAAAAAAATGGGCAACTTTTCTACTCATAACACTGAGCTGGAAGGCACCCCCAGGGATCATCCAGCCCAGCCCTGTCCCTGCCCAGACCCCCAACAATCCCCCCTGTCCATCCCTGGCAGTGCTGTCCAAAGGCTCCTGGAGCTCTGGCAGCCTCGGGGCCGTGCCCATTCCCTGGGGAGCCTGGGCAGTGCCAGCACCCTCTGGGGGAAGAGCCTTGCCCTGAGCTCAGCCTGAGATGCCCTGGCCCTGCAGCCATTCCCTGGCTCCTGTCCCTGTCCCAGAGCAGAGATCAGAGCTGCCCCCGGGCAGCCTTTTCCAGCACATTTTTCACTCAGCAATAACCTTTAAGAGCTTGAGAGCCTGGAAAGGATGGAAATGAGCCGCCCTGGGATGAGGAGTCCCCTTGGGATCATCTCTGCCCATGCTGGTCTCCGTGACATTCAGCTCACGCCCGGAGTTGTCAGGGCTGGGAGTGCCCCAGTTTGTGCAATCAAAGCCTTCCCGAGATTTGCATCCCAGAATGCAGACGCTGGGAAAGAGCAGATTACATAACAGCCAGTTTGGGGTTGGGAGCAAAAAGAAAATTGCCTTTCTTTTCCCCAAAACAGTCCAAGGGCAGCACGGAGCACAGGGAGACCTCCCCGTTATTTTCCCTGCCTCGCTGCTGGGGCAGGTGAGCAGAGCTGGGAGCATCCCGGCCCAGGGGGCTCTCCCAGTCTGCCAGAGATTACCTGGGAATTGCCTGTGAATTACCTGGGAATTACTGGGAATTACCTGTGAATTACTGGGAATTATCGTCACCAGAGAGCCTCAAATCAGGGCTCTGCCAGCGAAACAAAATTCACAGAGGGCTCATCCAAGGAATACATTTACATTTCTCCACCCCCTTTATCCTCAGGATCCTCCAGAGCGGGGTGTTGTGTTTCCATGTACAAAGCGCTTTTATTCCCGCCTGGATTTCGCTCTACAAGGGGAGGGGAACCACCAAAAGATTTCTGGGAGAAAACACAACGTGGGTGCGGTAGAGCCAAGATTTTTGTGGATCCCTATGTAGCTGTTGTCTGTTCCCTTGAGTGAGTGAGGGAAGCTGCAGCCCATCTCCGGGCAATTATCCCTCCTGTTGGTCCCTGTGCCAGGGGAAAAGCAGGAAAAGCAGGAAAAGCAGGAAAAGGTCCCTCTGAATTGAGGGGAAACCAGGAGTGTGTGATGGAGATACATCCTCTGCTGGGCAATAATTCAGTTTGGAAACAGGATGAGACCAGGACGGGGTATTTGGAGATCCAAAAATTTAGGGTTAAGTCCTCCAGGAATGACTATTTGCAAGGAATTCAGGAGAAAGGGAATGACTTATCACAGTATTGCCAGGACAAGGCACAGGAGAGTTCTGTTATAGATGGATAATGAGATGAGTGGCTCTCACAATTAAAAGATAACTATTGTGTGAATATTAAGAAAAACTTTAGTGATGTATAGTTATGTTCTTGGAGTTTAGATGTCCTCTGTTCTCCCCACAGTTCCTGAAATAAACAGTGCAGGAGACTTTTTCTCCTTTTAATGCCTTTATTAAAAGCGGTCGGCTCAAGGTTGGGAGGCTTGATGGATCTGCAGTCTCCATTGTCTCTCCCAGGGTGGCTCGGAGGAGGAGGAGGATATGCACACCTTTGTCCACTAAAGGGCAGAGCTGGGGGTCCTGTTCTCACGAGAGCAGTGGGTTTGTACCCCGTGTTTCTCCCAACTTTTGAGTTCTCCAGGCTTGGGGGTCCTGGTTCCAGCTGAGGTCTTTGCTCAGGGCGAGGTGCAACAAAGGTTTTCAGCATCTCTGCACACTCGGTACTTTGTTCCTCATGTCCAAACATCACTCTAATCTCTTAATTCTGTATTGGCTCATTGTTTTTGGGGTCTTTTCAGTAAGTTTGGTGGGTTGCTTCCCATGGCATGCTGGTCTCGAGGCTATTTTGCATTTTCTCTGATGCCCCCAGCTCCCATGTCCCCTCCTCTCACTGTTTGGAGAGAAGGGTCATCAACTTAGCCTCAGGAAGGGCCTTACCCATACAAAAGGAGCAATTAGCGAAAACGACCGGTGATTACAATAACAAACAGGTAGAACTTCATCTTGGTAGCAACTGGTGTAACTGGTTCTGCAACCCTTTTTTTCTCAAAAAAAATTGGCAGATTTTTTATTTATAACAGTTCCCTTTCCCCCCTGTATTGTTGTCCAGGACAGGTACAAGAAGCTGCACAGGTGTCCCTTGCATGGGGCAGGTGGGAATGGAAAAGCTTGGGGGTGCTCAGGGGGTGCAGCATGGCAACACCTGACCCCCAATCCAGTTACAAAGCAGTCTCCACTGATAAATGGCAAAGAAGAGCTGACTGACAGACTTTGGGAGGGCCCAGGGCTGGCTGATGCAACCCCCGGGGGTATAAAAGAATGAGCATCCATCTTGAGGATGAACTGGCCATGTGGTGTGCACAAGGGTAGCTCTTATCACTGCAGCTTTTTCCTTATGTAGTCCTTTGTTGTATTTTTATTAAGGTTTAATAAACCTTTTTAAATTTTCAAAGTGAGCAGTTGTTTCTTACGGTTTCGTCACCATTGTCACATTCTCCCTGCTCCCAGGCCGCATGGCTGGAGCTGGAAGAGAAAATCCCTGGATTTTCCTTGGCTCTGGTGCTTCCTTGCAGTCCTGGAAGAGCAGGGCAGGGATCCACACACCTCGGGATAAAGTCCTGGATGGGGGAACTGTGCTGTGAACAGGCTCTGCTCCCAAAATCCTCTGGATCAAAGCAGGCAAGCCCTGGAATGTGACCTTTATCGGAGCTCAGTGTCTCCAATCAATGTGGGTCGGGTGCTGGGAGGGAAAGCGACATTGACTGGGATTGATGGAAAGCGAGTCCTTTCTGGGGCAGGGAGGGTGGGAGCTGTGCCCAGGCAGGGGCTGCAGCACCAGGAATTCCCGGAGCCTGCTCAGGTTCAGCCCTTGCCACTTGCTGTTCATTCACTAAACGGAGAGGGAAGGAAGGAATTGGGTGTGAGGGGATTGTTTCACCAGCAGGGATCTGAGCCAGGGTGGGGAGACCAATCTAGAGCAAACGGAGAAGATAAACCTGCTGCTTCCACAGGGGAAATGTGTCCCAGAATCATGGAATCAGGGACCTTAAAGCCCATCCAGTTCCCTTGCCATGGCAGGGACACCTTCCATTATCCCAGGCTGTTCCCAGCCCCAGTGTCCAGCCTGGCCTTGGGCACTGCCAGGGATCCAGGGGCAGCCCCAGCTGCTCTGGGCACCCTGTGCCAGGGCCTGCCCACCCACCCTGCCAGGGAACAATTCCTAATTCCCAATCTCCCATCCAGCCCTGCCCTCTGGCAGAGGGAAGATGTGGCATTCACATTGTATGAAAAAATCCCTTTGCCCAGGGTTTTTCTCCTGGGAAGCTGAGAAGCCTCAGAGAAAAGGAAAACAATTCTTATCTCATTTGCTTCTCCTGTGCTGTGCTGGTGTGGAATGTGTTTGGAGATTGTTACCCACAGGCGATTGTTCCATTGGATTCTGCTGGGAGTTGTTTTCACTCTTTGGCCAATTGGGGCCAAGCTGTGTCAGGGCTCTGGAAAGAGTCAGGAGTTTTCATTATTATCTTTTTAGCATTCAGTAAGTATCCTTTCTGCATTCTGCAGTATAGTATTCTTTAATATAGTATAGTATCATAAAGTAATAAATTAGCCTTCTGAGAACATGGAGTCAGCTTCATCATTCCTTCCCTTGTCGGGACACCCTGCAAATACAATAGGAAGCCATTCCCTGTGTCCTGTCCCTCCATCCCTTGTCCCCAGTCCCTCTGCAGCTCTCCTGGGGCCCCTTCAGGCCCTGCAAGGGGCTCTGAGCTCTCCCTGGAGCCTTCTCCAGATGAGCACCCCCAGCTCTGCCAGCCTGGCTCCAGAGCAGAGGGGCTCCAGCTCTTGGAGCACAGGGAATTTGTACCCACATTTTTCCATTGCAGTTTTCTATTGGCTTCTGGCTCTGCCCCATCCATGTCTCAGAGCCTTCCACAAATGCACCTGGGAATTCTCTTTCCAATAACTGATTTTCATCATTTTTTGTTTTTAATCTCTGCAAAGATCTTCAGCTGAGTGGGCACAACTCTGGAAAAACAGGAATTCAGACAGGAAAGTGGGGACCATCAGAGGCCTCCGGGTTGGGAGGTGTTTTGAGCTGTGATAGTTTAGTCGGTGTTAATCCCTGTTAACCTGGGATTGCCTCTCCCGACTCTCCCTGACCGTTTTCCTGCAAGATCCCAACAAAAGGCTTTCCTGGGACACTGCACATGCTCAGTCCCAGCAGCAGCTCCAGCCCCAGCTCGGATTTCCTGGTTTTATTGATAACAGCACTTGGCAGAGATAAAAGGAGATGGTATTTTTCCCAAAGAGACTCCTCAAGTGTCGGCATCATCTCGGATTCCGAGAGAAGAATCCCAGATTCATTGCAAGATTTTTTTTTTAAATAATCCTTTTAAGTTTCCTTTTCCTTGCCTGTATTTTCTGTATATTTAAGATATAAAAGGGCCACAATTTCAGATTTTTTCCCAACAAACAACCTTCAAACTCCCTCTCCCAGGGCTTCCTCCCTGCTCCTTTCTTTTCCTGCCTTGCTGGAAGTTACAACATGAAATCAGGACCTTGTGGGAAGAGAATAGAAAAAAAAATCCTGTGAATTATGGGAAGAATATGGAAAATGAACCCATCAGGAAGCTATAGCAATAGCAGGGATGACAAGCAAGCAAATAAGCAGCACAAGCATCCCAAATTAATTTCTTGTTCGCTGTCAGCCCCACTGTGCTGCTCCAGCAGGGGGACAGGGCTTCATTTTCCCTGCCACATTCCCTGGGAGCACCACTCCAGGATTTGATGAGGTTATCTCAGCCCAGGGACTGAAGGAAACAGATATTTGATTTAAAAATAAAAGAGAGCAAAAAGAATCTTCTATTAGAGAAGACTCCTCAGTCCTGAGTTATTTCCCTCCCCATCCTGTCTGGATGTGGTGCTGGTGCTGGATCCCCAGGTCTTTCTCCTGTTCCCAAGCCATGAGCATTCCCTGGCTGAATTCCCTCCCAGGCTCTGCCCTTGGCAGTGCCACTCCCTTGGCAGCAGCACCTCTCTGAGTGGTGGGATTTCAAAATCCAGAGGTGGACGTGGGGTAGGAATAGCTTCAGATGTTTGGAGTTCATCTGAGTCATCATTTAGGAGTTAGGGAGAGAAGGGATCATCATGGAAACACAGATTTGGATTAGAAGAGGCCTTAAAGCCCATCCAGTGCTCCCCCTGCCATGGCAGGGACACCTTCCACTGTCCCAGGCTGCTCCAAGCCCTGTCCAACCTGGCCTTGGACATTGCCATGGTATTCAAGAACCATCCTCAGTTCTTATGGAGATTTAGTCCATGGTTATTTCTCTCTCAGCACTTCAGCATCTGATATTTATTTCCTTCTCCCCTTCCCATCAGCAGCTGGGGGATCTGGGCTCACCTGAGTGAGAACCTGATCCACACCTGTGCTGTGGCCACTGTTAAGAATGGAAAATAATCCAGGATTCCTGGATTATCAAGGAAATCCATCACATTACCCAATGCAACAGCTCCCAGAGAAAACACTGGTTATTGTCCTGGTGTCGAGGATGATCCCAGTGGGGAAATCAGGCAGAAAGGCATCGTAAGAGCAGCTGGAGGGGAAACCTGAGTACGGCCAAGCAAGGGGCCACAGTGCCCAGAGTTTTGGATTTGAGCATCCACACAGAAGGGGATGCTGGACCTTGGGGGAGAAGGAATTCTGGAGATCACTCTCTCAGAGGGGCAGGTGCCTACACTGGTGTGGAATAGTCATTCGTACATTGGGTGTGTCCAGTGTGAGCTGCTGCAGAGGCAAAGGCAAAAAAAAGCCTGCTGTAAAATCTGCACAGAGGCAGAGCTATCCATCCATCCATCCATCCATCCATCCATCCATCCATCCATCCATCCATCCATCCATCCCCATCCATCCATCCCCATCCATCCCTTCATCTCCAGGGTGCACCATGTAAGAACTCTCTTTCCCAGAACCTCACCTTCCTTTCTTTTGGAAAAAATAATAAGAAATCTGTTTTTAACCCAGGGAGGCAATCTCTCTGGTAAGGAAAACTCTTTAGGGAGAGGCTGCTCTGCTGTCCCATCAATGCCCCCTTTGGAATTTGCATGGCCTGGATCTGGCCTTAGACTTTCCCTCGAAGGCACAAAGGCAATTTCCAGGTGATGGGAAGTGCAAGGATGTGTGGAGTGGCCTCTGTGCACCTGGAGGTCGGGACAGGCTGTGGGTGGTTCCCCAGGTGCAGCTTTGCTCCCCTGTCCCAGTTTGGAGTGACTGGTCCCACCAGAGCACTCCAAGAGCAGTTTTAGTGTCAGATCAATTATTCCAGAGTGCTCCTGAATCCATCTGGACAGGACCTTTCAATGGGATGTTCCAACAGCTCCATATCAGCCTGGAGCCCTTGGAACCTCAGCCAAGACCTCCTTAAACTGCTCTGACCCTTGAAGGCAGGAATTCCCCTCTCTGTGATTCATGGCCCTGTTCACGGTCCCTTAAACATCCCTCGTGCAGATCCCCCCCCCTGCAGGAAAGCGTGGTCGTGCTGATGGATTGCTACAAGGACAGATCCTGCACTTCCCTTCCTGCACCATCCCCTCGCTTCCAGCCCCAGGGAGCTCTTCAGCCAGCTGTGTTTCCAGCTGTGCAGGTTCCCAGGAGCAGGGACTGAGGCAGAACTCAGCTATTTCTGGACCATCTCCTCCCCAAAAAACATTCCTTGTCTGTTTTTGTCCCAGGAAGCTCCAATTTGGAGATTCCTGGCGATTCCAGGCATGGGATCTGCAGGAAAACTGGGCTGTGTTTTCATCCACCCCAGGCAAAGAGACACCCCAACATCCTGCCTGGCTCTAATCCAGGGCACTAACTCCTCCCTCTCTCCATCCCTATGGATAAATCCCTATGGATGCAGGCACTCACATCACTGCTCCCACTCATGCAAATACATCACTGGCTCTTATTAAAACCAAGGAATTTCTACCCCTTTCCCCACCCTGAAGAGCCCAGTTTGGCTCCTGCCTCCTTCCCCCACCACGGAATCATTGTTTATGTTGGCAAAGACCTTTGAGAGTCAAAGGGTTCCCCAGCACTGCCAAGGCCACCACAATGTCCCCAGGTGCCACATCAGGGCTGTTAAACCCCTCCAGGGATGGTGATTCAACAAATTGCATCAGCTGGGGAGCCTGGAGCAGTGGCTCAAACTGGAGTGCTGCATTTTCCTCCCTAAATCCCACACCTGACTCTTCCAGCAGTCACTGCCCCATTGCACCCCTCCTGCCAGCCTGGATTTAAACCCTTCACCTGGGACTCATGATTCCCAGAAAACTGCTTCCTTCCAGAGCTTTGGGGCTGATTTCCCAGCTCCTGAAGGGTCCCAATAAATCACATATTCCCCACTCCTTCTTCCCTCCCTGGATGGAGCCAGGCCCACTCCTGCTATCCCTTAAATCTGTCTCTTTTTATGGGAAGAACATTGATCCTGGCCCTGTTCCATGCTGTAAATGGGACAGACTGGATGTAAGTTTCCAGCAGTGGGCTGGGATTTGCTTATGGAATTGCTTGCAGCTATTTAATCAGGGTGCAACTGAGCCTGGGAGCAGAGGAGCTCCAAGAAAACAGTTTTAAATCTTCCCAGGGATCCAGAGCTAAAGGTGTGGAGGTAGGGGGAGGCAGTGTCCTCACCTGAGCCAGCAGAGCAAGCCCAGTGACAGTAACCAGGATCACCCAAAAGCCCAAAACGGCCAAAAAATTCTGCAGTGACATATCCATGAATCCTCTGTGTGGAATTTGCCTGGCCAAGATTCTGGCTCAGCCTCAGGCTTTCCCTGGGAGGCACAAATCCATGGTCAGGGCAGGAATTCAGCAGGACAAGGTCAGGGCAGTGAGCACAGGAGGGCCTGGAGCAGCAGCACTGAGGGTAACCCATGGAGGGCTCCTCCAAGGTCTCATCCCACCCTTGGCAATGAAGGCAACCCTTCAAGGGCTTCTCCAAGGTCTCATCCCACCCTTGGCAGTGAGGGCAACCCTTGGAGGGCTCCACCAAGGTCTCAGCCCACCCTTGGCACTGAGGACAACCCTTCAAGGTCTCCTCCAAAGTCCCATCGCACCCTGAAGTGAGGGCAACCCTTGGAGAGCTCTTCCAAGGTTCCATCCCACCCTGACAGTGAGGACAACCCTTGGAGGGCTCTTCTATGGCCTCATCCCACCCTTGGAAGGGAGGGCAACCCTTGGAGGGCTCCACCAAGGTCCCATCCCACTCTGACAGCGACAGCCAAGCCCCAGGGAGGGTTGGAGGCTCTTGGTGCCCTCAGGACCAGCTCAGGTGAAAAAAGCTCAGCTCTCAGCCAGGAGAGCTCCAATCCTCATGGCTCCATCCAGGGCCTGTCCAGAGAGGTTATTTTATAAAATTGATTCCTTGCCAACACCAGTCCTCGCAGTGTGAGGTGTTTCAGAGCACAAAATTCACCTGGCAGGTGACCCCACACCCTCTGAGCTGCCCAGGGTGTGGAACTCTGACCACACTGGTTCAATTCAGGTGAATTTTTAACTTCTCATTTGATCCTCCCATCCCCTCAGGTGTTCCCCGTGTTTGGCCACAGAGCTCTGACTGAGCAAGTTGGCAGTAAAACCCTCACCCAAAAAAATCATCACCTCCTTCAAGGTGCCTGGCACACAAATCACAAATTTTCCAGGACATTCAGCCTTAATTTTTTAACCTTGTTCTCTCCAAGTTTGTCAGGTTTCACAAAATAAAAGAGAAGACCCAAATTTACTCTAAACCAGGGGGGTCGTCAAAGAAACTTGCCTTGAATATAGAAAAGCAACTCTTCCAAGCACTAATTCCAGGTGTAAGGAGAGTTCATGATCCACCTGATGAGCTGAAAATGCACCTGCAAATTCTTAATGAGCTCCTTTGCTTTGCTCCTTTGCTGAGGATTCATTTTCCCAAATGTTGATTCTGGGTCTATCCTTGTGCCCTTCCTAAAGTCCTAAAAAGAGGTGAAATATTCAGATGTGGCAACAGGGCAGATCCCAGGGGCTGCTGGATGCAGGAGGGTTCAGTTGTAGCTGTGCTAACGGTTGTTGAGGGGTCAAAGGGAGTGTTGCAGAACTCCTGGGAATGTCACATCCCAGGAAACTCAACCCCAATCCAGGTATTTGGGCATAAGGGAGCAGAGTCCTTGATGCTGAGTGGGGCTGTGCTGCAGCTTGGGAATTTCAGCTGGGATGGAATGATGAGGACTCAGAAGAGGTGTAGTAAAATACCCAAAACTGGACATCAGAGTCATTCCAAGGAAGGATCCCAGACACTGCTGCTGTCACAGCATTTGGAGCTGGAAACACACAGAAGGATGTTTATACACAAGGATTACATATACAGTGATTTATATCCAAGGATTCTGACCCTTCTATTAGTAAGGCTGGTCTGTAATTATCAGATCATTTGCACTATCAGGCTGTCAAAACATTAATTACAGTCCCAGGGTATTTTTGGCTCCATCTGTGCTGCCTGTTCCCTTTTGCCCTCAGCAGGGCCTGGAGTGTGACACCCACACCAAAGGCTGGGAGTTAGCTCCTCCTGCTTTGCTCTCCTGTGGGAGCTCTGGGCCCTGCCCAGAGGAACTGAAGGAATGAAAGCCCAGAAGTGATTCTGGGACAGGAGGGGACTGCAGAGGTTTGTAAATCACACCTGTGGCAGGGCTGGCTCAGGGTGACAATTTCTCAGCCCCTGGTGCCAGGGGGAGGCTCCTGCTCCAGGGGTGAACTGGGAGCTGGGATCTGTCCCTGATCCCTTTGGGATCCCCACACAAGGGGGGTCTCCAGACTCCTGCCCCCCTCAGCTGGACAGGGACCAGAGCAGAGGGGACTGGGAGATGCTCAGGGACTGTCCCTGATGTTCCAGGCAGGAGGCAAAGGAACCTTTGCTGTGCTGTGACATCCCTGAAGATCCTGGGTGGATCCTGCCCAGCCCATCACAGGATGAAGAGCAGGCAGAGGGTTTGAAGCAGTTCCCTGAGGCTCAGTTTAAAATCCATGGAAAACCCAGGCTCCTCTAGGCCTGACCTTGTCTGAGCTGGCTGAGACTGGGATAAATCTCCTTTGTTTTTACGTGCAGGAATCCAAGTGAGCTTTGTGTAGAGAGAGCTGTGACTTTTGTGCCCAAATGAGGACAGAACCATTCCCTCCATGAGGCATTGAAACCCTTGGTCACCCTCCCTGAGCACCCTGGGAGGTCCTGTCTTGTTAAATTCCTGACCAGACCTGGGTTTATTTCTTCTGTTTTTCCCCAGCCTTGGACCATGTCGTGTTGTGTGGGCAGTGTGAGTTGTAAGAGCAATACTGGCATTGAGAATTTGAATTCTGACCTTCCAAAGCTGGGTTGCTGTGCTCCCAGCCTGGAATGAGAGCCCAGCCAGCCCCTGGCCCAAAGACCTCACTTATCCCATTCCAGGATAGATCCAACAGCAGCTCCCCCCTCCCAGGGAGTGCTTCTCGGGTTTTTGTTGTTAATTGCTGCCCTGAGATGTGCAGGATGTCTCTGCTTCAGCCCGCGCATCTGAAGAACGAGGCAGAGCTCTTCAGTTTTCAGTCTTGAGGTTGTTTATTAATTCTTATCTATAAATTTTCTTTCTGCCCAGCCGAGATCTGCTCAGCAGGGCAGCCAGCAGCACTCTGACTGCCCCCGAGGTGGTGTTGTCTTTTTATACTACAAACTACATATAACATATTTACACTTAATTCCCAATACCTATCACCTATGCTAGACAGTGCACTTCTACTCTAGACCAATCCCAAAGTGCCAACATCACAGCAGAAAATGGAGAACAAGAAGAAGAAGAAAGAAAGGCTGGACATGCCCAGATTCCTCCATCTTGTCCCCATAACCCCCATGCCAAAAATCCTAAAATCTACATTTTCACCCTGTGATCATTTTGTTATTACACTATTCAAACCTGTGTGACTTTCACGTCCTCATACAAAGCTGGTAATTTGCTCTAAGGGTCACAATTCAATCCCCAGGTGTTCTGGGTTGTGTGCCAGGGTCTCCGAGCCCCCCAGCGGGGTCCCTGGCAACTCTGGACACCCAGAGGGATGCACTGAGTTCCAACAACTCTATTCTAGCACATCCCTATTCCAGAGTGATGGATGAAAATGGGATCTTGCAAAAAGTCCATTTACATGCTTCATCAAGCTCCCAGCTCTGCCAAAAGTCCCCAGAGCAGTGATGTACAGCCAGGCCTGCAGACTCCACCACATCTGCTCCAAGAGGAATTAGCAAGACCTCCCCAAGCTGGGGATGATTTTCAGTGCAGCAGACACTCTCCCAGGAAATCCATCACGTTTATGGACAAGTTCTTGAGACACTTCAGAGGAACTTATTACAATAAAAAAGGAAGTTCCCAGCCCTCCAACTGCACATCTCTCTCTCACTCTCACAATCCATGATGAAAAATGATGGGATCAGGTGGATGTGTATGGCTGGAAGCAGTTACAGTCAATTCCAAGGGAAGATTATGCCACAAAATTATTTTTCCCAGACTTTCTTCCTGTGTTTCAAACTAAATCCTCCCCTCTGCCTGGGAGCAAACTTGCTGTAGACCAACAAATATTGAGTAGCACTGAGTTGGTTGATGCACTAAATGTAAAATGCAGGAAATCTGTCAAAGATCAAATCCTGAGGGTCCTGAACATTCCAGTGCCAAAAGTGTTGGGTTTTATCTTTGGGAGCTGCTCTCCCAAAAGCTCTCAGGCTGAGGTCAGCCACTGCCCACCACAATGAGGTCACACAAACAATCTCCTAAGCCAGGTTAAAGCAGTTATTACTGAGAGAACATTTCTCACAAAATGTCTCCTCCACCCTTGACCTCCCTGTCCCTGTCCTTGGAGACCAAAACCTTCACAAGGAGAATGTGGGAGCTGGAGTTTCACAGCTCTGCTGGCGATTGGAAATCAGGGATGCTGTGGAGACGCTGCATTTCCAGCTCGTTCCTGTTGACCCTTTCCTGTAATACAAATGCCAAGGACTCCTCTCTCCTCTCTCCTCTCTCCCCTGTCCCCTCCCTGCTCTGCAGACACAAGCAGTGCATTTTTCCCTGCACACTCTGCAGGGGTCGCCTCCTCTTTCATCTCAGCACTTCCCAAACCTTCCCCTGCCACAACTCCCTGTGCTCTTCTCATTCCCCATCCATGTTTGAGCGCTCACTGCACCCTCACCTCCCATTCTTGGGGGCAGTTTGAGGCAGAAGAAGGATGTAAAGTCATTAGGGAGCATCCTAGGAGGGACACAAAGGTGGGGAAGGGTCTGGAGGGGCTGAGGGCACTTGGAATGTTCAGCTGGAGCAGAGGACACTGAGCTCAGAGCTCACCAGGGGCTGCAGCTCCTCCCGAGGGCAGCTCTGATCTCTGCTCTGGGACAGGAACAGGGACAGGGACAGGGACGGGAGCCAGGGCACGGCTGGAGCTGGGCCAGGGCAGCTCAGGCTGAGCTCAGGGCAAGGCTCTTCCCCCAGAGGGTGCTGGCACTGCCCAGGCTCCCCAGGGAATGGGCATGGCCCCGAGGCTGCCAGAGCTCCAGGAGCCTTTGGACAGCACTGCCAGGGATGGACAGGGGGGATTGTTGGGGGTCTGGGCAGGGACAGGAGCTGGATCAGTGATCCCTGTGGGTCCCTCCAGCTCAGGAGATTCCCTTTGCAAGCCCAGCCTTGCTCAACAATTCTGTTCCAAACCCAGCATTGAATCCCTGTTTCTTTTCTCCCCTCTCCATTCCTTGCTGTCCATGGTTCTGCTGTCCCCTGCAATCCTTTTACACAACTTTATCAGAATCCTACCAGAGGGATTCTTTCCTTCCTCTCTGCGCCCTAATTTTGTGACCAAGTTGTTCACTCCCTCCCCATTCTTATATAAAATCCTATATAAAAAGCAGGAAAAATGTTGTTGTGTCTTTACACTTTGCTGGCCAAGTACAACCAAATGAACCTGAAAAAATATTTACATTCAGGTTAATGTGGAACTATTTTTAGGGGGGTTGGTTGGGCTGGCACTATTTTGTTCTTTCTTCCACAAAGTAAACCCTTTTCTTCTTTTGTTGGTGCCATTTTTCAGGCCAACCATGAAATTTCTTCTTGAACAGAAAGGAAAAAAGGTCAACTTTTACCTCTTTGGGGTCTCCACTGGACCTCTGGGGATTCTGCTTCCATTTTCCCCCAGTTCCTGTCAGACAAGAAGGATTTTTAGCTGCATTTCTTCCACTCCAGGTCTGTGCTGCAAAATCCTCCCTCAGACACTCTCCCAGGTCTGGGTAATGATATTTATTCCAGCTGAGCAATTCCAGGAGGAGAAAATGATGGACTTAAATTGAGGTCATACTTTGCCCATCTCCGTGTCCTAAATTCCCTGTAATGACAGGAATCCATCTGAGCTGGGACATCAGGGATCATCTTTAACAAAACTTTGGGGTGGAAAGGCTGAGTTAGTCCTGAGGAAAATGGCCAGGGACAAGAGCCAGGGGTCTGGGGGGAATGGGGTCTTGGGGTCAGGGGTCTGTGAGGAATGGGAGGTGATGCTGGAAGGGGATAATGGGCTGGTTTGGGATGATCCCACACAAATTCCTGGGAATGGGGCTCTCTTGCAGCACAAGTACCCCAATGTCTCCATCCCTGGTTGGAAGATGAGGCTCCTTTCAGTGGAAAACTGATGTCTGATGGAATTCTTTTAAAGAATTGTTGTTCCATGGCTAGGAAGAGCAAACCTGAGGCTGTCCCAGGTCCATGAGTGCCTGGTAGAGGGGAGATGGTTACAGGACCCTGCTGGAACTTTCAGCTCTGGGAGGAGCAGCCACTTGAGAGGACTTCTAGCACCTTCTGGGGTTGGGAAGGGATTGGCAGAGCTGACTTCAACTCCCAGAACTGCTGAGTTGATTCAAAACCTGGCAGGACCCTGATAAAATGGGATTTTCCATCAATGCCTTTGAATTTGGCAGTGCTGGGAGCAGGAGGCCCAGCCTGTCCCCTGAGTGTGCAGGAGAAGGCTGAGGTTGTTCTCCCCTGCTCCATGGAGTGAGTGAAGCACATTCCCACAGCAGCTCATTTCAGGTGAATTTTGTGCTCTGCTGGCACCTTATCTCAGATTTGGGAATGGGAGCTCTGCTCTGGCACAGCCACACCTGGGGGACACTTCAAGGACAGTGGAATTTGCTCCTTGAAGTGCTCCAGGACCATTTCCAGTTTGATTAAGGTTCTCCTTTTATTCATGGATGTGACAGTGGTCACAGGGGTTCTTGGATGAGGGAAGAGACGAGGATCTGACTCCATGTTTCAGAAGGCTTGATTTATTATTTTATGATATATATTATATTAAAACTCTACTAAAAGAATAGAAGAAAATGTTTCATCAGAAGGCTGGCTAAGAAGAGAATAGCAAAGAATGATAACAAAACTTCTGTCTTGGACAGAGGGTCCAAGCCAGCTGACTGTGATTGGCCATTAATTACAAACAACCATCATGAGCCAATCACAGATCCACCTGTTGAATTCCACAGCAGCAGATAACCATTGTTTACATTTTGTTCCTGAGGCCTCTCAGCTTCTCAGGAGGAAAAATCCTAAGGAAAGGATTTTTCATAAAAGTTGTCTGTGACACATGGATAGCCCAATGATGGCACTTTTAATGCCCCTGTCCTTTAGGGGCTGGGATAGCTTGGATATGGACCTGCCCCAAATCCCACATTGTTTAAACAAAGGGGCAACAACCTGAGCTGGACTCCCAGCAGAGCCTCTCCCCTGCCCTGCAGCTGTGCCAGCCCAAACCCAACCTCAGAGCTGCTGTGCGACAGCTCTGCCCTTTCCAACAAATCTCCAGCCCTCCTGAACCCTAAAAAAGCATCTTGGAAATGATCCCTTGTCTTGGTTTGGAAAGACAGGAGCCTGCTAAGGAAAGCAGGAGCCTCCCCTGAAATGGAGGGGAATGTGAACCCTCCCCACCCCTCCGAATTGCTATAAATTTTAAATTAAGGGGCTCTCAGGCAAAAATATGGGAGCAGGAAATAACAGTTCTTCAATAGGGAAGGGAAAATAAAAGGATGAAATAACCAATGCAGTACACTAGAACAACACTGCCAGAGTCAGAACCCAGCCTGACACCCTGTGGGTCAGGGTGCTGGCACAGTCCCATTGGAATTGTGGCTCAGCCCTCCTGCAGTGTCAGGGGTGGCTCTGCTGGAGCAGGGATCCTGTAGAGAAGGATGTATTCTTCCTCTGAAGAGCCAGTGGGAGAAGAGGCAGCTGCTGTTCCTCTGGGGAATCCAGGGAAGAAGCCGTGCTGGTGTCTCAAAAACCTCTGGATTATATCCGTGTAGGAATGCTTGGCTCCTCCCTCTGGTCTCACATCTCCCAATGGGATGCTGTAGCTCTTATCAGCCATGCAGTGACATTCAATAGTCTGTTATCAGCAGGTGTCCCCTCCCAGGGAGGAGTGATTGTGGTCACTCAAAGGGAGAGATAAGGCAAACTGCCCACTTGACAAAGGTAATCTGCCATACAGATGGTAATAGAAAACATCTTGCCTTGCAATGTTCAACATCCCTGAATCATTCCCACTCCCACCCACGCTGGAGATTGGATTGAGTGGTGCCAAACACCCAAACCTTCCCAGGGAGCACTGCACTGTGTGCTGTGGATCTTCCTGGAAGAGCAGGAAAATGCGACCAATCTCCCTCAAAGCTGTTCATTGGTGTGTTTTTTCCAGATTTCTTGGAGGGGGTTATTATTTATCCCTAAATTTGAGGGTGATCCTTATTTTTATCAGGCAGAATGGCTCCTGGGGCTCTCAAACCCAAAGAAGAGCCAAAACCCCACTCAAAGTCTTTAAAAATAAGAAAGGTCTTGTGTGTTCCTGCAGGTGGAGACAATGTGGAAATATCCATGAAAAACAGACAACTGCAAGCAGCCTTTCCCTGGAACTCATCCTGGACTTCTGCTTTGTAGGGAGAGCTGAATCCCAGGAGAAAACCAGATTCAATGGATGATAGGAATGAACCTCTTTTGGAGAGGAAGAGCCACTCCATGTCACACCTGACATCAGGTCATGCTCAAGTTGTCACCGTTGTGATTCCAAACATTGAAGCGTGGCAGGAATTTGCATAAACATGAGATGTTAATATTTAAATACATTGAGGAGGGACCCAGTCCCAGCTTTTCAGCCTGCTCCAGCCCAGCAGGGCAGGTCTGTGGGCACAGTTTTCCTATCCCCATGTCCAACATCCCTAATTATCCCAACCCCATGCCCAACATTCCTGACTACCCATTTGCAAAGACAATGAGTCCATTTGCATGGCTATGAATATTAAACAGCCACTTTGCACCTGGTTTTGCACATTTGGGGCCAGATTTTTAGCCCTCAGCCACCAAGCTGGAGGCTCCTGTTTTGTTGCCCGTTTTTGTTGGGAAAATGGATCAGTTTGGGGAAACTCTTGTAGAGTGACCTCTCTTCTCCCTGTTCTTCCCACTGCGCTGCAGGAGAAGCTGTGGCTGGTCCATGGCAGATGTCACCAGATGGCACTCTTACATTGATTCTTCTCCATCCTTAATTTTTGTTGTTGTTGTTGTTGCTGTTGTTTACTTGGGTTTTATGGATGCGCAAATGTTCAGGATGGAAGAGCCACGCTCAGGAGTGGAATTCAGCCAGCAGTATTGGTTCACAGGGATTGGTTCTGGGTGGTGGAAAATGTGGGAAATTTGGATGTTCTCCAGGAGCTGACCATGGTTTTGGGGTGGAACTCCTGGGAGAAGTGGCCCTACAAGCCCCAGAATTTCAGTGTGTGGGTTTCTCTGCTCACTGGTGGCACTCAGTATGCAAAAATAAAATTCCATTTCTGATTGGTCCCTAAAATTTGGTGTCACTTTGGGGACAAGACACAGGTGACAAAAAAGGCCAAAAGGCCAATTATATTAGAAAGGGATATAAAATTGTCCCTAAACCTCACCCAGTGTTACAAAAAAGCCCAACCAACAAAAAAAAAAAAAAAAAAAAAAAAAAAAAAAAAAAAAAAAAAAACCTGGAAGTGCAATTTCCCATCCTACTATATAAAATTATGAATTTTGGGTCATAATGAAGGTTTTCTCCTTAGTGGGACAGTGACTAAATACTAAATATCAAATTCTCATTATGGTTCTTCACCCAAGAAAGCCTGGTTTGATTTTTCATGTCTCAGACAAGAAGAGTTGGACAGGGATGTGATTTATCTCAGGAATATGCCAGGAGAACCTCCAAAAATAATAAAAAAGGAGATTGTTCTGAATAAAATAAAAGGTGAAACAATAGATCAAAAACCATTAGTGATTACACTCAACAGAATGTTCCCAACATGGTGCGAGGAGTTAAAAATGAATCCCCACAGGAGAAGGTACATCCTACTGTTTGTTTTCTCTTATTGCTCCAAGCAAGAAAAATCCATACTCTGGGATAGTGATTCCATAAAATATGGGACCCCCTCAGCGTGAAGGAACACCTGAAACTGAGAAAAAACAGCAATAATTGTGTCTTAGTGAGACATCATTTATGATGCTAAAATTCCAATGTGGTTTTCACAGGAGGAGCAGCTCTGGGGCTTCTCAGATTGTAAGGAAGAAACCCTCCTGTCATGGAAAAATTAATTTATTTACCTTTCCAGACCTTTTACTTTGTTGTTTGTTCCTTACAATAGGGCTGGAGTCCCATCTGGCTCTGAGCACCAAACACTGGCACCTGCTTATTCCTGAATATCAAAATATTCCTCAGCAGACATTCTTGTTTATTTCCAGCTGAAATCCAGGAGCTCAAAATGCCCCAAAATTCCAATTATGCAGCTCGTTAGTGCCATTATTATTAATTTATTATGTTCTTGTTGCCACACAAATGTCCCAACAGCTCCTGTGCTTCTCCCCTTCCCCAGGGAGAGCTGGGGCCTCACAGAACCAGTCCTGACCTTCCAAAAGGCTGGAAAAAAAGCCAGGGAAGGTTGGAGAAAATGCAGTGATCCAAATCCAGAGGAAAATGCCTTGCCCAGAGTGATTCCAGAGCTGAGCCTGCCTCATTAGGAGCAGGACAGAGCTGCTGTGACTGCAGCAGACAGATGACCTTGGGTGGTTTTCCCATCCCCTAAAGAAAGGCTTTGCCCAGGAGTGGCTTGGGAGCAGCCCAGGATTTAGCAGGGGCTGTAAAGGAGCAGCTGCTGCAGTAAAGCTGCAGTTTTACAGCTCCAGGCAGGCAGGGAATGGCACTGAGATCTGCTCAGGAGGGTGGCAGGGCTCCAGGGGCAAGGAGAGGTTTGGTGATCCCGGTGGGAGGCAGGCCCCACAGTAAGGAATGCCCCAGGGATCCAGGGAAATGGTGCTGTGCCCACAGTCCTGGGCCCTCAGGGGGTTTGGATTCAGCCCCTCAGGAGCAGAATTCCTCCTGTCCATCCCCACCCTGGGGGCTTCTGAGCCCTGCCAGGATCACAGGGGCAGAGGTGTGAGCTGGGGAATCCCAGTGTGGGAACAGGGAGAGATCTTGGGGTCAAACCCTTCCCTCCTTTTCCTCTTTTCCCTTCTCCTCCTCCATAATTTTCTTCCACATCGTCCTTCCCTTTCCTTCTCGTCCTTCATTTTCCTTCTCCTCCTCCTTTCTTTTCCTCCTTCCTTTTCCTCCTCCTCCTCCTCGTTTTCCTTCTTCCCCTCTTCCTCCTCCCTCTGCCAGCCCCAGAAGAGCCTGGTGCAGCCCAGTGACCCTCCCAGTTGGGAATCTGGGAGCTGCAGGATGCACCTGGCTGCTCCTGGAGTCCCCAGACTGTTCAGGTTGGAAAAGCCCTCCAAAATCATCCAACCTAAAGGTGCCCAGGCCACCACTGCCCCATGCCCCAAGTGCCACATCCCCATGGCTTTGGTGACTCCACCAGTGCCCTGAACAGCTGTGCCAGTGCCTGACCACCCTTTCCATGGATCCACTCTAAAAAACCTGATATCCAATATCCATTTTTCCTCTTTTTGGCTGCATTTGGTGCCTTTTCCTTGACTAAAGCACCCCAAACCCTGAGCTCTTGCTCTGCTGTCAGGCTGGACGAGTGCTTGGAAGAAAAGCCTTCCCAGCTTATTATGGATTCAGACATCTCTTCATCTGGAGTTGCCTGAGGTCCTGGAAATAATCGTGTCTTTCAGGAAGAACATCATTCTGAGGTGAATAAAAATCACTCAGCGCTTTAATGAGACCATTACATTTCACTGTGCCTTTCCCTCTTCCACAAGGTCTTCCAGGAGGAGAAACAGCTCGGATCCACCTGCTCATGGAAACACGCCCATGAGTCAGGGATTTATCTCAGGGAATTCTTCCCCAGCTCCCCAAATTCTGCATCTTCAGCCCCACCCTGCCCTGGTTCCCCTGAGTGAGCTTTGAGCCTCTCCTTTTCCTTGGACTGCTCTTTCTGAGGAAGTTTTGGGCCCTGAAAATTGTGGAGCAGGGATCCAAACAAACCTCACTCTCCCTGAGAAAATTAAATAAAAAATAAATTCCTATTTAAAAAAGATTAATTTAAGCTACACTTCCAAAGAGGGAGCCTGGAGCAGCTCTTTAGAGGGGAATGCCCCACAGAAGGACCTGCTGGAAGTGCCCCAGCCAGGAATGTGCCTGGAGGGAGGAGAAGGATGGAGCTTGAAGCCAAAATTAACCCTTTGGAGACCACAATTCATTTCCAAGTGATTCCTGATAATCAGACTATTTTCCATGCAGAAATTTAATCCTATTACTTCTAATTATGCCCCAATGTGCAAAGCTAAACAAATCCCATCTTTTTGTTCTCCATGCCCTCCAAGAGAGTGATTATATTCCATCTCGAGTCGTTATCCATAAGTATCTCTTTTAATCATTTCTGCATTCAGCCCCTCCAGACCTCAATTATTTCTGCTCCCTCTTCATGTCTTGCAATGATTCTGCTGCTACAAACTCCTACAACTCCTTCTCTGGGTCTTACAGACACTAAAGAGGTACCCAGGGGTCATGAAATATTTTTCAGGTACAGTTTACAAGCAATATTTTAATTTTTTCATGTGTCCAAACAGCAATTTCTTTGGAAAAGTGGAAGATTTTAATAAGAAGCAGCAAAGCTCAATGTGATAATTATTGGCAGAATTATTTTTGTTGTTTTT
Organism: Calcarius lapponicus; assembly: GCA_039654755.1. Classification (NCBI taxonomy): domain Eukaryota; kingdom Metazoa; phylum Chordata; class Aves; order Passeriformes; family Fringillidae; genus Calcarius; species Calcarius lapponicus. The sequence goes on along the minus strand of CM077478.1, from coordinate 14,217,098 downwards.
ATCAGCATTTTGTCTCTGCAATTTGCATAATTGCTGGGTCTTGATTAGAAAAGTCTCATTTTTCTGCTAAAGGCTTTGGCAGGAGCCAATCATTTCAAGGCTCCTCACAGAACAGAGCTCCTCAGGGAATAAAGAAGGGAAGGAGCAGTCCTGAGCCATTTTTCCTTGGGAGGGTGATGGAAATGATTCCCTGGCGTAGGACACAGGAGCTGCCCTTTAGCTGAAGATTTCAGCTCTGCTCTTACAGAGATGGGGAAATTCTGCTGAGCTGGGAGACACTAAATCATGGGATATAAAATTCTTTGTTTGGGCTGGAAGGGACCTTAAATCCCATCTCATTCCATGGGCAGGGACACTTTCCACTACCCCAGGTTGCTCCAAGCCCTGTCCTGGGCATTCCCAGGGATGGAGAGTCCCCTCCCAGGGCTCTGGAAGTCCTGCCACTCTCTGAGTGCCACTCTCTGTGTCCAGCCCCTCAAGGGGACAATCCTGGAGCAGAATGGTGACAGAAGTGCTCCCAAAGCCCCTAAAGCTGGGAGTGAGTGAGGAGTACACAGAAGACACCCACAAAGCTGCAGGGAAGAGATGTTTGCCCAATTTTTGGTGAAAATTCCCAGGATTTCACATTTCAGAACAGAGATTTTTTTTTCCCCACAATTTGTCTCAATTTTGGTGAGAATTCCCAGGATTTTGCATTTCAGAACAGAGAACCTTTTTGTTTGTGTCACTCCCTAAAGGACACACATTGTGAAGTGCTGGCACGGCTGGGTGTCCCTACCACCTTTGTCACCTGCCAGGTGTGGCATCATTGCCACAATGCCACCAGGAGCAGCTAGAAGTCATTTTTGATGGCATTTCCCATGGTGATGTGACACATCAAGGTCAGCAACTGTGGAAACCCAGGGCACTGGGAATATTTCTCTGTCTGCTCTGGGGTGCCCTGACCCCCAGGGGAGCCCTGATTTTGACCCTCATTCATGGAGAAAGTTTCCTAAACTCCAGAATAGACTGGGATCCACAAAAGTGTGAAGTAGATTACAGAGAGTAGTGTAGAAGTATCACTTAGGAGGGAAATTTAGGTTTTGGGATTTCAGTATGTTGTGGATGGAAGGAAGATGGAGGGCACAGGGAGTGATCCTGGGTTTCTTCTTCATGCTTCTTCCTCCTTCTCCATGGGTTTGGGTGGCATTTTGTAATTGGATGGAAAAGTTTGCATTGGGGACTCTTTGGGATCAGCTATTGGGTGTCTTGGATTGGAAAGCCAGGAGTCTGCTAAGGAAGGCAGGAGGCTCCCCTGAAATGGAGAATGTGAACCCTCCCCACCCCTCTGAATTTTGCTATAAATTTTAAATTAAGGGGCTCTCAGGCAAAAAATATGGGAGCAGGAAATAACAGTTCTTCAATAGGGAAGAAAAAAAGAGGATAAAATAAACAATGCAGTACACTAGAACAACACTGACAGAGTCAGAACCCAGCCTGACACCCTGTGGGTCAGGGTGCTGGCAGCAGTCCCATTGGAATTGTGGCTCAGCCCTCCTGCAGTGTCAGGGGTGGTTCTGCTGGAGCAGGGATCCTGGAGAAAGGTGCATCTTCCTCTGAAGATCCAGGGGAAGAGGCAACTGCTGTTCCTCTGGGGAATCCAGTGGAGAAGCCGTGCTGGTGTTCCAGAATCTCCAGATTATATCTGGGTAGCAATGCTTGACTCCTCCCTCTGGGCTCACATCTCCCAATGGGATGCTGTAGTTCTTATCAGCCATGCAGGGACATTCCATAGCTGTTATCAGCAGGTGTCCCCTCCCGAGGGAGGTGTGAATGTGGTCACTCAAAGAGAAAGATAAGGCAAACTGCCCATTTGACAAAGGTAATCTGCCATACAGATGGTAATAGAAAACATTTTACATTGCAATCTGGAACGTTGGGTTAAAAGGGAAAATAAACTAGGTGTCAGCTCTTAATTGGATAGTTTAGCTTTAAAAGACCTTGGAACAAGAGATTGTTGGCCATTTTTGTGCTGCTTTTCCAGTGCACTGAGCCCTGTGTGGACAGTGTGCAAAACTCTAGATAAGATAACAATAAACCAGAACCTGAAGACCACAAAAGCCAGTGGGTGTCTCTTTCCTGACACAAGACCTCTCCAGGAGGGTCTCCCACAAGAGGGGAGCACCAGAGGTCATGGAATCAGCAACAGGTACCACAGCAAGCACCTGCCCAGGGTGAGAGCAGGAGCAGGGCACAGTCTGAGCGACTCAGCTGCTTCAGGTGTGCTCAGTAGACAAAACTATGGAAAAATACCTGGGAGTCCCCAGGAATGCACAGCAGCTTTCCTCTCTTCCCAGAGACAACCCCTGGTGTCAGGGAGTTATCCCAGTAAAGCAAAAGGAGGGGAAAATCCCTCCTGTTTGCATCTCCATGCTTGGATCTGCCATTCCAGGGGGAACTGAGTCTGTCATGGGGAGGGCTGAGGGTCAGAGCAACTTCTGCCCTCATCACCTCCACAGCCTTTGGGATTCTCCTGAGCTCCACCTCCCAGTGCCAGGAACCCTTTGGCATCACCTCCACAGCCTCTGGAATTCTTCTGAGCTCTTCTTCCCAGTGCCAGGAACCCTTTGGCATCACTGTCACAGCCCAAATGTGGGACTTATAGGTGGAATTTCCAAGGAATTCACTTGCACAGGGTTGGAACAGGTTTTTGCTGCCCATCAGAAGCACCTGAATTCCAGGATGATTTTTCCCCTGGAAAACATGGCACTGGTGTATTTTCTTAGCAAAGGCCTTTCCCTAGCCAAGAGCCAAAATTCCCCTTGGATTGGCCTCCTGGTTTTCCACACCCAGGGCCCATGGATCCTCCTGGGCCTCGTGGACAGGAGGATTCCTACACAGAACATTTTCTCCCTGATTTTATCTGAGCTCTCCCAGACTGTCCCTGCCCATGATGGGACAGATGTGGAAGCATGGCAAAGTTGCTTGGAAAGGACCATTGGTGCCTCCATTGCAGCTTCTCAGCCTAAAGCTACTCCATTCCCAAATCCCAGATCATCCCTACCCTATTTCCAACTATCAGGTCAAGAGCTGAGGTGCTTCCACCCCCTGGGACACTCACCCAGGTAAAGGTTTTCCTAAAATCCAATCTAAAATTCCCATTCTGGGACTGTTGTTTCACCACTGCTGGGTTTAGAGCCATGGAATCATTAAAGTTGGAGAAGACTTTTAAGGACATCAAGTCCAATTATCCGCCATGGGCTTTATGTATTTCAGTGACAAAAATGCAATGTAAACCAGAAATATTTTGGATTTCTCCCCAGGATTGCTGGAATGGGAAGTGGAGACAGAAATTCCTGGTCTCCCTCATTCATTTTTGTGTAAAAAAAAAAGGTGATTCCTAAATCAGAACATGTCATTCAGACATTTCTACAGAGTCCATCAGCACAGACTTAAGCTGTGGATTGTCATTTCCCCAAGGTCTCATCCTCCCAGCATGGCCCAATCCACTGCCAAAAATATTCCTTTCCCAGGGGATCCCTTGGTGCTCCAAGATTTCTCCTGATGCTGCATTTCTTCAGAAAAAGAAAAAAAGAAAAAAAGAAAAAATGAAAACCAGAAAAAAATTAAAAAATGAAAAAAAAAGAAAAAAGAAAAAAAAGCTTTAAAGTCTTGATCTGATTTGTTGGAATTGAAATTACGTTCAATTTGTTTTGAGCTGGGCTCAGTGAAAGAGTCCATTACAAAATTAGGAGCAAAAGGAAACATGAGAATTGCAATTCCAGCATGAAAGAAGTTCTTGATGGAAAGGACAGTGCTGAGCTCCATTGTCACAGGCAGAGGATTGAGCTGTGTCCCTACAGAGCCAAGAGAAACTTTGGAAAGGGGGGGATTTTTGGAGCAAATTATTGTCCTTGTTGGAAAAATGGCTTGAACAGGAATTGCATCTTCTTTGATAAGAAATAAGAAAAACTTTGGAATGCCATCCAAACCCTCTCCACAAAAGGAGATTTCAGACAATTCCTTTCTGTGGAGTTTTTTTACATTTCTTGCTGAGTAGAGAGGCAGAATTTGGATTTTTTAGGAATAATCTGTGTATTTCATGAAAAAAAAATCCCAATCATACTTGTTGGTACTGCTACAGCAACAGGGTGGTTGATGAAATGCTTCCCTGGAATAATTCTGCCATTATTCCATGGCTCAAGTTTATCCATATGCCTGGAAAGAATTTTAACAATTCCAGGTAACATTGAGGTAATAGCTACAAAAAACCCAGGTGTGGTGGCCACCCCTGACAGCACGGAGAGTTAATCGTCCATTTCCAAATCATCCCCACTCAAATCAGCCCTTCCTAAACCTTCTTTTTCCAAAACCTTCCAAAATATCCCTTCCCAGATATTCCCCACCCAAATCAGCCCTTCCCAAACCCTCCCTACCTAAACATCCGCTTCCCAAACCTTCCTTTCCCAAATAATTTCTTCCCAGATCATCCCCATGCAAATCATCCCAACCCAAACCATCCCTTCCCTCACCATCCTCTCCAAAATCAGCTCAACACAAATCAATCGTTCCTAAATTGTCCCCTTCCAAATATTCCCTTCTGTGAAATCATCCCCACCCAAATCAGCCCTTGCCAAAGCAGACCCTCCCAAATCCTCCCTATCCAAACCATCCCTTCCCAGATCATCCCCACCCAAAACGTCCCTTCCCAAATCATCCCCACCTAAACCACACCTGCCCAAATCAGCCCTTCCCAAACCTTCTTTTGCCAAAACCTCCCCACCCAAACCAATCATTCCCAGATGATCCCCACCCAAATCTTCCCCACCCAAATCAGCCCTTCCCAAAGTAGACCCTCCCAAATCCTCCCTACCTAAACCAATTATTTCCCGACCATCCCCACCCAGATCATCCTCACCCAAACCACACCTGCCCAAATCAGGCTGTGGAGAGAGGAACCAGCCAGAGCAAACCCAAGGAAAACATTGGGAACTAAGGACCCCAAAAGGGTGATGGGCAGAGAAAAACTGTCTGGGAAGTAGAGAACAGGGAAATGCAGGTTCTGCACCTGAGCCTGGGCTGCGGGCGGCCTGCTGGAGCAGCTCTGGGGACAGCGAGGTGTCCCTGAGCCAGGAGAGTGGCCTGGGCCCAGTGGGATCCTGGGGGCATCAGGAACAGCATTGCCAGCAGCTCAGGGGTGACCCTGCCCCTGTGCCCAGCCCCGGGGACACCTCTGGCTGCTGTGTCCAGCTCTGGATCCTCAGCACAGCAGGGCCAGGAGCCCCTGGAGCTGAGCAAGGGCCTGGAGCAGCTCGGGGCCAGGAAAGGCTGAGGGAGCTGGGGCTGCTCAGCCTGGAGAGGAGCCCCGGGACAGGGGCCTGAGCCCTGGGGGTGCCTGGGGGTGCCTGGGAGTGCCTGTCTGTCTGTCCCTGTGTGTCCCTGTCTGTCTGTCTGTCCCAGTCTGGCCCTGTGTATCCCTGTGGGTCCCTGTGTGTCTGTCCCTGTGTGTTCCTGTGTGGCCCTGTGTCTGGCCCAGTCTGTCCCTGGATGTCCCTGTGTGTCTGTCCCTGTGTGTCCCTTGGTGTCCCTGTGTGTCTGGCCCAGTCTGTCCCCGTGTCCCCCAGTCTGTCCCAGTCTGTCCCTGTGTCCCCCAGTCTGTCCCTGTCAGTCTATCCCCGTGTCCCCCAGTCTGTCCCAGTCTGTCCCTGTGTCCCCCAGTCTGTCCCTGTCTGTGTGTCTGTGTGGCCCCCAGTCTGTCCCTGTCAGTCTGTCCCCGTGTCCCTCAGTCTGTCCCAGTCTGTCCCTCTGTCCCTCAGTCTGTCCGTGTGTCCCCCAGTCTGTCCCTCTGTGTGTGTGTCCGTGTCCCCCATTCTGTCCCAGTCTGTCCGTGTGTCCCCCAGTCTGTCCCTGTCTGTGTGTCCCTGTGTCCCCCAGTCTGTCCCTGTCTGTGTGTCCCCCAGTCTGTCCCCATGTCCCCCAGTCTGTCTCTGTCTGTCTGTCCCTGCCAGTCTGTCCCTGTTGCCGGCTCAGGGCAGCCCCAGGCTCTGCTCCAGGCCCAGCCATGGCCCCAGAGCCACGGGCAGGGCCTGAGCCCAGGAGCTGCCCCTGCCCAGGAGGCAGAACTGCTGCCCTGGGCAGTGCCAGCCCTGAGCAGAGCCCAGAGAGGCTCTGGGGGCTCCTCCCTGGGGCCATGGCAGAGCTGTGAGCACAGCCTGCAGTGCCCTGAGCTCTGGCATGGCCCCAGGGAGCAGGAGGGGACACCAGGGACCCTCGGGGCTCCCTCCAGCCTCACCCATCCGTGGGGATCCCTGTTCCCATTGCAGGAGTGCAGCAGAGCCTGTGCTGACCCTGCAGCCATCCCTCACCTCCTGCAAGGAGAGAACAGCTGTGTTTTCCTGCCATCTCTTGGGGCTCTTCCATAGCTCACCAAATATCGTTGCAGAGAGACACATTACTGTGTTTACAGCGCTCTGTTTACAGGAGATGCTCTCGATTTAGGGGTTTTATTATGATATTTTATTTTTATGGCTCTCCGCATGATCTGTTTGTTTGCATTAACTTCAGCTGAAGGTTTCATAATCTGATTATGGGGAGCAGGGCTCGGGAAGAAGTTATAAAACACTCAGAGTGCAGCGATGCACCTGCACTCCTGAGCACCAGCTGGGGTTGCTCCTTGATCCTCAGCTTCTTCCTTTCCCAGGGCTTTTTCTGGAGATGAGGGATTCTCATGGATCCAGGAAAAGGGATGGAAAGGTAACACCAGAAAGACTTTGAGGACTTTTCCTTAACTTCAAGGTGCTTCCTGGACATGCCCAGTGACCCAGGACCTGCCTGTCCATGGGTTTAACAGGTCCATAGGTTTGTCCAGCCCAAACCTGAATGGTCCTGGATAACAGGGCCATGGGTTTGTCCAGCCCTGGATGGTCATGGATAACGGGGCCATGGGTTTGTTGAGTGTGACAGTGTTCACAGGGGTCTCAGGTTGAGGGAAGAGATGAGGATCTGACTCCATGTTTCAGAAGGCTTGATTTATTATTTTATGATATATATTACATTAAAACTATACTAAAAGAATAGAAGAAAGGATTTCATCAGAAGGCTAGCTAAGAATAGAATAAGAAGGAATGAATAACAAAGGCTTGTGTCTCGAACTCTCTGTCTGAGCCAGCTGGGCTGTGATTGGCCATTAAATAGAAACATCCAACATGGGCCAATCAAAGATCCCCCTGTTGCATTCCACAGCAGCAGATAACCATTGTTTACATTTTGTTCCTGAGGCCTCTCAGCTTCTCAGGAGGAAAAATCCTAAGGAAAGGATTTTTCATAAAAGATGTTTGTGACAGTCCAGACCAGGACAGTCATGGATAATAGACCCATGGATTTGTCCAGCCCAGGCCTGGATGGTCCTGGAAAACAGGTCCATGGGTTTGATGAGGGTGGAAATGTCTGTGCCTGACTGTGAGGCACAGAGAAGTCCCTGTGTGTTTCTGACCCCTTGTCCCATGGTCCTGTCTTTGTGTCGGACATAACATTTCTTTTCGATGGATCATTGGAATGGATTCACGTCACCTGTTTTTCTTGAAAGAGGAGAATTCAATGTCTAAAACAGCTTCTGGTCCAGAAAGTGCAGCTCCTGGTTTAGTTTTGGGTTCCACAATATGGGACAGATCTAAAGCTATTGGAGAGCACCCAAAGGAGGCTGTGAAGATGGTGGAGGGGTCTTCAGGGGAACGTGAGGCTGAGGGCACTTGGAATGTTCAGCTGGAGCAGAGGACACTGAGCTCAGAGCTCACCAGGGGCTGCAGCTCCTCCCGAGGGCAGCTCCCATCTCTGCTCTGGGACAGGGACAGGAGCCAGGGCACGGCTGGGGCTGGGCCAGGGCAGCTCAGGCTGAGCTCAGGGCAAGGCTCTTCCCCCAGAGGGTGCTGGCACTGCCCAGGCTCCCCAGGGAATGGGCACGGCCCCGAGGCTGCCAGAGCTCCAGGAGCCTTTGGACAGCAACTGCCAGGGATGGACAGGGGGGGATTGTTGGGGGTCTGGGCAGGGACAGGACTGGGCTGGATGACCTTGTGTGTCCCAGCTCAGGAGATTCCATGATTCTGTGACTCCATGCCATCCCCAGCTGCTGATGGAGGTATCCCAGGTGAGTATGATCCCCACTTATCCTTCTTTTGTCCTCCCAAGTGTTTGTGAAAGAAGGTTCTGGAGTGGGTGACCTCAGGCCAGGCTGTGTCCCCATCACCTCAGTGCCACCCCCTGTCCTGAGCTGTGGCAGGAAGGACCTGGCAGAGAGCAAACATTTGCATCTTTCCTGAGTGCATCACAATTACCGCCAGCAACTTTTCTTTGGCTAATTGGATCCAAGCAGAGAAAGAGCTCAATAATTCTCTTTTTCCCTCATGCCAGCAACTGGCAAATTGCAGGAAAGATGAGCCTGGAGCCAGATGTTGGCCAGGAAATAAATTTGCCCTTGAGCAAAGGGACTTCCGGCCATTATGTTCCACTCTGAACATGCATCAGAAAAATGCAGGAATAAAGTCAGGAGGGGCTTTTTCTGGCAATTTCTTATGAAAAAATCAAGGGAGGAGTTGACCGAGATCTCAGATATCCCAGGGCTTTTTATTCCAAATCACAAGACTTGCAAATTTCCACGTGAATCTGGGAATGAGCTGTCCCGGGGCCAATTGATTTAGGGCTTCAGCCTCCATCTGCTGGGTAATTTCAAAGGAATGGAGATGCCTAAAAAAGCAGATCTAGGATGGGGTTTCCAGAAGCTCAGAAGCCTCTGTAACCCAGAAAAGTGCCTGGCAGAGTTTGATGGGAACAGAACTTCCTGAGGGATGGAAGAGGAGGTTTTTTACCATTTTCAGAGCTGCAGGATCTCGTGGTGGAGCAGCTGTTCTGCACCCCAGGAAATGTTTGTCTCCCAGACATCACACTTTTCTCTCCAAGAAGACCCACAGTGGAAGCTGTGACTCTTTTGGGTAAATAGAGCTCTCCAAAGGCACTTGGTTCTGCTGGGCAAGGGAGGGGATTGTCCTGCTCTGCTCTGGGCTGGGGCAGCCTCACCTCCAGTGCTGGGGGCAGTTTTGGGTGCCCCAAGATCAGGAAGATCTAAAGGTGTGGGAAAGCATCCAAAGGAGGGACACAGGGATGGGAAAGAGTTTGGGAGGAGCAGCTGAGGGCACTTGGAATGTTCAGCTGGAGCAGAGGACGCTGAGCTCAGCTCACCAGGGCTGCAGCTCCTCCCGAGGGCAGCTCCCATCTCTGCTCTGGGACAGGGACAGCAGCCAGGGAATGGCTCAGGTGCAGGGGATTTGCCATGGAGTGGGAGCTCCCTGCTCCAGTCCCTTCTGGAGGATCAGGATTTCCTTGGGGTCCAATGTCAAGGCCCTGCTGTTATCTTGTTTCTAGGGTCCCATACCTTCTCAGTGATATTTTCCTAGGACTCCTACTATATTTCCCCCTTTTCTTTTACTTACAGCTCTTTTACTTACAGTAACAGGTTTTATATAGATATATTTACACATCCTACTTTATGTTAACAATTATACAATACATACATTTTTCCACAGCTCTTGGCTGCATAATGCATATATTTTCCCATGACTCAAAGGCCATGTTTCCCCACAGCTTCTTGACTCAAAGGCCATAATCTAACACAGCTCCTGGCTGCCACAGCTCCTTGACTCAATAGCATGTTCTTCCACAGCTCTAGGCTGTCCCCACAGCTCTTGGCTGTCTTATCTCTATCACATCGGGGTCACCAATAGTTGTTATCTTGTTTCTAGAGTCCCATACCTTCTCAGTGATATTTTACTAGGACTCCTACTATATTTCCCCCTTTTCTTTTACTTACAGCTCTTTTACTTACAGCAACAGGTTTTATATAGATATATTTACACATCCTACTTTATGTTAACAATTATACAATACATACATTTTCCACAGCTCTTGGCTGCATAATGCATATATTTTCCCATGACTCAAAGGCCATGTTTCCCCACAGCTTCTTGACTCAAAGGCCATAATCTAACACAGCTCCTGGCTGCCACAGCTCCTTGACTCAATAGCATGTTCTTCCACAGCTCTAGGCTGTCCCACAGCTCTTGGCTGTCTTATCTCTATCACATCGGGGTCACCAATAGTTGTTATCTTGTTTCTAGAGTCCCATACCTTCTCAGTGATATTTTACTAGGACTCCTACTATAGGGCCCCAAACATGTGGCAAAGTGTTCTTGTAGTCTGTTACTCACTTATTAAAAGTTTGCTCCTGGACCAGAGAAACAATTTTCCCATGATATTTCATCAAAACCAATGTGTTTGGGTGAAAAAAAAAAAAAGAAAAAAAAATGGACGAAATGGTGTTTTCTACAAAAAAAACCCCACACACTGCATCCAAAGCAATTCCATGCTGCCCATCCCTATCCAGCAGTGCCCTCCTGGGTCCTGCAAGGCTCCTGGAGCTGAGCCCAGGCAGGAGAGCCTGGAACTAAACTGGACATTGGCTGGTTTGATATCCTGACCTTCCATTCCTGTCCATTGCAGGAGGAAGGGAATTCTGGCAGGAGGAGACTGAGGGGTGAATTCAGCAAGGGGCAGCTCCCATCTCTGCTCTGGGACAGGGACGGGAGCCAGGGCACGGCTGGGGCTGGGCCAGGGCAGCTCAGGCTGAGCTCAGGGCAAGGCTCTTCCCCCAGAGGGTGCTGGCACTGCCCAGGCTCCCCAGGGAATGGGCACGGCCCCGAGGCTGCCAGAGCTCCAGGAGCCTTTGGGCAGCACTGCCAGGGATGGACAGGGGGGGATTGTTGGGGGTCTGGGCAGGGCAAAACTAGAGTGGAAGATCCTGGTGGGACCCTTCCATCTCAGGATATTCCATAATTCCATGATTCCAGGGTGAAGGGTGCTCTGTGCTCTGCCCAGGACATTCCACCCCTACCTTGCTGCAGCTGGACACCCAGCTTGGACTGGGGACAGTGCAGGGAATCTGCTGAGCACAGAAACACCTTGGACTGTCCCTCTTCAGTCTGCCCTTGTCCTCAGAGTTGCTGGTGTGGTTGTGCCACGAGGGAATCTGCATCTCCTGCAAAATGGAGGGAAAATTGGGATGGAGAGGTTCAACACCATAAAACAGAGGAACTCTGGGAATCTCCATCTTTGAAATGTGACAACATCAACTGGACAAGACCCTGAGCAAGCCCAAGTGACTTTGAAAATGACCCTGCCCTGAGTGAGGGTCATGCCAGGAAAGCTCCAGAGATCCCTTCCCACAGGGAGGAGTTCTCCTCTCTTATGGAAAGCACCAAACAGAATCCAGCCAGGTGTCCTGCTCCAGCAGCAGAGGCAGAAATCTTGCTGCAATTTTCATAGGAATATCAACCTGCTCATGTGGAACTGGTGAAAAGGACCCTCAAAAGCACCAGGAAAAAGGAGCAGCAGCACAGAAGTGCTGCCAGAGCATGAAGGAGCTGATCAAGGCAGGAAAAATCAGCCCTTCCCCGTTCCCCACAGGGCAGATCCCTGTACTTAACCCTGCACATCCCTTTGAACCTCCGTGCTGCAAGGTGCTGCCTCCATCCTCATTTTCCTTTTAATTGTTTCAATCCCTGCTAATTGCAGGGCCAGCTGCTTCCAGCAGAGGATGAACAGGCAGGTTCCAAGGCAGCCTGCTTGGTGCCAGCAGCAGCTGCTGGACAAACAACAGATCCCAGCTTCATCCCCTGCGTGCTTCCATTGGAGAAATGTCTTTCCCTGCTCACCAGGCACTGGAGGCTCTTGCCAAATCAGTTGTTTCAACCTGGGTCAGGCTTAAATATCAACTTCTCCAACAGCACGAAAAGCCTTTCCCACCTGAATTATCACATCCCTTTCTCCCTTAGAACAGGGGAACTCAGTCAAGGCTTGAGTATCCTGTCCAAATATATGAACAGAGGCAGGGCCAACCCCCAGATTTCCCTTTTTTCATTAGCAGAGACTACTAATGCATGAAAAAAAAGCTTTTCATTAAAAAAAAAAAATCTGAAAAATATTTTTGAGGGAAAACATGCTCCAAACTGTGTATTTTTAAAATCTCTTTTTTAATCCCACCTTGCTCTCTCATGCCAAACCCACAATTTTTGCCTACACACACCTTCTTTTAAGCAGAAAAGAGGATTTTTTTCCCCATTTTGTGCGGAACTGGTGGTGAGATTGATGCAGAATTCCAGTGGCAGATGTGATGAGCACAGCAATGAGCTCTGGTTTGAGAGCTGCAGAATGGGAACAGAGTCAGCATTCCACAGCCCTTGGCTGGAATGTTCCCTTGCACTTATCAGGAAGTGAGGGCAGGTGGATCCACAGCAGCCTGTGCATCCCATGGAATTCTGGGGATGGAATAATTCTGCTGATTTTGGGGTTCCTCTCCTTGGGGTGTGCACCACCATGAGCTGTGGGTGCTTCTGGGGATGTTGGGCTATGCTCAGGGTCCAGCCCTGGGGATTTTGGGCTTCTCCAGGGCAGAACCAGTAGCTGGGAAGAATTAATAAGAACATTACCAGTAAATCAGGAAATTTTAAATAAATGCTTGCAGGAAGCCACCTGAAACTCCAGAGGGTCTGATGGAATGGCTTCAAGAGACCCTCAGGCTGATGCCTGTCCCATTTCAGTCACTTGCACACATCCAAGGATGGGGACTCCAACCCTGCCCTGTTCCAGGGCCTCAGCACTATCCCCATGGAGAAATTATCCCAAAACCCACCCTGAGCCTTCCCCGGCCCAGCCTGAGGCCGTTCCCTCTGCTCCTGTCCCTGTTCCCTGGAGCACAGCCCGACCCCCCCGGCTGTCCCCTCCTGTCAGGAGCTGTGCAGAGCCACAAGGGCCCCCCTGAGGCTCCTTTGCTCCAGGCTGAGCCCCTTCCCAGCTCCCTCAGCCTCTGCTGGGGCTCCAGCCCCTTCCCAGCTCCGTTCCCTGCCCTGGACACGCTCCAGCCCCTCCCTGTGGCTCCTGGGGACTGGGGTTAGTGGTGGACCTGGCAGTGCTGGGGACTGGATGACCTTAAAAGTGTTTCCCAACCTTGAGGACTCTGTGGTTCCCTGATCTAGAGCTCCAGCAGTGGCTCTGGACAGGCTGCAGAAGGAGCTGTCACCATGTCACCACACCAATGGTCCCAGGTGGTTACTGGGCCTCAAAAATGGCCACAACCTTCAAAATCCCTTTCCACTCCCATCAGGGATCCTGATTTTCCTGGGTTTCCTTGTCTGAAACATCCTCATGTCTCTGCTCTGGGTGGGGGGCTGTAGAAGGAGCTCTGTCCTGTTTTTCCTGAGGATTTAGCCAAAACTGGCACCCCTGGTTGTGCTTTGGGATGATGGGATCCCACGCCATGGATGTGCAGCTGGAAATGCCCTCCTCCTGATCCCTGGGGCTGGAAATGCCCTCCTGCTTCTCCCTGGAGCCTGCACACAGCCAGGACTGGGGCTTGCAGACCTCCTGCTCTGGCATTGCTGCTGAGTCTCCCTCATACCTGGGATATGAGGGAGAGGTCAAAGTGCTTAGGATGTGTCTTGGTTTGGAAAGACAGGAGTCTGCTAAGGAAGGCAGGAGCCTCCTCGGAAATGGAGAATGTAAACCCTCCCCACCCCTCCCAATTGCTATGAATTTGAAATTAAGGGGCTCTCAGGCAAAAATATGGGAGCAGGAAATAACAGTTCTTTAACAGGGAAGGAAAAAAAAGGATAAAATAACCAATGCAGTACACTAGAACAACACTGCCAGAGTCAGAACCCAACCTGACACCCTGTGGGTCAGGGTGCTGGCACAGTCCCATTGGAATTGTGGCTCAGCCCTCCTGCAGTGTCAGGGGTGGCTCTGCTGGGGCAGGGATCCTGGAGAAAGGTGCAGGATCTTCCTCTGAGGATCCAGGGGAAGAGGCAGCTGCTGTTCCTCTGGGCAATCCAGTGGAGAAGCTGTGCTGGTGTTCCAGAATCTCCAGATTCTATCCAGGTAGGAATGCTTGGCTCCTCCCTCTGGGCTCACATCTCCCAATGGGATGCTGTAGTTCTTATCAGCCATGCAGGGACATTCCATAGCTGTTATCAGCAGATGTCCCCTCCCAGGGAGGAGTGAATGTGGCCACTCAAAGAGAGAGATAAGGCAAACTGCCCACTTGACAAAGGTAATCTGCCATACAGATGGTAATGGAAAACATCTTGCATTGCAATTTTCAACAGGATGGAAAATAACAAAGCCTTGGCAACAAAATGTGGCTTCCTGCGCAGTTATGATATTTGGAACCACTTTTCCTTCACTTTTGAGGCCTTTTTAAAGGAGGGGAGGAGGAGGAGGAGGAGGAGGAGGAAAAGGCTGAGCAATATTGGAAAGCTTTTTAATCCACAGCCACAACTGGTAGCAGTCCTAGGGCCTGATGAGACAGTTCTGGCCACTTCCTCAGGGCAGAAGTGCCTTTGACCAGCTCTGCATCTTGTCATGTCACTGTCATATTTTATGAAAAATCCCTTTGCCAGGATTTTTCTCCTGAGAAGCTGAAAGACCTCAGAAACAAAATGTAAACAATAATTATCTGATTGCTTGGAATGAGGTTTGAACGTTGCTTACCAACAGGTGCATCTTTCATTGATTCCATGTGAATTGTTTTTACTTAATGACCAATCCCAGTCCAGCTGTGTCAGGACTCTGGTCTATCAGGGGTTTTTATTATTCATTCCTTTCCAGCCTTCTGACGTCTCCTCCCTCTTTCTTTAGTATAGTTTTAGTATAGCAATATAATATAATATAATATAATATAATATAATATAATATAATATAATATAATATAATATCAGCCTTCTGAGAACTTGGAGTCAATTCTCATCTCTCACCTTGTCCTGAAACCCACAACAACCTCGCAACAATTAATAACCACATTGTCACACCCAAATCACATATTTTTAGTGTTAAATGTGAAGATTTCTGGCCTTATCTCCAGCAGTTCTCTTGAATCTTGCTTAAAACCCTCCCCTAACCTAAAAAACCCAGCCAGCCCAAACGAAAAAAAATTCAGAACAAGCCAAATTAAAATTATAGGGTTTATTAACTTCCCTTCCTAACAACAGGGGAGGTCTTTTGGGATGGTCTCAATATGGTTATGGTGCTTCATTTACTTAAACCAGGTTTAAGGTAGAACAACTGCCTTCATTCACTTAAACTTGGCCTAAAACAAAGCTTTGCAAACCCTTAAGATATAAAACACCCCTGGCCCTGCACAAGTCAGGGTTTATCAGGCTGATATTAATTTAAGAATAATCAAAATATTTCAGCCAGTAAAAAGGAAAGCTTCCTCTCCTGGAGCTCCTCCCAGTTTTGAGTACCCAGAAATAAACCACACCCAGCAGGGATTATAATTAGAAAGGAGCTTTACAAGAAAAAGAGGGAAAATTGCTCTGTCAGCCTCAGGTCTGTTTTGGCTGAGTCTGTTTCCTCCAGAATGTGCTTTGTCAGGAATGCTGCACTGGGATGCTGATGGCTGTGGAGACTAATTCTGGAACACTTTCCCAGGATCCTGCTGAAATGAGGGATTTCAGTGTTGTCTGTAAGAGGAAAAGGAGCTTCCATTGCCTGGGAATTGTCCTGCAGTGGGGAAACCTGGAGACCCTCGACTGGATTTTCTGGATGAGGCACAAACATTCCTCCTCTGGGGGCTCATCCAACAGGAACTTTCCCAAAGTTCCAGCTGCAGCCAGGAAAATCCCCACTCTCTATCTCTTCGTCTAACAGGAGAATGAAGAACATTCCTTGCTTTCTGCCTGGCCTGGAGCATTTCCTGAGGAAGCGTTGGATGGCTGAGCCACCAGGTGTGTTCCAAAGAGGCCTCAGGCAGGGTAGAGGTGGATATTCCATGCAGCAGGATGTTTAAATAATGCTAATTCCCATGGCATTCCCATGGGTGTTATTCCAGTCCAGGCTCCAGAATCCCTAATGGACACCAGACACTACAGACATTCTCTGGCCAGATTTTTTTCCCCACTTTTAAATGTTTGTGGCTGGAATTTTCCTTTTCAATGTCTCACATGTGGTATTTTTTGGAGTCCCCCGTTGTGGGGGGAAGGATGAATCTGACTCCATGTTCATAGAAGGCTATATTATATTATATTATATTATATTATATTATATTATATTATATTATATTATGCTAAAGAATAGAGAAAGAATACAGACAGAAGGCTAAAAGATAATAATGAAACCCTCATGACGCTTTCCAGAGCCTCGACACAGCCTGACCATGATTGGTCATTAAGTTAAAACAATTCACATGAAACCAATCAAAAAATGACCAGTTGTAAACAATCTCCAAACCACATTCCAAAGAGCAAAACACAGGAGAAGCAATCAGATAATTATTGTTTTCATTTTTCTCTGAGGGTTCTCAGCTTCCCAGGAGAGAAATCCTGGTGAAGGGATTTTTCAGAAAATATGACCGTGACATCTCAGATATCTGGGAGAATTCCCTGCAGATGCTGCAGTGGCCACTGAACCCTGGCAGCAATGCTTTGAGCACTTGTCTAGACGCTTCACTGAGTTATCCCTGGATTTTTTATCCCAAATATCCCTCTTTGCTGCTGCTGCAGCCACGGCTCTCTGTGTTTACAGTGTTTTGTTCCCTCTGTTTGTTAATATTTCACCTAATGAAGACAATCCCTGTCTTTACACCTAGCTGTAACTCCAGGGCTGTGCTGGGAGGCTGTGATTGCCTTCCTAACCCGCCGGGAGTGTCTGTGCTGGTTTATGGATTAAATATCCAGGTGTGTTTTCTCCATATTTTCATTCCTGTGCCTATTCCATTCTTGGAGCTCAGCTCCTTCCTCCAGCTCTCCAAGAACATCTTTAATTCCCAAGGGTGGTGCTTAATGAAAGACTTCGCAGCTTAATTTAGTGACAACGGTATTTGTCTTAAGGTTTGGGAGGGAGTGAGATCAAATCCAGGAGGAGTTCCCCTTTTATTAAAAAATAACTCTGGGTTCTTATTCTCTGCATGTCAAAGGGATCCCAACAGGAGCACTTCATTATCTTTATCTACTCCTCCACTATTCTTAGCATTATTTAAACAGCTCTTGTTTGAGAGGCAAAACTTCAACTGCAGCAGGTGCTTGAGCTCCCAGCCCTGATTTTTAGATGTTGAAAGCTGCATCCCTGCAATCAGCAGCCCTGGAGTTTTTCTGCCAGTGGGTTTCACTTTCTCTGAGTGTAATCAGCTCCCCATGGGTGCACTGGAGCTATGTGTCCTGCTCTTCACTGAGGATACACACAGGACTATCCCAGGAGAAAAATGTTCAGCTACCAAAAGCTTTGGGTTTCTCTAGGAGGGAATACAGGAGTGCTGGGAGAGGATCCTTTCCATCCCACCAGTCCTGGACTGGACATTCCCTGTCACTGTGATATTTTATGAAAAAAAAAAAAATCCCTTTGCCAAGATTTCTTCTCCTGAGAAGCTGGGAAGCTTCAGCTTCTCCATGTTTTACCCCTCTGGAATGTGGTTTGGAGAATTGTTTACCCAGCATGTGAATTGTTTTTAATTAATGGCCAATCACAGCCAGCTGTGTCAAACTCTCTGAGTGTCACAAGCTTTTATTATTCATTCTTTTCTAGACTTCTGATGTCTCCTTTCTCTTTCTTTAGTATAGTTTTAGTATATCAATATCATATCATATCATAATAAATCAACCTTTTAAGAACTTAAAATCTCTCACATCATCCTAAACCCCACAACACCACCACAATTAATAACCACAATTCCCAAGTCCAAGCAGGGCAGTTTTCACCTCCTGCTGCTGTGGGAGAGGGATTTTCCAGCCAATCTTATGTTTTGCCTCCTTCAAAAGTTCTCCTTGTGCAATTCCAGGCTTGTAAACCCTCCAAAGGAGCATAACACAAACCACAGGGGCTCACTGGTGGGACACTGTTGAGTTACAAACACATTTGGCTGTGCTGGGAATGAATTATGGATGAGGAATATGGTGTCATTGTCACCAAAACATGGAAAAGCAGAAATTCTCCAACAAAATCTTCTCAAGTGTTCAGAGAATCAGGCATTACTTTATTCTGGCCAGGATGTGCAATAGAAATTATTCCATCCACACATGCCTGGATTTTGCAGTGAAAATCATCCCGTCACACTGGTACTTTACCAGATTTTTCATGGATTTACACAGACAAAACACAAATAAATTGTTGTTCATTGGTCCAAAATTGCACAGTTTTTTAATATTCTATCTTCTATTGGTTATTGATCCCTCTTGATTATTGATCCCTCTTCATTTGGTCCTCATTCAGTGGGTCTCTTATTGATCTTTTCCCAGCCCAGATGTCTCTAACCACACCAGGGGTGATGTTTAAGGTTTTTTTACCTCCTCTGCATCTTCTGGCTCTGGGAATTTTCTTTTTGTTCATTGAAGGCTGTCAGGCCTCACCCAGCAAAACTCAGCCCTTGGTAAAAGAGTCTTTTAAAGAGAAAATTTCAATTCCCTTCCCCTGGGCAGAGACAAACAAAACCCTGGCTAAAGCTGCTTAAAAAGGTTTTAAAAGTTGTATCATTTCCAACTTGATGAGGGAGAGGGGAGATGTCCTGGTGGCTCCCACACACCGGCATTCCCACATTCCTGCTGGCATTCCACATTCCTGCCAGCATTCCCACATTCCTGCTGGAATTCCCACATTCCTGCTGGCACTCCTACATTCCTGTTGGCATTCCCACATTCCTGTTGGCATTTCCACATTCCTTGCTGGCACTCCCACATTCCTGTTGGCATTCCCACAGCATTCCCACATTTCCACGGTATTCCCACATTCCTGCCAGCATTCCCACATTCCTGCTGGCATTCCCATGGCACTCCCACATTCCTGCTGGCATTCCCACATTCCTGCTGGCACTCCTACATTCCTGTTGGCATTCCCACATTCCTGCTGGCACTCCTACATTCCTGTTGGCATTCCCACAGCATTCCCACATTTCCACGGTATTCCCACATTCCTGCCAGCATTCCCACATTCCTGCTGGCATTCCCACATTCCTGCTGGCATTCCCATGGCATTCCCACATTCCTGTTGGCATTCCCACATTCCTGCAGGCATTCCCACATTACTGCTGGCACTCCCATGGCATTCCCACATTCCTGTTGGCATTCCCACATTCCTGCTGGCATTCCCACATTTCCATGGTATTCCCACATTCCTGTTGGCATTTCCACATTCCTGCTGGCATTCCCACATTCCCACGGCATTCCCACATTCCTGCTGGCATTCCCATGACATTCCCACATTCCTGTTGGCATTCCCACATTTCTGCTGGCATTCCCACAGCATTCCCACATTCCTGCTGGCATTCCCATGGCATTCCCACATTCCTGCCACTCCAGCACATCCAAGGGCTGGTCCAGGAGCTGCTCCCACCCCATGCAGTGTTTGTGCCACCCCTGCAGAGCAAGGATGAGAATTCATTACCAGAGACACAATCCCCAGTCCCTGGGGCAGCCAGGGGGGGATGAGCTCCACCTCTGGAGTGCTCTGAGCTCAGCCTCTCAGGGTCTGCCACAAATCCCTGCATTTTTCCAGTGAAAGCAGGAAATTTTGTGAAATGTCCATCACCAGCTGTGGGAAATTCCGGATTCTTGGACAATTAACTAATATGATAAGGTAGATGCTGTTTATTATTTACAATATGTACTTATTTATACATTTTAACTCTACTGCACACACTGATCACTGATTTCTCATTGGTGCTTTTGTTTTGTTCATGTGTTTTGCATGCACTTCTCAGAATATGTGATTGGTTGCAGTTCAGGTGGCTCACAGCTCTGTTATCTCCTTCTTGTGGTCCTGGAATTCGGTTTCTCAGCTTCTTTCTTATTTTAGAACAGTTTATGTCTTAGTAACCTTGATGAACTCCAGAGGGCCCTGAGAAAATTCTGATAAGAAGAAATGGCTGGTGCACCCTGCAGTCTGAGTTGTTCATACATTGCTACAACCAGTGCTGGTGGTGGGAAAGGAACTTTACCCCCCCACACAGCGAGGAATTGGTTTGAAAGGATTATTGAGCCAGAGGAAGCAGGGGTGGGCTGGGAGGGACCAGGGAAATCAATGAGCCACAAAGGATTTCAGAGCCAGCAGATGAGCCTGGGCTGGCTCCAGCACCCTGGAGTGAGGAGAATTCCTCTTCTGAACGTGTTCATGGAGACTCCCAGAGCAAACCTGGACTGAAACACAGCAGAGAGGGGTGAACACATTGATTTATTGGAATTACTTATCCAAGCCCACAGGACTGGGGCAGAGTGAGGGTTGAAGAATAATTTATTGATGAAATAATTCTTTTTTTGCAAAGTGTTGGTCATGATTTTCATCCCCAACTCAGCTTTTTCTCTTGTCTTGACTTTATGGTGCATAAATTCCCCAGTTGTTTCTGGGGGTTCAGACTTTATGTGGCTTTGCAGGAATATTTTGTGATTCACCCCGTCTCAGTCCTTTCTCAGCAGAGCTCCTGTAGCTCTTTGCAAGGTAGGACAAAACCAACTATTTTGCACCAACTGTTTCCAGCTCATGACTCTGTCAAGAAACAGAAAGATTTTTCTCCTGACACCTACAGAAAGACTTAAAAATTGAAGTGTTCTCATTGCAGCAAGAAGCAGCTTTTGGATCCCTGAAATGCTGTCACTTACCATCTTCCCAAAGCCAAGAAAGAACTGGAAAAAATTTGCCTCCTAATTAAAATCCAGTCACAATTTTTGTAGCTTGTTTCTGTAAGGAAGAGCCAGTTAAAATTGTCCCCTTCAGTTATTTTTTCCTGTTGCCTCCCTTCCACTGATGACAACTTCCTTTACTCAAACAGCCTTGATGCCTTGGGAAGCTTTTGCAGTGGAGCTGGAGGGTTAATTCCCCCTAAATTTAAATCTGTTCTGATATAAAATGTAATCTCCTGCCATCAGCAGCTCCCAGAAATGCTGCTTTGCTAAACTGCCCTGTTTCCAAGCTGTGCTTTGATTTACAGTTTATCCATTCACTGTTCCTTTCGCATTGCTAGTAAAGGCTTTTATTAAGGATGACAGGAATGTTTTATCCACCATCATAAACAGGGTTTTATTAAAAAGAAAAAAAAACTCAGAAAGAGTTGGAATGATAAAAATGCAGGTTCCCAGTCCTGTTTTCATAACTTATTGGGGGAGACTTTCCAGCTGAATCAGCTGCTGAGTTGTCGTGTTTTTCTCTGGGAGGATGCAAATTTAAGGGATTCGGGGTTGTAACTGTGATACTTTCAAGCTCTGGGGTACCCACAATTCCTGCCTGAGGGCTTAGGATTTTGGGATAGAAACAGGGAGTTTATGGCATTCATCCTGCTGGGAATGCAGGAGTCCTGGCTGGCACCCCAGCCTTCTTTGGGATATGCCACTTTATCATTTCCAGTTGTTCTCTCTTCCAAAAAATGGGTATTTCGTATTTTTAATCTCTCCTGTGAATTTGCTCTTTCAGGACTGACATTAATTAAGTGAGGTCTTGCAGCAAAGAGGTCCTGGGATTTTCCAGCAGCTGTTCAGGAAGCCAAAGGATAGAGAATATGACATGTTTCAGGACCAATCCCTACCAGTGACACTCCCACATCATGCTGAGCTTTTTCCAGTATTTCCTGCATCAGTCAGAGAATTTCAGGATGGTTTGGGGGGGAAGGGACCTTAAAACTCATCTAGTGCCACCCCCTGCCATGGGCAGGGACACCTCCCACTGTCCCAGGCTGCTCAAGTCCCATCCAGCCTGGCCTTGGGCACTGCCAGGGATGGAGGCCCCACATTCCTCTGCTCTACCACCTTCATAGCAAAGAATTTCTTCCTAAAATCTAAATCTGCCTTCCTTCAATTTAGGACCATGATCCTAAACTGGTGCAGACATTTCTCAGGAGTGCTCTGGATGTGCTACAGGGAATATTTGGATGTGCCTCCAAAGAACTGTGCTCAGACTGGCTCCTCACTGGATGAGATTGCTGCTGTTCTTTAAACTTTACATTTTAATGCTTGTAAATTTAATGCTTTTAAAATTCCCTGCTGCCCCTCAGTGTCCTTGGCTGGCTCATTGAAATCTGCTGCAATTCCAAAAAATGCTCAGGAGACTCTGAGGGAGCTGTTCACCATGGAATCCTGGAATCAGCAAAGTGGAGAAAGACCTTGAAGATCAGGGAGCCCAGCTGTCCCAATATTCACCACTGACCCCTGTCCCCACACCCACAGGTTTATGGGACACTTCCAGAGATGGGGACTCCAGCACTGCCCTGCGCAGCTGTGCCAGGCCTGGACAAACATTTCCATGAGGAAATATTCTCAAAATCCACCCTGACTCTCCCCTGTCCCAGCCTGAGGCCGTTCCCTCTGCTCCTGTCCCTGTTCCCTGGAGCACAGCCCGACCCCCCCGGCTGTCCCCTCCTGTCAGGAGCTGTGCAGAGCCACAAGGGCCCCCCTGAGGCTCCTTTGCTCCAGGCTGAGCCCCTTCCCAGCTCCCTCAGCCTCTGCTGGGGCTCCAGCCCCTTCCCAGCTCCGTTCCCTGCCCTGGACACGCTCCAGCCCCTCCAGGTCTCTCCTGTCAGGAGGGTCCCAGAGCTGCCCCAGCACTGGAGGTGCCCCAGCAGTGCCAGCTCAGGGCACAGGCACTGCCCTGCTCCTGCTGCCACCCCAGGGCTGGCACACCCCAGGTGTCCTTGGCCTCTGGGCCACCTGGGCACACCTGGGCTCGTGTCCAGCCCCTGCCACCAGCACCCCCAGGGCCTTTCCTGCTGAGCACTTCCAGCCCCTGTGCTCCATCACTCCTGGTGATGTTCACACAACAGCTCAACACCCCAAGAGGCTCCCCAAGTCCATCCTCTGCCATGCCACCACCAACCCACCCTCTGGAGAGAGCAATTCCCAAAACAACCCTTCCCTGGGGTCTCTTCCCTTTGGAAGGGAGGGATCAAGGAGGAGTTTGTGACTCCAGGGTGTTGAAGATTGCAATGCAAGATGTTTTCAATTATCATCTGTAGGGCAGATTACCTATGTCAAGTGGGCAGTTTGCCTTATCTCTCTCTTTGAGTGACCACATTCACTCCTCCCTGGGAGGGGACATCTGCTGATAACAGCTATGGAATGTCCCTGCATGACTGATAAGAACTGCAGCATCCCACTGGGAGATGTGAGCCCAGAGGGAGGAGCCAAGCGTTCCTACCTGGATATAATCTGGAGATTCTGGAACACCAGCACAGCTTCTCCACAGGATTCCTCAGAGGAACAGCAGCTGCCTCTCCTTCCCCTGGATCCTCAGAGGAAGATGCACCTTTCTCCAGGATCCCTGCTCCAGCAGAGCCACCCCTGACACTGCAGGAGGGCTGAGCCACAATTCCAATGGGGCTGTGCCAGCACCCTGACCCACAGGGTGTCAGGCTGGGTTCTGACTCTGCCAGTGTTGTTCTAGTGTACTACATTGTTTATTTTATCCTTTTATTTTTCCTTCCCTATTAAAGAACTGTTATTTCTTGCTCCCATATTGTTGCCTGAGAGCCCCTTAATTTAAAATTTATAGCAATTGGGAGGGGTGGGGAGGGTTCACATTCTCCATTTCAGAGGAGGCTCCTGCCTTCCTTAGCAGGCTCCTGTCTTTCCAAACCAAGACACAGGGGCTCAGACTGGATCCCACCAGAGGCTTCAGCACATTTAACCCATCTTCAAAGCATCACTTTGGGAATCTTCCCATGTGCTGTCCTTTGCACATGGATCCAGCCCAGAAAAGCCCTGGATCCTCTGAGGACATCCCTGTGTGGTGCTTCCTGTGCTCCCCAGGCCATTCCCAGGCTCCTGCAGACCCTGTAAGGCTCCAGGGAAGAGAAACAAAACAATGCTTGGAGATGGATTTGTCAGCATGAGAGGACGTGATGTTTATTGACATCAATGGAATAAATAAACAAGACAATAAATTTGGAATTGCTGCTGGAATTACTCGCTAGTGCTGGATATTGAATTTTACCTGGTTTTATTGTTTGTGCAATGGGCTGCTGCTTTATGCATCATCATCTTTTTTGATATACGGATTCTGGATGATTTGATTGTATATCCTGAGAAAGAAAGAGGGGGGAAATATCCCTGCCAAGCCTGAAATGTGCAGATGAACCAAACCAAGGTCCCAGAGATAAAAATGGAATTATTCCATCCCCGTGTGACAAAGTGACCTGGCTCATGCTGGGAAACAATGTAAGAGGAAATGTTCCAGGAGCTTCCAAGGCACAACTTTCCTCCCAAATTTCTGAGCACACAAAGGTAAGAACTGGGAAATAAAATTGTTCTAAATCCTGTGGGCTTTTGCTCTCTGACAGGCCCCTTGTGTGATGGGAGGAGTGGTCCAGGACGGTCCAATCTGGAGATTCCTCCCAATAGATTTGATTTTGCAGAACCAAGACTTGCTCAATTCCTGCCAAGAGATCTTGGTTTTTCCTGGGAATTTTGAAAGATTCTTTAGTTTTACCACATTTTGATTTTTCCCTGCCTTAAAATCCCTGGGATTTTGCAGCTGAGCTCTTAGGGAATTAAGTTGCTTTGGCTTAGTGTCCATATTCCCTTGTATCTGAAGAGTTTATGGGAAGAATTGGGACTGGTCAGTCCTGGGTACCTCTTACTCTTCCCAAATTTTTGACTGAAAGCACCAACCAGGGGCACAGGTCCCTGTGGGACCCAGGCAGCCAATCCTGATCTTAAAAGGATCATACAAAAGGGCTTAAAACAATACAAAAGGGCTTAAAACCATTGTAACAAAGCTTAAAATTCCTGTCAAAGCAGCATGGGCAGGCTTTCTCTGCCCCCCTTTTCCTCAGGAACAGCCTCTGCTCCATGGCTGGGACTGGCACCGCCTTCCCTGGGCTCCCACCACATGGTCCTGCTCAGAGCCCTCCCAGGACTCAACCCCCAGGACGTGGCAGGGAGGGACAGCAGGCCCTGGAGCCCAGGAATGGGGGATTTTGAACTGCCCCAAACCTCTGATATTCTCATCTAAGAGGAGGACAAGCAGACACTTGGTCCCACATCAATCCGTGCCAGGCAGGCTGTGACCCCCCCAGCTGGGCTGCTTGTCCCAAGGAGAAGGAATTAACCCTGGGATTGTCCCTCCCCAGCAAGAACAGGACACTGCCCTGCTTTCAGTGAGGCCCAAAAAGAAGTCCAGTGTTGAATGGTCAGCCACCAGTTGGACCCTGAGGTTTGCCTTAAATCACCTCCTGGTTCTTCCTGCTTTTCCTAAATACAGTTTTGCCCTCAAATCAGCTTCTGCTTCTTCCTGGCTTTCCCAAATGCAGGATTCCCAGCACAAGAGCTGATCCCACAAGGCTGTGATAGCCCTGGAGTCTCCTTGGAGAGCTCCATGGCTCCTGTGCCTCTGTTCCACCCCTTGTGGGGAAATATATCCAGATATTTAATATTATTTAGAAAGCTGATCCCCAGAATGTATTCCTTCCCCCCAACAGAACTGCAGAGACCTTGGCATTCCCGACACAGGAATTCCCTGCCAAGTGCTGTCCCACTGCTCCAGCAGGTTTGAAACTCTTCAGCTTTATGGTTTGCTTTTTATTTATTTCTCCATGAATCTCCCCTCCTTCTTCCCTGGCATTCCAAAGAAGCTGGAGAGCTCCAGCTCCCAGAGGAGCCTCCAGAGCTGGAGCAGTTTCTCCCCTGTCAGTCACAAGTGTCAGTCAGGAGCTGGATGGGAGCTGGATCCCCCAGCCAGGGCTGGGAGCTGATTTCCCAAATTTTCAGTGTGGTTTGTGTTCAAGCCCCTTGATTTAAATCCTGCCCTGCCCAGTGGATCTGAGCGTCCTCTCTTTCCAAAGTGACCTCAGTTTGTGGTTGAATAAAAGCATTAAAAGGAGCCTTCTTGGTGTTTTTGGTCTTCTGGCTTGAAGGAGAATTTAGGGAGTTTCCATTTCAAGGCTTTGGAAGAGTTAAAGTCCCAGCAAGCCCGGATATTATTGACAAAAGCTGAGAAATAACATCCTCCAAAGGCCACAAATCTCCCTGTGAGGAGAGAGAATGAGCACAACCATTAATCCTACCTGGCTATGGTTGTGCTGATCGTGGCTGTAAGAACTCCTCTAGAAGAGAAATTAATTAATGAAGAGAAATTAATGAATTCAGGTGTCCAGTACTATTTAGCAGTGACTATTCCTGGTGGCCAGGTGAGTGTCCCTGTCAGCACAGGCTCCCTGTCCCTGCACACTTTGGGGTGATTAACCCTCGTTGGGTAATTGGCTGCTGCTGTGTGGTTGAATCCAAGCAGCTGGCACTCAATCTTTTAAAGAAAGGAGATGTTAATGAGCTTAATTGTCTCCCTGCACCCACAGAGTGATTATCCTGCTCCGAGATAGGGGAGGGGAGGACTCAGCACTTCTGAGAGTTCCCCAACCTCATCAAAAGCCTGAGCTGGGTTTTTTAATGAGCTTCTGAGGTTTGCACTGATCCCTCCCGTGCGGGTTTGCAGGGCTGACAGCAGGACAGCCAGACATTCTCTGTGTGTCAGGCTGTTCAATAATAATCACAGTGCTCACCCACTTAAAACCAAATCCCTCCAAATGAAAATGTCCTGCCTGACACGCTGGATACAGCCCCGTGTGCACGGAAAGAAAACACGTTCCCAGTCTGAAAAATCTGCTTTGTATTAGCCTGATGTTTAAGTCATTTGTCTTAGGCTGTAAAAAGACACAGTTGGAAGAAGCATAATGTGATGGGGGAAATATTGAAGCCTGTAAAGATCAATTTTAGGAGCAATTATTCTCTTTTCAACATCAAAATTCAGTGCTGCTGGTCTTTGTGCAGAGCCAACGAGAAAGCTCCTCAACCCCCTGCAGTAAAACTGCAAATGCTGTTTCCTCCAGCTGCTGTCCCACACCCCAGTGCTGATCCAGCAGATGTTTGGGCAGGAAAAGGTGGTCATGAACAGGAATCAGGGCTAATATTAAAATAAGCTGTTTTCATTTCAGCCTCCTACGAGCCCCAGGAACAAAATCAATCCCTGTTTGCCAGCTGAAGGGCAAATTTCCAAAGAGAAAGAAGCGCTTGTTTTCAGGTCCTGCCAATTTTCTGGGAAAGCAGAGAAGGAAAGAAACGTGATCCCAGTGCTTGTTACGGATTGCTTAAGCCAGTGCCTGTTGGGATGGCTCTGGAATGGTCTTCCATGCTGTATGTAAAGGATGTGCCTTTGCAAGGGGTTGGGCTCAGACACCATGATTTTATGGTCTCACATTTGCCATACAAAGATGGAGAAGGGTCTGCAGGGTCCACAGGAGGAGCAGCTGAGAGCACTTGGAATGTTCAGCTGGAGCAGAGGAGACTGAGCTCAGAGCTCACCAGGGGCTGCAGCTCCTCCCGAGGGCAGCTCCCATCTCTGCTCTGGGACAGGGACAGGAGCCAGGGCACGGCTGGAGCTGGGCCAGGGCAGCTCAGGCTGAGCTCAGGGCAAGGCTCTTCCCCCAGAGGGTGCTGGCACTGCCCAGGCTCCCCAGGGAATGGGCACGGCCCCGAGGCTGCCAGAGCTCCAGGAGCCTTTGGACAGCACTGCCAGGGATGGACAGGGGGGGATTGTTGGGGGTCTGGGCAGGGACAGGGCTGAGCTGGAGGATCCTGTGGGTCTCTCCAGCTCAGGACATTCCATCATTCTATGATTTATTTCAATCCTTTCCCAGTGCAGTTCCCAATGGGGAATGACTCCTGGCTGAGTTGTGATGAGCGGCCTGCTCTGGGGGCAGTGCAGATCTCCTCCTCACAGAGCCCAGCTGGATCTTCCCCAGGGACCATCCCCGAGGGCTCCAAAGGGCAGAGCTCAGTGCTGGGAGTGCAGCTGGAACCAGCCTGGAAAAGCAGCCAGATGGGGCAGCTGGGACATGAACCCCTCTGGTCCCCTCTGTGGTCACCTCCCTGCTCAGGGACTGAAAGGCACAGCGAGGAGTCAGGGAGAAGGGGAGATCCAAGGGGATCCAGGAGATAGAAATGTATTCCCTGCTGGAGCTGGGCTGGGCTTCAGCAGATACGGGGATAAAACAAGTCTGGGCACAAGGTCCCCTTTGGTACCTTTGGGGAGCTCCCGGCTTAGACTGCGTCACTGCTCTGTCACTGCCCTGTGTCACTGCACTGTCACTGCCCTGTGTCACTGATCTGCGTCACTGCTCTGTCACTGCCCTGTGTCACTGCTCTGTGTCACTGCCCTGTGTCACTGCCCTGTGTCACTGCCCTGTGTCACTGCTCTGTCACTGCTCTGTGTCACTGCTCTGTGTCACTGCTGTCACTGCTCTGTGTCACTGCCCTGTGTCACTGCCCTGTGTCACTGCTCTGTCACTGCCCTGTGTCACTGCTCTGTGTCACTGCTCTGTCACTGCTCTGTGTCACTGCTCTGTGTCACTGCCCTGTGTCACTGCCCTGTGTCACTGCCCTGTGTCACTGCCCTGTGTCACTGCTGTCACTGCTCTGTGTCACTGCCCTGTGTCACTGCCCTGTGTCACTGCTCTGTGTCACTGCACTGTGTCACTGCCCTGTGTCACTGCACTGTGTCACTGCCCTGTGTCACTGCTCTGTCACTGCACTGTGTCACTGCTCTGTGTCACTGCCCTATCACTGCCCTGTGTCACTGCTGTCACTGCTCTGTGTCACTGCTCTGTGTCACTGCCCTGTGTCACTGCTGTCACTGCTCTGTGTCACTGCCCTGTGTCACTGCCCTGTGTCACTGCCCTGTGTCACTGCTCTGTGTCACTGCTCTGTGTCACTGCTCTTTGTCACTGCTCTGTCACTGCCCTGTGTCACTGCCCTGTGTCACTGCTCTGTGTCACTGCACTGTGTCACTGCTCTGTGTCACTGCTGTCACTGCTCTGTGTCACTGCACTGTGTCACTGCTCTGTGTCACTGCTGTCACTGCTCTGTGTCACTGCCCTGTGTCACTGCTCTGTCACTGCCCTGTGTCACTGCTGTCACTGCTCTGTGTCACTGCCCTGTGTCACTGCTCTGTCACTGGTCTGTGTCAGGTGCAGAATTGTCTCAGGTTGAAAGATGTGGCTGGGGCTGTGTGTTCTGTCCCCATCTGTCAGAGCTGGGGCAGTTCTCTGCTGTTCCTGGGGCAGTTTTTTTCTTTATCTCTGCCACAGCCAATCCTCCCTCCAGGAGATCTCTGCTGTCCATGGCCACTGAGTGTCCCTGCAGGGCTGATCCAATTCCAGCATCCCATGGGGAGATGCTGCGCCCAGGGCAGGAGCCAGGCATTCCTACCTGGATCCAATCTGAGCCTGGCACAGCACAGCAGCCTTTGCCCCCTGCATTCCCAGAGGAGCAGCTTTCTGCTGCCCTGCATTGCCAGAGGGAGCCCAGGCCCATCTGCAGCAGCCCTGGAGCTGCAGAGGAAAACTCCCCCCTTGTGCAGGATCCCTGCTGCAGCAGAGCCACAGCTGGCACTGCAAGAGGGCTGAGCCCCATGGGATGGGGCTGTGCCACCCCCTGACACACAGGGGCAGCTCCTGCTCTCACTCTGGCAGTGGTGTGGGGTTTTTTTTGTTGTTTGTACTATTGCATTTGTATTTTTACTTTTCCTAGTAAAGAACTGTTATTCCTGTTCCCATATCTTTGCCTGAGAGCCCCTTAATTTCAAAATTATAATAATCCAGAGGGAGGGAGTTTGCATTTCCTTTTCAGGGGAGGCTCCTGCCCTCCTCAGCAGACACCTGGCTGTTCAAACCAAGCCGAGGGTGGACATTCCAAACGTTTGCAGAAGCGAAAGGGTTCCAGTTTCATAGGGGTGAACAGCAGAATGGTGTTCTGAGGGGAGATTTGGTGTTTCTGGGTGCTGGGGGGTTGCTCAGTGTGCCTTGGGCCTGCTGGGCTGGAGATGTCTGGAGGTGGAGTGTGGTGGATGCTGGAACAGCTCCAGCTGAGCCCAGCAAAGCCCTCGGTGCCAGCACCCCCTGGGCCCAGGGCTGTGTCCCTGAGCCAGGGGTTTGGGGGTGTGAAGCTCCTGACTCTGACTCTGCTTAATCCCACAGAGTCCCAAGGGTCTGGATTTATTGCCCCTGCGGTTTGGATTTATTGCCTACTTAGATAACCCTGTGCAGCATGAAAACAAAGCACTAGGTAGTCCTAGTCCTGGTCCTAGTCCTGGTCCTAGTCATGGTCTTATTCCTAGTCCTGGTCCTGGTCCTGGTCCTAGTCATGGTCCTAGTCCTAGTCCTGGTCCTAACACAGCTAAACCTCACCATATTTCCATGGGCAGGAGAAATGAGGGCTCATTTTGAACAAAACCACTACAGCCAACACAGTTCTATGACTGGAGCTGAGATTTCAGTTGCCCAGAACAAGCTTGGACAACGTTTTAAGTCCAGGGAGAAAACTCCTGAGCAGATTTTTGTCTTCCTGCCTCTAGGAATAGAATTTTGCAGTCAGTTTTCCAAAGGTGCTGGGCCCATCCTTTCCAGAGTGGGATTTGAAGCAGCACAAGAGGAACTTGCACAAGAACAGAAAAATAAGCAACAGGAGCAGGGCCTGACCCTGTGGTTTTGGTGTCCTCAGGGAGGAGGTGACACCAGGAAAGGGCAGGAGTTTTGCTGGCAGGAATCTGTGCCCAGCCATGGCAGCAGGCAGGACAGGGCTGCTGTGGCTTGGCAGCCACCAATCTGTGTGTGTGACGGTGACACAATTTTGTCACCCAGCCCCATCCCCTCTGGTCCCTCACAGCCACAAAACCACAGAGGCCATGGAAGGATTTTGCTTTCTGTTCCCAAGAGAAAAAGGGAGAAACTTTGGATGGAGCTCTGGGTAACCTGAGGTACCTGCTCATTGCAGGACTAGGGATTAAAGGCCTTTAAAGCTTCCTTCCAACTCAAATATTCTGTAATTCCATGATTTTGTGCCCTCTCCGCCTGCTCTTGTCCTTTCCTGACACATTTATTGCTTTGGCCATTGCAGCTTCAATTTTTGGAGGTTTCTGATCTTTCTAATCTTCTGATCTTTGGTCTTTTAGACAGCAGCATTTTGTCATCACAGTGTAGGCAATAATCATTCCATAACTGCTTCTGTCTTACAGCAAAGGAAAATAATTCTGACCTGGACTTAAAGGAAATGTCACACACCTCAGGCCAACGGGGGAAAATTGATCCTTGTGCTGACAATTGAACAGCCATGGAGATGTTCTTTTGCCACTTGGAAAGGTCATCTTCCCTCTTCCTCAAGTCCTCCCAGACACTGTCTGGCACGTGCCATGGACCGCGTCCCTTTCTTGGTGACATCCCCAAATCCATCTTCCAGTTAATTGCCGTGGATTATTGTTCCAGATTGCAAGGCAAGATGTTTTCCATTACCATCTGTAGGGCAGATTACCTTTGTCAAGTGGGCAGTTTGCCTTATCTCTCTCTTTGAGTGGCCACAATCACTCCTCCCTCGGGAGGGGACATGTGCTGATAACAGCTATGGAATGTCCCTGCATGGCTGATAAGAACTACAGCATCCCACTGGGAGATGTGAGCCCAGAGGGAGGAGCCAAGCATTCCTACCTGGATATAATCTGGAGATTCTGGAACACCAGCACGGCTTCTCCATGGGATTCCCCAGAGGAACAGCAGCTGCCTCTTCCCCTGGATCCTCAGAGGCAGATGCACCTTTCTCCAGGATCCCTGCTCCAGCAGAGCCACCCCTGACACTGCAGGAGGGCTGAGCCACAATTCCAATGGGGCTGTGCCAACACCCTGACCACAGGGTGTCAGGTTGGGTTCTGACTCTGGCAGTGTTGTTCTAGTGTACTGCATTGTTTATTTTATCCTTTTATTTTTTTACTTCCCTATTAAAGAACTGTTATTTCCTGCTCCCATATTTTTGTTGCCCGAGAGCCCCTTAATTTAAAATTTATAGCAATTGGGAGGGGTGGGGAGGGTTCACATTCTCCATTTCAGGGGAGGCTCCTGCCTTCCTTAGCAGGCTCCTGTCTTTCCAAACCAAGACAAATATCCACCAGAATCATGGAATATCCTGAGCTGGAGAGATCCACAGGATCACCCAGCCCAGACCCTGTCCCTGCCCAGACCCCCAACAATCCCCCCCTGTCCATCCCTGGCAGTGCTGTCCAAAGGCTCCTGGAGCTCTGGCAGCCTCGGGGCCGTGCCCATTCCCTGGGGAGCCTGGGCAGTGCCAGCACCCTCTGGGGGAAGAACCTTGCCCTAAAATCCAACACTAGGACCGTGTCATCTCCAGCTGGGTGATACCTCTCAGCCTCATTCAGGAGCTCCTGGGCTCCTGCCTCAGCTTTTCCAAGCTGCACTATAAAGCTTGGGACGCTCTTCACCATCTGCCTGATGCACAGCTCTGTGTTCCTGTGGCTGTCCCTTCAGTCACGCTGTTGCCAGGCTGCAGCAGAGCTGCCAGCACAGAAATTCCTACAGGGAAGCAGCTGTCTTCCCTCTAATCCTGCCCAGGTGTGTCCCAGGGAGAGGCTGTTGCTCCACCTGACAGTGCCCTGCAGAGCAGCCCCGTTCCAACTTCAGCAGCGAAGCATTTTAATTAATTGTCAACAGTTTTTTAATATATAGATTTAGCAGCTCTGTCTGAGTAAATGCTGTTTGAGAGATTAAATTCTGTTTGGATTAATGGCCTCTGACAGCTTTTCCTACTTTGCAAACAAAGTGGGTTTGAAGTGTAATAAAACAGAGCGTGGGATGCATTGAACACGGGGAGCTGCTGGAGCTGGGAGCTGAGGGAAACCTCAGCAGCCTCCATCAGAGGGGCCCTTAGGGTGGACAAACACAACTTCCAGCCACAAAGGGTTTGTCTGATGTGGTTTGTGCTCTCCCAGGGCCTGGTGTCCTGTTTTTTCACCTCCATCCCCACTCCAGGCACTCCTTGGACTGTTCCTTCTCCTTGGGCCACAGTGGAGAGGAGAATGAAGCACATAAATGGGAATTCTCCTTCCCAGGAAAGCCCAGAGAAGACAGGATGTGGATCCCAGGATGTGGTGTGGGTTTCCCCTGGTTTTACAGCCAGTCCCAGCTGGATGAGCCCTTTAGATGGAGCATGACAATGATGAGGGAAGCCTTTCCAGCAGGGCACAGCTTCTACTCCATGCACAGCTCCCATTCCATGGTTTGGAGGCTGAGGTGCAATTTAGAGTCCCACACCATGGAGAGAGGGGAATGAAGAAACAGAATCACCAGGAAGCTGCAGCCAAGCACTGCTGCATGGGCTGAGCCAATCCTCCAGGAGGGCTGCAGCCAGCTGGGAATCTCTGTCTCCAAACCTTAGGAGAACGCCCTGGTAGCCTCCTTCCCATTGTATAACACAGATTTCATCCTTCCCATGGTTTAACACAGATCTCATCCTTCCCATGATATAACACAGGTTTCCTCTTTCCATGGTAAAACACAGATTTCCTCCTTCCATGATATAACACAGATTCACTCCTTCCATGGTAAAACACAGATTTCCTCCTTTCCATGATACCTCCCATATTCCCTCCTTTCCCTGGTAAAACACAGATTTACTCCTTTCCCTGATATAACACAGATTTACTCCTTTCCCTGATATAAAATAGATTTCATCCTTTCCCTGCTATAACACAAATTTCCTCCCTTGCATGGTATAACACAGATTTCCTCCTTCCCCTGATATAACACATTTCCTCCTTGCCTTGATATAACACAAATTTACTCCTTTCCTTGATATAACACAGATTCCCTACCTTCCATGATCTAAACACAGATTTCCTTCTTTCCCAGATGTCCTCTGGGCTGCTAGGAAGAGCAGGAAGGACCTTGGGGACAATGCCCACGTGTCTAGGGGCAGGATTGAGGCACCTGCTGCTTTATGCCCCAGGTTTATAAATAAATATATTTTTATAGAAATATAAAAAATCTTCCCCCAAGATAGAGATGAGGCTCAGGAACCAGGAGCTCTGGAAAGGATGTCCCACCCAAAATAACTCTGCCATTTGCATGGAAACCTGACACATCCTGTCCCCAAGGCACCTTCACAAACCCTGAGGTGCCTTCACTGCACATTTCACAGGAATATTTCAGTGGATGATGAAGTTCTGGTTCCCCATTCCCAGGAAACTCAGGCTAAGTTTGTGTAGCTTTGCTTTGGATCTCACCAGGGGGTTGATTCTGAGCCCACCTACCCTAATCTGTCATCATTCAGAGTTTTATGGCAGCTTGAGCTTCCTGCTCACGGAATTTGGGAGCTGGGATGCACAAAACCATCAAGACAAAACCCAGGAGAAGGAGGAGCAGCAAACTCCCTTCAGCTGAGCAGGTGCCCAGCTCCTCCTTTCAGTGAACTTGGTGAATTTCTGAGTGTTTCAAAGCAGAGGCTGGAGAACTGTTAAATGTGGATATGTTTTATTCATGGCAGTGGGACCTAAAGCCATTAAAGCGCACGGGTTGTATGACAGCTTTATGAACTTGAAATGAACGATCGGAACGAAGGACCCCAAACGTATTAGGAAGTAATTATCAAATAACTTGTTAATGGTATCCAGGAGCTCTGTAATGTGACAGAGCACTGCTCTGAACTCTAAACCTCAATGTGGTTATTTTGGGGCTGGGAAGGAGCAAACCTCAGCTTCAAAGGCAATGAAAATGTTCATTACAAATAACATTCAATAACTAACAATAATCAGGATTAATGGCACTGTCAATGCTGATTCAGCCAGAAGGAATTTTTTGAAGTTAAAAGTGTACCCAAAAATCATTTGAAGTAGAAGTTGTTTTCCCAAATCATATTATTTCATAGCAAAATCATTTCCTTGGACACACAGAGACCTTCTCAGTGTGGCTGAACATGGATTGTCTTTCATCCAGCACGGAGTGGGAGGTTAAGGGGGGCGGAATGATTAGAGATAAGGGGTGTTATCACCAGTAATTCACTGGAGCATGTGCTGGATCAATGGGAGTCTTTAAAGTGAAATTGTGGTGTTTCCTTCCTAAAGCTCTGCTTTAAATCAGTCCCACGTGGAGGCACAGAACCCATAGTGCAAACTCCACTGGTGTCAAACTGGAACTGCCACCTCCTGGGAACATCCATGACCCCAAAATGATATTTTACCCTAAGCTGATTCACAAAGCAGGTTAGAAAAATCCCCTAAATATTTAATTTTGGCACTGCAAATATTTTGGTTTGGCTGCATTTTAACACTTTATATCATCTCTTGTATCCATAGGCAGATTATCCATGTTACAGAATTGTTGTGCTGATAGCATTGGCTGGGCCCCAGTGCTTCCATGACAAATGGATCCCAGTATCCAACCTGAGCCTCCTGTCCCTGTTCCCTGGAGCACAGCCCGACCCCCCGGCTGTCCCCTCCTGTCAGGAGCTGTGCAGAGCCACAAGGGCCCCCCTGAGGCTCCTTTGCTCCAGGCTGAGCCCCTTCCCAGCTCCCTCAGCCTCTGCTGGGGCTCCAGCCCCTTCCCAGCTCCGTTCCCTGCCCTGGACACGCTCCAGCCCCTCCAGGTCTCTCCTGTCAGGAGGGTCCCAGAGCTGCCCCAGCACTGGAGGTGCCCCAGCAGTGCCAGCTCAGGGCACGGGCACTGCCCTGCTCCTGCTGCCACCCCAGGCCTGGCACAGCCCAGGTGTCCTTGGCCTCTGGGCCCCCTGGGCACACCTGGGCTCGTGTCCAGCTGCTGCCACCAGCACCCCCAGGGCCTTTTCCAGCTTCCAGCCTGGAGTATTCCATGGGGCTGTTGTGGCCCAGGTGCAGGATCTGACACTTGGCCTTGCTGATTCTCACCCCTTGTCCCTGGCCCACAGATCCAGCCTGTCCAGATCCCTCTGCAGACCCTTCCCACCCTCCAGCACACCCACACTCCCCCAAACTGCGGTCATCATGAATTTACCAAGCCATGAGATTTTAAAATAAGAAGATTTTAACCAGGGCTGGCCCCAGTGCTGAGCCCTGGGGACACCAGAGAGGAGCTTTCCCTGGCCCCAGAGGAGGAAGCAGTGGCTGGTGTTTCTGACCCATGTCCCTTGTGCCTGGGAGGGGTGACTGGGCCACATTTGGAGCACCCTAAACCTCCAGACATGGTGGTTAAGGCAATCAGAGCCCCAGGCTGTGGGGAACATCCAAATTCACTGATGTCATCCTGCAGGAGGGTCCCATAAGGCCTGAAATGCTGCCCCAAACCCAGCACTTAGAGTGCTGCTGTCATCCTGGCATTCCGTTACCCAAGGTGTCCTGATTCCCTTGGAAATGGAGAGCTGCATGAGTCCAGCAGCTGGTTTTGTTCAGCCAGATAAAAAGGGCCACAAATAATAAATCAGTGACTCAGGCCAGAATAAATAATCTTTTTTTCCCCTGTGTTCTTGGCAACAGGACCAGGATCACAGCAGAGCCCAGAGGAAATGCCCACGGCTGGGAAGGATTTAGGAATTCAGGAGCCTTTTGTAGATCAGGCAATTACCAGAATAGAAGGACCAGGTTTAATTATTGGTTTTTTTTCTGGGAGTGCCAAGCAGCCACTCCTGCTGTAATGAGGGCACTCAAGCAAGGGCACTCCTCTGAACCTGAAGCTGTTTAATCCCCAAAACTCCAGCTGGGGCCTTAATCTGCCTTTATTTGGAGCCAGGAGCACAGGAAGTGGAAACTCTCTGGAGAGATGGATGTGCCCCACTTGCTGCTGCTGCAGAAGACACTTCACTGCCCGTCCCAGAAATATCCCTTAATTCTTTCACCCATGGAAGCAGTTCTGTTGTCACAGAGCCACATCAGGTTATTCTAGCCCAATTTACCAGTGGCAGCCTTTGATCTGTGTTAATTCCATTTGCCATTCGCTGAACTGGCTTTGATATTTTTCATTCAACCTTTATTGTAGAGATTTGAAGGTCCCAGCAGGGAGCCAGAGGCACTCATTTTGGGGTTGTGGATAGAGGTGCTGCACTTGTTATTCTGCAGTCACCCCAAACCTGAGCAATCTGCTGGATGAATTTGCTGCAGGTGTGGCTTGGCTCTCTCTCATTCCAAATTCTGGGTGGAGGTTCTGGAATCCCATTCCTGAGTTCATCCTCCCAGCTTCTCTCCACTGTAATTGTGACTTCTTCTCCCAGCCAGGACTTTGCTCCCTTTGGCAATACCTGCCCCATTCCAGCACCAAGGATGGGTTTCATTCCAAATGCTGCCTGAGCCTCCCTTAATCTCCTCCCGACCCCTCCATTGTCACACCTTCTGTTCCAGATTGCAAGGCAAGATGTATTCTGTTACCATCTGAATGGAAGTTGTCTTTTGTCAAGCGGGCAAATTCCTTATCTCTTCCACAATCACTCCTGCCTCGGGAGAGGATATCTGCTGATATTGAATGTCCCTGCATGGCTGATAAGAGCTACAGCATCCCATTGGGAGATGTGAGCCCAGAGGGAGGAGCCAAGCATTCCTACCTGGATACAATCTGGAGATTCTGGAACACCAGCACAGCTTCTCCATGGGATTCCCCAGAGGAACAGCAGCTGCCTCTTCCCCTGGATCTTCAGAGGAAGATGCACCTTTCTCCAGGATCCCTGCTCCAGCAGAGCCACCCCTGACACTGCAGGAGGGCTGAGCCACAATTCCAATGGGACTGTGTCAGCACCCTGACCCACAGGGTGTCAGGCTGGGTTCTGACTCTGTCAGTGTTGTTCTAGTGCACTGCATTGTTTATTTTACCCTTTTATTTTCTTCCCTATTAAAGAACTGTTATTTCCTGCTCCCATATTTTTTTGCCTGAGAGCCCCTTAATTTCAAATTCATAGCAATTTGGAGCAGGAGGGCATTAATTTTCTCCATATCAGGGGAGGCTTCTGCCTTCTTTAGCAGGCACCTGTCTTTCCAAACCAAGACACCTTCCTTGCCCTCATTTAAATGGAATAACAGGAAAAGCTCCACCTCTCTGCCCTCAGTGCCTTTTAAAAGTCCAACCCTGGCACTCAACACTTGGGGTTTTTCATTGTATTTCCCCAATGGCAGGAAATTATCCCCCATTCCTCAAGCCCCATTTCAATACACTAAACTTCGCTGAACTATTAATTACTTATTAATTGGATGGTGCAAACAATAAACATGCCAGGGTGTCTCACGATCTAAGATTTAGCTCTTTAATAAGCACATCCAGGAGCTGAAAATCTGCTGGTATTAAACCTTTGGAGACAGAGCAAATTATAACTCCAGCTCTCTTTCTCAAACATGTTCTTAATGCTGGAAATCTTAAACACTGGGAAAAAGCACGCCCACATAAAAGCAATTGTGAACAAATTGGTCCCGAACATGAATAGTTCAGCAAACAAAAGTTCTTAGCTAGGAGAGCAATGGCAGATTTCCAAACACTGGGCTGAGGGACTGTGAATCCCTTCCCATCCCTTTAATCTCTAAAGAAACTTGATCTCAGCAAGATGATGTGAAGAATTTCACCCAGGAAACATCGTCACATTCCCAGGCAGCTGGGAAGGCCTGAGGTAAAGGCAGGACCTGGCCAAAGCCCTCAGGGGGTTCCTGGGGGTGCCAGGGTCTATCCTGGTTTGTTTGCCTGAGTTCAGCTGGGCCAAGGGATTGGAGACTGAAGGCTGTGGGGTAGTGAGGGGTGGTGCTCTGGGTGGGCTCAGAGGAGCCTGTGAACTGCAGAAGCTCATAAATCTGTCACATCAGCTTCCCCTCAACACTGCAGTGAGCAGCAGGGGGAGGAAGGAGCCCTGAGCCTGGGTTAAAAACTCCATGGCCCCTGCTCAGGGATGGATGTGAAATCCTCTGATCCCAGGAGAGCTGCAGCCTGCCCATCCCAGGATAGTCAGTGGAGCAAAATAAAGGAAAATCAAGGTTAGGCTTGTTGGAAAGGACACAAAGTTTTCTTTCTTTCTTTCTTTATTTTAAGAATAAAATTGTTTTGCTTTGTTTGCCTTTGCCAGGGTGAAGGGAATTGAAGTTCCTTTTCAAAGGACTGTTCCACCAGTCCAGGCTTGATGAGCTGAACTTCTCAGCAGACTGGGAGTAGCACCAAGATACACAAAAGATAATCACCATTAACAAACATCAACTCCAAACATCACCCCTGGCATGGGAGACACCTGGGCTGGGAAAAGAGAAATAACAATGAGAATCTAATTAGCATTGGAGGGGAAGGGATCAATAACCAATAGGAAACCAAATGCCAAGACCTGTGTAACGTGGGACCAATGAACACTGAACCAGTGAATTTTCCGGGTTTTGACTGAATAAATATGTGAAAAACTGAGTGAAATTAATGTGTGATAAGATGATTTTCTCTGCATAACCCAGGCAATGTGTGGATGAAATTATTCCTGTTGCTGTTGTTATAGATAAGTAATGTAAGAGGTGGCTCTCACAATTAAGAGATAGATATTATATAGATGTATATTAATGTTATTTCAATATGTCATCCCATATTGAAATAACATTATATCCCATCCCTCTTCCCTCCCCCGCTGTAATAGCCTGGGCATTTAGAGAAAGCCAGCTTGTTACCAGGAAGTGTGGCATAACAACACCTGACCTCCAATCAAGGTGTAAAAAGTAACCTCCAAATCAAAGTGTACAAAGTAATCTCCACCAATGGATGGCAGAAAAGGAGTTGATTGACAAAACTTTCAGAAGAGCTAAAGATCTAAAAGGCAGAGAATCCATTTTGTAGAGGAGCCACGTGGCTGGTAATCACAGGGGGGCTCCCAGTGCTGTGATTTTTCCTTGTCCAGTCTTTTGTTGTGATTTTTGTCAAGGTTTAATAAACCTTCTCTTTTAAAATTTTAAAAGTGAGGGTTGTTCCTGTGATAGATGAGTAATGCAATGATTGACTCTCACAATTAACAGACAAATATAATGTATATAGACTAAGAAAAGTTTTATAGATGTATAGTTCTGTTGTACCCCCTCACGTGGTTATCAAGGGACAGCTGGGTTGGGACACCTGGGAGGGCTGGCTTGTCACTGTGGAACACCTGAGCTCCAGTCAGGATCTGAGGCAGTGATCTCCACCACTGGACAGCAAAGAAGGGGTTGATGGACAGAACTTTGGGAGGGGTTAAAGGGTTAAAAAAAGGGGAAAACCTCCATTGTGAGGGGGCTGAGCACATGGTGGGGAAAATATTTTCCTCCCAGAGCTGTAACCTTTTTTTCTTTATTCAGTCCTCTGTTGTATTTTTGATAAGGTTTAATAAGCCTTCCTAAACTATGAAAAGTGAGTAGCTATTTCTCACATTCCTTACACTCCTCCTGGCCAGAATAATGCCTCAATTCTTTAACACTGAAAATGCTGTTGGAGGGATTTTGTTGATCCTGCTGTTCCAGCGCCAGGCTGGCTGTGGGAACGCCACGGAGGATTGCAGGCTGAGAGCTCTGGGACAGTCCCTTGGGAAGGAGCTGCTGCTGGGGGTCCGTGGCATTTGCTGGGTCCCCGGGACAAAGAAGGAATTGAGAATCTGACTCCATATTCTCAGAAGGCTAATTTATTATGATATATGGTATATTATATTATAATTCTATTATTATTATGGAATGCTATACTAAAACTGTACTAAAGAAAGAGAAAGGATACAGACAGAAGGCTTAACAAGAATGACAATGAAAACTCGTGACTGCCTCAGAGAGTCTGCCACAGCTGGACTGTGATTGGTCATTAAGTAAAAACAATTCACATGAAACCAATCAAACAACCACCTGTTGGATAAACAATGTCCAGACCACATTCCAAAGCAGCAAAAACAGGAGAAGCAATCAGATAATTATTGTTTTCATTTTTCTCTGAGGCTTCTCATCTTCCCAGGAGAAGAAATCCTGGTGAAGGGATTTTTCCAGATAATATGACAGTGACAGGGGTCCCTTCCCAGGGACAAAGCAGGGCTGTCACATTGTCACCCTTTCACCTTGTCACTCTGTCACCCTGTCCACTGTGCGCAACTGGAGAGGGCAGTAGCCAATTCTGCTGCTGCTGGGAGAGGAGACAGGTCCAGGAGATCTGGGAATGTGCGGGAGCAAGAGGAGCCTTCTGCTCTGTTTGGGGTGGCTGTGGAGGTGACAGAACCCCAGGATTGCTTGGGTGAGAAAAACAATGCTCACTTCCAAGAATTTTATAGGTTTATTAAACCTTATCAAAAATCAAACAGAACATTGAATAGAGGAATTATTACAGGAGCAGAGGATCTTTCCCACCCTGTGCTCACCCACACAATGGAGGTTTCCCCTTTTAACCCTTTAGCCCCACCCAAAGTTTTGTCCATTGACTCCTCCTTCCCTGCCCTGTGCTGGAGATCACTGCCTTAAATCCTGACTGGAGCTCAGGTGCTGCCGTGGCAATGAGTGACCCTCCCAAATGTCCCAAACCCAGGGCACCCCTGATAACAACACAAGGGGGGTAAAACAGAATTATAAACCTATAAAACTTCTCTTAACAGATATACATGATATTTGCCTTTTAATTGTGAGAGTCAACCATCACATCACTCATCTGTCACATTTGGGTGGAAAGGCTCTTAAAAATCGTCCCATCCCACTCCACCCCTGCCATGCAGGGACACCTCCTACTGCCCCAGGCTGCTCCCAGCCCTGTCCAGCCTGGCCTTGGGCACTGCCAGGGATCCAGGGGCAGCCCCAGCTGCTCTGGGCACCCTGTGCCAGGGCCTGCCCACCCTGCCAGGGAACAATTCCTCATTCCCAATATCCCATCCATCCCTGTCCTCCTTCAGCCTAAGGCCAGCACTGACCCATGTGTGCATCCAGGTTATCTCCCAGCACCTTCCCAGGAGGAACAGCTCCAACACCTCTGCATTCCCCAGCAGGGAAGCCCCCAAGCCTCAGGATTCTCCTCCCTCCGGACACAACCAGGTGGGATTTCAGCCTCCCCAGCACAGCCCAGACCAATTTCTTGAGGAGCTGCTCAAGTGCTCTCAGGCTGAGAGACCCAAATTGCTCTTACCTGGTAGTGCATGGCTGCTTCCCTCAGATAATGGGGTTTATCTGCAGCAGATTCGATGGGTTGTTATAAAATAATGTTAAGCACAATGAAATAATCAGCTGCCACTGTGAGTTCTTGTTTAAAAAAAAAAAAAAAGCACCATTAAAGTTGTAAACATCACAACAGCTATTGAAAGGAATGGGTAATAAAGCAGTGATTTTTTTCCAATAAGTATTTTGGAGGTGATGTATTTGGGATGTATCAATTATTTATCTCTCACCACGGTTGAAATGTGCAGTTTAATAAAATGTAGAAAGGTTTTTAATTTTTCTGAACAATAAATGCGATTGATTTTGTGCCTAGCATGAAGAATAGATTGACTCTAATGTCTCTTCTTGTAGTATTTTGTGTTGTTTTATGTGGAAATCTGGAGTTTAATAGATTTTAAAAAAATCCTCCACTAAAATGGCCAGAAAGAAGGATAAATCTCATTAACTCCACACTCCTCATTTTCCATATGCAAATACGGAAAGATTCCCATTATCTTTTCTTTCATCTGCATCACTGTGTTTGTCATGTTGATTTGTCCTGTATTTCCACAAACATTTAGGATTATTAATAATTTAGAAAAGAGGTTTAATTTTGATGTAATGAATTCATGCAGGCAAAACAAACAGGCAGGAGAAGCAACCAGGGTGTCAGGGGCATTAAACACACTTTGCTGTCTGCTCTTATCCCATGATCCTGGTTTAAACTTGGAGCAGTTTCTCTGTGCAACACCTGAGTGCAAATCCAGGGAGCTGCTGGAGCCAGGGGAGTTAACTCTGATTTATGGCTGTGCTTTGATTCCAGCAGCTTTTTTTCCATCAGTTTTTATTCCAGCAGCAGGCACAGCTCTGGAGCATTAAAATTGCTCCTGATCCCCAGTGCTTGGGGCTGGGAGTGATGGGAGTTCAGCTCCTGCAGGGGCTTCAGGAGCAAGGCAGGCAACTCCCCAGGGAAAAGCCTTTGTCCATGAGGAATTCCCACTGCTTCTTGGCTTTTCTCCCAAGAGTTTTTGGTGGAAGCTTCAGCTTTGCTGCAGTGGTCTCATCCTGACCCACAGAACAGTGCAGATGACTCTGCTTCAGCCAAAGCTCAGATCCATGGAATTCAGGCCAGTCCTATGCCTGACATTCCCAGCTAATGTTCCAAAAGGCTCCATGCAGGAATGACAGAATTAGTTAATGATTTAAATTGGAGCCCTGGAATTGCCAGCTCTGCATATTTAAGATTTAACTTGAAATTTTCCTTGTCACTATTGATGGCAAATGACAGCTTGGCCTGAAACCCTGGTTCAGAATTCCCTCTTTTTTCTTTGCATCTAAATTCAAGATCAGAGCTCCAGGATTCAGTCTCCTCTTGTCCCAGCAGTGCCTGAACACCTGTGGCAGTGGGTGACAGCTTTTCTTGGGGTGGTTTCAAGTTGTTTGCTTTACTATTGAAGTCAAATTCCCTGCTCCTCTTCCACATTTGTGGGTGCAGAGAATCCATGATGGGAACCAGCAGAGTTTGTCCAGCACTTCCAATCATGCTGCTCACGACCTGGCTCCACATTCCTGGAGAGGTTCAGTGCTTGGGCTGAGGCAGCTTCTCCTCACCCCAATTCCCTGATTTTCTCCACTTGGAACGAGGTGTTCAGGCACTGAGGTCCTTGCTCAGCTCTCCTTCCCTGGAATGATCCAGTCCTGCCCCTCTGGAGCTCCATCCAAGCTGCTTTTAGAGCTCAAGCCCTGAGGGATTTTCCCAAAAAGCACTTGAATCAACCAGAGATTTCCTGGGTAATTACTGAATCTGCTTTATTGAGCCTGGTTTATTGAGCCTGAATGAAGAGTTTGTCCCATTCAAAATTTCACAGTTAACTACAACTCTCTATTGACTTAAAATTTCTTCATAATCTCTCATTTCATTGCTTTCTTCTCTAAAATCTGCTCTGGGTACATAAACCACTTTTCCTTCCCAAGCTCTTGGGCTGCTCATCTCCAGGAATGTCCTTTTAGGCTGCCCCAAGAGCAAATTATTCTGAGTCTGAAATCTGCTTAATCAAGCACCTGAGGCAACAACCTAAATTGATTAAAGTGTAGTTTCCTTATCAAGACTCACAACATCCTGAAGTGTTTTTTTTTTTTACTGAACAAAGGATTTTTTGTGGTTTTCTGCAAGCAAACCTGCAATAATCATGAGGTGTATAATTCCAGGCTGTCACCTCCTGGCCCTGAGGCAGAGGACAGGGGATCATCTCAACCTTGGGATGGGATGAACCCCCCTCCAGCGTAGTCATCATATTTCTAAAGTCCCATACCTTCTTGGGGGTTTACTTGCAGGCCATTCCTTACTGCACTGGCTCCTTCTTTCACAGATCATTCCTGCTTCTTCAGGGCTCCTTCAAGGCTCTCCCTGACTGGCCAGCCCACC
This sequence comes from Calcarius lapponicus, assembly GCA_039654755.1. NCBI lineage: Eukaryota > Metazoa > Chordata > Aves > Passeriformes > Fringillidae > Calcarius > Calcarius lapponicus. The sequence goes on along the minus strand of CM077478.1, from coordinate 14,172,769 downwards.
CCCCTTTTTATCCCAGTTATCTTCATTAGTCACAGCTGCAGCCCATTGAAGGACATCACAGCTGCAGCCCATTTAGAACAACTGGGACTTATCGGGGCAAGGCCTATATACAAATATTCAAATACAATACATATATTTTACTCAAAGGCCATCTCTACTATACTCCAGGACGTGCCTGTTGCAGTCACTGAGAGTTGTGGGGCATCCCCAGACATCTGAGGTTCCCAAAACCTCAATCCATGGTGTGGGGACATGTCCTACCCTTCGTGCCCAGGGCATTTCCCTCCAGCAGCAGGAGCTGAGGTGGGAACACAGAGCATGGTCCAGAACACTTCTTGGGAGAGTGATTCACACCCAGCATTTTCTGTCCTTCCTGGCTGGCCAAGGTGTCTTGGATTGAACAGACAGGTGTCTGCTAAGGAAGGCAGGAGCTCCTCTGAAAAGGAAAATGCAAACCCTCTTCCTCTGAATTATTATTATTATTCTGAAATTAAGGGGCTCTCAGGCAAAGATATGGGAACAGGAATAACAGTTCTTTACTAGGGAAGAAAATAAAAATAAAATAAACAAGGCAGCAATACAAAACCCCACCGCCAGAGTGAGAGCAGGCCCTGTCCCCTGTGTGTCAGGGGGTGTCACAGCCCCATCCCATGGGGGCTCAGCCCTCCTGCAGTGCCAGCTGTGGCTCTGCTGCAGCAGGGATCCTGCACAAGGGGGGAGTTTTCCTCTGCAGCTCCAGGGCTGCTGCAGATGGGCCTGGGCTCCCTCTGGCAATGCAGGGCAGCAGAAAGCTGCTCCTCTGGCAATGCAGGGGGCAAAGGCTGCTGTGCTGTGCCAGGCTCAGATTGGATCCAGGTAGGAATGCCTGGCTCCTGCCCTGGGTGCAGCATCTCCCCATGGGATGCTGGAATTGGATCAGCCCTGCAGGGACACTCAGTGGCCATGGACAGCAGAGATCTCCTGGAGGGAGGATTGGCTGTGGCAGAGATAAAGAAAAAACTGTCCCAGGAACAGCAGAGAACTGCCCCAGCTCTGACAGGCGGGGACAGAACACACAGCCCCGTTTCTGACCTAAGACACAGGGTTTGGAGGGGGAGGTGTGGGTAAGGCTGTGCTTCAGAGATTTGTGGCATTTCAAGGGTGCCTGCTGGGAGGAGAGAGCTGCCAGCACCCTGAGGGGTCACAGCCCTATCCTTACCCCAGCCCCTGGGAAGGCACCACCTGCGGAACCAGATGATGTCTCCCTGTGCCAGAGCAGGGAATGGCTGTTCATGAATGTTGGGATATTGGGACACAAGACAGATGATGGACTTTGGACCTGGTTAGCATAGGAGATTGGATAATAGGATGCCTTGGATTCTGGAAATTTGAGGACTGTAAAAAGGTTCAATCAGACTGGTTTACCAGAAAAAGAAAATTTCATTAAACTCTTCAAGCAAGAGATGTTGTAACGTGCATAAGTTTGTGTACGTAATTTTAACCTAATCATTGTAGTAAACATTACTAGTCTTCCTAAAACAGTATGTAAGCATTGGTAGTCCACAATAAATTCAGATTCTGATCACCTATCAGTCTTGCCTGTCTCTCTTAATCCCTGACACATGAAGAGCCACAAGCCAGCAGCTGCAGAGAACAGGGACAGCGTGGCTGTCCCTTGGAAGGTTTGCTCCAGCTCTGCTCAGTCCTTGCACTGGGACAGAGGCAAAGAACAGCAGAGCTTGATAAACATCACCTATTTCAAAACATGCCCTTAGCAGAGAAATTGGATTTTGTATAGGAGGAAGATTCACAGGGGTGGTGTTCTCCCCACTTCCATGTTGTTCATTGCTTGTCACTGTGATATTTTCTGAAAAATCCCTTTGCCAAGGTTTCTTCTCCTGGGAAGATGAGAAGCCTCAGCTCCCCCATGTTCTGCTCCTCTGGAATGTGGTCTGGAGATTGTTTATCCAAACATGTGAATTGGTTATAATTAATGGCCAATCACAGCCAGCTGTGTCAGACTCTCCAGCTGAGTCAGACTCTGAGGAGTCAGTCATGAGCTTTCATTATCATTCCTTTCTAGCCTTCTGATGTCCCCTTTCTCTTTCTTTAGTATAATTTTATATATAATATAATATAATATAATATAATATAATATAATATAATATAATATAATATAATATAATATAATATAATATAATATAATATAATATAATATAATATAATATAATATATCAGCCTTCTGAGAACATGGAGTCAAATTCTCATCTCTCACCTTGTCCCAGGAGTCTCACAACAACACCACAATTGCTTCCAAGGCTTCCATTTAAAATGAGGTGTTCCTGTGCAAATATTTCCATGGCTCCAGAACCCTCTCCCAGCCCATCCAGCTGCCCTGGGCTGGTGTTGGTGGCAGGGCCACTGGCACTGCCCTTGGCACAGCAGGAGCTGCAGCCTGTGAGGTGCTGCCCTGTTATGGTAGCTTTTTTGAGCTAGGCCTAATAAGCCTTTGGAGGCTTATAACACACTTAAGATAGTTCAGATACACTTAGAAGCATGAAAATCAGCAAGATGGCTTCTGTTGCAGTGTTAGAAACAAAAAAGTTTAATAAAAAGCAAAATAACAAACAGAAAAACTGAGGTAAGTGCTAAACGTTCTTGGTCATAGTAAAACACTTTACAAAAGCCTTTAGTTTTTTTGTTCAGGTCCTTTTCCAGTTAATTGCTTAAGTGAGACTTTTTGGCTTCTGTCTAATTAGCTATCCTTAAGTTTGAGGTGAAGTCCCCCAAGTCCTATGTAGTGTCTTTTCACTTAATCAAAGAGAGAAACTTCTGAGCTTCTTTCCCTTTAAAAATACAAAAAATAGTTTTGTCACTCCGTCAACAAAAAGCACACTCCTACTCTGCCCTCCAAGCCCAGAGTGACCCTGGGGAGGTGACACTGCAGCCCAGCCTCCCCAGGCACCCAGAGCAGGGACTCAGACCTGTCCTTCCCACAGCCTCTCTGCAGCACCTATCTCAGGGGTCTCTGTGGTCCTGGCTGACCCCAAGATGTGTCAGTCTCTTTTTCCCAGCCTGGCAAATGAAGAAGGAGTCAGGATTCTTCTGTTCTGGTTCTCAAGGTTGTTTATTTTCTGTTATCTACAACATTCTTTCTCTGACCTGCTGAGATCTCTCTGGAAGGTCAGATTGAGGACCACTGACTGCCTTCAGGGCGGGGTTATCTTTTATTCTAAAAACTATGTGTACATTATTACAATAATTTTCCAGTATCTATCACCTATGTCAGACAGTCTGTCTCTAAACCAATCCAAAAGTGCCACCATCACAGCAGAAGATGGAGGAGAAGGAGAAGGAGAAGATGGAGGAGAAGAAGGAGAAGGAGGACAGGACATGCCCAGACTCCTCCATCTTGCCTCCTGAACCCCCATTCTAAAACCCCCCAAATTGTACTTTTTCACCCTGTTATAAACTCACTAACATTCTACTCAAACCCTTGTGGCTTGTAACTCCTTGCACAAAGTTGGTAATTGTTTCCATGGGTTAAAATCGAAGGCACAGGGGTCTTGGGCTCTGTGCCAAGGTCTATGAGCCCCTGGCAGGGGCTGGAGTCCTCCAGGGCAGCCAGAGGAATGTCCTGGTTTCCAACACACCCAGAGCACAGTGGTGACAGTCACATCTCTGCATCCCCTGCTGCTGCCCCCTCAGCATTGCTGTCACCAGCTGCTCCTGAAGAGGCACTGCTGACTTAGCAAACGAAGCTCTGGAAATCCTCACCAATTCCCTGCTTCAGAGCTGTGCCCAAACTGTGCCCAGCTGCAGCATCAGGGCCAGGCTGCTCCTGCATGGGGGTGTTCAGAGCTGAGCTCTGTCCTGCTCTGGGCAGCAGCCACTTCCAGATGTCCCAGGCCAGCCAGGGGCTGCCTGCACTTCAGTGACATTGATCCCACTCCCAGTGTCTCCCCTCTTTTCCAAAAGCCATACTTGCTTTGCTGCAGAAGTGCTTTGGAAAGAGCTAATTTGAGGAAAAGAGAGGAGCAGCTTAATTGATCGAAATGTCATCTACTTATACACTTGTTTATCTTCTAGAAATGAAGATGAATATTGTGTGTGTTTCATGCTGAAACAGACCATTTAATCCCAAAGCAATGAGGGCTGAGGACTCAGAGCCCAGCCTGGGGTGTCCAGGAGTGGTACTGAGCAGAAGATTGAATGGAATAACAAACTTGGAATCAATATTGAGGAGGTGTCCCTTCGACTGGAGCTATTTAACTGCAGCCAGATAGCATCAAGCTGGAGAAAGAAATGGCACTGAAGCAAGGAAAAGACACCTGGACATGAATTTTAAGGTCCCTTCATTAGCACAGATGGAACTTTATCCAGTGGCTGAAGGAATGACTCCCAGCTGGAGCTGAGCCTGGGCTCTGGGAAGGGCACTGGTGCATTCCTGCCCCAGGTGGGGCTGAGGAGGGGGAAGGGGCACTACCAGCACCCCAAGGGTGCAGCCTGACCTGTGTGTGCCCCTTGTCCCTTGTGTGCCAGAGCTGCCTTTTCCTGGGCAGACAGACTGTCCTGGTGTCCCTGCAGACATCCCCCACCTGAGGAGCTGCACCAGCCCGGGGTGCCAGCACTGCCAGGAGACGCAGGGACACAGGGATGTGTCACAGGCTCAGGAGTGTTTGTGCCCATGGGTGTTGTATTTGCTGGGAATGCCCGACAAAGGCAGGAAGGAATGATGCATCTGACTCCATGTTCTCAAAAGGCTAATTTATTACTTGATTATACTATACTATATTAAAGAATGCTATACTATACTAAAGCATACAGAAAAGATATTTACTGAATGCTAAAAAGATAATAATGAAAACTCGTGACTCTTTCCAGAGCCCTGACACAGCTTGGCCCCAATTGGCCAAAGAGTGAAAACAACTCACAGCAGAATCTGATGAAACAATCACCTGTGGGTAAACAATCTCCAAACACATTCCACACCAGCACAGCACAGGAGAAGCAAATGAGATAAGAATTGTTTTCCTTTTCTCTCAGGCTTCTCAGCTTCCCAGGAGAAAAACCCTGGGCGAAGGGATTTTTTCAGACAATGTGAATGCCATGCATGGGTTGCAACCTCTGGTTGAGCTGAGCTGACCCACAACCCATCCCCCCCTTCATCCCAGGAGCTCTGCCATCATTCCCATCACACAGGATCAGCTCACGAGCCCTTCACCGAGCCCAGCCTGTGTAGGAGCATCGGGGGGTAGGACAGTAGGGAGGGACGAAGAGCAGAGATCTCTGCAGCCAGGTCAGGAACTTGGGGTTTATCGTAAAGGGCCTGGGTGCAGGGCCCTGCTGGGAGCTGCCAGGCACAGCTGGAGCAGGACTGAGAGAAGAGAGGGGGAGAGAGTAAAAGGGGTAAGAGGGCGAGGTTCCCATTACAATACAATAAATCTTCTTCTGTGTTGAATATTCTAATTCTCACTAACCAATCTAGTACAAGATACAAATCCTATAGCATTTATATACAGCCTGTAAGAATCATTACATTTCCACACTGTGTTACATTTTAAACCCTAAAAACTCCTCTTTGGGCCCCTTCTGCTAAGCTGGCAGGGTCTGCTCTGACCCCTGGACCTGTCTTCAAGCAGAGGGTGTTGTTCCATCGAAAGGGGATCACCTTCAGCTGGCCATGCCATTGTTTTCCAGTTGTTCAGTAACTGAGGGATCTCAAAGCTTGCTTTCATTTCAGTCTCACTTACAGTTTCCATATTCTCAAAATCTTTTGCCAGGCAATCATATTTATAAGGCTTTCCTGTTCCACCTTCCCCAACAAGCCTGGAATTCTTCTGCTCTAACTTGGAGCTGAGGGACAGATTTGCAGTCCAGTTTCAGTGCAGCAGAGGAGTCCAAGGACAGACTGAGCAGTGCCAGGAATTCCTTCAGTCCTTAATGTTTCCTGTACTGGCACTCATGGCAGGAGGGAATGTTTTAAATCAGGCATCATTTTCCCCTTGAATTTTGGCTGAGAGCAGCTCCTGCTCCTCGCAGTACCTGGCTCTGGCATCTCCCTCTGTTCCCATTAGAGTGGTTTCACTGAGCTGGGCTGGCAAGCTGTGCTCTCCCAGATTTTCTGGATGGGATTGAAATATCCTTCTCTCAGGGTCATCTTGCTGCCTACTCTGCTGTTGGAATCTGAAGTGCAAGGAACCCTCAGAACTTTGGGCCCTGTAGGCCAAGGCTTGGAGTTAAACCCAGGATTTGATCTGAGACCTTGGAAAAGGCTCCCAAACAGAGGTGCTAGAAGTGAGAATGTGGATTTAGTGTTTAAAGCAGAGACATGTTAAGCTAAGTGGAGGAAAGTTTAGAGTTTTATAGTTTAAAATATAGAAAGTTACGGAGGTAAACAAGGAGCTTAGAATGCAATACTGTACGTTTGTGTGTCATAACAAGACTAACTGAGAAAGCTTACACTGTAGCATGAGTTCATAAGACAAAATATTTAAGGATTGGGTCAAAACCATAAATATCCTTGTTGGCAGTGCTTTATTGGTCAATAAATCCTTAAAAAGTCTTGTAACTAAGGGCTGTGGGGCCTTCTGAGCCATGCTGTAACTATGTGAGCCGAGTTCACCCTTCCTGCCTGTGTAGAAGATAAGAAAAATAAACCACATCATCAAAACCAACTCAGAGGTCCCATCTGTAACTTGTTCAACACTCCCCACAGGGGATGATCACACTGCAGCCACTGGGTTTGGAGAGGCAGCAGGCAGGAGGTCACAGCTTTGGGAGTGTCTGGCAGAAGTCCCAGTGCTGTTCCCAAGGTTTGTGCTGTGCAGGATGTGCTCCAGGAAGGGGATTTTTAGTGGATCCTCCACTGTTCAGCCTTACTGGGGACACAGACAGATGGATCAGACACCAGATACTCTGTCCTGACAGTTTGGGAAGTCAGAACTTGGTCATTTATCCATAAACTCACCACAGGAGATCAAACAGATTTTTTTCTTCCTGCTGAAGAGCCCTCTTCAGCAGAAAAAGGACCCAGAACACAAAACAAATCAAAAACACAAACAAGGCTTAAATTTTAAATACAAAGTTCATCATTATCTCACTTGCAAGGTGCCACTTGGGATGTGGAAAGGTGGCTGTGGCACCTACCAGAGCTTCCACTGAAAGTACATCCAGCTTTCAACTGGCTCCAGTTCCCAGCTCTTGGATCTTTTGGAGAAATAACCTGGAGACAAAGGTGGCTGTGCCTCAAGAGGCTCAGAAAGGCACAGGGGCTGCTGCTTGAGGTACTTTAAGCTGGATAAACAGCTGGACTTGCTGAAAATTTACATTTCAATGGGCTTTGAAGCCTCGTTGCCACAGGGACAGGAAGCACAGTAATCCCAGGTCCATTCCTCATGGATGCCAGGGATATTCCCACTGAGTTCCACATCTGCTCTTCAGTGTCACAGAGGAATTTCTGTAAGGTGCCTCTTGTCTTGTCACCTGTCTGGCCGGTGGATCCATTCTCCACATTCTTCCTGTTGGTCAGGAAGGACCACATCAGTTCAAAAGCGGGGGATTTGGGAATTTTGGAGACCACTCAGAAGCTTCTCTGTGCAGGGCACCCCCAGAGATGCAGGCACAGGGCAGGAAGGAGCTCTGTGCTCCCCCACTCCCAGGGGAAGGGGAATGTTCTGCTCCCTGGAACTGGAGAGAAGCTCCCCATGGAACCCATGCCCATGGAATGTGGAGATGTGGCACTGGGAATTGGTGCAGCCCATGCCACAGGGAGATAAAGAAAAGAAAGGGATATAATCACTGATTCTGTGGAGACATTTCTTGGGTTTCTGTGGTTGATATGACCCCGAGGTGTTAGAAAGTCTTTTCCCCCCCCCCCCCCCCCCAGCCCCACAACTGAAGAAGAAGTCGAGATTCCTCGGTTCTGCTTTTCAAGGTTGTTCATTTTCTCTTATCTGTTACATTCTGTCTCTGACCTGCTGAGATCTGTCCAGCAGGTTAGATTGAGGCACACTGGCTGCCTTCAGGGCACTGTTATCTTTTTATACTAAAAACTATGTGTACTTTATTTACAATAATTTTCCAATCCCTATCACCTATGTCAGACAGTCTGTCTCTACTCTAAACCAATCCAAAAGTGCCACCATCGCAGCAGAAGATGGAGGACAAGAAAGAGAAGAAGGACAGGACATGCCCAGATTCCTCCATCTTGCCTCTTGAACTCCCATTCTAAAACACAAAAATTCTACATTTTCACCCTGTGACAAATTCACTATCATTCTACTCAAACTCTTGTGGCTTGTAATTCTTCACACAGAGTTGGTAATTGTTTCCATGGGCTAAAATCAAAGGCATAAGTGTTTTTGACTCCGTGCCAAGGTCTCTGAGCCTCTGCCAGGGTCTCAAATCACCCAGGGCAGCCAGAGGAATGTCCTGGGTCCCGACGACATCCAGGTTGGGAAAGACCTCCAAGGTCACCCAGTCCATGTTCTGCCTGAATGCACCATGCCCACTAAACCTGCCACTCCTGACCATCTTGTGAACACTTCCAGGGATGCTGACTCCACCTATTCCAATGCTCAGCCACTCTTCAGTGAAGCCATTTTTCCTGATATCCAACAGAACCTCCCCTGGGTTGAGCTGGAGCTCACCAGGATAACTGTCCTCCCCAAAGGCAGCTGTGGATAATCCAGGCTCTGGCTGGATCAGGGAAAGAGAGTCTGAAATCACATTCCATCCATGGGAATGTCCACCAAGGGACAGACACAAGGGATCCATTCCTCCCAAATGACCCCATTAGCAGCTACACTGCCTTCATCTTCTTGTGAGCATCACAAGCTCAAAAAGCACCTGGAAAGTGGTGATGAGAATTCTGAATGAATCCCAGGAGTCCTCAGGTTGGAGCAAACCTGTGTGGGTTTACAGAGGATCCTGGTGCAGGACCTTCAGAAAGGAGACTGAGGGAGCAAAAAGGGGTTATAAAGGAGTTATAAAAAACCTCATGGGAAGGGATGGGAAACATCCTTCCCAAAAAAAACCCCATGGGATGAGGTGGGAATGAATCCCTTGGCAATCACAAGGGGATGCTGGAGCTCAGGGATCCTTCACTGCAGGGGAATATCCTCATCACTGTTGTATTTCATAAAAATGCTGCTTGAACGTCCAGGTAAAGAAGCAGAAGAGACCTTTGCACAATGTCCATAGATGTTTAATTCAGCCGCGGCATAGGTGTTGTCTCTCCAACCCCGTCCTCCTCCCAGGTCAGAATCCCTCCCCCCGGGGCTTCCCAGCAGTCCCCACACAGCACCCAGGTAAGGCCCAATCAGAGAAAAGGGCCCGAGGGCCCAGGAGCCCAGGCACAGGGACAGGGGAAGAAGCCAGTGGGGCACAGGGACAAGGGAAGAAACCAGTGGGGCACAGGGGCCCATTAGGGCCCCCACAATCACTGCCCCTGGAGACATCCGAGCTGCCTGCAGTGGGGTGGGGCTGCCTGGGGGAAACCCCAAAAGCACAGGAGGCAGCTTGGACCAGTGCTTCCTTCTCTTCCTGGTGCTTCCCAGAGCAGGAGCTGGAGTGGGAGGGAGGGAGCAGCTCCAGGAGAGAAGGAGCTGTGCTGGCACCAGTCCTCCAGTGCTTCCAGAGGTTCCATCCACAGGCAAAGGCGGGGCAGGAGCTGCGGTGGGAATGCAGCACACTGCTCCCATCAAGGAATTCAATTCCCATCCCTTGCCTTCCTACCCCTGCTCTCCCTCTCTTTCCAATGAAACCCTGTGGATGGGGAGCTCTGGTTTAATCCTGGCTGGCTCTGGGGACCCCACGCAGCACAGCACCCCCAGTGTTCCATTGTGTGGAACATTCCCAGTTCACACAGATCCCCAAAATAAAAGATCCACACCCATAAAGAGCCCCAAGCCAGCCAACACCTGCTTGGCCAGCAGCTCAGCTGGGCCAGGTGCTCTGCAAATTCCATTAACCCAGTGAGTTCAGCAGCTTGCTGATTTTCCAATGCCCCTTTTATTTGGGAGTGTGGTGAGGGAGCAGAATAAATCCCCCTGGGCTGTCACTGTGTGGATCCACATGGCACCAGGCCCCGATGCTGCAGCCCTGTGCCAAGTGGCAGCCGTGCCAGCCAGAGACAACAATGTTTAATTTATGGAGGGCTGAGTTTTAATCAGTTTTTTATTGTTTGTGCCAGCAATAGATCAGTTTGATGGCAGTCCCAAAAATGCACTGCCAGCAAATCTCCCCCATGCCATTCTCCTGCCGAGTTTGACATCCGCGCCTGCTGGGGAACAGGCAACCTGTGAAAGGCAGGGTTTAAATAAAGGGAGCAGGCTGCAGCTCTCGTGGTGTGCTGGTGGGTTGGTGGCACTGCTGCAAGAAGGGCAGGTCTGGAGATAAATCTGTGCTCAGCCTCTTCTCACACTGAATCATGAGCTGCCTTTTTATAACCGAGGCAGCAGACACCAAGTGTGCACCTCCCTCCGCTGCTGGGACTTGTCTTCAGCATTAACTGAGCCCAGCTTTGCTGAAATGGACCTTATTGACACACCTGGTCACTCGTCTGTTTTTTCATGTGTTAAACTAAAAATCTCTCTCTAAACCCCCCAAATTCCCACCATGTCCAGTGTAACCCTGGCCTGGCCACCCCCATGTGCTGTGGGGAAGGGAGGGGGGCCCCGGCTCAGTAATTTATTTTACAGCCAAAGAAAAATACAGGAAACACATTTGCTGCTCCATTTTCAGCCAGTTAAAGAGGGAAAAGATTTGGACCTGAATCCAGCCTGAGTGAAGGGTTTGGTCCAGTCTGGGTCTGGTTTTTGGGAGGTGCTCTCTGAAAATAAGGAATTAGTTCAGTTGAATCTCATGTGACACCACAGGAAATCCAGGAGAAGTGGTTAAATATTGTTATTGCTACTGCCATGCACAGATAACTGAGAGTCCTCATTGCTTTGGTCACTTCTCTCGCACAATTCCTGATTTATTTACTTTTGTGTCCTTGCCCCTCAGGGAGTGACTGGAGTGACTTTTCCACTCAAAAGGATATCAGATGCCCAAGCAGTGCCAAGATAAATGCAGAATGAGTATGAAGGGGGTCTGAAGATAAAAGAAAATCAAATATGTGTTTACAGTGAGGACAACATTTCCCAAGAGATTTTGTTGTGGAAAATGAAGGGCCTTTCTAGACTAAAGGACACCAGAAGTTTAAACTCTAAAGGACCCAGCTTCTCTAGTATCACCCATTTTGTTTTCAGAAGGTACTTAATATCCAGTTATTAAAGGTACTGGGATCTCTGGAGATGCAGTTGGTGCATAAACACTTCTAAATAAACCCCAAACCAAACCAGACCTGCATGACAGAGCCAGAGAAATCAGGGTGGAACAAATCCAAAGGAATCACCTCTTCTACCCCCTGACCCAAGAAAAGCTCTGGGGCCTTCAGCAAAGGGGTTTGGAGAAATGTTCCTGCTCCTGGAAGCCTCCAGCGAGAAACGCCACAGCAAAGCGGGAAAAATAGATGGCAGTGTTTGACTCTGCTCACATTGGAAAGACTTAATGATGAATCTGAATTTCCCTGGGTGTGACTGAATTACCTCCTCTCCTAAGCAGAATGAACAGGCAAACAAATTATCCCCTTCCCCTTCATGGCAACCATTTCTGGATCTTCAGCCTGTCAGGTTTCCTTCCTTCCTTCCTTCCTTCCCTAAATCCCTCCAATTATCCCACCTTCCTTTGCAGGTTACCTCAAATAATTCTCCCTCTCCCTGCCCAGTGTTTTCATTGAGCCTTGAATTGTGGGATGGATTTTCTGGGTCGTTTCTGGCTTCCCAGGGTCCTCCAGAGCTCCAGCCCTGCCCTCCCAAGGTGCTGTTGGCTGCTCCTTGGGTGAGGTGAGAGCAGGGTTGGTACCCCCCAGGTACCAACCAAGAGATTGGCTGTCTCTGGTGATATCCCAGAGCTCAGTGAGGAGAAATTTGTCACCCTGGGTACAGTCAGGCATGGCAGGAGCTGTGTCTCCATCCTGGAGCTTTTCAACACCAGGCTGGAGAAAATCCTGAGAAACCTCAGGTTTAGGTCTGACCTCAGAGTTGATCCTGCTCTGAGTAGATCAGCCTTTGGTGCAGGTGATTTCCAGTGATTCTCTTCTAATTGTTCCCCTCTAATAATTCTCTCGAGTTGTTCTCTGTGCCTTTATCATCCTTTATTCCACTCCCTCTCCCCTAAAAAAGGAAAGTTTTGATTGGGAAGATGCTCATGCTCCACACACCCCTGCCCAGAGTGGGGCCATGGGAGAGCTCATCGATGCAGAAACCCCACAGAGTCCTGGATCACCCTGCCATGGCCACTGGGGTCATTCCCAGTGCCTGGAACCACATGGAATCACAGAACCATTCCCTTTGGGAAGTCCCTCCCAGCCCATCGAGTCCATCCTGTGCCCAGTGCCCACCTTGTCCCCACCCAGAGCACTGAGTGCCACATCCAGTCCTTCCCTTGGACACTTCCAGGGATGGGCACTCCAAACCTCCCTGGGCAGCCCCTGAGCACCCTTCCCATACAGAAATTCATGCTGGGATCACCACAAGCCTGGGGAGCCACAGCAGGACAGGTAAACACAGAGCAGGAACTGAGAGCATTTCTTATTTTGGAAGGGATTTTTTTCAATCTTTGTTTAAAAAGAAAAATGTTTTCCCAATACCTATGACTCACAGGAATTTAAAAACAAACAAACAGGCAAACAAACAAACAATTTGTCCAAAGTCCACTTTGGAAGCAGAAATTTTAAGCAAGGAGTAGTGAGAAATTGGAACCCTGGTTGCCAAAGGCTGCAGGGGTAAGAAGGCATTTCCAGGAGTCCAATAAAATGCTCAAAACTTCCCAGATTTTTTTTTCTGCAATAATGAATTCCAAGAACAGAATAATTGGGGAAGAAACTCAAGTATTTCTCGGTTTTTGACATTTTAGGAAAGAGCTGAAGACAACATTTTTTTACATCCACCACATCCTTTGTCGTGATGGAAAGAGGAGCTTTAATTCCAGAATAGCAGCAGGAAAGGGCAGGGAAAGGGAAGATCTCGGGGATCTCATTTCTAAATGCAGCAATGCTTTGGTGATGACAAAAAAACCACTCTGACTTGCTAATTAGCTTTGCATAATGATGACTAAACCTGATTCCAGCATGAACCAGTCAAATATCTTTGGGAGCTCCAATTAAAAGGGTTTGGTTTGGGCTTGGCTCCCAAGGTGCTTCCTGGAGACCAAACAAGTCCCCAAAGGGTGCTCTGAGCTTTGTTGTCTCAGCTGGCTGCAGCAGCAAAGGAACTTCTGAGGAGGAATTTGATAACATCTATTTTATCCCTCCTCCAAGAGCATGTCCCTGATGCTCTGCCACCTCTTGCTCATTTTTTCCCCTCCTAAACAGCCAAACAAACGGAGAACAAAGGTTCATTATCTCTCCATCAGTTGCCAGCCACTGCACAAGTCCTCTCTCTGCTATTTTTCTCTGTTAAGGAGAGTTGAGAGAAAATCTGCCCACAAAACTGAATTTGTGTGTGTGGAAGGGGGGGACACTTGCGGGGGGTGACACCTTCCTGAAATGCCACTCACCATCCCCTCAGGTGAAGGTCACAGAGGCTCTTGCAGGGTCTCCCCATCCCTGTGGCCTCCTGGATGCCCATGGACAGAAATCCCAGTCCCTGGAACCTTGTTCCCATGCAGAGCTGCAGTTGATCTGGGATTCCCCAGACTGGATCCTCTGGGATGCCAGCAGAGCCCCAGCAGCAGTTCCTGGGTTTCTGTGCCCCACTTTTATTCCTCACCCAGCTGCAGAGGGCACCAGGACCCCCCAGCACAGCCAAATCCAGGTTTGGATCTCTCCATGATCCCCAGATCTTGTTGGAACTCAGCTCTGGCTGTCTCTGGGAGCCAGTGTGGGGTTGGGGACAGGTGGGGAGAGATCCAGTGATTCACCCAAGCCTGAGTCCTTCCCGGGGGCTGTGCCAACTCCCACATTTCTTCCTGTAACTTGGAAACAACACTGAGGAAGGGAGAAAACTTTCCTTCCCTGCAGAATTCCTGTGAGGGAGGGACACACTGAGCTCCTCCTGGTGAACTCCAATTCAGGGTTTGCCCATCTCTGACTGGCAGCTCCTCTGCCTGGAGGATTTTTCCAGGGATGCTCACCTTTAGCAGGAGTCCATTGTCCTGCTGCCAGAGCTTTCCAAAGGCAGCGAGGCAAATCCTGGCTTTTCCAACTCCTTTGGGAATTGGACTGGGATTTCTGTCCATGGGCATCCAGGAGGCCGCAGGGATGGGGAGACCCTGCAAGGGCCTCTGTGACCTTCACCTGAGGGGATGGTGACCGTGTTCACAGGGGTCTGAGGATGAGGGAAGAGATGAGGATCTGACTCCATGTTTCAGAAGGCTTGATTTATTATTTTATGATATATATTATATTAAAATTATACTAAAAGAATAGAAGAAAGGATTTCATCAGAAGGCTAGCTAAGAATAGAAAAAGAAAGAATGATAACAAAGGTTTGTGGCTCGGACAAAGAGTCTGAGCCAGCTGACTGTGATTGGCCATTAATTAGAAACATCCAACATGAGACCAATCCCAGATGCACCTGTTGCATCCCACAGCAGCAGATAACCATTGCTTACATTTTGTTCCTGAGGCCCTCTCAGCTTCTCAGGAGGAAAAATCCCAAGGAAAGGATTTTTCATAAAAGATGTCTGCGACAGGGGATGGTGAGTGGCATTTCAGGAAGGTGTCACTCCCTGCAAGTGTCCCCCCCTCCACACACACAAATTCCATTTTGTGGGCAGATTTTTGCCCCACAGCTCAGCCCCATCCCACTGTTCCCATGTCCGAGCAGAGAGGGTCAGCTGGGGGGGAATGGCTGGGCTGGGGGCTGCAATCCAAGCTGGGAAGCAACAATTCCTGTGGGCGCGACGTCAGCAGAGCTCTGGGGAGGTGCTGGGAGCAGATGCTGTTTGTTCACACCGCCTGCCGTGCCCAAACCGCGGCGCTGCCGACGCCGCTCCAGCCCACAGCGGGAATGGGAACGGGAAAGGCCAGCCTGAGAGGCTCTGCAGCTCCTTCAGCTCTTCCTGAGCATCCCAGCGGCTCCCAGTCTAGCACTGCGTTCCTGTGAGGAAATCCCAGGCTCCCAGTTCCCCCCATTCCCTGTTGGACAAATTCGTAATCAGTAGCGGAAATAGTCTGACACTTTTTTCTTTAATTTTTTAACAGAAAAGGGGGAGGTGTTGTATTGCACTAATAGTTATTTAGTTGTTTGCACTGGGTGTTTGGTAATTTGCACCGTTCGCATGATTTGTATCCTATGACCTCATGGTCTTCCCCTTTTTCCCCCTTCCTGAGTGTTACCCTGGTGCTCTATTCCTGCTCAGTCCCTTCCCTCATCCCTCCTTACTGGTATCCCACTGGTTGTAGTCCTCCTCCTCCATCCCCCATTCCCCAGGTATAAAAGGCTGCTGCCATCAGGCCATGCCCTCTTGCTCACCTGGGAAGTCACCAGAGTCTGAGGTGTTTCCTAGCAGTCAATAAACAGAGGACATCCGTCCCTGTCGGGGTCTCTCGCTGCTCAGAGTGACCCCGAGATTGTTCCAAGTCTCTTTTCCCAGCCCGTCGCTTGAAGAAGGAGTCAGGGCTCTTCATTTCTCGCTCTCAAGGTTGTTTATTGTTTCTTAGCTATAAAAAATCTCCTCTGCCCTGCCGAGGTCCATCCAGCAGGACAGTTCCAGGCACTCTGCTGCCCCCAGGGCAGTGTTATGTCTTTATACTAAAAACTACCTGTACAATGTTAACAATTACTTTCCAATACCCATCACCTGTGTTAGACAGTGAGCTTCTACTCTAAACCAATCTGTAAGTGCCAACATCACAGCAGAAGATGGAGGCCAAGAAGAAAGAGAAAGGCTGGACATGCCCAGATCCCTCCATCTTGCCTCCTGAACTCCCATTCTAGAAACCCCAAAATGTACTTTTCTACCTCATGATAACTTCACTACTATTCTACTTAAACTGCTGTGGCTTGCTGATCTTCATCTAAGGTTGGTAACTTGCTCCATGGGTCATAATCAAACCCACAGGTGTTTTGGGCTCCGTTCCAGGGATTCTGAGCCCCCTGGCAGGGGGTCCTGGCCATCCTGGACAGCCAGAGGGATGTCCTGGGTTCCCATATGTCCCCACATGGAGAAGAGCACTTCCAATCTTTCGCTCTTGTCCATGTAGGGTGGTGTGAGCTGGGGTCCAGAGCCGGCTGGGTTGGACCCGAACAGCCCATCCAAGCCACGGTCTCACAATTCCCAGCAGAGGGACACACAAAATTTGTTCAGGCTCCAAAAACATGTCCTGGCTTGTGGCTTCCCCACAGCCTGGAAGCCATGATGAGGCTCTTCCCAAAGAACAGGGGAGTTTCCCATGACCCACAGGTCACCCTGGATAGCTGTGGCAAGAGGAAGAGCTGGGGAATGATGGACGCCGAGCTGTTCAAGAACACTGGAGCAAATTATGAACCAATCAATTTATCAGCACTGCGAGAAGGGAGTGGGAACTGCCAGCGTGGACTTGTCAAGAACAAATCATGTCAGAGTAATTTAATCTCTGCCTTTAATGGGGTCGTTGGCCTATGGACACAGGGAAGTGATAGATTTGATAGACCTCGACTTTCATGAGGCTTTTGACCCAACCTGACAGGAGAGGCTCCTCCAAGCAGGGAAATGGATTGAAAGCAAATCATCCAGCGTGGGCACAATTTAAGAAACATCAGACTCTGAATTTCATATCAGAAATCTGTTCAAGAAAAAGATTTAAGTCTGTCAGGCTTCTGTCCTGGGCCCAGCTCATTGAAAAATTTTTTAATCAACAAAGCCAGACCAACACCCACACAGACAATAGACGAGATCTTTGTGGAATTTATGCTAATGCTGTTTTGCAAATATAAAATATGCAAACCTCCCTATCAATAAAGAATCACACATTCTTTGGCACCTACAAACACATCTTTATACATGATATTTTAGTTTTGATGAATAATAAAATTACTCATTGACATTGCAAGAATGGGGCTACAAATTTATTGTCTGGTAAATGCCTGTTGTCGTTGTAGGTAAAGAACAGATTTCCTGATGCTCCTCAGTCTTTTGGTTCTTTCCTGGCTCTCTGACCCCACAGAAAATTATTCCAGCTGGACAATTTAGCTCATTTTATAGTGCCACATTTCCAGGGGGATTGAAGAGCCAGCTATTTGTTTCCATCTTTTTATCACCAGCTTAGCTGATGGAAGGGATCAGACAGAGCTGAAAGCCTAAATGGGGACATCTGTTCCAGTTTGGAGAGCCTGGGGTGTCCCAGCTGGGCTCCAGCTGCTGGTTTGGCAGGGGGATTGCTCTCCTGGGATATCGGAAGCACCAGCTCCTCTTGAGACCCCAAGCAGCACCACACAACGATGCTGAGGCAACAAAAAACCTCCTTTCAGCTCTGTGGGTAAATTTGGATGAGGGCTGATGATGACAACTCGTGATTCAATTAGAAAATTCTTGTAAAACCAACAAGGTGAAGTACAGCAAAGGCAGGTGAGAAGTGAGGACAAGGAGAGATGAAATGCCCAGAGTGAGGTATGGTTTGACAAGGGGCAGCACCATTTCAGAGGCTGATCTGGGCTTTCCAGTGGGTCCTACAAATGGGAGGACAAAGTTACCCCTGAGCCCCCCTTAGCAGGCAGAGCTGAGGGTCCTCAGGGGCTTGTCAAGGATGTGATCCCCATGTGGGAATGCACTGTGAGAAAGAGAGGAAAAAAGAGAGGTGAACTGAAGAGAGAATGATCAGAGACTGGAAATTATATGGGGAAAGATTGGAGGAATTCAGCCAGGGTGTTTTTCCCAGAGAAGAGTAAACCTGCCATGGGAGGATGGTGTCAAATAGGTACTGAGCTGTTCTGAAGCAACATTTGGGCTTTGAGTGATTAGAAACACATAATGGAATGGGTTGGAAGGGAATTTAAAGTTCATCCCATCCCATCCCATCCCATCCCTGCCATGGCAGGGACACCTCCCACTGTCCCAGGCTGCTCCCAGCCCCAGTGTCCAGCCTGGCCTTGGGCACTGCCAGGGATCCAGGGGCAGCCCCAGCTGCTCTGGGCACCCTGTGCCAGGGCCTGCCCACCCTGCCAGGGAACAATTCCTTCTTAATTGTCAGGGGAATCCCTTTTTCCATGGCCTCAAGGAACAGATCGATGACTGCGAACTCCTGTTGATCCAGAACCCGGATCCAGCACTTTGCCCTTTGGAGTTTCCTGCTTTAATACTGTGAAGTGTAAGAAAACATCTGTGTTTCAAAGTGCTCTGTTGGATCAGGAGAGCTTGGGAGACTCCTCTGCAGGATGTGGAGTACTGTGGAGACAGAATGGGAAATGGAGAAAGGAAAGTGCCAGACTTCAGAGCCTGGAGCTGGAACATGGACTGCAAATGCAAAGGAAGACAAAGCCCTGGGGGTATTGCTGCAGGAGACACAGGTCACCTGCAGAGACCCAGAGCAACCTCAGGGAGAAACATTCCCCTGGAAACACAGCCAGAGCCCTGGGGAGTGACCCCAGAACTCATCCCTGGGGAATGACCAGGAGTTCATCCCTGGGGAATGACCAAAGCTCATCCCTGGAGAGTGACCAGGAGTTCATCCCTGGGGAATGACAAAAGCTCATCCCTGGAGAGTGACCAGGAGTTCATCCCTGGGGAATGACAAAAGCTCATCCCTGGGGAATGACCAAGAATTCATCCCTGGAGAATGACCAAGAATTCATCCCTGGAGAATGACCAAGAGCTCATCCCAGAGCACGCTGGACCTGAGGACCCTCTCCTAAAGGGAAACACACTGAAGCCATCCTGTCAACATCCCCAGACAGGAGAGTTCCAGACTCCTTCCAGTCCTGTGGTCCTCTCCCCAAAGGAAGAGCCAAGCCTGTTCCTGTGCTTTTTCCTGATCACCATCACAGACCTGGCTGAGGGGAGGCTGCACCCACCTCTGCTGGGAAGCAGCTTCCCAATCCCCATCCGGAGGAGGGGAAGCAGCAGTGAGTCAGAAAGTGCTGAAGAGGACGGGAGCAGCAGTGGGTGGAGCTGGTGAAAATCTTCAAAAAAAGAGCTAAATTTTATTATGATGAGAAATGAGGCTTTATTGAGATAAAAAAAAATATAAGAGAGTGTTGATCCAGAGAAAATGTTGCAATCTGAGAGAATTATAGATTAAATTGCTCCAATTTTTAATCTTAAACTCTCTGTGCAATTCCTAACACTGGCAGTGCTGAGATCCCTCCTGCCCTGAGAACCCCTCCTAAATGTCCCCTTTCTTTAAAAGCTCTTTTCCTCGCATTTTATGGAGTGGGGATTTGCAGTTTTGAGCACCACTAATAAATCACCATGACTTGAATGGAAAATAATGGCTTTGTCCCCATCCCACTTGATTAGGGCTAAGAACCTATTCAAGTATTCCTGGTCCTAATCTGCAAGGACCAGGAATCTTTTTACCTTTGGCACACGACTGAAGATGAGCCTGGAGTGGCCCCTCCACTGCCCCCACTGTGGGTGGATCCAGCACCCTCTTACCACACACAGTGTGTATGATGTGACCTTCAGGGGTGAACAAAACACCCCAAGGATAAATGCAAGGCCCTAAAGCACAGGCACATCCCTCTGGACTGAGCTGCTGCACAGAGCCCATGTCCCCCTGCTTGCTTCCCTCTTGGCTTCATGGATCTCCAGTGCATCCCTGGCTCTGGAAGGGTGGGATTTGCAGTGTGGAGAGGAGGGTGAATGATGCTGTTGAGTCAGGGATGGAATGAGAGACTCCAGTCATCAGAAGGTAGAATAGAATCATTTATTAGGAAAAGGTGTGATTTTCATAGTCTGGCCTGATTCGTCTCGATGTGCAAACATCTAATGCTATTGGTGAGCTATGAATAGCACACTCTGGACAACCATATCTATAAACAACTGTTACAGAAAGAGAATATTGTTTGAATTCTTCTCTCTAAGTTTCCCACAGCTTCTCACAGTTTCCCAGGAAAATCCTGGGAGAGCTGTGTCTCTCTCTGTTCAGAGGATATGCAGTTACCACAGGTAAATCCCCTCCTGTGGGGTCCCACAGGGATTAGGGATGCCCTGCCAGGCATAGATCCTTCCATCAGCTGCATGGAACCTTGTCCTGCAGGCAGCCCATCCCAAATGCCATCAGCCCTGCAGCCCTGCCTGGAGCTGACACTGAGAAGGGTCTGCTGCTCTGAAGGTGCTCCAGAGCCTTCTGGAGTGCTGGACCTGCTGCTGCCAGCACAGGGAGACCTCGGCCATCTCCAGGGCTGAGGGACTGGGCTTGAGCAACCAGAAGGTCCAGAGGTGAGTTTAGGGCCAAGGGAAACCTTGGAACCCCAGGATGGCTTGGCTCGGAAGGGACCTTCAAGTTCATCTCATTCCAGCCCTGCCACAGGCAGGGACACCTCCCACTGCTCCAGGGTGTTGGGCTGGTGGAATTTTCTCACCCAGCATCTCTCGAACTCTGACTCACAGATCCATCATCACAACCTTGGCAGCACCCCTTGAGCAGCATCTCCTGCAAAGCCGCGTCCCTCAAACTGAGCCTTCAGTAAAACCTGGCCCTGAATGTCCTGCAGGACCTGCAGAGCTCAGCAGAGAAGATTTTCCAGCACCCAAACTGCTCCTAGGAGCTGTAGACCAAGTTGAAAACGCTCCTCAGCCCCTGCACATGAAATGCTGCTGATTTTTTTTCCCTATTATTATTTTTACACTTCCTCTTTACAAACCTGTCTCAGCACGGCAGAGGAGCTGCCACCCACTTCCAACAGATTGAATCCTGCCTCTGATGTTCCCAGGACTCCCCATTCAGCTCCAAACTAATTGATGCCTGCTCAGGCATCCGGTGCTTCCTTCAGTCCTCACACGTCACTTCTGCTGCTGCCTAAGGGAAGGTTCCTGGTGACAGACAGGCTCCTGGCTCCTGCAGAGCTGGAGAGCTCTCCACACAAGAGAATTCAATATTTAATTGGCCTTTCTTGGCTCTATGGACCCCTCCTTAATGTAATGTTCAGCAGAATCCCCCAGCTTGGCACCTGCACCCCAGGCAGGCACTGGAGATCAACAAAATCCAAAGGGTGGCCTTCCCACAGGCCAGGGCCTGGACTTGAATTTTTAGCTCAAAATTGTGAACCCCTGCTCCATAAAATGCTAGAAAAGAGCTTTTAGAGAAAGAGGACATTTCAGATGGGTTCTCAGGGCAGGAGGGATCTCAGCACTGCCAGTGTTAGGAACTGTACTGAGAGGTTAATAATTAAAAATTGGAGTAATTTAATCTATAATTCCCTCAGATTGTGACATTTTTTTTGGAACAATGCTTTCTTTTACATTCTTTTTTTAAAAATTTCAATAAAGAATCATTTCTTTCTCAAGTCTTTGGAGTTTGGGCTCTGTCTGCAGTGAGCTCCTCTTTGCTCCAGAGGATCCTTCATCAGTTCTCTCCTCTCCCACCTCTCCTTTGAATGACTTTCCCGTGGGGAAGAAGCTTTCCCATGCTCCAGGAAGAGCTGTTGTTCTCAGAACATTTTAATTTGTCATAACAACTCTAAGAAAATGTAGGATTTTTTCCCCCTCATAACTGAAAAGAATTTGGGTTTTTAGAGTTTTTTTACTAATTCCAGGGTTGCCAGTGATTCTATCAGCCCTTTATTTGCTGTGCTTCCTCTTGGAGTGATATTCCTCACTGCAAACTGCAGAAAGCTTGGGTCAGGCATCTGAGGATGGAAGTGGGACCAAGAGGTGCTGGCTCAGAGGTGTCACTATAGGACACGAAAGAACACAAGTGCACACTGCTGTTCTCAAGGTGAAGCAAAAAAAGGGAAGTTTATTTTCTGACTCTAACATTTATTGTTTTCCAAAAGTGCCAGCGGATTGGAGGGTGACAGTGACACCTCTCCAATGACACTGGACAAACCAACAGTCCATCAACTCTCTCCTCTTCTATAAAGGAATGCAAAACAATGAGTTATTTACAGAAAGTGTGTGAGAAAGTTCACTACAAGAATGTCAGCATCAGAAGGCTTAGAAAATCTTAAAAAACCAGGGTGACACAGAGGATAAAGTGCTGACCTGGCTCTGCAAGCTGCCAGCTCCTTGTTTCCCTCACTCCAGGTAATGTGATGGGCACGATTGGCTGCGATCTCCAGCGCCTGTTACAGAAAGATGAAATATTTATAAGCTGAGAGTGCTTAAAACCCCCCTTCAAAGCATGTTCCTCATGAGAAATGACACTGGCATCATCCTGGAGGGCTGACAAAGGAGGAGTTCACTTACCTGGGGCTGTCCAGCTGGAGAATATTTTGGGAGGACCTTGGCAAACCAAGGTTTCTGCACTTTAAACTAAGCCTTGTCCTTTAAGCCATCATTTCAGCCACCTTGGTTAAGTACAGAGGTGCCCATCTGTGAGAAATCCCGAGGGCTGCATGGACAGACTCTGTGGGATACCTGGGAGTACAGCTGGACAGATTTTCAGGTACAGAAGCGTAATGGGGAGATAATTCCCAGGAAAATTGTTTGGCTGAAAATCCAGGGCCCAGCATCCCTCAGGTTGTGAAAATTATCCCTGCTCCTGATGGAACAGGAAATACACAATTAAAAGACAATATCCTTGTCAAGGAGAATAAAGTCCAATGGCTTTATACTGAAAAAGAACAGGTTTGGATCAAATATTGGGAATGAGGAATTGTTCTCCATGAGGGTGGGCAGGCCCTGGCACAGGGTGCCCAGAGCAGCTGGGGCTGCCCCTGGATCCCTGGCAGTGCCCAAGGCCAGGCTGGACACTGGGGCTGGGAGCAGCCTGGGACAGTGGGAGGTGTCCCTGCCCATGTCAGGGGTGGGCCTGGGTGGGATTTAAGACTCTTCCAACCCAAACCAGTCTGTGATTCTGTGTTTTGTAGCCTTTAGCATTTTTTTTCCTTCGAGTTGCCCCTGTTTTTAGGGAACTGTTCAGGGAACTCTGCTGCTGTCACCAACATGTGGTGTCAGCCCCTGTCTGGCTGAGCCTTGATGCAGCAGGATGGGTGAATCCTGCACAAAGTCAAATGATTCAGCTGAGAGGGAGAAAGGCAGTAATGAAATAGGGCAGCAAGGCTGGAGACAATGAGGGTCACATTTGTTTGGCCTGTTCTGATGGGGATTGTTTCTGAGTAATACCAACTTGTCTTGCCAGAATTTGCAGGCTCAGCCTTCACCTGAGCCTTTAAAGCTGCCTCAGAGTACAGGGAATGAATAAAGATGACACCTGCATGGAAATGGCAGTTTGGCTGTGCAGCAGTGGCAGAGCCTTTGGCCAGGGCCTGCCCACCCTCACAGGGAACAATTCCCAATTCCCAATCTCCCATCCATCCCTGCCCTCTGGCAGTGGGAGCCATTCCCTGTGTCCTGTCCCTCCATCCCTTGTCCCCAGTCCCTCTGCAGCTCTCCTGGAGCCCCTTCAGGCCCTGCAAGGGGCTCTGAGCTCTCCCTGGAGCCTTCTCCTCTCCAGGTGAGCACCCCCAGCCCTCCCAGCCTGGCTCCAGAGCAGAGGGGCTCCCACCCTCTCCTAGGGTGCAGTAGGTGATGGGGAGGTCACAGCCATCCCTTCTTCCCCTTCCTCTTGCTCTTGTTACTCTTTGCCCTTGGAGGATCTGCTTTTTTAGGTTTGTTTTTTTTTTAACTTTGAATAATAAGCAGGTAAAGCATGAGAGAAGGAGGGAGGAGGGAGGGAAGTTCTGTGAGCTTCAGCTGTGGTGCTGTGCCTCTGTGTGACAAATAAATGTAGCTTTGGGCTGTCAGCCCATTCCCAAAAAGTCTAAGGAATTTGGGACACTGAAGGCTGGGGCAGGAAAAGGAGATCTGTGGTCAGTGAGGCTCCCAAGGAGAACAGAGCGGTCAGGAGGGAGCTTTCCTTGACCACCATGAAAAGTGAGTCAGTCCTAGGCAAGGCACACAATACTTGGGAATGGTCTAAACCTGTGACTAAGCAGGCCTTGGCAGACTGAGGAGACACAAGAGAGGCAGAATGCTGCTCCTGCCAATTTTCTGTGGTGACCTTTCCTTCTGTGGTGACCTGAGCTTCCCTCTGAGTGCTTCCCAGGGAATTTCTCCCCCCGTTAATCTGGGAGAAGTTAGGTAGCTTTAGATTCCCTCATCTTTATTTAATGGAATAAAAGCTTCCCTTCATCACCATTAGACATGATCCCCTGAACCTAAATCCCCTTTCTCTGCAGCTCCACCAGTGTCACAGCTTCTCCTCAGAGCTCCCTGCTGCAGTTTGAGGCTCCTTAGCCAGCCCTGCTCCTGCTCCACATGGCTGCTTTTGCCAGCAGGACAATTCCCACTCTCAGCCGCATGAAGTGCCAGCTGGGCAGCTCATCTTGTTACTGAGATTAGAGCTGGAATCACACCAGAATCCGTGGTTATGATAAATCTACTCCCCAAATTAATGACAGAAAATTAGCATGGTCCCTGAACCTCAGGTTTCCAGGCAGGCTCCTGAATGGAGGGATTTGGCCCAGTGTTTGTCACTGGGATTGGCTCCTCCTGGTGTCAAGGTGTAAGGAGCCAAGGGAAGCAGCTCCTGGTGGAGAGGAGTCAAATTCCTGCCAGATCCCAGGTGTGGACAGCTGTGGATCACCAGGGATTGCCCTGATGGACCCTTCCAGCTTGCTGTGAGCAGAACTGGGAAAAGCAGCAGTGGCATTTTGGGAAACTGGATGGAAGGTGCATGGCCTGGAGGAGGGAAAGGTTAAAGTGGGGTCCTTCAGCTCCAAACCTGTGTGAGCAGATGGAGCTGTTCTGCAGCAGGAGGGTCCTGCTGGAGCCTGAGCTTGGCAGGAATGGGGGGAGGCACCAGGACCAGCTCTTCCTCCGGAACTCAGCATTCCCCCTGGCATTCCTGAGATTTCCTGCTGGACACCCTTGGATGGAGCCATGAAGATGAGGATGAGTATTGGAATATAATCCAAATATTGCCGGGTGGAACAGGCCTCGTCTGGCCCTCGCTGCTGGACCAAAGGCGGCAGCTGTGGTGTTTCACCTCAGAGACACCTCTGGCTGGCTGGAAGCTGCAGTTAGGCATTCAGAGCAAGCCCAGGCCTGGTAGAAACTCAGTTTACCTCTGGTGGAAAGGCTTTAGGCGAGGTGAAGAGGAAAAGGAGACGGATTCTGTGGAGGGTTTAATCCAGAGTTTAATTCCAGGGTCACAGATCTCTGAATCTTGGTAACAGCTCCACAGAATCCCGACTGCATGGTCCCTATGTCCTTTTAAGCCCAGGGAAAGGGAAGGGGTAGGTGTGCCACCCAGCAGGTAGGAAGAGGGGGAGAGTCTCAGGGGACAATGACATCTGGACAGGCCAGTGACCTCGGCGCTGAGGGGCATCTTTTGAACTTCACCAATCACACGAGGCCCTTGCTGGAATGTTGAGCTTGACAGACAGCACTTAGCAAAGGGGCAAGCGGGAGGGGAAGGGAGAGGTTGGCACACCTGAGGGAGGAACTGGGACAGGATGTTGCAACACACCGCGACAGATGAGGATATGTAAGGCAGGGTAATGGAAGGTACAAATTAACCTGGATAAAATCCTCTCCCTTGGGAATTTAATTATTGGGAACAGCCCCTTCCTGAGGGACACCACCAGTGCAAAGCCCTCTCCTGTCAGCAGATTTTCCTCCCAAGATGCCCTGACTCACCCAGGACATGGATCTTGTACTTCAGTGGGCAATTCCCAGCTGCAGCACCTGGGATCATCTGCCTGGCACGGAAATTACCCTCACACATCCTGGCCTTGTTTAGCAATAAATCAATATTCCCTGTTTGTGCCTGGGGCTGTGTTTCCACTGTTCCACTGATAAATCCACCTGACTGTGCCTCTCTTGTAAAACCTGAATGTTGGAGAGGAATCTTTACCCCAGGATGAATTTATCCAGAGTGCCCTCAGCTGCACAATCCATGCAAGGAGGTTGGATCCTGTCTTCCAAAATCCCTGCCTGTCTGCAGAAATCGATCCACCTCCCCTAAATCCCATTTCTTATTTAATATTTGTTTAGGCTGAACAGAACCTGAAGGGAATGTAGGAATTGCTAACTCCTAGCCATGAGAAAGCTCTTTAGGAGAGTGGAACACCAGCTGAGAACTGACATAATGTCTCTATTTCCCTTTCTTTAGACAGGGCCCTTCTTTGCTGACAGGAGTGGGGATTTCCACAGGTGGAGAGGGCTTTTCCTGTCCTTGGGAAGGGCCTGGTGCCATGGGGCAGGAACCAAGACCATCTCCCATTCGTGCTGGGAGTTTTCCCAGTGCTGGTCCCTGCTGACAGACAGGGACCTTGTACAGAACTGCTGATGCACAGCTTCCCAAAATAAATTCATGAGGATTTTGGATGGACAGAAATTCTACCTGACACAGGCTGGGCCAGCACAGCATTGTGTCTACTCACTGCTCACACCCAGGAGGAAGGAATGGTTTGGAGATCTTCAGGTACCTGTGGAAAAAAAAAATAAAGCTGTGTCTGCTCTCACTGTTGGCATGATCCCAAACAGTGTTTGAGGGTGAACCCATTCTGGAGTTGGAGGAAGAATCCTGGACCTTCAGAGGCCACCAGGATCAGCTGCACAGGACAAATTCTTTTTTTGACATGTGCTTGGGAACTGCTTCTTTCTCCCTCCCATGAAAAACTCCAACGGAAGAAAAAAAAAGCTCTTAGATCTACAAAATAATTTTCCAAAGCCTCTGGGAATTAAAAAAAAAAAATTATTAAAACCATCATATTTAACATCCTGGGGTTTAAAAGGAATCCTGAGGAAAATCACACTGAAATTGGAGATTTCAGAGGGACAAACTTCTCTTTCTGGCAAAGTTTTAGCTGAAAATCTGCCTTGAAGGGAAATTTCTGCCTCAGCTGCCAAGTTTGTTCCCTGGGGGATGGATCTCCAGGAGGATCCATGGGGTCAGAGACCACAAAGATGTCCATCGGAGGAGGAGCTGCTTGGTGACCCTGGGCCCTCCCTGCAGGGGCTGTGTCCTCTCTAAGTCACTTGGCCTTGCAGGACGCTTGTGTTGGTGTGGAGGCCAAAGCAGGTGTCAGGAAATCCCCATTTTTCATCATTTTCTCACACACACTCCCAAATTTACGGCTCTCTCCTGTTAAATCCAAGATGCACCAGGGTGCACGAGCACAACTTGGGCTGTTCTTACCATTCAGCTCATTTGGGGTGGTCCCAGTTGACTCTCCCTGCTGCTCTCCAGGACCTGCTCCAGGGAAAAGGGGATTTTTCCACATCTTTGTGCACCTTTGCCTGCAGCTTAACCCCCCAGAGCAGAGCTGACTATGAAAAAGTGGTCATTGGGACAGAGCTCCTGCTGCTTCCTTGAGCTCTTGGAAAAGGAGATTTCCCCAAACTGAGTATTTTCAGTGATTAGGGGAGTGGGCAGCAGGAGATGCTATCCACAGGTGGGAGAGTTGAGAAATCTGAGGAAAGATGGGTAAATAATGATCCAACAAGCCTGGCAAACTCCAACCAGGGATCTGCCTGTCCCCATGGACCAGCAGAGGTGGGAGAGGGGTCACAGCCTCTGACAGAACGAAGGGATTTATTGACATCAAATTTGGTGGGATCAGGACTTTACCACAAGTCTGAAAGGTGTCTCAGCCTTTCACCACTCCCTGGGAACCTCTTCCCTGCTGTCTTGGTTTGGAAAGACAGGTGCCTGCTAAGGAAGGCAGGAGTCTCCCCTGAAATGGAAAAATGTAAACTCCTCCCTCTGAATTCTTATAAATTTGAAATTAAGGGGCTCTCAGGTAAAAATATGGGAGCAGAAATAACAGTTCTGTATTAGGGGAGAAAATAAAAAGTTAAAATAAACAATTCAGTACACTAGAACAACACCGCCAGAGTCAGAACCCAGCCTGACACCCTGTGGGTCAGGGTGCTGGCACAGTCCCATTGGAATTGTGGCTCAGCCCCTCCTGCAGTGTCAGGGGTGGCTCTGCTGGAGCAGGGATCCTGGAGAAAGGTGCATCTGCCTCTGAAGATCCAGGGGAAGAGGCAGCTGCTGTTCCTCTGGGAATCCCGTGGAGAAGCTGTGCTGGTGTTCCAGAATCTCCAGATTGTATCCAGGTAGGAAAGCTTGGCTCCTCCCTCTGGGCTCACATCTCCCAGTGGGATGCTGTAGCTCTGATCAGCCATGCAGGGACAGTCAATAGCTGTTATCAGCAGGTGTCTCCCCAGTTGTGGAAGAGATAAGGAAAACTGCCCACTTGACAAAAGACAGCTGCCACACAGATGGCAAATAGAATACAATTTGCTTGGCAACCCAGGACACCTGCATTTCACCATTCCCTGGGAACCTCTTCCCTGCAGAGGCCAGAGCTCCTCGGGAGAAATCAGGCCAGGGAGCTTTTGGAAGAAGGAATCTCCAGTTTTCCATCTAGGGAAGAGAAGTGAGAGTAGTTCATAAACCCTATTTTGGGTAGATAACTCCTGAGTTTGGTCACTTGGTGCTGTTGTTCATGGGTTTGCTGCACGATTCAAGCACAATTCCCCAGGAGGGGAATTCCCATGGACATCAGCACCTGCTGTCAGAATTGTGACCTGACAATTGTGGAATCACTGAGGTTAGAAAAGACCTCCAAGATCATCAACCCAAGCTTCAAAAAACATCTCCATGGCCACCGAAACATCACAAGTTCCCACGTTTTTTGAACATTTCCAGGGATGGTGATGCCAGCACTGCCCTGGGCAGTGGTGCCAATGTTTCATCCCTCTTCAGTGAAGAATCTGTTCCTGATATCCCACCTGAACATCCCCTGGTGCTACTTGAGGCCATTTCTCTCCTTGTTCAGTGTCCTTGTGGTGCCCAGGAGGTGTCACTGCAGGGGAAGTACAGGGTGTGGGAATCCATAAAATCAGAGGGGTTTGGGAAAGCTGCAAAAGGCCTCAGAGACAGCAGAACTGTGATTGGAGCTAAGCAGTAGCCATAAGATAGGTCAGCAGAAAAAATATGTAAGAAGTAGAAAAGTAAGGACAAATAGAACAGTGGTCTGTTTATTAATGCTTGTCTATAATAACTCTCTAAGCTACAGCAAAGTATATCTAGCCAGATGTTACGAAGTTCTAAGCTTAATAATGGAGCTCTGTGCATTGTGTTTGAAGGCTCACAAGCAGGTATTGTATTTGAAAGAAGCAAGCATTGTTTAATCAAAGGTACCTGTGCTTATGGTGATTGGATAGAACTACTGTCAATGTGCTTTTGTTTTGTGTGATTGGTCAAAAAACTTTTAAAATAAGTTGTAACATTAAGTTCTTTGTCTGTTGCCTGGGACGTGAGCTGCTGGCATCTTTCCATTGTCATCACCATGGAATGAGACTGATGCTGGAGAATAAAACAGCTCAAGGCACGTTCCCAGCAGCCCTGTCCTGTTTGTGATTTATACAGAGACCCCAGGCAGCAATGCAGGGGACACGGAGTCTGCAGGCAGCAGAGGATGCAGGAATGCTGCCCATGCCAGGAAAAACAGTCCTAACCCAACATCACTAAATAAAAGCTTTTAAGACTCTGCACAGGCTGAATACTTAAATATCAGGAGAGCAAAGACATAGGAGGAATAAACACATAAATGGGAGCTTTCATTATGCCCACACAAGAGCTTGCAATGAGCTCAGGTACAGAAATCATTTTGCACACCATCCAAATGACATTTCCTGGGAGCAAGAGCTCCGAGATGCCATCAGGAAAGAAGTAATTCTCGATTTAATCCTGAGTACTGAACCAATCCTGCTCTGGGTGCAGCCATCAGGGTGGCTCTGGAATGGTGATCATTCAGTTTGTGGGAGGGAGAGAGCCACAAGTGAAAATCCCCTTTATTAAAGTCTTGCTTTAAAAGGCCATGAAGAAGTAATGACATAACAAAAAGGAGAGGAAAAAGTAAAAGGAGCAGCAGAAAGAGGCAAAGTATTTTTGGGTGGAATAAACTTATTTGGGTACAGGGTCAACAGAACATGGTGAGGGCACATCATCCACTGAAAAATACAGAAACAGCCCTAAAATGGTCAAACTGTGTGGTGAAGGGAATGATTAGATTTAAATAGAATTATATTAAATTAGTAAGTAATTTCTTAAAAGGAAAAATAGAGAGGAGCTCTCATGACTTAAACAAAACCAGAATTTAAGAGGAACAAACTTCTGAGAAACTGCAAATCTGCTGAAGAACTGCAGCTTGAAATAGAAGGTTTTTTTCTAAATGAATTAGAAGAACACCTGCCAGAACATTATCAAATAAGGTTTAAAAAGATATCTCCTGGAACAGAAGTGTTCCAGAAGAGAGGAAAGGGTTTATGGCTTTGCTTTGGGGCTGCCATGGAGAGTTCAGGGAAGTGGATTTTTACAGGGGCTGAGTCTGACCAGCCGTGGGCTCCTAAGGAGGAGCTTTAAAGAATAAAAGGAATGGTGGGAAATGAGCAGGAACTGATGGCACCCCACCCAAGAGTTTTAAAGGAATTCAGAGCTGGAATTGCTGTCAATGGGTTGTACAAAGTATTCCTTAAATCAACCCCAATATTCTAGCAAGGAAAGGTAACAAATGAGGAGCCAGCTTTTAAATGAAGCTCAGGAGCAGCTGGAGAAATTCAGAGGTGATCTCAGATTTCCACTTGTGGCTCTCTCCCTTCCACCAACTGAATGATCACCATTCCAGAGCCACCCTGGTGGCTGCACCCGGAGCAGGATTGGTTCAACACTCAGGATTAAATCGAGAATTTCTTCTTTTCTGATGGCATCTCGGAGCTCTTGCTCCCAGGAAATGTCATTTGGATGGTGTGCAAATGATTTCTGTACCTGAGCTCATTGCAAGCTCTTGTGTGGGCATAATGAAAGCTCCCATTTATGTGTTTATTCCTCCCCTGTCTTTGCTCTCCTGATATTTCAAAAAGCTTTATATTTTAAAAGCTTTTATTTAGTGGTGTTGGGTTAGTACTGGTTTTTCCTGGCATGGGCAGCATTCCTGCATCCTCTGCTGTCTGCAGACTCTGTGTCCCCCTGCAGTGACACCTCCTGGGCACCACAAGGACACTGAACAAGGAGAAATGGCCTCGAGTAGCACCAGGGGATGTTCAGGTGGGATATCAGGAACAGATTCTTCACTGAAGAGGGATGAAACATTGGCACCACTGCCCAGGGGCAGTGCTGGCATCACCATCCCTGGAAATGTTAAAAAAACATGGGAATTTGTGATGTTTAGTTTAGGTGGCCATGGAGATGTTTGTTGAAGCTTGGGTTGATGATCTAGGAGGTTTTTTCCAACCTCAGTGATTCCACAATTGTCAGGTCACAATTCTGACAGCAGGTGCTGATGTCCATGGGAATTCCCCTCCTGGGGAACTGTGCTTGAATCGTGCAGCAAACCCACGAACAACATCAAGGGATCACTGCCTGGAAAAATGGTCAAAAAGGATGTTTAGATAGAAATAAAGAAATTCTGCTTCAAAAACTGGAGAAATCTTTGAAGGAGTTATTAAGTGATAAATGGGAGTGAATAAGGATTCGCAGGTCAGTAACAAAGGATTTCATAGGTACAAAATACAGAGGATCAGTTTGTCATTCAAAAAATCCTTCATAAAGTCCCTTCACCAAGAGACCTGAAGGAAAATGACCTGCCCTGAGAGAGGGGAGATGCCCCTTGTGGCCTCTGGCTGACCAAGAGACTCAATGAGCTTCTTTGAGCAAGGGAAAATGCCAATAGAGCTTCCCAAAAATCTGGCCTGACCTTGTGCCTTTTAACTTTCTCACCAGCAAGTTTTTGCTGGTTTTGTGAGGTGTGGGTCTCAAATACCAAATTTTCTGTGCTTCAACAGCCTCCAGGACAGTCAAACCTGAAGGTGCTTGTGAAAAGCTGAGGGAAGAGCTCCCAGTTCTGAAGGATGAGGTGACAAAAAGTGATAAAATGCCAGGACAAGTTCATGGTCAATAAAGGCTGTCATAAATGCAGGTGCAAACAGCTCTGAGTGCACACAGAGAGCCACAGGGTGAGAATGTAAGAGCTCTGAGAGGGGACAGGGCTATGGAAATGCCTGCTCAGCACTCCCAGTGCCAGAGCTTCTCGGGTTTGTTGGGAAATCCTCCAACTCCAGGGCAGGAGAGCTGGAGGTGCTGAGCCCCCCTGCTTCAGAGAAGGGGCTGCAGGGATGGGGGAGGCTCAGGTGAGGCTCAGGTGCCTCTGCACAAGCTCTGAGCATGAGCTAAGAACAGCATTGCCTCTTTTGGGTTGGTTTTGGTTGAAAAGGCATTTGGACAAGTCTCTTCTGGAGGTTTTTTGGGAATTAGCTGGGAAGATGGATGTGAAACTTTCGTTACAGAGGTTTTTAGCCTATGGTTGCCTGGACCAAAGCAGACCAGCCACAATCAGAACATCATGAACGTTTGTGTAAATGATTTTTATGTCCCCCCCAAGACAAATCATTCCCTGATTTCTGACCACAGATTCCCAGCATCATTAAGAGTGGAAAAGCCCTCTAAGATCATTGTGGTGGTCACCACTAAACATGTCCCCAGGTGCCCGTCATGATCTGTCCTTATGAAAAGGATTCGTGATGGTTCATTAATTGATCTCAGAGTGCAAAACACCGACACGGCACAGGGGATTGCAGTAATAATCAAAAACAGATGCACCTTTATTGAATAACCACAGCAAAATGTGGTAGGGGAGATTGGGGGAAAGGGAAGAATAACGAAAAGGGGAGGAAGAGAAGGAAGGTATATAGCTACCAAATGTAGAGAGAGAAAGTCCTTCAAAGTCTTCCATTGATGGAGTTCACCAGGTCATGTCAGGGGAGATCTCAGAGATTCTGGTCAATTCAAACTCCTATTAGAGTCTTTTTAGATGGGGGAAGGGGATGAGTATTGAAATTGAATTACAAGTAGTAAAGAATAGTCTATTGTAATTTCTGGGGGGAAAAAAAAAGGCGTTGAAGAAGGGCACACAGTCCATGTTCTCAGCAGTGGGTGAGAGCCATTGTCTTCTTGGTCCATTGCTCACACCTGCAGGCAAACATCTGGCTTTGGCCAGGTCAGCCCCCACACACCTCCCTGGGCTGGGGGTTTCAGTCCCAGTCCTTGGGAGGAGGGGGAGCTTCTCCATGGAGGGCTCTCATGTCTCAGTCCTTGAGGGAGAAGCTTCTCCCATCTCAGTCCATCACGGTGGCTGTAAAGCAGATGAAGGGGCTTCCTGGGGACCACCAAAGGTTACCCCAGAAAAGTCCAACCAGGCTGAGGTGTGGGGAAATTCCAGGGCCATTGTTGCCAAGCGGGCACAAGTGAAGAAAAGAGCAAGGTGCCCCCCTTCTCCTTTTAACTAGGTTCAGTCTTCCATGGAAACAAATACACCTGCAAACAACAGCTTGGCAGGCCAAAGGCTTTGCTCAGGCCTCAGGATCTTGGTGAACAACCATCTCCAGCCAGACCAGGATTCCAGCCAGTGTCTTCTTCAGTGGTCCCAGTTTCTGTCCTTTCACAACGATCGTGAGGCAGATGAGAGAAACTTCAGACAGAGACTCACAGAGCCACATCCACAGAGCATCCCCAGGGATGGTGAATCTTCCACTTCCCATTCCAATGCTTGCCAACCCTTTCAGTGAGGAAATTCTCCCGTATATCCAACCTGTTCCTGTGGAAGCTCTTCTGGAAGTAAATCATTTTAGGGCAAAGCCAGACATGAAAGAAGTCATCCAAACACCAATTCCTTTTTATGAAGGAAAGTAACTGGAAGCTGGATAAACAATTCATATTGTTCCTCATTAGTTCACACTAATCAGTAGAGTGTCTCAAATAAGCATTTAATTAAGAATTAATGTGGCGGTTGTTATAAAATGAAATATTAATTGGAAAAGGGAAGTTTCAGGTTTGTTTAGGTGCAGGGAATCTGCCCACCTCACGCTTAACTTGATTACACAAGTGCTTTCCAATTTGTGAATTGTTTAATGTATACAAGTCACAAGGACCTGACATTTAACAAGGGAACACTGGCAAATTAATTCCATTCAGAGCTAAAAATGCAGCTTGGCATTTGGTGGCTGGGCTGGTAACCAGGGCCTCCTCAGCACAATTCCTGTTTCCCTGGGTGCTAATGGGCTGCCCTGGGATCACATGGCCAAAGGATGAAGGAGCAACTGGGATTTCATGGATCAGTGATCAGGGAGTGATGGCAGCAGGGATCTGACACAGGGGACACCTGAGCTTGGGGGGCAGGGGGGATTCTGTGAGACCCCACCTGCAGAGCTGCCCCAGCCCTGGGCCCAGCACAGGAGGGACCTGGAGCTGCTGGAGAGAGTCCAGAGGAGGCCACGGAGCTGCTCCCAGGGCTGGAGCCAGGCTGGGAGAGCTGGGGGTGCTCACCTGGAGAGGAGAAGGCTCCAGGGAGAGCTCAGAGCCCCTTGCAGGGCCTAAAGGGGCTCCATGAGAGCTGCAGAGGGACTGGGGACAAGGGATGGAGGGACAGGACATAGGGAAAGGCTCCCACTGCCAGAGGGCAGGGCTGGATGGGATATTGGGAATTGGGAATTGTTCCCTGGCAGGGTGGGCAGGCCCTGGCACAGGGTGCCCAGAGCAGCTGGGGCTGCCCCTGGATCCCTGGCAGTGCCCAAGGCCAGGCTGGACACTGGGGCTGGGAGCAGCCTGGGACAGTGGGAGGTGTCCCTGCCATGGCAGGGGTGGCACTGGATGGGCTTTAATGTCCCTTCCCACCCGAAGTACCCTGGGAGTCCATGAATTCTGCTGTCAGTGGAAGCTCTTACACCTCTTTCTGACTCCTCCCAGTTATGATCCAAGCACTACCAGGCATTTCAGCGCAAGGAGAAGGATGGGATTTACAAGAAGGAGCAGATCAAGTCCATCAGCACCTGGATCCAGGCATCTGTAGCTCCACACCTGCCAGAGCTGACCTGGGCTCTGAGCTGTATACAATTATCCACAGCCTGGAAGTTTCAGGGATTGAAACTTTTCCACATTGCTGCCACCTGAATTTGCCAAATGCTTTCAGCAGAGAAGGCAGTAAAAGAGAATTTTTTGAACATGTCAAAATACCTCATTTTCACATTCTCTAGAAGGAAATATTTTGCTTTGGAAATGAGAAAATGCTCTGTGTCAATATTCCCCATGTGACAGCGCTCAGACTCCTTTCTCTCTAAATGACAGGGTTTTGTTGTTTCAAATTGACAGAGATTTTCCCTGTTAGTGAACCTTTTATTTTAAAGAACCTGAATAAAAAAGGCAAAATACTCTCACATCATTTGAATGAAAGAACTTGAGTGAGCTCAGAAAATTCCAGTACTTTTCCTTCTCTAAGTTCTCTTGGTTTGCATTATCAAAAGCAGTTTCCTTGCTCTGCCACTGCTCTCCATTAGCACTTCCCAATGTCACATCAGCATCGGGAGGAAAGACAATAATCTGGGAAGGTGATTCCTGACGACTATTTGTAATGTGGTTTTTGGGAGAGAGGCACGGGGACATGGGACCCCCTGGCTCTATGCAGGAGCCAAATGGCAGCTGCTTTGCTGTGTGTAGTGAGGAGTAGCTGCAGGCAGCAGGGAGAGGCTGTTAATCACCGGGGAAATAGAGCTGTAAACTCCTGTAACAGCCTTTCAGCTGTAAACCCCTCTGACAGCCTTTCAGCCCTTCTCTCCTCTCAGGTGACTCCTCTCCCGAGCAGCTCCATCTCCCCAGGCTCTGTCCTGACCTTCCAGATGTCACTGTCTCTGCTCTGGCCTTGTTTATCTCTGGGTTTCTTGGTTTTACACAGGTAATTGTCCAAGCTGTCACTTCTCAGGGTGAGTGCTTGGGCACTGTTCTGCTCCAAGATCCAGCATTTTCCCTTTGGCTCCTCAGCTGTCTCAGCCCCTCTGCTGCTCAAACCCAGCAGAAGCAGAGCTGGGGCTGGAGCCAGAAAAGACTAAAACCCTCCCTGACAACCTGTGGCAAGAATCACCTGACAGCAGGTGGGCAGAGCTTTGGCTTCAGCTCCACACGCCCTCCCCAACACTTCCCTCCGAATGTTCTCAGCTGAGATCACAGCTCTGTGATGCCTCCACAGAGCAGAGAAACAGAGAAACACCTCAAAAAAGGGGTCAAATCTCAGAAGGTTTGGGGTACAGCGCATCAAACCCAGAACTGGGAGCTGCACAGAGATGTCAAAGCCAAAACTGGAGCATCCCACATGGCTGATTCTGACTTGTGCCGAGAGCTCCCAGCTCAGCCCCTTGGAGCTCTCTCCTCACCCAGAGCATCTCCATCTGACCCAGCTTCTGGTGCTGGTTTCCTGCATTATTTGTGAGTGTGTCAGCAGCAAATGCCAGAGCTGAAGGCTGAGTTCCAGCGTGTCAGCACCTCCTGACTCCTGGGCTGGAGGTGTGAGCCAGGGGCGGATGGCGTGGCCCCGGCTCCGGGGGCTGCCACTGCAAGGAGGAGAAAGGGAGGTGAGTGCTAAAAGTGATGCTTTCTCACCCAAACGGAGGAGTTGGCAGGAGGGCTCCAACTGCTCCATCCTGCCCACCTACACGAGCCCAGGCTGACAAAGATGGGATGATTCCATTGAAGGAGCATCACGTTATCCCTCGGTTCCTGCAGGGGCTGAAGCCGCAGTGCTGGCAAAGCTTTGTGAGCTCAGAACCTTCCTCACCTGAGCTAAAGTGCCCCTGTCCCCAACATCACAGATTTACCAGGTTTTATCTCCTGGGTCTGGATCTTTTCTCCTAGGTTTAGATCTTTCCTCCTGGGTTTGGATCTTTTCCAGCTCACCTGCACAGCAACTTTTATCAGGATTTGAGTGGCACTCAGGTCCTGAGTTGTTCCCCTGCTCATGCATGAATTCAGCTCAGCTCTGAATGCCTTTTCTTCTTTATGCAGGGTACCTGCTCTCCCATTCTTGCTGGCATTCCAGAGCTGCTTCTTCCTGGCCCTGACAGGACTGAGTGAGAGGATAAGTTTTTAATGTGCTTTCCAGTCAATTGCTTTTACGAGCTGCATGTGGTGGAAGTGCTGCCTGTGAAGTTGTGAACTCGGTGGCTGTGCCCGGCACATCCCGGCTTTCCTGTGCCCAGGGAATTAGGGAACACTCTCCTCATTCATCAGAAAGCACTGAGAAGTTCACGGGCCAATGATTAAGTGCATTCCAGTGCTCAGAATTTAATTTCTTCTTGGCTTTCTCCTTGAATGAGACAGCGCCTTGCTGCTGCAGAGAGCCCAGCTCAGCGTGAGCAGCTCTCAGTGCACAGTCCTGTGCCTGTCATCCAGGGAAAACCTCTCTCTCTCTTCAGCCTAGGCTCTGATACCAGCCACACTGGATATTGGGCAGGAATCCTTCCCTGGCAGGGTGGGCAGGCCCTGGCACAGGGTGCCCAGAGCAGCTGGGGCTGCCCCTGGATCCCTGGCAGTGCCCAAGGCCAGGCTGGACAGGGCTGGGAGCAGCCTGGGACAGTGGAAGGTGTCCCTGCCATGGCAGGGGTGGCACTGGATGGGCTTTAAGATTCCTTTCCACCCAACCATTCCATCATCCTGTGATCCTGTGATGCTCATAATCTCCTATTTCAGATCTAAAAATGTGAGGTCACTTGGTTTTTTCAGGCTGAAGAAGAGGAGACAGGGGAGACTCATTGGGGTGTTCAACATCCTCCCAACAGGCAGGCACTGATCTCTGCTCTGGGACAGGGACAGCAGCCAGGGCACGGCTGGGGCTGGGCCAGGGCAGCTCAGGCTGAGCTCAGGGCAAGGTTCTTCCCCCAGAGGGTGCTGGCACTGCCCAGGCTCCCCAGGGAATGGGCACGGCCCCGAGGCTGCCAGAGCTCCAGGAGCCTTTGGACAGCACTGCCAGGGATGGACAGGGGGGATTGTTGGGGGTCTGGGCAGGGACAGGGCTGGGCTGGGTGATCCTGGGGGTCCCTTCCAGCTCAGGAGATTCCATCATTCTGTGAAATGCAGCACTTCACACCTTTTTCCTGGTTACTGATTGGAATTGGCCAGTTGTTTGGCAGAAAACCCTGCTGGCTTTGATCAGCCCTTGCCCTGTTGGTAACTCCCCAGCAGCCAGCAGGGAGTTCTTGCCCAGCCACCATTCCTGAGCTGAGGACTCAGGCCTGGACTTGTCCGAAGATAGAATTGGAGGCACTGAAGGCTGTCAGAGATGGGAGTAATCACATTTCCCCTTGGCTCTGCCGTGCTTGGAGTGGTGAAAAGCACAGGGACAGTGACCCAGTGCCTCAGAGGTGAAAATGGGGAAAAGCAGCTTCCATGTGTGTTGTCTTCCCTCTTTGCTTTTTGTTTCCAGTGGATTCCCAGAGCCCTTGGCACCAGCCTTGCTCTGGGGGACTTTCACCCAGCAGTAATTTCTGCCCAGCCTGACAGTGGTTTACCAGAAGAGGTTTCCTTTCGTTCTCAGTGATGGAGCTCAGTAATTGTTCAGCCTTAAAGGGTTTCTCCTCACTCAGGTCTTGCTCCCCCAAGGGCTCCCCCTGCCCATGCTATCCTGCCCATTCCCCTTCAATCCCAGTGATGTCCATGTTGGAATTGATCCCTCTGCCGTTTTCCCAGCAGGGCACTGCCTCCTCACTCTCCCCCGGGCTGTTATGATGTTATTTCTCTCTGATGCTCCCTCATTTGTCTGTTAGACCCTTCTGCCCAAACCCATTCTTATGGAAAATTCCATCTCTCATTGCAATGCTGGGAATCAAAAGAGAATCAAATCCCAGCCAGGGCTGTGCTGGGCAATCTGAAAATTGCCCAGGAAATGCCTCTGAGCTCTGCAGAAACTGTGATTTCAGTGCTGTACATTAAATAACCTTTTCAATGCCAGTGGCTTCACCACTTCTGATTTTTCTAGAACAGCCAGCTTGGTGTTTTCACTGGAATTTGGGCAAATAACTCAGTGTTGGATTTGACTGCAGCTGTTTTTTCTGCAGTTTTATGCTAAGAGGGGAGGCATTCAAGGAGCTGGAGAAGTTCCCTGGAAGCTGCTTCACCTTCCCCAAGCCTTGTGATTTGTGTTGTCCTACTGATACTTGGTCACTGTCCCCACACAGCCCCCCATGTCCCTCCCACAGGAGTGTGAGCACTTGGGCAGGGTCACACATTCCTTTCCCATAAAATTCCTGGGAATTCTGGGTCCATTGGGAAGTTCAGCAGTAAAATCATGACAATGGACATGACAATGGCTCTGGACATGACAATGGCTCTGCTCCCAGCCCACACAGAGCTCCACATCCAAGCCCAGCTGTCTCAGGAAGTCTCAGAGAAACAGGATTTTTCCAAGAATGTTTCAACTCACTCATTTTTGACTAAGCTGGACTTGGATCTGGAAGGTCTTTTCCAGCCTTGGTGATTCCAAAAGCCACATTTCATACCCGATCCTTCTCCATTTACAAAACTGAGGTGAAATGCATTTTCTGAGCCCAGAGTTATCCAGGTTAGTGCTTTTAGCAGGTGAGAGGTGCAAAATGATAAAGCCTAGGCAAAGCTCCTAAAGCCAGGGTTGAGTTCAGGGGAGTTTTGTGGGCTCAAAGTACTCGTACCAATGGCTGATCTGGTTCAGCTGACGTGGGATAAACTCCCTGGAGCTGTGCAGCCAATTAGGAGACATTTTTTGACTATTTTGGCTCTGAAGATCTGATTAGAGCATGGGAAGATTTCCCTGGAAGTGTCCCCAGGAGCTGCAGGCAGGACACACTGAGCTGCATCCCCAGTGTGATCCATGGGGGGATCATGTAGCCATGATATTTGCTGAAAAATCCTTTCCTTAGGATTTTTTCTCCTGAGAAGCTGAGAGGCCTCAGGAACAAAATGTAAACATTGATTATCTGCTGCTGTGGAATGCAACAGGTGCATCTGGGATTGGTCTCATGTGGTTGTTTATAATTAATGGCCAATCACAGTCAGCTGGCTTGGACTCTCTGTCTGAGCCACAAACCTTTGTTATCATTCCTTATTTTTCTATTCTTAGCTGGCCTTCTGATGAAATCCTTTCTTCTATTCTTTTATATAGTTTTAATGTAATATATATCATAAAATAATAAATCAAGCCTTCTGAAACATGAAGTCAGATCCTCGTCTCTTCCCTCATCCTCAGACCCCTGTCAACAGCATCAGAGGATCAGATCCCATTCCAGATTGCTTGGGGTGGGAACTTGTCCCCATGTGAGGGACTGGCACAAATCCCAGGGGCCACACTGGGGGAACTGAAGCCTCTGCCTTGATGCTGGCCCTGGGCTGAGACTCAGCTCTGCTCTTCCAGGACAGCTGGAAAGATTCCACCCCCTGGGACTGAGGCAGCAGTTCTGGGAGCAGCCCTTCAGCAGGTGCCTTTCCTAGGGGAAGGAATCCATCCCCGTGCTCTTATGGCTCACTTTGGATTGGGGATCCCAACCTGAGGCAGAATGTTGTGTCTGGCTTTAGCAGCTCCTCTCCTGGGGATCAGCCTGAAGCACTTTGTGCGTCACACCTGAGGAGACCATTCCCTGCTGCATCTCCACATGATGGAATCCAGGGTGGGTGAGGCTGGAGGGAGCCCCGAGGGTCCCTGGTGTCCCCTCCTGCTCCCTGGGGCCATGCCAGAGCTCAGGGCACTGCAGGCTGTGCTCACAGCTCTGCCATGGCCCCAGGGAGGAGCCCCCAGAGCCTCTCTGGGCTCTGCTCAGGGCTGGCACTGCCCAGGGCAGCAGTTCTGCCTCCTGGGCAGGGGCAGCTCCTGGGCTCAGGCCCTGCCCGTGGCTCTGGGGCCATGGCTGGGCCTGGAGCAGAGCCTGGGGCTGCCCTGAGCCGGCACACAGGGACAGACTGACAGGGACAGACTGGGGGACACACGGACAGACTGGGACAGACTGGGGGACACACGGACAGACTGGGGGACACAGGGACACACAGACAGGGACAGACTGGGGGACACCCAGGGATACCCAGGGACAGACACACAGGGACACACAGAGACACACAGGGCCAGACTGGGACAGACAGACAAGCACTCCCAGGCACCCCCAGGGCTCAGGCCCCTGTCCCAGGGCTCCTCTCCAGGCTGAGCAGCCCCAGCTCCCTCAGCCTTTCCTGGCCCCGAGCTGCTCCAGGCCCTTGCTCAGCTCCAGGGGCTCCTGGCCCTGCTGTGCTGAGGATCCAGAGCTGGACACAGCAGCCAGAGGTGTCCCGGGGCTGGGCACAGGGGCAGGGTCACCCCTGAGCTGCTGGCAATGCTGTTCCTCACCCTCTCTGGGATACCCCAGGCTCTCCCTGCCCTGCTGCCTGCCCATCCCCACAGGCTGCTCCTCTTGTGCCCATCGCTCTGTCCCTGGGGCATGCCCTGCTGGGACTCCAGGTCACACTGATCCTGGCAGCCAGCACTCACACCTTTCCAGGCGTGTCAGAGCGTCGGGGGATCGGACAGTGGGGATGGGATGGAGAGCAGAGATCTCTGCAGCCAGGTCAGGAACTTGGGGTTCATTGCAAAGGGCCTGGGGGCAGGGCCCTGCTGGGAGCTGCCAGGCACAGCTGGAGCAGGACTGAGAGGGGGAGAGAGGATGAGAGGGTAAGAGAGTAAAAGGGTAAGAGAGCAAGGTTCCCATTACAATACAATAAATCTTCTTCTGTGTTGAATATTCTAATTCTCACTAACCAATCTAGTACAACACACAAATCCTATAGCATTTCCATACAGCCTATAAGAATCACTACATTACCATACTGTGTTACATTTTAAACCCTAAAATCTCCTCTTTGGGCCCCTTCTGCCAAGCTGTAGGGTCTGCTCTGACCCTTGGACCTGTCTGCAAGCAGAGGGTGTTGTTCCATCAAA
Source organism: Calcarius lapponicus (assembly GCA_039654755.1). Taxonomy (NCBI): domain Eukaryota; kingdom Metazoa; phylum Chordata; class Aves; order Passeriformes; family Fringillidae; genus Calcarius; species Calcarius lapponicus. The sequence continues at coordinate 14,130,893 of CM077478.1, read as the reverse complement.
AGGGGATCACCTTCAGCTGGCCATGCCATTGTTTTCCAGTTGTTCAGTAACTGAGGGATCTCAAAGCTTGCTTTCATTTCAATCTCACTTATAGTTTCCATGTTCTCAAAATCTTTTGCCAGACAATCATATTTATAAGGCTTTCCTGTTTCATCTTCCCCAGCACAGGAGATTTTCCCCATTCCTGATCCCCTCCTGGAACCATCTCCGGGTGGCAATAGCAGGGGGCTGGGAAGGTGGAATGGTTCCAGTGGAGCTCTCCCCATCCCTACCTTTTGGTGTCTTGGCTGTTTCTTCAGCACTGAAAGCTCTGTGACAGGGAATGTGCCCTGGATAAACTTCTGGGAAATCAAGCTCAGAAATATGTGCAGGAAAATGGACACATTAATACATTTTATTTGAGCTTTCAATTTCCTGAGCAGGAAAGAGATGATTTGGATCATGAATATTAATAACATGAGGGCAGCAGATGAAGAGAAAGTCTGAGGCTGCCCATGGGAAGCCAAAGTCTGTGTCTTGGCCTGGGCAGGGAGGAGGCCAGCGCTGCCACCCTGGCTTTCCCATCACCTACCCCATACTGGAGAGACAGCAATTAGATCCTGATTTCCTGCCCTGCTCCTTCAGGCTGTGGAATCCCTCCCAGCATGATCTGCCATTGCTGGAAGCCATGCAGGGTTGGTTATTTTATCCCTGTGCTGCTGGTGGTTTGTACCAACATTCCTGTTGTTTTCCTGGCAGCCAGGGCTGGGCCATGCCCATCTCCCCATCCCATCCCATCGCCATCCCCATCCCATCCCATCCCATCCCATCCATCCCATCCCATCCCATCCATCCCATCCCATCCCATCCCATCCCATCCCATCCCATCCCATCCCATCCCATCCCATCCCATCCCCATCCCATCCCATCCCATCCCCATCCCATCCCATCCCACCCCACTTCCACCAGTGCTGCTGGAAAAGTTCCATCTCCTGGAGCTTCCCATTGACATTAAAATCTCATTAAAATGACAATGGAAGTGAACATCAGCAACCTCAGTGAGATCTCAGCGGCTCCTGGTGCAGCTGAGCTGGGCCTCCAGGAGAAGTTCCCCCTTTCCTGCTGCTGTGGGACAGGAAAGGGATGATTCCATCACCTCCCAGCCCTTCCATCACCTCTCAGCTGCCCCTCACTCCAGCTTTGCACCTTCTGCTCCATCTCTGCTGGTTCCATCCCTGCTGCTGCTGCAGGAGTTGGTTCATTGCCAGACCTGCTTTGGTCCTGAGATGTTTTTTAATCTTCCTTGGGTTATTTGTCAGCCTGGGAGCTCCTGCTACCTGACAACTATCCTTAGAGCCAGATCCTGCATCTTTATTGCTCATACTTTGCCCACCTCCCTTCTTTGTGTTTGATAGCAGGGCATTAACAATGACAGAATATCACTGATGATTAGTAGGGTTAAATATTGCTTTTTATCCCCCAGCTTTATGGCAAGCATTTGCAGAGTTCAAGTTCCTAGGAGGGGCTCATCCTATGACTCACATTTAAATAAAATGTAGTGGCTGAAGTGCTCCAATTTTCTCACTTTCAAACATAAAAAAAATATTTCAAATAATGTCAAACCTTCCTTTTGCTCCTCAGAGTGACCAAGGGCTCCCTGAAGACTTAATTCTGATGTTTGAGTTGGGAACATAATTTCTGTGTTGTTCTTTTGTTGTCTTTTTCCCCTAAGAACCCACACATTTACAAAATTATTCTTTTTCTTTGCTCCTGGTAGCATTTTATGTTAAGTTTCCTGGAGAAGTGCAAATAAACAAACAAAACCTTGCGTAAATAATGAAGGCAAACCTTATTAACCTACATAGAGAGCAGCAGCCAGTTCAGGGATGAAACAACTGCCCTACTTTAGGTGGGAGATCAGGAAAAAACATTAAACCTGCTAAAAACCAAGTGGGTTTTTACATATGCAAAGGTGGTGGTGAAAGGCAGAGCTGGGGAATAAACCAAGGGGCAGTTTATGGGTGGATAAAGGGATTTGGAGCTGAGGTGTTTTGAGGAGAGTTGTCCCCAGCTCCAAGGGTCCCCTTGAGCCCCTGCAGGATCAGGGACTCCAGGGAGCCTGGGATGCCATTTGGGAAGTAAAGGCATTTTCTTGGGGATGGATCAGCCTTACCGAGCTCCTGAGTGTTGTCTCCACAAGGTGCTGTTCCCAGCAGGATCCCCAGGACCCTCAGGGCACACAAACCTTTCCCAGCTCCCCGGCCAATGCAGGGATTGTGATGATCCAGAAACTGCAGAAAGTGCTGGAATATTGTGGGATCATGGAATGGGTTGGGTGGGAAGGAACCTTAAAGCCCACCAGTGCCACCCGTGCCATGGCAGGGACACCTCCCACTGTCCCAGGCTGCTCCCAGCCCCAGTGTCCAGCCTGGCCTTGGGCACTGCCAGGGATCCAGGGGCAGCCCCAGCTGCTCTGGGCACCCTGTGCCAGGGCCTGCCCACCCTCACAGGGAACAATTCCCAATTCCCAATTCCCAATATCCCATCTAAATCTGCTCACTTTCAACTTAAAGCCCTTCCCCCTTGCCTTTTCCCTCCATCCCTTGTCCCCAGTCCCTCTCAGCTCCCCTGGAGCCCCTTCAGGCCCTGCAAGGGGCTCTGAGCTCTCCCTGGACCCTTCTCCTCTCCAGGTGAGCACCCCCAGCTCTCCCAGGCTGTCCATTACCACCACATTCTCTGGAAACCTTTCAGAGAGCCACAGACCCCCATGAAATGCCCTTAGAGAGGAATTCCCAGCCCCATTCCCCATTTGCAGACACTCCACAGGGGCTGGCCCAGACCTTGTTCTTTCCAGAGCAAGGCATTCCAAGTCCCAGCATTCCAAACCCCAGCATTCCAAATCCTGCCATTCCAAATCCCAGCACTCCAAACCCCAGCATTCCCGAGGGAAGCAGACAGCAGCAGCTGCATCAATCTCCAAGTCCCCAAAGTCACTCCTACAGTGGATATTTCCCACTGAACTTCCCAGAGAGTGTCCTTTTCCCAGATGGAGAGCACCCCAACCCTCTCCAATGGAGATACTCAGCTGAGGAAACAGAGTGAATTCTCATTCTTTCCCTTGCCTTTTTTTTTTATTTTTTCTTTTTTTCCTTTCCTTCCATGGATATTTTGTCAACCTCCCCACAAACAGAATTTTAGGATAGTGCTCTTCCATGAAGGCTCTTTGATCCACATTCATGGCAGATTCCTGGCTTATCTCTGAGCACACACACATGCAGCTCACCCGAGCTGTTGGTATTTTTAATGTTTAACGTATAAAAGTTTCATCACAAAGTTGCCCAATGTTTGTTTCTCATGAAAAGCATTATTGCTGCTCATGCCACTCCTGCAGAGCTTTTCCATGGCTGTGTTGTGCTGGATCTGGCCTGAATTGAGATGGAGTGTCCCTGTCTGTCTGTCCCTGTCTGTCCCAGTCTGTCCCTGTCTGTCCCTGTGTCCCCCAGTCTGTCCCTGTCAGTCTGTCCGTGTGTCCCCCAGTCTGTCCCTGTCTCTCTGTCCCTATGTGCAGGCTCAGGGCAGCCCCAGGCTCTGCTCCAGGCCCAGCCATGGCCCCAGAGCCACGGGCAGGGCCTGAGCCCAGGAGCTGCCCCTGCCCAGGAGGCAGAACTGCTGCCCTGGGCAGTGCCAGCCCTGAGCAGAGCCCAGAGAGGCTCTGGGGGCTCCTCCCTGGGGCCATGGCAGAGCTGTGAGCACAGCCTGCAGTGCCCTGAGCTCTGGCATGGCCCCAGGGAGCAGGAGGGGACACCAGGGACCCTCGGGGCTCCCTCCAGCCTCACCCACCCTGGGATCCTGTGAAATTCCTTCTTGGTAGTTCTGACTGGGATGTGGGACTAACAAACCCTTCTGAGGGCAGACTGGGCGCTAGGTCCCCCTCCTGGAGCCTGAGGAATGGATCCTGCTGGAAAGCAGCCCTTGGAGCGGCTGGAGGGAGGAGATGAGAGCAGGAGGAGCTGCTGGGAGGCTCTTGAGATGAGGCTGTGCCTGGAGCTGCTGCCGGCTCAGGAATATTCATTCCCTTCACAGAGAGTCACCGTTCGCAGGCTTTTACATATGCAGAACCTGTTGTGGTATTTCCAGGGAAATACAGCAGCCTGGTGGCTGCTGCCTGAACTGCTGCGGTGGCCCCAGGGCAGGTGAGGGCAGCAGCAGGAGCAGGAGGATGCAGGGAGAGCCAGGGGAGTCCCAGCGAGCCGGGCAGGAGCCGCTGGGATCAGAGGAACGCAGCACAGGAATGTCCTGGGCGTGCTTCATGTGGAAATGGGAATGAAATAGATGGGCAAGGAGAGCTGCTCCTTTTTAACACCTTTATTGTGAAATCAGCTCTGGGTGGGGTTGCACACACCGCTGCTGCTCCCTTCAGCGATGTGGAGGAGGAGATGAACAGCTTTGCTATGGAGCAGAGCTGGGGCTTCCATCCCCATGACCGTGCCTAGGAACACACCTCTAAATTCATGGTCCAAAGTCCTCACCCTGGTCCAGTTCTCACTGGGTTACAGTGACCACCTGGAATCACACTGATGGAACAAGAAAACTGCTCCTGAGTAAGACACATCGCTCAGTCTCTTACACTGCAGGCTGGCTCGTCTCTTTAGGATGTTATTCTTGGATGTCTCTCAATTCACATCTACACCAGTGACATCGCTCTGTCCTTCATAGCTCAGGCCATCTTGGTGTGAAAAATGCGTATTTTTTTCATTGGCTTTTCGCAAATATTAAATGAATATTAAATGTGTTGTGTTAGAAAGAGATGCTGTATTAATTCTCTGAAGTAGTGTGTTAAATAGTTTTAGGTTATAACAAAATGTTAAAATAGAAACTATGCTAAATAGGATACTTCTTTAAAAAATGGACTCACAGTGAAATAGCAGCCACAGGACACCTGAATCTTTCAGAGAAAGATAATTTATTGTCCTCATATCAGAAGAAATGAACTTCTACCTGCCTTGGTCAGGCTTGAAGGGGCCATCAGGATTCAGAGGAAGAAGCTGACACTGCCCAGACAGAATCCTGTGTTTGAATGGAATTTATGCATCATGTATGAAGTGTATGAATATGCAACAGGCTGTTGCTTTGAAGGGTTAATCCTCTGTTAATATGGGTCCTTTTTTGGGTTTATGCTGCCCAGAAAAAGGTACCCGTACTTCTGTAACTCTTTGTTTCTATTGTCTCATATTGTCCTAATTCAAATTGTCCAAAATTTTTATTACTCTAATTATATTGCTATTTTTATAACCATCTTATTTCTATTAAACTTTTAAAATTTCAAAAACAAGTGATTGGCATTTTTTACATTGGTAAGCAGCTGAGGCAATACTCAAGGGGGAAAAAAGGTGCAGGCAAGGGAAGGGACTGCTGGGTGATTGACAACATTGGTAATCAACAGGACCAACACGCTCATCTTGGTGATCAACATCCAACAACCAACAAACACCGTAACTTGTTCATAACAATGGCCACAGAGGAGAGAAACCAGGTTACAGAGGGCGTCCAGAGCCCTCTGCAGGGCTGAGAGTGTGCCTGGCTCCGTGGGACCACATCCTCTTCAGCCGCCCTAAAAGGATCTGCAATTCCAGTGGGAGGGAGGCTCCCGAGGTTGGATGCCAGGAGCAGAGAGCTTTCCCCTCCCTCCTCATACCCAGCAGGATGTGATGGACCCAAAAACCAGCCAGGCCTTGTCGGGACCCAGGACAGTCCTCTGGCTGCCCCGGGTGACTCCAGACCCTGGCGGGGGTTCAGAGACCTTGGCATGGAGTCACAAACACCTGTGCCTTGGATTTATGGAAATAATTACCAACCTTGTGTGAAGAGTTCAAGCCACAAGAGTTTGAGTAGAATGATAGTGAATTTATCACAGGGTGAAAAAGTAGAATTTTGCAGATTTAGAATGGGAGTTCAAGAGGCAAGATGGAGGAATCTGGGCATGTCCTGTCCTTCTTCTTCTTCTTCTTGTCCTCCATCTTCTGCTGTGATGGTGGCACTTTTGGATTGGTTTAGAGACAGACTGTCTAACATAGGTGATAGGGATTGGAAAATTATTGTAAATAAAGTACACATATTTTTTTGTATAAAAAGATAACAGCACCCTGAGGGTGGTCAGCGTGCCACAACCCGACCTGCTGGACAGATCTCAGCAGGTCAGAAAGACAATGTATTAGATAAGAGCAAATAAACAACATTGAGAACCAGAGCCAAGGAATCCTGTCTTTGGTCTCAGGGCTGGGAAAAAAGAGACTTTCCAACACCTTGGAGTCATCTCAACACCAGAGACCTTGTCAAGCCCTGTCCTGCTGCTCCCTGTGACTATAGGACACGAAACAAGGCAACACGGACTCGCTGCTCTTTCCAAGGTAAAAAAAGGCTTTTTATTTTCTGACTCCAACATTTATAGATTTCCAAAACTGATGGTGGATTGGAGGGTGACAGTGCCACCTCTCCAATGACACTGGACAAACCAACAGTCCATCAAATTTCTCCTCCTCCATAAAAGAATGCAAAAGAATAAGATATTTACATAAAGTGCGTGAGAAAGTTCATTACAAGAATGTAGACATCACAAAGCTTAGAAAATTGTAAAAAATCAGGGTGACACTGCCCCTCATCTGCTCCTGTCCTTGTGCTGTCCCAGGAGCAGAGGCCCTGGCTGATCCCACCTTAGCCCAGGGCCCATCTGTGCCAGGCTGGCGTGACTGCCATGGGTGTGAGCTCTCAGTCCCCACGCTGTTCCTCAGCAGGACCTTTCTGCCAGGCATTCCTGACCTCTCCCCTGGCCTGAGCTCTCATGTAGGAGCGTTGGGGGTAGGACAGTAGGGATGGACGGAGATGAGAGATCTCTGCAGCCAGGTCAGGAACTTGGGGTTTATTGCAAAGGGCCAAGTGCAGGGCCCTGCTGGGAGCTGCCAGCCACAGTTCAGAGCAGGACTGAGAGAAGAGAGGGGGGAGAGAGGATGAGAGGGTGAGAGAGTAAAAGGGTAAGAGAGTGAGTTTCCCGTTACAATACAATAAATCTTCTTCTGTGTTGAATATTCTAATTCTCACTAACCAATCTAGTACAAGATAAAAATCCTATAGCATTTCCATACAGCCTATAAGAATCATTACATTACCATACTGTGTTACATTTTAAACCCTAAAAACTCCTCTTTGGGCCCCTTCTGCCAAGCTGTGGGGTCTGCTCTGACCCCTGGAGCTGTCTGCAAGCAGAGGGTGTTGTTCCATCAAAAGGGGATTACCTTCAGCTGGCCACACCATTGTTTTCCAGTTGTTCAGTAACTGAGGGATCTCAAAGCTTGCTTTCACTTCAATCTCACTTATAGTTTCCATATTCTCAAAATCTTTTGCCAGGCAATTATATTTATAAGGCTTTCCTGTTTCATCTTCCCCAACACTCTCAGACATTAAAAACAAAGATACTTTGCTCATAAGCTGGTCCTGGGCTGGAAGAAGAACTCAGCCCTGCTCCTTCTGGCTCTGCTCCCTCCATCAGGACTGTCCATCAGGAAGGTGCCAGGATCAGGGGCTGCTGCAGCTCCCATCCCTGCAGAGGTGGGATACAGGGCTGGCAAAGGGTTGGAAGCTTCAGCAGACCCTTTGCATCTCTTTTTCTCTATTCAATGTCAGCTCTCGGCCCTCCCACAGCAAAGTGGTTGAACTCTGGAGGCCCCTACACATTCCCTGAGGCCCAGAGGAGGCACAGCCAGCAATGGTCACCTTGAGGAAGGGCTCCAGTGCCTTCCTTGGGGCTCCTGAGAGGGATTTTGCCCTGCTGTAAACAACCTCAGCCCTTGCAGAAGTGAGAGGAAAACGAGTGACCTTCGAGGAGGCTGCGAGTCCTTCCTGAAGGCGGATGAGTCACTGTGTGTTTTGTGCCTTCCCAGCTCTTTGTGCCACGTGTCCCAGGCAGTCTCCCAGGCCAGCACATGTCCTGGTGTCCTTCCAGGCCTGGATAAACAATGGCCATTCAGGCACTGAGTCCCCCAAGAATTCCCAAATTGAGAAATCAAGTAAGGAAATCCCAGAGTGGAGCAGCTGTCAGACAAAGCCCTGCGGTGGCTGCACCATCATTCCAATGTCAAGGAGAGCACAGAATGGGATGGGGAGAGGGGCTGGAAGCACTGCACAGCCTGGGCCTTCACTGGCACCCCCAGCTCCACCACAGAGCCCTGGGCTTCAGACACTGCTTTGCAGAATCCTTTAAAATCTGTGGGTTTGAAAGTCCATCAAATATATTTTAAAATCCTCTAAAAATCACCAAAGGTGACAGCGTGGTGTGATACCAAGAGGACAGTGAATCATGGAATATTCTCAGCTGGAAGAGACCCAAAAGAACCATCTAGTCCATCTTCCTGCCCTGCACAGACACCCCAACGATCCCGCCCCGTGCATCCCTGGCAGTGCTGTCCAAATGCTCCTGGAGCTCTGGAATTGGGGCTGTTCTTGTTTCCCCTCCCAGCTCAGGTGTGTGGGACCCACCCAGCCCACCCAGCTCAGGGCCTGGGGAGAAGAGGAGCAGGGTGGTGGATGTGCAGGGCCATCCCAAGCTGTGGCAGAGGTTTCAGGAGCGGGGTGGTGGATGTGCAGGGCCATCCCAAGCTGTGGCAGAGGTTTCAGGAGCAGGGCACCCTCAGTCCCCAGCAAGGAGCAAGCATGGGACCACCCCAGCCTGTAGTAAACCCCATAGATTTGGGAAGAGCACCATGGAGGATATGAACAATAGGAATGCTGACACAGCAGCAAAGAAGTTCCTGTCTCCATGGACCTCTGCCCCATAACCTATCTCTGTAACCCTATAAGGCAATGTTACTTTAACCCTTAACTATTGGTCGATTATGGACAACCCTAAAACCCTTACCATTGGTCAAGCTTGGATCCCATCCAACCCTATAAAAGAAGCATGCTGTAACCCATTAGTTAGAAGAAGAAGAGCTGAGCCCCTTCACGGACCTCCCCAGATAAAGCCATCTCCGTGGAACAGCCTTCGCCTCCTTCTTCTCCTCTCTCTCTGTCTGCTGCAGCCTCAAGCCAAGGGCAAACCTACCTAGCAAGCAAAGAGCTGAAATCTAAGAGAGCTGATACCACTAGCCGAGAATCACTGGGCTTGCAGTGGGTTTGGCCCGCGGCGGTTCGGCCTGAGCCAAGCCTGGCGTTTGGGCACCCTGTTCCCCCGGGGACAGAGCTCCCGAGCTGACTCGCACTGCTTCATGATAAGGCCAGAATCTGAGGCTTTATTACCAGCCCCCTCCCTGAGGGCCAGTCCCTGCTCAGGGGGGTCCCCTCCCTCTCCACAGGGACCCCAAGTGAAGCTGTGACCAGAGGAGGGAACCTCCAGCCCTTCTCCTTGTGGGGGAGGAAAGAAACCACATTCTGCTCTCTTTTCCAGCTGCTGGGAACCAAGTATACCTCCCTCCTCCTCACTGTCAACACCTTGGAAATGCCTCGGGTGCAGGCAGTGCTGGGATGCCTTTTTTATGTCACTTGCTCTTCCAAGCTGATCTCTCTCAAATCACTTGGTTTTCTTGGCTCCCCACTGCTGAAGACAAAACTCAGGGATGCTGGAAAGAAGGGGAACCAAGGTGCTCCGAGGGTTTCTCTGTGGCACAGGGGTCCCACAGGGGCTGGGACATCCCTCCTGCAAAGGCAGAGAGCTTAGAAGTGGCACAAGGTGAGAACTGCTGAGTCCCCAGGGACAGGGCTCCTGCTGGGGGGTTCAGGTGCCACGTCCTCTGTCCCAGTCCTTCCTTTTCTTTAAGGAACATCTGCCCCCATGAAATAGACATGGATAGCTGAGAACTTCCTCCCCAGAGACCATCCAGTGCTTTAGGAATCTTGAACATCTGAGGATGGCTGAATCCAAATTCTTCAAGCCAAGCCCCTCTCACAAATTCAACATTAGCTCTTTGCTCCAATGCTAAAATCCCAACAATTTGCCCTTGGAATTTTCATTCCTGAACAATCCCAAGTCAAGAGCCTGGAGGCAGTGTAGGGGAAAGCCCTCAGTTGTCTGGAAATGACCCTTCTGCTCCTTCCAGCCTTTTTTCCCCTTTCCCTTTGCTTCTCCTGCCGGGTGAATCCATTTTATTAACAGCTCTTCCTAAAGCCTGGCAGCGTTTGAAAGACTGCAACGTTTGCCTTGGAATATCAATCAGCAGCTGCCTTTCCAGCCCAGGGAAGGTCTGAAGGAAGAAAGAGGGGAGCTCTGAGGATCAGCGATCAATGCCAGCCCCACGGGGAGCCCCAGTTTAGGAGATTTGCTATTGAAATATTAACTCAGTTCCCACCCAGAGTGGGCTGAGCAGGAGCTGTGCTGGAGGATTGAGGAGCCTCCAGCCACAACGTGTCCTTCAGCACCAGGAGCACCCCTGGAGCATCCCCTCCTTCCCACCCCCACGTCATCAGCTGCATCCATGGCCAGGAGAGAAACTTACAGGTCTCTTCTTCCAACAGAGTTTTTTCTTTGGTTGGTTGGGGTTTTTTTTGTTTGGGTTTTTGTTTTGTTTGTTTGTTTGTTCATTTGTTTGTTTTGGTGTTTTTTTTTTTGTGGTTTTTTTTGTTGTTGTTGTTTTGTTTTGTTTTATTTTGTTTTTTCCTCCAGGTGAAATGTTAAAATCAGGTAATCTCCTGAGTGGGAAAGGAACCCACAGGATCACCCAGCCCAGCCCTGTCCCTGCCCAGACCCCCAACAATCCCCCCTGTCCATCCCTGGCAGTGCTGCCCAAAGGCTCCTGGAGCTCTGGCAGCCTCGGGGCCGTGCCCACTCCCTGGGGAGCCTGGGCAGTGCCAGCACCCTCTGGGGGAAGAGCCTTGCCCTGAGCTCAGCCTGAGCTGCCCTGGCCCAGCTCCAGCCGTGCCCTGGCTCCTGTCCCTGTCCCAGAGCAGAGATGGGAGCTGCCCCTTGCTGAATTCACCCCTCAGTCTCCTCCTGCCAGAATTCCCTTCCTCCTGCAATGGACAGGAATGGAAGGTCAGGGATATCAAACCAGCCAATGTCCAGTTTAGTTCCAGGCTCTCCTGCCTGGGCTCAGCTCCAGGAGCCTTGCAGGACCCAGGAGGGCACTGCTGGATGAGGGTGGGCAGCATGGAATTGCTTTGGATGCAGTGTGTGGGGTTTTTTTTTTTTGTAGAAAACACCATTTCATCCATTTTTTTTTCTTTTTTTTTCCATGCAAACACATTGGTTTTGATGAAATATTCATGGGAAAATTGTTTCTCTGGTCCAGGAGCAAACTTTTAATAAGTGAGTGACAGACTACAAGAACACTTTGCCGCATGTTTGGAGCCCTGACATTGGACCCCAAGGAAATCCTGATCCTCCAGAAGGGACTGGAGCAGGGAGCTCCCACTCCATGGCAAATCCCCTGCACCAGAGCCTTGTTTTTAAGGTTGACTCCCCAGCACATTTTTGACCTGAGATCCCATCCCAGATCTTGGCAGCTTTCCCAGTTCAGCTTTAATGGAGACTTTCCAGCAAGACATTTCACTTTTGACAAAAAAAATAAGCAAACAAGCGAAGGGTGGAAAAAAAAATACTGTATTTAGCAAATTCCCTGCTCAGCCTCTTGGCTGTCTCCATCCCAAACCAAAATCTGCTTCTGTTCCTGCAAATAAAGCCTGTTTTGGCTGGATCCAGAGCTGCTCCTGGCCATCCTTCCAGATGGGAAGGGAATCTGGTTCTTCCCAGCTGCTGGTGCCTCACAGCCCCTCCAGATTTGGGGTCCCTGCAGAAGAATGACCTGAGCTTGGTCCTGGACCTCAAAATCCACTTGGCCAAGGGGGAGAAGCACCTTGGAGGGTGTCACAGACATGTTTTATGAAAAAACCTTTCCTTAGGATTTTTTCTCCTGAGAAGCTGAGAGGCCTCAAGAACAAAATGTAAACAATGGTTATCTGCTGCTGTGGAATGCAACAGGTGCATCTGGGATTGGTCTCATGTGCTTGTTTCTAATTAATGGCCAATCACAGTCCAGCTGTCTAGACTGTCTTGGTCAGTCACAAACCTTTGTTATCATTCCTTTCTATTCTTAGCTATCCTTTCTTCTATTCTTTTAGTATAGTTTTAATATAATAGATATCACAAAATAATAAATCAGCCTTCTGAAACAGGGAGTCAGATCCTCGTCTCTTCCCTCATCCTGAGACCCCTGTGAACACGGTCACAGGAGGGGATAGAGAAGGAGCAAACCCCTGCCTGGGGAAATTCTGGGGAGCAGCAGGCAGACTGTCCTGGCTCTCCTCTCTCTGGGTCTCAGGGAATGCAGGTGCTGCTCTCTGGGATGAAGGGATGAAGGGTTCTGGCTGGACAAAGCAGCCCCACGGTCAGGAGCAGCTGCTACAGGGGACAAAGGAGGAGCAAAGGAGCCTCAGGGGGGCCCTTGTGGCTCTGCACAGCTCCTGACAGGAGGGGACAGCCGGGGGGTCGGGCTGTGCTCCAGGGAACAGGGACAGGAGCAGAGGGAACGGCCTCAGGGCAGGCTCAGGTTGGACATCAGCAGGAATTTCCCCATGGAAAGGCTGCTCAGGCCTCGGCAGGGGCTGCCCAGGGAGGTTTGGAGTGCCCATCCCTGGAGGTGTCCAAGGACGCCTGGATGTGGCACTCAGAGCTCTGGGCTGGGGACAAGGTGGGGATTGGGCACAGCTTGGACTCGATGACCTTGGAGGGCTTTTCCTGCCTCAGGGATTCTGGGATTCTGTAAGTCCTTAAGGAGTTACAAGTACCAGGCTGATTTAATCCTCCATGGATGGCTTCCTGCACACAAATTTTACCTGGAAATTGTGGAGCCCTTTCCTGACAACCAAAGAGGAAAAATAAAGATTCTGAGAGCAATTTGGTGACACCTCAGTGCAGTGGGTTGGAAAGGGTGAGGAGCCAAAGCGCTGCAATTTAAAATTGCAAAATGCCTCAGGGAGGATCAAGAAATGGAGGGGAAGATAGACATGGAAATATCCAGGGAGCTACATGGAGAACATGGACTGGAAAGCAGAAAATACAGACAGAGGAGTCCTCAAACACAGTTAACAAGGGCTGGAACATGAGCAGGGCTGGGAAACATTTGGGTTCCAGTGCTCAGGGATCAGCAGAATTCCTCTGGGCATCCTTAGGCTCTCAACACCTGGCAGGAGAACTTCCACACCTCCTTCTGCCACCTCCTGCTGCTGCTGGCTCACCACAGGTGCCAGCACAGTGGTGGCACCTTTGGATGGCCACTGTGTGAGGAACTGGACCAGCCCCAGTCACACTGACATTCATCTTTGTACCCAGCAGCACCAGGAGAAGGAATCCATTGGCAGTGTGTCATGATCTGTCCTCATGGACGGGTTTCATGATGGTTCATGGGTTGATCTCAGGGTGCAAAAAACTGACACAGCACAGGAAGTTTGCAGTGATAATCAAAAACCAATGCACCTTTATTGAATGACCACAGCAAAACATGATAGAGAGATTAAGGGAAAGAAAAGATAGAGAAAGAGAGAGAAAAGTGAGAGAGAAAGAGGGAGGTATAGCTACCAAATGTAGAGATGAAGTCCTTTGGTCCAGTCCAGTCAAGGATCCACCTGTTACGTCATGGAGATCTCGAAGTCTCTCGCTAACTCAGAGGTTTTTATTATGATAACTCTATTGGAAATTGCGAGGGGGGGAAACAGATACAATAAGGAATAGATGTAACAGGTAGTCCATGTTCTCAGCAGTAAGCGAGAGCCATTGTTTTCTTGGTCCAGCGGTCACAACCTGCAGGCAAACATCTGGCTTTGGTCAGCTTGCCTCCCCCACACACCTGCCCCGGGCTGGGGGTTTCAGTCCCAGTCCTTGGGAGGAGCAGAGGGGCCTTTTCCCATGGGGGTTTCATGTCTCAGTCCTTGATGGAGAGGCTTCTCACATCTCTGCCTGTCTGTCACGGTGATTGTAAAACAGGTGAGGGTCTTCTGTGGGAGACCACCTGAGCTCAGGAGAATTCCAGCCAGGCTGAGAGGTGGGACAGCTTCCAAGGCTGTTGTTGCTAAAAGGGCACAGTGCCCCCTTCTTCTCATTGGGCTCAGTGTAGCACACAGCAAACAACACCTGTGAAAACAATGGCTTAGCACTGTGCTCTCAGGTCTCAGACGTATGACCCCACAAGATCAGGAGACAGGAGGGGTCCTGTTTCTTCAGTGGTCTCCCCAATGATGATCGTGAGGCAGATGAGGGGTATTTCGGCAGACTCTCACTGCATGTGAGACTGGATGTGTTTGGGTGAGGAAGGGTCCCACTGCCCCTCCCCAGGCCAGTCCTGCTCCTCACCAGGAGCACCCACAGCTCCTGCTCCTGCCCCACCCTGGGTAAAGCAGCCGGATCAGTAAAGCAGCCAAGGAGGCCCCTCCCTGCCCCGGTGGATTTTGGGGTGCCTGGGTGGCTGTGCTCCCCCCGTTTCCAAGGACAGCTGGCGTGAGGAAACATCAAAGGGGACTTTGCAGCTTCCTCCAGCACAGCAGCAGCTGGGAGCTGAGCTATTAAATATGCACAGCCTGGCAGAGCACACGTAGCACTTAGCTGGCCTCTAATTAAGAGGCAGCTGCTTCCTCATCCAGGGGAAAAAGCCTGCTGGAAGACACTGGAATTTCCCTGTGTGATGGGTGATTAATGAGGAGCCCTGAGCTCTCTCCTGCCTGGCTCTGAGATGCCTGGGGGACCCTGCAGCCCTCCAGAGCTGCTGAGTGGCTCTGCTCAGGACACTCCCAGCCAGGCAGGGGGCTGGGATCTCACTTCAGCTGAGCTGGAGCTGCAAGGTTGATGCTGGGAACAGGTGGAATAACTTTTGGTGATCCATGCCAGCTCCAGATCTGCTTCCTGTGCTGAAGAGCTTGGAAGGAATAAAAGAAATATCTTGTTGCCTGGAATCAGCCCCTCCATCCATGAGCTCTGCCTCCCCACTGGTTCTTCTCATTAATTAATTACATTTGTATTCACGGAACACACCAGTTTCCCAATCATGGGCCAAGATCCCACCTTGCTGGGGTTGGAGCAAAGAAGCAAAATGAGATTCCTCCTTCTCCAAAGAGCTCCAAGTCTGGAAAAGAGGTGACTGCAGTCAACCAGCCATGGAGTGTGAAGGGATTATCCTCTCCTGAAGGGATTTTGGGGAAGTGCTGAGGCAGTGGGATGCCAAAGGTGCCTTTTGTGCCATTCCCAGAATGCTGGCATATGGAAAGCCCAAGTGGCTGCTCAAAGGAATGCTCCTCTGGAGGACATGGGATCCATGGGCTCAGCTGGGACACACAGGGGCAGCACCTCCTCTTCCATCAGTCCCCTTGTCCATCGGTGGGGAAAGAGGCTTCTGGGAGGTTCCAGGAGCTTCACACAGGGCCAGCACCTCCTTTTCCATCAGCCACCTGAAGCAGGAGGCTTCCAGAAGCTTCCAGGAGTTCACCCATGGTCAGCATCCCCTTTTTCCTCATCCAGGTGGGGATGGAGCCTTCCAGGAGCTTCCAGGAGCTTGGCTGAGCAGAGCACCCCCATATCCCCTCCAAAAGGGGGAGAGCAGGTCTGGGAGCCTCAGGAGGAGCTGGACATGGATCCTCCTGCTCAGCACCGTTCCCGTGGATGGAGGGGATCAAAGCCACCCTGGCTCACACTCAGCAGGATGCAGGGTGAGTTCTGAGTGGCTGCACAGCTCCCAGACAAAGCTTCCCCTTAACGAGAGTGGAGTCATCAGGGATGAGCCAGTTATTTATGCAGAGCTGATGCTGAGAGGAGATTGGGAGGTGCTTCCCATTCCCTCAATAATGAACCACAGCCTCTCCCTGCTGCCCACTTCTCTGCCCCAATTCCCAGCCCCTGCTGAGAACTGGGTGCCCACTGAAGCCAAATTGCCACTCAGCCTCTTCCACCAGTTACACAATGCCTCAATTCCAGGCATGAGAGGAGATGGATAGGAATGGGGGGGAAATCCCACTTGAGTCCCGTATTTATTTATATATTTAAAGTGAAAAATTAAACAGCAAACAAACCCTGTATCTCTATCAAAGCCAATGGGATGAAAAGGATTTGCAGTGGTTTTGCTCACTGTTCTACTTCTGCCGTTTCAGCGAAATCCATGGATAAATTCTTCCCAGTGTTTCCCAGAGCCTTCATGGGGAAGCACAGGCACCCAGGTATGCAGGCAGTGGGCAGGTAAAGCACAGCTTAAGGATTTTGGGAGCAGGGCCCAGCTTGGCAGCACATCCCAGATCCTGTCTGGGAGGTGGAAGGGTCACAGGGATTTTTGCATAATCCCTCCCAAGGATCTGAGCTCTGGAATCTGCAAATATTTGTCCAAGGTAAACAAAAAGAAGCTTGCTTGGGATGAAACACAGTGAGGAGCCATCCTGGGATGAACTTCAGAGGGAAAACAGGCTGGAGCATGGAATGGAGGCTGCTGCAGGGATCAGCTCCAGAGCAAGGCTGGGATCTACTCCAGTGCATCCAGCCCTGATGGGAAACCTGTGTGTGATTTCCCTGGGAATCCTCTGCCCTGGCACTGGGGTGTCGCTCACCTGGGCAAAGCTCTGTGGTGGGAGGTGTCCCATGTTCTTGTTCCCTCCCTTGCTCTGTGGTGGGAGGTGTCCCAAGTCCCCCTGACCCCATTCCTAGGGGTCCTGAGTCCCTATTCCCAGGTGTCCTATGTCCTTGTTCCAGGTGTGCCATTCCCCATTCCCAGGTGTCCCATGTCCTCATGTCCCCATTCCCAGGCATTCCATGTCCCCATTCCCAGGCATTCCATGTCCCTGTTCCCAGGTGTCCCATGTCCCCATTCCCAGGCGTTCCATGTCCCCGTTCCCAGGTGTTCCATGTCCCCATTCCCAGGTGTTCCATGTTCCTGTTCCCAGCTCCTCAGCTCAGAGGAATTGTCTAGACTGGGGAACTAAAGGGATGAGGCTCTCTGGGCAGACAAGGAAGCACTGGGAGATGCTTCCTTGGACATAAAGTCAGGGAAGAACGGGAAGGAATGGAGCTGAATTCCCAGATCCAACCAACCTTTCTGACAGGGAACAGTCAGACACCCCCTCCTTGCTTTGCACACTTGGGCAGATGCTCATTTCCCTCTCCACAGGTTCCTTTTTCCACCAAGTTTGACTCCAAATCTGCTCCCTGCTCTCCCAGCACTGATTCAGGATGGACCTTGACCAGTTTCCCTGTGCCCAGAGGCAAAGGAAAAGGAATTTATGAGCCACCCATTTGTTTTTCTCCTGTGGACTGTTTTCAACACTTAAAAATATAATGCAAATGGAAGTGACTTAGCTTCTAAATATCCTGAAAAATGCCCACTCCAGCAGTCTGGAGAATTACCTCTGCTGGGATGTTGGGAGATAAATCACCAGGAAGGGGAGGATGGATTGGCCAGCAGTGAACAGCTGATGTGGGAGAGGGGAGGTTTGTGCTTAACTCTGGGACCTCCTGGGTGGATCCTGCTGCATTCCCACTGCAGAAGGTCCCTGCCAGTCCAAAGGCAGGCCCTGGGAAGCTGCTGGGTCCCTTCCAGCGCACAGCATAACTCAGCTTTTCATCCTCAGGAAATGATCCTGCTGGAGCTGAAGGGGCTGCTGGTGCTGGGAATCAAGTCAGGATCCTCGGGAAACAGGAATGGTGGAGGTGGAGCTGCAGGGTGCAGTCAGGAGCACAGATGGTGATCTTGGGCAGCACTGCACCATCCATCCATCCATCCATCCATCCATCCATCCATCCATCCATCATACATCCCTCCCTTCATCCATCCATCCATCATCCATCCATCCATCCATCCATCCATCCATCCATCCATCCATCCATCATACATCCCTCCCTTCATCCATCCATCCATCCATCCATCCATCCATCCATCCATCCATCCATCCATCCATCCATCCATCCATCCATCCATCCATCCATCCATCCATCCATCCATCATCCATTCATCCCTTCAGACTGGCAGGGAGGATGCAGATATAAATCCATGAGGGTTTTGGAGGGAACTGCAGAGGGACTCGGGGGTCCCCAGAGGATGACTCCAGGCAGGAGCAGGAGGAACGGGGCCAGTCCTGGTGCAGCTTCACAGAGAGAGTGGAAAAAGCCCCACTGGGAGGAATCAGGCTCTCCTCTCATCCCAGGGAGAGCAGAGGTGGGTGGGGGAGGCAGGGAAGGAACCCTGTGATCCTTTCCTATGGAAAAGGATGGGGAATCCAGACCTTGGGACTTCCCAGAACAGGCACAGGGGCTGTGGTGAAGCTCAGGGGGCTGGGACCACTCATGTGCTTATTCCTGTGAGGGAGAATAAATGCAGTGCTTTAGTCCTTCTGCATTGGAAATAAACATTCCAGGAACAATCTATGGCAAAAGGAATTCACTCTCTCAGCTCTTTAAGGAGGCTTTACACAAGCCCATAAAATTCCAGTGTCTTAGACATGGTAAGAACTGTTATTTACATGTGGCATAGAATTATCAGCTCAGTCTTCCCCAAAAAGAAGCTTTAAAGGAATGAAAACTGATCACAGGTGACAAGTTCTGTCTTTTCCTAAATGATCCAGAGGACTCAGGGCTTGGGCAAGTTGAATGTGGAGAAATGGCTCAGCAGAAAGAAGAGAAAGTGGTTTGGAGGGGACATGGCACAAGTGGGTGGCTCAGGAGCTGGGGAGAGGAAGAAAAGCCTGTGGAGCTGCTGCAGGGGGTACTGAGCAGGGTCCATGTGATGGGAAGGTCTTTGGCTCTGCCACCACATAGAGAGGATGGATGAGAAGCCAAGGAGACTTTGGGAATCAGAAGCTTCAGGAAATTATGTCCACAGGGGTGAAATTTTCCCAGATTGCCATGGGAAGAGACATAAATCCAGGTGAGAGGGAAGCGGATTGGGAGTAATGCTGGTTTCGAAAGGAAGAGAGGTTTCAGTGGACAGCCCATCTTCAAGAGGGGCCCAATCCTGGGAAGAATTCCTGGTAAAACATCTCATGGCCCCAAAGATTCTTCCCTGGCAGGGTAGGCAGGCCCTGGCACAGGGTGCCCAGAGCAGCTGGGGCTGCCCCTGGATCCCTGGCAGTGCCCAAGGCCAGGCTGGACACTGGGGCTGGGAGCAGCCTGGGACAGTGGGAGGTGTCCCTGCCAGGGCAGGGTGGGATGGGATGAGCTTTAAGGTCCCTTCCCACCCAAACCATTCCATGATTCCATGGACTGGCATCAATGGGTGATCCAGGCTGTTCCTTGGCACAATCCCCAGCCTGTGATGTCACTGAGGTGCCAACACAGTGCCAGGTGCTCTGGCTCTGGGCAGGCTTTTCCCTGGGGCTGGCAGAGCTGTTTGGAGTTCGGAAGGGCTCAAGAAGTGCTGAGGATTTTCAGGCATTTCTGTGCTCATTTGGGAATGAAATCTTTGCCATGCCCTGGAAATGGAAGCCTCTTTGATGCTGAGGACAACACGGATTCTCTGCCTCCTTAAATCCCTGTACAAACCTGCCCCTGCTCTGCCTGGGGCTGACTCCCACTGAAATTCAGCCTGCCCAGGCCATCCATGGAGCTGAGGTGCCCCAGCCTGCCCTGCCCCCAGCTCTGTTTTCCAGGACTATTCCAGCAGGACAGGCAGGACAGCTCCCAGGGGAGCACACCTTGCCCGGTGCCTTTTTCCCCCACCAAGCTGCAGGACTGCTGCAGGCGCTGAATCAGAAATTGCTCTCCATCCCAAGGGAATTCTCCTCCCTCCTGGGTGAAAACAGCCTTTCCCAACCCCACCAGGAGCTGAGGATTAGAGCAGAATAAAGAAGCTGGAGAAACACAAGAGGAGGGGCTTTGGAGTTTATTTTCTGTCCCTTGTCTACCCCTCCGACATCCAGCGGGCGATGCTGCCTTAAAAGGCAGAGTTTCTGACTCACTGGGGAGGGGAAAGGTTTATTTTGGGGTTTCCAGCACTGGTGTGAATTTCAGATCTCATTCAGCAGCAGCTGACTCGCTCATTAATTGATTCTGCTCCAAGGCTTCCTTGTTATCCTTCACTGCCTTTTCCTCCTTTGCAGGATGTGTCCCCACTGGAATTTGCCATCATTTCCAAGGAGAAAAGCTCTGTCCTGGGACCCCAGAGTGTTCCCTGCTCCCTTTCCTCAGCCTGTTCCTCTCTTCCCTGTTGTGTGTCACCCATGTCCTTTGAGGTGCCCCCTCTGCCTCGAGTCTCCTGTTCCCCTGCAGTCTCTGCCTTCCTCTCCATGAGTTTTCCCTCTTCTTGACTTCCACCCTTTTCCCAGCACATCATAAATCCCTTAAACCCTCCTGGCTGCCCTGCTTTGGGACTTTAACAGCGCTGGCAGGTCAAAGAGCAGGTAAGACAGGAGAGGCAATAACCCAAATCATTGTCTGGTATCTCATAAACCCAGTTTATTTTGAGCAGTACTGCCCTGAAATGCCTCATTTTGTCCCTCCCTTGCTCTCTGACTTGTGTATTAAACAAGCTCCCCAGGGATGGAGCACCAGAGGTGCAGGAGTGATGCTGAATTCCAGAATCCCAGAGTGGTTTGGTTTGGAAGGGTCCAACATCATCTCTGCCTTCTGCAAGGTTATCCAGAGCCTCATCCCACCCTTCCCGGAACAAGAGCCAAGTGGAGCATCCCCAAAACCACAGCTGGACCTCACACATCCCCTTCCAGGTGCTGTTCCTGGGGCTCCAGCCTTCCCCACACATTCCCAAGGAAAAGCCCTGGCACACCCAGCACCCTGAGTGTGTCCATCAGGGCCTGCCTGACCCCAGGATTTTGGGAGCTTGGGGAGCACCAGCTGGACAAAAAACCAGAGCCTGAAGAGGCATCAGCAGCTGGGGAAAATTTGATTTCAGGGCTGGGTTTTGTCAGAATGAAGATGTCTCTAGAAAATGATTTTAATATTTCCCTCAGCATTTTCTATCAGTCATTAAAAAATTAAAGCCGAGGGTTTATCTGAAGTGGTTTTGTGAGAAGTTCAACAGCCTCCACAGGAAAAACTTGGGGGGAAAAAGGAGTAGTTTAGGAAAAAATATTCAATTATCCATCAAAATAGGACTTAACTGGGGAAATATTAAGCAGCTGTAACAATATTGGATCAGGAGGGAAATCGCTGCAGACAGAAGCTCATTTCTCGGCGCTGATTTTTCATCAAAGCTCTCCCTTTTCTTCTGCCTCAAAATTTCAGTTGAAAATATGATTTCCTATCCCTACAGGAATCGGAAACTTTCTGAAATCAATTTGGTTTAGTCAAGAATCCAACTTCCCACCCAGGAAGAGTTTGGGCAGGAAATCCTTGCCCATCTGTCCAAGTGACACCCTGTTCCCATCCCCCAGACCCCTCTCCTGCACATCCCAGGAATTGCTGGTGAATTTGTTCAGAAATACTCAGAGTCCCCAAAGAGGTCATTAAGCATTTCTTGGATTTTATTCCCTCCTCGCTGTTTTCCTCTTTTTTCCCTTGATTTTTTTCTCCTCTGAGCATGATAAAAGCCTCACCTGGCATCTGGACTTCCTGTTTTTGTTGGGATTTGGGGCCATAATGAGCATAACAGACTCCCTCAAATATTGATCCTTATCCAATGAGCTGCATATTCATGGGAGAGGCCCAAAGGAGCTAGTTTTGCCATAAATCCATGAGTATGGAATAATTGATGGCACCTCATTGATTCGGGGTTGTTGTGGCTTTGGGATGGTGCATGGGGACACAGGAGCTGTGCTGGGCATTCCCAGAGAATGCCTGGGAACAGCATCATGCACATGCTGGGACAGCTGCATGAGCTGCAGGCTTTCCCGAGCTTTCCCTGACCCCTGCATTTTCCCTGTCCTGAGCACTCAGGATAAATTCCCAGCACATGAGGGCAGTGGATGGAGAAACCTCAGCAGTCAGCAGGAAGAATCCACCCGGATTCTCCACATGCAGCCTTCCAGCTTTCCTCAACATCAAAGGGCCCCTTTGCTCCATTCCTAATTTGGCTTTTTCCAAGAGCAAAACCATCCCCATTTACCGATTAGAAGGCAGGCAGGTGCTGCTGAGGAAAATGCTGACACTTCCCTGCTGAAGTGCAAGGTTTTTCATGGAAGCTGTGCCAAAGGCAAGGATTTGGTCAGCTGGGAGCCACTCGCTGGCACAGCCGGCTTTGGCCTCGGGCTCCGTGAAAGAGGGGGCTCCCATCAAATCCCTAATTGGAGAATTCGGTGCTGCCTGAGCAGAAAGCAAACAGCACCTGCCAATTTCTCCAGGTCTTAAAAGCACTGGAGAGGGAGATTCCTCTCAAGGATAATGAGCCATGGAATATTTGTCACAGAGCTGAGCAGCTGATGTGACACTGCCGCAGCTCGGGGCTGCTGCTGGGCTGGGCAATGTGCCCTGCTTGTTAATGAGCTCCTGCAGCCGGGGGTTCCCAGGGATCCCCTCTGCTCAGGAGAGCTTGGAATGAGTGCCAGCTCCTGCCAGAGCCTGGCTCCTGCCAGGAGCAGCAGTCCCAGGGGGAGCAGTGATGTGTTGTGGTGCCCCATGGACATGGGGGCAGTTTGAACGTCACAACCTCATCACTCTGCACAGCTCCTGAAAGGTGCCTGTGCTCAGCTGGGGCTGGGCTCTTCCTCCAGGAACTGACAGAACCAGAGCACACAGCCTCAAGCTGTGCCAAGGGAGATACAGGCTGGATATTAGGAAAAAGTTTTTTACAGAAAGGTGATAAAGTTCTGGAATGGCTGCCCAGGGAGGTGGTGGAGTCCCCATCCCTGGGTGTGTTTAACAAAGCCTGGATGTGGCACTCGGTGCCAGGGTTTAGTTGAGGTGTTGGGGCTGGGTTGGACTCCATCTTTTAGGTCTCTTCCAGCCTGGGATGGTGGAGGTGGAGCTGCAGGGTGCAGTCAGGAGCACAGATGATGATCTTGGGCAGCACTGCACCATTCATCCACCCATCCATCCATCCATCCATCCATCCATCCATCCATCATCCATTCATCCGCCCATCCATCCATCATCCATCCATCATCCATCCATCCATCCATCCCTACATCCATCCATCCATCCATCCATCCATCATCCATCCATCCATCCATCCATCCATCCATCCATCCATCCATCCTCCATCCATCCATCCATCCATCCATCATCCATCGATCCATCATCCATCCATCCATCCATCCATCCATCCATCCATCCATCCATCCATCTATCATCCATCATCCATCCATCCATCATCCATCCATCCACCATCCATCATCCATCCATCCATCCATCCATCCATCCATCCATCCATCCATCCATCATCCATCCATCCATCCATCATCCATCCATCATCCATCCATCCATCTATCCATCCATCCATCATCCATCATCCATCCATCCATCATCCATCCATCCATCCATCCATCTATCATCCATCCCTCCATCCATCCATCATCCATCCATCCATCCATCCATCCATCCATCCATCCATCCATCATCCATCCATCCATCCATCATCCATCCATCATCCATCCATCCATCCATCCATCCATCCATCCATCCATCCATCCATCATCCATCCATCCATCATCCATCCATCATCCATCCATCCATTCATCCATCCATCCATCCATCCATCCATCCATCCATCATCCATCCATCATCCATCCATCCATCCATCCATCCATCCATCCATCCATCCATATATCCATCCATCCATCCATCCATCCATCCATCTGTGATTCTGTGAACTGGGACACCTCAGCATCTCCATGGTGGGTCTGCCCAAGCCCTCAGGCTTGGATTGTTATGGCTCCCAGAACTGCCTTGGTGCTTGGAAGAAGCGTTTGGGAAGTTGTTCCTCTGAGCTGAAGGATTGGCCATGGCCTTTGGGAAACTGCCTTTGGAAAACTGCCCCTTCCAGGTGATGCACCAGGCCCAGGAGGTGAAGATACCTGGAAGAGCTGCTGGGGGTGGAGCTGAAGAGAGAACATGTCTAAAAAATATTCCAGAAAAAATGGAATTTGCCTTCAAGCAGCACAGCCCCATCCATGCAGGAGAAAGGGTCAGGAAGGGTCCCCCAGTCCCCAGGGAATCCAGGGCTGCATCCTCATCCTGCTTAGAGGAAGAACTGGGGACTCTGGCTCAAGCCCAAGGGTTTTCCTTGGCTCTGAGGGGTGGCCCTGGGTGACCCACACACAGGTGTCTGTACTGGAGCCATCTCCAGGTAGGGAACTGGATTCCACTTTGGTGCTTCTGTCTCTGGGAAAGTTTGGATTTGTCAGACTGGCAAGCAAGACAGCTTCCAGAAACTATGGCAAAGCAAAACTGCATACAAAACCCCTCGGAAACAAACTAACAAACAACACCACCAAAACCCCCACCAAATAAACACAACAAAAAACTAAAAGAAACAAAACAAGCCAAAAAAGTGATTCTGAATGGAAAGAGTGCAGAGTTAGGTGGGATATGGGGAAAAAATCCTTCCCTGGGAGGGTGGGCAGGCCCTGGCACAGGGTGCCCAGAGCAGCTGGGGCTGCCCCTGGATCCCTGGCAGTGCCCAAGGCCAGGCTGGACACTGGGGCTGGAGCAGCCTGGGACAGTGGGAGGTGTCCCTGCCATGGCAGGGGTAGGAATGGGATGAGCTTGAAGGTCCCTTCCAACCCAAAACATTCATGATTCTGTAAAAAAACTTAGAAAACTCTGACATCACCATTTGCATTTTGGGCTGGCTCTGTCCCAAGAAACTTTGGTGCCAATGAACATTCCCAGTCCAGCTCCATCCAGACATGAAATCCCTTCCTTGGGAAGCTGGAGCACTCTGCCCTCTGACAGTGGATTTTTGTCTCTGTTCATCCCCACTGGCCTTTTCTAATTGTTTTTTTCCTGAATTTCCATATAATCCTGTTGAAATGGGACAACCAGGATGACCCTTGGCCGGCAGGGTGCAGATCCCTTCCTGCTGTTCTGCTCTTCATTCCTCACCCTTCCACGCTCCCTCTGCTTCCTGCTGATCAGAGCCCACCAAAGTCCTCACAGCCTTGTCCAGCTCTTTCCCTTCCCAACCAGGAGTTTTTTGGAGCTCATTCCTGTACTCAGGAATGAGAAGGATTGATGATTATTTCCCCATCTACTTTCTTTTGCCTTTATTAACCTTTATCCTGAGCAATAAACTCCCAGCCCATGGATGTTGTTGATTCCTGCTCCCTTTCCCACCAGCAGCCTCAGATTTTGATGCTCTCTAACATACATCCCATGCAAATGTTGCCGCCTTTTCATTTGCTCCTTTTCAGGTACTTTAGGAATATTACACATCCCAAATCCCAGCAGAGACTTTTGGGGAGCACTCCTGGCAACCAATTTCATTTATTGCTGCTCTTTATTCCTCTTCCTTAACCTGTGATGTGTTCCCACCCAGGCCAAGGTTCCTGAGGAGCTCCAAATGAGTGAACGTGCAGGAGGCCTTTGGGAAATCCAGGATCACCCTCCTGTCTGTGTTTGCCAGCTCCTTCAAAGGGCCTAGATGTCTGAGGCATTTCTCCCTGCTGCTCATCCATTCTGCACTGCAGCTCCTCCCTCTCAGGTTTCTGTGGTTGAGATGACCCCAAGGTGTTAGAAAGTCTCTTTTTCCCAGCCCCACGACCAAAGAAGAAGTCAAGATTCCTCAGTTCTGCTTTTCAAGGTTGTCTATTTTTTCTTATTTGTCACATTCCTTCTCTGACCTGCAGGTCACGTTGTGGCACACTGCCTGTCTTTGGGGTGGTGTTAACATTTTATACTAAAAACTATGTTTACATTTTTTACAATAATTTTCCTATCCCTATCACCTATGTTAGACAGTCTGTCTCTACTCTAAACCAATCCAGAAGTGCCACCATCACAGCAGAAGATGGAGAAGAAGAAGAAGATGGAGAAGAAGAAGATGGAGAAGAAGATGGAGGAGAAGAAGAAGATGGAGAAGATGGAGAAGAAGGAGGAGGAGAAGGAGGAGAAGAAGAAGGAAGGAAGAAGGAAGAAGGAAGAAGGAGAAAGAAGGAAGAAGGAAGAAGGAGAAAGAAGGAGAAAGAAGGAGGAAGGAGGAGGAAGAAGGAGGAAGGAGGAGGAAGGAGGAGGAAGGAGGAAGGAGGAAGGAGGAAGGAGGAAGGAGGAAGGAGGAAGGAGGAAGGAGGGAGAAGGAGAAGGAGAAGGAGAAGGAGAAGGAGAAGGAGAAGGAGAAGGAGAAGGAGAAGGAGAAGGAGAAGGAGAAGGAGAAGGAGGAGAAGAAGGAGAAGAAGGAGAAGAAGGAGAAGAAGGAGAAGAAGGAGAAGAAGGAGAAGGAGAACACCCCCCTATTCCTCCATCTTGCCTCTTGAAGCCCCATTCTAAATCCCCAAAATTCTACTTTTTCACCCTGTGACAAATTCACTATCATTCTACTCAAACTCTTTTGGCTTGTAAATCCTCACACAAAGTTCGTAATTGTTTCCATGGACTAAAATCAAAGGCACAGGTGTTTTTGACCCCGTGCCAAGGTCTCTGAGCCCCTTGCAGGGTCTCAAATCACCCAGGGCAGCCAGAGGAATGTCCTGGGTTCTGACACTCCCCAGTGTTCCCAGGGCAGCAGTCAGACTGCTCTGTGCTTCCCAGCTTCCCTGGGAGCTCCTTTCAGACCTTGGCATCTCCTCTGCCACCTCCCTTCCCTCTGGCACCGGTGCCAGAACCCCAGCAAGGACTTCCCAGGCAGGGGAGAGCTCAGCAATTCCATATCTGGGCTCCTTGGCAAGGCTGGGACTCCAGCTGGGATGGACATTTTGTCATTAATCCCTTGATGGATTCAGGCTAAAATCCCCTCTTCTGGCTCCTCACCTCCTCTGATTTGTCTCTCCCACCACCCAAAGGCCCTGACCAAGGATCGTCTCCATGTTCCAGTGCAAAGAACCAAAGGAACGGGGATTTTCTGCTATCACTTTTCCATAACAAACCCCTGACCACCCTTGGATCACCTTTGGCTCCTGAGGATTTCAGCAGGTTCCCTGAGCTCCTCTCCTTCCCAGGATCTGCTGGGGAAGGACTGGGCAGAACTGAGGATCAGAGAAGGCTTTGCCTTTTCCTGTTTTTTCTCCATGGTAGTTTCCCCCAGTGCCCATCCAAGGGATAGGATGTCCCAGCGAGGAGCTGATCCAGACTGCAAGGCAAGATGTATTCTGCTACCATCTGTAGGGCAGTTGTCTTTTGTCTAGAGGGCAAATTCCTTATCTCTTCCACAATCACTCCTCCCTCAGGGAGACACCTGCTGATAACAGCTATGGAATGTCCCTGCATGGCTGATCAGAACTACAGCATCCCACTGGGAGATGTGAGCCCAGAGGGAGGAGCCAAGCATTCCTACCCGGATATAATCTGGAGATTCTGGAACACCAGCACAGCTTCTCCACTGGATTCCCCAGAGGAACAGCAGCTGCCTCTTCCCCTGGATCCTCAGAGGCAGATGCACCTTTCTCCAGGATCCCTGCTCCAGCAGAGCCACCCCTGACACTGCAGGAGGGCTGAGCCACAATTCCAATGGGACTGTGCCAGCACCCTGACCGACAGGGTGTCAGGCTGGGCTCTGACTCTGGCAGTGTTGTTCTAGTGTACTGCATTGTTTATTTCATCCTTTTATTTTCTTCCATATTAAAGAACTGTTATTTCCTGCTCCCATATTTTTTGCCTGAGAGCCCCTTAATTTCAAATTCATAGCAATTTGGAGGGGTGGGGAGGGTTCACATTCTCAATTTCAGGGGAGGCTCCTGCCTTCCTTAGCAGACTCCTGTCTTTCCAAACCAAGACAGGAGCCACCAAAACAGGCCCTTGGTGTGGTCTCTGCAGCCACGCCTGGGAGGAGCAGAGCTCAGCACCTGCCTGGATTTCCTGCCAGTTCTTGGAAATGTAACATGTGGCAGAGCTTTGGGAAGGGTTTAAGGAGTGCTGGGTATTTTCTTTTAATTTGTCATTTTTTTCCCCATGAATTAAAAAACATGGGGGTTGAAATGGAATTTTTCACCCACTGCTCCCTGCTCCCCTCAGCACTCTCCTGGGACCCTTCCAGCAGGGCCTGGAGTTGCTACAAACCCAAACCAGACCTTTTCAAAGTAGAATCATGGAATTATGGAATGGTTTGGGTGGGAAGGGATCCCAAAGCCCATAGCATTCCAAGCCCCTGCCATGGGCAGGGACACCTTCCACTAGCCCAGGTGCTCAGAACGTGTGGCTCATCCAGAGCCAGCTGGGCTGAGGGACACTGAGCAGAGAGGGAGATGGGAATACAACTTCCAACATTACGTACAACCCCAAATCCAGGATGCCATCCTCTTCTCCATCACAATAACCATACAAATTGCCAAAGTCCTTTAATGCTGTGAAAGCCTTTCCCCTCTACCACTCTTGGAAAACCTTTCCCATCTACCAGACTGGGAAAACCTTTTCCCTCCACAAGAGTGCCTTTAAAAAACAGTAACAAAAACCCCCAAATTCTGAGCTCCTTCTTACCAGGCCCATGTGTAATAGATGTTCCAAAATTCCATGACCCACCAATAAATGTCCTGAGAGGAGCTCTGTGCTGTTTCTGAGCTCTGAGGAGGGACAAGCAGAGCTCCCTGCCCACCACAGCTCTGATTTCCTGCTCTGCCCCACACAATCCCTGTCCCCTGCCCAAATTCCCGGAATAAAGGTTTGACTGTCATGAGCAGGGAGCTGCAGGGTCTGCACCACCTGGCAGCCGTTTCTCAGCTTCTCATTAATGCTTAACAAGGAGCTCTAGTGAAGCCTGAGGAGCTGGGAATGGAAGGACAGCACCTGGACTAGCAGACACCATCCTGGCATTCTGACACTCCACTTCCAGGGAGCTGCCAGGGTGAGGGGGTGAAGCTGCAGAGGAGGACAAGGGGAGGATGTCCCCACATCCATTCACACAATCCCTCGTGGATGCAGCTCCCAGCAGAGCCATGAGCTTCTGGAAGTGGTGGTGGCACAATGGCTGCTCCCAGCATCACGTGGGGAGCAAGGACCAGGGTGCTCCAGTGGCCTTTATAAAATCATGGAATGGTTTGGGTGGGAAGGGACCTTCAAGCTCATCCCATTCCTACCCCTGCCATGGCAGGGACACCTCCCACTGTCCCAGGCTGCTCCAGCCCCAGTGTCCAGCCTGGCCTTGGGCACTGCCAGGGATCCAGGGGCAGCCCCAGCTGCTCTGGGCACCCTGTGCCAGGGCCTGCCCACCCTGCCAGGGAACAATTCCCAATTCCCAATATCCCATCCATCCCTGCCCTCTGGCACTGGGAGCCATTCCCTGTGTCCTGTCCCTCCATCCCTTGTCCCCAGTCCCTCTCCAGCTCTCCTGGAGCCCCTTCAGGCCCTGCAAGGGGCTCTGAGCTCTCCCTGGAGCTTCTCCTCTCCAGGTGAGCACCCCCAGCTCTCCCAGCCTGGCTCCAGCCCTGGGAGCATCTCTGGTGCCTCCTCTGGACTCTCTCCAGCAGCTCCAGGTCCCTCCTGTGCTGGGCCCAGGGCTGGGGCAGCTCTGCAGGTGGGGCAGAGGAGCAGAATTCCCCCTGCCCTGCTGCCCACACTGGGGCTCAGCCCAGGGCTGAGGGGGTTTCAGGGCTGGGGCAGGTACAGCCCTCACCCAGCAGCACTCCAAATCTTCTCCCAGATCTTCTCTCCAGCCATTCCTGGCTCCCTGTGGGTTGCCCCAGACAGGGGCAGGATTTGCTCTGTGGCAGAGCAGAAGGACAAATCCTCCCAGTGGGGAAGGGGCAGTGGAGCAGCCTCAGCTGCAGGTACACAACATTTGCTGCCCTGGGATTTACCCAGATGCTTTTTCTGCCTCTTGATTTTGGCCCAGAGAAGGGCCCTTGGCTGGGCACAAGGGGGGCTCTGCTGAGGACCCCATGGCTGGGTGATCAGTGCCTTCCACCTCCTACCTGTCCACACTCCGGCTTTTCAACCACCTGCATGTATTTGTGGGCTCAAATTCCCTTCCTGAGCTATCCCCCCAGAGCAGCCTTTACAAACCTGCCCCAATAAAAGCAGCAGTCAGAGTGCTGAGTGCAGCCCTGGCTGCGGGAGGAGCTGCACACAAACTCCAAAATGTCACTTTGGAAGTTCACACTTCATCTTTTTTAGCTGTGGAGGGGAAAGATCCTCCCCAATGCAAATTAGCACTGCAGCAAAGATGCCAAAGCTTCTTTGCCTCCCCCAGTCGTGGTGAGATTCAAGATTGCTGCATGATTAAGTCCTGGCAGCTTTGCCTCCCCTCCTTTTTCTAAAACAAACATTAAATTATGAAAATAAATGTAAAAAATCCCTTCTGCTCCTGCAATCTGGATGTTATGGATCCAATGGACCGGAGTCAGAATATAGAAATTCAAAAGGTTACAGAGAAATATCAGCTCTTCATCCTTCATTTCACAGCCTTTAAATCAGGATTAAATGATTGCATTAAGGCAGCCGAATATTAGAGAGGGAATTGGCTGAAATTTTGCAGGAATACTTCTAGTCAGGGAAAATGGAAATGTGGGGAAAACAAAATGTTTTGCAAATCCATATTTGTTTTGCAGCTTGTGCATTTATTAGAGACACTTGGGCAATGTCGCATTCCTTGGGTTCCCATCATTGTGCTTTTGAGAGTTTGAGGTTAATTAAAAAAGGAGAGAGAGAAAAGAGGATGTCCCAGTTTTCAATTGAAATGTATGTGGTTTGTCAAACTAATTTTCACTTTAGCCATAAGAAATTCTTTGCGTTTCTGCTTTTCCGAAAATTTCAGTTTGGCTTTAGCTTGGAACTGAGATTTGTGATTCAGTGAAAGATCTGTGTTTGTACAGAATTCGAGTTGCCACCAAATCCTCTCCTTTTGTGTTTTCCAGCTCCTCAATTTGCATCCTAAGTTTGGGGAGTTTTTGTCTTTAATTGCTCCAGTCTATTTTAATAAATACTCAGTCAGCAAATCAGTCAGAGGCACTTCTCCCTCCTTTCTTCTTCCTTTCATCTGCAAAACCCAGACGAGATCTGCATCAGGGCTGGCAACTGAAGGACACAGGAACGGACCTTCTCCACTCCCAGCTAATTTTTCCTGAGAAAAGCCCTGGAAAATTGTTGCGTTTGACCTTTTGGCATTTGCTGGGGATGAGCCACATGTGGGTTGTTGTCCTCCCTCCCCAGAGGTGCTCAGCACCTCCCTGTGCTTGGAATGCTGCCCATGGATGGAGCAGAGCTCCACTGGGAGCCCCCTGCATGGAGCCCCTCCTCAGAGAGCCACAGCTGTGGAGGGAAATCCCAGTGGAAAATGGGGAAAATCCGAGGTTTTGGAGGAGGGAGCTGAGGGGATGGACAACAAAATTCCCAGGAGGACTTTTCCATGTGCTGTTCAGTGAGGGAGTGCCACGGCCCATCCATGGCAGAAGGCCAAGGGTGCTGGGACCATGGCACTCCCCTGCATCCCTCAGATGCTGGGCAGGCAGGAAGGAGAGAGCCCAGACTGTGGAACACAGCAGGTGCCTCCCAGCTCCTCTTAGAAGATTTCCATCACCCAGTGAGGCAGGAGAGTGTTTCTATTTCCTGGGCAGATGGCAATAGGAAATGAAAAAAAAAAACAACAATGGAAAAAAAAAGGAAGGAAGTGTGCAATGCCTGATTGGGTGAGCACAGCTCCTGGGGCTTATCCTACATTTATTGTGGGAATAAAGTAAATATTTTTCTTTCCCAGGAGCAGACAACCTTCATTCATACTCCCAACCCTCCTGACAAAGCTGGGTTTCCAGCTGGGAAACCCAACAGCCGTGGCTGGGATTTGGTGAATCAGCCACCAAGGGGTGTGGGAAAGACAAAAAGCCCCCAGACCCTGGCTCCAGGTGGGAGCTCCCAAACCCCTCCCAAACTCCAGGTGGGATTGTTTTGGGACTGGAGCTGTTCAGGGCGTTTGCTTTGTGCTCCCCACTCCTCTCTCAGCTCCAGGTTCACCTTGCAGAGACCAAGGCAGGGTGGGTTTGTGACCTGGACACCAAGGCCACTGCAAGTATTGGCCTTCCTCCACAGAAGATTGCCTCTCTCCTGACCTCCAGCTGTGCTCAATGCTTCTTGCTTCCCTCCTTTTCCGAGTTCAGCAATTCCCAAATGCCCAAGTGTTCAGTGATGTTGGCACAACCCCATCCCTGTGCTGCCCACGGTGGCCGTGTCCCAGTGCTGGGGAACACCACAAAGCAGGACCCAAATCCATGAATTGAAGTAGCTGAGGGAAAATCTGCTTCCAAATGTGGATTCTGGAGCTGTGAGGAGCTGCAGGTGCAAAGCTGGAGTGGGAGAACCTGGACAAGGAGCAGCTCCTGGCTGTGTAGAGCAGCCCCCGGGGATGGGTGACTGTGCCCCACACCCAGGGTGTTCCTCCAGGAGGAAACTGGGAACTGAGGGAGCAGCAAGGAAAGGAGAAGTTTATCTGCCCAAACTTATCCTTCAACAGCCTCAGCACATGGAGCCAAATGGAGAAAAACACAGGTTTCAGCAGGAAAATCACTGCTGGGGCTACTTAGAGATCTCCCTGCTGCTGGCAGGGAGGGATGGATTGAGGGATTCCTGGCAGGATCCCACACTGCTGACCATGACGGGACTCTGGATCATTTCTGGGATGGAGGCTTCTCCATTCTGCCCCAGGGTCTGTGCAGATGGATCCTGCTGGGTGCCTGATCCCTCTGGCACCCACAGATTCCAGAGGGAGCCCCATCCTCCCCCTGCTCTGAGGGTCACATTTCACAGAGCCCTCCATCCTCCTTGCTCCCCACTCCCCATCCCTGTTCCCAGAGCAGCTGCTGCAGTGCCCAAGGCCAGGCTGGACACTGGGGCTGGAGCAGCCTGGGACAGTGGGAGGTGTCCCTGCCATGGCAGGGGTGGCACTGGATGCGCTCCAAGGTCCTTTCCAACCCAGCCCATTCCAGGATTCTGTGTCTCTTCCCCATATCTCAGTGTGAATTGTGTCTGTGCAGCCTCTGGGCTCCCACCCCAGCTCCAGCACAAGCCAGGTGAGCAGCTGGGGACTACAATTCCCCCTTTCCTACAAATCATAACAAAAACAGCTCCCCTGACATAACCCAATTGTTGTCAGAGAAAATGTTTCATTTGGCATTTTACCCCAAAAGGAGCAGTTTTCCTTCACCAAAATCTCTGTCAAGTTGTACTTTTGGGTCAGCCTCACGCTGGTATTTTTTTCTGGCTCACTGGCCAAACGCAGGGAACAATTCCTTGCAGATCCCTGCTCCTGCCAATCCCACAAGGCAGCCTTGCCCCCATCTGCAAAGAGCAGAAGGAGGTGGAAGATCTGAGCCTCACCAGCGCACCCAAACTGCTGCCAGCTCCCCCCAGGGCCCAGGAACACGAGGGATTGCACAGGAAAGTGAATTATTCTCTGAGCGCTCGCCCAGGGCGGGCGGGGCTGTGATTCAGAGAATGGATGCGGTTCGGATTTCACGGAAAAGCCGCGTTAGGGAAGGGAAATGAGATGCAGGCAGAGCCCACGTCAGAGGCAGCATTGATGTTTCCAGGAAAGGCAGAGCAGCCCTCAGTGAGAGCCCAGCACCTCCATTCAGGGCTGTTCCCAATTAGACTGATTACAGAGGGGATCTAATCACCACGGATCCTGGCCCGGAGCTATCGATAATTAAATATTTGCAGTTTCTTAGCGACATCCTGGGGATTTTTTTCCACTGCAGGACAGCTCTGTGCCTGTTGCTGCCATTACTTTCAGCCAACAAGGGCACATAAATCTGAGAAATTCAGAAAATAGGGAGAAATTACATTGTGAGTTCAATGTAACAAAAGGAACAACATTTTCCAAGGATTTCAACTGCAGGTCCCATGTTTTTTCTAGCAAATCCCACATCCCTCCTTCCACGGGGGGATTCCAGAGGAAGCTCTGCTCAAGCCCTGGCACCTGTGCAGTGGTGGTGGGGATGCAGGTTCCAGGCAGGATGGGTGGAAGGTGGGTTTTCCTTTTCACTGCTCATTCTGGGATTGATTTCCAGTGCTTTCCACTGTGTCCCATGGGGTTTTTGGTGTCATTTCCATCTCCATGGAAAGGGACTGTCTGAGGAACCAAATCACACCTTGGAAGGAGGGACTGACAGCAGCATCTTCTCATTTTTATATACATGATCAGGAGCTAATTGCTCCTGGTTTGTGGAGAGCTGGCAGCAGGATGCCCCAGTGAGCAGAGAATATTTGGGGTTCAGAGCTGGGGAAGCAGCCTGGCATCCCACACAGCAGGACCTTGCTCCTTCTGCTTGAAATGGGAATTCAGGGCAGAATTCCCTCCTTCCTTGAGAAAACTGAAGGATTGGGGTCCGATACGGAAATTTATGGCAGAATTCCCTCCTTCCTTGAGAAAACTGAAGGACTGAAGTCTGAAATGGGAATTCATGGCAGAATTCCCTCTTTCCTTGAGAAAACTGAAGGACTGGGATCTGAAATGGGAATTCATGGCAGAATTCCCTCCTTCCTTGAGAAAACTGAAGGATTGGGGTCTGATACGGGAATTCATGGCAGAATTCCCTCCTTCCTTGAGCAAACTGAAGGATTGGGGTCCACCAAAGCAACACCCAGGAACACGTGGGTGGCCCCGCCTCGGGCTGTAATTCAGAAATATCCAAAATTTCCTAAAATGCCATCTCAAGTTGCTGCCGAAAAAATCTCTCACTTTGGGCTCTTTGTAGCCCCAGGGCTCTGGATTTCTCTGCAAGATCCAGCCCTTCCAGCCTGGGCCCCGTGGTGCAGAGCATGTCTGGTTTTCAGAGGTTCTAACAACAGATCCTGAGCTTTTTAAAGAGCTCCTGTTATCAGGAACAGAGTCCCTGCGTCATTCCCAGCCTCAGCCTCCCATGCCTGCAATTTCCTACCCCTGGATCTTGATCTGTCCTTATCTGCAAAATTAGACATTGTTTTGCTATCAGGAATCTGCACCCTCTGGGGGGATTTTTGTGCTGTACTATTATTCACAAACTTCACTTTAATAAACTGAAGGATGGAGCTGCTTCTGTTTGGCACACTCGGTTTTCCAAGCCTTGACTCATCCTTGTGAGGCTTTGTCTCCCTTTTGCAGCATGACAACGTGTTTGAACAATGTGGATATCAACTCTGGGGGCACGGATTATCTCTCCCCATTGTTGCATGCAGAAATCACAGCACCTCTTTCTCTCCACTTGGCATTTCCCTATGAATAAACTCCTGGCTCCTGTTCACCATCCCCATTTCCTTATCTCAGAGTGAGCTCCCATTAAGTTGTTATCTCCGCTCATCTCCCAGTCATTGCTGGGGTCATGGCTTTATCATTTCTCATATCACCAATCTGATCTGTGCTGTCTGTGCCTTGATTGAGGCTCTTGTGTCTGGTGGGTTGGGATGCACATTGATCATAGAATCACAGAATCACAGAATATCCTGAGCTGGGGCCCACAGGGATAATCCCAGCTCCTGTCCCTGCCCAGACCCCCAACAATCCCCCCCTGTCCATCCCTGGCAGTGCTGTCCAAAGGCTCCTGGAGCTCTGGCAGCCTCGGGGCCGTGCCCATTCCCTGGGGAGCCTGGGCAGTGCCAGCACCCTCTGGGGGAAGAACCTTGCCCTGATCTCAGCCATTCCTGTCCCTGGCGCAGGGCAGAGATTGGAGCTGCAGTCCCTGTGAAATCACCCCTCAGCTGAATATGCCAAGCTGCTCCATAAGGAATTGACCCTTTCCAGCTGACCTGCATTTCTCAGTGTTTTTCCTGTAGCTTCCTCCAGCTCAGCTGGGAAGGAGTTGAGAGGTTTGGGGCTAGAAACATCCCCCAGGCAGCAGAGGGTGGGGGGCAGCTCTGTGGGGATTTGCCTCCCATGTGGAATGACACCATGGGGAAAGAAGTGACTCCTCACCCTCTTCCCCAATGAGAGAAGGATTTTAAGTGATTCCTGTGTGCATTGAGAGGAAGCTGCCACTTATTCATATCACACCTTTCTCCTCCCTGCTCTGTGTTTTCCATCATGGCTTTTGCCAGGATATTCCATTCTTCCCTTGCCAATTGGAAAAGAGCAAGTCCCAGAGCACCTGGCCACTTCCCTCACAGCATCCCAGGCTCCTGGAGGAGGAATGAGCCACCTGACAGCTCAGAAGTGACACCAGGCCCTGGTGCTGCAACCTGGTGCTTGTGGGGCTCACAGGGAGCTGCTCTTTTCCAAGGACAAAGCCCTGGGAGCCTCAGCTCTGTGTGCACCACAGCCCTGTGAATGCTGCACAGAAAATCCACCCAGCAGCTGCAGAAATCCCAGAGGAAATCCCAGCTTTGCTCCAGGTGGGATATCAAGACAGGCTGAGCAGCTTTGCTGAGATCATCACCCCCGGGGTTTGATTCCTGCAGGCCCAGCTGTGCTGGACACACACAGGGCTCAGGTGGGCACAAGAACACCTCAGCAGCACCAGGAACTCTCCCCAGAATCACCCAGGCCTCCTGAATTACCACTTGGAAAGAGGACGTGAAACAGCAGCTACCTGGGAGAGGATTTTGCAGGAAAACCAAGGGGAGGACAGATCTGTGGTCAGAGGTGCAGCTCCATCCCCTCCAGCTGCAGCAGCCCTGTAAACCCAGCTCCTGACACCAAAACCCAAAACCACACTGCGACAATACTGAAATCATAATCCCATCACATTAGGGAAGAAATTTGCTTTTAAGCATAATAATGCACCTTAAAATCTATTTTTAGATTTTAGAGACTTGGTTTGCAGGAGCCCCTGAGGGCAAGGCAGGAGCAGCCCCTGCCCTGTGGTGGGCTGAAGGCACAATCGCAGGGGTTTGTCCCTGTAAGGGAAATTAACCCACAAACACCAGAGGTTTATGTCCAAAAAGGAGACAGAGGAGTCCTGTAACTTCATTCAAATAAAGGGAGAGGCCACAGAAAATTTCCCTTGGGGTCTGTCAAGCTTTTGGAGGACACAGCCTCCTTTTTATCCCAATTTCCCAGCCACATTTCCCTCTCTCTTTCCCCACTGGCTGAGGCACTTGAGAGGTACAGACTTCCCAAAACACCTGAGATCCCCTTCTAATGTATAACCCTCCCTTTTAATTTTTAATTCTTATGCGAGTTAGGGCTTTCCCCAGTTGTTTCCTCCATCTTTCAGTATCCAATTTCATTGATCAGCAAACCTACAGTTTATTTGTAGAGGCAAATATATTTTTCCATTCATCAATCAGTGGAATCTTTCCCATTGTTTATCTCTCAGTGCCAGTTTTATCTGCCAGCAGACCCACAGCTTGTTTGTAAAGACAAATCTGTCACTGCTCTCAGTCCCTCATCCCAAGGCTGCTCCTGCCTGGCACCTGTGGTGGCAGTGCTGGTGCCCTGTCACACACTCCTCCCCACAGGGGACACCAGTGCTGCTCTTCTCCCATCTCCCTCTCTCAGCAATGGCCTTCTGTAGGAGCATCGGGGGGTGGGACAGTCGGGATGGACACCAGAGATCTCTGCAGCCAGGTCAGGAGCTTGGGGTTCATTGCAAAGGGCCTGGGTGCAGGTTCCTGCTGGGAGCTGCCAGGCACAGCTGGAGCAGGACTGAGAGAAGAGAGGGGGAGAGAGGATGAGAGGGTGAGAGAGTAAAAGGGTAAGAGAGTGAGGTTCCCATTACAATACAATAAATCTTCTTCTGTGTTGAATATTCTAATTCTCACAACCAATCTAGTACAAGATACAAATCCTACAGCATTTCCATACAGCCTATAAGAATCATTACATTACCATATTGTGTTACATTTTAAACACTAAAAACTCCTCTTTGGGCCCCTTCTGCCAAGCTGTGGGGTCTGCTCCGACTCTTGGAGCTGTCTGCAAGCAGAGGGTGTTGTTCCATCAAAAGGGGATCACCTTCAGCTGGCCACACCATTGTTTTCCAGTTGTTCAGTAACTGAGGGATCTCAAAGCTTGCTTTCATTTCAATCTCGCTTATAGTTTCCATATTCTCAAAATCTTTTGCCAGGCAATCATATTTATAAGGCTTTCCTATTTCATCTTCCCCAACAGCCTTCCAGCCCCTTTTTATGGTTGAGGGAGAGCAGCTGCTCCAGCAGGACCTTAAATCCCCCAAATGCTCTGTCTGCACGGAATACTGCACCTTTGGAGGCTGGGGATGAACTTTGTGCCACTTTAAAGGGGGCAGCTCGTCCTCTCCTGCTCTCTGCTGCTCTGAGGGCCTCTCTGTGCCCCCAGAGCTCTGCAGAGTGGCACAGACACCCCAGCAGCCCCAGGGCTCCTGTGCCCAGGAGAACGTGCTGGTGGCATCCATTCCCACCCGCCTTCTGTGATAGATGAGTAATGCAGTGATTGACTCTCACAATCAATGGACAAATCTCATGTATATAGGTTAAGAAAGGTTTTACAGATTTATAGTTCTGTTGTACCCCCTCACATGGTTATCAAGGAACAGCTGGGTTGGGACACCTGGGAGGGCTGGTTTGTCACTGTGGAACACCTGAGCTCCAGTCAGGATTTGAGGAAGAGATCTCCACCACTGGGCAGAGAAGAAGGGGTTGATGAACAGAACTTTGGGAGGGGTTAAAGGGTTAAATCAGGATTTAAGGCAGTGACTCTACCACAGGACAGGGAAGGAGTCAATGGACAGAACTTTGGGGAAGCTAAAGGGTTAAAAGGTGAAACCTCCATTGTGAGGGTGAGCACAGGGTGGGAAAGATTCTCTGCTCCCCACTCTGTAATATTTTCTCTATTCAGTCTGCTGTTGGATTTTTGTGATAGATGAGTAATGCCATGATTGACTCACAATTAATGGACAAATCTCATGTGGATAGGTTAAGAAAAGTTTTACAGATTTATAGTTCTGTTGTACCCCCTCACATGGTTATCAAGGAACAGCTGGGTTGGGACACCTGGGAGGGCTGGTTTGTCACTGTGGAACACCTGAGCTCCAGTCAGGACTTGAGGCAGTGATCTCCACCACTGGGCAGTGAAGAAGGGGTTGATGGACAGAACTTTGGGAGGAGTTAAAGGGTTAAAAAGGGTAAAACCTCCATTATGAGGGGGCTGAGCACATGGTGGGGAAAATCTTTTGCTCCCAGCGCTGTAACCATTTTTTGTTATTCAGTCTTCTGTTGTATTTTTGATAAGGTTTAATAAACCCTCCTAAACTATGAAAAGTGAGTGGCTATTTCTCACACTTCCCTCACTTCCCGTGGTTTCCAAGTGCTCTTCCTCCAAAGAACCCAGCCCAGGAAGTTTCCTGCTGCCTCCCTGCTCCCCGTCCCTCCCCACACAAATGAGGCCTCACAAGCACGTCTAATTCCCATGAATAATTTATGCAAAGGAATAAGTTCCTGATAGCAATAAACAGGATAAATACAACTCCCAGAGACCACATTACTGAGCAGAATTCATTTTTACACAGATATAAAACTGTTATGATCGAGTAAGGGGAGAAATAATCTCCATCAATAACATTCCCTTATTTCCTCATTGTTTTATCTGCACAGGGCTCTGTCTCTGTGGAGTGCCCCATCCATCCAGCTGTCCTGGGGATGCCTAAGAAGCTATTCCAGCCAAGACTGGATTAATCATTTCTCATCAGCTCCCAGACAGTGGTAGAGGCTGTTCTTGTTTCCCTCTCAACATTAGATCACTTTGAGAACAAGCAGGGTGAGACCTAAACTTATTTTCCAAGTACTGAAAGCCAGCCTTATTTATAAAAATCCATATTTTCCCGGTTAATTCCACACTGGCACTCAGTGCACAGGACATAAAATGTCATTATTGGACACCAGGAGTGTTTGAATTCCGAGCTAAAAGTCCCTGCAAAGGCTCGGTGTCACTGGTGGCTTGATTAGATTTTTGCAGATGGCTTTTTCCATTTGGGCCCAGATTACCTTTTCCCATTATTTCCCAGCTTTTTCCATTTGATCATTCACTAAAGGGTTTGAGAGGCTCAACAGACACCTTTTAAGGCAGCATTTACTCAGCAGTGGCTGCATCCTCCCCTTCCATAACAAGCATTCCCTTCCAGTGGATGTGGGAAGAGGCCTTGCCTGGGTAACTGCTGCTTTTCCTCATTGCTCACCTCATTTCCTGAGCTCCAAAGAGCACGGGCTGGGCAGCAATCACCTGAAATTTCTGTGCTTTCATATTTTGGCAGGGATTTGGGACTGGCAGCAGATTAAAAAAAAACCAAAACCAATTTGATACTTTGCAACTTTTTATCCTGAGCTCAGATTGCAGCAAGGACAACACTTCCTAATCAGCACAAATGAGCTCCCTCAGTGGGAATCTCTCCTGCTCTGCACGGAAAACATCAGGTCCCTTCGGAGGGGAAACACCTACCTCGGCAGCTCTTAATTGCCGCTGTTAATTGCGGGGCTGGCGGCGCTGCCTGGCTGCCGTGATAAAGGCGAGATGAAAGGAGAACAAAGGCAGCGGCAAAGTGCAAAGGCGGGGAGGTGGGGACAGAGCCCAGAACTAGGGACAGAGCTATGGACAGACCTGGGGACAGAGCTGGGGACAGAGCCACGGACCGAGCTGGGGACAGAGACAGGGCACACAGCCGAGGCACACAGAAGCTCCTGGCAGAGCAGCCAGGCCCAGGAGGATCCCAGTGCAAGGGCTGGGTTTGGGTCACTCAGCAGGGCTGCACCCAGAGCATCCCTGGGGCTGCAGTTTGGGTTCCTGGCCTGTCCTTGGCTTCTCCCTCCCACAGCTCTGAGCAGCAACTCTGGGATCAGCTCCAGCAAAGGCTGTGGTGGGAAGGTGAGGAAGAGCTTGTTGGCACAGCCCAGCTGGTTCTCACCCCACAAGGAATGGAATCACAGGATCATGGAGTCATTAAGGCTAGAAAGGATCTTCAAGGTCCCCAAGCCCAACCTTTAACCAATGAGCCCTGTCCCCAGGTGCCACATCTGCTCTTTCCTTGGACACCTCTGGGGATGGGGACTCCACCACCCCCTGGGCAGCCCCTGCCAAGGTTTAACCATTCACTCAGGGAAGGAATTTTCCCAAAACCCACCCTGAGCCTGCCCTGGCCCAGCCTGAGGCCGTTCCC
This sequence comes from Calcarius lapponicus, assembly GCA_039654755.1. Taxonomy (NCBI): domain Eukaryota; kingdom Metazoa; phylum Chordata; class Aves; order Passeriformes; family Fringillidae; genus Calcarius; species Calcarius lapponicus. The sequence continues at coordinate 14,089,907 of CM077478.1, read as the reverse complement.
TCTGCTCCTGTCCCTGTTCCCTGGAGCACAGCCCGACCCCCCTGGCTGTCCCCTCCTGTCAGGAGCTGTGCAGAGCCACAAGGGCCCCCCTGAGGCTCCTTTGCTCCAGGCTGAGCCATGGGATTGCCCAGCTCTGCTCCTGGGGTTATCCCAGACCACCTTACCAGGTGTTTAATCCCATGGGGGGAGATAAATGTCATTTAATGCCCACAGCTGTGGTGCCAGAGCGGGCTTTTCCCCAAAGAAAGCATTCCATAGACATCACCTGGGATGCCTAGCAGGATCAGTTTGCCACATTGTGCAGGTGCTGGGAATAAATTTTCCTTGGTTTGTCTCCACCAGCAGTCAGAGAAAAATCCTGGGAAATGGCACAGAGAAATAATAACACTAAAACTGATAAGAGAACCGAGGTGGCCTCTGATGGTTTTTTTTCAATTACAGCATTTTCAGGAAGCAAAGAAATCTCTTTACAATTCCCTTTCACAGGTGGGTTTCATTTTCCCATGTGGAATTTCCCTCTCATTTGAACTTTGTCCACTTCAAAACCATGGGCAAGCAGAGGAGAGCTCCTTGTGTTTAACAAGTGAAGTTTTGGTTTTAAATATTCATGATTTCATAAAGGTACCTTTGGAAAAAAAGCTGATTTTATCAGGTGAGAGCCAATATCCACATGAGAGCAGCTGAGTTGTCACCATTCTCATGGGGTTTTCAGTGGCCAAAGAGAAGAAAAAAACCCTACCCAACAAAGTGCACTTTAAGTCTTGTGAAGTTTTCTTTTTGTTTGCTTAAAATAGAAACAGGGAATGAAAAAAAAAATTGAAAATTAGTGTCAGTCCCTCAAAGCAATTTCCTTCAGAGAAACATTGGCTCTTCAATTAAGAAAGACATTTATTTTGGGAATTTTTTCATGCTCCTCCGATTAGCACCATCTAAACAAACACTTGTTTCTGAGAGCAGGACAAAGAGGCAAATCCACAATCATAGAGTTTTTACATTCCCACAGCACTGGATCTGGTTGCTCTCTGTCCTCAACCACTCTAAAAATCCCAAGGGCATTTTCCTGGGGGGAAGGGGGTTTATGACCCATTTCAAACCAAAGTTCTGTTCTTCTGGGACATGTCCTGATGCCCACAACTTTTCCATGCAAAGCTGAGATGGATTTAACAGCTCCTGCCAGGAATCTGTTCCTGACCCCTTTTTTTCCTTCCTTCCTTCCCATTTTGAGGAGTTCATCTGGGCACTGGTTTTGCACCAAGGAAGACCTTGGCCACTTGGACCTTGGGTTCTCCACACCAGGATTGGATTCTGGATGGTTTTATTTTGGTGGTTGGTCTGTGCTGTTCTTCTGGAGGTGCCTGGTGTTCTGGGCTCCTCTCAGGGAGCAGCTCAGGTTTGTGTGGCTCCTTTAGCTCCTCACCTCATTTGCAGCCCTTTGAGGGTGAGCCAGGCTGGGAGAGCTGGGGGTGCTCACCTGGAAAGGAGAAGGCTCCAGGAGAGCTCAGAGCCCCTTGCAGGGCCTGAAGGGGGCTCCAGGAGAGCTGCAGAGGGACTGGGGACAAGGGATGGAGGGACAGGACACAGGGAATGGCTCCCACTGCCAGAGGGCAGGGATGGATGGGATATTGGGAATTGGGAATTGTTCCCTGGCAGGGTGGGCAGGCCCTGGCACAGGGTGCCCAGAGCAGCTGGGGCTGCCCCTGGATCCCTGGCAGTGCCCAAGGCCAGGCTGGACACTGGGGCTGGAGCAGCCTGGGACAGTGGGAGGTGTCTCTGCCCATGGGGGGTGGAACAGGATGGGCTTTAAGGTCCTCCATTCCAAACAATTCCATAATTCTGTGCTCTCAAGGCTCCTCTGGCCCTGCAGGTCTGTCTGAAGGGCAGGATGGGGACAGGGGCTGCCCCCTCTCCCCAGACAGCCCCACACCTGCCCAGGGCTGTGCCCCAGGGTGAGCATCCCTCCCACAGCCCCTCCTGGGACCTGCTTTGCAGCAGAATTCAAGGCAGCTTTTTCGCTCTCCGAAAGGATGATCAAAGCCTCTCTCCCCTGAGCTGATTCCAGCAATATTCCTCATCAAAAAGCAAGAGAAGAAAAAAGAACATATTTGCCTGTGGTTGTCTTCTAAATAAATCCCCCTCTCTCAGGAGGCTCAGGGCTGCTGTGTCACCCCAAATCAGCTCTAGGGCTGCTGGTAAAATTCCTCTTTTCTCTTCAGCACCTCCAGAAAAAGAATCCCCCCATTGTAGAATTTGAGATGTTTACATCTGCTTATCTTCCCTCTGATCTCAGGATCCCTGTAACACTCCAGCTCCCTCTTTACATGTATCATTAGTTCTCCACAGATGACTGAGAAAAGCCTCCTTGCAGAGCTGAAACCAGGCCCAGCATCCCAGAGCATCCCACCTTCCTCTCCTCTTGCCTCAGCTCCCTTTATTTATTTCTCTGGGCAGGCTGGGGAAGGATTCCCAGCCTGGTTTGATGGAGCAGCTCCCGTGGCAGTGGCTGCAGCCAGACCCTGCCCCTCCTCTGTAACCCCTAAGGCTGCATGGACAGATCCTGCAGAACGTGATTATTCCTACTAAAATTCCTCTTCCAGAGGCACTTCGCTGTTTATTGTCCAGGCACCTGCCTGTGCTGGAGCCCTGCGTCATGGAAATGGCGGTTTCCTTCCATCCCTGTGCTGAGCAGGCAGAGGGAAGGTCCAGCTCTGGCCTCAAAAGCTGGACAAGCTGTGGCTAATGTCACATAAATGCCCTCACAGGACAATTGTAACCTGCCACAGAGCAGGAACAGGTTTGAAATACAGAATTGCAGGAGCCCTTGGGACACAGCCTCAGCCAGGGCTGTTCCTACTCAGGTGTAAAATTGAAATGATTTAAATGCAACAGAGCTGAGACAAAATAGATCATCCCAAAGCCTTGTTCAGGTCCCTGGACCCAAAGCCTTTCCATGATTCTATAATGCACTGAGGGACATTTTTAGGGTCATCTGCATCCACACCACCAGGCCCTGGAGCATTCCCAACTCCTGCTGCTCCTCAGGGGATCCCACACTGGTGTCCACTGGGTCCAACCTGGCACACATCCCTTGGGAAAAGAAGCTGAGAAGTTGTGTTTGACCTCTTTCCTCTGTTGGCCAGAGGGACCCCAGAGCTGGGTCCCACCAAGGGCTCTGTGTCACACCGGCCTGGGCTCTGGGAGAGCTGTCCTGCTCCATCCAAGCCTGGTGGAAATGCCTCCAGTGATCCCTGTGGGGCACCCTGGGCGTTCCCTGGCACACAGCCCAGCACCCAGCACCCCTCCAGGGATATCCTGCAGGAATTTGGGGATGGCATCTCCCTGTGATTCCTGCCTGAGGGCAGCTGCATCACCCCAAGGGCACGGGGAGCTGTCCAAAGCAGAGCCCCAGTTTGGCTGTGAGCTGACAGCACACTGCCCACCAGCAACACCAGTAACACAGTTACAGCACCGGTTAACCCCACAGCATCAATATTCCTTGGATCTCACTAAGCAGAGAGTGTCAAAGGAAAAGCAGCTTTCTACCTCGTACAAAGCCAAAATCACCTTTGTTCCCCTGTCCTGGATGCTGTGAAATCCCACCCCAAGGTGCTGGCCTGGCAGTGACATCCAGCACCATCCCCTCCCCTGCTCCCTGCCAGAGCTGGAGGCTGCAGCAGCTCCAGGTGCCCTGCCCCAAACCGTCCAACACTCATCTGCTGGTGAGAAAACACATTTTAATGGAGCAGCCCCGCTCCGCTCCAGGGGAATTATCTCAGGCTGCAGAGCTGCCTGCTTTTATCTGTACATCCATCCTGCCAGGCCCGATCTTATCTGCAAATTCGCATTTATTTTTAGATAATTGATAGAAAAAAGTTGAAAAGTACAAAGGCTTCAGTGTTTCCTTGCGATCCCAGCAGAAATGTCCCCATTCAGTGACAGTTCTGTGTTGATTACTCGTGTTCAGGAGTTTGTTGTCACTTCCCAACCCATTTCACATGGATTAGGTAATGCCCAAATATTAGTGTTTAAAAACAGAGGATGATGTCAGGTCCCTTTCATGGTTATATCTGTCAGCTCCAAGCTGAGAGGGACTTCAGCGGCCTGGAGTCCAGTATTGTGTCACGGTGTCCTGCTTTAGTCACACCACACACAAAGGTCCTTGAACCTCACTGCAGCTCAGGAGCAAAAACTGAGGTCCTGGAAGTGTCCTAGGCTAGGCTTAGAACCTGGGATAGTGGAAGGTGTCCCTGCCCTGAGACAGGGCTGGAAGTGGGTGAGATTTATGACCCCTTCTGACCCAAACCATTTGGGGATTCTCTGATCCAAGTCCAACCAGGAATTCCCTCTGCCCTGAGCACTGGAGCTGCATTCCCACTGCTCCTCCTGAGGCAATTCTCGTGGTGCCCCAGCAGCAGCACAGCCTTTCTGCAAGTCCTTGCCCTGCCCCTGTGCTTCCTCCAGCACGGTGAGTGGATTATCCATGGGGAACAGGGAGTAGAGCCTGCAGGGATTGTGCTCCAGCCCTGTCCCCAGGGTCGGGCTGTCCCTGTCCCCGTGTGATGCCTGGCACATGCCAGCCTCCCTGGAACGATCCCTCCCCATCCTGCCATCCTCCCTGTCCCCATCCTGCCCACCCAGCAGGGAGCAGGGATGAGGCAGCTCTGGGTTTCCTCTGACAGCCCCGTCTGCCTCTCTGCAATTAACTCTCCCTGCTGTCCACCTGCTCCTGGAGGTGTAAACAGAGGCTGTGCCAGTGCCTGGCAGCGCTCCAGGACCAGCTCCAGTGTCAGGATGCAACAGGGGATTTTTAGGTTTTTACTTTATCGTCAAGCTCAGCTCCAAACAAACCCTTAATTAATTCCTCCACAAAGTTCTGCTGAGCTCGTGGCCTCCAATTCCTCCGGGCTGCTAATTAACCTGATCTTCTCCCTCCCTGCTCCTTCCTCGTGACTGTCAGTTTGCACTTGTTGAATCCTAATGCCTTTCCCTGGTGCAACAATCTGCTCCTGTTCCCCAGACGCCTTCGCCCCCAGAGCACAGGCTCCACTTCTATTTTGCCTCTATGAGCTCATGCTCCAGCTGCCTGAGGAACAGCAACAGCTCCCACTCCTTCGCAGCAAAATTCCACTTTTTTCAACATTTCCCCTTAGTGTTGGGAAAGGAAATCACCCAGGGATTGCAGTTTTCCACTAAAATTTTCATTTTTTAAAGCTGTTGTCTTTTGGTTTTTTTCAGTGACAGTTACAGTGCTGTGGATTCATGGAATCATGGCATGGTTAGGGTTGGAAAAGGCCTTAAGATCCATCCAGTGCCACCCCTACCATGGCAGGGACACCTCCCACTGTCCCAGGCTGCTCCCAGCCCCAGTGTCCAGCCTGGCCTTGGGCACTGCCAGGGATCCAGGGGCAGCCCCAGCTGCTCTGGGCACCCTGTGCCAGGGCCTGCCCACCCTGTCCGGGAACAATTCCTAATTCCCAATATCCAATTTAAATCTCCTCTCCTCCAGCTGAAATCCATTCCCTGTGTCCTGTCACTCTGTGCCGTTGTGAGAAATCCATCAGCATGTTCCTGTTGCAAATGTTTCCTGCAAAAACTTGAGGAAAAGGAATCCAGACTCTTATCAGATTTTCAGATGTCCACAGGCATTTTGGGCAAAATCCCTTTTTTTTTTTTTTTGGGGGGGGGGGGGGGGGGATTTTTTTCCCTGAGCTCCATCTTGACCAAAAGCCCATTAGTTTCAGGCAGGAGGCACCCAGGCTGTTCTCAACATGCAAAACATTTCTTGATGCTGAATAAAAGAAGCTCCTGAAAGGAACTGAGATGTTTTGGAGACATTTTAGTCTTTGTGTGACTCAGTTCCCTGAGACTGATGTGGGAGCACTGAGCCTTCCAAGCTTCCACGCGTGGTGACTCTGGGCACAAAAATGTTTGTGAAGCTTCCAGCTTTCAGGGGAGGTTCACGTTGGATATTTGGGAAATTTCTTCCCTGAAAGGGTGGTCAGGCATTGTCACAGGCTGGCAGGGCAGTGGTGGAGTCACCATCCCTGGAAGTGTTCAAAAAATGAGCAGAGGTGGTTCCTGGGGACTACTGGGCATGGTCGAAGGTTGGACTCGATGGTCTTGGAGGTCTTTTCCAAACACGGTGACTCTGTGATTGTTTCCATGATTCTACAACACCCATGGGCACCGTGTGGCCATGGGAATGCTGAGGGTGCTGCTGGGGGGGGGGTGAGTTTGCACCCCAGGACCAGGGAGTCCAGTGTGGGATGTGGCACCACGGGGACACTGAGGCACAAATGCCGTCTTTGCTGCATGTGGGAAAGCAGGGCTCTGGACAAAGGGGAGGGAATGCCAAGGTGCTGCTGAGGGCACAGGGACAGGAGGGATTGCCCACCTGCATGCCCATGGGAGGAGCCTGGCATGGTGCTGCAGCTGGGAAATGGCCCCAGAGGAGAAGGGAGTTGGGGGATTTCACACCGAGCCCAACGCGCACCATGAGAAGAAGCAAAGGAGACACCCTGGGACCTCCCCTGGCTCCAGGGTCCTCCCTGCTGCCTGGCACTGCTGAGATCGCTCTCACAGGGGCAGAAGCAGAGCAGGGACCAGGCCTGTGCTCCTCACCCTTGGCAGAGCTCCCAGGGCTGGCCTGGGGGACAGGAGGAGGCTTCCACCCGCCTCTCTCAGGGACTGGCACCTCACTGCAGCCGCTGTTACTGAGCTTCTGCTTCCAATGTCAAACCTGAAATAGAATCAATCCCACAACTTTTTTTTTTTTCTGTTGAACACACAGTTTTTGTCTTTACAATCCTCCTGAGGCAAAAAAATTAAATTTGGAAAAATGCTGATATTTCCATTGGGTCCAGTTCTTCTGGCCTCAAGGATTACTGGGATGTTGGGTGGCTCAGCTCCCTGCTGAGACTGAGGCAGGAGCACTGAGACTTCCAAACTGCCCTGGGAGGTGGCACTGGGAGCAAAAAATAAATGCTGGAAAAGCTTCAAAAGACTGATGTGACCATGGAAATGCTGAGGGTTGGTGTGGGATCCAAATTCAGGGAATGAACCTGCACCCCAAAACACTCTCATCAGAGACACAGGAAAATTTGCCCAGAGCAGCTGTGGCTGCAGTGCTGCTCGCAGATCCCTGGCAGTGCCTAAGGCCAGGCTGGACAGGGCTTGGAGCAGCCTGGGACAGTGGGAGGTGTCCCTGCCATGGCAGGGGGTGGGAGCAAATGTCCTTTAAAGGCCCCTCCCAACACAAACCATTCCATGATTTTATAAATGCTGCCTGTTAGCTGAATATTTGTGATGGAAAGAATAGAAATGACACAATTTTGAGGGGGTTTTTGTTATTCTTGTGGCTTTTGTTTAGCTTTTTTTTTAAACTTGTGTGTCATCCTCAGAGCAGTCCAATCACAGATATTTTGTTTGCTGAAAGGGAGGAGTTTGGGAGCAGCTTGCTGGCACTTTGCTGCTCTAACAGCCCAACAACCCAGATGCATTTTGGGCAGCTGAGAGGTCACCAACCCCAACCCTGCTCTCCAAGCACCTGGAAAAAAACGCTGCCTAGAGTGCTGATAAAATAACCTCCTTATTTCCCAGCATTGACACCCCTTGCTGGCTGGCTGGGAAGCGCTGGGCAGTGAGCCGCAGCCCATTTTTAGTGCTGTATCCAGAGCAGGGCTGGGGGAAAGAGGCCACACATGAAACGGTGCCTGTGGGAAGCAGAACAGAGCTGCTCTTCCTCCCCCGGTGCTCTCGAGGTTGAGTGAGGTGAGGCCACTGGGGAAAGGATGAGATCATTTCGTTCCTCATCTGAAGGAATGTTTGCCAGGAGTCTGACCCCACGCAGGGCAGCCCTGGAATTCCTGCCTCATCCCCAGGCCAGGCTTTCCAGCTCCATCTGCCCTATCCCGAGGGGGCAATGTCTCCAAAACCCACTCAGACCTGATATATTCCTCTGGAGGTGAGACATGAGAGGAAACACAGAGGAGAAACCATACATAAGTGAATTTATATATTTGGGAAAGATGCTGGTTGTTGCTCAATTCAGGATTTAAATTCTGATGATTATGTGAGTCCTGGATGTAAACACAGCAGTTTGTGCCCAAATCCCACTTCTGCTCTCACCCTTTGAGGCCACCTGGGGCATTTCAGTCCCCCAGACCCTCTGCTGCTCCAGGAGCAGTGACAACACAGGGCTGAGCCCTTCCTGGAGGGAATGGGGTGAGGAAGAGCAGCCCTGCCTGTCTCTGTGACACTCCTGTCACCAGGGCTCTGGTGACCCTGCTTTGGCTGCTCCTGCAGGTGGGAAGGAAGGGTCCCGGGAGCCCTAAAGGAGCAGCTTTCCAAACCTTCCAGGGACTGACCCCATTCCCTGGGGAACCTCCAGGGATGTCCAGCACAGCACCTGGGCTCCATCCCCCCCGGGGACAGCTCTGGCATCTCCAGTGGGCAACACAAGGCAAAGCAGACCTGGAGCAGGGGAGAGGGGGAGGAAAGCCTTAAAATAAGGTTAAAAAAAAAAAAAAAAAAAAAGAGGCAAAAAAAAAACCAACGCCACCACGCCCCCTCTCCAGCTGAAATGCTTTGGAAATGCGAGAGTTTCTCTGAGGCTGAGAGATGACAAAGAAAGAGCCCCAGGGAGAGGGGCTCGGTGGGAAGGAGAGAGCCCCATGGAGCAGCAGGGCTTGGCCACGGCCTGGGGATGCAGGGGGATGCCGGTTATCCCATCACAGCCCTTTGTGCCCTTTGTTTCCCTGTTACTGTCTCCTGTCGCTACAGCCATTACACCCAGCCTGTAAATAGCTCGGCGTGGTGATTTCCTAATTGAATTAACTGGGCTGCAGTGGCCGTGCTGCTGAAGGATCGGGCTGGTGATTAGATAAGAGCCTTGCCCCTTGCAGAACCAACGCCACATTAAGGGGTTTTTCTAGGTCAGGCCGGGCTGCTCAGCACGGCTCTGGCAGAGCCCAGAGCCCGTGGCCCCAGCCCAAGACAGACAGACACTCATTACAGCTAATGAAGGGCTGTGCTCTCCTTCCCCCGGGGAGCCAGAGTGGAAAACAGCAGCATCCTCAAGCTGGAATGAGTGTCCTCTGCCCCAGAGCCCAGGCTGGACACCTCGGGGTGCTGGGGCTTGCCAGGCAGGTGAGAGTCAGGGGTCCCTGGGCTCTCAGGGGCTCTGAGCTCCCCAGGGAATCAGGCCCTGCTCATGGCCCTCAGAGCAGAGCACAACAGCTCTGGGCTGTGATGGTGCCTCAGGGCAAACCCCGCTGGTGCCTTTCCTGCAGACCTGCTCTGTTTCTCCCCAGAGGTGCCAGCCCCACACTGACCCCGGCCAAACCTTATTCCAGGGGCAGAGGACTCTGGGTCACATTGTTCTGCCCTGAGTCACATCTCAGATGCATCTCCAAGGTTGCTGAGATCCAGACCCACATCGGGAGGACCCACAGCTCCAGGTGCAGGCCTTGGTGCCTGGGTTCCCTGGGATGCCCACAGGAGAGCTGATGGAGTTGGTGGATCACAGAATCCCAGAATCCCAGACTGGTTTGGGTTGGAAAAGGCCTTAAAGCCCATCCAGTGCCACCCCTGCCATGGCAGGGACACCTCCCACTGTCCCAGGCTGCTCCCAGCCCCAGTGTCCAGCCTGGCCTTGGGCACTGCCAGGGATCCAGGGGCAGCCACAGCTATGCCAGGGCCTGCCCACCTTCCCAGCCAGGAATTTCTTGCCAATATCCCAGCTAACCCTGGGCTCAGTCACAGCACCAGCAGCCCAGGCCAGACATGAAATAGGTAATGCTGTGGTGCCACCAACCCCAAAAGTTTCACCCCTCCAGAGTCAGCCCAGGACAGTGGGGTGGCAGCAAGCCCTGGGGTTTCTCAGTCCCTCATGTCCTCCAGCTCAGAGTGATGAAGAGCTGGAGGCAAGCCCTTCATCTCTGGTATCACAGAACTCAGAACAAAGGGATTCTTGTTCCCTTGGTGGTGCTGAGGCACCTAAACCTGCACTATATCCCAAAGGAGTGGCCAAGGGAACAGCAGGGCTGGGGCCAAGCCACAAGGAAGGACTGCCACAGCCACATTCCTGGATTCCCTCCTCCACCCAAGTGCTTCCAGCCTGGAGGAGATGTCGCACGGGAGAGCAGCTCCACGTCACACCCCAACACATGCCCTGCTCCAGGGCTGAATCCAGAGCCTGCTTCTGCCTGGCTGAAAGCACAGAGGGAGCTGCAGGACATCTCAGCTCTCCTTGGAGCCTTCTCCTCTCCAGGTGAGCACCCTCAGCTCTCCCAGCCTGGCTCCAGCCCTTGGAGCATCTCTGGTGCCTCCTCTGGACTCTCTCCAGCAGCTCCAGGTCCCTCCTGTGCTGGGCCCAGGGCTGCAGGCAGCTCTGCAGGTGGGGCAGAGGAGCAGAATCCCCCCTGCCCTGTTGCCCACCCCGGGGCTCAGCCCAGGCTCAGGGGGATTCAGGGCTGGGGCAGAGCTGCCCCCTCACACCCAAACACCTGCCGGGCAGGGAACATGAAACAAACCCCTTTTAACAAGAACTGAACGTTTTAAAGAGTGAAATCGTGTTTTCCCTGTCAGCCCAGAGCTGGAATTGGCAGCACACGAGCACCTGCCAGGGCTGGGCTGGAGTCATTAGCAGGATCAGAGCCCTGGCAGAGCAGCAGGAGCCTGGACTCGCTGACCTAATTTGCGTCCCTTCCAGCTCCGAGAGGCCTGTGATGTATTTTTAATGAAGCACACACAATAAACTGCTAACATAATATTAGAGGCTCACTTCAAAGCTCCACCAGGCAGGGAAATCAAGGTGAAAGTTTCTGGATTCATCATTATTATGTGTCACTCATCTTCACTATGACAACCCCTGGGCACACCAGATGCTTCCTTTTCAGCCTTTGGAACATGGTTTGGAGCCCACTCTCCTCCTCATTTTTTTCCAAGCAAACCAAAAATAACTGGAAAGCAGAAATCTTGCCTAGATTCTCCTTATACACACATGCATTGTTCCAGCACCACAAAAGGTTTTGCAAGCAGCAGAATTTAGCAGCTCTGGAGAAAGCTAAGGCTGCTTCAGACCAGTTTTTGGCCACCTGGGTGGCTTTTTGTTCTGCTCACCTATTCTGAGCTGGAGTCTGTGAGGTTTGGGATGTGTCAGGCAGCAGCAGGAGCAGCTGCTCCCTCAGGGAAGGCCAGGATTAGAATGTCACGCCTGGAAAAGGCCCCTCCAGCCGCCGCTTTTCCCACAGGACCTGGGTGAGGGAGCAAATCAAGGGATGGTGGCCAGGTCCAGCCAGGAGCCCACAGAGCTCCAAGGGGAAGCCATGAAATCAGTCCATGGAGAAGCCAGGAGGGACACAGCAATGACCAGTGCAGAGCAGCACTCCCCAGTATGGCCTGGAGGCACCAGGCTGGACAAAACTGGAGCTTCTGGGCCCAGGGTTTGAGTGGAGACACCGAACCAGGCTGGCCAGGACCAGGAGCACCCAGAGTCAGAGCAGGGCCCTGGCAAGGTGGGAGCTGCACCACCAACATAAGGGGAAGCAGGGCTGCTGTGGGTCACTTTGCTCCTTCCCTGAATTCTCAGGCCACTTTTTCTCCCAAATATTTTCTCCCAGAAAGCCAGGCCGAGGCTGGGCTTGTTGGGGTGTCTGTGCAGGGCCGGGAGTTGGACTGATGATTCTTGTGGGCACCTTTCAACGCAGGATATTCTACAAATGATTCTACAAAACCTCCATTCCTTCTGGGATGGCTCTGCTTCCCCCAGTGGCTGGAAATCATCTCCTAGGTTGTTTAAAGCCCACAGATCTGCTGGAAATAAAGAATAGATTCCAAGGGAGAGAACAAATCAAAAACTGAAGTGTCCTCTGACATCACCTAAATATTCCTGACCCCTCCAGCTGACACGAGTTGGCCAAGAGCAATGTGGTCAAAGCACCTCTCAGGTCCTACCAAACCAACAATTTAGAACTTACCCTCATGGAGCATGGAGAAAGCTGGGATTCAGCACCTCTGGTAAGCTGGAATTGTTGGAAAATTCCTAAAGGTGACAGACAAATTAAAACATACAGAGAAAAACTGGAATTGTTGGAAAATTCCTAAAAGTGACACAGAAACTAAAACATACAGAGAAAAGTTAAATGTCCTGGGTTTTCTTCCACTCCCACCCCAAATTCACAGAGATCAGGGTGTGTGTGGGAATGCATTCCCAGACTTCAAGCTGCTTCTCCTTCGTCCCCACATCCCAGCAAGGTCAGTCTGGCAGCAAGGCAGGAAAAGAGCAAAGAAAAGGCATTTAGTGAAATACAGAATGTAACAGTCTGGCTCTGAAACCTCGTTAGAATTCCAGCTTTTACTCCCCAAAGCCAACGGGAACATTTCGTCCTGGAGCCTTGAAGTGAGCCTGGAAATGGTGCGAGTGCCTGGCGGGGGTGAGGAGCTGCTGCTGCCCAGCCTCCTGCACCTCCTGGGCTGGCAGAGCCCCCAGGCCCCGGTGCTGGCTGCGGAGAGTGTGGGGATGCTCATGGTGGAGCGATGGTGATCGATTCCTGTCTGGCTGTGAGGGCACGGGAATGTCACAGGGGTTTGTAGCCATTGCACGCAGCACTCAGAGCAAGAATCACACAGGGTAACTCTCCCAGCCCACTGCTCCAAGAGGGTGTTCGTACAACTGCTGCCTCTTCTTGACATTTCTGCAAACAGCTCATAAATATTCCATTGTTGTTGTGGTTTGAATGGAAACACCAGGGAGAAAAGAGCAGCTCTGCCCTTATTTAGCAGCGTGCAGCTCAATCCGAGTCCTCAGGCAGCCACTCCAGGGCTGGGCTCCTGTGACAGCAGCGAGCAGCCCAGCGTCCTGCCCTTCTCCTGCTGCTTGGATGTGTCTGCAGAGCCAGCCCACACACCCAGCCGGCCCTGGGAAGGGACTGAAGGATGCACCCGTGGTGTCACTGAGTTCAGGTGACACTGCGGGGGCTGCAGCATCTTCCCGGCTGTGCCCCAGGGCTCAGAGAGTCTGGGGGCACTGCCCATGGTGGGTGCTGTGGAAGGAAGGTGCTGGGCACCTCCTGGCAGCCATGGGCACAGGAGAGCCCAGCACAGCCCCTGCTCAGGGCAGCAGGGGGGTCCCCAGCCTGTCGGGGCACCTGGTGAAAGGTGCTCCTGACACGTGGTAAGGTTCCCTGTATCACTGCTGTGCTCCTGCTGCCTGTGCCAGGGAACTCCTGCTCCTCCTCCAGAGGTGCTGGGTTAACCTGCACTGCAGAGGCTGGAGCAGAAAGCAGAGCAGGATGTCCCAGCTCAGCAGGGAGCTGCAGGAATTCCAGTTTAAACCCCAGCAACCAGCACCACCCCAGAGGTGCAGCCTCACTGCTTCAAAACCGTGAGCTCCCCACTCCCACGGAAAAGTCTGGCCCTCCTTCCTCTTACCAGACTCTGCAGTTGTTCCCTCCCTCGTTGAAATTCCAGGGATAACACTCCAGACCAGCCAAAGAACAACAAATACAGGTGGAACCCAGCCGCAACCCCAGCAGCAGAGAGGAGCTGAGCAGTCAGCAAAGCACGGCCCACAGCCAGACCCAGAGCTCACCACTGCGGGAGGGTTCTGGCACACATCAACCCCTGAGGGTGGAACTGGGCACAAATAAACCCCTGAGGGTGGGACCAGCCACACATCAACCCCTGAGGGTGGAACCGGGCACAAATAAACCCCTGAGGGTGGAACCGGGCACAAATAAACCCCTGAGGGTGGAACCAGGCACAAATAAACCCCTGAGGGTGGAACCAGGCACAAATAAACCCCTGAGCATGGGTCCTGGTACACATCAACCCCTGAGGGTAGAACCTGACACCAGTAAGGCCTTGCCAGAAGACCCTGACTCCAGTAAATCCATGCAGGAGGACCCTGACACCAATAAACCCCTGCAGGATGATCCTGACACCAGTAAGGCCCTGCAGATGGACCCTGACACCAGTGAGGCCTGCAGGAGGACACTGGGACCAGTAAATCCATGCAGATGGACGCTGACACCAGTAAGGCCCAGCAGGAGGACACTGGGACCAGTAAATCCATGCAGATGGACGCTGACACCAGTAAGGCCCTGCAGGAGGACCCTGACTCCAGTGCGGCCCTGCAGGAGGACCCTGACTCCAGTAAATCCGTGCAGGAGGACCCTGACACCAGTGAGGCCCTGCAGATGGACCCTGACACCAGTAAACCCCTGCAGCAGGACACTGGGACCAGTAAATCCACGCAGGAGGACCCTGACTCCAGCAAGGCCCTGCAGGAGGACCTTTACACCACTGAGGCCCTGCAGATGGACTCTCACACCAGTAAGGCCCTGCAGGAGGACCCTGACACCAGTAAACCCCTGCAGCAGGACCGTGGCTCCAGTAAATCCGTGCAGATGGAGCCGCCCACCCGCGAGAGGCTGCGCAGGAGCCCAGCCCGTGAGTCATGCGAGCAGCGCCCGTGTCGCTGCCATGTGGAGTGCAGCAGGCTATCAAAAGCGATGATTTCATCCCAAAAAATGGCCCTGTTTTTGTGCTTGATGACAGCTGGGCCATTTTGGTACCTGCTGACCTAGAACAAGTCTCTCCACCGGCACGGAAGGTGGGTCACTCTGAGATCTGAAGTGCCTCATCCTTCAGTGAGTGGGCAGGGTGCACCGTTATTCTCATTGTACCTCTTTTTGCCCAGCCTCTGTTATCCCTATTTATAGATACCCTGGGATGCAATTCCAATAAGGCTCACCTGCCTCAGCAGTTCCCCCTGCAGTGTCCTACTTATGGCACAAATCAAGGGGGCTCTAATTAGAGTTTCTGGCCTGAGCCAGACTCAAATGTTTGACTTTGGATTTATAAGAAAGGTTTTCACAGATTCCTTGCCCTCACCATGGTTGTAGGCAGAATTCCTGCTGTCTCCAGAGCTTCCCACCAGCAATGATGCACCGTGGTCCGATATCATCCCTAAAAAAACTCCTGTCTCTCCTGCCTGCTCTCTGCTCTCCTGCCCACCCCCAGCTCTCAATGACTCTGGGATTTTTTTACCCCTTCCTGATTTTGAGAAGGAGGCAGAACAGCAAAAACTCTACTCCCTGACTGCCTAATGATGGGGAACTAATCCAGAAACACAGCTTGGAATTAAAAACCCTTCCAGCCTTTATTATTTCTATGCATCATGTTTGTTTGGAGCAAAACTCAGCAGCTCAAATAATCTGCTCCGTGTCAGAGCAGAGATGTGGAAACACAGCTTGCTCACAGGGTTATGGGGAATCTCTTTAGGAGCAGAGATCTCATCCCTATGGAGCCACAGCCAGCCGGGAATCTGCCCCAGGACCTTCTTTTGGGGAAGGATGGAGCAGAGATGCCACCTGCCTGCAGCCCAGGTGTCCCCATGGACAGGTGAGGACAGGAGCTCCCTGACACAGCTCTCAGTGCTCTCCTCATTCTTGTGGGATTTGGGGTTTTTCCTTTGGTTCCCCAACTCCAAGGAGGAGTGGGGAGACTCCAGCCTCAGATGAGAAAAGCCTGTGAAAAGGGTCCCCAGACCCTTTTGCAGCTAAGCAGGACTCATGTGAGCTTTGCTAAGGAGCTGATTTCAGCTCAGGAAGCTGAGCTGAGCCCCAGTGCTGTTGCTGGGGGAAACAGCTTGGAAATGGGAGCTCCCTGTCCCAGGGGAAGGGCAGGAGAGGCAAAGGCAGCTCTTCCCATATCTAGGGGAAGAGAGGGAAGTGGGAAACAAACACATTTGAGGCAGCTGTGGATTGCTCAGGTCTGAAGGTAAGAGACACCCCCAGAGCAGGCACCGGGGAGCAGGACAGGAGCCTGGGCACGGCTGGAGCTGGGCCAGGGCAGCTCAGGCTGAGCTCAGGGCAAGGCTCTTCCCCCAGAGGGTGCTGGCACTGCCCAGGCTCCCCAGGGAATGGGCACGGCCCCGAGGCTGCCAGAGCTCCAGGAGCCTTTGGGCAGCACTGCCAGGGATGGACAGGGGGGGATTGTTGGGGGGTCTGGGCAGGGCTGGTGGGGACTCCATGATCCTTGTCCTATCCAGCTCAGCATATTCCATGATTCTGTCATTCTGCATGGAGCAAAATGCCTGGACTCTCCTGGGGACACAGCCTGCTGTGGGCAGTGGCCAGAGGCTGTGCCCCAGTTGCCTGCCCATGATCCCTCTGGCTGCCCCTGTCCTGCTCCTGGTCTCTCCCAGTGCCCTGCTGGGTGTTCCAGCAGGGCTGACTCAGCAGCTGCAGCCACAAGCTCCAGCCCCATGGGGCTCTGTCACTGCCCACACTCAGAGTGTTCACATTCCAAAGGCTTGGAGGGACTCTGGACAGGAACAGGGAGGGATCCTCCGAAGAACACAGCTCATACTCAAACTGCCTGAGCCACAGGTGTCAGAGCAGTGCAGTCCTTCCTGATCCAGGGCCAGGATATTTTCCTAGTCCATGGCCAGGACATCTGCTGAACCAGGCCATCAGGGGGCTTCTTCCATGTTGCATTATCCCTCTCTTGCCTCCAGCTTTGATGGGAAAGGTCTCGCTGATGGAAATTACATCAGAGCCACAGCATCCCTCCATGAAGGTTTCATCCTGGTGAATCACAGTCATCCATTAGCAAAAGAAAAGAAAATCCTTCAGAACAAGTTGGATTAAATTCCTCTCCATAAGACCTGTCCACATCAGGTGCTGTAGCTTGGCAGCAGAGATGGGGTCACCACACCTGTGTGGCAGGGGCCCCATTCAGGATGGGACAAATCCCACCTGCACAGGCCTTTGGAATCCACTTCCTCATCCACAGGCAGAGGAACAGCCCCATCCCCCTGCTGAGGATGGGAAGGGGGATGGAGGGGTGGAGGACAGACACCCTTCCATGTGACCACGACAAGGAGGGGCACAATCATCTCCTTGCCAGCTTGGGTTGTCCTTCCAGATGGACCTGAAAACCTGGAAGAAGGGTTTCTCTTCTGCTTCTCCTCCTGCTTGGAACTACCAGCCAGCAATCCATGGAGACAAATTCTGGACAATTAAGGATGAACACGGTGTGTTCCCACCACTGCCTGAGGGCCTGTGGTGTGTCTGCCTCTTCAGCAGTGCCAGGGGTCTGGTGGGGACAGTGCCAGGGGACAGTGAGTGCTGAGTGCTGCAGCTCTCTGCTGATGATGGGGAGCCCGTTCTTCCCAGGGATCCCATCCCTTATCCCTCCTGGCTCCTTGCTGCTGTCTTTGTCTCTGATTTCATTGCTGGCATCAGTGACAGGAGCAGAAAATTGAGTGTGACTTGCATGGTGAGAAAGGAAGGGAGAGGAAGGATCCTGAGATGGGCAACAGCCAACAAGGTCCTGAGCCCTGCTGGGTGAATACCACTCAACTCAGCAACATCTGAGTGTAAAATAAGTCTGGGAATATCTGAAACAATTGTGCCAACCCCAGCAAAGCACAAAGCAGGGGTGAAACTCCCTTCATTTGAGCTCCTTTCCTACCTCACCAATACCAGAGCTCAGCCTCTGGAAGACCAAGCTTCTACGGGAATTCCTTCTGCCCACTGCATCCCCTTCTCCAGTATTTGTCATTCGAACGGCTGTAAACACAGAATTGGCATCTGGACAGCAGGAAATCTAGGAAATTAGCACGAGGGACTCTCCTAGGCTTGTGGCCAATGTATAGTCCTAGGAGCCACTGAAAGCACAGCAGAGCTGAGCTCTAGAAAGCAGGAATGGTGTCACTGGGTTGGCAGAGAGCAGCTCTTGCTCCATTCAGGATGAGTGACAGGAATTCCTTGTCTGCTTTGCATTGTCCACAGGGAGCCAAACTCCCCAGGACTCTGCTTTGGGCAGGGCAAGCCCAGCTCCCAGCTCTGCCCTTCAGCTGCTGGGGGAAAGCCACAATAATCTCTTTTTTCTCAATTTTTTCCTTCCAGATTCATCCTGAATTTTTGCCACCTGCTCTGGCTTCCTCATGCCCAAGGAGCAGGAATTTGGACCACAAGACTCACTAATTGCTGTACAAGGGAATCACACTGAGCCTATGACCCAAACAGGAGGTTCCATGTTACAGCATCCAGCAGATCTTCCAGCTTTTCCATGGACTTTGGGGCACTGCTGACCAAGCTGCTCTCTGCTCCTGAGCTTCAGCTTCCAGTGTACGTTTGAGTCCTTCAAGAGTCTCGATGGTGCTTGTTGGGGTGAGACAGAGAGTGCAGAACCTTGGGAAATCCTTCCATGCTGGCATGATGGACAGATCCGAGCAGGAATGGCAGGAAGGGGCTGGGGAGGTCCCAGTCAGTGGCCTGTGAGTGTGGACAAGTGCACCCCAAACTGGGCACACACAGCAGGGCTGGCAGGGCTGGACAGCTCACCTGGCACCGTCCCAGCACAGGCACTGATTTCCTGCTCCATCCTTCTGGCAGGACAATGAATTTGCACCCAAACGCACCTGGAGCCTCTGCAGAGGCTGGGTCAATGAGCTGGGCTGGCAGGAATGGGATCTGCTGGGATCCCAAGGCTGTCCTGCACAGCAGCTCCTGCCCAGCAGGCAGAGACAGGCCTGTCCCCATCACGGTGACACAAGGCAGATGTTCACTCCCAGGGGTCTGTGCCACGCCTTTTTGGCAGCCCCAGGAATGGATTTGGAGACAGACCACAACTGCAGCACTTTGGGCACTCCCCGTCACTCACCCAGGTGGGAACTGGCTGTGGCAGAGGAGGGAAGAGCCAGCAGCACCCCAGAGTGGGGCATAGACCCTGCCCCACAGCATCCCCAGGTGGGAGATCAGCCAGCCAGGCATCCTCCTGCTCCTCCTCATGGTATCTGCTCTCTCCTTGTGAGCCACCACGCCGAGGACAAGGCTGGAAGGAAGCCATGGCCCTGCTGATGGCCTTCACTCCTGGCTGGCAGTGCCTCACTCCATCTGGGAAGCTCAGCACCAGTCCCAATACTGGGAACCCCAAGGCATGGTGCAACCTGGAGCCCCCCAGTCTGACTTGCACACATAATCCTGGAGTTCCCTTGGCACTGTGGCACTGCCCTTCTCTGGCCCCCATTCCCTGGCAGCTGTGTGTGACAGGTTGCTCCTGCCTTCAGAGACCTCCAAACCCAGCAGGAGAGAGGGGCACAGGACAATCTCTGTGCTTTGATAAGGAAAAGCAGTCTCCTGATAAGCTCTGTGCCCAACCCTTCCTAGCCTGGCCCAGGGGGTGGCTGCAGTGCCAGGGGGGCACAGCCAGCTCCACTTTATGCCCCGCTGGGTCCCATGGGGTGGCATCCACTGCACATGGACAGCAATGGTTTATATTCTCAGCATCCCAAGGTCACCCTGGAGATGAAGCCAGTGGCACAGTGATTCCAGGGATGGGCACCTGAGCTGCCAGGTCCTGTGTTTCTGGGGAGAACCCCCTATTTCCTAAATCCCAGTGGTGCTCCACTCAGGACCTGCCACAGAGCTGAGCCCATCTGTGCAGAGCAGGAGAAAGATGGCCCTGCCCAGATCCTGGGATTGTTTCTGACATTCCTCTACCCCGGCTCTGAGGGGCTGGGCCAGCATTTCCTGCTCTTCTGATCATTCTGGAACCCGAATGATGCTGGGAGGAGGTGGGACAGTTTGCAGGGAAACAGGAGCATGAGCAGGGCATGTTTCACACAACCAAACCCTTTGCTGGCACCAGTTATAAGTTGCATAACCATCCAAAAATGCCTTATTTATCACTGTGGTGTTAAACGCTCAGATCACACTCCACATCCTTTTAAATCTTCAGCTTTTCAGCTGCTCCCAGTCCTTCACCCCTCGCAGATGACAACCACTTAGGAAAAAGAAATCTTTATTTTATAGTTTTTTTTGTATACTTGTACACAAGTAAAATAAAATGCATATCTATATATACTGCAATCTTGTGAAGGGGCAGGCAGCATTCTTTAACAAATGCTGCCCGTAAACGTGGTGTGAAGGATGGAATGGAGACGGAAAAACTGCAAGAGTCATCAACATAGGATTAAAACAGCATCAAATCCATTACCTCTGCAAATGGGAACCTGCAACATTGTTCAGTGAGATGGTGAGTTACAAACAGATTTTAGACATTCTTTTCAGAGCATTTCTTACACTTCTTTTTTTTTTTTTTTCCTGTAAATAAACCATATTTCTTTACCATCTGCTGTAGCAAAAGCTGCTTTGTGGGCAACTGCAGTTCCGAAGACCAAAGGTATAATTCACAGGTTTCAGGACAAATAAATTATGTACATCTCAGTATTTGTCTTTTTTGTTTTGTTTTGTTTTTTGTTTGTTTGTTTGTTTGTTTTAATAAAGGCATCCAGTTAAGTTTTGTGTAACAAAGCTTTCTCAGGGTGGATGGGAGTCCTGCTTTTGTTTGCAACATTTATGGAGGTCAGCAAAAGTCGAGTATTAAAGTGTCATCAACCCAGGAAAAGAGTTAATTTTAGCAGAATAACAGTAAGCTCCACACCAAGGGGGGGATCAAAAGGCTTAGGCTGAGCTGTAACGTGGAGCTGTTCCCCTGCTGGGTGAGGCGGCACTGGGCCTTTGATCTGTTCTTTTTAGAGCAGCCCTGCCTCTTTTTAGTTGGGACTGTGGAAGGTTCAATAGGCTCTAGAAATTCGGGTCTCAACTTGGTCAAAGGAGGGTCTACAATGCTGGGGAAGGTCCCAAAGGGGGAATCATTTATCTGCTTGTTGCTGCCATTTTTGGAACGGTCCGTCTCCATGTACTTGGGCCTGGACATGTTCTCCTTCTCCTTGAGGTGGTTGTTGGATGAGCGGCTGCTGTGGGAGGAGGGCCCTGCCTTGCCCTTGGCCTCATAAATAAAGGACTTGTCCATCTCTGGCTGGCAGCACTTGGAGGAGCCATCGTGGGAGCCCAGCGGGGGCAGCCCCGTCGGGAGCTTCCCCAACCTGGTTTTGGTGCTGAAGACGCTGGTGCGGATCTGGTTGAAGGAGTCCACGCAGCTGTCCAGCTCCGAGCTCTGCAGCCGCTTCAGGTCCCGGCCCGCCAGGCGAGGGGGCAGGTGGCACTCCAGCTCCGAGGAGGAGCCCTTGAACTGCTTAAACCAATTCCAGAGCGAGCGCGCCTGGCAGTCGCAGATCCACTGGTTGCCGTTGAGGCGCAGGTACTGCAGGGACACCAGGGGGGCCATGGTGTCCCCCGTGAGCACGGTCAGGTTGTTGTTGAACAGGTACAAGGTCATCACCTTCCCCAGGTCGTGGAAGGCACGCCGGTGCACCAGGCTCACCCTGTTCTGGTGCAGCAGCAGCCGGTCCAGGTTGATCAGCCCACGGAAGACGTTCTCCGACAAGCTCTTGATCTTGTTCCCGTGCAAAAACAGGTACGTGAGGTTCGCCAGGTCGATGAAGGTGTCGTCCAGCAGGATCTGGAGGTTATTATCCTGAAGGTAGAGGTACTGCAAGGAGAACAACCCTCGGAAAAGCCCTGTGGAGAGCTCCAGGAGCCCGCAGCGATCCAGGTGGAGGGTGTGGAGGTGCACGAGCCCCCGGAAGGTGACGGGGTTGATGGATTTCAGGTTCGTGTTGTCACTGAGGTCCAGCTCCTCCAGCTTGGTGAGCCCATAGAAGGCCCCGGGCTCGATGAGGCTGATGTTGTTGGAGTGGATCCACAGGATGGTCATGTTGCGGCAGGAGGTGAAGCTGGTGGCCCTCACCAGGGTGATCCGGTTGTTGTGCAGGAAGATGCGCTGGCTCTGGATGGGAATCTCCGTGGGGATGGCCGTCAGCCCCTGCTGCTGGCAGCTGATGGTGATCTTGGGTTCACTGTAGCATACGCACGCCCCGGGGCAGGATTCCACTTCTGATGGGATGTTCAAGCAAAGCACCAAAATCAGCAGTTTGGTTCCTGAGGAAGGACAGAAATAGGGTGGGGATTAGGCAGGGTCATGGAGAGTGCTTCTCCTGGTAGAGGAGCCTGAAATTCCCCCTCCGAGTGTGGCACCACCAACCACAAACAGATGCCAGCGCAGCCAGTGATTAAAATGTGGGATTAAAAATGGGATTCTGCCACTCAGATCAAGAGCTTAAATCAATGTACACTTGCAGAGATGGAGTCCCAGTGCCTCCTCTGCCCTGCACCCTCAGGAGGTGAAAGAGTGGGATCAGCGCTGTGGATTTGCACATCCAACACCAGCCCTGTTCCCAAGATCTTACCTGTGAGCAAAGGGACCAAATTCTGGGGCATTTCCCTCTGCCATGGGCACACCTGGCACAGCTCAGCCCCTGGAAAAGCACCTGGGATGTACCAGGAAACCCCAAATCCCATCCCAGCAGTGCCATCAGCTCCTCACTTTGCAGGGTCACAGAACAACTCTTCCAAACAAGCAGGTCTCCCCACATTGCTCTCAAAACATGACTGTGACTTTCCACAAATAATTTTGGACTGATTTGATCTCCTGGGAGAAATAACTGTGAGACATTCCCAGAATAACTTTCAGGTCAGACCTGCCTGGAGAAGTCTCAGGGACAAAAGGATCCTTTCCTTCTCCCGCTCAATACTTTAAACCACATACTCCTGATTCCTCTCTCCCCATATTTTTTTCCTTTGAACCTGTGCAGCCACTGAGGAAGAGGAGGAAACAGCAGGATTTTCCATCATGCTGTTGTAGGAAAAAGTCCTGTGCAAGGCTTCATTCAGGGATCCCAGCAAGTGTGCAAGGCAGGAACAGATTCCATGTGTCCCAAGCATGCTGGCAGCCCCATGGGGCTGGAAAACCCCAGAGTGGAACAATTCTTTTTCCTGGCGGTGCCCACCCACTTCCCCAGGAGCTGGGATGCACTGGAATCCCAGGGAAGCATTTTGGTTCACCAAATTCCCCAGCTGGGAGCTGGGAATGAGCCCGGAGAGAGGGAGGGGATGGACAGAGCAGCACTTTCTCCAAAGGGACCTCGAGGGTCCCGGAAGGTCCCGCTGAGAGACCTGAGGAGAGCCAGGCTGTTCCCTGCTGCTGGTGGGAAGGGAGGCAGTGCCAGCACTGCTTTCCCAGCAATTAGCAGCCAGTAATTAGTCTGATTCCTCCAAACGGGAGATAAAATGAATGGAAAGCAGCCAGAGCAGCGGGAGGCTCTATTTGGGAATGCCACATGTGAGCAGGGACACTGTGACTCCTTCCCAGCTCCTCACAGCACCTCTGGCCAAAGGACACATCCTCCCCACCACTGGGATCTCCAGCCCGAGGACAAGAGCAACTTTGCCTCTCTTGTGGGAGGGTTTTGCCTCTGTTGTGGGAGGGGTTTTCCTTTGAAGAACTCAAAACATTGTTCCGGAATGTTGATGCCTCATTACAAAGTAAGGTGGAAAAGCAGGGTGCAAAAAGCCAGACAGGAAAGCCCAGCGGAGCAGAATGGGATGAACTGGGGAGACTGGAGCCAAATCCAGCCTTGCAAATTCCAGGGGGAATCTGAAGGCAGTGGCTGCACCTCCCTTAGAGCTGGCAGGTGCTGACATGGCCAATGAAACCACGTCAAACACCAAAAATAATAGATTTTAATCACACAGAAACCTCACCAAATCTTCACTGAAAGAATATCAATTGGAAAAGCTGAGGTGGGAAAGTCTCCTTCCTGCAAGAACAGGCCAGGATCCCAGCTTTGGGTGTCAGTCTGGTCAGAACGATTCACTGTGTGTGGTTAATAAATCTGATGTGATCCAATAGTCCAATACAGGCAGGAGACTCCCATATATCATATTCCACAAGGAATAAAAAACCCAGCTCAGCATGCAGAGATAATTGGAGCCTGATGCTATCAGCTGCTGAGCAACCCTGCAAGGCAGAGTTTGAGCGCAGTGTTGTGACACATTTTGGCTGCCTTGTCATGTTTTGACGTGTCACGTCCCATTGCATGAAGCACAGTAAAAGGAGACAGCTGAGACTCCCTGCTGCAGCCATGGCACACCAAGAGCAGCCTCCTGGGAAATTAAAACAGTGCTGGCCACTCTCTGGCCATCCCTCTGCAGCTGATAATGAAACCCCGTGGGCAGAGAAATGGGACTTGCTGGAGCCTCCCTTGGCAGCTCTGTGATTTGGGTGATGGAGCCGGGGGTGACACTGGAGTCACCTCCTCATGCAACACCTCCCACTGCAGCAAAACTGCTCGGACTGGGACACTGGGGCAGCATCCAGCTGTCCCCAGGCTGCTCCTCCCTGCCATGGCCAGGGGACAATCCAGCCACAGCCCGGGTGCATCCCACAGGCCTTAGGATGGGAAACAGCAGAGGGAATGCAAAAACACACTGCCAAGAGAGAGGAGGCACAGTGACACCATCCCTGTCCCAGCTCCAGCTGAGGACACGGTGCATCCATGTAAATCCTTGTGTACACAGGGAGAGAGCTGCTGGCAGAGGTGAGCCATGAGTGAAGTGAGCATCACCCTGCCCTGTGCCAGCTGTCCCACAGCTGAGCGGGCACAGGTGACCCACAGGATCTCTCTTCCCCTGGGAAGCTCCTGGCTGGGCAGCAGGGTCCTGGCTGGGCAGCAGGGTCCTGGCCAGCTCCTGGCTGTGCCCAGGAGGGAAGGGGCACATCCTGCTGCCAGGCTCGGCCCCCCTGTCCGCCCCCATGCCCCGAGGCTGCCAGCAGCACTGACTCAGTGGCACTGAGAGCTGCTGGGAAATTAATTACAGCAGGGCCAGGCTGTGTGCTTTAATTAGGGACCTGGTGTTCATGAGCTGCTCGGATTAGCTCCTTGCAGCAAGACAGTTCCTGTCAATCATCCCCCAAAGCCTTTTTCCAGTGGCTTTCCCACCGTGCAGCCCAGCCGTGTCCTGGCTGATCCATGGCACAGCCCAGCCGTGTCAGTCCCAGCCAGGCCAGGGCCAGGGGGAAGGGCAGGACTGGAGGAAGCCCTGGGAAGCCAAGGTGACCCTTCTGTACCCAGCCAGGCTGGGTGTGCTGTGACAGAGACGCCAGGGACCCTGCCATGGCTTTCCCTGCTCCTCCAAAACCCTTCTCCAGTGACTGCTGTCCAACCAGCAGCTGTGCCTACTCTCAGTGTGTCCCAGACCCCAGTGGACAGCAAGTGCCATCAGCCACCCAGACCTTGCACAGGGATATTTTAATTTGTTTTCCTGGAGCACTGGCTTCAGCTCTGACCACGAGCTCCTTTTCCAGGAAACTCCCCCCAAAACCCTTAGGTCAGAAGGACAGGAGACATTCAAGTCCAGCACTTTTCCAGGAAAATACACCCTGCCCTGAGGTCAGAAGGACAGGAGACATTCAAGTCCAGGTTGGACGGGGCTTGGGGCAACCTGGGGTAGTGGAAGGTCTCAGGGGGTGGAACAAGGTAAGTTTAAAGGTCCTTCCCAACCCAAAGCATTCCAGGATTCTGTGATTCAGGGCTTCAGGGAGGAGGGAGGTCAGAAGGGTCCCTGTCTGCCCATTCCCAGAATATGCCATGCTCAGCTCCCAGTGGGGAACAGCGTCCTCCCTTCAGCTTCCAGATAAATCCATCCTGACTGCTGTATCTGTATCACCACCAATGGATGCTGATCCTCCACCTCCAGCTGGACTCTCCCACCTCAGCTCCCATCTCAGGGCCCATCCCTGAGGAAAAGGCTCTTGGAATGACACCTGTCCCCTCCTCTCTTAGCTGAGAAACCCTCCCTCCCTCTTTCAGAACATGATTAAAACTTAACTCCAGAGTTCCTATCAAAAGCAAAACATGAAAGAAATTCCAGAACCTGGAACCTTCAGTCCCTCCAAGACTTTGGCTTTGAGTTTAGCATTTGTTCCTCCAGAGCTTTCTTGAAAGCCAGAAAGCTCCTTCAGTGAAGCTGCAGCTTCCCCTTTGCCATTCCCGAGTGTTCTGACTCATGGAACTGGAAGCAATTAAAGTGGGTCCATTATCTGCCTCTCCGCCGCTCCCCCGGGCCATCGCCTTGTCAAACGTGGCAATTAGAAAGAAAAGGCTCCGGGGGCCTCCAACAGATGCTTTGCAAACTTTTTTTCAGGAGGCCAGAGCGAGCTGCAATTGATGCCCTTTGCAGAGCCCGGCCTCTCCCCGCTGCTCTGCTCTGCCATTGATTTGGAGATATTCTAATGTGGCTTTCCTGCAGTGCAGGGTCAATAATCATCAGAATTCTCTCCTGCTCGGGCATAAAGGGAACATTTTACAATACAAAGCCTTTTGCTGATGCACACAGCGTTACGCCTTTGTTTATAGTAGGGACACGCTGAAGCTGCCAAATTCCCCACTCGGAATGGGCATCGTTTGAAATTCCATGGGCATCGTTTGAAATTCCGTGGGCATCGTTTGAAATTCCGTGGACATAGTTTGAAATTCCGTGGGCATCGTTTGAAATTCCGCCCTTGGCTGCTCCCGGTGCCTCCCGCTTTGTCCCGTGGCCAAAGGTGGGGCTGTGCCTGTGCCACAGGGAAGAGGGCAGCGCTTTGATGCATTTCAAGTGGAGGTGGATGGAGAGGTCAGCGAGGAAGAACAATCGGCTCGCAGTAGTCTGGAATTTCCCTCCCTTCTGCTGCGGAGAGGAAGGATGGAGCATGGAGGTGCAGCTGGAGCAGCTTCAGCGGGGAGGAGAGGATGGGGGTGAAGCTTTGCCTCCATGAAGCACCTGGGACAGGCACCAGTCACAGCTGTGGGGCACAGCAGGTCCTGCCACCCCCAGGCGGCTGCAGCACAGCGTTTTGGGGCTGAAGCAGGTCCTGGGGCACCTCTGTATCTCCATGGGGATTTTGGAGTGTCAGACACCCCTCTCAGGTGGGACAGACAGCGGGGTCACTGGGGAGGGTGAGCTCTGGGGTTCTGAATGGCTCCCCAGGCTCTGCTGGGGATGCTCCAGGTCCAGGGGCCCCAGCTCACACCAGAACACTGATGATGAATCCCAGCAGCTGAAAATGGGGAGCTGATTCCCTTTTGGGCATGCCTGGGGGCCTGAGGCAGCAGCAGTGCTGCAGGCAGGATTGGTGCAGCTCCGTGTGAGACCTGTGCCAGCCCTGCCTGGAGCTGCTGGGATGGGAGCAACACCAGGGGCAGCGATTTAGGCACCTGAACCCCACCCCAGCTTGTCCCTGATCCCACATCCTCTGGGGCTGCATCCAGACCCATTAATCTTTGGGACTGAGGAGCTTTTCCTTGCCTTTGGCAGCACAGTCCCTCCAGAACATCCTGAACAGGGCTTGAGCATGAGGAATCCCAGCTGTGGTCAGGGCTGAAAGGTCATTTCTGTAATGCATCCCAGGCAGTGCATGTGCCAGCTCCTCACTTCAGGTCTTCATCTTCCCCTCTTAAATCACACCCCCTTAATGTAGTTTTTAGACTTAATATTGCAGGGATATTTAAAAGGGAAGAAGGTAAAAATGAGTTCTATCTTGTGCAATTCTTCCACTCCATCCTCCCAAGCCTCCAGGGGGGTTTGAGCACTGGTTCTTCAGCATCACTCGGGGCTGAGCTCCACAGCTCATTCCAGGAGCTCAGGGCAGCACAGCCCTGCCCTGGGACAGCTCCATCCTTCCCTGGCCTGTGCCAAAGCAGCTCCCACTTGTGGGGCTCCCCATCCCTGCCACTGGCTCTCCCTCACTCCCAAAATTTTGGCAGCAGCCTGGCTTTAGCCTAAGAACATTTGATCAGGGTTGTGCTTTGGGTGCTTTGCCAGCATTTCCCTGGGCAGCAGCAGGGAGAGGAAGGAGGAGGGCAGAGTGAACAGTTTGTATTTCAGCCCATTTGAATGAGAACCCAACGAGGAGCACAAAAATTAAAGTTCCTTCTGTAGCCAGAGGGTTTCCATGCTGCTGAATTCCCAAGGCTTGCTGCAAGGCACGGAGGTGTGAGAGCTGCTCAGAGAAAAGGTCACAGAACCCTTCTGAGGGAAATACCAAGGGAGTCATCAGGTCCCTGGTTAACAATAACAATTATCAATTATTACAGCCCAGCAGTGCCCTGGGAGGCCAGGGAATGGGAAAAGTCCTGATTCCAATAAAAGAAGGTGAGAAGAGCTGCAGGGAGCCAGGCCAGGGACATTTGGACTGGGCTCAGGTGGGATCCAGGAGCAGACAGGGGTGGGAATGCAGCTCAAATTTGTGGGAGCGTTTCCCTCGCACCTTCCCCAAGCCCTGGGCAAAGGGTGGCCTGAGGCAGAGCTTCCCTGGCTCCCTACCAGACAGAAAACCTTCTTTCCCCTCTTGGAGATTCTTCCAAGCCCCAGGTCCCTGTGGGAATGCTGCTCCAGGTGTTTTTGCTGTACTCCACAGTGCAGTACTTGGGGTGCAGGGGCAGCTCGGACCATGGCAGAGGTGCAGATGGATTGAGCAGAGATTTAGAGGGAATTTTGCAGAAGTTCAGATGGAAAATTGCAGAGGAGCAGACGGAGTTTTGTAGAGGTTCAGAGGGACCATGGCAGAGGTTTGGATGGAATTTTCCAGGTGTTTGGATGGAAAATTGCAGAGGTTCAGATGGAATTTTCCAGAGATTCAGGTGGACAATTGCAGAGGTTCAGGTGGAATTTTGCAGAGGTTTAGATGGACATTGCAGAGCTTTGGATGGACAATTGCAGAGATTCAGATGGTATTTTGCACAGATTTAGATGGACAGCTGCAGAGGTTTAAACAAAAGTATGCAGGGCTTCAGATGGACTTTTACAGACATTCCACAACTTCTCTGGAAATTTCATTTTAGCACCTCCTCTCCCTTACAGGGAACAATAAATAAGGACTTGGCCAACCCACACAGGTTAAAGATGGTATTTAAAATTATTTTCATGAAATCAAGAATAATCTTAGAAGTTCTTAAGCACTGAAAACCTGACCTAGTTATTCCTGTTTCCTATGGATAGGCACTGGGAAATCCAATGGCTACACCAGCCCATTTTGCAGTGAGTGCTCTGCCCCTCACCTGGTGGGGCTCTCTCTGCCAGGCCCATCAGCATAAGCAGAAATTTCAGCTGTTCTCATGTAATACAAAATAAATCTGCATGGTTTCCACCTGACCTCTTTCCATTGGTGGCACACCTGGAAGGGGAAAGCTCCTGACCTTTTAAAGGGAGAAAATGATGAGCTTAGAGTAAACCATGGAGAATTCCTGTGGAAAAGGCCTCTTAGGTGGGTCTATCTGAGTCGTGGGCTTGACACAGATCAACTCTGCTCCTTTCTGTGCTGACACTGCAGGTCTCAGATGCTGCTGGCCCACCCAAACTTCCAGTATTCCCATTTCCTTCCCCAGAGCTGGTTTCCCCAGTGCAAGCAGGAGTGTGTGTGGCCCTGGTCAGGATGTGATCCTGTCAGGAGCTGGAATAACCATGGACATGTCCAGCTCTCCTGAACACAGGATGCAAAGCCTTGTCCTGGTGCCCTCTCCAGCAGTGGGACAGCACAGCAGCAGCACAGGGAGCACGTGGGGTTGTGGGGATTTGGCTCAGAGCAGGTGAGTCTGCCTTTTGCCAGGTACTAAATTCCGCAGCGACCGTGGGAGGAGAGGGCAGAATCCCCTGGAGGTGCACAGAGCAGGGGCCAGCTGTGCCAAAGGCAGGGACCCAAGGCTGTGGGAGCTGGATGAGAGGCAGAGAAAGCCCAGTGCCCAAAGGGAAGGTGAAAGCACATGGCCTGGAATGTGCATTTGGAGAACTTGAGGCGCTCCTGGGAAAAAATGGGCACCAAAAGGGGAAGGGAATGGGCAGGAGGAGATTCTTGAAAGGCTGCAGGCATCTGCTGAGCTCTCCAAATCCCACTGAATTCATCCTGGAGAGCAGCTCTGAGTAGCTGCTGTGGTCCTGATCCACCTGCCAGGGCTGCACTGGGCACCTGCCAGGCTGGGCCCAGCCACACTGAGCACAGGGAGCTGAGGAGGAGGAGGAGGGAGGGGTCCTTCCTCACAGCCTGGGAGCACCAGAGGGGTTGGAATGAGTTCATCTTTAAGGTCTCTTCCCATCCAAACCATCCCAGGGTTACATGAAATGTCACAGCTGCACTTTCTCCAAGTGACAGCCACCAATGGCCATGGTATTGCCACAGCTGTCACAGGACTATGGGATGGTCTGGGTGGAAGGGACATTAAAGCCCATTTCATTCCACCCCTGCCATGGCAGGGACGCCTCCCACTGTCCCAGGCTGCTCCCAGCCCCATCCAGCCTGGCCTTGGGCACTGCCAGGGATCCAGGGGCAGCCCCAGCTGCTCTGGGCACCCTGTGCCAGGGCCTGCCCACCCTCACAGGGAAGGATTTTTCCCCAAAATCTGTCCCTGTCACGCTGCCTTTTCCCAAGAATCTCATGGCCAAAACCCACACCCAGCCCAGTAAAGCCAGACCCAGCAGATCCCTAAGAGTGAGACCAGGAAAGCTGTCCCTGGTTCCAGCACTCTGCTGAGGGCACCCTAATCATCCCAGTCCTCATTGCCATCCTATCCAGATGGGAAGCATCCAGCACACTGCACGAGCAGGATCATGTGTGATCCTGCCACCCTTCCATCCCCACACTGGGAAGAATGAAGTGACAAAATATTCACTGTGAATCACAAGCAGCTCCTCCAGAATTTGGGATTATCTGTGCCATAACTGTAAAAATCAGGGAGAAACAGGTGTCCAAAGGAAGGAAATGCAGGTTCCTGAGATGATTTAGGTCTCCCATGGTGCACAAAGTACCTCAGAAATCTTCCAAACCTTCTCAGGAAGAAGGAGAGTTTCCTGCAGCTCCAAACCTGGCGTTGGTGGCTGCTCTGTGTGTGAGTGACTCAGGGAGAGGAGAGGTGAAGCTCCAGATGGAATTTACACCTGCTCCCCCCCAGCCATCTGGGACTGCACCCCCTGCCAGCTGCAAATCCCACCCCCACAGCTTCTGGAAGGGCCCCTTGTCCAAGGCAGCATTTTCCTTGGTTTTCCTCTCAAATAACATTATCTCAGTTTTTGCTTGCAGCCCCAGCATCTGCATCATGTGGAGAGCAGGGATGAAGTTCAGGAAAGAGCCTGGAAGGGAAAGTTGTTCCTAACATCCCCCATGGCCTCAGTTTGGTTGTGTGTGTGGATGCGGAGTGAGCAAACAGCCCAGGCAGCCCAGGCAGGACAGGGAGGGGGAGAACATTCCAACCCCAACCTTGGACACAGCCAGCTCCCAGAGAACAGTGGGAACAACCATGGGAGAGAGCAGGCACAGGGCACTGGAGATCGGATTTCTCCTCCCTGCTCACAACTTGTTGCTCTCCTTGCTGGGCCTGGAGGACCAGAGCTCTCCAGATATCCCCAGGTTTGTCACCTGGAGCAGCGGAGGAGCAGAGCTGGGATCTGTGAGGTCTCCAGCTCAACGTGGCCTTCAGGAGGCTCAGGACATCCCTGATCCCCCCTGGGACACCCAGCCCCTCCAGCCTGGCAAGGAAGGAAGGAAGTGCAGGAGTGGCAGAAGTGATGGAAGAAAGGATCTGACTCCATGTTCTCAGAAGGCTAATTTATTACTTGATTATACTATATTATATTAAAGAATACTGTACTAAACTATACTAAAGAATACAGAAAGGATGCTAAAACTTACTGAATGCTAAAAAGATAATAATGAAAACTCGTGACTCTTTCCAGAGTCCTGACACAGCTTGGCCCCAATTGGCCAAAGAGTGAAAACAACTCACAGCAGAATCCAATGGAACAATCACCTGTGGGTAAACAATCTCCAAACACATTCAAAAGGAGCAAAACACAGGAGAAGCAAATCAGATAATGATTGTTTTCCTTTTTCTCTGAGGCTTCTCAGCTTCCCAGGATAAAAATCCTGGGTGAAAAGACTTTTCAGAAAATGTGAATGTCACACCCTCCTTTCCCCTTTCCCCCAGCATCTCTCTCAGCTCCTGGCACACATCCCTGGCTCGTCCTTTCATTCCCAGATCAAGCTGGGACTGGTTTTGGTAAGTGTGTGTGTCTCAGGTGAGTGCAGCTCACTCAGCCATGCTCCCCAGGTGAGAAGCACAACACCCACAGCTCTAGAAATAAGCATATTCCTCTGAAATGTGTCAAGCTGAGCAAGGACACAACAGGCTGCGAATTACACAGCTCCCTGTTTTCCTGGGAATTGGGATGTGAGCAATGGGGAAAGGAGCCCAGCAGGGTTTGAGCCCCTGGTGCTGGGCTGAGCTGCCCTCACCTCACACCCACCCTGAGATCCCACAGAATTCCACCAGGAACTCACACCAGACTTCCATGCCCAAAGTCCTCAGTTCAAGGTCTCATTGCAGGCAGAGAAATGAGAGCCCCCTCCTGCTTTTCCCTCCAGGTGGATAAAACTCCTGTTCCACCTGCAGCCTCCCCTGTTCCCTGTGTCCATCCATTTCCCCACTACAGGGCATTAAATGTCCATAATCACCTGCTCTCCAATGGGGCTTTCAATCAGTTTTAGGCCCTGCAGCTCCCAGGCTGCTGGAGAGGCCCCCATTCCCTGCTCCTAGGTGAGCACCTGCTGGATTTCAATTCCCTGTTTCCTGCTGCCACTCTCCAGGCAGCTGCAGTGGCTCGGCATTAGAGCCCTGCCTTCAGCTTTATCTTTATGTCAGGGCAAAATCCCAGCCAGCTGCCAACTGCACGGGCAGTCATTTATAGATATTTTCTGGATCATTCATGAAAACAGGGAAATACAGCAGGGTGGAAGCTGAATCCTGCAAAGCTCCTGTGCAAGCAGCTTGTTCTGCACTGATCCTCCACCAACAATCGCATTTTGAGGGCTTTAAGCTGCCTGTCTCTTAATCCATTTAATAACTGTCCATTGATTCCAGAGACAGGATATTCTCCACCATGGAAATTGAGCTCCTGACATAAATCTGAATTTATTATGATAATCCAGATCCATGAGCAGAGGCTGGGGGAGTTTGTGCACATCTCATCCACCAGGACATTGGTCCAAGCCCCGGGCTTGCTGGCATCGAGGTGATGCCATCAATAAATAATTGTGACAGCGATACCCTTAAAAATAACATCAGAAAAAAAAAAAAAAAGACAACTGGGTTTAGAAAAAAGTTCTGGGAAAAATAGCAGTGGAAATTATTGGTGTTTCATGGAATTGTAGAATCAATCAGGTTGGAAAAGCCCTCTAAGATTTCTAAGTCCAAATGTCAACCCAGTGCTGTTGAACCATGTCCCAAGTACCATGGGGACACATTTCTGGAGCACTCCCAGGGATGGTGACTCCCTGGACAGCCTGGTCCAGTGCTTTTCCAGGTATTTTTCTCTGGATTTCCGTGCCTTTGATCCTTAGCTCTGTTTACATCTCCTCTTTCTCCATAGCACAGTTCCTGAGCTGAGCAGCCTCTCCTCACCTCCAGGGCTTTCACACTTGCTGCTTCCAACCCTCCCTGGCCTTCCCTGCCTCTGGGAATCCTCTTGTTTTCAGGTTTATAAGGAATTAGAGCCAGGATCTTGTCAGCAAGTTCTGGCCATGCTCCCACCCACACTCCTGAGGAAGGGCTGGAGCATCCATCCCTGTGGGATTACTGCCCATAAACCATCCTGGAGGATGGGCTCTCATCCCAGTTGGACATCCCTCTCCACAGTTGTTGGAGCATTCAGGATCATTGCAGAGGAAAGAAAAGATTTCCTTGAATAGACAGTATTTTCTGCTTCCCATGGGAGCTGTTTGTCCCCAGGACTGGGCGTTGCTGTCACCCCTCCAGCCCTGGTGGCAGGGCCACCTGTCCTTCCCCTGCCACCCCAAGCTCACCTAGGCTCAGCCTGGCCCTGAGCTCAGCCCCTGGGCTCATTCCTCAGTTGTCACTGTGATATTTTCTGAAAAATCCCTTCACCAGGATTTCTTCTCCTGGCAAGATGAGAAGCCTCAGCTTCTCCCTGTTTTGCTGCTCTGGAATGTGATTTGGAGAATTGTTTACCCAGCATGAGAATTGTTTTAACTTAATGACCAATCCCAGTCCAGCTGTGTCAGGACTCTGGTAAGTCATGAGTTTTTATTTTTCATTCTTGTCCGGCCTTCTGATGTCTCCCTTCTCTTTCTTTAGTATAGTTTTAGTAGAACATATAATACAATATAATATCATATCATATCATATCATAATCAGCCTTCTGAGAATTTGGAGTCAGATTCTCATCTCTTCCCTCATCCTGGGGACTTCACAACACCACAATCAATTGAAAGAATCAAACCATGAATTTGACTGAAGACAGTCACCATCCCATAGCCAGGCCCTGCAAGTGTCCAGGGGACAGAGAATTCCCACCCTGCAGGTCCCTCCCTCCCTCCAGCCGAGCCCTTCCAGAGCAGCAGGGCTCCCTTCCCATAAGTGCCTGTTAATATTTCATGGGACTAAGTGAATTTCTTTCCATTTCATTTGCCATCTTTGTTTAATTCACCTCCTGCAGCACAAAAGGGAGACCAAGGACCAGCTGCTGATGTGGGGGAAATATGAATAATCTCGTCAAAGGAATGAACTCAAGTGAAAAAAAGGAAGAAATTGGTCAAATTATGAATAGAAATTACAGCAGAATCACAGAAATGCCACTGGAAATCTCAAACCTGCAGGAGCAATAACATCAGGCACCCAAATGGCACCTCATGGGTAATATATTAATTTCAAAGCAGAATATCCCATCTCTTCCAGCCTGGAAAAGCTCATCCCAACATATTCACAAGGGTTTTTGGGGGGATTTCTCATATTATGCAAGTCAAGGAAAAAGAAGAGTAAATCTTGTGGATTTGAAGACAGAAAAAAGCTCCATCTCCTCACGTTCTTCTGCTCTTCTTTTTTTCTGGCAAAGTGAAAGCCAACTCTCCTTTTCCCTGGGGAAATGATTTGTGCAGCTTCTGACAGGAGCAAGGACAAGGAGCACAAACCCTGAGGCTCCAGCAGGAGCTCTCCAGACATCACTTCCCAAAATGTTCCTGGTGCCAGCCTTGCTTCCCAGGCCTGCTCAGTATTGCCAC
The DNA here is from genome assembly GCA_039654755.1 of Calcarius lapponicus. NCBI lineage: Eukaryota > Metazoa > Chordata > Aves > Passeriformes > Fringillidae > Calcarius > Calcarius lapponicus. The sequence continues at coordinate 14,055,050 of CM077478.1, read as the reverse complement.
CTCTCAACCCCAAAACTCTGCAAAAAGTGTCCAGCAAATCCATCCCAGCCTCGTGGGGGGCATCATGGGACCTCTCACAGGAAAAGCAGGAATGCTTTGGAGTGAAGCTGGGAATTGCAAATTGTCACTACTTCTGATGCCTCTGTCTCTGCCTTCCCTTCCTTGAGGACTTTTCCAGAGCAAACTCAGCCAATCTCCCCTCAGCTCCAGAGCCCAAATCCTAGATCACTGCTCGTGGAAATGTTTCCTCCCAGGATGTGATGCTGCTGGTTCTGCCTCACCACCTGTGGCCTCTTCCTTCCTACCTTCCTCCTTAGCTGTTATTTGGGGTGACACCCCCTCACACACCCCCTTTTCTGTGAACACAGCCCAAACCCTGTTCCCCTGTGCACAGCCTGCTCAGACCCACACGGGGCTCTGCAGGAAGGTGACACCAAATCAGGGTGACAAAGGAACCAGGGACAAATCCTGCTCTGTTCTGTGCATGTCCTGGCCTGATCCCACAGAGTGGGCCCAAGGGAGGGGATTCTGTCCCTCTGCCCACCCAGGTGAGACCCCACCTGCAGAGCTGCCCCAGCCCTGGGCCCAGCACAGGAGGGACCTGGAGCTGCTGGAGACAGTCCAGAGGAGGCACCAGAGATGCTCCAAGGGCTGGAGCCAGGCTGGGAGAGCTGGGGGTGCTCACCTGGAGGAGAAGGCTCCAGGGAGAGCTCAGAGCCCCTTGCAGGGCCTGAAGGGGCTCCAGGAGAGCTGCAGAGGGACTGGGGACAAGGGATGGAGGGACAGGACACAGGGAATGGCTCCCACTGCCAGAGGGCAGGGATGGATGGGATATTGGGAATTAGGAATGTGTTCCCTGGCAGGGTGGGCAGGCCCTGGCACAGGGTGCCCAGAGCAGCTGGGGCTGCCCCTGGATCCCTGGCAGTGCCCAAGGCCAGGCTGGACACTGGGGCTGGGAGCAGCCTGGGGCAGTGGGAGGTGTCCCTGCCATGGCAGGGGTGGCAGGGGTGGCATTTAAAAGGTCCCTTCCAACCCAGACTGTTCTGTGGTTCCATGATTGAAACAGCAGCAGTGACCTTTCTTGGGGACAAGGGGACCTCTGGCAGTGGCAAATGTCCCCAGGAGCTGCCAGAACCTGAACTGCAGCTGCCACTGCACCTCTCCAAGTCATCCCAGCTCCCTGGGAAGTTTAGGTGTCAAATTTCGATGAAATTCCAGGCACTTTTCTGGCACATGAATTCTCTTGCCACCCAGCAGTGTGAGGGTGCACATTTCCATCCCCAGGTGCCAGTGGAGCACACAGGTTCTGCTTGGCCAGTCGGGCATGGTGAGGCTTGCAGAGGTGTCCAGGGCTGTGCCACCATCCCTTAACCATTCCTAAGGCAGCCAGGAGCACAAGGGAGGGAGGTCTGTTTGCTTTATCCTTCCAGAGCCCGGCCTGAGGGAGAGCCCTGCACCCTCACCCCCCAGGCAGGACCAGCAGCTCCTTCCTGACAGCTCTGCTGGACTGGGAGAGCCACTGCTCTGTTCTTCTTGTATTAAGGATGAATGAATGAAGTGATAGGAATTCTTATGTTTTTAGAAGGTAAAATGTTGAGTTTATTCGATATTGCACATTTTTTAATAGATAGTTGTGACAAAGCTGGACTTGATTGGTTCTTAATTAATACTTCTTATACTATTGGTTAATTAGGAATAACTTTTTGTATACATCTTGCAAGTAAACAACACGTTTAAAACACTAGTTGTAAAGATTAAGGATTGTTTTAATTTTTTCTCTGAACTTTCTCAAAAGTTCCGTTATAGATGGATAATGAGATGAGTGGCTCTCACAATTAAGGGACGACTATTGTGTGAATATTAAGAAAAGCTTTAGTGATGTGTAGTTATGTTATTGTAGTTTAGATCTCCTCTGTTCTCCCCACAGTTCCCTTTCCCCCTGTATTGTTGTCCAGGACAGGTACAAGAAGCTGCACAGGTGTCCCTTGCATGGGGCAGGTGGGAATGGAAAAGCTTGGGGGTGCTCAGGGGGTGCAGCATGGCAACAGCTGAGCTCCAATCCAGTTACAAAGCAATCTCCACTGATAAATGGCAAAGAAGAGCTGACTGACAGACTTTGGGAGGGGCCAGGGCTGGCTGGTGTAACCCTCAGGGGTATAAAAGACTGAGCATCCATCTTGAGGATGAACTGGCCATGTGGTATCCATGAGGGGCAGCTCCCAGTGCTGCAGCTTTTTCCTTATGTAGTCCTTTGTTGTATTTTTGTTAAGGTTTAATAAACCTCTTTAAATTTTCAAAGTGAGCAGTTGTCTCTCACAGTTCCCAGAGCAATGCCTGGTGAAGTTCATCTGACTCTTTCCCTGGCCAGACCGTCAGCACCCACCCTGGTCCACATCACCCCATGGAGATCATCCCTGCTCTGCCTGAGATCCAGCCCAGTGCCCCGTGGGTGGAGAGGAGGACACGTGCTGGGACAGGCCACCAGGGCCACCAGCACACCCAGCTCGTTAGAACTCTCATTAATGATCTAATGAGAAGGGCAGGAAATAGCAGGTTAATTAAACCTGCCCCTCCTGAGCTGGGGAAGGTTTCAGCTTTAGTGGGGATGGAGAAATGGCAGGGAGGGCTGTGGCAAGAGCTGGCAGATTGTTCTACGCTGGAAAACTGCTCCTTGTGGGGAAAATGAGCTTCCTTCCAGCTCATGAGGAAGGGGAAAGGCTGCAGGCAAGAGAGTTGTGTGTGAGGAGCTGCCAGGAGCTGAGAGGTGATGCCTGATAATGAGAGAGGGAAGAGCTGGGGGACTGGGAAGGAATATTTGCTCTGAGCTTGTGTTGCCAAATGTTACTCCTTGCCTGGGGCTCCTGGAGCTGATCAGAAAGAATCCAATTGTTATTGATCCCTGCTCCAGCAGTTCTTAGGGGCTGATGTTCTTCCTCAACAACAACACCAAGAAACTCAGAGAAAGGGGGAGAGAAAGAGCTTTATCCACAGGGGAACTTGGAGCAGCACAGGTGGAAATGTCCTAATTGTGTGTCCCAAGAACTGGAGGATCCTGGAAATACAGGATGGAGCAGTGTGGGACAGTGAATTAACTAAGCTGGAGGAGGAGGAGCTCCAGGATCTCCGGGGCTCATCAGCGAGGAGAGGAGAGGAGAGGAGAGGAGAGGAGAGGAGAGGAGAGGAGAGGAGAGGAGAGGAGAGGAGAGGAGAGGAGAGGAGAGGAGAGGAGAGGAGAGGAGAGGAGAGGAGAGGAGAGGAGAGGAGAGGAGAGGAGAGGAGAGGAGAGGAGAGGAGAGGAGAGGAGAGGAGAGGAGAGGAGAGGAGAGGAGAGGAGAGGAGAGGAGAGGAGAGGAGAGGAGAGGAGAGGAGAGGAGAGGAGAGGAGAGGAGGAGAGGAGAGGAGAGGAGAGGAGAGGAGAGGAGAGGAGAGGAGAGGAGAGGAGAGGAGAGGAGAGGAGAGGAGAGAGAGAGAGGAGAGGAGAGGAGAGGAGAGGAGAGGAGAGGAGAGGAGAGGAGAGGAGAGGAGAGGAGAGGAGAGGAGAGGAGAGGAGAGGAGAGGAGAGGAGAGGAGAGGAGAGGAGAGGAGAGGAGAAGAGAAGAGAAGAGAAGAGAAGAGAAGAGAAGAGAAGAGAAGAGAAGAGAAGAGAAGAGAAGAGAAGAGAAGAGAAGAGAAGAGAAGAGAAGAGAAGAGAAGAGAAGAGAAGAGAAGAGAAGAGAAGAGAAGAGAAGAGAAGAGAAGAGAAGAGAAGAGAAGAGGAGAAGAAATGTTGTGTGACCTCTCCAGTTCAAATTTCCCTCCTAACTGAGCTGTGCCATGACGGGGAACCCGTGTGGGATGGTACCACATGGACACAGCAAAGGCACACCAGGACAGCTCCTGGCAACTTGCAAAGAGCTGGGAAACCAAAAAACCCCAGGAAATTATGGGCAAAATAGTCCCAGCTTGAAGTCTGTGTCACAATGGGACTCAGCAACTGGCAGTGCCCAGGGCCAGGTTGGACACTGGGGCTGGGAGCAGCCTGGGACAGAGGAAGGTGTCCCTGCCATGGCAGGGGTGGAATTTCCATGATCTGAAAGGTCCCTTCCCAGCCAGAGCATTCTGGGATTCTGAGATTTGCCTGTAAAATCATCCCTCAGACCAGCACAGCACCACAGGGCAGCCTGGTATTGCTTCTTTGGCCTCCTTTTTGTCATCCCTATCCAAGGGAAAGGAAGGAAAGGACGTTTGGTGCTCCACAAAAAGAAATATTTCAGGAGAAAAAGCTTGGGGAAAAGGGGACAACAAAATGTCACCTTTCCAAGGCAGAAATGTGGGCAGAGTGTGTCTGTCCCAAGTTCTGCTCTCCCCAGAGTCAGAACTTCCCTGGAATCCTCCAGCTTAAACCAGCTGCAGTCCAAGTGCTCTCTGAAACCACAGCAGTGACAGACTAAATGACTTAAACCCTTTTCCAAAGGCAGGGACTTCAAACAAGAGGGAGAAGATATTCGAGGCAAATGTGGAAGTCTGACTACTTAAAACAGCTCCTGAAGAGCACAGAGGAGGCAATAAAGCAAGCTTTGAGGGGAAAAAAAAAAGGTGTTAAGGCTTGAGAGCAGTATTTATGCACAAATTCAAAGCAATTTCTCTAAACTGTCAAAATAATCCTGGGATGTTGGGAGGAGCAGCCCCACAATTGGAGAAGGAAGGGATCCCTCCTGCCTGGGGGTGGGAATTCAACCATTCCTGACAATCACAATAAGAGCAAAGCCCATGGCTGAGTGGCATTTACAGGAGACTGAGAAGAAAATCTAAATGAGAAAGAGAGAATTGAAAAGCCCTGGCAAGCAGGGACACAAAAGGTTTCTGTTGAGATGCTTGTAAGCCTTGGTGCATGTGAGACGTGCAGAAATTAATAAATCAGTGGTGTAGGGCTCTGATTAAAAAAATAAACCCATATATAAATAAGAGGCTGTCAGCTCCCAGCACTTGTTTGAATCCACTTTGTGTCACCACTGATCAGCTCTCACCCAGCACGAGCAATTCAGTGAAATTAAAGACAAAAGGCATGAAATCTGCATTTCTGACTGTGAGCTTTTTATACACCCCAGTCTGAGAGGAGAAACCTGCCAGGGTGAGAGGGACAGAGCAAAGGGCCGAGTTTGGGCTGGGTTCAGGTGGAGCCCCTGGAGCTGAGCAAGGGCCTGGAGCAGCTCGGGGCCAGGAAAGGCTGAGGGAGCTGGGGCTGCTCAGCCTGGAGAGGAGCCCCGGGACAGGGGCCTGAGCCCTGGGGTGCCTGTCTGTCTGTCTGTCCCTCTGTGTCCCTGTCTGTCCCTGTGTGTCCCTGGCTGTCCCAGTCTGTCTGTCCCTGGCTGTCTGTCCCAGTCTGTCTCTGTCTGTTCCTGTATCCCTGTGTGTCCCTGTGTGTCCCTGTCAGTCTGTCCCTGTGTCCCCCAGTCTGTCCCTGTCCGTCTGTCCCCATGTCCCCCAGTCTGTCCCTGTGTCCCCCAGTCTGTCCCAGTCTGTCCCCGTGTCCCTCTGTCTGTCCCAGTCTGTCTGTCCCTGTGTGCCGGCTCAGGGCAGCCCCAGGCTCTGCTCCAGGCCCAGCCATGGCCCCAGAGCCACGGGCAGGGCCTGAGCCCAGGAGCTGCCCCTGCCCAGGAGGCAGAACTGCTGCCCTGGGCAGTGCCAGCCCTGAGCAGAGCCCAGAGAGGCTCTGGGGGCTCCTCCCTGGGGCCATGGCAGAGCTGTGAGCACAGCCTGCAGTGCCCTGAGCTCTGGCATGGCCCCAGGGAGCAGGAGGGGACACCAGGGACCCTCGGGGCTCCCTCCAGCCTCACCCACCCTGGACCCTGTAACTGTGATTTTGGACACTCTGACAATGTGTGGCACTTTAAAGAACGCCCGAATAGGCTCTGATGGAGCAGAAGGTCCCACCAGCTTCCCAGGCCTGGGACACCCCTGGAAGGGCACAGCCCCACCTCTGCCTCTTTCTGCATTTTCCTGCCCACCTGAGGTGTGGAGCTGGAGCCCAGGATGAGTTTTCCATCCCTCACCCTGTCCCTGGGACTCTCTGGAATGACAGCAGGGGGAGGGAAGGGGCACAGCTCTGGGATCATTACCAACATTTGCATGAAGGTCCAGCCTTTACAGGAATGGTGGGAGCTGACCTTCAGCTGCTGTCCCTGCCCCGATGTCCCCCGGAGGAAGCACAAACAATGTGACATTTCAGAGCACGGCCTCTGCGGCCACTCTGACATTACAGGCAGAGAAAACAACTTCAGACTGAGAGGGAAGCGTGAAAAATGCGTATTTTATCATTGGCTTTTTGCAAATATTGAAATGAATATTATATGTGTTATGTTTGAAAGTTATGCTGTATAAATTTTCTTAAGCAGCGTGTTAAATATAGTTTTAGGTTATTACAAAATGTTAAAATAGAAACGATGCTATGTAGGATACTTTTTTAAAGAAAGGACTTGCACTGAGATAGCAGCCACAGGACACCTGAATCTTTCAGAGAAAGAGAATTTATTGCTCCATTATCAGAAGAAACAAACTTCTTCCTGCCTTGCTCAGGCTTGAAGACACCGTCAGGATTCAGAGGAAGAAGCTGACACTGCCCAGACAGAATCCTGTGTTTGAATGAAATTTATGCATCATGGATGAGGTGTATGAATATGCAACAGGCTGTTGATTTGAAGGGTTAATCCTCTGTTAACGTGGGTCCTTTCTTGGGCTTATTTTGTCCAGAAAGAGGTACCCAGACTGTCCATAACTCTTTGTATTTATTGTCTCATATTGTCCTAATCCAAATTGTTCAAATTTTTATTACTCTAATTATATTGCTATTTTTATAATAATTTTATTACTATTAAACTTTTAAAATTTAAAAAAAAAAGTGATTGGCATTTTTCACAGGAAGTTTGCATCAGCTGCAGACACCTGGGCTGGAGGGAGTGCCAGGGCTGGTGCCAGCCCAGTGCCAGCCCCAGGCTGGGGAATGTGGATATTGACAGAGAGAGAAAGCCAGATAAACCTTCCCTGCCTTTGGAAAAGGGTTTAAGTCATTTAGTCTGTCACTGCCGTGGTTTCAGAGAGCACTTGGACTGCAGCTGGTTTAAGCTGGAGGATTCCAGGGAAGTTCTGACTCTGGGGAGAGCAGAACTTGGGACAGACACACTCTGCCCACATTTCTGCCTTGGAAAGGTGACATTTTGTTGTCCCCTTTTCCCCAAGCTTTTTCTCCTGAAATATTTCTTTTTGTGGAGCACCAAACGTCCTTTCCTTCCTTTCCCTTGGATAGGGATGACAAAAAGGAGGCCAAAGAACCAATACCAGGCTGCCCTGTGGTGCTGTGCTGGTCTGAGGGATGATTTTACAGGCAAATCACAGAAGCCCAGAATGCTCTGGCTGGGAAGGGACCTTTCAGATCATGGAATTCCACCCCTGCCGTGGCAGGGACACCTTCCTCTGTCCCCAGGCTGCTCCCAGCCCCAGTGTCCACCCTTCCCAGGAATTGCTCTGGGGAATTTTGAGAACGCTCAGAGAAAGAATTAAAACAATCTTGCAGCTGGTGTTTTGAACAGTTGTTTCTCATAAAATGTTTACCAAAGGATGTCTTCTTAATTAGCCAGTGGTGTGAGGGGTGCTGATTAAATGACCAAAATCAGGAAAGGTGTATAAAAAGGAATGGGTTTCTAATAAACGCAGATTAGCCTTCTGAGAGCCCTGGAGTCTGTGTGCCCCCTTCACTCCTGTTCCTGATCAGCAGTGACAGAGAAGGGGCTGAGCTGGGCACAGCACAAACAGCCCCAGGTGCTGCTGGGCTCCACCCCCAGGCAAAAATGAAGGTGTAAATGGAGAAAGTCTTGCTTATGAGGAGATCTGAACATTTCAGACACTGTTAACAGCAGCACAGGACAGGTGCTAGGAAAATGGGAAGGTGAATTAAAAGGGTGGAAATCAAAGCCCCTGGGTGTAAATAATTATTTTTTAACAACCAAGCCCCTCTTGGACGATCAGCTGCAGCTCTGGCCCAGCCCCACAGCTCTGCACACACACTCTCTCACACTCCCACAACTGCTGGGCGAGAAGAGCCATCCCTCAGGCGCTCTCCAAGGCACACAAATCCTGGGAGCAGAGCTGTCAGATCCCAGGGGCAGGTTAAAAATCACCAGTTTCTTCAAAAGACAGCCCCTGCACTGATTCACAGTGAAAATGTTGATGCAGGAGCATTACAGCATGAGGAGAGGCTCCTGGTGTCCCGTGAAACTCTGTGTCCACCTGTGCCTGTGCATCGCGGAGCAGCTCAGGGCTTGGTGGGAGGCTCCCGAGAGAGGGAGGGCACTGAGCACGGAGCTGTCCAGCTCTCAGCCACATCCAAGTGGATTTGAGAGCACCAAATGGGCTGGGTCAGGAGCCTTGTCAAGGAGGACTGGAAATTGAAACAGATCTGCCATGACAAATACAACCAGAGCTTGCAGAAAATGAGGCAGGAGATGAACCTGAGAGCAGGACAGAGAGCAGAAGGAGAAGGTTTATTCCAGGCCCTGCTCTGAGGACTGTTCCTGTATCTGACATGACACAGCTGGGAATTAAAAACCAGGAGTTCTCTGCTGAGAAGGGCAGGGAAAAGGGTTCCTTCCCCCCTGCATGTTCTTGCTGTCCTCTGCTTGCTCCCTCGGGATCCCTGCTCTGCTGGATGCATCTGGGATGGCAAGGAAGAGCTGCACATCACCACTTCCCTCCCTTCTCCCTTCCCACCTGTCCATCTCTTGGGGTGGCTGCTGGACCACGGATCTGCAGCCTCTGCCTTGGCTCCCCCACTTCTCAGCCTGATGGCAAAGCTCAGATGTCACCACCAAGCTGTCACCAGTTATTTGGAGTTCACATTCTTTGGTGCCCCCCTGGCCCACCTGGAGCACTGCCCCAATCCTGGCTCCAACAGCAGGAGGATTCAGAGCTCTGGAGCCAGTCCAGAGGAGGCACCAGAGCTGCTCCAGGGCTGGAGCCCCTCTCCTCTGGAGCCAGGCTGGGAGCCAGGCTGGGAGAGCTGGGGGTGCTCACCTGGAGAGGAGAAGGCTCCAGAGAGAGCTCAGAGCCCCTGAGCCCCAGCCTGGGAGCTGGGGTTGGTTAGGTGACCATGACCAGGTTTGGGCATCCAAGAGGGCACACTCAGTGTGGAAAAATAATAAATACTTCAGTGAAGTGCCAGGCCCTGGAGAGAGCGAGGTCACCAAGGGTTTGTCATCAGAGCCACTCAGCTCTGCCCTCCCCACTGCTCCTGCAGCCTCTCCCTGTGCTGAACTCCAGCTCCTGCTCCCCTTTCTGCACTCCAAAACTGCCCCAGCCTGCCAGAAACCCCCAGCTGGCTGCAGGAACAATATCCTGGGGGACAAATAACATTTATCACCACTTGTCAGAACTCAGTCCATCCCTCTGGGTGTCCAGAGTTACCAGGACACCTGCCAGGCAGCTCAGAGACCCTGGCACACAGCCCAGAACACCTGTGGGTTTGATTATGACCCATGGAGCAAATTGCCAGCTTTGTATGAAGACCTGAAAGCCACAGAAGTTTAAGTAGTGAAATAACAAAATTATCACTAGGTGAAAAAGTAGATTTTGGGGTTCTTAGAATAGGGATTTTGGGGACAAGATGGAGGGACTTGGGTGTGCTCAGCCTTTCTTCTTCTTCTTCTCTACCTCCATCTTCTGCTGTGATGTTGGCACTTTGGGATTGGTTTAGAATAGAAGCTCGCTGTCTAACATAGGTGATGGGTATTGGAAAGTAATTGCAAACATGTGATACACAGTCTGTAGTATAAAGAGATAACACCGCCCCGGGGGCAGGCAGAGTGCCTCTGGCTGTCCTGCTGAGCAGACCTCGGCTGGACAGGAGAAAAATTTTATAGGTAAGATACAATAAACAACTCTGAGACAGAGAACTTAAGAACTCCAACTCATTCTTCGAGCATGCGGGCCGAAACAGAGACTGTTCACCCCAAAACAGAGACTGTTCACCCCAAAACAGAGACTGTCCACCCAAAACAGAGACTGTTCACGTGTCTCGGGGCTGCAATAAACTGTGAACTCCCGAGAACCACTGCCCTGGCATTATGGACAAGAGGGAACTCTGAAGTGCTTTTAAATCAGGCGAATCCAGAGAAGGAACTCCAAGCATGGCCCGTGCTTTCCCTGGCAGAGGCTGACCCACAGGATGACTCCCCCCAGGGAGGTGACAGAGCTGTCACTCACTGCCAGCCCCGGCAGGGAAATGATGGGATCAGACTGTGGGGAGTGTCCTGTTCCTGTTAAACACAGGATGGAGCATCCCTGGAGCATCCCTGGAGCATCCCTGCTCCTCAGGCTCAGGAGGAGAGGCAGGGAGGGGGCAGGAGCCCCCCTGAGCTCAGCCCCAAGGCAGGGATGCGAGGCACTCCCACGCTGCAGCTCTCAGCACATTTCAGGTTTGCCACTGATGCCAAGGTACTGAGCACACTGTTTGAGGTGCCAGCTTCTGGATTCAGGGGCTCCTCACAACTTTATGATGCTATTTTATTTTTCTGGCAAAAAAGATGAAACCTGAACTCTAGCTGAACCTCAGAGAGAAGGAGGGAGAAGGAGGGGTATGAAATATCCCAAACTGTGTTCTCTGGGAATCTCCTTCCCTGTTCCTGAGGTTTGCAGCTGTTGGCAAACAGGGTGGAAGAGGAAAGGCTCAGGGACAGGCTCCCAAATCACACCAGCCCTGCAGAGACCTACACCCCTTCCTCAGGAACAGGGCACATTTCCATGATTTTCTGATTTCCTGTGGGCTCCAAGTAGGGCAGTGTGGAAAGAGCAGGAGAAGGGCTCAAAATCAGAGCCTGAGCACTGAAGAGGATGGTGTGGAAGGACAGGGAATGGTGTGGAAGGACAGGGGATGTGGAAGGACAGGGGATGGTTTGAAAGGACAGGAAATGGGGTGGAAGGTCAGAGGATTGTTTGAAAAGCCAGCAAGGAGGGAGGACAATGCCAACAATCTTCCAGCACAGGCTGAGCTCCAGGCTGGTCCGCGGGCTCTGATTTACAGGGCTGTGCCTTCTGGAGTGCAGATGACCAATAAGTGCTCGTCGCTTTTAAGAAAGCCCTTGTGCCTCGCAATAACTCAGCGCTGATTGCCCGCATTTCCTTAAAAGAGCTCATTTAGGGTTGATTTAAGCACTCCTGGGGAGGCAGGCGGGCGGGGGGAGCTGATTTACAGAGCTGGAGGAGCCGCAGAGGCAGCTCAGGCGTTCCTGCCTGAAATGTGGGACTGGCTGGAGAGCCGGGGCTGCCCAGAGCGGCTCCTGCAGCTGATCCATGCAAGGGTGAATTCTTCTCCCCTTTTCAAGGGCCAGCTGTGGCTCAAGCACGGATTTGCTGTGGCCCACAGACGCCAGATGTCGGGGGGGTGTTTGTAGCTGCATTTCACCACTCAGATTTGGGGGAGGGCATCACTGTGGGCTCCAGGCTCTGGGGCACTGCTGCTCAGGGGGAAACACCAGCCCTGGACTCCACTGGGGGCCAAGTGACCTGCAGGGGCTTTCAAACGATCAAATAAACGTCACTGGACAAGGAGATTGGATGTACACATCCTCATGGGGCTGATCCCTCTTTTTTTTTTTTTTTGCAGTGACACCTGTTATAGATACATATTATAATATAGGGTTTTGGTAAATATTAAAATGGATTTATATGTGTAGTGCTAAAGTAGCTCTGATATAGTTTTTATTTCTGCTGTAATTAAGCTTAGACATAGTAGTGAAATAGCTGATATCAGTGTGCTTGTGTTACAATGCCTGCTGGGATGGGATAACACCCAGTGAACACAGATGAGGACCCTGCTATTGATATTCCATTAGCAGCACTCACTGGCTGAAGGCAGTGTGGAGCAAGGCCCAAAAAATGGAGGGGATAAGAATGGACTAAAAACCACAACCAAGGAATGTGCACGCTCTAAAAGGGCAGATCCAAGCAGGAGCCAGGCTGAACAGTTCTTGGAACATGTGAACGAGTTTGGGGAAAAGTTTACTGTGCATGAGGCTCTATGAATATGCAACAGGCTGATGTAATTAAAGGTATTTAAGGGGTACCCTGAGGATAACAGGGTGCTCTCAGCTCAGTGCCATAACAACCTTTGCTCTGTGGTCCTTGTGCCCTGTTGTCCTTTATTACACTTTTTAAATGTTCCCAGGAGAGTGCAGGTGTTTTCCACACACCCCTGGAGGAGCCCCCAATGAGGCCCTGAGGGGAGGAGGTTTTGCCCCCTGTTTTACAGAGCTTCTGCCCCCTGTTTTACTGAGCCTCCTCCCTGTCCCCCCTGGCTCTGCAGAGAGCTGCTCCACTGGGGACAGCCCTGGCAGCAGAGGCTGGGCAGGCAAAGCCTGGGTTCCCCCATTCCTGAGCCCTGCAGGACACTCCTGCCATGCCAAGGTGTCTGACAATGATAGGAAAATGGTCCCCAGGGCTGGCCAGCTCCTCTCAGCCACAGCCTCTGACATTCCCAGGAGTGGCCTGGCAGGTCCCTGCCACGCTCCTGGCAAAAGCAGAAAAGCAGGAATAATCCAAACTTTTAATGACACATCTCCTAGTTTGTAAGTGTGCTGCCTCTTGAAAACACTGCCTGATAGTTCTGTGCATCCCTGTCTGGAGGGGCTGGAAAACAGAGAAGAGAAATAATGAGAAAAGGATCCGTTTAGAAATGAGCAGAATGGGGAGATTTCTGCTGTTCTGCTGTCTCTGTCCCTCTGGGAGCCTCTCAGGAACCCTCGGCCAGTCCTGAGTCGGCAGATATTGGAATTGAATACCAATATTGCCGGATGGAACATGCCTGGGCTCGTCTGGCCCTTGCTGCTTGACCGAAGGAGGCAGCTGTGGTGGTTTCACCCCAGAGACACTTTTGGCTGGCTGGGTGTGTGGTGTTTCACCCCAGGGACACTTTTGGCTGGCTGGGTGTGTGGTGTTTCACCCCACAGACACTTTTGGCTGGCTGGGTGTGTGGTGTTTCACCCCAGGGACACTTTTGGCTGGCTGGGTGTGTGGTGTTTCACCCCAGAGACACTTTTGGCTGGCTGGGTGTGTGGTGTTTCACCCCACAGACACTTTTGGCTGGCTGGGTGCTGCAGCTGGCGTTTGGGACAAGTCCAGGCTTGCAGGAGCTGAGGTTTCCCACTGGCAGAGAAGCTTTCAGGTGATGGTGAAGGAAAGGAGTCGGTTCTGATGGAGGGTTTGGATCCAGAGCTTTATTCCTGGCCCATGGGCCTCTGAATCCAGCAACAGCTCCAACAGAACTCCCTGAACCGTGTGGTTGCTGTTCCTTTTAACCCCAGGGAGAGGGGCAGGGAAGGGGTAGGGAGCCACCAACCAGGTAAGGGGGGGAAGTCTCAGGGGACAAATGACACCTGGATGGCCCAATGTCCCCCAGGGCTGAGAGGCATCTTTTGAACTCTGCCAATGACTCGATGCCCTTCTGGAATGCCAGGACTGACAGACAGCACCCAGCAGGTGGAAAGGGGATGGGAAGGGAGAGGGTATTGGCACACCTGGGGAAAGAACCGGGATGACTGAAACAGGCTATTCCATCACACTGCCACAGGCAGACACTCCCGTGCCCCGAGGGCACTGAGGGCACCTGGGCTGGGTGCCTTTGCAGCACAAGAGACACCAGAGACATCGGTAGAAGATAAAGGGCCGACTCTTAGCAGGGGTTAATCCAAGTGTGAAAAATGCATGTATTTTATGATTGGCTTTTCACAAATATTAAAATGAATATTATATGTGTTGTGTTAGAAAGTAATGCTGTATTAATTCTCTTAAGCAGTGCGTTAAATATAGTTTTAGGTTATAAAAGTTGTTAAAATAGAAACGATGCTATGTAGGATACTTTTTTTAAAGAAAGGACTCGCAGCGAGATAGCAGCCACAGGAACCTGAATCTTCCAGAGAAAAAGAATTTATTGCCCCATTATCAGAAGAAGCGAACTTCTTCCCACCTTGAAGGCACCGTCAGGATTCAGAGGAAGAAGCTGACACTGCCCAGACAGAATCCTGTGTTTGAATGGAATTTATGCATCATGTATGAGATGTATGCAACGGACTATTGTTTTTAAGGGTCAATCCTTTGTTAACTTGGGTCCTTTTTCGGCTCGTGCTGCCCAGAAAAAGGTACCCAGACTGTCCATAACTCTTTGTATTTGTTGTCTCATATTGTCCTAATTCAAATTGTCCAAATTATTATTACTCTAAACGTATTACTATTTTTATAACCATTTTATTACTATTAAACTTTTATAATTTTAAAAACAATTGATTGGCGTTTTTCACACCAAGGTTTTATTGAGGGGCTCTGGGGAGCTGGTGCACCTTAAGGGGCTCCTGCCGAGAGCCCCGGGGGATTGTGCCAAGGTTACATTTAATGGGAGGTGAAAACCGAAAGTAGATAAACATTTTACTGACCAATAAGTGACCCTAAGGGATGGGTATGGGGACAGACATTGAGGACAGCATAAGGGGCAAGGCTTGGGGGGCTGACCCCTGGCCTCTGGCTAATCACTCGACATCCTGGACTGAAGCTTCTAGATGGAGGGGATGGGATGCTGAGTGATTGACAGAGAGCCAGGGTGGGGATTTGGGGATGATCTCAGCCAGGGAGGGGGGATAACACAGGTAAAGGGAGGGGGGTACAGTCTGGGATAAACCGTTTGGGAAAAATATGGGGATACAAAACAAAACTTCTTCAAAGTATTACAAAGTATAAAAACACACTACAACAGAGTGCCCTCCCTGTGCTCAGTCCCCTCCCTACTCCTGCCCTCCCAAGCTGGGAGCCAGGCCAGACAGGCAGCGAGCTGCCCCGGGTGTGCCCGGTGAGGTGCAGCAGAGGCTCGGGGTCTCTCTGTGTTTGTTGCCTCCCACCCTGGAGCCCTGGCTCTGCTTCCTCTGAGCCAGCAGAGCAGGGCTGGTTTCCATAGCAAACGTGTGCAGAGGGAGAGGCTCAGCTCACAGAGCCCACAAGAAAAGCCTTTATTCCCCCACACGCATGAAGGGCACGCAGAGCTCCAATGGCCACGTGTGGCTCAGATTCCATGAGCTCCTCTCAGCAGGGAGAGCTGGCAGCCAGAGCCTGCTGGCAGCTTTTGTCTCCTGCTCACCCAGGCCTTGAAGCCTTTGTGGTGCTGAGCTGAGCTTTGCTCCCAATTTCTGGGTTTGCTGCTCTCCCAGAGGAGATGCCCAGGGGGAGGATGGGCTGCTCCTGCCCCAGCAAGCACAGGGGAAGAGGCAGAGAAGGCACCAGCACGTCCTGGCAGAGTGTGAGGACTGAGGGGAGATGGAGATGGCCAAAAGTGCTGAGTCCTGTGGGAGGCAGGACTCCCAGGGAGGAAGGGCCTGGAAAACCCCCAGGGAGGGGCTGGGCCACAAAAGGTGAGAGCCCCCGGAGCAGGGTGGTGGGGACATTCCCCTCATGGCTCTGCTCTGCCCACCCTGCTCCCAGGGTGTTTCCCCTCCCACAGCAGCTGGGAAAGCAGCACAGGGGCCGCACTGTGCTCCCCCTGCACTGCAGGGTCACTGCCACCCTGCAGCACCTCTGCTGCTGGTGCCAAGCTGCCTGCACAGGGACACAGCCGGGGTTTGGCTCTGGCTGCATGGAAAGCAGGAGAGGACATTCCCCACATCAACCTCCTGGGCACCTCCTGCAGCTCACCAGGCCTGGGGGCTGCTGAGCTCTGGTTCTGTGTGAGTCCAAAAGGGCTGGGATATCCCATCCCATCCCATCCATCCCATCCCATCCCATCCCATCCCATCCCATCCCATCCCATCCCATCCCATCTCTCTGCACTGCCATCAGGACCCCAAACTGCTTCCACAGTCACAGCCCTGCTCCCAGCTGCTCCTTTTCCACAAGGATGGGGCTGCAGAGGGCTGGGAGGAGACACTTGTTTAGCTGACAGGAGAGGCAGGGGGATCCAAGGGCACAAAGGGTCACAGAACCCTTAGTGGGAATCATTTCTCTCTGCCCTGTGGCTGGGGATCCCCAGGTCCCTTGGCCCAGGCCGTGTCCCCTGGCAGCCCTTTGGGGACTGGGAAGGGTGCAGGGTGCTGGGGACACATTCCCAGGGCACAGGGGAATCCATCCTCCCCTGGACTGCTCCTTGGCAGCCCCCCAGTGTCAGCACACAGCACATCCCTCTGGATGGCCAGGATGGCCAGGACCCCTGCCAGGGGGCTCAGAAGCCCTGGCACGGAGCCCAAAACACTGTGGGTTTGATTATGACCCATGGAGCAAATGACCAACCCTGTATGAAGATCAGCAAGCCACAACAGTTTAGGTAGAATATTAGTGAAGTTATCACGGGTTGGAAAAGTAGATTTTGGGGTTTTTGGTATGGGAGTTCAGGAGGCAAGATGGAGGGATCTGGGTGTGTCCAGCCTTTCTCCTTCTTCTTCTTGGCCTCCATCTTCTGCTGTGATGTTGGCACTCACAGATTGGTTTAGAGTAGAAGCTCACTGTCTAACATGGGTGATGGGTATTGGGAAGTAATTGTAAACATTGTACACGTAGCTTTTAGTATAAAGACATAACACCGCCCTGGGGGCAGGCAGAGTGCCTGGAACTGTCCTGCTGGACGGACCTCGGCAGGACAGGAGAAGATTTTTTATAGCTAAGAAACAATAAACAACCTTGAGGCCCGAGAAATGAAGAGCCCTGACTCCTTCTTCGAGTGCCAGGCTGGGAAAAGAGACTTGGAACAATCTCGGGGTCACTGTGAGCAGCGAGAGACCCTGACAGCCCAGGAGCAGGGGGATCACCCAGCCCACCACCCTGCCCTGGGGCAGCTGTGACAGTCCTGCCCTGTCCCCTGACAGCACCTGAGGCTGTGTCCCTGTCCTCCTGTGGGCTTCCTGAGGCAGAGCAGCCTCCACCCCTCCTCCAGATGCAGAGATCTGCATTTGCAGTGGACATTAAATCCACAGCAATGATAAAAAAAGAAAAACTGTGCTGCAGCCATAAAGCTCCTTCCCTCAGGCAGAGCCAGGCAGTGCCTGGGTGGCAGGGACATGTCCAGGTCAGGAGAGGCAGGAGGGGACACCTCAGAGGTATCACCTTTCTCACAGCTGCCCGAGGGCAGGACAAGGCATCCAGGTCTGCCTGTGCTGGGTTCCATGTGCAGGAATGCCCCAGAGCAAGGGAATGTGCTGGAGAGACTCCCTGGGCCCAGAGACCTCGGGGCTTTCCCTGGCTCTGGAGTGCTGGGGGCACAGCTGGGCTGAGCACTCTGCAGGCGAAGGGACAGTGTTGGGAAGATGGAACAGGAAAGCCTTATAAATATGATTGTCTGGCAAAAGATTGTGAGAATATAGAAACCATAAGCGAGATTGAAGTGAAAGCAAGCTTTGAGATCCCTCAGTTACTGAACAACTGGAAAACAATGGCATGGCCAGCTGAAGGTGATCCCCTTTTGATGGAACAACACCCTCTGCTTGCAGACAGCTCCAAGGG
Source organism: Calcarius lapponicus (assembly GCA_039654755.1). NCBI lineage: Eukaryota > Metazoa > Chordata > Aves > Passeriformes > Fringillidae > Calcarius > Calcarius lapponicus. The sequence continues at coordinate 14,037,554 of CM077478.1, read as the reverse complement.
TCAGAGCAGACCCTACAGCTTGGCAGAAGGGGCCCAAAGAGGAGTTTTTAGGGTTTAGAATGTAACACAGGATGGTACATGTAATGATTCTTATAGGCTGTATGTAAATGCTATAGGATTTGTATCTTGTACTAGATTGGTTGGTGAGAATTAGAATATTCAACACAGAAGAAGATTTATTGTATTGGAACAGGAACCTCGCTCTCTTACCCTTTTACCTTCTCACCCTCTCATCCTCTCTCCCCCTCTCTTCTCTCAGGCCTGCTCCAGCTGTGCCTGGCAGCTCCCAGCAGGGCCCTGCACTTGGCTCTTTGCAATAAACCCCAAGTTCCTGACCTGGCTGCAGAGATCTCTGCTCTCTGTCCATCCTGACCATCCCAGGACCATCCCGACGCTCTTACAGAAGGGAACACTCCCAGCTGGATGTTGGACACAGGCTCTCCCTGCTCCCTCTGGCCCACGCCCTCCCCTTCCTGCCCTGCTGCAGAAGGAGAATTCCCAAACTCATTTATAAGTGGTTGGGTCAAAGAAAGGCAGTGAAGGAGAGAAGATGCTCTATTATGTATTAATTACACATTAACTAATTTGCTCTAGAGCTACACCGGGAGCGCATGAAGAATTACTGCATTAATTAGGGAGTAAATGACCCCAAACTCATCCCTGACAGGCTCCCAGCCCTGGCTGTTTGTTACCAGCAAGGAAAAGCCCCAGATTTCACTGCAGAGCAGAACAGGGAGTTACCACACACTCAGCACTTCAGCATTCCCCTGCCAGAGCACAGGGAACTGTCTGTGCCCCTGGGGACCAGCCAGAGCCTGCTCCATAGAACGCTCCCAGCACCTCACACCTTTGATTTTGGGACCAACAGATTTTTTCCTCCAGCTGAAAATCTTGGCAGCAGCACATCAGAGCAATGACCACGGGCAGCTTTCACTCCTGCACAGCTCATCCCTTGCCAGAACCCCAGCAGCCTGTGCATTCTTAATTGACAGAATTAGGAAGCTTATTTGAAGAATACTTGAGTCCTCAGAGTCTAATTTCCTGCTGTATAAATAATACATCAGCAACAGCAGGCTCTGGGAAAACCAAATAAATAAATAAATAAATAAAAATAAAGAACCAGAGGAGCCCAGATGAGTATTCCAGCTTCCATCACACTGAGAGAAATCCTTTGCAGAGGCTTTTCACAATAGCCCCCAACTGCATTGTACCATTTCTCACCTTGTCTGCTGGAACCGAGGGGATGGGAGCTGAAAATGATTCTTGGGGGGCCTCTCTGCAGGCGTGATCACACCTTGTGATGAGCACAGCCGGCGCTGGGCTGGCCAAAATAAACACTGCAGCCCCCAGAGGCCAGCCTGCAGCTCTCCATGCAGGGAGACCTCCCCAGCATTCCCCAGCAGAGCTCTCAGCCCCCTGAAAAAAAAAACCACCATGGATTTCCCAGCCAGTGCCAACTCCCAGTGCTCCCAGTTCAGCCAATCCCAGACTGGTTTGGGTGGGAGGTGAGAGGAATGGCAGATTTATCTTTCCAAACAAGCTGTGGGTCTGCTGATAGATAAAAGCAGCACTGAGAGATAAAAGAAACAATGGGAAATATTCCACTCATTGATGATGGAAAAAGATATTTGCTTTTACAAATAAACTTAAGGTTTGCTGATAAATGAAATTAGACATTGAAAGATGAAAGAAACAATGGGGAAGAAAAAGCCCTAAATTCCGCAAGAATTAAAAATTAAAAGAGAGGGTTAGTACATTAGAAGGGGGATCTTTGGTATCAGGCATATCGGGGAGTCTGAACCTCTCAAGTACCTCAGAAATGGGGAAAGAGAGAAGGGAAATGTGGCTGGGAAATGGGGATAAAAAGGAGGCTGCGTCCGCAAAAAAATGTGAGAGATCCCCATGGCCCTCTCCCTTTATTAGCATAAAGTAAAAGGACCTCCTCTGTCTCCTTTTTGGACATAAACCTCTGGTGTTTGTGGGTTAATTTTCCTACCAGAGGGGACATTAAAGCCCATGTCATGTCACCTCCCTGCCCTGGGCAGGGACACCTCCCACTGTCCCAGGCTGCTCCAAGCCCTTGGACCACCTTCAGGGATGGGCCATTCCTGCCCATGGGGCTGGCACATGCCCAGGAGCTCACAGAACAGGTGCTGCTGTTATTGAATCTTATTCCTGGGCAAGGAGGGATGAGAACTGCACAGGCAGTTGGAGTCTGGGCACACTGCACCTTCTTAGGGCTGAGTTTGAAGCTGCCAACTCCCTCAGCAGGAGCAGCTCCAGCCCCAGGGTGACAGGGCAGTCCTGGGCTGTTGGGTTGCAAAGTGCCACTCTGGTGTCCCTGGGAGCCCTCCATGTGCCAGCACCATCCCCTGCTCCCCTGCTGCACCCCAGGATCTGCTCCCTGTCCAGCAAAGCTGCACTCAGCAGCTGCCACCCCCCAGATTTTACCTGGAATTACTCAGCCCCTGGGCCTGAGTTCTGATTTCATTCTTGCTTCAGCCCCACACTGCTCTGCAGGCACCACTGAGAGATCCAGGGAAACAGAGAAATCATGGGATGGGCTGGGTGGGGAGGGACCTTAAAGCTCATCCAGTGCCACCCCTGCCATGGCAGGGACACCTCCCACTGTCCCAGGCTGCTCCAGCCCCAGTGTCCAGCCTGGCCTTGGGCACTGCCAGGGATCCAGGGGCAGCCCCCAGCTGCTCTGGGCACCTGTGCCAGGGCCTGCCCACCCTCATGGGGAACAATTCCTTCCTAACAACTAATTTAAATCTCTCCTATTTAAATTCAAAACCATTTCCCCCCCCTTTCCTGTCCCTGCAAAAGCAGCTCCATGTCCCACAGCCCAGGAATTACAAGAGGCCTGGGGAAAGGCTGGAAGGAATTGAGCAGGGGAGCTCCAGGAGTTCATGGGAAGTGTTTCTGCAGCACAAATATTTGTATTCCCTCTGCTGTGGGATTTACAAGCACACACTCAAACTCCAGCAGGGAGAGCCTGCAAAACACAGGCAAGGTTTCTGTGTACTCACCACTTGCTCCTGCCTTTCTCTCTCCCTCTGACTTCTCCCTCATGTTATCTCCATTTTTTCCTGGGCCTGACCCAGGGAATTGTGGTTTCTGGAAAGAGAAAGTCATCACTGGGTGCTCTCACCAGAGGCAAGGCAGCCCCTGAGACTGGGAGCACACAGTGACCACTCAGACTGTCCCTCTCCTTCCAGAACCATGGAATCCCAGGGTTGGTTAATGTTGGGAAAGCCCCTGTGAGACCATGGAGTCCAACTGTCAGCTCAGCACTGCCACGGCCAACCACTGACCCCTGTCCCCAAGTGCCACATGGCTGCTGGAAACCTCCAGGGATGGGCACTCCAGCACTGCCCTGGGCACCTGTGCCAGTGCCTGACCACCCTTTCATGAAGAAATTGTTCCCAAAACCCACCCTGAGCCTGCCCTGGCCCAGCCTGAGGCCGTTCCCTCTGCTCCTGTCCCTGTTCCCTGGAGCACAGCCCGACCCCCCCGGCTGTCCCCCTCCTGTCAGGAGCTGTGCAGAGCCACAAGGGCCCCCCCTGAGGCTCCTTTGCTCCAGGCTGAGCCCCTTCCCAGCTCCCTCAGCCTCTGCTGGGGGCTCCAGCCCCTTCCCAGCTCCGTTCCCTGCCCTGGACACGCTCCAGCCCCTCCAGGTCTCTCCTGTCAGGAGGGTCCCAGAGCTGCCCCAGCACTGGAGGTGCCCCAGCAGTGCCAGCTCAGGGGACATGGAGGGACATTCCCAGCCCTCAGGTCCCATGCAGGGACAGGCTGGGACATGGGACAGAGGTGCCAGGCACCCTGAGCAGATGATGCAGCCAAGGCCTGAAGCAGTGTGGGGACAGCCCTGGGGCTGCCCTGCTGCAACAGCTCCATCTCCACAGGAAGCTCACTGTCAGGATCCCTGCTGCTGGAGAAGAGCTGCAGGGTCATGGAGCCCAGCCTTGGACCCAACACCTTCAGCTCCCTCTGCACAGCAGCCCTGCAGCTTCCAGGAATTCCCTGTGGTTCCCACACGGCAGAGTGGAAGGGCAGGGCCGTGGGACACGGAGCTGTTCCTGTCCCCCAGCTCTGCCTCGGGGGAGCCCTCCTCATCCCCACCTGGGAGCTCTGAAATGTGGAGCAAAGGCGCAGACAAAGGGCCCTGTTAGAACCAGCACTGCCGATAAATAATTCATGGGAGAGGAGTGGGGAGTCTCCAGGGAGCCAGCGCAGGGATCTGTGAATCTGGATGAGTTTGCAGTGCTTTAATTATGCAAATTGACAAATGTCTCCACACTGAGAAATTCTGCTAGCCCTGCAAAAGAGCAAGAGCTGGAAAATAGCAAGAATTTCCCAAGGCCGCATGCCCAGCCAGCTGCCAGCCACAGCTGGCACGGGGAGCCTCCCCCAGGCCCCTCTGGAGCTGGCTCTGCTCCTGGGGAAGGGCAGCTGGGAGCATCCCTGTGCAGGAACAGGGCATTGCCTCCAGCTCCTGCTGCTCTGCCTGGCCAGGGCCTCCAACCCTCTCTGGCTCCAGCACCTTTGTTCCCCTCTGGCTCAGGGAGAGGGATGAACACCCAGCTCAGGGCTGCTCTGGGATCACAGGTTATGGAGTCACAGAATCCTGGAATCTCCTGAGCTGGAGGGACCCCCAGGATCCACCCAGCCCAGTCCTGTCCGTGCCCAGACCCCCCAACAATCCCCCCCTGTCCATCCCTGGCAGTGCTGTCCCAAAGGCTCCTGGAGCTCTGGCAGCCTCGGGGCCGTGCCCATTCCCTGGGGAGCCTGGGCAGTGCCAGCACCCTCTGGGGGAAGAGCCTTGCCCTGAGCTCAGCCTGAGCTGCCCTGGCCCAGCTCCAGCCGTGCCCTGGCTCCTGTCCCTGTCCCTGTCCCAGAGCAGAGATGGGAGCTGCCCTCGGGAGGAGCTGCAGCCCCTGGTGAGCTCTGAGCTCAGTGTCCTCTGCTCCAGCTGAACATTCCAAGTGCCCCTGGAGTCCCCCAGGCTGGCCCGGAGCCCCACACAGGGGAGCCCAGGCAGCCAGAGGATGCAGAACCTGCAGGTGCTGCTCTCTGGCTCCAGGCACAGCCAGGGATGATCCACTGTGGCTCGGAGAAGCAAAGCCTTGGCCTGTGGAATGCTTTTGGAAAGCTGAGCACTTGGATGTGCCAGGCAGAAATGGGGCAGAGGAAGCTGAATCCCAGGGCACCAGGGGCTGGCATGGCCCCAGCAGCAGCCAGCCCCACGTGGGACCTGTGGGATCTGGGAGCCGCTGTCCCCAGGGACCAGAACGGGGCCTCCTCCCTCCCGTGCCACCAGAGTGGATTAATCAGGTGCCTTAATTAGGTCCTTCAATTTGGTGCCCCATGCAGCCTCCTTAGGCTCAAACCAGGGACTGGGCAGGAGCAGGAGATGGGCAAAACAACTAAATAAACTATTTAGTGCAATACAACACCTCCCCCTTTTCTGTTAAAAATAAAAATAAAAGGAAATGCATCGGACTGTTTCTGCTGCAGATTATGAATTTGTCACATTGTGGGCTCTGGGTCATGAGGAGGAGGATGGACCCGAGGGCAGGGACATTGCTGTTCCCTCCCCGTGCCCAGGGGCTGCTCTGGGACACAGGATCCCCCCATTCCTCTCTGCAAACCCTTCCCCAGATTGTTGTTCTGATACCCCCACTCCATTACCAGTTGATGGTTTCATTTCTGAAAACTCACTTTTCCTCACTTTGGAGGGAAAATATTTGATTTTCTCTCAAAATATGCCGTCCTCTGTTACCCAAAGCCAGACACTTTCACTGAAAAATTAACACTGCCTCTGAATTATTTTTGGGCTCGTCTCTTTGGAAGAAAGTGGGAGAAGAAAGGAAGGGAAGTGTATCATTGAGAAAAAATGGGGAAATGTCAATGTAAATAATACTTCATGCAGAAACGCTTGCTTTGATTGAAAACCCATTTTCTCGCAAAATAAATTTTTCATGAAAACTGTGTCAGTGCCAGCTCCAAAGAGGGACAACCTGGAGTGGAGACAAGTCACCTTGTTCCTCTGCTGCTGATTTATGCCAGGCTGGGAGCAGGAGCTGGTGGCAGCTGCCTTGGCCTGTCACACACTGAAAAAGTGCTTGAACCTCCCAATGCCAAGGCTCTGGATTGTGTTCAGGCTCTTCCCAGCACCTTGGCATTGCATTGCTGGCTGCACTGATGCCTCCTAAACTGCTCATCCTCCCCCCTCACACTTTTGGGATGCTGCTGGTGGGGCAGGATGGGGGCAGTGAGGTGAAAGGTCTTCTGTCCTTGGGTGTGTGTGGCAGGCATCTTGACATCTTCAGTGTCATGCTTTTATAAGCTACAAGAACGTAAAATTTGGTGGGTGATTGGTTGATGATTTATCATCATGGTTTGTATTTTTGTTTGGTTTTTTTTGGGGGGGTTAGTTCTGGGGTTAATTCTATGTCTGTTTGGGGGTGGTTGTGGAGTGATGATGATGGTTGATTGTTGTTTTTGATAGTAGGAAATATAGAGGAAGGTTAATTGAAAGTGTATTGATGACAAGTGATTTGGAGAATGTAGGGATATATGGTTTAATTATCTGACAAAAAAAAAAGTCAAGATAAAAAAAAATGGATGTGAAAAATGGAATTTAAATACTAGTTCCTAGTAAATGATAAAATAATTAAATAAAATCTGCCCTGGGCTGGTGGGGCAGGATGAGGGCAGGGAGGTGAAAGGTCTGTACAGTGATCTGCTCTGCACTGGTGGGGCACAGCCCTGCCCCTCACAGTCCCCGTGGTCCCTCAGAGGCCTTGGTGAGACATGGAAAAGGTGGCATCCCAAGATGATCCTGCTCCACACGGCTGCAGAGCGACTCCTCTGAGCTTGGTTCTGTTCCCAATGCTCCCATCTCAGTGGGGATGGAAAAAGCTGCTCCTGCCGTGCCCTCAGGGCTGCTGTGACCCATCCCGCCCTGCCAGCCCTCTGGAACGGTTCAATGCCAGCAGGACGGGCACCAGGGCACCTGAGGGCACTGGGGATGATGCTCTGTGCTCAGCTTTGTGCTGGGGGCAGGGTGCTGGCAGCTGGAATCTCCATTTCCAGACTCTGCCCTGGGGGCTTTTCCAACAGCTGCTGCTGCTGCAGATCCATCTCCCCTGCAGGCTGGAGCGTGTCCAGGGCAGGGAACGGAGCTGGGAAGGGGCTGGAGCCCCAGCAGAGGCTGAGGGAGCTGGGAAGGGGCTCAGCCTGGAGCAAAGGAGCCTCAGGGGGGGCCCTTGTGGCTCTGCACAGCTCCTGACAGGAGGGGACAGCCGGGGGGGTCGGGCTGTGCTCCAGGGAACAGGGACAGGAGCAGAGGGAACGGCCTCAGGCTGGGACAGGGCAGGCTCAGGGTGGAATTTGGGGAAATTCCTTCATGGAGGGGGCAGCCAGGCACTGACACAGGTGCCCAGGGAGGTTTGGAGTGCCCATCCCTGGAGGTGCCCAAGGAAGGCCTGGACCAGACACTCAGTGCTCAGGGCTGGGGACAAGGTGGGGATTGGGCACAGCTTGCACTTGATGGTCTGGGGGGATTTTTCAGCCTCAGCAATCCTGGGATTCTGTGACCAAGAAGTTCGTGTGAGAAAGGTGATGTGGCCACAGTCCCTCCCTGCTGACCAGTGCCATGCCCTGGATATTCCCTGCACCTCCAGCTGTACCCTGAGAGATGGACACTGCTTATCCCCTGAGCTCCAAGCAAAGGTTTGGAAACCACAGCGTGTCACTGTCACGAGCCCCAGGACAGACTGCAGGAGCCCTGACTGGACTGGAGCAGCTCCTGGATGAATTTTTGGGAGTGTCTTCAGGTCTCTGTGCTGCCATTCATCTGCTGCAGCCATCAGCTCTGGGAAGCACCAGCTCCAGACACCCTCCTGCTGCCCTTGGGCAGGGAGCTGGGAGTTCCCCTGTGCCAGCAGGGACACACACAGCCCGGTGTCCCCAAGAGCAGAGAGGGACCAGAGCTTCTCCCCAGGACCTGCCAGGAGAGTGGAGGGACACAGCATGGTCCTACTGCAGAACCAGCAGGTCCTCTGCAGGACAGGACTGCTCCTTCCCCCTGGAGCCAGAGAGGCTCCTGACCCATTGCATCAGCTCCATGGAACCACAGATCCATGGAATGCTCTGGGTGGGAGGGGACCTTAAAGCCCATCCAGTGCCACCCTGCCATGGCAGGGACACCTCCCCACTGTCCCAGGCTGCTCCCAGCCCCAGTGTCCAGCCTGGCCTTGGGCACTGCCAGGGATCCAGGGGCAGCTCCAGCTGCTCTGGGCACCCTGTGCCAGGGCCTGCCCACCCTGCCAGGGGATAATTCCTTCCCAGTATCCCATCTAAATCTACTCCATCCCAGTTACAGCCACCTGTCCCATCACTCCCTGCCTTTGTGAGAAGTCAGTGTGTCCTGGACTGCAAGGCAATGTCTGTTCTGTCCCCACCTGTCAGAGCTGGGGCAGTTCTCTGCTGTCCATGGGGCAGTTTTTTCTTTATCTCTGCCACAGCCAATCCTCCCTCCAGGAGATCTCTGCTGTCCATGGCCACTGAGTGTCCCTGCAGGGCTGATCCAATTCCAGCATCCCATGGGGAGATGCTGCGCCCAGGGCAGGAGCCAAGCATTCCTACCTGGATCCAATCTGAGCCTGGCACAGCACAGCAGCCTTTGCCCCCTGCATTCCCAGAGGAGCAGCTTTCTGCTGCCCTGCATTGCCAGAAGGAGTCCAGGCCCATTTACACCAGCACTGGATAAAGAACTGTCCTGTCATTCCTGCTCCCATATTTTTGCCTGAGAGCCCCTTAATTTCAAAATTCTAACAATTCAAAGGGAGGGGGTTTGCATTTTCCATTTCAGGGGAGGCTTCTGCCCTCCTTAGCAGACACCTGTCTGTTCAAACCAAGGCACAGAGCCACATTTCTTGGGGAGCACTGAAGCCTTTGCAGGGCTGCACTGGCAGCTCTGGCTCCTCTGCCCATGCCCTGCTCCTCCTGCCCAGGGAGAGCCCGCAGGGATCCGTGGGGTGGGCACAGCCTCATTCTGCAGCTCTGCTCGGGCAGCTTGGCCAGGGCACAGGGGGATCAGGGCTCGCTGCACCCTGCTCCACTGGCCACGGCCAAAGAGGAAGAGGCCCCGGTATTTTCTGCCTCAGCACTGGAGACAGACAGCAGCGCCTTAAAACAGGATTTTCTCATCAATCATTTATTGGATTTATGCAGCTTCACTTAGGAACCTGATTTATATTTCCTCTCAATTTACTGCATTTGAATTGTTTGCAAATAGGCACGTGAATCATCGGCTGGAGAGGGGGAAAAAAAGCTATTTTCAAGCTTCATTTAGGCCTTTCCAAGCATTAATTTTTAGTTGCAAAGGCTATTTTTTGCTAAATTGGTTTTTAGATCTTGTCTTCCTTGTGCTGGCTTATAAATTTAGTGCAGCTGGAGCAAAAATGAGCAGAATTGGATATTTTTCAGCCTTCTGAGGCAGGTGCAAGGGCCCAGCCCTGTGCTGGGTTGTGCTGTGGGACGAGAGGAGAAAATTTGATAGAAATACCCACCTTGCCCCCAGCACAGTTCAGCAGAAGAACTGCAGGATGAGCCCTGTGCACATTCTCGTGTTTCCTTGGTATCAGGGTTGGATCTTTCCTTGGAGAAGATTACAAATCCTCCAGCTGCACTCCAAGGGCGCCTTTGCTCCTGGAGCATCACCTTGGAATGCAGCAGGAGAAAAGCCTCCAGCTCAGCTGTTTTAAAGGTGAACTCGTTCCAGGGCCACAGCCTCCAGCAGCTTTTGTGGGTGGCTGGTAGCTGATGTTTTATTTAAACACAAAGCCATGAGATTCTAGCTCAGTTAAACAAATCCTTTGCTGGGAAAATATGCACATATTTTTGACACAAATCTGTCCGCGGCTCCATTAATTCTCCACCAAAGTGCTTTACCTGCTGGAGTAGATGATAATTCAGCAATGTAAACAGAGCCTTTTAATTTCATTTTGGGATCACGAAGGGAAACAAACTGATTAACAAAAGCAGGGTAAACAATGGTTCTGCCTCCTCCTGTTAGGATTAATATTCGCCTGGAACCTACGCTGCTTTCCCGGGAGCCATGGATGCCATGCCCTGCTCAGGGCCCATCCAAGGACATGGGGCAGGGCCAGCAGGGGGGTTTGGCTGCCTGGACACAGGGACAGGGCCTTCTCAACCCTGGGATCCACCAGCACTGAGGGAATGCATCCCCTTGGCATCTGCAGTGCCCCAGGGAGCTCTGTCCCTGCTGCTAGGGCTGCCACACACCCACAGGGTCAGCTCATGGAGCCAGCGCAGAATCCCAGAATGGTTTGGGTGGGAAGGACCTTAAAGCCCATCCAGTGCCACCCCTGCCATGGCAGGGACACCTCCCACTGTCCCAGGCTGCTCCCAGCCCCAGTGTCCAGCCTGGCCTTGGGCACTGCCAGGGATCCAGGGGCAGCCCCAGCTGCTCTGGGCACCCTGTGCCAGGGCCTGCCCACCCTCACAGGGAACAATTCCCAATTCCCAATATCCCATCTAAGCCCACTTTTTATCAGTGTGAATCTCTTCCCTCTTGTCCTAGCTCTCCAGACCCTTTGAATTGTCTCCCTTCACCTTCCTGGTCCTGTCCTCCAGGCACTTCCCTGCACCCCCAGGGCAAACACGGCCAGGGAGGGACTTGAGCAGGGACAGGGAATCCAGGCTGGGATTGTTGGGGTGTCTGGGCAGGGCCAGGAGTTGGCTGGATGATCCTGTGGGGTCCTTCCAGCTCAGGAGATTCCATGTTTATATGATTTACTTCAGGCAGTCTGGAAGGGTTTTGTTCAGGAGCAAGGGGAAGGGATGAATCTCTACCCACAGAGGTTTTGTTCCTGACAGCAGAAGGGGTGGCAGCCCCAGCCCCAGCCCTGCCTCATCCTCCGGAGCTGCAGGAAGGGCTGGGAGTGTCCTGGCTCCTCTGCAGGTGTCAGGAATGCCTCTGGGATCAGTGTAAGCACTGGGGAGGGATAAAACGTTATCCCAGCTGGAGCAAGGGCACAGGGAGGAGCTCTGAGCTCTTGTTCCGGCCACCCAAACTGCAAACCCAACCTCCAGGGAAGAGCTGGGAACCAGGGATGGCAGGCACAGAGTGGGGCTGGGGACAGGGACGTCACAGCTGCTCCTTCTCCACAACACTCCAGTAATAAAAAGCAGTGCAAGGGATAAAAGAGAGCAAGGGGTGGCTCCTGGGTGGACAACAGCTCCACTCCATCCAGATGGCTGGATGTGATCCATGCTGAGATGCAGGCAGGGAGGCAGATGGAGAAGGGAAAGGGCTGCAGGACAAGTGCACAGATCAGGCTCAAGCCACAGGTGGAATTAAATCTTGATGATCTCGTTCGTGCTGCAGCTGCCAGAGGAGAGAAACCCAGAAAGCACCAAAGTTTTGGTGTTACAAATACAGGATTTTCTTCTTGATTTTAGTGCTGCTGTTTGAGTCTTTGCTCTGGAGAATGCCAGGCTGAGCCTCTGCAGGACAGGGCAGGGGAGCATCTTCCAACAGAGCTGTGAGCCCAGCGTGGGGCAGGGCACCCTGTGGCAGAGCTGGGCAGGAGAGCAGAGCCTGGGCACCAGGGAGTGCCATGGGGAAGGGATCCCTTGGGAAGCCCCAGAGGAAGAGTTTGTGTGTGCGTGCACAAGGAGAGGAGGAGGAGAAGCCGGCTGGGCTCCTCAGAGGTGCTCACAGGACACTGGGGAGGTGGAGGGAAGACAGAGCCCCCACACCTGGCTTTGCTGGGCCTGGGCTTACACAGGGAATGTCCAGACCAAGAACTCACTGGGACAGCTTCCACAGATATCCTGAACCTCTGGATGCAAATAACAGATTTCCCTGGCTGTGGCACAGTGGTTACCTCATTCTGGGCACTCCAAGCTGCTGGAGATGTCAAGTCAGAAACCTGGGAGAGCCCAGCAGGACATCCTAGTGCTCCAAGGGCTGGAGCCAGGCTGGGAGAGCTGGGGGTGCTCACCTGGAGAGGAGAAGGCTCCAGGGAGAGCTCAGAGCCCCTTGCAGGGCCTGAAGGGGCTCCAGGAGAGCTGCAGAGGGACTGGGGACAAGGGATGGAGGGACAGGACACAGGGAATGGCTCCCAGTGCCAGAGGGCAGGGATGGATGGGATATTGGGAATTGGGAATTGTTCCCTGGCAGGGTGGGCAGGCCCTGGCACAGGGTGCCCAGAGCAGCTGGGGCTGCCCCTGGATCCCTGGCAGTGCCCAAGGCCAGGCTGGACACTGGGGCTGGGAGCAGCCTGGGACAGTGGGAGGTGTCCCTGCCATGGCAGGGGTGGCACTGGGTGGGCTTTAATGTCCCTTCCCACCCAGAGCATTCCATGATTCCATTGTCTTCCTGCTCAAGATGTGTTAAGTCCAGCTCAGGGGGACACCTCTCACTCCTGCTGGAGGACTGGAGGGCAAGGATGGCAGGAATTTCACAGACAGTGGTGAAGTACAGAGCTCCCAGGCACCCTCAGAGCATTGCAAGGAAACCATGGAAAACATGGGCTCCAGGAGGGTAATTCAGGAATTGTGTAGGAGCAAAGCACCCACCTGTGTGCTCGTTTGTTACAACTTAATTTGCATTTCAAGGTTGTCATAAATATTGAATAAACAATGATTTTGGAAATGCTCTTATTGCAAGTTCTTTTTGAAGGAGTGAAAAGGTTCCTGTGGAAAGGGAAGGAGGAGAAAAATGACCTCAAATGAGTGGGGACACCGAGGGCCTGGTGTAGTGTGTGAGCTGCAAAGTGCTGCAAAACCTTCTTCCCACGGGAGTTCAACTGCCTCTTGCAAGAAGAGGCAACCGGGCAGAAAATCAGCACTTGAGGGTCTCTTCTCCTTATCCAAGAGATTCCTTCTCAAATCCACTGAAGAGCATTTCCTCAGCAGGCCTCAGCTGCTCCAGGGGCAGCAGCAGCAGGATGCCAGTGTAAGGAAGCTCCAGCAGTAGAATAAAAAGCTCCTTGAAATGGAGTCTGGGACAGGCGTGGATGGGATTCCAGAGGCCCCAGGACATCTCTGGATCCTGCACGTGAGCTCTGAGCTCTCCCTGCCAAGGGCATACACGAGAGTCACAGAACCACACAGTCATGGAATGACTGGGGTGGGAAGGGACCCTACAGATCATCCAGTGCCATGAGCAGGACACCTCCCACTGTCCCAGGCTGCTCCAGCCCCAGTGTCCAGCCTGGCCTTGGGCACTGCCAGGGATCCAGGGGCAGCCCCAGCTGCTCTGGGCACCCTGTGCCAGGGCCTGCCCACCCTGCCAGGGAACAATTCCCAATTCCCAATCTCCCATCCATCCCTGCCCTCTGGCAGTGGGAGCCATTCCCTGTGTCCTGTCCCTCCATCCCTTGTCCCCAGTCCCTCTGCAGCTCTCCTGGAGCCCCTTCAGGCCCTGAACAGTCACAGAGTTAAGGTTGGAAAAGACCCCCAAGGCCATGGAGCCCAAGCACTGCCCTCATTAACCAGACACTGCCCAGGCCAGCAGTGAGCACAGTTCCTCCATCACCACATCTGCAGGGATGGAGACTCCACCCTTCCCCTGGTTCCTACCCCAAGCAGGACCTTCTGTGGTGTGGAACATCCCTGTGGCCACTGTGGCTCAGCTCTCCTGCCCAGGGCCTGGCATCCTGAGAACTCCTGGATCTGGAGTGAGCACAGCTTGGCACCAACCACAAGCTCAGGGTGTTCTCAGCGTTATCCTCACACCAAATCCCAAACACCACCCTGCACCAGCTCCAGGGAGGGAGGGATGCTGTCCCCGAGCAGAGCAGGACAGCAGGACAGCAGTGACAGCATCTTGCTGAAGGTGCCATGTGGCGCAGCCAGAGCGACTCTGGCCCCAGCTCACACAGAGAGGGGATGGAAATCTGGGACAGATTTGTCACCAGCCTGTCACCATCATATTTTCTGGAAAAATCCCTTTGCCAGGATTTCTCTCCTGGGAAGCTGAGAAGCCTCAGACAAAAAGGAAAACAATAATGATCTGATTTGCTTCTCCTGTGTTTTGTGCTTTGGAATGTGGTCTGGAGATTGTTTATCCAACAGATGATTGTTTCATTGGTTTCATGTGAATTGTTTTTACTCATTGGCCAATCAGGGCCAAGCTGTGCTAGACTCTGGAGAAAGTCATAAATTTTTCATTATTATCTTTTTAGCATTCTTTCATTTAGTATCCTTTCTGTATTCTTTAGTATAGTTTAGTTTAGTATTCTTTTAAATAATATAGTATCATAAAATAATAAATTAGCCTCTGAGAACATGGAGTCAGATGCATCATTCCTTCCTGCCACGGGGCAGCCCACAAATACAGCACCACCCTGCATTTGTGGACTGGTGACATCAGGTGTCCTGAGCACAGAAATGTCCTCGGGAGGTGGCAGCCAGGCCCTGGCTCAGAGCGAGCTTGGGCAAGGGGAGCTCTTGTGCTCATCCCACTCCCAGCAAAACTTCCAGCTGAGAGAGCAGAGCATGGAGAACAGGCAAAGTCAATGAAGTTATTTGGAGCTTCCATTTAAAGGAGTTCTGGCTGTTTCAGAGCACCTGCAATGATTTAGGATATTTGTGCTGCCCATGTGATCCATGACTGGCACAGAGCAGCTGGGGCTGCCCCTGGATCCCTGGCAGTGCCCAAGGCCAGGTTGGACAGGGCTGGGAGCAGCCTGGGACAGTGGGAGGTGTCCCTGCCATGGCAGGGGTGGCACTGGATGGGCTTTAATGTCCCTTCCCACCCAGCCCATCCCACAATTCTGTGATATTCACTTCACCAATCAGCTACAGGGCCTGTGTGTCTCTGGAGACCAAGCAGGGAGCACCAACATGCTGTGGATTTTCACACTCACACACAATAAACCAATCAGAACTCCACCATCTGTGGGTGCTTTTTGGTAATTTTAGAAACCATTAAAAAAAAAGAAGAAGAAGAAAAAAAAGACAGGCGTGAGCCAGGATGAAATCTGCAGCTTCTGAAAGCTAAATCCCTGTTTCTGCAGCACCCAAGCAGCTTAGAATCTGGGTCTGAGCTGCTCCTGTGAACCCTTTTAAAACTTTTTTTTTGTACAAGCACTGGAATATTGAAGCACTACAAAGATCATGGGGCTTTCATCCTGCCCTGGCACAGCAGAGGCTCCACGTGGGTCTGAGCAGGTGAGGCAGGGCAGAGTGTGACAGCCCTGCCCTGGCACAGGGAACAGGCAGAGCTTTGGAGACTCCACATTTGGGATTATCCACAAGCACCACCTGCTCCATGGCCACAGTGGATCCCAGAGAGCCACTTTGCCTTTCTCTCTTCAAACTCACTCTGTCCTTTGGCTCCCACAGCATCCTGGGGCAAAGCCCTGCACAGGTGATGGATGTGTGGGGAGGCTCCAGCCTCACCAGTGTCCCGAGTGCCACCAAGGGTAGAACTGTGACCAGTTCCTCAGTGCCCCCTGCCCTGCCCTGGGCACCTCTGGCAAAAAGGTGTAAAACCTCTTTGTGGGTCTGTGCCCACCCCAGCCCTCTGATCACCCTGGCTGCCCTTCTCAGCAGCTTTTCCTTTACTCCAGCAACTTTTCTGAAGCAGGACAATGAGAAATCCATGGATTATTCAAACCATGGACATAGCATAAGGCTTATTATATCCATATTAAAAACCCTTCTCTCTTAGTGGCATAAAATCTTTGCACATTCAAAACAAATTGATTCCTTGTTAGCATTAAAAAGTGATCTTGGCTTGCAAGGCACAAGGTGGCTGTAAAATTCCTGAGCACAGGGGCTGACATTTCCAAAGGGAGCAGGATAAAATCAGCCCTGTGCTCCAGCCAAAGGGAACAGGGAGGGGTTTGCTGAAGAATTTCAATGCTTGAGGTGCCCAAGTCCCAAAGAGTTCAACCTGGAAACTCTGATTGAATATAAAACCATGGAATGGGTTGGGTTGGAAGAGGCCCTAAAGCTCATCCAGTGCCACCCCTGCCATGGCAGGGACACCTCCCACTGTCCCAGGCTGCTCCCAGCCCCAGTGTCCAGCCTGGCCTTGGGCACTGCCAGGGATCCAGGGGCAGCCCCAGCTGCTCTGGGCACCCTGTGCCAGGGCCTGCCCACCCTGCCAGGGAACAATTCCCAATTCCCAATCTCCCATCCATCCCTGCCCTCTGGCACTGGGAGCCATTCCCTGTGTCCTGTCCCTCCATCCCTTGTCCCCAGTCCCTCTGCAGCTCTCCTGGAGCCCCTTCAGGCCCTGCAAGGGGCTCTGAGCTCTCTCCAGAGTTTTCCCTTATCCAGGCTGAGTAATTCCAACCTCTTAGCCCTTCCTAACAGGAAAAGTGCTTCAGTCCTCTGACCATTTCTGTGGTGATTGATGATTGATGATGATCAATCTTTGTGATCTGTAAGGTTAAATCCCAGTCCCTGGATATCTCCCAGTGTATCAGAACTGGACACTGAGGCCCAGCAAACGTGTCTGCATCATTCCTACAGCCTGGCTTTCCCTTTCACTTCATGTCTTTCCGTATGGATGAGCTTTTTTAAGCCTAACCTTAAGAAATCAACTTCAGAAGAAGAACAAGTCTCCATAGGAAAGCTGGGAAGCTGCTAAGAAACTAATTAAAGGAACAAGCACAAAACAACCACTTCAGCAGTACCAGCCTCTAAGAGGAGCAGAAAATGAGGGAAAGAAAATGCAGCCTTGCAACATGAAAAGAAATAAAACTCATTTAAATTTTAAAAACTTAAAAAAAAATTATTTATTTAAATTTTTTTTCCCCAGTTGCTTTGTGCTTACCCTGGTTTCTCTGCACACAACAGCCCTGGGCCACAGCTCAGCCACTGCCACCGCCCACCCAGGGAATTCTGTGCAAAGCCAGATTTTGCAGCTGGTTTGGATCACCCGATCCCCCAGCAGGGCCAGGAGCAGTGGCCAGGGCAAGGTGTGTGCCTTTGGGGAGATGTTCCTCCTCTGGCACACACTCATGGAGTCTGCTTGGAAAAGCCCTCTAAGACCAGCAGCTCCAACCCTTCCCATCCCCATCCCAATTCCCATTCCCACTCCCATTCCCATGCTCATGCCCAGCCTTGCAGGGATGGAGCTGTGGCCTGGGCACTGTCCCAGCCCCTGGGTGTGCCAGGGTGAGCAGGGAATGCAGGTCCCAGCAGCCTGTCCCATTCCTGCAGAGCCCTAGGACAGAGTTGCTCCTCTGACCTCCCCCAAAGCAGACACAACAGAACTCCCTGGACTGAACTCTCTCACAGCTGGGCAGGAGGGAAATGCCAACTCTGTCCTCTGCTCCAGCTGCCCCAGAACCTCCTTGTCCCAGCAGACCCCTCCTGCTCCTCAAACAGGCATTTCAGCTCCAGCTGCTGGCAGCAAGCCCTGCCTGACCACAGGAGCTCCTGCACTCCGGTGTCTCGGTGCTTGAGCCACTCCAAAGCCCTGCAGCTCCAGGGTGGAACCTGAGCTGGGGCTGCTGTTGCACAGCTCTGCCCCACACAGCCCCTGCCTCTGCTGGGAGCTGCTCCTGCAGGGTGGAACTGGAATCACAGAGTCATGGAACCATTCAGGCTGGAAAAGAGCTCCAGGGTCACCGAGTCAAAGCTGTGCTGATGCCACCCTGTCCCCAGCCCAGAATAGAGTGCCACCTCCAGGTGACACCTCCAGGGATGGGCACTCCAAACCCCCCTGGGCAGCCCCTGCCAAGGCCTGACCCCCCTTTCCATGGATAAATTCCTCCTGGTGTCCACCCTGAGCCTGCCCTGGCCCAGCCTGAGTCCGTTCCCGCTCCTCCTGTCCCTGTTCCCTGGAGCACAGCCCGACCCCTCTCCTGTCAGGAGTTGTGGAGTTCCCTGCAGGGATCCCAGGGGCCTCCCCCAGCTCCCAGTGCCACACTCCTGGCATCACTGGGATCCCCTGACTTCATCCAGGGAAACCTAGAGACCCAAACCAGCAGCACAACCCAGTATGACCCAGGGAAGCCCAGTACAAACAAGTATGACCCAGCAGAACCCTGCACAACCCAGTACAACCCTGTATAACCCATATAACCCAGTATAACCCTGCACAACCCAGTATAATCCAGTATGACTCAGTACAACCCAGTATAATGCAGTATGACTCAGTACAACCCCGTACAACCCAGTATAACCCTGCACAACCCAGCACGACTTAGCACAACCCAGTATGGCCCAGTAAAACCCAGTATGATCCAGCACAACCCATTACAACCAAGTATGACCGAGCAGAACCCTGCACAACCCAGTATAACCCCATATAACCCAGTACGACCCTGCACAACCCAGTATAACCCCATATAACCCAGTACGACCCAGCACAACCCAGTATAACCCAGTATGGCCCAGCACGCCCCAGCACAACCCAGCATGACCCAGCACAACCCAGTATGAGCCAGTACAACCCAGCAGTCTCTCTCTCCCCAGGGCAGTGTCCTGGCAGAGCTGTGTGTGCAGGGTGCCAGCACCTTTCAGCAGCCCTGAAGAGGGTGCCCAGGCGTCCCCAGCAGCAGCAGCTGGGGGTGCCAGGGCAGTCCCTCGCTCCAGCTGCAGCTCTGCTCTCTGCCAAGCACAGGCTGGGTGGGGGCAGAAGTGTCCCCAGACACTTCCCAGCCTGAGCCTGGCACTCAGGAGCTGCAGGGAGATGGGAAAGGTCGAGCTTTAAGAGCCCTTGATGTGATTCTTTGCTGAAGCACTCTGGAAGCTGGAAACACTCAGCCTGCTATTTCCAGAGGGGGCTTTCCCAGGAGAGGGCCTGGAGCAGGCAGTGGGGCAGGATGGAGTCATCACCCTCTCTATGCTGTGTCCAGGAGAGCTTCCCTGGCCCCAAACCCATGGGAAACCTGAAATGGATGTCCCAGGACCCATGGGGGAGGGGATTCCTGTGGGAAACGTGGCCAAGCATGGGAAAGGAGGGAAGCAAGCAGTGCCTGCTTGGAGCTTTGTGCAGACCTGAGTGTCCCTGCCTGTCCCTGTCCTCTGAGGCAGGACAAGCCCCTGGCTGAGGGAGATGTGATGGCACCATCTCCACCATCACAGGATGTGGTGTGACCATCTCCACCATCAGGAGATGTAGTGTGACCATCTCCACCATCACAGGATGTGGTGTGACCATCTCCACCATCAGGAGATGTGGTGTGACCATGTTCACCATCACGGGATGTGGTGTGACCATCTCCACCATCAGGAGATGTGGTGTGACCATGTTCACCATCACGGGATGTGGTGTGACCATCTCCACCATCAGGAGATGTGGTGTGACCATGTTCACCATCACGGGATGTGGTGTGACCATCTCCACCATCAGGAGATGTGGTGTGACCATCTCCACCATCAGATGTGGAGCTCCCTGCAGCTGAGGTAATTCTCCTTGCTGCTGGGGACAGAGCATCCATGGAGAGGAACAGGGAACAGGGGAAGTGAAGCTCAGAGTGACCAAGGACACAGACCCCAACAGCTCAGCACAGCAGGACACAGGACCACGCACCCTGGGGTGGAGCACAGGTCACGGGGTGCTGTCCCTCCTGGGATGGAGGATTTGGAGGATTTGAGACCGTTCTGACTAAAATCAGCAACTGTCCTGCCCAGCTGCCAGGGCTTTGTGTCCTTTCAGGCACCAGCACAGATCTGCACCCTCCCTGCAGCCTCCCCAGCCCAGCCCAGCCCAGCTGCTGGGGGACAGGGGCAGCAGAAAGAGAGCTCAGGGATTCTGGGATTCAGGGCTGTCCTGGCAGCCCCAAGGAAAGCCCCCCAATGCCTCAGGTCTGCCCCAGGCAGTGCTGGCAGCCTCAGGAAAGAGTCCTGGGCCAGAGGAGAGGGGCTGGCTCCTCTTCCCCAGGATCACCATCCCACCAGCCTGGGCTGCACGAGCAGTTCCTGCTTTGGCCATGGTCCCCAGCTCTCTGGGGTGGGCACAGGCCCTGGAATGTCTTCTCTCTCCAGCTGAGCCAGCACCTCTGGCTCCTCCAGGGGAATGACATTTCCCTCCCTTCACCCGGGAAGCCTCAGGATGCAGCTCCCTCCCTGCCACAAACAGCCAGGATGCAGCTCATGGCTTTGGGCTCAGGGACACTGGCAGGCACTCCTTGGGGCAGGGCTGGGCATGGAGCTCAGCCCTGCCTCTGCCACCCTGCACTGGATGTTCCTGGATGAGCCTTCAGCCAAGATTCAGTTCCCAGAGAGGGGAATAAAGTAAAATAAAGCTTCATTTTCTGTGCCCAAACAGCAGATCCAGCTCTTCCTGCCTCACCCATCCATGAGTCTTCCATGGTTTGTCCAAAACCAGCAACTGCTCATAGGAAATGCAGCTTGCAGCCAATGACAGCTCAAGGCACAGTGCTGGGCCTGAGCTCCACCATTAATCCCACCTGCAGGTCCAGAGGGGAACTGGCCCACCCTGCACCAGGGGGAAAGCAGGATTAGAATATTGCTCCAGTGGAAATCTGTCCCAAGGCAATTCAGAGAAAGGCACAAGACTCAGACCAGTTGTGAAGAGCCTAAAATGATGTCAAGAGCCAGGAAAAACGGTATGAAGTAAAGACACCTGATCTGAGTGTGCCCTGAAGAAAAGCTAAAAGGTGACCTGATAACAGCCCTTGAGCACTTCCAGGGGAGGAAACCAGTGGACACTCAAAGGCTCTTTAATCCAGCAGAAGGTAGCAAAGCAAGACCCAGGTTCCAGCTGGGAATTCAGTTCAGGGAAAGTCACAGTGATTGACCGCAGCCACAAAGGGAGGGGGGGACCAGCAGCTGCTCCATCAGCCAGGACCTTCCAGGGCATTGTCCAAACCCCAGCCTGCATTCCTGCATTCCTGCACCTCAGCTGTGCCTGCTGAGCCCCACGGCTGGCCCTGCTCCTGAGCCTGGTCAGGGGGCACCAGGCAGCCCTGACCCCCAGACAGTGCCTGCAATGCCCAGCCCAGGCAGGGAGGCTCCAGGCCTGCCTTTGGAAGAGTCTTCCCATTCCCCCATGGCACCAAATCCCAGAATGGTTAGGTGGGAAGGGACCTTGCAGCCCATCCAGTGCCACCCCTGCCATGGCAGGGACACCTCCCACTGTCCCAGGTGCTCCCAGCCCCAGTGTCCAGCCTGGCCTTGGGCACTGCCAGGGATCCAGGGGCAGCCCCAGCTGCTCTGGGCACCCTGTGCCAGGGCCTGCCCACCCTGCCAGGGAACAATTCCCAATTCCCAATATCCCATCCATCCCTGCCCTCTGGCTGCTCAAATCCATTGTCCCTTGTCCTGTCACTGCCCTGGGACACTCCACTGCTGAACCCTGCTCCATCCCTGTCCCAGCAGAGCCCCTCAGGGGCCATCAGGCCCAGGCTAGACCCAGCACCTGCAGCTCCATGCTCTGGGTCCTCGAGGGGATGTCACAGCTCTGTTTCTGTTCCAGCCAGTGCCTGACTCCCCAAAACAGCCCCTTTCAAGGTGGGACTCCCAACATTCCCAAAAGCAGGGGTGGGCAGGCAGCAAACCCAGCACTGCCCACAGCTCCTTCTGCAGTGACGGGACGAGGGCCCTGCTCAGGCTTGGTGCCTTCTCCACCCCAGGTTTCCAAGGGGTTTGCTGGAATTCCAGTGCAGCAGTGGCAGAGTGACCCCGGGGTGTGCACCTGTGGATCAGAGCAGCCCCGCACAGGAGCGCACAGAGCACTGAGTCCCACGGCCGGTTTGCCCCGGGCTGTTGGTACCAAGCCAAGCATGATCCCGATCCCGATCGCAATCCCGATCCCATTGTGCCAGGTTTGTAGCCTCTCCCAGGGCTCCATCACCCATGGAGAGGTGCCACCTTTCAGCCCTGTGACACCTCTCAGCCCTGTGCCACCTTTCAAGTCTGTGCCACCTTCCAGACCCGTGCCACTTTTCAGGCCTGTGCCACCTCTCAGTCCCGTGCTGCCTTTCAAGTCTGTGCCACCTTTCAGCCCAGTGCCACCTCTCAGCCCTGTACCACTTCTCAACCCTGTGCTACCTTTCAGCCCTGTGCCACCTCTCAGCCCTGTACCACTTCTCAACCCTGTGCTACCTTTCAGCCCAGTGCCACCTCTCAGCCCTGTACCACTTCTCAACTCTGTGCTACCTTTCAGCCCTGTGCCACCTCTCAGCTCCGGACACCTTTCAAGTCTGTGCCACCTCTCAGCCTTGTGCCACCTTTTAGTTCTGTGCCACCTCTCAGCTTCTGCCCCCCATGGTGCCACCGCTTGCTAATGAAACTGTTAATGAGAGGATTGCCCAGCTGTTAATGAGAGCATTAATTGTCCAGCTGTTAATGAGAGCATTCATTGCCTAGCCATGCCCATGCTCACTGTGACAGAGCTCCCAAACTCATCCTGAGACAAAGGCTCCCTGAGAATCTGCTCCAAATGCTCTGGAGATCTCCACCTTGCCCAGTCTCTTCACTTTGCGATTCCAGTCCCAAGGGTGGAGCCCGAGGAGGGGTTTTTGACAGACCCTTTAGAAGGGCACATGCTGAGGGATCGCATCTCTTCTGGCACAGCTCCCCAAACAAACATCTCAGCCCTATTTGCTTCATTTTCCTGCTTTCCTGAGCATCAATTCCAAAATGGATCCCATGGCTGCATTTTTATTGGTGCAAAGCCTGCTTGGGAAGCACAGAGAGGGAGAGATGCTCCCGTGTTTGCAAAGCAGCTGAGATCACATTTCCATGGGAAAACTTCAGAGTTATTTTTGTTCTTCCTTGGGAAATCTGGGGCGGGGAGAAGAGGGGCTAACACTGGAATCTCACAAGGAATACAAATGCTGGGTTTTCAGCGTCTCTCCTGAACAGTAATCCCGTTTTCTAAAAAGGATTAATTCCTGATAATCCTGGCATGGGGTTTGCCCTGGGATCAGCTCTTTGCTCAGCCCTTGTTCCCAGTTTGCAGGGTCAGAGCAGCAGTGCCATGGGGTGCCCCTGCAGCAGGACAGGCCCCTGCATGCCTCAGCTCTTCTTCTCCACCTGTCAGAACTCAGTGCATCCCTCTGGGTGTCCAGAGTTGCCGAGGACCCCGCTGGGGGGCTCGGAGACCCTGGCACACAACCCAGAACACCTGGGGATTTGATTTTGACCCTTAGAGCAAATTACCAGCTTTGTATGAGAACCTGAAAGTCACAGAAGTTTGAATAGTATAGTAATAAAATTATCACAGGGTAAAAATGTAGATTTTAGGATTTTTGGTATGGGGGTGATGGGGACAAGACGGAGGAACTTGGGCATGTCCAGCCTTTGTTCCTCTTCTTCTTGTTCTCCATTTTCTGCAGTGATGTTGGCACTTTGGGATTGGTTTAGAATAGAAGTGCACTGTCTAGCATAGGTGATAGGTATTGGGAATTAAGTGTAAATATACGTAGTTTGTAGTATAAAAGTACAACACTGCCTCAGGGTGCCCTTGGCTGCCCCGCTGAGCAGATCTCGGCTGGGCAGAAAGAAAAATTTATAGATAAGAATTAATAAACAACCTCAAGACCGAAAACTGAAGAGCTCTGACTCGTTCTTCAGATGCGCGGGCCGAAGCAGAGACATCCTGCACATCTCAGGGCAGCAATTAACAACACAAAACCCAAGATCCACCTATCCCACCTCTGCCCATTCCTGCTGGGAGGATACACACCTGGGCTCCAGTGAGCTGAGCTGCAGACTGTGTGCTTCCCTCTCCCACAGAATTGCTGGGAGGAGGCTCCAGCCCCAGAGCTGGACCAGCAGGGCAGTGCCCAGACCTGTTTCTGTCCCCAGGGCTGAGGGAGGACAGGCCCGTTTCTGTCCCCAGGGCTGAGGGAGGACAGGCCCGTTTGTGTCCCCGGGGCTGAGGGAGGACAGGCCCGTTTCTGTCCCCAGGGCTGAGGGAGGACAGGCCCGTTTGTGTCCCCAGGGCTGAGGGAGGACAGGCCCGTTTCTGTCCCCAGGGCTGAGGGAGGACAGGCCCATTTGTGTCCCCAGGGCTGAGGGAGGACAGGCCCGTTTG
The DNA here is from genome assembly GCA_039654755.1 of Calcarius lapponicus. Classification (NCBI taxonomy): domain Eukaryota; kingdom Metazoa; phylum Chordata; class Aves; order Passeriformes; family Fringillidae; genus Calcarius; species Calcarius lapponicus. The sequence continues at coordinate 14,013,541 of CM077478.1, read as the reverse complement.
TGTCCCCAGGGCTCAGGGAGGACAGGCCCATCTGCGTCCCCAGGGCTGAGGGAGGACAGGCCCATTTGTGTCTCCATGGCTGAGGGAGGACAGGCCCATTTGTGTCCCCAGGGCTGAGGGAGGACAGGCCCGTTTGTGTCCCCGGGGCTGAGGGAGGACAGGCCCCAGGCCCGTTTGTGTCCCCAGGGCAGCTCTCTACTCCAAGGACACGGCTCTGCCCGCCCACCCTGGGAATCACTTAGGGAATTTGGGTCCTGGCTCCCCCAGAGGAGTTCCAAGCTCCCCTGCAGGACATGTCCCCTGGACCTTGTGCCACCATCCACGTTTGTCATGGAGCAGCTCCGTGCTGCCTCAGGCCCAGCACATCCCAGTTCTCCCCCATTCCCTGGTCCCAGGGCTGGGAGTTGGCACCAGGCTCTCCCTGCTGCCCTGGCACATGCTGGGTGCCCGGCCAGACCAGCAGTGCCTTCTCCTGCCCCATCCCAGGGGATGTCCCCATCAGGAAAGGTTCATCACCTTCACCTGGGCACAGCCAAGGGACAGGGCAGGTAAAAACACACCTGGGGCTGAGGAGCCAGCCTGGCTCCCTGCTGGGTGGGCAGGGAAAGGGGATCCTGCAGTTTTCTCCACGGCCAGGGCTCTGCAGGGTTAAGGACACGAAGGTCCAGCTCGGGGTCCCAGCGTGGGGGAGCTCCAGGACACAGCCAGGGAGGATCTCTGTGCCTGGAGACGGAAGGTGAATTCACAGCTCAGCAGAACACAACAGCATCCAACTGACTGGAGCACATCTTCTGTTTGTCAAAATAAAATGTAGATGCTTAATAATTAATCAGCTCATATGCAAAATAGGTATCATAGTAGAAGGGGGGAGGGGGGAATGCATTGTTCCTTTAGAATAAATATTTAACATGATACAGAACAGCATGAATTTTTAAAGACAAGTTTTTGTAACTGCTGAGGCTCCGTTAAAGAAGCAGAACATCTTCAAGCAGCAGTGCCAACTTCTTGAGTGGGCACAGCCATTTCCACACAGGGACTGCAGGCAAGGAGGAGGAGGAGGAGGAAGGACAGGAGAGCCTGGGCCCCAGGAATAGCAGATTTTCAACCCCCCTCCTCCTACAGCCACAGCAAAGCAGCTCTGAAAGTGCAGCTCCAGCAGGAGGGGGCGGCGCGATGGGAAAGGGCTCAGCCTGCCCCGGTGGGTCTGAGAAGAAATCCAAGGAATTCCTGCTGATTTCAGGCTTTTCAGGGTATCAGTGGGAGCAAAGGCTCGGGAGCAGAGATGCCCCAGCCATTTCTGCTTACTGGGATGTGAGGAAGGTTTGTGGGCTGGGGGTGCAGCAGCCGGTGCCTGGGACCCCGCCTGCCCCCGCCTGTGCTCTCACCTTTCTTTCCCTGTCCCCCCACCTCCCGGTGCCTCTGCACCATCAGCTGCTCCAGGCCTGCCTGCAGCGTCGGGAATGAGTCACAAAGGGATTTATCCTGCAGGGAGTGCAGCCTGCTCCAGCCCAGCTCGATCCCCAGCATTCCCAGCCCCAAACCCGGCAGAGCCTTCGCCAGCCCTGGGCTGCTCCAGCCTCACCCAGCAGCTCCCACCGGGTCCTGCTGAGGTTTCCAGCAGTGCTGGGATCCCCATTCCAGCCCAGCAGCTCCCACCGGGTCCTGCTGAGGTTTCCAGCAGTGCTGGGATCCCCAGTCCAGCCCAGCAGCTCCCACCGCGTCCTGCTGAGGTTTCCAGCAGTGCTGGGATCCCCATTCCAGCCCAGCAGCTCCCACCGGGTCCTGCTGAGGTTTCCAGCAGTGCTGGGATCCCCAGTCCAGCCCAGCAGCTCCCACCGCGTCCTGCTGAGGTTTCCAGCAGTGCTGGGATCCTCAGCTCCCAGAGGAGCTCCAGCTGAGTTCCTGACCTGCTGGATACCCCAGGATCCTGTTCCACAGATAGTTCCAGCACCCCCAGCTCAGCTCTCCTGCCTGGGCCATCCCCAGCCTGGGCAGTCTCTGGCCCATCCCTCAGTGGGGGACAATGGGGCACAGCAGCACGGGCAGGGACAGGACAGAGGTGTCCCCACAGCTCCATCCCACCCTCCCAAGGGCTGCTCCCAGGGGCTTTGGGAATGGGAAGAGAGAGAGTTCCAGTGTTCTGCCTGTTCCACCAGCCAAGGGGCACGGGGGGCATTTCCATGGGCAGGAGCAGCAGGAGGTGGCACTGCCTGCAGGGACACCTTGGGGCAGGTGCCAAAGCCAGGAGGCACAGAGAGCCCAGGAACTGCACCAGCAGCTCTGGGTAGGAGCAGGGAGGGACAGGAAGGACAAACTGCCCCTGGGGGTGCAGGGCCATGCAGAGGGGTGGGCACAGGGCACTGCAGGAAGGTCCTGTACAGATTGGGTGGGTTGGGCTTTGGGAAATCTCCCCTTCTTAAGTTTCCCATTCATGCCAGAAGGCAGAGGGCTTTGGATCCCATTGCAGAGGCTGGGCACTCTGGGCAGCGTGGGCAGTGCCAGGACTGTCCCTTCCCTGCTGCTGGGCTGAAGGAGTTAAAGCAGTGCCACTGGTGAGTGTTCCCAGTGCTGTCCCTGCTCCAGAGACTCCAGGGTGTCCCCCCAGGAGATGGGCCACAGCAAAGCTATTACCCTGTGCCTGATATATACCTCCCATAAATCCAGGCACCATAAATTAGGGTAACCTTCTGCTTTAAGAGCTGTCTGAGTCTGCAAAGACATCCCAAAGTCAGGCACATCCTCACTGGAGACACAAGAACTCTGTCCTTGCTTCCCTTGGGAGCACGGCCCTGGGACAAGGGACAAACGGGGCAGAGGAGTGTGCCAGCAGCTCAGGGCCTGGGGAAACCCCCATTTTCTGTCCCCAGAGGGGACCAGGGCTGGTGTCTGAGCTATTCCTGTGTCCCCAGGGCCTGTCACCCCTCAGGATGTGGCTCCTCTGTCCCTGTGCCCCTGGTTTGTTCTCACTGAGTGCACAGAATGAGCTCTGAGTCCTCACTGACCTCTCAGAAGTCAAGGAAAGGGCCATGAAAAGGATGCAGCACTTCCCTGCTCCTCTCCTCACCCTCCAATGGCACTGCCCTGTGCCCTGGCAGGAGCAGGGGCAGCGCTGGGCCAGCACAGACCCTCCCCTCCTCCTCTTCTTCCTCCTCCTCCAGAGCTGAGTGGTCACTGTGGCCTTGTGCTGTGCCTGGGCTCCCTCTGCCCTGTGCCATCCTCCCCTCCACCCCCCATCCCAAACACCATCCCAGGCTGTGCTGGGAGCCCCAGGGATGAGAGCAACACCAATGGAAATGCGCCCAAACTGGGATTTGCACTCCTGGAAATGGACTAAACTGGGATTTACCCTCCTGAAAATGGACCAAACCAGGATTTACCTTCCTGGAAATGCACCCAAACTGGGATTTACTGTTCTGGAAATGGACTAAACTGGGATTTACCCTCCTGGAAATGGACTAAACTGGGATTTACCCTCCTGAAAATGGAACCAAACTGAGATATACCCTCCTGGAAATGGATCCAAACTGGGATTTACCCTTGAAATGGATCCAAAGTGGGATTTACCCTCCTGGAAATGCACCCAAACTGGGATTTACCTTCCTGGAAATGCACCCAAACTGAGATTTACCTTCCTGGAAATGCACCCAAACTGGGATTTACCCTCCTGGAAATGCACCCAAACTGGGATTTACCCTCCTGGGTCCAGCTCTAGGCTGATGCCAAGAATAACAGCCCTGAGCACAGCCCCAGGGGAAGGGGATCCAGCAGTGCCAGTGCCCTGAGGCAGCTGAAGCCCCTTAGGGAGTTACAGCCATTCTGCTTCCAGCTCATTCCTTCCCACTCTTCTCCTGCCTCTCCTTGGGAATTTCCCCTGCCAAGCAATTAGTCCTGGAATTGTGGATTTGGGGTTGGAAGGGACCTTAAGGGTTCCATCCCCCCTGCCAGGGGCAGGGACCCCTTCCACCAAGCCAGGGTGCAGGGGCTGGGAGGTGACAGCAAGCAGTGTGAGGACATTGCTGTGGGGCAGCACTTCCAGCTGTGATCCAGCTGCCATCCCTGAGGAAATCCTGTTTTCCCAGCACCAGCATCCTGCCAGAAGGCAGCCCCCCAGACCCCACACAGGAGCTCACAGGGTGCAGGGCTGTCCCCCAGACCCCTTCACAGTCTCAGGCTGTGAGAGATGTCCCCCTCATTCCCAGGGGTGCAGGGGCCAGGCCCCACACCTGGAGCACCCCAGTGTGAGCCACTGCACGTCCCAGCCTGGCCCTGGAGCTGGCACCCGGCCTGGCAGCATTTCCCACACACCACCACTCAAAGCTGGAACTAAACAGGATCACCTTCCCAGCAGAAAGCAGCCCCCAAAGCCAGCCTGCTCATCTGCTGGGGGATGAGGAATCTAATAAAGCCATCGAGCTGACTTCGGGCTGGGCACCATTATTCTGCCCCAATTTGAGCTGTCAGCCCCTTGTAAAACATGACATATGGCCCTGAAAATTCATCTTGGGCACCAAACTGGATTTATTCTGCTGTAAAAAAGAAAGAGACAGTGAGCAGTGGCCCAGGGACCTCCACACCAGTGCAAACACACCCGCAGTGATCTCAGCAAACAATTTATTTGATTCCCCACCGCCGCCATCCGTCTCCGCTCCATCCCCTGCCTGCCCGGCTGGCAGCACAAGATGAGCTTTAAAGGTCACCACTTAATGATGTTAAGGAGCCATCCTCCCTCCCAGATAAAATACAGATCAATCTGTAATATTTCTGACAGCCCCTGCTCGTGGAGAAGATCCAGGGGGGTTCTGTTCTCCTTTGTGCTCCCTGTGAACTCCCAGCCCTCACTGGCACCAGGCTGGGGCCGGACCAGCTGCATTGGCACATCCTGGGTGCAGGGAGCAGGCAGCAGGGGATGGAGCTGGGACTGCTCTGCAGCACCAAGTGCTGTTAAATCCTGGCACAAGCTAATGTACAAACCTCTGGCTCCTGCCTCTCCTGTCACCTGTGGGGAATCACAACAGTTGGAGCAGCTCTGCACCCACTTTTCCCCTCTTTGGGGGCCCAGAAGGAGTCACCTGCAGCTCAGAGGTGCTCAGCAGCCCTGGAGCATCCCCTGCCACATGGGGTTTGGGATGTCTGGGATGCTGAGCAGGGACAGGGACAGCAGGGACAGGAGCACCCCCCCTCCAAGGGCAGCATCCCAGGGACCTCCTGTCCCTGAGACAGGGCTGGGCTCCCCCCAGTGAGGCTCCCTGGGGACCACCCTGGAGAGACCTTCCCAGATCTTTGCTGAGCCATTTCTGGCTGCTCCCAAAGCCCAGCAGCCACCAGGGGTTCGTGTGACAGCTCTGCCCAACCACCAGGGCTGGTGTGACACCAGGGTTGGTGTGACACCAGGGGTTGTGGGACACCAGGGCCTGTGTGACACCAGGGCCTGTGTGACACCAGGGTCTGTGGGACACCAGGGGTTGTGTGACACCAGGGGTCTGTGTGACACCAGGGGTCTGTGTGACACCAGGGCCTGTGTGACACCAGGGCCTGTGTGACACCAGGGTCTGTGGGACACCAGGGGTTGTGTGACACCAGGGCTGGTGTGACACCAGGGCTGGTGTGACACCAGGGGTTGTGTGACACCAGGGCTGGTGTGACACCAGGGCTGGTGTGACACCAGGGGTTGTGTGACACCAGGGGTTGTGTGACACCAGGGTTTGTGTGACACCAGGGGTTGTGTGACACCAGGGCTGGTGTGACACCAGGGTTTGTGTGACACCAGGGGTCTGTGTGACACCAGGGGTTGTGTGACACCAGGGTCTGTGTGACACCAGGGGTCTGTGTGACACCAGGGTTTGTGTGACACCAGGGGTCTGTGTGACACCAGGGTTGGTGTGACACCAGGGTCTGTGAGACACCAGGGTCTGTGTGACATCAGGGTCTGTGTGACACCAGGGTTGGTGTGACACCAGGGTCTGTGAGACACCAGGGTCTGTGTGACATCAGGGTCTGTGTGACACCAGGGTCTGTGTGACACCAGGGCTGGTGTGACACCAGGGCCTGTGTGACACCAGGGGTTGTGTGACACCAGGGTCTGTGTGACACCAGGGTTGGTGTGACACCAGGGGTCTGTGTGACATCAGGGGTCGGTGTGACACCAGGTGTCTGTGTGACATCAGGGGTCTGTGTGACATCAGGGGTTGTGTGACACCAGGGTCGGTGTGACACCAGGGTTGGTGTGACACCAGGGTCTGTGTGACATCAGGGGTTGTGTGACATCAGGGGTCTGTGTGACATCAGGGGTCTGTGTGACACCAGGGTCTGTGTGACACCAGGGGTCTGTGTGACACCAGGGTCTGTGTGACACCAGGGGTCTGTGTGACACCAGGGTTGGTGTGACACCAGGGGTCTGTGTGACACCAGGGGTCTGTGTGACACCAGGGGTTGTGTGACACCAGGGCCTGTGTGACACCAGGGCTGGTGTGACAGCTCTGGCTCCTACAGCCGATCCCTGCCCCGAGGAGGCCCAGCAGCATCCTGGGCCCCATCCGGAGGGAGGCCCAGTGTCATGAGTAGAAAAGTTGCCCATTTTTTTAAAAAGTTTGCAGAGTTCACAGGTTGGGCCAGTTGCTGCCAGGGGGGAGTTCTAACTGTTTGTTGTTGTAATTGCCTGTCATTTTCGTTAACTACCTGTGGTTGATGGTTAAGAATTCCCCCTTTTGTCGAGTGACACAGCGCTGCTTCCTGGAGGATGGCACCAGGATGGTGAAGAAAAGGGGACATCGGAGGTGGCATGCAAATGAAGAAACCCCTCACCAAACCTAGCAAAAACCCCTAAAAACAACGAGCCAACATGGAGTTGACAGATCAAAGTGATGTCTAGACGTCTGGAACAGAATCCAGCATCCACTAAGACCCTTTTTACCCCTCACCCTAACCTTAAAAGATGTCAGCTGGACAAAGGACCTCGAATGTTGGACCCAAAAGCAGGGAATGTCCTGACGCTCTGGTGAGGACGGAACCCCCAGCTCTGCCCACAGAGCAGTGGACACAGCTGCACTCTTCTCCTCCTCCAAGTCCCTCCTGGGAGCAGCGGCGGCCTGAGTGCGACCTGTCGGCTCTCCCCCAGAGCTGATCACTTCTAATAAAGGCATTAAAAAGGAGAAAGGTCTCCTGCCCGTGCTTATTTCACCCAGGGCTGCCCCTGCCAGCCCAGCCCCGGCTCTGAAGCTCCTGAGCCCTCTCTGGAGAGCATCATGCCGGGCTCCCAGACTGAGATTCCCCTCCTGAGCAGCTGAGCAAAGGTAAATACTCTGAGTGCACCCTCCTCACACCAAAGCAAACATCTCCATTCGATATTGCCATGAAGAGGATTTAATTTGCTTTTGGCTGTGCAGCCTCTGCCCGAGGATGGGTGTGATATGTAATAGAGTTAATTCATGCTGTATAAGTAGATATATGTAGGTATAAAATATTGTAAAAGTTATGTACCAACCTCCCCAGCCATGAGCAGAGTCCTATTCAAATTATAACTAACTCCGGGCAGCACTGAGATAATATCAGGCTTATTTAATGTCTGAATGGGACCTTCCTGGACTATCAATGGTGATTTCCTTGTCTCCTGCACCTAGGAGATAACATCGAGGCCTTCCTGGCCCGTGATTCCAAGAATTTCACGAGACTTGGACTCACCCTCATTGCATCTGTGGCTTCCAGGAACCGATACCAACATATTACATAGGAAAACTAACTCTGCCTGTGTGTTCAGATTCTCTGTCTTTGTCTTTGTATAGAACTGGATTTGCATTCGAAGAAGTGAATAGAAAGATGTGGTAATCGATGCCTCAGGCAGAATAAACTGTACATAAACTGGACCCTGGAAGCGTTCGGGGTGAACCTTTGAGGGAAGGCCGTCACTCTGTCGGTCAAACCTCTGGCTTCACCCAGCGTCTGTTCCCGGGGCTGACGCTGTCGTGATTGTGGTGGTTGCACGAAATTCTATTTTTTGTAATTGACCTAATAAATCGTTGTTAAATTTTTGATAAATTTGGCTATCGATTTGATCATTTATAACACCTGGCTCTGAAGCTCCTGAGCCCTCTCTGGAGAGCATCACCGACCCTGCCCCACCCAGCCCTCCCCAGCCGGGCTCCCAGGCTGAGATTCCCCTCCTGAGCAGCTGAGCAAAGGTAAATACTCTGAGTGCACCCTCCTCACACTGAAGCAGACATCTCCATTCGATATTGCCATGAAGAGGATTTAATTTGCTTTTGGCTGTGCAGCCTCTGCCCGAGGATGGGGTTTATAATTTATTCAGCAGGCAGAGCATTTCCGAGTCTGTCAGAAGTTCCTCACAAAGAAAGCCACGGGGGCGGGGTTGCGCAGCAGAATTTTATTTATATTTTAATTTCTTTTAAACAAAGCAAGCAGGGTCAGCTCTGAATTTCTAAAGCGTCTGCGTCTTGTGCAGGCTTTTAAAGCTCTCCTGAGAGAGCGCTCACATCTTTTCTTCCATCCTGGCTCGTTCTGCTCGGCAGAGTCGATCCCTGAAACTTTGTTTTGCAAACAAACCAACACAAACCTGCCTGCCTCGCTCACCGAGCCGCCAGGCTCCAACCCCCCGTGGTTCCCTGAGCGAAAACAAAGAGCGAATTAACACCCCAGACCTCTCTTTACTCTCAAACAATTCCACAGGAAAACAATTTAGCTTTCACTAATCGAGGCCAGGAGTTGAAAGCAGCCTGGGCTGTGCACAGCAAAGAAAAGCGGGTCAGGTTTTTGCCTCTTTCCCTCGGGCTGGGTTTCAGAGGAGCTCCCAGGGCTCTGCTGCTCCAGCTGAGGCTGCAGGATGCTGGGTCACACAGGGCTGCGAAGATCCCGAGCCACAGAGGGCCTGCGGGTGCCCCAGGAGGGTGGGATGAGCGGCACAGCCTCCTGAACCACTGTGTGAAATACAAAGCTGTGTTTCGTGTCAGGTACATACAGGCAATGTGTGTATTTGTGATTGTGACATGCGTGGGGACCGACACTGGGATGGTTGGGAATTCTGATAATAACTGAGGAAAGAAAAGCATGGAAGGAGGCCTTTGAACCTATCTTTTGTTTGCAATTAACCCTGGTTGATTTAGGAGCATTGGAATTAAAGCGTTAAGGATGTTGCTTTCTGCTTGTAGTTAATCCTTAAAGAGTTCTGCAATAATAACCTTTTGAAGTATAATTTTAGAATATTGCTTGTATCCTTGAAACTATAGCTTTGGAATATATATAAAGGAAATATGCTTATCTCACGCCAGATGAAGCAGAGAAAAACAGCTTGAGAAAGGAAGATGAACATCAGCTCAAGGATTTATGGTTTCGACCAAGGGAAGCTGGACATCACTGTTATGAGATTGATAGTCCTTGGAATTAAAAGGTGGACCCACATCTGGGGAGCTGGACTCCACCAGATGGGATTCTTCTTCCTTCTTTTGGAAACTGGACCGCCACCATCTGGGATACTCCTTTTGGGATACATCCTGAGAAAAACTAAATCACAATAGTGAATAGAATTGTGACGTAAAAATTGGGTATAGAAACTGCTGATGAGTAAAAATTGGAATAGAAACTGCTGAGAAAGCTTATGAGTACCCCTATAAATACCTGTAAGCCTCAACTGTCGGTGTGCAGTTGGAGGGAAAACTTCCCCCACTGTACCCAGCACTGTATTGCTCATACTTTACCATATTAATTAATAAATTGATTGCTGCTTGAATATTGGCCTAGTCAAGCTTCTTATTCATAGCAACTGCCCCCTCTGTCCTTGGCTCCCAGGAGGGTGGGATGTGTGGCTGTGAAAAACGCCAATCACTTGTTTTTAAAATTTTAAAAGTTTAATAGTAATAAAATGGTTATAAAAATAGTAATACAATTAGAGTAATAATAATTTGGACAAATTGAATTAGGACAATATGAGACAATAAATACAAAGAGTTATGGACAGTCTGGGTACCTCTTTCTGGGCAGCACCAGCCCAAAAAAGGACCCAGAGGATTAACCCTTCAAAGCAACAGCCTGTTGCATATTCATACACCTCATCCATGATGCATAAATTCCATTCAAACACAGAATTCTGTCTGGGCAGTGTCAGCTTCTTCCTCTGAATCCTAAGAGCGCCTTTCTTTAAAAAAAAAGTATCCTACATAGCATCGTTTCTATTTTAACATTTTTTATAACCTAAAACTATATTTAACACACTACTTAAGAGAATTAATACAGCATCACTTTCTAACACAACACATATAATATTCATTTTAATATTTGCAAAAAGCCAATCATAAAATATGCATTTTTCACAGTGGCACAGCCTCCTGAGCCACTGCCCCCCTGTCCTTGGCTCCCAGAACTTCCAGATCCACCCCAGGGACAGCCCAAGCTCCCAGCTCTACCTTCCTCCTGCCCCAGAGAGGCAAAAACGACAGAGATCCTTTTGGGGATGCCTGAAATCCAAAGGGATTTCCCAGGAGGAGCTGGCAGGGCAGGGCCAGGGCTCTCCTGCAGCCTGGGATGTGTTTGGGGGACAGCTGAGTTCCAGAGCAGGGACTGGGGCAGGGGGATTGTGCCCTGCTCAGGTGAGACCCCACCTGCAGAGCTGCCCCGGCCCTGGGCCCAGCACAGGAGGGACCTGGAGCTGCTGGAGCCAGTCCAGAGGAGGCCCCAGAGCTGCTCCAAGGGCTGGAGCCAGGCTGGGAGAGCTGGGGGTGCTCACCTGGAGAGGAGAAGCTCCAGGGAGAGCTCAGAGCCCCTTGCAGGGCCTGAAGGGGCTCCAGGAGAGCTGCAGAGGGACTGGGGACAAGGGATGGAGGGACAGGACACAGGGAATGGCTCCCACTGCCAGAGGGCAGGGATGGATGGTGAAAGGAATGAGGTGTCTTTAAAACAACCCATGGGCCTGCTGGTACATAAAGCCAGATCATGAGAGGTGAAAGAAGCAGTGGGAGGAACCATAAATTCCAGAGGAGTTCCACTAATTGACACAGACTGTTGCTCACCCAAGGCTGTACTAAATCCCTGGACTTAGAGAAAAAGAACAGAGGAAAATGAAGAGGGGGATGCACATTGGAAGGGGATCTGTGCCAGGCCATTTGGGAAGTCTGTACCTTGCAGGTACCTCAACCAGTGAGGAGAGAGAGGGAAATGCAGCTGGGAAATAGGGATAAAAAGGAGGCTGTGCCCTCTAGCAATGTGAGAGACCCAGGGAGATGCCCCATTGCCTCTCCCTTTATTAAAATAAAGTTACAGGGCTCCTCTGACTCCTTTTTGGACATAAACCTGTGGTTGGTGTTTGTGGATTCATTTTCCCGACAATGGGATATTGTGAAAATACTGGGAGGGTGGGCAGGCCCTGGCACAGGGTGCCCAGAGCACCTGGCAGTGCCCAAGGCCAGGCTGGACACTGGGGCTGGGAACAGCCTGGGACAGTGGGAGGTGTCCCTGCCATGGCAGGGGTGGCACTGGGTGGATTTGGTGTCCATCCCAATCCAAGGCAGTTCATGACTTTATGATTTACAACAGATGGAATCCCAAAGCCAGATCCATCCCTGTGCTCCTGCAGGCACAGTCCCTGTAGAAAGGGCTGCAGCAGGGTCAGGGGGGTGGAGGCAACCCAGGGCTGCTCCCCAACCACACCCCAGAGGAGCCCAGACACAGCTCAGAGCCACAGGTGCCACAGGGCTGGGGCTGCCACCCTGGCACAGACACACGGCCGGAGCTTTGGGGTGAGCAGGAGCTGCAATTCCTCTCTGGGTTACCCTGAGCAGCTTCCGGGGACACAGCCCTGCCCTAAGCCCTCCGCTCTGCTGGAATAAAACCTGCACTGAGCAGAGCCCAGCACTGGCTGCAGGTGGGCACAGAGCCACACCAGGTGTCACTGGCATCTTTTCTGAAAAATCCCTTCGCCAGGATTTCTTCTCCTGGGAAGGTGAGAAGCCTCAGAGAAAAATGAAAACAATAATTATCTCATTTGCTTCTCCTGTGTTTTGCTGCTTTGGAATGTGGTTTGGACGTTGTTTACCAGCGGGTCATTGTTTGATTGGTTTCATGCGAGTTGTTTTAACTTAATGACCAATCACAGTCAGGCTGTATCAGGACTCTGGAGAAGGTCACACGTGTTCATTAGTATCTTGTTAAGCCTTCTCTCTGCATCCTTTCTCTAGTCTTTAGTGTAGTTTTAGTGTAGCATAATATTATAATATAATATAATATAATATAATATAATATAATATAATATAATATAATATAATATAATATAATATAATATAATATAATATAATATAATATAATATATAATAATAAATTAGCCTTTTAAGAACATGGAGATAGATTCATTCCTTCCTGCCACCGGGGACCCCAGAAACAAACCAAACAATCATGGAGTGAGAAGGGCTGGAAAAGCCCTCTGAGATCCCCAGATCCATCTGCTCCCCCACATCCACAGGGATGGGGACTCCTCCTGCCCTGGGCAGCTGGGCCAGGGCTGGAGTTCCTCTCCTTCAAGTGTTCCCCCAGATCCTCCCCAGACTCAGGCCCCGATCCCCATGGCTGCATCTCAGACCCCAAACAATCAGGATAAGCAGCAGCTGTGGCTGCTGAGGCTCCTGGATCCAGCACAGGCTCTGGGCCCCCTCCCTCTCCATGGGGACCCCCCTGGTGCCCAGCTGGCCAGGAGAGCAGCTCAGGGAGCTGAGCAGGGCCAGGAGGGCGCAGAGGAAAGGGGACTGCACACTGCAGGGGCACACAGCACTGGGGGCTGCTGGAGGGGGAGAAGGGAAAGGTCAGGGGGGGCAGGCTGGGCATGGGGACAGGGATGTGGGGCTGCAGCTCCTGTCCCCAGGAAGGACTGTCCCTGCTGAGGGTGCTCCTGCACTGTCCCAGTCCTGCTCCACTCTCCTCAGAAAACCAGGATGGAGCACAGGATGCGAGCAGGGAAAGGTGCTCAGGCCCAGGAGATCCAGGCAGACATGGAAGAGCTGCATTTCCCAGCAATATCCCAACTCTGCAGCAGGGTGAACAGAAAAGAAATAAAGGCCTTAAATATGACAGATTAATGGGCTAGAGCTGAAATATGAGATTAGAAATTTCAGAATATGCCTGCATATTCCAGGTGCTCTTTAAATTTGTACAATCCAGTTACTCTATTATGTGCAATTTAATTGCCTAAGAAATCCATATCACTGTGAGCTCTCAGCAGCCTGAGTGGGGGCTCCTCACTTCTGCAATCTTTATTCAGGTTGGATTTAAAGATTGAAATGTGAGCTCTCCTGGGTGCAGGGAGCTTACTAAATCAAGTGCCAGCCTTAGGCTGGAGCACAGAATGAGGGTCCAGCAGCAGAGGGAGGCAGGGTCTGCATGGCCAGGCTGTCCATCCGCTCCTGGGGTTGACAAAATCCATGGAATCACAGAATCATGGAATTGTTAATTGTTAATTATGGGATAGTTGGAAAAGACCTTGCAGCTCAGCCAGTGCCACCCCTGCCATGGCAGGGACACCTCCCACTGTCCCAGGCTGCTCCCAGCCCCAGTGTCCAGCCTGGCCTTGGGCACTGCCAGGGATCCAGGGGCAGCCCCAGCTGCTCTGGGCACCCTGGGCCAGGGCCTGCCCACCCTGCCAGGGAACAATTCCCAATTCCCAATATCCCATCCATCCCTGCCCTCTGGCAGTGGGAGCCATTCCCTGTGTCCTGTCCCTCCATCCCTTGTCCCCAGTCCCTCTGCAGCTCTCCTGGAGCCCCTTCAGGCCCTGCAAGGGGCTCTGAGCTCTCCCTGGAGCCTTCTCCTGTCCAGGTGAGCACCCCCAGCTCTCCCAGCCTGGCTCCAGCCCTCAGAGCATCCGTGGTCTCCCCTGAACCCAGACTGGGAGGGGTGGGCACAGCTGGGCAGCAGAGCAGGGCTGGCACAGCAGCAGGACCCCGAACACAGGAGGGCTCAGGGGCTGGTGCTGCCAAGCTTGGGGGATGCTGAGCAGACACTGGGAGGGCAGAGCCAGACCCCAGAGACCCCAGGGCAGGGTCAGCACCACCCACCCCAATCAGCTCTGTCCCTGTGAGCAGAGGAATGTAGAGAGGGCTCAGGGCCACTGCAGTCACCGACTCCTGAGCTCTGGCAGCCCTTTCTGAGAAAATCCCAGCTCCTGATCTGGCAGGACAGGAGGATCAGGGCTGATCCTGACTGGGCAGAGAGCCCATGGGGATGGGCAGGAGCCTCAGCAGGGCTGAATGCATCGTGAGTCTTGTCCAGGGACAGCAGCCACCCCAGAATGTCACCCACAGCCTCCTTCTCTGGGCTCAGAGTGTCTGCCTGGCCTGGGATGGAGGGACAGGACACAGGGAATGGCTCCCACTGCCAGAGGGCAGGGCTGGATGGGAGATTGGGAATTGTTCCCTGGCAGGGTGGGCAGGCCCTGGCACAGGGTGCCCACCCTGGATCCCTGGCAGTGCCCAAGGCCAGGATGGGCAGGGTTGAACACTCTCTCTTCTTGTCCCTGCCTGTGGCATCCTGTGGTTCTGGGGGATATCAGGCACTGACCAGCAATCCCTGAGCTGAAAATCTCACCTGCAAATCCATTCACGCCCCTCCTGGAGGCCCTGGGCAGAGCCAGGCCCTGTGCAGAGAGGTCTCTGTGAATAATCCTCTCTCAGACACTCAGCCTTGCACAGGCAGAGCAACCAGCTGAGGGATATTTAAGGTTGCTCCTGAGCACTTAATATAGTTTATATTTACAGCTTAATGGCTTTTCAGCATCACTAACTTCCACTCCAGCAAAAAGACTTCTACGGTATTGCCTCGGCTTAAGTGCTAACGACATCTTCACATTAATAAATATTTTAAAACAGTGCAACTCTAAACTTCCCTGGCACTGAACCAGCATCCGCTCAGCTGGAGCCATCTGCACAGGGGAACAGAGCAGGGGAAAGCCCCTTCCAGAGCAGCCCTTCCTGCCAGGCTGCCCCTTCCCCTCCACATCCCAAAGCACAGCCACAGGCATCCCTGGCCCTGCTCCCCATCTGCATCCTGATTGTGAAAAATGCCTGCTTTATGATTGTATTTCACAAATATTACAATGAATATTCTATGTGTTATGTTAGAAAGTGATGCTGTGTTAATTCTCTTGAGTAGTGTGGTAAATACAATTTTAGGTTATAACATAATGTTAAAATAGAAACTATGCTGTGTAAAATACTCTTTTTTAAAGAAAGGACTCGCACTGAGATAGCAGCCACAGGACACCTGAATCTTCCAGAGAAAGAGAATTTATTGCCCCATTATCAGAAGAAACAAACTTCTTCTTGCCTTGCTCAGGCTTGAAGACAACATCAGGATTCAGAGGAAGAAGCTGACACTGACCAACAGAATCCTGTGTTTGAATGGAATTTATACATCATGGATGAGGTGTATGAATATGCAACAGGCTGTTGCTTTTAAGGGTTAATCCTCTGTTAATGTGGGTCCTTTCTCGGGCTTATTTTGCCCAGAAAGAGGTACCCAGACTGTCCATAACTCTTTGTTTCTGTTGTCTGATATTGTCCTAATCCAAATTGTCCAAATTATTATTACTCTAATTATATTGCTATTTCATAACGATTTTATTATCATTAAACTTTTAAAATTTTAAAAACAAGTGATTGGGGGTTTTCACACAGATCCTGGACCATCTTGGGTGCTGCAGGTTCTGCTCACACGCACTTCCCTTCCCAGGGGCTGCCTGGGCTCCACTCCTGGAGGATGGATGGGGCCAGGCCCCAGCTCTGTCCCCACTGCTCCTCAGAGCTCCTCTTCCCTCTCCTGCAGCCACTCATCCCTTCCGTGTCTGAGCCTGGGGGCTGGGAACAGCAGGAGGGGCCTCAGCGTGTGCTCCCACACCCCACAGACCCTCCACAGACACCCCAAACACCCCACATGAACCTCAAAGACCCCATATGTACCCGAAACATCCACCCCACAGCCACCCCAACACCTCCACATACAGCCCAAAGCCCCCATACACACCCCAAACCTCCAGTCATACCTGAGAGCCCCCATGGAGACCCCAAACCTCACAGAGGCCCCAAAGTCTCCATGTACACCCCAAACCTTGACATACACCCCAAAGTCTCCACATATACCCCAAAGCCCCCATGTACACCTCAAACCTCCACTCACACCTCTCAGAGCCCCCACGGAGACCCCAAACCTCACAGAGACCCCAAAGTCTCCATGTACACCCCCAACCTCCACTCACACCTGAGAGCCCCCATGGAGACCTCAAATCTCACATGGACCCCAAAGCCCCCATGTACACCCCAAAGCCCCCATACACACCCCAAGTCCCTCCCAAAGCCCCAGAAGCCACAGAGCCTGCTCCTGGCAGCCCCAGCAGCTGCTGCTGCTGTCTCCAGTGCCAGGGCCCATGCTGGGGTGTCCCCAGACTGTCCCCAGGGTCTGAGGTGACCCCTGATCCAAACAGAGCCATGGAGAAGGGCAGACAGATGTGCAGGCTGGCTGGGCTGAGCCCTCAGCCAGAGCTCAGCAGTTCCAGGAGCTCCCTTGACCTGTGGCTCTCCCCCAGGGCTGGAGCTGCCATGGAGCAGGACAGAACCAGGAGGCTCCAGGCGCTCAGAGGGCTCTGGTGCTCACAGAACCCCCACCCCAGCTCCAATGGGGTGCTGTGCTGCTGTAGTGGGGGTGCTGTGCTGCTGCAATGGGGCGCTCTGCTGCTGCAATGGGGGTGCTGCTGCAATGGGGTGCTGTGCTGCTGCAATGGGGCGCTCTGCTGCTGCAATGGGGGTGCTGCTGCAATGGGGTGCTGTGCTGCTGCAGTGGGGTGCTCTGCTGCTGCAATGGGGCGCTCTGCTGCTGCAATGGGGGTGCTGCTGCAATGGGGTGCTGTGCTGCTGCAGTGGGGTGCTCTGCTGCTGCAATGGGGGTGCTCAGCTGCTGCAATGGGGCTGCTCTGCTGCTGCAATGGGGGTGCTGTGCTGCTGTAATGGGGGTGCTGTGCTGCTACAATGGGGGTGCTGTGCTGCTGCAATAGGGTGCTGTGCTGCTGCAATGGAGTGCTCTGCTGCTGCAATGGGGAGCTGTGCTGCTGCAGAGGCTCTGGGCTGCTTCGCCGGCAGTTTATATACAGCCACAAACAGGATGGGACACTCGAAATCAGCATCTAGAGCTTCTATTTTTCCAGCACCAGTCTCATTACATTGTTATGACAATGGAGCAGAAAGATGCTGACAGCTCACTGATCAAACAGAATGCCAAGGAAACTTAATGTTACAACATACCATAAGACAGTTTCAGTCCCAGTTTCATCCAATCACACAAAGCAAGAGCACCTTGACAGTAGATCTATCCAATCACCTGAAGCACACGTAGCTGGGGTTAAAACAATAGCGGCCTATTCTCCAACACAATGACTCGTTTATAAGAAACAAAGCACAGAGCTCTATTCATGACTAATCTTCTAAAATATACACTAAATAAACTTGTTGCAACTTAGAAGGCCCATCTACATAGCTCTTATTGTTCTATTTCCCATGTCTTCACTACAGCTTAGAACACTTTTCTGCTGCCTCAGCACTGTTCACAAATCTGCTGTCTGAGGCCTGTCTTTTTACTACCTTCCTAAAACCCTCTAATTTTATGGATTCCCACATGGGCCATCCATCCATCCATCCATCCATCTCTCCCACCAGAGGCAGGAGCTGAGGCCCAGGGCTGGGCAGTGCTGGGCAGTTCCCCTGTCCTGGCTGGAACCCCCCCTGGCATCTCTCTGCCAAGGGAAGGGATGGCATGGGGTCTGGGGGGGTGGGGGGGGTGGTGGTGTCCTTTTGTGTCCCTTCCAGGGAGACAGTGGCACCAGAGCCTCAGCTCTGCCACTCCAAGCAGCAAAGCCAGGGCTGAGAGCAGCAAACACATCAAGCACACGCTGGGCCAGCTCTGCTCTGCATTCTCAGGATGGTTTCCCAAGAAAAAGGGAAAAACCCCACCCTGGCTGGCTGTGAAGGATCCAGCTCTGAAGCAGTGTTTGGATTGTACGGGAAATTTTACAAAGCTCAGCTGAAGGAGAGCCTTGCCTTGTACAGGGAGAGATAAAAATCCTCCGTGCTCACAAATGAATGTTCACATCTGCTGTGCACAGCATTATCTCGCTCAAAGAGGGGAGAAAAGAAAGAAAGGGGAAGGGGAAAAAAAAAAGGAAGTGAATGGAACTTAGGATGCTTTTCATTTCCCAACAATGTGCAGCAAACTGTGATTCCTATTCATTAAGGGAGAAGATTGACATTCATTAGAGTGAGCATTAAATTCCTCATTCTTCTTCTCTCCTCAAAATTAATCCACAGAGGGTCCTACTCAGTGCTTTCAATATTGAATTTCTAGGAACTACAGCGGGGTTTTTTCCAAATAAGCCAGGCAATTACAAGAGGACATGCTTATCCCTGGCTGGGAAAACAGGCAGTGCCTCCGAACCCTCTGCTGCCTCTCTTGCCAGGGCAGCTCCACATCTGCACCAGCAGCCCACGTTTGCTCCTGAAGGGATTTGGGAAACAGCAGCTCTGCCCCAGAGCTCAGAATCTCAGAATCCCAGACTGGTTTGGGTTGGAAGGGACTTAAAGCCCACCCAGTGCCACCCCTGCCATGGCAGGGACACCTTCCCCTGTCCCAGGCTGCTCCCAGCCCCAGTGTCCAGCCTGGCCTTGGGCACTGCCAGGGATCCAGGGGCAGCCCCAGCTGCTCTGGGCACCCTGTGCCAGGGCCTGCCCACCCTCTGAGTAAAGAATAAATAAATCAGGCCTTGGCCATTCCCACCTGCCACACAGCCTAAAGATGCTCCTTGAAATGGTTCACATGAAAAAAGGAATAATTTTGTTCTCATCTTTGGGATGAGGCTCTTCTATCAGGCATTAAAAAGCTGGCCTGGTTCTCCCTGTTTCCTATGGACAGGCCCTGGAAAATCCTATGGCTATCACCAGAAAATCCTGTGGCTATCACCAGAAAATCCTGTGGCTATCACAGGCCTTGCTCCTGTGAGTGCTGGGCAGGGAATGTTCCACAGCAGCCCCTGCTGTGAGCTGGGGATGCTCCAGTCCCCAGGTGCCTCTGAGGCCATTCCCCTGGCTGTAAATAACCCCACACCCTGCAGAGCCTGCCTGGCCCTGGGCTGTCCCTGCTCTGTCCCTCTTGTCCCCAGGAGCCTGTCCCAGTGCCCCCTGAGTGGCCCCACCCCTGGCCAGGTGCTCTGGGGTTGCCCAGAATGGAAACCCATCATCCCTGCCCTGCTCCCACCTTCCCATCCCGGCCCCAGGACAGAGCCTGGGGAGCTCCCCCTGCCCCTCAGCCCCAGGGCTGGGCTCAGCTGCTGCTGACAGCACCAAGGTTCAGTCCCAGGATGGGCCCTTCCCTCCATAGCCACCCAGTGATCCCTGTGGATCCCCTCCAGCTCAGGATATTCCATGATCTGGCAGAGCCAAGGGCTCTGGAAGTTGCTTATGCACTGTGGGAGCAGCAACTTTCCCATGTGGACCCTGCCCTGCTCCCTCTGTTTCCCTGCCTTGCTCCTGGGGATGAGGACCAGCAGGACACCCTCACTGCTCCATGGCTCCCTGCAGCCCTCTCCAGCACTCCAGCCCCTCTGCCAGGGTCTGCTGAGGTTACTGATGTTAATTCAGGAGGTTTGGATACACCTCATGCTGGGTTTGTGACTGCTCCTCTCTGAGTGTGCAGAGCTGCAGCACACACAGCACTGTCACAGACATCTTTTATGAAAAATCCTTTCCTTAGGATTTTTCCTCCTGAGAAGCTGAGAGGCCTCAGGAACAAAATGTAACCAATGGTTATCTGCTGCTGTGGGATGCAACAGGTGCATCTGTGATTGGTCTCATGTGGTTGTTTCTAATTAATGGCAGTCACAGTCAGCTGTCTGAGACTCTCTGAGTCAGGAGCTTTTGTTATCATTCCTTTTTCTATTCTTAGCTAGCCGCCTGATGAAATCCTTTCTTCTTTTAGTATAGTTTTAATATGATATATATCATAAAATAATAAATCAAGCCTTCTGAAACATGGAGTCAGATCCTTGTCTCTTCCCTCATCCTCAGACCCCTGTGAACACGGTCACACAGCACAACCCACCCTGCTCCTCAGGAGCAGCCAAAGCCCAGGAGCTCAGCAGGGCTGGGTATCCCCACTGCTCCCCACAGAGGTTTTTGAGACACCAGCACGGCTCTCTCCATGGGATTCCCCAGAGGAACAGCAGCTGCCTCTTCTTCCCCTGGATCTTCAGAGGAAGAATCCATCCTTCTCTACAGGTCAACCTTGCTCCAGCAGAGCCACCCCTGACACTGCAGAAGGGCTGAGCCACAATTCCAATGGGACTGTGCCAGCACCCTGACCCACAGGGTGTCAGGCTGGGCTCTGACTCTGTCAGTGTTGTTCTAGTGTACTGCATTGTTTATTTTATCCTTTTATTTTTCCTTCCCTATTAAAGAACTGTTATTTCCCGCTCCCATATTTTTGTTGCCTGAGAGCCCCTTAATTTAAAATTTATAGCAATTGGGAGGGGTGGGGAGGGTTCACATTCTCCATATCAGGGGAGGCTCCTGCCTTCCTTAGCAGGCTCCTGGCTTTCCAAACCAAGACACCATCCCTGCAGATATCAGGGCAGGGCAGGGCAGGTCCCAGAGCCCTCCCTGGAGGAGCCAGCTCCATGCTGGATCCTCCCCAGGAGCCAGGCACACACCACTGGTGCTCTTTCCCCCGGTGCCGGGCGATCCCAGCTTGGTGCCCCCGGTGACATTTCCCGGGAAAAGAACAGCACAGTAAATGCAAAGGTTAAATTTGCATATTTCCCGTGCTGCTCCAGAGAGCCAGGCAGGCAGCCAGGAGGAGCTGCTGCCCGCCTGTGCCAGCAGGGCTCAGGGACCTGCTCAGGTGGCACCAGGCACCGTCCTGGGCAAGTGGGAAAGGGGAAAAGGCCTCAGGCTGCACACCAAGGGAGCTTCAGGCTGGAAATCAGGGACAATTTCTTCAATCAAAGGGTGGTCAGGCCCTGGAACAGGCTGGAGTCACCATCCCTGGAGGAGTTCAAAAAGTGAGCAGACCTGGCACTTCACAATCAGGTTTGGTGGCCAGGGGTGTTGGACAGAGGTTGGATTTGATGATCTTGGAGATCTTTTCCAGCCCTAATGATTCCATGGTTCTGTGACTCTCCACAGTGGCCTCTGGTTCTGGAAGGGAGCAAAGCAGAGGACCACAGGCAGTGAAGGGACCCCACCTCTGCAGAGCAGCCCAGGGCAGGGAGGAGGAAACCAGCCCCAGATCCCTGTCCCTGGGAGGGACAGCAGGGATGCTCCCTGGGAAGGGCCATGGAGCCACCAGCACCTCCTTGTCCCTGGGAGGGACAGCAGGGATGCTCCCTGGGAAGGGCCATGGAGCCACCACCAGCTCCTGGTCCCTGGGAGGGACAGCAGGGATGCACCTT
The DNA here is from genome assembly GCA_039654755.1 of Calcarius lapponicus. Taxonomy (NCBI): domain Eukaryota; kingdom Metazoa; phylum Chordata; class Aves; order Passeriformes; family Fringillidae; genus Calcarius; species Calcarius lapponicus. The sequence goes on along the minus strand of CM077478.1, from coordinate 13,992,072 downwards.
GTGAAAGGCCATGGAGCCACCACCAGCTCCTTGTCCCCTGGGAGGGACAGTGTGGATTGTCCCTGGGAAGGGCCATGGAGCCACCTCTGCATTTACTAACACAGCATCTGCTCCAACGGTGCCCTTGGGACTGCAGCACTCCAGGGAGGCCCCAAAGCCACAGAAACCTGCCCAGCAGAGCTCCAAAGGGCCCAGATGAGCACGGAGCTCCCATGACACCCCTGGGGGGGTCACACACCCAAGTGACCAAGCCAGGAGGGCAGGGCTGGCCCTGGCTGAGCAAGGACAGCACTCAGGCTCAGCCCGAGGCTCCCAGAGCACAGGGAGAGCCCTGGGGCAGCTCACAGGGCGAGGAACAGAGGGTCCCCTCAAGGCTGGCACAGGACCCCCAGCTCAGCACCAGCCACAGAACCCCGGGGTCCCTGAGGTTAGAGAAGACCTCCAGGTTTATGGAGTCCATCCTTCATCCTTTGGCACCACTAAACTGTTAAAAGAGCATTCCAGATCCATCATTTCCTGTCACCTTGTCCTGCCCAAGCCTTGGCTGCTCCTCCAGGTGTTTGTGCTGTACTCTGAGGGATTCCTGGTCCCACCTCCTGGAAAGATCCTCTGGAACGTGGAGGTGGCACAGCTTGAGAGGGAGCAGGGTTCGGGGATGCCCCTGAGCCCAGAACTGTCACCTGAGGAGAGCACAGGGTCCCCAGAGGGGCAGAGGGCTCCAGCTGCTGGTTTTGCAGGAGGAGCTGCTCTGGTGGGCACTGGTGGTGACCCCTCCTTGCGTTCCCACAGGGAGCAGGGCTCTCTCCAAACCTTGGCTCTCCTGCAGCCCTGCCAGAGGTGGGAGAGCCGCAGGCTGGATGGTCTCCTGAAAATACAAACGTGGCCCTTGCTGCGCCTGCCCTGGACCTGGAGCCCAGGAGGCCTCTCCTGCCTACGAACCTTCTCCCATGCCATTGTCACCACCCTGTCCCCGTACACTGTCCCCCTGTTCCCTCTGCAGCTGCAGCCCCTGGAGCCCTGTCCGTGCCAAACCCTGAGTGTGTCTTCAGCACTTTGTGCCTTTCAGGAGAGAAGAGATAAGGAGCTGTCATTCCCCAAGGGAGGAGACACCAACTCACAGCTGCACTTTCCATTTCCTCCTCACCCAGGGCTTGTCCCACTTCCCCCTTCCTCCCAGAGATGGGGGAGAAGGAGAAGGAGAAGGAGAAGGAGAAGGAGAAGGAGAAGGAGAAGGAGAAGGAGAAGGAGAAGGAGAAGGAGAAGGAGAAGGAGAAGGAGCCTTTCACCAGCTCCACACCCATGGGCTCACACTCTGCCCATGCAGTGCTGACCCCAGCCCAGGTGCCGGGCAGAGCCTGTCCTTACCCTGTGTTCAACACAACCATTTTGTTTCATTGGTTTTCATGTCCCTCCTGGGTGACAAACAAGCCATGGCCCAATCACCTTCATGAGCTGTGTGCCCATCCCAGGCTGATTTTCAGCCCTGTCCCATGACAGATTGTCACGGTCACATTTTCTGAAAAATCCCCTTGCCCAGGATTTCTCTCCTGGGAGCTGAGAAGCCTCAGAGAAAAAGGAAAACAATAATTATCTGGTTGCTTCTCCTGTGTTTTGCTGCTTTGGAATGTGGTTTGGAGATTGTTTACCAATGGTCATTGTTTGATTGGTTTCATGTGAACTGTTTTAACTTAATGACCAATCACTGTCAAGCTGTGTCAAGGCTCTGGAAAGAGTCACGAGTTTTCATTATTATCTTTTAGCCTTCTGTCTGTATCCTCTCTCTATTCTTAATATAGTTTAGTATAGCATTCTTTAATATAATATAGATAATAAAATAATAAATAAGCCTTCTAAGAACATGGAGTCAGATTCATCAATTCCTCCCAATGACGGGGGGCCCAGAAAACACCACAACAGATCAAGGGCAGCCCCTGGTGCAGCTGTCCCCATGCCCTGCCTGCTCCACACCTGTGTGCAGAGTGTCACACAGCCAGCCCCAGTGTCACACAGCCAGCCCTGGTGTCACACACCCAATCCCAGTGTCACACAGCCAGCCCTGGTGTCACACAGCCAGCCCCAGTGTCACACACCCAATCCCAGTGTCACACAGCCAGCCCCAGTGTCACCCAGCCTGTGTCACACAGCCAGCCCCACATGTGCAGTGTCACACAGCCAATCCCAGTGTCACACACCCAGCCCTGAGCAAGGAGGGCTCCCAGGGCTCTTTCAGCTGCAGCCCCTGGTTTAGAGCAGCTGCTTCTCTGTCCCTGCAGTGCCACGGGGCAGCAGGGCACCCCTGGGGACATTCAGCCCGAGCAGGGGCACTCAGAGCCTGGTGTCCCCTCCTCAGCAGGCAGACAGGCTGGGACGAGCTGGCAGGGATTATCAGGAGGGCCTCGTGCTCTGTCACACACAGGGGGGTGCTGGGGGGCTGCTGGCCCCTCTGTCACTAAATCATGGTCTGGACAGCAGGGCTGGCCCTGCCCCTGTCCCACAGGGCCAGCACAGCCCCAGTGCACACCGCACACCTGCAGAGGGGTGGAACACAGCCAGACATCCCGCAGAGCTCCAGGGGCTTGCACAGCCGGGCTCCCAGCCTCAGGGGCGGCTGCAGGAGCAGGGCTGGGGCACAGACGTCACAGCAAGGGAGTCATGGGCTCCTGGGCCATGGTGAGGCCTTCATTCCAGGAGGAGAGGAGCGGGTTAGAACACAGAAATGCAGGTAACAGCAGGAGAGCCCCAGCACTTCCAGAGGAGAGGGCTCAGCACCCAGGAGCTGCCTTGGGGGCACCTGAAGCTGGGAGGGGGCAGGGCTGGAGCGGGCACCGGCTACAAAAACAGGATCACAGAATCCTGGAATGGTTTGGATTGGGAGGGACCTTAAAGCTCATCCAGTGCCACCCCTGCCATGGGCAGGGACGCTCCCCCTGGCCCAGCTGTGTCTCCATGCAAAGCACTCTGCACATGGCCCAGGTGTCCCCAGGTTAAACTTTTCCAAGCTCCCAGTATAGCCAGGCTCTCCAGGAAATGGCCAAACGCAGTGTTCTGAGGCAGACTCTGTCCCTGCAGCCCAGCTGGCCACTCCAAAGCTCAGGATTAACTGTAAGCCTTGAGAAACTCCAGGAAAGCCAAAAATAAATGCAGAGAAAGCAAAGCATTTCCCGTGAAACACCATGGGCAAGGAAAGGCTCTCCTGGGCTGGCTCCCCAAGGCAGCTCGGGGTCATCCATGGTGCCACTGGAACAAATGTCTCTCCCTGGCTGGGCTGTTCCCTGGGGCTCCCTTCCAGCCTGGCAGAGAAGGGGACAGGGACTGGACACAATCCCACGCCAGCAGCACCCCCAGCCCCTCCCAGAGCCCCTTCCCAGGGCTTTGGGACCTCTCTGCACCCAGCAGAGGACACAGCCTCAGGAAAACAGGAATAGTGCTTGAGTAGTGGCAATGATGTCTAAATAACCACTGTCTGATCTCCAGACCCCACATTGTCCCCAGGGCCTCAGCAGCAAAATTTGTGTCATGGTAGAAGCTGGGTCTACCAAAAGCTTGGGAGAAATGGGGAAAATGGCTCCTTGGCCTTGTGGGTGACATCAAACCCAAGGGTGTGGCCTTGGAGGACACCTGAAGGTGAAGCTGCACCCCTCAGCCAGGCTCTGCCTCCACGCCCAGTGGAGCCTCCTCTCCCTTCACCCCCGATCACTCGGAAGTCAAGGTTCAAATATGGAACATCAACCCTGGGACACCAACCCTGGAACACCAATCCTGTGGGGCCGAGCCTGATCCCCCTGCCATGCCCAGGGAGGCTGGGGGGCACCATCCCTTTGCTTCCCCCCCCCAGGAGGGCTAAAATCCATTTTGTGGCCTGAAATGGAGCACCCAAGGGGGGATCCAGCCCAGGGCTGTGTCAGGGTTGGGGAGCAGGGTGGGCTGGGAGGTACAGCCCATGAACCCAGCCTGGGCAGCTACCCCAGCCCTGGCAGTGCCCGAGGCCAGGCTGGACAGGGCTGGAGCAGCCTGGGACAGTGGAAGGTGTCCCTGCCATGGCAGGGTGGCACTGAGTGGGCTGCAGGGTCCCTCCCAAGCCAAGCCAACCCAACCCATTTCATGTTTCTGTGGTTGCTGAGCTGCCCTGGCTGGCTGGCACACGGGCAGGGCACAGCAGCTCTGTGCCAGCTGGGCCCCCCTGCCTGCCCACAGCTCCCAGCTGTGCCCTGGGTGCAGGACAGGGACAGCAGGGGATGCTGCCTGCAGCAGTGACCCTGAGCAGCAAAGGGACCCTGGGCCTGGGGACAGCAGGGACACTGCTGCCACTGCTGCCACTGCTGCCCTGCTGCTCTGCTGCCCTGCTGCCCTGCTGCCACTGCTGCCACTGCTGCTCTGCTGCCACTGCTGCTCTGCTGCTCTGCTGCCACTGCTGCCACTGCTGCCCTGCTGCCACTGCTGCCACTGCTGCTGTGCTGCCACTGCTGCCACTGCCACTGCTGCCACTGCTGCTCTGCTGCCACTGCTGCTCTGCTGCTCTGCTGCCACTGCTGCCCTGCTGTCACTGCTGCTCTGCTGCCACTGCTGCCCTGCTGCTCTGCTGCCACTGCTGCCACTGCTGCCCTGCTGCCACTGCTGCCCTGCTGCTCTGCTGCCACTGCTGCCACTGCTGCCCTGCTGTCACTGCTGCCACTGCTGCTCTGCTGCCACTGCTGCCCTGCTGCTCTGCTGCCACTGCTGCCACTGCTGCTCTGCTGCCACTGCTGCCACTGCTGCCACTGCTGCTCTGCTGCCACTGCTGCTGCCACTACTGCTCTGCTGCTCTGCTGCTCTGCTGCCACTGCTGCCCTGCTGCTCTGCTGCCACTGCTGCCACTGCTGCCCTGCTGCCACTGCTGCCCTGCTGCCACTGCTGCCCTGCTGCCGCCCCAGCTGCGGGTGGTGGGTGCAGAGCAGTCCCACACCTGTCCCCACGGCCCAGCAGTGTCCCACCACCGTCACTGGGGTCAGTGCCACCCCTCAGAGCTCAGCATCACCATCATTCACCCCTGCCCCCCCTCAGGACACATCAGGGATAAACTGAGGGAGGGAGAGAAGTGCCTGGAGCTCCTAAACCAACTTGTGCCAAAGAACCACCCTCTGCACTTGTGTGTGTGCTGGGCACAGCCCCTGAGTGCTGCCAGCACCCACCGGTGCCCCCTCCACCCCTCCTGGCCATCCCAGCTCATTCCTCAGCCCCAGCCCTGCTCACCCTTGGCCAGGGCTGCTTTCAGTTCTCATCACTTTTGCCCAAACTCAGCCAAACAGGGACTGCCCAGGCATCCAGGAGGAGGAAAAAGCAGTGCCACAAATGCATGAGGCACATGGCAGGCACTGAGGGTTGTGTTTGGGGCTGGAATTCTCCAGGCAGGCCTGAATTCAAACCATGTCTGTCAGGCACAGCCAGGCTCCAGCTGGTTCCGTCTTTACCTGGGTTAAAGGGGAGTGGGGACAGAATGAAACAGAATGAAATCAATTCAATTCAAGCAGCAGGAAGCTGGGCCAGGGCAGCTCAGGCTGAGCTCAGGGCAAGGCTCTTCCCCCAGAGGGTGCTGGCACTGCCCAGGCTCCCCAGGGAATGGGCACGGCCCCGAGGCTGCCAGAGCTCCAGGAGCCTTTGGACAGCACTGCCAGGGATGGACAGGGGGGGATTGTTGGGGGTCTGGGCAGGGACAGGGGCTGGGCTGGGGGATCCTGGGAGTCCCAGCTCAGGAGATTCCAGGATTGCATGAAACAAATGGCAGCAGGGGACCAAAGCAACCAGGCCTCATGGTGGCAATGTCCCCAGAGGTCCCAGCCCTGCAGGTGACAGGAGAGCCAGAGGAGCTGTCCCAGCTGAACTTTCAGGCAGAAGTGTTGCCCTGATTTTTTACAATTTTCTAAGCCTTCTGATGTTTACATTCTTGTAACAAACTTTCTCACACTCTTTATGTAAATAACTTATTGTTTTGCATTCTTTTATAGAAAAGGAGAAATTTGATGGACTTAGTTTGTCCAGTGCCATTGGAGAAGTAGCACTGTCACCCTCCAATCCACTGTCCACTTTTGAAATTCTATAAATGTTAAAGTCAGAAATTAAACGCTGTCTTTTCTACCTTGGAGAGTTGTGTGTTCACATTGTTTTATTTTGTGTCCTATAACGACACAGAAGCTGCCAAATGACACTGGTAGGGGGCTGTGTACAAATCACAAACAGGACAGGGCTGCTGGGAACGTGCCTTGAGCTGTTTTATTCTCCAGCATCAGTCTCATTCCATGGTAATGACAATGGGAAGATGCCAGCAGCTCACATCTTAAGCAGCAGACCAAGAGTTTAATGTTACAACTTACTTTATAAGTTTCTTGACCAAACACACAAAGCAAAAGCACATTGACAGTAGTTCTATCCAATCACTATAAGCACACGTACCTTTGGTTAAACACTGCTTGCTTATTTCAAATAAAAGACCTGCTTGTGAGCCTTCAAACACAATGCACAGAGCTCCATTATTAAGCTTCAACCTTCCTAATATATCTTGCTAGATAAACTTTTCTGTAGCTTAGAGAGTTATTCTAGACAAGCGTTAATACACAGACCATTGTTCTATTTGTCCTTACTTTTCTACAGTTTAAATAATTTTTCTGCTAATCAATCTCATGGCTGCTGCTTAGCTCTAATCACAGTTCTACTGCCTCTGGGGCCTGCCTTTTGCAGCTTTCCCAACCCCTCTGATTTTGTAGATTCCCACACCAAATCTCTTTCAGCCCTGGGACACTGAGGGCTCCTGCAGCCCCCAGAGCCATTTCCAGAGCAATTCCTGTCGGTCAGCCCAAGCGAGATGTGCAGATGCTCAGGGCTGCAGATCCTCACCAGGGCAGGGCAGGGCAGAGGCAGGAACTGCCACACTCCTGGAGACCCAGAGCAGCCCTGTGCCACAGAGTGCCCCACTGCTGGCTGCAAAAGGGGCCTGGAAGAACAGGAGGGGAAGGAATCCTGTGTGGAAGCCGCTGCTTCCTGCTGGGCTGGACAGGGGGCAGAGCCAGAGAGCTCCACTTGACCAAAACAGCTCCAAGGGCGCGGGCAGGGCTGCTGTGAGCAGCACAGAGAGCAGAGCTGAGCACCACAGAGCAGCCTGCAGCCTCCCCACCCCGGATCCAGCCGGGATCCCGGCACAAGGGCTGCTCTCAAAGGGAAAGGGACAGACAGCCCTCTAGTGTAAAGCCAATGCTAACCGTGTTTGCACGGCCACAGAGCATTGATCGGGGCCACATCCATCAGGGTGTGTGCTTGGGGAGGAGCCTGGGCACAGGGAGAGGGACAGCACAGCTCCCACGGCTCTGAAAACAGCCAGTGCCCCAGGGATGTGCAATCCCAGAATCCCAAAATGGTTTGGGTGGGAAGGGACATCAAAGCCCATCCAGTCCCACCCCTGCCATGGCAGGGACACCTCCCACTGTCCCAGGCTGCTCCCAGCCCCAGTGTCCAGCCTGGCCTTGGGCACTGCCAGGGATCCAGGGGCAGCCCCAGCTGCTCTGGGCACCCTGTGCCAGGGCCTGCCCACCCTGCCAGGGAAGGATCTCCCCTGATATCCAATCTAGACCCACTCTCTCTCAGTTTGAAGCCATTCCCTGTTCCTGTCCCTCCAGATCCTTGCAGTGCAAGTCCCACAGGTCCTGCTGGCTCCCATTGACCATTTCTCTCTGCACAGACAAATCCCACATTCCCAAACTCTGGATTTGCTCTGAGGTTTCCAACCACCCCTCTGGACAGGGGAGAGTGTGGAGCCCTGCCAGCCTTACCCCAGCACCCCCAAAGGGTCCTGAGAGCCCAGCCTGGCCAGCAGCTCCTGGCACATCCCTGCAAAGCCCCCATGGCAGCAGGGAAAGCTGAGTCTGGGGGCTCCACAGGTATTTTCCTTTCTCTCCCTCCCCTGTGCTGAGCGCCAGGCTGAGCTCCCCCCTCCCAGTGCACGTGGCTGTGTTGTGTCCAGGGATTATTGTCCGTGGCTCCCACCATCACTCACAGCCTTAAGAAAGAGGCACAATTAAAATCAATATTTAAAGTCATCAAACAAGCAGAGGGAAATTTGAGCAGCCCCACAATTCACAGTGACAGAAGAACCCAGGGTGCAGGGCTGAGCCTGAGCTGCAGCGCCCAGAGCACACTTCTGCCCACAGTCTTCAAAATTTAATGAAAACACACCAGTTTTAAACACTTCCCCAAATCCAGCTCGCAAAATCTGTCACTTTGATGTGAATGGTCCCAGTCTCAGACTAATCAGTCACTTTTACTTCCTCTTTAGTAGCTAAAGACGCAAATGAACTCCCTGCAAACCGCACAGCTCCGGGAGGAGAATTTAGCAGCCAGATGGTTCTTGCAAAAGATTGGTTTTTAACAAAAAAATAAAAGTGAACCCGCTTCCCCCATGAGCAGCTCACGGGAGATGAGGTGACACATCTCAAGTGTGACATTAGAGCATCACTTCTGCCACAGAAATGCCCCTTCCTAAAGCACCACGTAAATCACAATTAGCACTAATAAGGGATCAATTAGTGCAAGGCACTGTAATTATCCCCTGCACTCCGGGAAGAAAGGGAAGCACCGCGCTGGAATGCAAACATCCCTTTGTTTCCAGCAGAAGGTGCAGCACGGGGAGAGAAAACAAAGCACAGAGCGCTGGAAAGGCACCAGGACTCCCAGAGCCAGGGAGGGAACGTGTCCAGCTCCAGCGGGACCGAGAGAAGCTGGGCTGGGCTGGAAACTCCATCCAGGCACCGAGCCTCCCTCTGCCGCTGGATCCCTCTGCTTTCCTGTGGAATTGCAGCTGCGGTGGGATCAGAGCACAGCTCACACTAAAGGCTCTCAGAGCACGGATCAAGGACAGAAATGCTGGACAAGGAGGTTCCTGGGAGTCAGCTCCAGTCAACAAGCACCAAAAGGGTTTGGATGCTGTCAGGATGCAGCTCCTGGAAGGAAGAAGGAGCTGATGATGTTCGGCCCTTGGCCTGGGCTGGCTGGGCTGGAGCTCCACTGTCCCAGGCTGCTCCCAGCCCCAGTGTCCAGCCTGCCCTTGGGCACTGCCAGGGATCCAGGGGCAGCCCCAGCTGTGCCAGGGCCTGCCCACCCTGCCAGGGAACAATTCCTGCCCAATGTTTGTCCTGGTATGTCCTGCAGGGTCAGGCAGCAGGAATTGCGATGGTTGGGCTGGGCAAAGAGAAGGTGAAGGGAGATTTAATTGCGGCCTCCAGCTGCTCCAGGGCAGCTGAAAGGATGGCAGAGCAAAGCACACCCTGGTGTGCCAGGTGACACAGCAAGGAGCCACAGCCAAGAGCTGCAGCCTGGGAGCTCCAGTTCAGACATCAGGAGAAGCTTTTCCATCAGCTCCAGGACTGGGAAAGGCCAGCAAGGCTCCATCACTGGAGCTTTCCAGAGCAATCCCCAGCAGAGCTGAGCTGAGGTGCAACAGCCCCGTTCTGGAGCCTCCCCCAGCAGCTGCAGGGCTCTGGGATTGGGCCAGGGCTGTGTGTCCTGGAGAGGTCCCTGCCCCTGCAGGGTGGCACAAAGGCTGCAGCACAGGGGGCAGCTGAGGGCTGCAGAGCTGCAGGGGAGCTGTGTGTAATTAGCATTGGTGTGTAATTAGCATTGGTGTGTCATTACCATTGATGTGGGCCAGCCGGCTGGGGGGGCTGGAACCAGCCCACAGCAAACGGGCCAGGGGCTCCTCCAGGAGCAAACACAGCAAACACAGGCACAGGACAACATGTGCAAGGGTCTGCTGCCACCCTGAGTGTCCTGCTGCCACCCTGAGTGTCCCGCTGCCACCCTGAGTGTCCCACTGCCACCCTGAGTGTCCCACTGCCATCCTGAGTGTCCAATTGCCACCTGAGTGTCCTGCTGCCACCCTGAGTGTCCCGCTGCCACCCTGAGTGTCCCACTGCCACCCTGAGTGTCCAATTGCCACCCTGAGTGTCCCACTGCCATCCTGAGTGTCCTGCTGCCACCCTGAGTGTCCCACTGCCATCCTGAGTGTCCCACTGCTGCCCTGGGTGTCCCACTGCTGCCCTGAGTGTCCCACTGCCACCCTGAGTGTCCCGCTGCCACCCTGAGTGTCCCTGCTGCCACCCTGAGTGTCCCACTGCCACCTTGAGTGTCCCACTGCCATCCTGAGTGTCCTGCTGCCATCCTGAGTGTCCCACTGCTGCCCTGGGTGTCCCACTCCCACCCTGAGTGTCCCTGCTGCCACCCTGAGTGTCCCGCTGCCACCCTGATTGTCCCACTGCCATCCTGAGTGTCCAATTGCCACCCTGAGTGTCCTGCTGCCATCCTGAGTGTCCCTGCTGCCACCCTGAGTGTCCCACTGCCATCCTGAGTGTCCTGCTGCCACCCTGATTGTCCAATTGCCACCCTGAGTGTCCCACTGCCACCCTGAGTGTCCCACTGCCACCCTGAGTGTCCAATTGCCATCCTGAGTGTCCCACTGCCACCCTGAGTGTCCAATTGCCATTCTGAGTGTCCCATTGCCACACTGAGTGTCCCACTGCCACCCTGAGTGTCCCTGACATGGCACTGGCTGTCACCCTTGCTTTTACCCCTCTTTGACACCTCCCCAGCACCTGCTCTGACCTCACAGGGAGCCAGCACAAAGTTCCCCATCGCTCCTGCCCCAGCCAGGGACAGAGCCAGGGACAGAGCCAGGCACCCCCAGGCCACCAAAGGGACAGGGAGCACCCATGGTGCTGCCCAGGCCAGGTGACAAAGGGCTTGGGCTGCCACCCGGGCTGTGGAGGAGGACAGGGCATCTCCATCCTTGGGAAGACATCCAAGCCCCTGAGCAGCCAGATCTGGCTCTAAAATCAGCTGTGTTTTGAGCAAGAGGTTCTTCAGATACCTCCAGGTGTATCCAGATTATAATATCCAAAATACTCCATGATTTCATGAAACAAACAAACAAACATTCCTGCAGACAGGGCCCAGCACTGCTCCTTGAGAGCCATCAGGGTGATGCCTCAAAGTGCTGAGCTCTCCAGAAACTGAACTAAAAACCACAGCATTGGAGGGTTTGTGTTTCTTTGTTTCCAGTCTCCTTGATGCTTTGCATGTGCTTGTGGAGTGTTTCTGCTTTCCTTGACAACCAGGGAGGATTCCAAATGAAACTCAAGTGCTTTGCTAATCTCCTGGTTCCAGGAGAGGGACAATAAACGCTGTAAAATCTGCAGTGTGAAGGTTGGGAGGAAGGTGGGCCAGCCCAGAGACACAAACCTGCTGTGGATGCAGCAAGAGCCCTCAGGAGATCATCAGTCTGTCACCTGCCACTGTGGCACTGCTGGGGAGGTGATCAGCGGCTGTTCAGCCTCCACACCTCAGCTCTGGGCTCAGTTTCAGCATCCCCTGGGTCCCTTGGGACACAACTCAGCATCACTCTCCGAGGACAGTGCTGGGAAAGCTGAGCCTACATCACAGAAAGGCTCAGTGACCTGGTCAAGGATACCAGGAAGGCAGAAACAAGAGCAGACTCCAGAGGCCTTCTAGGAGCGCTCCAAAAGCAAAGCAGGCAGGTCAGGGGCTGTGCCACACCACAGATGTGCTCTGTGCCACACCACAGCTGAGCTCTACCTGTCCCACACCACAGATGTGCTCTGCTCTCCTGTGCCACACCACGGATGTGTTCTGTGCCACACCATCAGATGTGTTGTGTGTCACACCACAGCTGAGCTCTACCTGTCCCACACCACAGATGTGCTCTGCTCTCCTGTGTCACACCACAGATGTGCTCTCCTGTGCCACACCACAGCTCTGCTCTGCCTGTGTCACACCCCAGATGTGCTCTGTCTGTCCCACACCACAGCTGTGCTCTGCTCTCCTGTGCCACACCACAGCTGTGCCCTCCTGTCCCACACCACAGATGTGCTCTGCTCTCCTGTCCCACACCACAGCTCTGCTCTGTCTGTGCCACACCACAGCTGTGCCCTCCTATGCCACACCACAGCTCTGCTCTGCCTGTGTCACACCCCAGATGTGCTCTGTCTGTCCCACACCACAGCTGTGCCCTCCTGTCCCACACCACAGATGTGTTCTGTGCCACACCACAGCTGTGCTCTGCCCACAGGCAGGGCCTGGCCGAGAGCTGCCCCCAGCCCCAGGGAAGCAGCTTTGTCACCTGCCCTGAGCCCCACACCCCTCTGAACCCCACCCAGAGGGTGAGCAGCCCCCCAGAGCCCATTCCCCTGTGTCCCAGCAGTGTCAGGCACACACAGCTCAGGCTGAGGCGAGTTTGCACATTTGAGCAAACTCTGCACGAATTCCTCCGGCGCCTCTGCGCAAGCACGGCAGGATCCACCCTCAGCCTCTTTCAGCTGATTAAGACTTTTCAGTACAATTGTCCCCTTTTCCCTCAGCCTCTGGAAACCTCCAGGAGTTGCAGCCACAGCAGGAAAGGGGAGGAGAAGGTGGAATTTGTGTCTCAGCAGCCTCACTGCTCCCTCCCACAGCGCTGGGTGTCTGTGATGGAGGAGCCCCGACCTGCTGCTACCCACAGCCCCCAGACACATCCACCGGGGCTGGGACACAGCACAGAGCTTCCCACACGGCCGGGAGGGACAAACCTTCCCAGAAACTCAGTCCCAGGCTGAGCTGCTGCCTGTGCCAGCCCCCTGTGCAGTGCTGCAGGGTGGGTGCTCCTGTTCCACGGGGGCTGTGCCTCCTGCAGAAAGAGCAAACCTCTTGAGGAACATCAAAAGAGGCGCCTGGCACACGGAGATCTGTCTCACTGAAGGTGACAGCAGCAGAGAGCATCGCAAATCCAAGGGGAAGAGCACAAACACCTGAGCCTGGCGGGAGCGGCTCCTCCCCGGCGCCTGCAGGTGAATCCCGGCTGCAGCTCCCGAGCAGCGCCCGGGGCTCAGGGCAGAAATCAGAGCTCAGCTCTGGGCACTCCTCTGCCTCTCCTGCCCTGGGGACAGGCTCTGGATCAGGCCCGGGCCATCTCCCTCTCCTTGTGCATGGCTCAGGGGGATGGGATGGGATGGGAAGGGAAGGGAAGGGAAGGGAAGGGAAGGGAAGGGAAGGGAAGGGAAGGGAAGGGAAGGGAAGGGAAGGGAAGGGAAGGGAAGGGAAGGGAAGGGAAGGGAAGGGAAGGGAAGGGAAGGGAAGGGAAGGAGCCCCAGTGCCCTCAGGCAGCAGGGCTGTGCAGGGCTGAGCAGGGCTGAGCAAGGCTGTGTGTGCAGGGGTGCAGGAGCCTCAGAGCATCCTCCCCTGCCCTGCCCCCAGCTCACAGGCTCCTCGCTGCTTCTGAGATGAAAAATGTGGAAAATTCCCATCTGTGCTGCTGGATTTTGGTTGCTCCTTTGGAAAGCTGAGGCCCAAGTCGTTGTTGGGGTCAGAAGAAGATTACCCAGGGCCTGTGGCAGCAGGCACAGCCTGGCACAGGGAATGTGGGATCTCAGCTGGGCAGCCCCGTGGCCCTTGCCAGCTTCCAGCTGCACAGGATGAGGGGATGGAGGCACAGCCACTCTCCTGCCCTTGCATTCCAGACCCTGGAGCAGGGCAGGGAGCAGGGCAGAGCAGAGAGATGCCGTGTGACAAATGTCCCCTTGCTCCTTCCCACCAGCCACTGCCTCTCCTTTCACTCCTTTAGGGACACACCAGGCTCCCGGGAGGTTTCCCAAGCCCAGCCTGGAGCTCCTGAGCTCGGCACTGAGGGAATTCACGAGGGGCCCGGCTGGTTCAGCACGTGCTGCCCACAGCCCTCCACACTTCCTCGCTGCTTCTCATTAACTCCTCCTCTGGCCCAGCTTTGTCTGGGAAAACATCCCAGATCCAGCAGGGAACAACGATGTGTGCCCCGGTTCAACGCCCGAGTGGTGCAACAGCACCTCCACCTTTTCGCCCTAAAATTCCTCTTTAAGCACATTCCTCCTTAGAAAATCTCTCCAAACACAGCCTTTGATGGGCCCATGGAATGCAGGTCTGAGCTCTGTGCCGCCGGCTGGCTAAGAGGGAACAAAACCCAGAAAATGCAGCGGGCCCTTGATAAAAAATTTACATTATAAAGACAGGAAATACAGAATAATGCAATGAATGGTGTATTCTCTCAAGAGGAAAAAAAAGAGCTGCTCTCCCATCGGTGATGTTGATGTAGGCTCTCATATTACAGCGGTTTGTATTCGGGTTAAAAAAAAAAAAAAAAAAAAAAGAATAAGCATAGAAAGCCCTTTTTCAGTAAAAATGAATCGTGTTAATAAGGCAGCAAGTGCTGAGAACAGGGAAAGCTCTGCCTGTCCAACTGCCCCTGGTGGCTATTTCTGGCTTACAAGGCACTTGAAGCATCCTGGCAGCCCACAGTGGGAAATGTAGTCCAGATCCAGCAGGATGGACACTCAGCTAAACAGAATCCCCCAGGTTCGTGAGGACTTTCCAGCCAAACCTGCCAGCAAGCCAGCCTCTCACAGGAGCAATTCATAAACTGCAGCAAAAAAAAAAAGCAAATAATTCAACCCCAAACTCCTCCAAGCCTTGTTCTATAAATAAAGCCGTTGTAACACAGTTTTTATATTTCATTATCCCCTGTGTTGTTCCACACGGTGCTGGCGGCAGCCGGGAGTGTCAGTGCGTGGGGAGAGCAGCGCTGCAGCAGCGGGGATGGAGCGAGGGGAGCGGGGCACACCCAGCGCTGCCCGGCTCTGACACAGAGCCCCGGGCACAGCCCCGGCCGAGCAGGCACCGAGCCCCGCGGCAAATGGAGGCTGCGCTCTCAGCATCCCCTCCGGGCCGGGCAGAAGCTGCCAGCCAGCCGAGCCCGCTCCCGAGGTGCTCCCCGAACAGCAATAAATTGGCCATTGCACGTTTCACATCGACACAAAGCCTCTCGAGGAGGCAGTGTGCGGGGTGGATCACAGCTCGGATGTGCCCTCTGATCGTCACAAATAAATCAGCCAGAGTGCCCTCCAAAATAGAAAGGGAAAGAGAATTATATCTGTGTCGCTGACGGGGACGGGAGCCGGAGACGGCACAGAGCAGAGTGAGAGCAGGCAGAGGCTCCGAACCTCCCCTGGCCAGCCCCGGCCAGCCCGGGAGCTCCCACCATGGGCTGATCCCTCCCGTTCGGAGCTGCGATCCAGGGCTGGCTCCCCGCGAACACACCTGGGCGGCACACGCTGCCCCAGCGGGCTGAGCCCGGCAGCGAGTGTGCCTCCCGAGCTGGGGCCGCTTCCCGGTGCCCCCGGAGCCCCCGCAAGCGGCCACAGCACGGCGGGACCGGGGGGCTCCGGGAGCCGCCGCAGCCCCCGGCCCCAGCCCCAGCCCCAGCCGCACTCGGGGCCGGGAAGCGAGGGTTATCGCCGAAGTGCACGGAAAAGGCTCGGGCAGAGTCCGGCCGTGCCAGGCTGCGAGCTCCGCGCCTCTCCCGGCGCTGCGAGCGAGGGGAAAGCGGGTCCAGCCCCGCACCCCAGCCCTTCCCAGCCTCTGGCTCCGAACACGAAGCGGCGGAGCCCTGAGCTCTGCGGGGAGCCCCCGCCGCACTCCGGGACCCGCTGTCCCTGCGGAGCCCCCGGAGCCTCCGGGAACTTCCCCGTGCGGCGGCTCCGCCAGCGGGACGGGCTCGGGAGCGGGGCCGGGGCTCCTCCGGCGGCCGGGCTGCGAGCGGGGCAAGCCGGGCTGCCCCATCCCCTGTCCCGCCCGTCCCGGCCCCTCCGCCGCGGGGTGCGGGGTGCGGACGCGCTGCCCCCGGAGGCACCAACTTCGCCCGGTCACCCCAAGGCCGATCCGAGCCAAGCCAGGCTGGGCGGCGGCTGGAGGGGGCTTAGCCCGCTGCTCTCCCTGCACCCCACTGCTCCCTTTCCGCCCTCCCTCCGTCCTCCTTCCCTCCAGTGCCGCGCTCCGCGGCTGGAGCCGAGCCGTGCCCGGTGCCCGCTCCCCGCCGGCCTCGCCTCCGCTCCCGCAGCCGCGGCGCTCCCGCTCCCCCCGCGCCCTCCCCGCCGCCTCTCCCGGCCCGGCCCCCGGCCCCTCTCCTCCTCGGGGGACCTTGGCCGCTCCCGAAGACCCCACGGGGGAAAAAAAGTTGCGGCGAGGGAAGTTCCCGGCGCCGGGCGAAGTTGGGGCCGCGGCCGCCGTGCCCTGCCCCGGGGAGCCGCGGCGGCGGAGGGCGAGCGGGGCGCACGTACCTTCAGCTATCGCCCTCTTCATCTTAGGGGTCGGGGAAGGCACGTCTGGAGGCGCAAAGTGGAGCGGCAGCAGTACAATCCTTGGGAAAGCGGGGCAGATCCCGGAGCCAAACTTCAGCCCGAGCGGGTAGCGGCGGCGCACGGGGAGGGGGGGGCGCTCCCGGTGCCCTCGCTCATCGGGGGAATGAGCAGCCCCCGAGCTGGAGTCAGCATCCAGGCGAGGCTCCCCCTCCCTGCCTCGCCTCGCCTCGCCTGCCTCGCCTGCCTCCTCCTCGCTCCGCCCGCCCGCCGCACGCACGGGGCCGGGGCTGCGGCGGATCCCGGCGGGGAGCGGAGCCGGCTGCGCTGGATCCCGGGAGCGGGCGGCGAGCGAGCGGGGATGGAGAGGCGATGAATGTTTTATGGGATCATGTGGTTTGACGTGAGAGGAATCAGCCTAGATCGGATTTACTGGCTGGAGGAGTGAGCGGGAGGACGGGGGAGCCGGGCACGGGCTGGCCAGGGGAGGAGGGGCCGCTCCGACGGTGCGCGGCGCGGCGGAGCCCCCGCGGTGCGGCCGCGGCCCGGGCAGGGCTGCGCGGGGCCGGGAGCTCATTCCTGGAGGAGCGGTGCCACCTAAAGGAAGCGGCGGAGAGGGACGGCCGGGCTCGGCGGGCACCGGGCCCGCTCCCTCCTCCACCTCCCGCCGCAGCCGCGCCCGCACCGCCCCGGGCACCGCGGCTCGGAGCCCCTCGGGAGGCAGCGGAGACCTCGGCGGGTGTTCGCCCCTGCTCTGGATCTGCGCGCCGGGGAGGAGGCGAGAGACATCCGAACGTGCGGTGCCTCCTCTTCCTCACCAGATTCGGCTGCTGCGGTGCGAAGCCGCTGCTTTCCCGAGGGAAGGATGTCAGAGAGCCCTTGGAGAACTCCTCCCTGTGGCTGAGCCCTCCCGCCATCCCTGCCCCTCGGGATCCCTCTCCCGCGGGCAGCAAGGACAGCGGCTCGCCTCAGTTTACCCGCAGAGCCCGAGGGTTTCCCTGTGGCTGAAGCGGGGAGAAGCTGGATTCCCACCCTGCCGAGCCCCCCGGCCACCCTCCCTGGCCTGGAGGGACAAGGGCTCCTGCACAGGCAGATCCCATCTGCCCCCGTCCCATCTGGGAAGCAGAAAGATGGATTTTTATTAAGTGAACTCATTTGCTCAGTGAGGAAAGGAGGAGGGAAGGATTGTGCCGGGGAAAGCTGGACATCCACGATATGGGGAGGTGGTGGCTCTGTCCCTGCTAGGCAGAGGTTCAGCTGCCACCAGATGCATGGACAATGGGTGGATATGTCGGTATCCATGTGAAACCCCACTTGGGACTCTGCATCCAGCCCTGGCGCCCCCACACACGGGACACGGAACTCTGGGAGCAGCTCTGGACTGGAGCCCCTCCCCGGGGAGCCAGGCTGGGAGCTGGGATTGTTCAGCCTGGAGAAGAGAAGGTTGTGTGGAGAGCTCAGAGCACCTTCCAGGGTCTGAAGGGGCTGCAAGGAAGCCAGGGAGGGACTTTTCATGAAGAACTGGAGGGCCAGGACACAGGGAATGGCTCCCACTGCCACAGGGCAGGGATGGATGGGAGATTGGGAATTGGGAATTGTTCCCTGGCAGGGTGGGCAGGCCCTGGCACAGGGTGCCCAGAGCAGCTGGGGCTGCCCCTGGATCCCTGGCAGTGCCCAAGGCCAGGCTGGACACTGGGGCTGGGAGCAGCCTGGGACAGTGGGAGGTGTCCCTGCCATGGCAGAGGAACTGGATGGGCTGGTCCCTTCCAGCCCAACCCATTCTGACGTTCTATAATGTGTGTAATTATCTTTACCTGTGTACACCGGGTATAGAAATGCCACTGAGCCTTCATTCCTCACTGGGTTTGTCACCCCAATGTTGGCCATCTCTGCAGCTTGCCCTCGGGGTTGTTGTCACAACCACGTCCCTCCAAGGCCTGCCCAGTTTCCACCTTTCCATGTAGGCATCACTGCAAGGTGAGCCAGGGTTCAGTGTCTCCTGTGTGCAAAACCCAGAGGCTGAGGTGCCTCCCACTGACCCAGCCCACAACCACCTATGGAACAAAGGAACTCAACCAAAGGCACCCAGCTGGACACTCGGGGCAGCTGGGCGTGATTTACTCAGTGTGGGCCTTATTTGTGCCAACAGCCTCAGCTGGCCCGAGGTGCTGGGCTCAGAGTCACAGCAGGGGCTGGGTTAGAAGGGACCTTAAAGCTCATCTGGTTCCAATCCCTGCCGTGGGCAGGGATACCTTCAATAGGTCCTTGAAACCCCATCTGAAAATGATCCAGGAGAGCTGTCCAGACACCCTCTAAGTGCAGATGAGAAGTTCTGTGCAGCCCAGGCCCTGCAGCCCCTTCCCCCAGCCCCCTGCAGAGGGCAGGTGGCACCTGGGGAGGGCAGGGGCTCCCTCTGGCCACTCTTTCTGCTCCTCCAGAGTGCAAAGGTGCAGAGATGATTCCCTAATCCTCTTCCTTCCAACACCTCCAGCCCAGCTCAGGCATCCCCTGAGCTCCTCTGCCCCTTCTGCCTTGCCTGCCCCCTTCCCCCTGTTTGCTCTGGGTGACTCCCAGCTGCACCCTGCCCATCCTGGATTTTCCAGGAGCCCTGTACACACTGAATGAACAGGAGAGCTCTTGATGAAGGTGCTGCCAGAGGAGCAGTGTGCCCACAGGGCCACAGCTGGGCCACAGCTGGAGCACTGGGTCACTCTGGGGTGCCTGGGCCAGCCCATGGCAGGTGTGCTCTGAAGGAACAGAAGGGTTTTCTGGGAATGCCAGGGGAGGTGAGCTCTGGGAAGAGAGCAGGAGCATTGCTGTGCAATCTGCTGCAGCACACTCTGTTGTTGTTTATGGACATCTTCTGGGAGGGGGGATGATCCCAGCCTGCCCTGCTCTTGCTGCAGTGGCAGCCCAGGTTGGGAATGTGCTGCTCCTCCCTTTTGAACGCACCTGCAGGCACTCCTGTTTCAGCAGAGCCCTTTGACTCCACCATCCCAAGTGGTGCAGCAGGAGAGAGAGGTCACAACGTGCAGGGCATCAAAATAGCTGCAGAAGAAAGGGCCCTGGGGCTGGAATTTCCTGGGAGAGGGCTGGAAGGTGAGCAGGAGCACTGAAGGAGTTAATTGAAGCTCTAGTCACAGGCCCAAAAATTCCAGGTTGTACGAGGGAGGCAGCGGTTGTTTGGCTGACATTTCTGAAAGGTTAATCTGGAAATGGAGAGAACACATCTGTACGGGGCTGGGGCTGACTCTTGCTGCAGATCCCGCCCCTCCTTGGGCTGTTTGAGCCAGCAGCTGTGACACAGAGGTCACTGTGAGGCAGCTGGGGCTGTCACCTTGGCATGCAGTGATGCTCAGGGTGTGCTCGGGCCAGCCCTGCCTCCAGGCCGTGGGACAAGGCACAGAAACTGAGAAACTGCCTCTGCTGCTGTGTGCCCCGTGCTGGACAGCTGTGCTTCCAAATTCGGTGTCATCTGTGCTTCCCATTGCTGTGTGACACCTGTGCTGCCATTTCCCTGTGTGACACCTGTGCTTCACATTTCTGTGTCATCTGTGCTTCCCATTTCCCTGTGTGACACCTGTGCTTCCCATTGCTGTGTGACACCTGTGCTTCCCATTGCTGTGTGACACCTGTGCTTCCCATTTCCCTGTGTGACACCTGTGCTTCCCATTGCTGTGTGACACCTCTGCTTCCCATTTCCCTGTGTGACACCTGTGCTTCCCATTTCCATGTGTGACACCTGTGCTTCCCATTTCTGTGTCACCTGTGCTTCCCATTTCCGTGTGTGACACCTGTGCTTCCCATTTCCCTGTGTGACACCTGTGCTTCCCATTGCTGTGTGACACCTGTGCTTCCCATTTCCCTGTGTGACACCTGTGCTTCCCATTTCCCTGTGTGACACCTGTGCTTCCCATTGCTGTGTGACACCTGTGCTTCCCATTTCCCTGTGTGACACCTGAGCTTCCCATTGCTGTGTGTGACACCTGTGCTGCCATTTCCCTGTGTGACACCTGTGCTTCCCATTTCTCTGTGTGACACCTGTGCTGCCATTTCCCTGTGTGACACCTGTGCTTCCCATTTCCCTGTGTGACACCTGTGCTGCCATTTCCCTGTGTGACACCTGTGCTTCCCATTTCTCTGTGTGACACCTGTGCTGCCATTTCCCTGTGTGACACCTGTGCTTCCCATTTCCATGTGTGACACCTGTGCTTCCCATTTCCCTGTGTGACACCTGTGCTTCCCATTGCTGTGTGACACCTGTGCTTCCCATTGCTGTGTGTGACACCTGTGCTGCCATTTCCCTGTGTGACACCTGTGCTTCCCATTGCTGTGTGACATCTGTGCTTCCCATTTCCCTGTGTGACACCTGTGCTTCCCATTTCTGTGACACCTGTGCTTCCCATTGCTGTGTGACATCTGTGCTTCCCATTTCTCTGTGTGACACCTGTGCTTCCCATTTCCCTGTGTGACACCTGTGCTTCCCATTTCTCTGTGTGACACCTGTGCTTCCCATTTCTCCATGTGGCAAGGGGGTGTCCAGCAAGAGCTGCTGCAGGAGGGGAGTCCCAGGCCGGAGATCTCCTGGGGGAGCTGGGTGCTCACAGTTGCAGTAACTCTGGAGAGGAGCCAGCCTCCTCGAGATGAAGCCTCCTTGCTTTGACTGGATAATTATATGTTCATCTCCACCTGATGCTTAATCACACTGGGATCAGTTCTCTTCGTGCACATTTGGGAGTCTTGTTTGCAAAGTGCCATCCCTCCCTGCTCTCCTCAGCTGTGAGCACAGGGCTCCCAAAGGACTTAGGGCACATTCCTGGGCCTGTGGGCACTGAGAGAGGTGGATGTGGGGAAATAGGGCACATGAAATGGGAATTCATTGCCCTTTGCCGTGCTCACACCCACCTCTTTCTTTTTTACCAGAGCCTAAAGGAATTGACTCCTGAACCCCAGTACTGAATGAAGTGTATCTTGTTCTGGTCCAGAAAAGGCTTTTCACCTTTCTTCCTCATGGCCTTGTGGCTGCAGCTGTCCTGTGTCTGATGGGGCTAGGAGCACCTGAAAACACCTCTGAGAGGAGCAAGGAGGCAGAAAAGGGCACCAAAGGACCAGGAGTGTTTTTCTCTTTCTAGTGGAAGGGGGACAAGATGCTCTTTTAAGGTCTCTTCCAGCCCAGACCATCCTGGGACTGTGGACTGAGTCTCTGCCGCGTTCTGGCACTGCTGTGCTCATGGGGGAGATGTGGGCAAGCAGCAGCTGGGATGTCACCTGCTGCAGTGGTGACAGCCCTGTGGCAGAGTCACCCTGCAGAGACACAGGGACACCTTCCCAAAGCAGTGTCCCCCTGCTCCGAGGCCAGGCAAGGGCACAGCACAGGGCAGAGCCAGCTACAGAGCCAAAGGGGCTCTGCAGAGCCACCGCCACTGCAGCACTGCCAGCGTTTGTGTTTGGCACCTTCTACCTGGGGACTTCTGTGAAGGGCACCAAGACCACGGCTCTGTCCTGGGCATTGCCCAGCTGGAACACAGCCCCTGCAGCCTGGGGGGCACTGGGAGCACTGGGGGGCACTGGGAGGCACTGGGAGGCGTTAGGGAGCACTGGGGTGCTCTACATCAGCAGGGCTCCTGGGGAGGATCTGTGCTGACAGGATTCATCCAGGCACCCAGAGCAGCTCCTGCTCCATTTTCAGTGCCTGCACTGTTGCACTGCCGTGGGCAGGGAAGTTCTGGGCTGCCAGAGTGACTCCTGCAGCAAAACAGAGTGCCAGGAGTCAACCATCCTACCTGCACAGCAAACAATATAAATATATACAAAAATATGTAAATTAAATAAAATATAAATATACATATATAAAATATAAAATATATAAATTAAATAAAATATAAATATACATATATATAATATAAAAATATATAAATAAAATAAAATATAAATATATATGAAATATAAATATAAATACATATATAATATAAATATATAAAATAAAATATAAATATAAATATATAAAATATAAAATTATAGAAATAAAATATAAAGATAAATACAATATAAACCAGGTATTTTACACATAACTGGATGAGCAGGTGATGTGAAGCTGAGGCAGGTGGGACTTTGTTCTGGGATCATTCTCCAGAATTCCTCAGCTCCCACAGGAAGGGGGAGAAGGAGCCCAGGTGTCCACAGGAGGAATTTCCTGGGCAAGAGGAGGGGCAGGCACTGATCTCTGCTCTGGGACAGGGACGGGAGCCAGGGCACGGCTGGGGCTGGGCCAGGGCAGCTCAGGCTGAGCTCAGGGCAAGGCTCTTCCCCCAGAGGGTGCTGGCACTGCCCAGGCTCCCCAGGGAATGGGCACGGCCCCGAGGCTGCCAGAGCTCCAGGAGCCTTTGGACAGCACTGCCAGGGATGGACAGGGGGGATTGTTGGGGGTCTGGGCACGGACAGGGCTGGATCAATGATCCCTGTGGGTCCCTCCAGCTCAGGAGATTTTCTGGTTCTCTGATCTCTCCCTGAGGCTCAGAAGGTGGAAATGCTTTCTGTAATTGTCTGGAATGATTTTCTATCCCCATAAAATCCAATGGAGCCAAATCAGAGGCATTTCAGATTTGGAGCTGTGGCTCCATCTGCTCTTCCCTCTGCCTGACCCACACCAGGGTCACATCCCAGCCTCCTGTGCCTCCTCCAGCCCTCCCTGCCTGGCACACTCCTGATCCTGGAGCTCAGGGGGAATGAGCCAGCATTTAATGCAGGAAAAGCTCCCTGTGGGGCCCGTTTGTGTCAGGAATTAAGGAGTCACATCTGAGTGGGCAGCGCTGCCAGGGATGCTCAGGGTGGGATTGACGGGGGTGTGGGCAGGGCCAGGGGTGGGACTGGGGGATCCTGGTCTCCCTCCAGCTCACACAGCTGGTGTGCCAGGCCTGGTTTGTCCCCTGCAGTCAGTGAGCTCTGGGTACAGAGCCCCTCAGAGGCTGCCCAGGGCCAGCACAGGCAGGGCCAGCACCGTGCCCAGAGCACAGAGGCCTGGCCTGCCGGCCCTGCCTGCTCTGCGGGACACAGGACATGGCAGGAGCTGGCCCTGGCCTGCTGTGAGCCCTGCCTGGCTCCAGCCCTGCCAGCTGCTCAGCTCATGAACCTGGGGAGAGGCAGCGAGGCTCTGAGCTGTGCCCTGGGCTGCTGTGCTCCTCCTGCCATGAAACTGCACCGCAGCTGGGCAGGGCAGGGCAGGGCAGGGAGAGAAAAGCTCCCCTCTGTCAGGCCATGACAGGACTGCTCTGAAGGAACAGAAGGGTTTTCTGGGAATGCCAGGGTAGGTGAGCTCTGGGAAGAGAGCAGGAACGTTGCTGTGCAGTCTGCACCTCTGCCAGTGCACCCAGCCCTGCCTCTCCAGCCATCCCCGGGCTGCTGCTGCTCCCAGCAGTGAGTGATGGCCCTGGCAGCTCCTGCTCCGTGATTTCCCTCACATTTCAGCCTCTCTGCCTGAGCAATGGGGTCGGTGTGGACGAGTTGTTCCTGTAAATCATCCCAGCACCGCTCCAGCCTGACACATCAATCCCCTCTGCAAAAGGTTCCCACCTGGTCCTGGCGGTGCTGCTGAGGTTGGGATGTGCCAGGAATCCTTCAGAAGGCTCTGCAGGAAGGGCTGCTGATTTATTCAGGCATCTCTTGCAGAAAGCTGCTCCCTTTGCAGCCCTGGGGAGGCTCACCTGGCTGAGGGCTCCCCCTGGGCTTGGGGCTCCCTGAGCTCGCCCTGCACCCACTGTGAGCAGCTGGGAACAGGCAGGGAATCCCAGAATGGTTTGGGGGACACCTCCCACTGTCCCAGGCTGCTCCAGCCCCAGTGTCCAGCCTGGCCTTGGGCACTGCCAGGGATCCAGGGGCAGCCCCAGTTGCTCTGGGCACCCTGTGCCAGGGCCTGCCCACCCTGCCAGGGAACAATTCCCAATTCCCAATCTCCCATCCATCCCTGCCCTCTGGCAGTGGGAGCCATTCCCTGTGTCCTGTCCCTCCATCCCTTGTCCCCAGTCCCTCTGCAGCTCTCCTGGAGCCCCTTCAGGCCCTGCAAGGGGCTCTGAGCTCTCCCTGGAGCCTTCTCCTCTCCAGGTGAGCACCCCCAGCTCTCCCAGCCTGGCTCCAGAGCAGAGTGAACAGGGAAGAGGGAGAGGTGAGGGAAAGCTGGTTTTAAGATATATTCTGTTCTCATTGTCCTGCTCTGATTTTTTGGTAATAAATTCAACCACTATCCCCAGGTTCAGGCTGTTGTGCCTGTGATGGTGACCAGGGAGGGATCTCTGCCAGTGTTTACCTCTCCCTTTATCTTCTCTCCCCTTTCCAGTTGCAGAGGGCACTGATAAAGCAGCTGTGGTGGGCACCGAGCATCCAGCTGGGGCCAGCCCACCCCAGAGGTTCTGCCCGTGCAGGGGAGCCAAGGGGAGGGGGAGAGGTGCAGTAAAATCTGAACCAAGACCTGACAGCAAAAGCTGCTCCTGCACAGAGCTGGGCCAGGGGTGCCCTGTGCATTCCATGGGTGCTGGGTGTCCCATGGGTGCATTCCATGGGTGCTGGGGCTGGGCTGGCAGTGCTGGGTGCCCCATGGGTGCATTCCATGGGTGCTGGGGCTGGGCTGGCAGTGCTGGGTGCCCCAGCCCAGCGCAGGGAGCCCAGCACAGCCATGGCCTCTCCATCCCTGCAGCAGCTGCTCTCAGCCCCACCCCAGTGCAACGCTCCAGGCAGACACAGCATCCACCCTGAGCAGGTTTTTGGGGTGCAAAGCCCTCCCAGCAGCCCCAGTCCCAGCTGCTGAGCACATTCTGCAGTCTGGGTGTGTGCTGGACACAGCCAAGGAGTGGGAAGGGTCCTGGGGGCAGCAGCTGAAGAATGGCTGCTCCAGCCCAGTTGATGCTGGAACATTTTTGCTTTTTCTGCAGTTTTCATGTATTTGTGACTTTGTAGACCATTAAAATATGTTTATACAGCTCCTGGTATTTTTACTATCCTTTCTCTTAGATTTCAGAGTAAGAAGCTAACCTTCTAACACATTCCTGGAATGCTATTTAGTCTTATTTTCAAGTAGAGGACCTACAAGAAGAACATTCTATTTTCTAATCAGAATTTGAGGCGATATAATGAGAAGTGAGGCAAAGAAGCCCTGGACCAACTCCAGTGTGGCAGTACCTGGGGGAAAAATTACCTAGCCACCTGCTCTTCTAGTTGGACAATATTTGTTAGATATGCTAGTTTGTTAAACATCTCAAAATGGTAAAAATACAATACTGGGTGCGCCCATGACCACTGGGACACCTGGAAGCTTCCAAATAAAGGTCTGCTTTTATTTTACTATTTTAGCCCTGTTACAAGAGTTTCCTCTGTTGATTCTGCACAGTCTCAGCTGCAGGACCCAGCTGGGGTCGCTGCTCTGAGCTCTGCCTTCCAGGGCTCTGCTGTTCCAGGGCAGCACTTGGTGGGCTGGGCTGCAATCCATGGGTTATTTGTCTGCTGTCTGAGGGCTCAGCTTCGTGTCTCCCTCCAGTCTGCAATCCATGGGTGTCACAGACATCTTTTATGAAAAATCCTTTCCTTAGGATTTTTCCTCCTGAGAAGCTAAAAAGCCTCAGGAACAAAATGTAAACAATGGTTATCTGCTGCTGTGGGATGCAACAGGTGCATCTGTGATTGGTCTCGTGGTTGTTTCTAATTAATGGCCAATCCCAAGGAGCTGGCTCAGAGAGAGAGTCTGAGCCACAAGCTTTTGTTATCATTCTTTCTTTTTCTATTCTTAGCTAGCCTTCTGATGAAATCCTTTCTTCTATTCTTTTAGTATTGTTTTAATATAATATATATCATAAAATAATAAATCAGCCTTCTGAAACATGGAGTCAGATCCTTGTCTCTTCCCTCATCCTCAGACCCCTGTGCACACGGTCACACACGGGTTATATCTGGCTGGTATCAGGGCTCAGCTTCGTGCCTTCCTCCAGTCTGTGATCCATGGGTTCTTTGGGATCTGAGGCTTCGTGCCTTCCTCCAGTCCAGTGGTGGGAGGGACATCCCTGCCCAGCCTTCCTATGCCTCGAGGCACCGGGACATGGCTTCTCCTCTCTCTGTTTGTTTGTTTGTTTGTTTGTTTGTTTTCCATTTCCTTGTCTATTTTTCAGGCTGACCCCTCCTCTCCCAAGGCCCCTGGCTGTCCTGGCAGCTGCAGGGCCTTGCAGGGAGGCTCTGGAGAGCCCTGGCAGAAAATGAGCGCGGGATTTGTGCCGGGGAGCAGCCGCCCCTGCAGCCCCATCCCGAGCTCAGAGATGTCACAGAGGAATGAGAGCATGGCAGCACCACCTGACCAGTCACAGCAGCTCTGATTTCAGATCTGCAGTGCTCCCAGCAGAGTTAGCAAATGAGTTGCAGACCGGGAACTATCTGCAAATAGTTTCCAATAATGAATTGAGGTGTGAAAGCTGCAATCTGCTCTGAGACAATCTGTAAACAGAGGGAAGGAAAATTCACCAAAATAAATTATTCATTTTGGATTACTCCTCTAGCTCATGTCTTAACTTGAAAATCTCCAGGGCCTGCAGAGGCTTCCGGGGACGCTGCTGTACCCTGAGCAGAGCTGTGCTGGGCAGGCACAGGCTGTGAGACACATCAGGGCACCCCTGGCCAGCTCCCCCAGGGATGGGGATCTGCTGCCAAACAGGGACCAGCTCCAGGGGCTGTCCAGAGCACTGCAGGTAAATCCATTCCAGGCCAAAGATTGGACTCTTCCCCTTTAGCTGCTGCCATCAACAAAGAGCAGAGGGAACCAGCCTGGAGCAGGAACCAGAGCAGAGGGGGAATGGGGGAGGACACAGGGATAGGGGGCAGAACAGGCTGCAGGCAAATCACAACTTCCAGCTGGACCAGCCTGTGTGGGGCACACAGATGTGCCCACCATGGTGTGACAGCCCTGGGTGGGGGCACTGGAGGGGCTGGGTGTGCTGTGAGGCACCAGGAATTGTGCCCAGCCACCCTTTGAAGCCTCCCAAACAGCCTGAGGAGGAGAAACGGGCCCTGAGGAAGAAGGAGATCCCCAGAAGAGCCTGGAAGTCCCTGGGGCTCAACAGGAGGAACCGCCTGGCCCCAGGCAAGGGGAGCCAAGGCTGTGCCCGAGGGACGTGAGGCACTCACTGTGCCACCCCCTGCACAGCTCCCTGATGGGGCTGGGACTGCCACGGCACTTGGCACAACACTTGGCACGGCACTTGGCATGGCTTGGTGCTGGAGAAACTGGCTAATGAGCAGAAAAACTGCTCGTGGTTAAGAGAAACCTACGGAGCTGGAGGAAGGTGCAAGATGGAAGGCTGGGCTAGAGCAGGGATTACTTGTCCAGTTATCTGCAAAGATTGGCTTGAGCTACTCCTGGGGCCCCTAGGCAGGATCTCCAGCTGGGACAGGCCAGGTTTAAGCAGCTCTGTCACTCTGCCCCATGGATCTCCAGGTGCCACAGTCTGGCTCTTCGGTTTTTAGCCCTTCTAGCCAGTCCCAAGTGTTCAACCTCCCCATGGAAAGCAGCAGAGTGGACTGGAGCACACTGAGGCATTTCAGAGAGGGGTAAGGCAGTATTGTCTTCTTTAGTTAGAATTAAACAAGTAAATACAATTCTAGTGTGTGTTTTCCTGAAAATGTAATGGGTGGGACTGCAGGGAAGGGCAAAGTTCAGAGCAGAATTCTCCAGTACTGACTGTGCCAAACTGGGCAGAAGATTGGAGAACCAAAGCATTGCTCCCACTCCAAGGAGGTTTTAGACTAAACCTGACCCCAGATATCACCTGGAGAGAACCTGTGGCAAGCTGGATTTTTTCAAACCTTTTTTTCTGCCTTGAAACTCACTCTATATTCAGGGGAGTGCAGGAATGCTCGAGCAGCTCAAATCTGGAGGATTTGTCTTTGATCCTGTTTGGCAATTATTGTCCCAAACTGCCATGATCCCAGCAAATGCTGGCTTTGGCCTTGAGGAGCTCTGGAGTCCGAGCCCAGCTCACCCTGCCCACCAGGCACAGAATTGCTGGGGCATTGTTGCTGCTTTGGACCACAGAGGTTTTCCAGGGGATGTGCGGGAACCCTCAAGGCCTTACAAGAACTGCTTCAGCTTTTAGAAATAACCCCAAGAAAATGCTGTCAGCGCTGTTGAACCAGCTCTTAATGAAGGCTTTAGAAACATCCCTGTCAAGGCCACGGCTTTGCTCTGCTGGCAAAGGGCAGGGACACCCAATTCCACAGCAGAAGTGGCAAATGAAAGTCATGGAATGGAGTATTTTGGCAAAAAAACACTGAGTACAGTGAGAAGGAGGTTTTGGAGCAGCTTGAGCCTAGAAGGGCTCTTGGGATTAAGCCACTCCTGACCACCCTGGCCTGGTGGCCCCTCCATCACCCACCCTTGCCCAGAGCAGTACAAACACTGAAGGGACAGCTGAGAGCTGCTCCTGCAGAGTGCCCCAGGAAAAGCCAAGTGCCCATGTAGCTTCCTAAAGTGAGAGGTTTTCAGGAAAAGCCAGAAGGCTGCAGGAAAGCAGAATGCAGCTCTGTGGGAAGGCCCATGGAAATCAGCTCCTCTCATTGCAAACTTGACTCTGCAGAGCAGCTGCTGCTTCAGAGCCCTGGCAGCAGCACCAGCACTGGGAATCCACTGCCATGGCTCCATGTCCTGCAGGACCAGCACTGGGAATCCACTGCCATGGCTCCATGTCCTGCAGCACCAGCACTGGGAATCCACTGCCATGGCTCCATGTCCTGCAGCACCAGGAGCTGGGAATCCACTGCCATGGCTCCATGTCCTGCAGGACCAGCACTGGGAATCCACTGCCATGGCTCCATGTCCTGCAGGACCAGCACTGGGAATCCACTGCCATGGCTCCATGTCCTGCAGGACCAGCACAGGGAATCCACTGCCATGGCTCCATGTCCTGCAGGACTAGCACTGGGAATCCACTGCCATGGCTCCATGTCCTGCAGCACCAGCACTCCCCAGGCCGTGCTGGCCAGGCCCTGAGCAGGGGACAGCACTCAGGACACTCAGGCACGCTGCTCCTGCAGGGTGAACATCATAAATGTGTGCAGCTGAGGTGCCACCAGGAGCGGCAGGGACAATGACACACAAATCACATCTCCAACAATCCTTTCCACCTTCCTGGACTGGAGGAACCTCCATGAGGCTCCTGCTTGCCCTGGGGCTGCTGTTTGTGCCACCTCTTGGCTAAGGATGTAAAATGGGCAGCACAAGGGTGCTGGTTTGGGGGTTTTCGTGTTCCAGAGACCTCAGAACCCTGAAGAGCACCTGAGGATTCCCCCCAGTGCCGGCCCAAGAGCTCAGGGAGCAGGTGCAGGTATTACAAATGTGCCTGGGCATGAGCTGGAGGGGTTTCTGGCACTGCAGGTGCTGCTTGGACTGGGACTGATGGGGTTGTGCTGCTGCCTCGCTGAGCAGGGTCCCTTTCTGTAGACCCCAAAGCCATCAGAGGGTGCTGGCACCAGAGCTGTGCTCAGGTGTGAGCTCGGGTTTGACCCGTGCTGCCAAAAGGGGCAGGGCCAGCGCTGCCCATTCCTTCCCAGTGAAATCATCCTCTGTTTCCTGGCTGTTTGCAATTAGCCTCCCGCAGCAGATGAATAATCTGTTCTTGTTGATTCGACAGAGCCGCTTGGAAAGGGGACAAACAGCGCGTTCCGCCTCGCCCGGCGGTGGCAGCAGGAAGGGAGGGAGGAAAACACGGACACGGCGCTAATTCCCAGCAACAATCCCGTAAATTTAGCAGGGCTGGCACAAGGCAGGCGGCAAATGCAAGGAGCAGGGAGTGGAGGAGCCGCAGAAGCGCTGCCAGCAGGCAGAGCAGAGCGGGGCTGGAGCCAGGGCCGGCGAGGGCAGGGGCAGCCCCCGGGCCGGGCTGGGGAGCTGGGGGCGCCAGCCCACGGCCCAAAGCCCCGTGGGAGAGAGCTGCCTTCTCGCCGTCAGAAAATCAAAGCCATTTTCAGAAGGAGAACAGATTTTGGTTGGGAGGTGAGGGAAGCGGAGGGCCAAGAATAGAAGGGAACAGTGGGCGGAATTCTGACTCCCTGCTGCATTCAAAGTAAAGTACAGGACAAGTTTCAGGGAAGCAGCGGGGCAGCCCTGGGGGAGCTGGCGGGGACCAAGGAGCCCGGCAGGGCTGGGGCCGGCCCTGCTGCCCGGGGGGCACCGAACAGGGCAGCGGGGCAGGGACAGAGCAAAGCAGGGCTGCAGCACCAGTGCAGGGACAGAGCAAAGCGGGGCTGCAGCACCAGCGCAGGGACAGAGCAAAGCGGGGCTGCAGCACCAGTGCAGGGACAGCTCCGAGCTGCAGCACCAGTGCAGGGACAGAGCAAAGCGGGGCTGCAGCACTAGAGCAGGGACAGCTCCGAGCTGCAGCACCAGTGCAGGGACAGCTCCGAGCTGCAGCACCGCGCTGGTCCCAGGCAGCCCCAGAGGAGCAGCCCCAGCCCCTCCCGGGGATTTCAGGGGACACCGGGATTTTGCAGCAGGAGGTGATGCTGCGGGGCAGCGCTGAAATGGATTTTAAGAGCGACAGAGCTGAGCATGAAAGGGAGAGCAGGGCAGGGAGCGCTGCCCAGGGCCGGGACTGGGGGGTTTGCCTCGGACCCGGCCCCGCAGAGCCGCGCTCAGCACGGCCCGGCCCGACGCCATCTGTGCGGGCACGGCAGGAACTGCACTGGGGCGGCCGGGAGTGCGGGAATGAGGGATCAGGAGAGGCAGGAGCTGCACTGGAGCGGCCGGGAGTGCGGGAATGAGGGATCAGGAGAGGCAGGAACTGCACTGGAGCGGCCGGGAGTGCGGGAATGAGGGATCAGGAGAGGCAGGAACTGCACTGGACCAGCCAGGAATTCGGGAATGTGGGATAAGAAGCAGGAATTGCCCTGGGCCGAGCGTGAGCTGGGAATGGGGAATGCGGGAGGCAGGAATTGCAGGGTGAGCTGGAATGGCAGGCTGAGGGCAGGGCAGCACTCGGAGCCCCGCTGTCAGCCCTGTCCCCGCCAAGGGCAGGGCTCGGCACAGGGCTGTGCCAGGGCTCCCTGTGTCGATCCATGGGATCCTGGAACATCAGGCAGAGCCAGCACGAGGCTGAGACTGCTGCAGGTGCCAGGCAAGACAGCTCTGAGCATTTCCATGCTGCAGGAGCTGCACATTTGGCTTCTTTTCTCCATGAGAGATTCCTGCAGGGCTGGAGGCTTTGCCCAGAGTCTGCTGGAAGTGAGAACCTTGGCTTTATTCACAGAATCCTAGAATCACCGAGGCTGGAAAAGCCCTCCAAGGTCATTGATTCCAACCTGTTCCCAATGCCCACCTTGTCCCCAGCCCAGAGCTCTGAGTGCCACATCCAGGCCTCCCTTGGACACCTCCAGGGATGGGCACTCCAAACCTCCCTGGGCAGCCCCTGCCGAGGCCTGACCCCTCCTTTCCGTGGGGAAATTCCTCCTGATGTCCAGCCTGACATTTTTGCTGGGCACTGCATCTCTGGGGTTGTTTGCAGATGTGCTGCTGCCCTGGGCATCCCGGGGAGGATGGGCAGGGCTGAAAGGGATGTTTCCCTGTGGAATGGGGCTGAGGCCATGTCCCAGCTCCATCTCTGCATCAGGAGTGATGCTTGGGAGCAGTGCAGGAACAGGGCAGGTGTGAGGAGACAGCTGCCGGCAGCCCCTGCAGACGGATGCTGGCGTGGCAAGGACAGCAGGGATTCCTTATCCTTCCTCCTAAGGTCTTTGCAAGCCCAGAGCCCAGCTGGCCCTTGGCTAAACCCCCCCACCGTGCTTTTCTCACCTTTCACAGTCCTGCTCTTCCTCTCCTGCCATTTCCATGTTCCCCCTGGGCTGCAGTCCCAGGGACAGGGAGCCAAGGGAGCCATCACACCATGCAGGAGCCTCAGTCCCCCCCAGCCTCAGCTCCTCTCGTGCCATTCCTCAGCTCAGAACAGGCAGAGGGCAGGAAAATGGGACTGAGCTTGTGCCCAGGGGTGTGTCTGGGTGGTGCCATGAGCTCCCTGAGCTCCAAGCAGAGCTGCAAGGGAGGCCCCTGGGATCTCCTTCATCTCCCTCAGTGCAGGAGTTACCACAGGGGGTGGGATGGTCAGGATGGACACCAGAGATCTCTGAGGCCAGGTCAGGAACTTGGGGTTTATTGCAAAGGGCCAAGTGCAGGGCCCTGCTGGGAGCTGCCAGGCACAGCTGAGAGCAGGACTGAGAGAAGAGAGGGGGAGAGAGGGTGAGAGGGTCAGAGAGTAAAAGGGTAAGAGAGCAAAAGCATAAGAGAGTAAAGAGGGTAAGAGAGCAAGGTTCCTGTTCCAATACAATAAATCTTCTGTGTTGAATATTCTAATTCTCACTAACCAATCTAGTAAAAGATACAAATCCTATAGCATTTCCATACAGCCTATAAGAATCATTACATTACCATCCTGTGTTACATTCTAAACCCTATAAACTCCTCTTTGGGCCCCTTCTGCCAAGCTGTGGGGTCTGCTCTGACCCTTGGAGCTGTCTGCAAGCAGAGGGTGTTGTTCCATCAAAAGGGGATCACCTTCAGCTGGCCATGCCATTGTTTTCCAGTTGTTCAGTAACTGAGGTATCTCAGAGCTTGCTTTCATTTCAGTCTCACTTACAGTTTCTATATTCTCAAAATCTTTTGCCAGGCAATCATATTTATAAGGCTTTCCTGTTTCATCTTCCCCAACACTTCAGCTGTTGCAGGGACCATGCTCAGCTCTGCTCCCATAGAGCTTTGTGCAGAGGGGCTGTGCCCTGGAAAACTGCAGCCTGGGAAGCTCTTGCACCACTGCCTGAGTGTGGAAGGACTTTTGGTGTCTGGGGCTGCTCTCCCTCCAGCTCCAGAGGCTCTGTGACTCACATGGACAGCTTGATGTCACCCTAAAGCAACAGAGAAGCCACCTGTGAAGGGCCCCTTCCTGTGTGCGTGTGGCAGGGTGCTCTGAGATACATAAAACATCCTCAGAGTGGGGAAGATCACTGAGAGCTTCACCAAAACTGACTTGAGAAGCTGTTTCAAAGCACTCCAAATGGAGCTTGCAAATATCTGGCCGTGTTTGCTGTTCCCTGGCAGGAGTGGGTGGTGGTGCCTTCTGCAGGGCTCCCAAGGAGCTGCTGGGAACATCCCAGCTCAGCAAACCACACTGCTGCAGGGTGCTGGGAAGGGAAGGGAAGGGAAGGGAAGGGAAGGGAAGGGAAGGGAAGGGAAGGGAAGGGAAGGGAAGGGAAGGGAAGGGAAGGGAAGGGAAGGGAAGGGAAGGGAAGGGAAGGGAAGGGAAGGGAAGGGAAGGGAAGGGAAGGGAAGGGAAGGGAAGGGAAGGGAAGGGAAGGGAAGGGTGGGCTCCAGGCTGAGCGTGCCAGCGGCCCTCCAGCTCACGGTGCAAGCACTCCTTCCCCTTGAAAGTGGATGGAATAGCTGCTGCTCATGGCTGGGTTGGCCCCCAGACCAGGATGGTGATGCACTGGAAAAGAGAAAACCAGGAGGGAACCTCACTTTAACTGCAGTTTCAGGATCTTGTGGCAGTGCCCTGGGGCTGTTCCCCTTCCTAGGGAGGTGGGCAAGAGCCAGGGGGTTTTCCTGTGGAACCGGGGCTGAGCTGAGCTCCTCTGAAGGAGGAGTGGGGCTGGGGAAGTTCCCAAAGCTGCTGACAGCTCGTGGTGTCCCCTGGGGTTTCCCTGGCAGTCCTGTCCAGGTGTTCTGACTGAAGTGGGCTCTGATCACTCAGGATTTTGGGGGCCCTGCAGCACGTCCAGAACATCTCCCAGAATATCTCCCAGTGTGTTCCCCACCCCACACGGGAGGAGAGCAGCCTGCCAGCCTCGCAGCTCCTGGCAAACACAGCTCCCCACTCACTCCTGATAACAACAGCCTGAAAAAAAAGGCAAGAAAATGGATTTTCCCCCTTCCTTTTTCAGGAATTCTGGCAAGATGTCAAAATGCTCTGCTGCCACTCAGAGTGGAGAGCGTTGCCCAGCTCTTCCCGTGCTCGTCTGCCAGGCCTGGAGCGATTGCAGAGCTTATTTTGGGCAGCAGGAGCGGGAGGGGCGGGCTGGGCTCTCAGTCACCGGGAGATGCTGCTGCTCGCACGGAGGTGTTTACAGCAGGGGCGGAGTGTGAGCTGCAGCCAGCTGCCATTAGCATTGCAGATCGGGCACTTGTTAGCACAGTGCTTCGCCCCTGCTTTACAATTTGCTAATAATAAAGCATTTGTTCCCGGCAAACAAACGCCCAGATTTATGTCTTGCTCACAAAGGACTCCAATAGATATATTGATACCTTGTGAAGCTGCAGCGGGGAGAGGGATGGAAAAGCTGCTGTTTGCTTGACTCCATCCAGCTCCTCTATTGATGACTGGGAGGCATTTATTTCACCGAGGATAGAGCACTCAGAGCTGCGAGCTCCCTGTTGCCAATAGTGCCATATTTAGGGTTATTATATCACCATAAAACAGCTTTATGGGGCCATGAATACTGGGGCACGTCGATACCCAGCACTGCACCTGGGCTGTGCCTCCTGCCTGGCAGGGCCCTGGAGCCCAGCGAGCAGGGAGGAAGGAACAGCTTCCAGGGGAGAAACGGGCCCAGGAGGAGCCCCTGGAGCTGTCCCTGCCCTGCTGCTGAGCTCCCCAGCACATGGAGCCAGTGCAGGGATCCAGGGCCCTGGGAATGGCTGGAATGTGCCAGGCACCAGAAAATCGGGGCAGGAG
The DNA here is from genome assembly GCA_039654755.1 of Calcarius lapponicus. Taxonomy (NCBI): domain Eukaryota; kingdom Metazoa; phylum Chordata; class Aves; order Passeriformes; family Fringillidae; genus Calcarius; species Calcarius lapponicus. The sequence goes on along the minus strand of CM077478.1, from coordinate 13,957,160 downwards.
CTCCAGTGCTCCTGCCCAGCCGTGTCTGAGGGGTCCCAGGGGGGCTGCCAGGGGTGGGGCCTGGCAGAGCAGCGTGCCCTGTTCTCAGCAGGACAGGTGGCACCTTGTCCTGGGCTCCTCCTCCAGGACTCCTCAGCTCCCAGGGGCAGCACAGCACGGAGGGAAGGAGCTCAGGTGTCCACAGGAGAAACCTCTTGGGCAAGAGGAGGGGCGGGCTCTGAGCTCTGCTCTGTGGGGAGCAGGGACAGGAGCCAGGGCACGGCTGGGGCTGGGCCAGGGCAGCTCAGGCTGAGCTCAGGGCAAGGCTCTTCCCCCAGAGGGTGCTGGCACTGCCCAGGCTCCCCAGGGAATGGGCACGGCCCCGAGGCTGCCAGAGCTCCAGGAGCCTTTGGACAGCACTGCCAGGGATGGACAGGGGGGGATTGCTGGGGGTCTGGGCAGGGACAGGAGCTGGGCTGGAGGATCCTGGGGATGGTCCTGGATCCTTCCAGCTCAGGATATTCTGTGATTCTGTGACTCTAAAAAGAGATGTAACAAAATGATCCCTCAAGACAATCATGGACTGTGAGGCTTTATCCCCGTTTTTGACCTTGCACTGCTGGGATGAGGAATCCACCCTTTCCTCCCCCAGCTCCAGAGGAACCTTGGCAGAAGTGAGGAGTTCAGTGCTCACCCTGCACAGCTGAACCAAGGCTTGAAGCTGATGGGAACAGAGCCTTGTACAGCTCCTCTTGCTTCTTTGGCTTTTCTTTCCCTGCCCTGTCCCTCTTTTCCCTTTCCTTATTTCCCTCCTTGCACAGGATCCTGGCTTTGCTGGGTGTAGCTGCATCCTTTGGGGTATGGATGAGGCCCTGGAAGGGTTAAGCAGGTTCCTGGGTGATGTCCCTTTGCCAGGTCCCTGAGAACGGCTCACTGGGGTCTGGGCAGGGACAGGGGTGGGCTGGGTGATCCCTGTGGGTCCCGTTCCAGCTTCCTCCATGGGCCTGTGATTCTTCTGTGGGAGGAGCTGCAGCCCCAGAAGGACAGACCGGCCCTGCTGGGATCCCCCTGGAGCTCTGGGCTGTCCCTTCCTGCCCCATCCCTGAGCTCAAGCACTGCACCCACCCAGCTGGTTCCTGGAGATCCACCAAAGCTGGAGTCAGCTCTGTGGGTGCAGGAGAAGCACAGCCCTGTAACCACTCCAGAACAGGCTCTGCCTGTCAGCTCCCATCCTCTCTTACATTTTAGCTGCTAAATAATGCACTAATGGAAAAGGAAACCTTAGCCAGGGCAGAGAGATTAAGATGCAGAGCAACCACAGCTTTTAGCTTTCATTTTCTGGCTCCAAATGCTGCATTTCTTAGCTTTATTCCTATGCATTGTGTTGTTGGTGGGTTTTTTTGCAAGGGCTTTCCAAGAAGAGGAGACAGATTTTGACTGCAGCACTTGAACTTTTGTTACCAACGTTCTCCTCACAATAAATTTTGGATTCGACAGGAAGCTGCTGGATCTAAGAAACAAACAGAGGAAACAAAACACAGAAAAGACAGAGAGGTGCCTTCAACCTTTTGAGAAGACTCTTGGGCTGTATTTTAGCCTATCTTTCTGCTCACTGCTCTGTTCACCTTCAAGGGGGTGTGGCCTTTCTCTTTACAGCCTGAGAGTGTTTTATTCTGACTATTAAATTAGTAATTAGCACTTCATTTAGCTGGGATCTCCAGTGCCCAGACAGTATTGATTTGTCAGAGATGGAAAGATGGAGCCTCTTTCACCACTTTGGGCACTGAGTCAAGGGGGCTTCTCAGCTATTTAAAGGTGCATTTCCCGTGCAGAGGACAGGCAGGGTGGGACAGAGGGGCCAGGGAGGGTTTGTCACTGCAGGTGTCTCATCCCCGCACTGTTCTGCCCAAATCCCACCTGGCAAAGGGCCCCTGGGCAGGACACAGGAGCTGGAGGCTCCCCGGGGCTGCAGGGGACACCCCATTCCCAGCAGGGCACAGCCCCCGGTGTCCTGCTCTGCCAGTCCCCACACACAGACCATTCTCAGAACCCCTGGGATGGAAAAAACCTTTCCTGCAAGGCTGTGCTGCCTGAGGGGCACTCTGGGCTCAGGGCTCACCTCAGCAGGGCCAGCATTGCCAAAGTCACCTGTGTGTTTTAACAAGAGCTTGTGATTCCTCCTGAGAGCTCTCAGCTGGGTCTGAAGAGAGGAATGAGCGCAGGAGATTGGCCAAGGAAAGCCAGGGCAGTGGTGGAGTCCCCATCCCTGGAAATGGGGAAAGAATGAAAAGTGGCACCTGGGACATGGCTTAGTGACCATGGTGGGATTTGATTGAAGGCTGGACTTCATCTTGGAGGCCTTTTCCAAGTCAATGGATGTGGGGAAGGAGCCTCACTGATGTTTTGTGTGTCATATTCATTCTTCTTTCACCTGAAGTTTAAACCAGAGCCTAACTCAGCACCACCCCAAAGCTGAGTCCAATCCCAAGCCTTCAGCAAATGTTTCACTTGAAGCAGCCATTGATGAACTGATAAAGCATTGCTGAGGCACCCTGGCAAACTCAGGGGAAGAGATGCCAGAGACCAGGGCAGAGGCAGGTAGCCCCAGAGCTCCCCTGAGCATCCCAAACCAGCACAGGAGAGCTCCTGGCACAGTGACAGGGAATGGGCACGGCCCCGAGGCTGCCAGAGCTCCAGGAGCCTTTGGACAGCACTGCCAGGGATGGACAGGGGGGGATTGTTGGGGGTCTGGGCAGGGACAGGGCTGGGCTGGAGGATCCTGGGGGTCTCTCCAGCTCAGGAGATTCCAGGATTGTGTGAATTCCTTTCAGAGTCAGGTTATAGAATCACACAATCACAGAATGTCCCCCCTGCAACGACCCACAGGATCATCCAGCCCAGCCCCTGTCCCTGCCCAGACCCCCAACAATCCCCCCCCCGTCCATCCCTGGAGTGATCCTGGAGCTCTGGCAGCCTCGGGGCCGTGCCCATGCCCTGGGGAGCCTGGGCAGTGCCAGCACCCTCTGGGGGAAGAGCTCTGAGGCACCTGGGGCACACCTGGATATATGATATTATATATATATATATATATATATATATATATATATATATATATATATATATAATATAGATAATATATAATACAATATATAAAATATCTAAAAATATAATATATATTATAAATATTATATATATTATATTATATTATATTATATTATATTATATTATATTATATTATATTATATTATATTATATTATGTTATGTTATATTATATTATATTATATTATATTATATAGAAACCTGGAGTCCAAGGCCATGGGAGGGGACCCAGGGCATGGAAATGCTGCAGGCTCAGCAGGAGGCTCTGCTGGAGTTTCAGTGCAGGAAGGAGGATGCTCTGCACTGCCAGGGCTGCCCAGCCTGGCAGGAGCAGCACATCAGCCTGCACAGCTGTGCAGGGGATTAGCAGCTCCAAGAGGCTTTGCCCACAGCTGTGCAGCACAAGGACAAACATATGTAAAGAAAAAGCCTTTACAAATAATCTTAATCTAATCTGGGGCTGCAGACTCTCTGCACTTACCCAGTGTGTTCCAGGGCTCTGTGCTGCTCATGGGCTGGCTAGGGCCGTGTCCAGTGCCACAGCCCCGTCCTCTGGGGCCACAGGAACTGGGGCATCTGCCTTTGGGGTCACACTGGGCATCTGCCTCTCACCTGCAGCATCACCCACCCGCCCCTGGCACTGCCCAAGAGCAGCTTAGTGAGGATCCAAACAGCACAAATTTACAAGATGCCATCTCGAGATAAAGCCTGGAGACATTTAAGGGATTAAGGGACTTAATTTATCTCAACAGCCGATGATCTTTGCATGGCAGAGCAGTTTCCTTGGTCCAGTGGAGTGCAGGGAGGTGAGAAACTGCTCTGGGATCTCCATGTTTGTGAGGTTTTAAATTTTACAGAATCACAGAAAAGTTTGGATGGAAAGGGACCTTAAAGCCCATCCAGTGCCACCCCTGCCATGGCAGGGACACCTCCCACTGTCCCAGGCTGCTCCCAGCCCCAGTGTCCAGCCTGGCCTTGGGCACTGCCAGGGATCCAGGGGCAGCCACAGCTGCTCTGTGCCAGGGCCTCATCACCCTTCTCCCATCAGAGGATCCCCATTCCCACAGCTCCCAGCAGGGGAGGGTCTCTGCTCCCCCCTGACTGAAGGCTTCTGTCACACCTGGATCTAGAAATGTGTTATAACAATGTGTGATTGCTTCCAGCAGCAGTGGGGCAGATATCTGCATTCTCCCTCCTGCCCCTCAGGGACACCTGGTGAACCTGGGTGCCCACTGGGAGAGCATCCTGGGGGAGGAGAGGAGAGGAGAGGAGAGGAGAGGAGAGGAGAGGAGAGGAGAGGAGAGGAGAGGAGAGGAGAGGAGAGGAGAGGAGAGGAGAGGAGAGGAGAGGAGAGGAGAGGAGAGGAGAGGAGAGGAGAGGAGAGGAGAGGAGAGGAGAGGAGAGGAGAGGAGAGGATCAGCTGGCTCTGGGAGCAAACAGCTCCTGGGAAGTCACCCAGAACACACAGCATGACCAGGGCTGGGTTTGGGGCAGCTCCCGGCACTGCAGTCACCGGATGTCACCTGCAGCTCACCTACAGGTTTTGGGGGAGGTCGGTGTTTGGAGCAAGGCTTGAAACCCTGAAGACGTGAGCATCAGATGGCCAAGGGCAGAGGGCAAGGACACAGAGCTCCTGCTTTGGGCCCCCTGGCCAGCAGCAGGGAGCAGCAGGAAGAGCCAAACCCAGGGTGGCTGGGGTGGCCACCAGCATTGTTTGTCAGCCATGGGCAGGATGGGCCCGGGTGTTGGGGAAGATGAAACAGGAAAGCCTTATAAATATGATTGCCTGGCAAAAGCTTTTGAGAATACAGAAACTATAAGTGAGATTGAAATGAAAGCAAGCTTTGAGATCCCTGTTACTGAACAGCTGGAAAACAATGGCATGGCCAGCTGAAGGTGATCCCCTTTTGATGGAACAACACCCTCTACTTGCAGACAGCTCCAAGGGTCAGAGCAGACCCTACAGCTTGGCAGAAGTGGCCCAAAGAGCAGTTTTTAGGGTTTAAAATGTAGCACAGTATGGTAATGTAATGATTCTTATAGGCTGTATGGAAATGCTATAGGATTTGGATCTTGTATTAGATTAGTTAGTGTCCTGGTTTAGGGCAAATTTGGGAGAAAACCTCCAAAGGGGCCCCTCCAGAAAGCAAACCCACACAGCCCCTGCCCACAACCGGGTCAGGAAGGATTCCTTGGAACAAGTGGAAAGAAGCTGTTTATTGAACAGGCACAGCACCCCCAGCACACAGAATGAACAATACCAGGTGACACCACTCTGTCACCGCTCTGACAAAGATGGCAAATTCAGAAAGTCTCTCTGGGGGTGCTCGCTCTGTTCTCAGTCCCTCCTGTGCTGGGGCAGCTGCTGCAGCCACAAGGTGCAAACTCTCGGTGTTCCCAGGGCCCAGCCCGGAGCAGGCTCCAGTGGGTCCAGAAAGGGGAAAGGAGAAACAGTCCAGGGAAAATCTGGACTGCTTAGCTAAACTAACTAATGAGCAGGAGCAAAAAGCAAGAGCAAAGCAGGAGCAAAGCAAAAAGCAAAAGCAGCACCATGCACTGCCCTGTCTGTGTGTCCCGCCAGCCGTGGGGCAGCGGCTGAGGGCAAAACCAAAACAAAACATTCGCTCTTCAGAGCCAGTCTGGAAGGCACAGAATGTGATATCCAGCATAAACAGAGCACAGGGATGGGGATACAGCATCAGAACGTCACCCTAGGACAGTTAGTGAGAATTAGAATATTCAATACAGAAGATTTATTGTATTGTAACGGGAACCTCGCTCTCTCATCCTCTTTACCACACTCTTGCTCTTGCTCTTTCCCACTCTCTTTACTTCTCTCAGTTCTGCTCCAGCTGTGCCTGGCAGCTCCCAGCAGGGCCCTGCACCCAGGCCTTTGCAATGAACCCCAGGTTCCTGACCTGGCTCCAGAGATCTCTGCTCTCTGTCTGTCCCTCCCATCCTACCCCGGCACTCCCACACCCGGGCAGCTCAGGGGGCACCTGGGGGGGCTGAGAGCAGAGCTCAGTCTGGGGTGGCACCAGGAGCTGTGGGAAGTGTGATGGTGTGCACGGGGGTCCGAGGATGAGGGAAGAGACGAGGATCTGACTCCACGTTTCAGAAGGCTTATTATTTTATGATATATATTACATTAAAACTATACTAACAGAATAGAAGAAAGGATTTCATCAGAAGGCTAGCTAAGAATAGAAAAAGAAAGAATGAATAACAAAGGCTTGTGGCTCGGACTCTCTCTCTGAGCCAGCTGGGCTGTGATTGGGCATTAATTAAAAACAACCACGTGAGACTAATCAAAGATCTACTTGTTGCATTCCACAGCAGCAGATAACCATTGTTTACATTTTGTTCCTGAGGCCTCTCAGCTTCTCAGGAGGAAAAGCCCTAAGGAAAGGATTTTTCAGAAAATATCATGGCTACAGGACAGCGTCCTCTGCTGGGCTCTGCTGCTCTCCCGGGGCCCTCCCAGCCCCGTCCTGGTGCTGCCAGCCCTGGCAGGGTTCCCCTGGCACTGGGGCGGTCACAGGCGCTCACTGGGCAGGGCAGGGCAGGAGGGCACTGCTTCCACCACCCAGGGGCCTCCCAGTGTGGGAATTTACAAAATTAGAGGGTTTTGAGAAAGCTGCAAAAGGTAGGTTTTAGAGGCAGTAGAACTGTGATTAGAGTTAAGCAGCAGACAAAAGCTCTCTAAGCTACAGAAAAGTTTATCTAGCAAAATATTAGGAATTATGAAGCTTAATAATGGAGCTCTGCATTGTGTTTGAAGGCTCACAAGTAGGTATTGTATTCAAAATAAGCAAGCATTGTTTAACCAAAGGTGCCTGTGCTTATAGTGATTGGATAGAACTACTGTCAATGTGCTTTTGCCTTGTGTGATTGGTCAAAAAACTTTTAAAATAAGTTGTAACCTTAAGTTCTTTGTCTGCTGCCTGGGACGTGAGCTGCTGGCAGCTTTCCATTGTCATCACCATGGAATGAGACTGATGCTGGAGAATAAAACAGCTCAAGGCACGTTCCCAGCAGCCCTGTCCTGTTTGTGATTTGTACAGAGACCCCAGCCAGCGTCACCCAGGACTTCACAGAGCTGTGGGCAAACTGTGCCACTGGGAACTCATTGAAAACCCACACAATGACAGAAACCCCCCCATTTTTTTGCGTTTCAAGCTAATTAACCAATATTAATTGAATCAGGCACGGGCCCAGTCCCCATCTCCTGCCCTTGGGGATGCAAGAAGGAGCAAGGAGCTCCCTGCAAGGGGGGTGGGCTGAGCAGCAGCCAGGATGGGCTCCAAGCAGGAAGATTTATGGTCTGGCCTTGGCATCCCAGATGGAGTCAGGACCTCCCCAAGCTCCACAGAATCTGCTCCCCAGCTGGTGCGTGGTGCTCACAGAATGCTCGTTTCCTGCTCAGGGCCCCTGGCTGCTGCCATCAGCACAGGCAACAGGAGCCCTACAAATAGTTCAAACAGCTTGGAGTTAAATTTGTGGATATTTGTGGTTACTGGGAAGTGGCTTCATCTTTAGCAGGGCTCAGGAGCAGGGGAGGAAGGAGGGAAAGAGGGCAAAAGAAAAGAATATGTAAAATTCAAGGACATTTGGAAAAATCTGTGGAAAAAAAAAACTGATTCTTTTTAATCAAAAATTTTAATAAAAAATTAGGACTTTTTAAAAAAAATATTTTTGCTTGTCTGGGCTTTCACAGGAGAAACAGAAAAAGCTTGGTATTCTAGGTAAATAGGAAAGAAAAACTGGATTTATCCATTAAAATCTGCACATTTTCTTTCTCCGTGCAAGCACCTAAAAGTAGGTTCTAAAAGTGATCCTGTTAATGCTGCTCTCCTGAATAGAGGGAAATATGCCAGACTTGACAAAAAACAGTTCTGTAAGGAGAATCCCAGAATGTCCTGAATTGGAAGGGACCCCCAGGATCATCCAGCCCAGCCCTGTCCCTGCCCAGACCCCCAACAATCCCCCCCTGTCCATCCCTGGCAGTGCTGCCCAAAGGCTCCTGGAGCTCTGGCAGCCTCGGGGCCGTGCCCATTCCCTGGGGAGCCTGGGCAGTGCCAGCACCCTCTGGGGGCAGAGCCTTGCCCTGAGCTCAGCCTGAGCTGCCCTGGCCCAGCTCCAGCCATGCCCTGGCTCCAGTCCCTGTCCCAGAGCAGAGATTGGAGTGTCCCCAGGAGGAGCTGTCCCTGTCCCTGTCCCTGTCCCAGAGCAGAGATGGTGCTGTCCCCAGGAGGAGCTGTCCCTGCCTGGGGCAGCTGTCAGTGAAGGTGGGACAGGACCTGGGGTGCAGCCATGGTGTGGGGCTGAGCTGGAATGAGCCTTGCTGAGCAGAGCTGGGGGTTTCTGGAGAGGATGTCCCAAGCCGAGGTCAGTGGGTGACACCTGACCCCTCTAAGGACAAGAGGCAGGTCCCAGGGACACGGGGGGCAGAGCAGGGGACACTGGCACTGGCTGAGGGCTCCTGTCAGACACTGCCATGGCACAAGAGCAGGGATGGGCTCTGGAGGCCACACAGTTGCCAGGCTGAGTTGGGTGTTGGTCATGGACCTAGAAGGAGAAGGGTGGAGGTGGAGGTTCTCTGGCTTGGTCAGGTGATACTCTGTGAATCCACATCAAACTGCTGCTGAAAACTCAGGCTTTAAAACCAAGGCAATTTTCCCAAATAAATCCCTCAGATGTCTCTGGCATTGGCCTTTTCCTCCTGGATGGGCTCAGGGTGTTGGGTGCTCACAGACATTTTCCCAGAATCCCAGAATCCCTGAGGTAAGAAAAGTCCTCCCAGCCTGTTGACTCCCAGCTGTGCCCAATCCCCACCTTGTCCCCAGCCCTGAGCACTGAGTGTCCTGTCCAGGCCTACCTTGGGCACCTCCAGGGATGGGCACTCCAAACCTCCCCGGGCAGCTGTGCCAGTGCCTGGCTGCCCCCTCCATGAAGGAATTTTCCCAAAATCCACCCTGAGCCTGCCCTGGCCCAGCCTGAGGCCGTTCCCTCTGCTCCTGTCCCTGTTCCCTGGAGCAGAGCCCGACCCCCCCGGCTGTCCCCTCCTGTCAGGAGCTGTGCAGAGCCACAAGGGCCCCCCTGAGGCTCCTTTGCTCCAGGCTGAGCCCCTTCCCAGCTCCCTCAGCCTCTCCTGGGGCTCCAGCCCCCATTCTGTGATGAAAAAAGGAAGTTTGAGGAAAAAGGAGTTTGAGAAAACCCAGGCACAGCCCAGAATCTGGGGCTGAATTTTCCTTAGCTGAGCTCTGGCTTCACTACATGAGTTATGTCCCAGTGGCTCTGCAGGTTTGCAGTGACACAAACCAGGAGTGTTTGGCCCATTCAGATCAGTTCCTGGAGGGTTTCCATGGGATATCTGGTCCTCAAAAGGAAATCTTTGTGAATACACCTGCCTGCAGCGGGGTGAGCGCTGCTGTCAGCACTCTGGGGAATGAAGCAGTTAAGGACATTGAAAATAAATGTCAAGAAATTGCAAGGAGAGTCACTTGCTCATTATTTTTATCAGACCTTGCTGAAAGGATGCAGCTCTAGCTAGCACACGAAGGTGCCATGAGAAGCTTTAAATGTCACATCTGCTTTCCTTAATTCACAGCAGGCAAAGGCAGCTGCCCATTACAAGTTCCTGCTGAAGAAGGACACGTGTAAGAGTGGCCACCCAGAGCCCTGCTTACCATGCTCAGCCTTCCCAGGCATCCCTCAGGCAGCCAGCCCTGCCTGCTGAGGCTGCTCCAGCCCAGTCCTGCCCTGCTGCGGCCACGGAGCCAGCTCAGAGCTCTGCTCTGCAGGGAGCACCCAGCCCTGCGGGCATCCCGCACATGGGCTGGGGCACGAGGGGAGGGCTGCGAGCAGGGGATGTGTCTGGGCTGGGGAACAGGAGGAAAAGCATCCCATGGGCCTGATTCCGGCTGTGCCCAGTGCCCGGCTTCTGTGGTGCCCAGTGCCCACTTCCTGCAGCTCCCAGCTCCTGCAGCTCCCAGCTCCTGCAGCTCCCAGCTCCTGCCATGCCCAGCTCCCAGTTCCTGCAGCTCCCAGCTCCTGCCCTGCCCAGTTCCTGCCGTGCACAGTGCCCAGTTCCTGCAATGCCCAATGCCCAGTTCCTGCAGTGCCCAGTTCCTGCGGTGCCCAGTGCCCAGTTCCTGCCATGCCTGGTTCCTGCAGTGCCCAGTGCCCAGCTCCTCCAGTGCCCAGTTCCTGCCGTGCCCAGTTCCTGTCGTGCCCATTTCCTGCAGTGCCCAGTTCCTGCAGTGCCCAGTGCCCAGTTCCTGCCGTGCCCAGCTCCTGCAGGCCAAATGGGGCACTGGGAAAGCCGTGGTGCCCTTTTGCTCTAAGCATAAGGGAGGCCTCTCCCAGCTTTGTGAGCAGCCAGGCAGGGAGGAGGGAGCTTGGGTGTGCCTGGAGCAGCTCGGGGCCAGGAAAGGCTGAGGGAGCTGGGGCTGCTCAGCCTGGAGAGGAGCCCCGGAACAGGGGCCTGAGCCCTGGGGGTGCCTGGGGGTGCCTGGGAGTGCCTGTCTGTCTGTCCGTCCCTCTGTGTCCCTGTCTGTCTGTCCGTCCCAGTCTGGCCCTGTGTGTCCCTGTCTGTCTGTCTGTCCCTGTCTGTCCCTGTGTGTCCCTGTGTGTCTGTCCCAGTCTGTCCCTGTCTGTCCCTGTGTCCCCCAGTCTGTCCGTGTGTCCCCCAGTCTGTCCCTGTCAGTCTGTCCCCGTGTCCCCCTGTCTGTCCCTGTCTGTGTGTCCCTGTGTGCCAGCTCAGGGCAGCCCCAGGCTCTGCTCCAGGCCCAGCCATGGCCCCAGAGCCACGGGCAGGGCCTGAGCCCAGGAGCTGCCCCTGCCCAGGAGGCAGAACTGCTGCCCTGGGCAGTGCCAGCCCTGAGCAGAGCCCAGAGAGGCTCTGGGGGCTCCTCCCTGGGGCCATGGCAGAGCTGTGAGCACAGCCTGCAGTGCCCTGAGCTCTGGCATGGCCCCAGGGAGCAGGAGGTGGCCCCAGGTGACTCCAGAGGTCCTTTCCCAGCTGGCTCCTCTGGGTGCTGCCATCCCGAGTGGCTGAAGCTCTGAGGTGTTGCTGTGTCTGTTCTGGCTCCTGCTGGATCCCACCTGGGCCATTCTCCACACCCCAGTGCCTCCAGCAGTGCCCCAGGCATGGCCCCCTGCCCCTTCCAAGCAGGAATTGTCTCTTGGGGATGACAGCAGGGGGGAGCCAAGGGGGAGTTCCTGTTCATCCAGCTCCTCCTCTTGCAGCAGCAGAGACTCGAGGCAGCCATGTGTCATTGCCTGCATCCCTGGATGGAGCCTGGAGGTGGGAAAATGTTCTGTGGGCAGAAGAACTCCCACAGTGTCTTTTTCCAGCAGAAAACACCAACAAGTGCAGCTCTGCTGCCTCCTGACACGGCCAGTGCTCGCCTGCTTGGGGGCCTCTGTCTGATTTCATGGCTGGGGAGATTCCCTGGCAGTGCCCCCTGTGTCCCCCTGATGTGACCCTGAGCAGGGGCCACCAGCTGAGAAATCACCTGGCACCCACCAACGTGGGCACGGCCTGGTCACCTCCAGAGGAATCCAGGCTGGTTTGCACCCCCAGAGCCTGATGCCACCAGGACACTGATGCCCATGGCTATTTGAGCAGGCGCTTCTGGAAGAGGTGAAACTGGGCCAGCAGCCAGCCTGGAGGGGCTGCAGGGACCTGTCAGGCTGGCCAGAGCCCTCTGAGCCCTGGGCAGGGTGGGGAATGCTCGCCCTCCCTTTGCCAGTGCAGATAATTCTGAGTCAGCAAGGGAGACAAAGCCCTGCTCCCACTGCTCCTTGATCCTTCCAGCCCCTGGGGCCTCACTGAGACACCCTGCAGCTGCAATTCCCTGTCTCCATCCCTGCCAAAGCTGGCATGAGCAGATAAACCCTGCTGAGCTCTAGGAACATTATCCCCAGTGGGTCTCAGGTCCACATCCCACTGTGTAGTGGCAGCATTGGACAGCAGTGACAGCCCTGAGCTGCCTGGGATCCCCCTGAGCCCACGGGAAGGGGGCTGAGGGCTGTGCCCCCTGAGCTGCCCAGCCCCCTCAGGCCCTGCTGGGACACCCTGGGCACCTGCAATGTCCTGGCTCCATCCCCACAAAGGCCTGGGGTGGGATGGGATGGGATGGGATGGGATGGGATGGCATGGCATGGCATGGCATGGCATGGCATGGCATGGCATGGACAGGGCAGAGCTGGGGAGCTCCCCAGCCCATCCCAGCTCGCTCAGGCTGCCATCCTGACTCCTCTCACAGCTCTGGGATGGAGCCCAGCTGCAGCTTCTGTCCGTGGGTGAGCTGGGGCTGGCTCAGCTGGTCAGAGCCTGGTGCTGACAGCCCCCAGAGGGTTCCATCCCCACAGGGGCCATCCCCAGCTGGACTCAGTGGTCCTTTGGGTCCCTTCCAACTCAGAACCCTGTACGCCGGCAGTTTATATACAGCCACAAACAGGACAGGACACTCGAAATCAGCGTCTAGAGCTTTTATTTTTCTAGCATCGATCTAATAACATTGTTATGACAATGGAGCAGAAAGATGCTGACAGCTCACTGATCAACAGAATGCCAACGAAACTTAATGTTACAACATACCATGAGACAGTCTCAGTCCCAGTTTCAGCCAATCACACAAAGCAAGAGCACATTGACAGTAGATCTATCCAATCACCTGAAGCACACGTAGCTGGGGTTAAAAGAATAGTGGCCTATTCTCCAACACAATGGCTTGTTTATAAAAGACAAAGCACAGAGCTCTATTCATGACTAATCTTCTAAAATATACACTAAATAAACTTGTTGCAACATAGAAGGCCCATCTACATAGCTCTTATTGTTCTATTTCCCATGTCTTCACTACAGCTTAGAAAACTTTTCTGCTGCCTCAGCACTGTTCACAAATCTGCTGTCTGAGGCCTGTCTTTTTACCACCTTCCTAAAACCCTCTAATTTTATGGATTCCCACAGAACCTTCAGAACCTTCTGAGTCTGTGAAAGTCACCTCAAACGTCCCTCTCTGAACACACACTGGCTTTCCAAGCTGCCCCATTGCCCAGCTGTGCCTGGGGTGAGGAGGCTGCTCCTGCCCTGTTCCCATCCACCCTGATGGGACACGCTGGGATCATCCCCAGGCTCAGCAGACGGGCACAGCTGAACATTGAATCAGCACTGCCTCCTGTGCCCGGCAGAGCTCCCGACAGCGCTGAGGAGATGGAAATGGAACACTGGAATGAATGGCCCTTCAACGGTGCCGTCCTGCCCTGCTCTCCCCGTGAGAGCCCAGGGAATGGTAATGGGGCAGCTCCCACCCAGCTGCTGCTGCTGCCCTGAGCAGGAGCTGAGGCAGAGGAGGTGTCTCCTGCTCTGCAGCCCCAGGGAAATGCTCCCTGCCATGGCTGGGGACTCAGAGCGCCTGTCCTTGTTGAAAATCCAGTTTAAGCTCCTGAATCCATGAGAAGCCCAGCAGGAGAGGCTGTGTCTTAGTCAGGCAAATGAAGTATTTGAACTGCACAAGGAGCCTGATGCTGATGCTTCCAGGGATTTCATCCGAGCACAGGCTTGGCCTGACCTTTTCTTCTTTTTTTTTTTTTTTTTTTGGGTGGGGGGAGCTCATTCTGCTTGGAGAGAAGCACCATTGGAGCAGAATACAAAAGCTTTTAAAAAAACTCCCAAAGAAATGTTTCTAAAGCTCCTTTGTAATCCTCAGCTGGGAAGCAAATTCTCTGTGCCCCGGGCAGCTGAGCTGTCCCTGGGAGCCCTGCAGGGCACAGGGCACACACACACAGGGGACAGGGCACACACACAAGGGACAGGACACACACGTCTCCTTGCCAGGCTGGCAGACACTGGTGCTCCACCTCTGCTCTTTCAGGAGAGCACCAGCACCTAAAGGGGCTCCAGGAGAGCTGCAGAGGGACTGGGGACAAGGGATGGAGGGACAGGACACAGGGAATGGCTCCCACTGCCAGAGGGCAGGGATGGATGGGATATTGGGAATTGGGAATTGTTCCCTGGCAGGGTGGGCAGGCCCTGGCACAGGGTGCCCAGAGCAGCTGGGGCTGCCCCTGGATCCCTGGCAGTGCCCAAGGCCAGGCTGGACACTGGGGCTGGGAGCAGCCTGGGACAGTGGGAGGTGTCCCTGCCATGGCAGGGGTGGCACTGGGTGGGTTTTAATGTCCCTTCCAACCCAACCCATTCCACGGTGTTGAGAACATGGGAGAGGCTGTGGAAATCCAGGGTTTATCTCCCCACTCTTTAGTAGAGGAAGGAAATGGAAATAAAGCATCAGCCAGGGTTTGGTATGAGGCCTTGGAGAGTTTGCTATTGTCCTTTTAGCCACAAGAAAAGAATGAAACGGAGCCAAGACCTTTGATAGGGGTTTGTTAATTGGGGCAGAGAGTCTCCAAGAGCCAGCCTGGAGCTGTGTGAGCAGGATGGCATTGACTGAGCCTTTTCTGCACCCTGTTACTCCATGACCCATTCCATTCCCATCCCCTTGGTTGTCCCTGCCCTTTCCATGGCCATGCCTGGCATCCCTTGGAGCCTCCAGTTCAAGGTGAGCTTTGGCTTTCCCACACCTCCCCTGCATGCTGGGAGGCAGGGATGGATTCCTGGAGGGGTCAGGCTCTTTGCCTGTTGTGAGGAAGTGTCAGAGCATTTTGTAGCAGCCCTTGACAGGGGGCTCAGGGAGATCCCTGGCAGCTCAGACTGTCTCAGACCCAGGCACTGATGTCCAACCCTGCCACTACAAGTGGGATGTCCCTCAGTGCCTGTGACCCCGAGTCCTAATGTGGATAACTTTCCTAAGAGCTCACCAGGAATTTATCTGCCCTCTGCTCCAGGCAAATATGAACAGAGATAGAGTGGTGGAAGGTGGAGCCTTGGGAGGAGAGGTCTGGCTGCTCCCCCAGACCTGCCACACCCGAGCACAGCACTGAGCCACCACATCCCACCTGCCCTGAACCCCTTATCCCAGCTCCAGGGCTCCTTCCCTGCCCTCCAGCCCAAAGCCAGTGCAGCTGCTTGAGCCCCTGCTTCCCTGACCCTCCTGCTGAGGCCCAGGAGTATCTCCAAACCCAGCTGCACCTTTGGTCCTGCCCAGTGAGAAACTCCTCTTTTCTCCTCTTTTCTCCTCTTTTCTGCCTTCCCTTCCCTTCCCTTCCCTTCCCTTCCCTTCCCTTCCCTTCCCTTCCCTTCCCTTCCCTTCCCTTCCCTTCCCTTCCCTTCCCTTCCCTTCCCTTCCCTTCCCTTCCCTTCCCTTCCCTTCCCTTCCCTTCCCTTCCCTTCCCTTCCCTTCCCTTCCCTTCCCTTCCCTTCCCTTCCCTTCCCTTCCCTTCCCTTCCCCCTTTTCTTCCCCCTGTGGACAATCCTGGGCACTGTGGAAAGAAAAATAAAATATCTACCTGAGAGATACCTTGCATTACAGAAACTCCTTTGTTTAATCCCAGGGAGAGAATCTTTGCTCTGCAGCTGCATTCAGCCTGAGAGAAGGGGAATCTGGGGATGCAGCTCCATGTATCCAAAAATTGTATGATATTTGTCATGCAAATAGGGAAAACAACTTAAAACCTTTACAAGTGTGAAAACCAGGAGCAGTGGCCTGGAAAACATCTCCTGCTGGGCTAAGGAATTCACTCACAGTCACTCATGGCCTTCCAAAGCAGGGCTGCTGTTAGAAATGCTGGAGAGGGTTGGTCAAAGAGCAGGGAGCAGGATCTCATCCCTCAGGAAGGGAATGAAACCCTGCAGCCAGTCTGCTTGCCTGAGGGATTGTCCTTTTTGGGGAGCACTGGATTTCCTCTCTCAGCTCCTCTGGAGTTTCTTTGCCTTCTGCACAGCTGCTCCTTCCCTCCTGAGCTATTCAGGTCCCGCATCATGGAATTGTGCAGTCCTGGAAGGGTTTGGGTTGGAAGGGACCTTAAAGCTCATCCAGTGCCACCCCTGCCCTGGGCAGGGACACCTCACACTGTCCCAGGCTGCTCCAAGCCCTGTCCAGCCTGGACCAGAACAGCTGAGGGTGGCAAATGCCCAGCTGAATTGTTGTCATAGAATAATAGAAAGATTTTGGTTACCAGGGGCCTTGGAGGTCTCTCCTTCCCTCTTCTGCTCTAAGCAGGGCTAACTCTAAACGAGGCTTCTCAGCTTTGGTTTAGAAAAATTCCAGGGATTGAGATTTTCCACTCCTCTCTGGTCCTGAAAGTGAAGAATATTTCCCTGGAAGTTTTCCCAGTTGCAACTCATGCCCATTCTCTGTTCAACCTCATTATGCAGCCCTGAGAAGAGTTTGGCTCCATCCTCTCCACAGCCCCTTTTAGGTGACTGTTTTTAGAGCATTTGAATTTCATCCAAGCCACTCTAGTTTGAATCCTGCCCTTCACTCCAGCTGGACATTCTTCACAGGGCTCAGCCTCCCAATTCCATCCTGTAAACCAGGAATTAGAACTGAAAACAGGATCAGCCTCAGGCCAGCCCTGTCTGTCCAGCTTGGACAGGGCTTTGCAGGAGCTCTGTGGGAACAGCCTTCACCTGCTTGCACCCCCATCCTCTCGAGAAATCTGGATCTGTTTCCCTGCTTTGCTCAGGAACATCCTCTCGTGCTCCGTTAACAGCCTTAAAGTTTAGAGATTTCGCATCTATTGCTACTCTTCATCCACTGGTTACTGTTACTGCCAAAAAAAAAAAAAAATGGCTCTGATTTGCAATGATTTGTTTCTGACAAATCCCAGCTGTTCTTTTCCATCACCCAGAGATCTCACACGAGCTATAAACTGAAGGCCTCACGTGGTCCTGTCCCTGACACCAGTGCCAGGCTGGGGCAGTGTTGGGAAGGATGAAAGTTTGACAAGAAAGTCTCACAGACATGTATGCTTGGCAGAAAGATTTTTAAATGTAGAGTCTGATGAAGGAATAGAGATGGAAGCAAGTTTTGATATAGAAGAGAATTGCTGAGCCAGTCTTACTGGATAACCAAGGAGGCAAAGGGTGTGTTAGTTAGAAGGGGTTTTATGACTTAGAGCAAAGGATAAACCCACCCCAAACAAGAAGATGTTTTTACCAAGCAGAAAGAGAGCACAGGCAAACAAGTCAGCAAATGTGGCAAGTAGAAAAAAGGTCTCCAAATTTTCCACTGCAAGAAAACTGGAAAACAACTTCTAGCTTAAACTGTAATGTGCTAACTTTTAGTGATTGGAGAACAGTAACATGAATATGATAATTACAGTAGTTATGATAGGCTATAGATAATAGTTAAGGTATAGATTGGTTCTACTGTATTAAGATGCTCAGCAAAGAAAAGTATATAATGCATTGTAACCAAAACCAAAGGGTGTCCAGGCCTGCCTGCAGCTGGAGCTGACAGCTGTAGGCACAGCTCTGTCACCCACCACCCTGGACTGCTGTAACCTCTTGGATGGAATAAACTGCATTTTGGATACAATAAACTGCATTTTGGATACAATAAACTGCATTTTGGAGAGCCCCTGGAGTCCTGCATCTCTCATTTAGGCTCTTATAGGGCAGTGATGCTGTTTGCCCCCTCCTGCTGCTCCCAGCTGCTCTCCCAGCCCTGCCCACAGCCCCTGTGGTGTTTGAGGGTCCCCAGGATGAGGGAAGAGATAAGAATCTTGACTCCTTGTTTCAGAAGGCTGATTTAATATTTTATTACATTGATATGATATGATATGATATGATTCTGTGATGTTACATTATATTATGTTGTATTATATTGTATTAGATTGTATTAGATTAAAAGAAAATGCTATACTGAAACTACACTAAAGAAAGAGAAAAGAGACATCAGAAGGCTGGAAAAGAATGATAATAAAAACTCATGACTGACCAGAGTCCCAACACAGCTGGACCTGTGACTGGTCATCAAGTAAAAACAATCCACACGAGTGCAATCAAAGATGCACCTGTTGGTAAACCATCTCCAGACCACATTGCACAGCCATCAGATAATTATTGTTTACATTTCTTTTCTGAGGCTTCTCAGCTTCCCAGGAGAAAAATCCTAGCGAAAGGATTTTCATAAAATATGTCAGTGAGCCCCGGGGGCTCTGCAGGGTGAGGTTTGCTCAGAGCTGGAGGCAGCTGGTGCAGGTTCTCCAGGCCCTGGCACCTCCACATCCTGCTCTCTGAGCAGGCTGTGGGTCCAGCTCCTCCTTCCACCCCTCCTGCAGACCTGGCTGTGGCAGGAGGCTCCCTGCAGCTCCTGGGATCTCCTCCGAGCTCCTTCGCCTCCCAGAGAAGTGACAGAGTGCTCTGCCAGTGCCTGGCTGCTGAGCACCCTGAATGTGTCCTGCTTGTCCCACAGACTGAGGTGGGTTTGGATCCCTCAAGGGATTCCTGACTTGATCCCCCTCTGGCACTGAGGGCTGTTCTCCTGGAGCCCCCTCTCCAAGTCCAGAGTCTTGGGAGTCCTTGTCAATAGGAACAGAAGGAAAGGAGGCATTGACTGAGACTTTTCTGCACCCCTGTCACTCCATGACCCATCCCCAGCCCCTTGGTTATCCCTGCCCTTTCCATGGCCATGCCTGGCATCCCTTGGAGCCTCCAGTTCAAGGTGAGCTTTGGCTTTCCCAGAACCTCACCTGCATGCTGGGACAATGCTTCTGCAGCCCACCTTTCCCAGCCCTTCCCCCTCCTCTGAGTGTCTATTCCAGATTGCAAGGCAAGATGTTTTCTATTACCATCTGTATGGCAGATTACCTTTGTCAAGTGGACAGTTTGCCTTATCTCTCTCTTTGAGTGGCCACAATCACTCCTCCCTGGGAGGGGACATCTGCTGATAACAGCTGTTGAATGTCACTGCATGGCTGATAAGAACTGCAGCATCCCACTGGGAGATGTGAGCCCAGAGGGAGGAGCCAAGCATTCCTACCCGGATATAATCTGGAGATTCTGGAACACCAGCACAGCTTCTCCATGGGATTCCCCAGAGGAACAGCAGCTGCCTCTTCCCCTGGATCCTCAGAGGAAGATGCACCTTTCTCCAGGATCCCTGCTCCAGCAGAGCCACCCCTGACACTGCAGGAGGGCTGAGCCACAATTCCAATGGGGCTGTGCCAGCACCCTGACCCACAGGGTGTCAGGCTGGGTTCTGACTCTGTCAGAGTTGTTCTAGTGTACTGCATTGTTTATTTCATCCTTTTATTTTTCCTTCCCTATTGAAGAACTGTTATTTCCTGCTTCCATATTTTTGCCTGAGAGCCCCTTAATTTAAAATTTATAGCAATTGGGAGGGGTGGGGAGGGTTTACATTCTCCATTTCAGGGGAGGCTCCTGCCTTCCTTAGCAGGCTCCTGTCTTTCCAAACTGAGACAGTGTCCTCCTGTGCTGGAGCTCAGGCAGGAGCTCCCTCTTTAGCCAAACTGGACTTCTGGCTTTCCTGAGAGCTGGAAGGGACCATTCTCCTGCTGGGGCAGCTTTCCTGGAGCACCTGCCAGGTGCCCTGAGCTCCTTCACCCTCCAGAGCTCCCACGCATGGGCTCCCACCTAGCAGTTCCCCCAAACACCAGACAGGCCTTCCCTGTCCTGCAGGGCAGGTCACTGCCTCAGGAACATCTCCAGAACATCCAAGGTCCCTGGGAAGCTCCAGACCTCCTGTGCCCCAGCTCAGGGCAGCAGAGCTGTGTCCATCCTGCACAGGAGAGAACCTGAACTGAGCAGCACCAGCTGCCTCCTCCTGCTCCTCAGGCGTTGTTCAGGGCTGGCTGATACCTCCCCTCTCACGTTCTGGTCCTTTTTTGGGGCACAAAGGTTTGTTCAGGGCTGGCTGATACCTCCCCTCTCAGGTTCTGGCGCATTTTTTGGCCACAGAGGTTCTGCAGCACTTTGCTAACCCAGCCCAGCAGAGCAAGGCCATTGATCCCAGGCTGCCTGAAGTGAGGCTGTGCCTCACTTGTCCAGGCTCAGCCAATCTTCATCCACGAGCCCTTCCAGCCCCATCTCCTGCTGCCCCACCTCCATTTTCTTGCAGACCTCAGGTTCTTTTTTCCCTTTAACACTCCCCAAAGGCCTTGGGGAGTGTCACTCTTGTATTCCTCCTTCCTGCAGTGCCTCTGTGGGCCCCCAGCTCCTTCCTGTGCCAAACCAGGCTCTCAGCTGGCATTTGCCTCCCCCTGGGTGCCACCAACGCCCCCAGCCCCTGGAGGGGCTGCAGCAGCCACAGCCCACTGGTGCAAACCTTTTTAATGAGGGACCCCCCACTAATGAGGGAACAGCCAACAGAGGCACTGAGTTAGAGAAACCTCTGATGGTACCAGGGGGAAACAGAAGTGACAAATTAGGTTTGATAAAAATAACAAAACTGAGACAGCAGATGGATAAATAGAGATACAAAGAGTGATAGATGGACAGAGAGACAGATAAATCTATCAACCAGTGCACCCATTGAACAACTGCATGGGACATGTGGGAGAGGAGGGAGAAGCACCAAAACCCCCTTCACTAAATAAAGAAAAGACAATGAACAGTGACTGATGAAGAAACTGCAGATGGGAACAACAGCAACAACAATTTTTAAAAAGCTGCTGGCCCCAAAACAGTCCCCAAAAAATGCCCTAACAAAATAATAAACACAAGTTGTGACATTGCACCCTGTGGTGTCCCCTCAGTTTCTATACCTAAAGGTCAGCCAGCATTGCAGGGAATGCTGAATTTAGGAACAGGAATGGGGAGGTGTCACACAGGTCTGTGATGTGCAGGGTGCAATGCCAGCATGGAGATGCAAATCAGCCCCATCAGTGCACTGAATCCTGATTTTTTATCCCAGCTGAGATCCACCCAGCAGACTGTGTGTGGAACAGGCAGCTCTTGTCCCATGGACTGGGCTCACCAGGCACTCAGAGTGGCTGTGCTGGACAAGGTCCCTCTTCATTTGCTTGATCAGCTGCAAAATCAGAATGTGGAGGGAAAGTTTTTTGTCCCTCCAATGAATTGATTTATTCCTTGAATATAATTATTTTCTGTATAATAAATGCTGGGATAACAAATGAGGATGGAGGGTGATGAGGAGAGGCTGAGGGAGCTGGGAAGGGGCTCAGCCTGGAGCAAAGGAGCCTCAGGGGGGCCCTTGTGGCTCTGCACAGCTCCTGACAGGAGGGGACAGCCGGGGGGGTCGGGCTGTGCTCCAGGGAACAGGGACAGGAGCAGAGGGAATGGCCTCAGGCTGGGCCAGGGCAGGCTCAGGGTGGAATTTGGGAAAATTTCTTAATGGAAAGGGGGGTCAGGCACTGGCACAGGTGCCCAGGGAGGTTTGGAGTGCCCATCCCTGCAGTGTGGCACTGGGGCCATGGCTTGGTGGGTTTGGTGGAACCTGGCAGTGCTGGGCTCGACGATCTTAGAGGGCTTTTCCAACCTTAATTATTCTCTGACTCCGTGTTCATACATAATCAGATTAGTGGTGGGGATGGATGTCTTTCTTTATTACATCCACAGGTCCTTCAGGGGCCTCTAGGACTGCAAACTGCAAACTGAGCTGTGCTATAAATTGTAGTTTTTTATGCTCAGCATTGATGTGAAAAACCTTACCTGTCCCTTCATGTCTCAGTGAGGAGCTCTGCCTGCTCCCTGCCCTGCTGGGGCTCAGCCCTGTTTGGTGCCACCCTGCAGGTGTCTGTGCATGTGGAGGGGCTGCCAGCACTCACCCCAGCCAAAAGGGGCAAGGTTCAGGGAGTTTATAACTCCTGCTCTCCAGCCAGGAGTGCCAAGCCCAAGTGCTGGGCTCTGGAGAGCTGCCTGCCTCGCAGAGGCCTGCAGGAGCCTTGGAGTGCAGCCAGGCTGATGGCAGGGCGTTCTGCTCCCAGGGGACGTGCTGCCGTGGGGGAATCTGCATTATCCATTCTGACAGCATGGCAAAGCAAAAGAGGAATAAAACTGACTTTAATCCGTCAAAGCACCATCAAACCCTGGCTGTGCAGTTTGTCAGGGATACAAAACAGGAAACAAATATGTGCACAAATGTTGACATTTACCAAAGATCCTTTTCTTTAAGGTCTCTGCTCTGGGGACTGCGGAGACATCCTGGAGCTGATCCAGGCTGGGATGAGTCAGAGCTGCTCCTGCATGGCTGCAGAGTCCTGGGCTGGACAGGAGCCTGAAACCTGGCTGGACAGCCCTGTCAGCCCTGGGGACAGCAGGGATCTCCAGGGACAGACACAGCCTCTCTCCCCTCCCAGGCCTGTTTGTTTGCGGAGTTCAAACAAAGAGAACTGGACACTGGGAGAAGTCAGCACTCACACATTTATTACTGAAGCATGTTGGGACTTCAGAGAATCCCAGGATGATTTGGGTGGGAAGGGACCTTAAAGCCCATCCAGTGCCACCCTGCCACAGGCAGGGACACCTTCCACTGTCCCAGATGACTCTAAGCCCAGTCCAACTGGCCTTGGGCACTGCCAGGGATCCAGGAGCAGCTCTGGCAACCTGTTGATCTCATTTTCCTCAGCTTTCAGAAAAAAAGAAATTCATTTCTCCTGCAGAGCTTCTCAGCATATCTGTCTGACGAGGGCTGAAGGAGAAGCACAGGACTGAATCCCATCCCTTGGGGTGGTGCAGTGGGAAAGAGATCAGACCTGGACACAACAGTGACATAAGGACAAAGAGGAGGACAGCTGTGGGGCCAGTCCTGCTCTGCTCCTTTGGGGAAATAAAGGGCTCCCAGCAATGTTACTAGTAAGGTGAGGAAGTGAATTCTCAGCAGAAAAAGGGCAAAGGACAAGTGAGAATTTGGTGTTATTTGCTGGGCAAATGTTTGAATCTGCTGAAATTCATCAAGCTTTGGGTATTGCCCCATGCCTGGAAGTGTCCAATGCCAGGCTGGATGGAGCAGCCTGGAACAGTGCAAGGTGTCCCTGCCCATGGCAGGGGTGGCACAGGATGAGCTGCAAGGTCCCTTTCAACCCACAGCATTCCATGGTGTGGGATTGTTTGGGTGTTCCCAAGCATTACCCTGCCCCACATCACAGCCAAACCCAGCAGATGTTGGCTTTGCCATCACAGGCATCATTTCCTCTCTGTGAGAACACCTCTGGCAGTAGTGGCCAGGTGGGACCAGGAAGGTGGGACCAGGCAGCTCCTCCTGACCTCCCCACAAGAGCCTCAGGCCCTGCTCAGCCTGTGGGTACAGGAATGCTCTGACCATCCCATGGTGGGGAGTTCTATCCTGGGATTTGCTGAGGAGCAGAATCTCCTTGTGCCACAGGCAGGATCACCAAACCCAGAGATGAAGCATTTGCTGGTGAATGGATTCATTAATTTCCAAGTCCTCAGTGTTCTCAGGAGTATTCCCATCCCCACCCCCATCCCCATCCCCAGTCCCATCCCCATCCCCCATCCCCTTCCCCATCCTGTTCCCAGCCCCATCCCCATCCCCGTTCCCAGCCCCATTCCCAGCCCTCCTTTCCCAGCTGGAGAAGCCTGCCCAGGGCTGGCAGCTCTGATGGTTCAGCCCTCAGTTCTTCTCTCACAGCCCCAGCTGCAAGAGTCAGGGGATTACATGGGGCACTCAATCCTGAATGAAAATCATATCAGAGCCAAGCTTGTGACTGCAGACAAAAGCTGGAAACACAATTCCTAACAGCAAAAAAAAAAAAAAAAAAAAAAGGCAAATAAACAGCACCTGAGTTTATTAATTTTTAAAATCTCATTATTTTTGGACAGCATAATGCTGTCAGAGACCTGAGTTAAGTGTTTGGAGCGGTGGAGTGGATGAGGGAGCTCTGCATTCACTGCAGGCAGGGGATGAGCAGCACACGGGCTCCTCTCAAAGCCATTGGTGCTGTCTCAGTTCCTGATGGCATTCCTGGAGTGGAGCTGGGAATGTTCCCTGTTCAGGGCTTTGATGGGCTTGGTGCCCACCAAGGGGAGGTGGATCAAGGAGTGTGGCACACCCACAGCCTCACCTCAGCCTCCCTGTGCTGCAAAGTTCACTCCATGTCAGTGTGGCAATCCCTGAGCCACCCCAGTCATTGGGATGTCCCCCCACAAGGACATTTGCCTAGAGCTTGACAGCTCCAGCAGTCCCCAGCTCTGGGTGAAGTGAAAAATGGAAAAATTGACTTGTTGGCCCTTATATTGGCTGTGCTGGGCCCCATCTCCCCTCTGGCTGCACCTCATGGGTCAGGATGGGCTGGCAAAGCTGGGCAGCCCCAGCCTGGCACCTCTTGGCTGGGCAGAGCATGGCAGGACACAAGGACACAGGTGGGAACCCCTCCTGTCCCTCCCCTGTCCCCAGGGCTGCTGCCAGCTCTGTTTGTCACCAGCATTGTGGAAAAGCCCCCAGGCAGCCCAAGGAACAGCTGTGCAGACAAAACTACACCTCTGGAAATGCAGGAGAAGAGCAGGAACCTCCCTTCACTCACCTCACCCAGAGCACCCTTGGGACTCCTGGACCTCCAATGTCCCCATGGGAGGACATCCCAGTGACTGGGATGGCTCTGGGATTCACATACTGACAGGAAATTAATTTATTCTGCACCTCCATGTGCTGAGTGAAGCTCCTGCCCTGGTTTGAAGAGGAAGATGAGGGCTCTTTCCAACAAGAGTTGCTCACAGATGGGGTTTTGTTGGAGGGGATTATTCAGGATACAAGGCACTCACTTTTATCAGGCAGCCTTTTAAATGTGTCACAGAGGGGGAAAGGTCTTCAGGGAGGGATAAAAATGAGCATAGGTTTAAAGTGAATATAATTTGAGCAGCAAACCAAGATTGATTTAGGCTGAATGGGGCTTGGAGCAACCTGGTCTTGTGGGAGGTGTCCCTGCCCAGGGCAGGTGAGGGGAGCAAGATGGGCTTTAAGGGCCTTTCCAACCCAAACCATCCTATAATTCCATGATTTATGGGTAATTTCTGAATGAGAAATGTGGGGAAGACAGGGGAAGGTTCCCACTTCACAGCTGCCCCTTTGTGCTCAGCTCTAATGCAGCCAGGAGAAGGCAGATCCCTGCCCACCACTGCTGCAGTTGTCAGGAAAATGGGCTGGGCAGCTCCCTGTGCCTCTCTGGTGCTGATCACAGCCACGCTGTGCCTGCAGGGAAACCCAAGGGTCCCACAGCACCTGCAGTGCCAGGGAAACTAACAATAAACCCAGGAGGGAAACTCCAATGAGAACAAAGCACACAGGAGTCAACGCAGAGCTCTCAAAACTATATAGGAAATTTCTCTCTCAGTGCTCACTAGGAAGGGGGATGGCAGTGTCAGAGGGAATTTCATGCTGGATGAGGGACATGAAGGGGTTTGGGCAGCTCCATCAGAATTATAAGAATATAAATATAGATGCAGCTGACACTTTATCCAGGAGTTTAGGAGAGGGAGCATAAAAGAATAACTGTGGGGTGTTATTATGTGAGGTTCCACGTGTTTCACAGGGTCAGTGGTCGGAGACAGGAAAAACACACACACCACATGACAGCAGTGTGTTTTATTGTTGAAAGCCTTCTTATACAGGGAGTTCAAAACTCCTGGGTCTCAACTGCTGGTTAGTCTGATCCCCACACAGCCCAGCTCCTGACCAGGGTGATGTCTGCATGTCTTGAAAAGACAGGTGTCTGCTAAGGAAGGAAGGAGACTCCCCTGAAACAGAAAATTCAGACCCCCTCCCTCCGAATTGTTATAATTTTGGAATTAAGGGGGGCTCTCAGGCCCCTTAATGGGGAATGGGGAAGATATGGGAATAGGAATAACAGTTCTTTACTAGGAAAAAAAATTTTAAAAAGAAAAGAAAATGCAGCAATACACATCAACACTGCCAGAGTGAGAGCAGTCCCTGTCCCCTGTGTGTCAGGGGGTGTCACAGCCCCATCCCACGGGGGCTCAGCCCTCCTGCAGTGCCAGCTGTGGCTCTGCTGCAGCAGGGATCCTGCACAAGGGGGGAGTTTTCCTCTGCAGCTCCAGGGCTGCTGCAGATGGGCCTGGGCTCCCTCTGGCAATGCAGGGCAGCAGAAAGCTGCTCCTCTGGCAATGCAGGGGGCAAAGGCTGCTGTGCTGTGCCAGGCTCAGATTGGATCCAGGTAGGAATGCTTGGCTCCTGCCCTGGGCGCAGAATCTCCCCATGGGATGCTGGAATTGGATCAGCCCTGCAGGGACACTCAGTGGCCATGGACAGCAGAAATCTCCTGGAGGAAGGATTGGCTGTGGCAGAGATCAAGAAAACTGCCCCACCTGGTTCTAACAGGCGGCCCAATTAACAGAAGAAAACTGCCCCGTGTCTAACAGATGGCAGTAGAATACACACCCCGGCCACATCTTGCATTTCCCACCTGAGGCACTGCAGCCCAGGATGGAATGTGATAGGTGAAGTCCCTGTGTTGATTTAAATCGATCTTATCCTTGCCCACCCAGACACTGTAAGTTTGCCTTACAACTTAAACTGTAAGTTGTGAGGCAAACTCACCCTTTTGGTTATACAAAAAAATATACAAGTGTTCTTTGTTACCTGATAGGATGACAAAGACAACCCGAGTGTTCTACTCAACCTGACAAATTTATCTTTCTTGGTTGGCCACGTTTCTCGTGTATCACTGGAGCTGCAGCACTCGCCTCTAGGAGCTGTTGGGCAAGAACTCAGGCCAGCATGTCACAGGCTGTTTGCTTAGAAGTTACAAGGTTACAATTTAACACAAAAACACTAAACCATTTAACCCTTAGAACTGTTAGAAAGATCCCAACTACTAGGAAAACAATTTGTAATCAGGAAAACAATTTGTCATTTTGTTGTAAATTGATTGAAAAACGTGAGAAAAATATGAGAACATGAGAACACTCAAGACCTCTGAGAGGGGTGTACATCCACCCCTCTTCTCCCCCTTTCTTATTTCCAGCAATTATAACAAGAACAAAATATGTACAATTGCCCGTATGCTTTACCATCACCCAGAGTCTGCCATCGCTGCGGAGCCTCTTTCTCACAATGAGGACTTGGAGGGCTTCTTCTGGACAAAGCCTCCAAGTTTATCTCAAAGGAAAAGGGTTCAACTTTTGCAAAGCCAAATGAGCTAGTCAATGTTGCTTGTTTTCATCTTTTTTGTACAGAAACACCTGGTTTTGATAACTTTCCCTGCCAGTCAAAGCCATAGCCTGGCCAGGGCTATTACCTGGCATGATGGAACACCTCTCCTGCCAGTAAAGGCCACAGCTTGGCTGAAGCTGAGACCCAGACTGGGCGGGCTTCCCTATCATATAATTAAAATGAATTTTTATAGAATAGGTGGTTTTGCTATTTACCTTCAGCTAAACAATCAATGATGCTATAAAGAACCTATAAACAGCTATAACTATGTACACACATAAATAAATCTCTTGAAAGCACCATTTACCCTCCTATTACAAACAAACCAATTTAAAACTATACACACAGATAGTCTGTAGTACTATAGAACAGAAATAACAAAAGTGAATCATTCTGACATCCAAGGACACTTATGAAGTTGTCTCTTGAGGTTGGAAGGAACCTAAATTATTTATTCTAGATTTTGAAATTCTATAATCAAAATTGTGAGATTTTTGGAAGAGGAAAAAAGACTTTCAGGTTGTTGGAGTAAATATGCTTGCAAAGTACACAAAAGCAAAACCATTAAGTATTCTACCACAAATCTTAACCCATATTCTGTAAACCGTAGCCCATATTTGAAATATTGACTTAACACTTCTATAGTGACTGCAATAGAATTAGTTAACAAAGACATGCCACGTGAATCAGTTTCAACCCCAGCACATACAAATGCTGCAGTCTTCTCTTTTGAGGAAGGGGCTATTAAAGTAGCTTGATCCTTTCTTTCACTCAGCACCAGTTTACTAGCGGTTGTAGGGTATGAGACCCTTGGTAGAGTTAAAGCAGTAGCAGGTGGGGGAGCCGTGAGGTTTTGCTGAGGTATGTGGGGTAAGAACTCGGCACTGCCTTTGTTGGTATCATTTGGTTCTCCTCCCACAGCCCTGGGAAACTTTGGATGTAGAAAGGCTTGGGGAGGCTGCGGCAGGATCGGGGCTGGGCCTGGGGCTTGGCACTGTTGTGCCAGGGTTTGCTGGTTGTGGTGTATTTCCAGGAGTGACATGAGCTTGGCATCTGGGCACCTGTAGTGAGGTCTCATTGGGGCCTGCCCCTGTGAGGGAACAGAAGTGAACGTGGCCATTGGGGGCTGGATTGGGGTGGGACCACGCCCACTAGAGATGCAACGCTGCATCCCAGAACAACGGAGGGGATGCGGCAACTGAGACGCCCTGGGATGACACCCATCTTTAAGATAGGGCGACCCAGAGAAATGCTCTCCCACAGTCCCTTGCTTCATTATGTTAATAACCCCAGTTACATCATCCCTTTTCTTCTCCCCAGTTCCAGAATGTTCTTCACACCCATCTACCTCATTGGTCCTCATTCCTTACTGCTCCTCCCCTGAATCCCAGTTAGTTGTTCCCCTGTAACCTGCCTTTGTACCACCCTTGGTCCCTCTCCACATTGGCCCTCAGATGCGATGCTCTGTCCCCCTTGTCCCATATGAAACCCTGGACCCTTCTTTGTTCTTGGTTCTTCTGTCCCTGGACCCCTTCAGTGTGTTGGCCAATAAACCACCACTGGAACTCTGGTGGAAGAACCTCTCCTGTCTCTTCATTCCACCAAGCTGCATTCACCATCTGGTGACGTGAGCATCTGGTGCTTGCCCAGCTATCCATCCTTCCTTGACCCTCTCGGGAAGGCGGTGGCTCTGGTAGGTTCTGCCACCCCACCACAGCACAGCCATGCTCCATGGAGCCGTGGCTCTGGGCCGGCCCACTCGCTCTCAGGAGGAGGCAGTCCTGGTGCGTGTGTGGTGGCAGGGAGTGCCAACAAGGCAGCGCAGGGTGTGGTCTGGCCCTCGGGGCGGCGCGGTGTGCCCGCCCAAAACAGCAGCACAGTCCAACCCAGCACAGCAACCTGGTGCAGACAGTGCAGGGGAGCCCCGGGGACCGTATGGCACTGCAGAATGGTCCCAGGGTGCTCAGCTGCTGTGGTGGCACAGCTCAACCTGGGATGATAGCCCACCCAGGGTGGCCAGGTGGTATTGGAATTAAATACCAGTATAACCAGATGGAATGTGCCTAGGCTTGTCTGGCTGCTTGACCAAAGGCAGCAACTGTGGTGGCTCCACCTCAGACACACTTGGCTGGCTGGATGCTGCAGCTGGGCATGTGGAATCAAGTCCAGGCATGCAGGAGCTCAGGTTTACCTCTGGCGGAGAAGCTTTAAGGCGATGGTGAAGGAAAGGAGTTGGGTTCTGCCCGGAGGGTTTCTATCCAGAGCTTTATTCCTGGCCCATGGGCCTCTGAATCCAGCAACAGCTCCAACAGAACTCCCTGAACCATGTGGTTGCTGTTCCTCTTAACCCCAGGGAGAGGGGCAGGGAAGGGGTAGGGAGCCACCAACCAGGTAAGGGGGGGGGAAGTCTCAGGGGACAAATGACACCTGGATGGCCCAATGTCCCCCAGGGCTGGATGGCATCTTTTGAACTCTGCCAATGACTCGACGCCCTTCTGGAATGCCAGGACTGACAGACAGCACTCAGCAGGGTTCAGGGTGGGGGAAAGGAGAGGTGACTGGCACCTGGGGAAGGACCGGGAAACTGAGGCAAACCATGACATCACACCCGCAACAAGGTGGTAACTCAGCGCAGCTCAGCAGCCCAGAGTGGGCGCCGTGGCTGTGTTTTCCTCTGCTCCTGGCTGAGTTGCACAGTCCAGCATGCTGCCCCCTGGGCACTGGCAGCTGCCGTGGCACAGGCAGCACACAGACTCTCTCTGCCTGCTGGCTCCCCACCACTTTCTGGGGCTGCACTGCCAGCTGTGGCACTGCCCGCACACACTGAGGAGTTGCTCTCTGCCCACTGGATCTGGCTGTCCCTCTGGGCCCCGCCACGCCCTCTGGGGCTGTTGTGTGATCTTGCACATGGTGCCCATTCAGCACCGTGCAGCGTGGCATGGCTGCTTTTCCAGCACCATTCCTCGTCACTCATCTCAATTTTTATCTGTATTATTAAATTCAATATCAGTTTCCAAGGTCTTAGGACCTTGTAACTGCACTTTTGTCGCCTTTGTAAGGCTGTGTCCATTATATATTTACCAGTCTGTGTCCATGTATGTATATTGACTGCATTCTCTTTGGTAGGTTCCAATCCCCAGTTTTTAGTCCATATTATCAGACCTAATAAAGTTTCTTGTTCATAATCTATGTCCCATTCCCTTAGAAAAATAGGTCCATACCTGCATTGCAGAATGTTTCTCCATGGAGATAGGATCCTCCCATTTTTTTCAGTGGAGTTTTTCTTCAATTTAAATTGGGTATATACAATGGAAATTTAGATCTTTTACCAGCTTTCCTCTGCAAAACAACTCTGCTTGCTGTATAATTTGGGAGGCTCTTCATGTATGCCTCTGTTTTTTTCCAGATTTCTGCTGGTTTGATGGCTCTCCACGCATGCCTTTTGATTATTCCTTCAGCTTTACCGCCGGTCTCTCCGGTGGCTCTGCTTGCACACCAGCCTGTCTCCTCCCCTTGTGCCCATGTGGGTCGGGCTGAGTCATATCACATCGGGATCACCACTTATTTCATTAGAATCCACATGTTCTGTGGGGTCAGTGGTTGGAGACTGGGATTAACACACACCTCAAAGTTCCACGTGACAGCAGCGTGTTTTATTGTTGAGAGTGTTCTTATATAGGGAGTTCAAAACTCCTGGGTCCTCAACTGCTGATTAGTCTGATCCCACACAGCCAGCTCCTGACCAGTGAGATGTCTGCAGCCCAGGATGGAACGTGATAGAAAAAGTCCCTGTGTGGATTTAAATCCATCTGTCTTAGGGCTCAGAAATGGGGGATGTGTATTCTATTCCCATCTGTCAGAGCTGGGGCAGTTCTCTGCTGTCCATGGGGCAGTTTTTTCTTTATCACTCTCCCACAGCCAATCCTCCCTCCAGGAGATCTCTGCTGTCCATGGCCACTGAGTGTCCCTGCAGGGCTGATCCAATTCCAGCATCCCATTGGGAGATGCTGCGCCCAGGGCAGGAGCCAAGCATTCCTACCTGGATCCAATCTGAGCCTGGCACAGCACAGCAGCCTTTGCCCCCTGCATTGCCAGAGGAGCAGCTTTCTGCTGCCCTGCATTGCCAGAGGGAGCCCAGGCCCATCTGCAGCAGGCCCTGGAGCTGCAGAGGAAAACTCCCCCCTTGTGCAGGATCCCTGCTGCAGCAGAGCCACAGCTGCACTGCAGGAGGGCTGAGCCCCCATGGGATGGGGCTGTGCCACCCCCCTGACACACAGGGGACAGGGCCTGCTCTCACTCTGGCAGTGGTGTGGGGTTTTTTTTTTGTTGTTTGTACTATTGCATTTGTATTTTTTAATTTTCCAACTAAAGAACTTCAATTCTATTCCAGTATCTTGCTTGAGAGCCCCTTAATTTCAAAGTTATAATAATTTGGATGGAGGGGGATTTACATTTTCCATTTCAAGGAAAGTTCCTGCCTTCCTTAGCAGATACCTGTCTGTTCAAACCAAGGACACCAACCTATCCTTGCCCACCCAGGGGCTGTAATTCTTTAGGGTGTCCCAAAGGGAGACAGAAGAAACCCCACCCTGAACATCAGATTCCTCACAGCAAAGGGCTGAGGACGCTGGTGACCCACTGTGACTGTCCCACCTCTCTGTGATTCCCTCCCACCCCTGTCTGACTCTCCCCTCTCTGTGGCTCCCCCACCCCTCTGTGACTCTGGCTGAGGGACCTGTGCAGTCCAGGCCAGTCTGAGTCCCCAGAGCCCCACAGGGACATTGTGGAGGTGAGCACGGCACCAGAGGAGAGGGCACACACAGGAAGTTTTTGTGTGGCAGTTTTGATTGCATCCCTAAATAGAGGGTTCCTGATCACTTCCATGACCTCAACTATTAGACTGAAAAATATTAAGTGGACTTTGCTCCATGTATTCTTTTCCCTTTCTACCATGATGAACCTTAGGCAAGAGTAGCCTGGAGGAGGCAGGCATCCCCTGAGCCCTGGGAAATGGTGGAGTTATTCCCTTGGGTCTGTTCTCCCCTTGCCAGGATTCAGCCCTGCCGCCTCCCGAGCAGTCCTGGCTGCTGCCTCTCTAGCTTCCCCCTTGGAATACTGCACACCTGTGATGTTTGCCATTCCCATACCCACTGTATTGGCAATTCCCCCGCATCCTGTCAGTGCTGATGAGGCAGAACTGCCAGAACAGCCCCAGCCTGAGCAGCTCTGTGGGGACAGTGGCTCTGATCCACAGCTGCTGACGGAGCCTGGCAGCTTGCAGGTGGTTTCAGAGTCTTTGGGATCGGTCTCAACCAGTGCGGGGATTTAACTTCTCTGTGTCATTTCAGACTTCCACATCTGGAAGTGAACTGGTCTGACTAGACAGGAAGCCCTTTGCCATGAGTCTAGAGCATCCAGTCCTGTGCTGGATGCATCAGCCACCATCAGGAGTGTGTCTGGTGGGCCCAGGCTGCCCCAGGATTCCCCTCCCTCCCAGGAACTCCCGTGGCTCTCCCTGGACTTGGCAGCAGCTTCCACCAGCTCTGCTCCCTGGGCACAGCTCTTGTCCCTTCCTCACTGGAACCCCAGCAGGAGCTGGGAGCAGGCTCAGCCCAAGTGTTTTGCAGCTCTCCACACTCCAGCCTGACTCCTGCCTGTGCCTGCCTGCCTTTACTGGGATACACTGGCTCAGAGGGAGTGCTCTGTGTCCTGTGGCCAGGCTGGCAGCAGAGCCCAGGGAAGGGAAGGGAAGGGAAGGGAAGGGAAGGGAAGGGAAGGGAAGGGAAGGGAAGGAAGGGAAGGGAAGAGGGAAGGGAAGGGAAGGGAAGGGAAGGGAAGGAAGGGAAGGGAAGGGAAGGGAAGGGAAGGGAAGGGAAGGGAAGGGAAGGGAAGGGAAGGGAAGGGAAGGGAAGGGAAGGGAAGGGAAGGGAAGGGAAGGGGAAGGGAAGGGAAGGAAGGGAAGGGAAGGAAGGGAAGGGAAGGGAAGGGAAGGGAAGGGAAGGGAAGGGAAGGGAAGGGAAGGGAAGGGAAGGGAAGGGAAGGGAAGGGAAGGGAAGGGAAGGGAAGGGAAGGGAAGGGAAGGGAAGGGAAGGGAAGGGAAGGGAAGGGAAGGGGCTGACTCAGGATCACAAGGTCATGAATGAAGCTCCATTTTCCTTGAAACATCCGGAGGCTGCTGATTGTGGAGCACGGAAAGGCCACTGTGTGCAGGGAGGGCTGTGGTCTGGATGTGTGCGACCTCACAGGAGTTCTTGCTGAAAGTGCTCAGAAACACTTCCCAGCAGGAACCCCAGCTCCACTGAGTCTCTGGGGAGGATCAGAACACGCCTGGTGGCGCATCACTGTGCCCCATTCCACTCCCCATTACAGTCCTTTGGGAAGCATTCCCACCTTCGAGGTGACTGAGACTATGACAGGGCTGTGGTTCAGTGTGTGAAGTACAAAACAGGCTGGGAAGGTTTTCTCATGGTTCCCATCTTGCTCCCACTGGTTCATGCCAATATTTTCACCCTCCTTGCCCTTCCCAGAACTGGGAAGTGCTCCCAGCACAGCTTCTCCTGCTTGGGAGGAGGAGAGAGGCAGAGCATCCCTGCAATGGGACCAGGATTTGGGCTCCAGTGGGGGATGCCTGGAGATGTCCAGGCCACCCAGACCCCCGGTTTTGGCAGAGGAGAAGTCTCTCTTCTGCAGCTCCCAGGAAATTTCCCCTCTGAGATTGTTCCCCTGCCCTGGGGCCAGGCTCGGTTTGGTGGAACAGTAGGACAGCCTGGCAAAGCCTTGCCCAGGGGGTTAAACCCTGCTGGGGTCTGACCTTCACTTCCTCCCACCACAGCAATCCAAAAGGATAAACCCATGAAGACAAGGCATCAAGCTGTTATTTCATGTCCATCCCTTCCCCAGGCACCAAACCTTCCCCTCTGCCCCCAGGCCTTGGCAGCTCAGAGCTTTGCTTGCACCCACACCCTCCCAGGTAACCAGAACCCCTCCCATGCTGCAGAATGTGGGCCTTGTCTCACCATCCTCCAACGTTCTGCCATGTCTGTTTGTCCTGGCAGCACCCACCTGCCTGGATCTGGCTCTCTTCTCACCAGGACTCGGACTGGCTGTGTCCTGACACCCACTGGCACTTTTCCATGGGCTCTCCAAGGGAAGGGCAGTGCTTGGACGCATCAGGAATTACCTGCTCCTCATGTCCCAGGCAGGAGGATGATGATCCATGTGGAAATCCCCAGCACCTGAGGGTTGGGGATTATTTACTGCAGTGGTTTTGGTTCGTTAATCTGAGATTTCTCTGTTAATGCACCAATTGATGAGGTGGGTTTAACACCACCCATGCACCCACTAGAACATACTCACACATTTCTTGTTGTGAGATAGGATTAGGAGGAAGGTAAAGCAGGCTCAAAACTTTAAAAGGGGATAAAGCAAAATTTATTAACAGTAACTAAAAGAAAGAAAAATAAGAATCAGAATAGAACTTTTGGAACACTTCTCTTTCCCCCTACAACCTTTTATTTCTCACTCACAATGTACAGAAACAATTCAGTCAGTTTATTACTTCTAGAATAGTCTTTCTTCAGTTCACTTAGGGAGAGGAGTCCCTCTTGTCAATTTATGGAGACCTCTCCACAAGAAAACAGTTCTCTTGTGGCTTTTAATTTCTACAAACAGTAGCTGCCAGAAAAATCTGAAATCATAAAGTCTCTCCTATCTCTCACAGCTTTTTTTACAGCTGTGTTTATGGTCCACGTCAACTTATGGGGTACTATTTTAAGGATGGGAGGAAGAGGAAAGTTCAAGAGGAAAGGTTCTCTTCATCTGTCCCCAAGATCATCTTCATCTCTGGGAACAGAGATCTTCTTCTCTCCCTGGGGGCACAGGGTCTTCATCACTCTTCTCTCTCTCTCTGTTTAAACTTCTCATGAGATCACAGCTACTTCAACATCTGCTCGGTTTAGCGTGGAGGCCTTTGCTCATATCTACAAATTGAACACTTCATCTGCTCATACTTTCAATGAGTTACAGGGAAAAAGAGTCTGATGTATCAATTACATTCTTCTCTATAGATTTATAAGAGGATTTTAGCCCCAAAATTAAGGCATCTCCTCATCCCTCCTATCAGGGACGGGACTGGCCACTGACTTTTTTTCTTCATGTTGCTCTTCTACATGTTCTCCACTCTGTCCTTTTCTCTCACTCGAGGGAGGACTGAAGGTTTGCAAGTCTTACCTGTGCACTGAAAGAGTTAACATCTCACCTGAGATCTGCAGGTCAGGTGATCCCTGCTGGGCAGTGCCCGGAGCACTCAGGGTGATGATTTTCAGGCTGCACTGGGGCTGTGTCTCAGTTCCAGCCATGGGCTGAGGGGTTTCTCCTGCCCGGCCCAGCAGGGCCAGGCCCCTCCAAGTGCGGGCCGTGGCGGAGAGGCCCAGCCCGTGGCTGCTCCCAGGGCCCAGCTCAGCCCGGGCTGTGGGTGAGAGGGCCTGGCCCAGCCCGTGGCTGCTCCCAGGGCCCGGCTCAGCCCGGGCTGTGGGGGAGAGGGCCTGGCCCAGCCCGTGGCTGCTCCCAGGGCCCAGCTCAGCCCGGACTGTGGGGGAGAGGGTCTGGCCCAGCCTGTGGCTGCTCCCAGGGCCCCACCGAGCCCGGGCCGTGGCGGAGAGGCCCAGCCCGTGGCTGCTCCCAGGCCCCGGCAGAGCCCGGGCTGTGGGGGAGAGGGCCTGGCCCAGCCTGTGGCCGCTCCCAGGGCCCGGCTCAACGCGGGCCAGGCAGCAGAACCAGACTTAATGTCAGCAAAATGTGATCAGCAGCACGGCCCAGCCCGGCCCTGCCTTGGCTGGGGGCCCCAAGGCCTCACCTGGCCACCGGGCCAGGAAAGGGGGAGAGGGGGAAGGACGTCTCTCTCCAAATGCCAGAAGGAAAAGAGAGCTTCCCCGAGGATTTTTTCATCTTTAACATCTGTATTCAGAGAGGCATGTTCAGCTTTCTCAGTGGATTAACAGATTGTCAGTTCTTAAAGCTAATTACTGATTAGTTTTTTTGTCAGACATGGAGGAAACTGCTAGCAGCTTCTCTTGTAAAGTCACTTCCGTGAATGGCTCCAATGCAAACCCAGCCCATTTACACAACACCAACAGTGCAGGAGCGAGGCTCCTCTTGTGTCCCGTGGCTCACGGTGGATTCTCTGTGGGAGGGAGCTGAACCATTTGAGTAGGGGACATGGGACAGCACATGTTCTCCCACAGGTCCTGAGTCAGGAACTCGGGGATTGGCAGAATGGGAGCAGGAAAATTCCCTTTAAGCACAGAGGAATTATTGATAATCTGGATGAGGGACTTTGTGCTGTGTCAGGTGGTTGAACAGGACCATGGGCAGAAGGAATTGGCAAAGTGCTAGGTGAGGCTCCTTGTTTGACAGGACTGGAGCCTATCCCCAGTGCAGAGGGTGCTGCCAGTTGGGCACACATGGAAAGGTGGAGGTTGGGTATTGTCACTGCAGCCACCCAAACACAGAGAGCAGGACTGCACAACATTCATGAAACCACAGCTCTTGCAGGGCTCCAGACTGGTTTGTGCATCCTGTTCCCCACCAAGGGCACCTGGGTGTCAGAGCAGGGCACAAAAGAAGGGACATGTCAGTGCCAGTCCCTCAGTGGCAAAGACTGAGAGGGAACCTTGTCCCTGCTCTCTGGGGCAGCCTCCATCACCTGGCCATGACCATGTGGGCTCTTCTGGCTCGACACCTGCACATCACTCCCACACCCTTCCCAGCTGCCCTGAACCCCTGACCGCCAGCAGCTCACCCATCCTGAAGCGTGGCTTGGCTTTCCAAGGCACCAACAATGAGGGAATCCCACTGCCCAGTGTGGCTTTCTGCCTGTGCAGTTTTGTCAGGAAAGAAAGAATAAATAAAAGTTTGCTGGGCTGGGAAATTGAACTGGCGTAAAACTGGTCTGAGTTCATTGTCCCAGTGTGCCCCAAGTCCTGGTGTCACCAGTGAATGGATGCCACCAGCCTGGGACTCACAGTTTGGGAAGCCTCCTGAGGCAGGTGGCACCATCCCTGCTGGGCTGGGCCTTGGCCAGGGAGGGGCTGTCCTGGAGCCACTGGAATTGGCTCTGCTGGATACAGGGGAAGCTTCTGGCAGCTCCTCACAGCAGCCATCCCTGTGACCCCCCGGTCCCAGAACCTGGCCATGCAAACCCAAAACACCCCTTCAGAAACCCCACATTGCTCACCAACCTGCCAGCTAGGGATATTATTATTATTATTATTATTATTATTATTATTATTATTATTATTATTATCATCATCATCATCATCTTCACTTTTTCTTATTAATTCCTACCTTTCCTTGCTGTACTTCCTGCCATGAATTTTTCCCTGTCTCTAATCTGTCACCATGTGACATTTTTATTTTAACAGCTCCTTCCCTTGACCACTAAGCTGGCGTGGACTTTCAGGCAAAATCATCTTTCTTTGGGGTGAAATTCTGACCTAATCATCCCTCATGTAAGAACTTCATGTCTTCATTCACTTTTTTTAAATTCCAATTTCCCTCCAAATTAATTCCAGTACTCATTTTGCCCAGCTTTGGGAAATGAGTCTGTTTAAAGCACGGTGTGAGTGTGTTACAGACATGAATTGGTGGGGACTGCTCTCTCGTTGCCTATATTAAAGATAATCAGGTCATGATCATGGCTCCCTAGGCAACCACTAAGTTCCAGCACGGTGATTAATTAATCTTTATCCATCATAACGAGGTCCAAAATAAATTACCCCATATTGGGTGCAGTACCTTCGCTGTTAGATAATGACCATCTCTAATGTGCAATAACGCTAATGAGGTTTGACTCCTGCCTTGGCAGGGCTGGAATTTTTCTCTCTGTGCCTCATGTGGGGGCTGCAACTGCTCCTCCTCCTGCCATAGCTTCCTGGAGGAAATCCCAACCCATTCCTAATAGGAGGAGGAAGGGGAGAAGGCAGATACCTTTCCCAGGCATTGGGGACTTCAGGGGGGCCCTGTGTACCTTTGGTATGCCAAGTATGCCGAGGTGGGATCCAGACTTGGCTCCTCCCAAAGCTTTGCCTGGATTTTCCAAGTCTCTGGTCTGTATTTTCCTGCCACTCATGGCCAGGAGAAAGATGACATCCAGTGTGGGGAATGCTGATATTTTCT
The DNA here is from genome assembly GCA_039654755.1 of Calcarius lapponicus. Taxonomy (NCBI): domain Eukaryota; kingdom Metazoa; phylum Chordata; class Aves; order Passeriformes; family Fringillidae; genus Calcarius; species Calcarius lapponicus. The sequence continues at coordinate 13,918,886 of CM077478.1, read as the reverse complement.
TTGCTGGAGAAAGGGGTAATGGAGCTGCTGGCAGAGAGTGAAGATTCAGAGACCTCCAAGGAGAACTGGAAAAGGTTGCCAAGGGAAGATGTGGCTGTCCCTGGATCCATGGAAGTATTCCAAGACCAGGTTGGATGGAGCTTGGAGTACCCTGGGACAGTGGGAGGTGTCCCTGCCATGGCAGGGGTGGCTCTGGATGGGCTTTGAAGTCCCTTCCAACCCAAACCCATTCCATGATTTTGTGATTCTATGAAGAGTGGACAGCAGTCCAGGCCAATAAATCAGAATTCTCTTGGCTGCTTCAGTCCTTCCCATGCCCTCTCAAGGGTTTCTGCTTCCCACAGATTTCTCCTGATGGATTAACTGGGATCTGAGCATACAAAGAAGACCATGTCACATCCCAGAGCGGGACTTGTGGAGCTCCAAGCACAAAAAATTTTGACATGTTTATTCCCAGGGCATTGACCACAATCAGCCTCTGGGAAAAAATTGGGAAATCCTTGGAGAAGAAGGGCACTGCTGATCTCCTCTGCACCTGCAGGGACCTGTGTGTTGTCCTTAGAGCAGACAAAGGCCTGGTCCCTATAAGGGGATTGTCTTCACTATTTTTTTTCTTCATATTCTTCAGGAGGGAAACAAGGCCGTGGAGGCTGGGATGGACTTGAACTCCAGGTGCTTGGCTATATTGCAGTAATACTCTGCTTTTCTGGGGCCTGGGATCACCATATTTGTCCCAGGTCAGGCATGAACCTTTGACATGGGAGTTATGAATTAATGGGGTCAATCCAAGGTGGCTTCCTGAAGGCTCTGCCTTCCCCTTGGACTTCTTCCTCCCCTGGAAGTAAGCACGGGAGAGGCTACAGGAAAAAATGTTTTGCAATCATTACTCAGAGCAGGGTTGAGAGCTCAGGGTGCCCCTTGACCTCAGGGGTCCCAAAATCTTGGGTCAGGAGTTCCACTGCTTTCCTTTCCCCTCTGGTTTTCCATCCTGTGAGGAGATTTGTGCACCAAGGACACCAGCCCAGCCTGTGGCATTCCAAGGGACCCTGGGATGCTCACACAGCCTGATTCCCAGGAGAACAATCCTCCTGTCCTGGCAGCCAGGCCGGGGCGACATAGCAGGGACAGGAACCTGGGGGACACAGGGATGAGGTTTTTGTCTGTCCAGGGCTGCTCTGGGAGAAAGTGGAAGGACTTGGTTCAAAAGGCATGGAATGCAGCTCTCTGCGAGCTCAGGTCTGGGAATTCCCAGGCGTTCCCAGACCCAGGTAACTTGATCTGGTGGCCATGCATCTCCTAGCATTTCCAATGGCTCTTGGTCCTTTTTCAGTTCTGTCCCCCTCCTCTTCCTCCTCTTTCTTGTCCCATTCTGTCCCACCTCCTCTTCTCTGTCCTCCCTCTCTGCTACAGCCCTGCAACACTTCCCAAACTCCCTTGGCTGCTAAAATCCTTCCCATGCCCTCTCCATGCCTTTGCTTCCCACACACTTCTCCTGATGGATTAACTGGGTTCTGAGCACCAGTGGGTAGAGAAGGCACTGTCACATCCCAGAGTGGCACTTGTGGAATTCTCCTGGCAATGAGAGTCAATGTCGGCTTTAAAGAGGAATTTGGGCAGGGGGGGAGGGAATTTGGAGCCTATTAAGCCTTCCCTTGTAACAGCATCTCTTACTGACTTTTCTTTAGCCACAGAAGCCCTTAATAGAGCGAGGCCCCTTGTCTGAAGGCTCTGTGACGTTATTACAGAAAGCAATAACTGTGCTTTTGGGGCAGGAGGAATAAATCAATGCAATGATAACAGGCTGAGGTGCTGCCACTGCTGGAATTTGATTCTGCTTTCTATGAGGCAAAACAAGGCTCAAATCACGTTAACATGGCCCGAAAGAGCAGCAAAGCAGAAAATCTGTCTCTGGTGAGAGATCAAATGGCAAGTCAGTGTTGGAGGAACAGCTTCAGTACATCCAGTGAGCTGTTCTCAAGGACCTGGCAAAGGGACATCACCCAGGAACCTGCTTAACCCTTCCAGGGCCTCATCCATACCCCAAAGGATGCAGCTACACCCAGCAAAGCCAGGATCCTGTGCAAGGAGGGAAATAAGGAAAGGGAAAAGAGGGACAGGGCAGGGAAAGAAAAGCCAAAGAAGCAAGAGGAGCTGTACAAGGCTCTGTTCCCATCAGCTTCAAGCCTTGGTTCAGCTGGGCAGGGTGAGCACTGAACTCCTCACTTCTGCCAAGGTTCCTCAGGAGCTGGGGGAGGAAAGGGTGGATTCCTCATCCCAGCAGTGCAAGGTCAAAAACAGGGATAAAGCCTCACAGTCCATGATTGTCTTGAGGGATCATTTTGTTACATCTCTTTTTAGAGTCACAGAATCACAGAATATCCTGAGCTGGAAGGATCCAGGACCATCCCCAGGATCCTCCAGCCCAGCTCCTGTCCCTGCCCAGACCCCCAACAATCCCCCCTGTCCATCCCTGGCAGTGCTGTCCAAAGGCTCCTGGAGCTCTGGCAGCCTCGGGGCCGTGCCCATTCCCTGGGGAGCCTGGGCAGTGCCAGCACCCTCTGGGGGAAGAGCCTTGCCCTGAGCTCCCACCTAAGGACCCTGAAATCAGCCAACAGATTTTCTCCAGCAATTCAGGCCTGCCCAGGCCAGGTGTCCATTTGTTTCCTCTTTGGCTTTCTTGGATTGCTCTCTGTGCACTCCGAGGAGAGCTCTGTTAGACCTTGGACAGCTCAGGTCTTCACCCAGCTTCCCATTCCCAGGAAGATCCTGGCTTTGTCCTGAGGGGTTACTGTAAACCTGCAGAGAGGGGTTGGCCTTGGAGCCAAGCGATGCTCCACACTGGATGCCTGGCTGAGGGTGACATTCACTGCAGGGCAATGCCCTTGGATATTAAGGAATATCAGGATTAAAATATCCTGTCCCTTATTCTTCTCCTCACCTGTAAATGTTTACATGAGCACTTGTGATGCCTTGAGAGGCCACCTGGAACAGAGGCTGAGCAGAGTAAAAGGAATAAAGTCAAGATTTATTAAGAGGCCTTCAAAGGATGCACCTTGGGCAATACAAGAGCCTGGCCATGGGTACACCCAAGATGGACCCAAGATGGACTCAGAGTCACAACTCACACTTTGATAAGTTTTGGTCCATTTCAATATTGGGGTTCATTGTCCAATTCCAGCTCCAGGTGATGCAGTCCCACCCTCCCAGGTTGCTCTCCTCCATTCCCTGTTGTTTGCACTTCTTGGGCCTGAAGCTGCAGCGGTGTCCTTGGTTCTGGGCTGAAAAAGGATTGTTCTGTATGACTGAGCTGTGAGGAGAACTTGCTGGCATTTTATATGAAGTTCAGAGTTACAGACTAATGCAGGACAGAATCTGAAAAATCTAAATCTAGAACATAAGGGATCACTTGGAGCTCTCCTCCAAGCAGAGGGAGTAAGAGCCAGCCCATCCAGAGCCTGGACAAAGATTCCTCTACCAGGAGTGTCCCAGCACTGATCATTCCATGAAGGACACTCTCTACAGTCCAATTAGAGCCTGGTTTTGGCAGGACCAGCACCTAGTGGACACTGGTATAGTTGGCAGTGTAGGAAGTTGGCTGGGATAGATCAGGGATGGCCAGGAATGGCTCCCCAGGACAGGCTCTGAGTCCGTTTCTGAGTCTGCAGCAGCTTGAACACAAATTGAATTTTAATGAATAAAAGAAAGCGGGGAGGAGGAGGCAGTGGGGGAGAGGGAAGGGCTGGGAGCTCTGGGAGTTCAGCTCTGAGGAGTGCCCCCCCCAGCTCTTCCTGATCCCCATCCCTGGGTGAGGAATCCCACAGGAAAGGGATGATTCTGCTGTCAGTCCTGCCCCAGGATCATTTTACACATTCCTGCGGTTCCCTACATTCTACATTCTGCTTTTCCACACCTGCCCTGCTGCCCAGGGCAAACACCAGGCTCTCCTCTCCTCTCCTCTCCTCTCCTCTCCTCTCCTCTCCTCTCCTCTCCTCTCCTCTCCTCTCCTCTCCTCTCCTCTCCTCTCCTCTCCTCTCCTCTCCTCTCCTCTCCTCTCCTCTCCTCTCCTGTCCATGAGAAGCAGGGAAGCTCCTGGGAGCAGCTCAGCTGCATTTCTTCAGACATCTCCCATAGCAGAGGCCTCCCTGTGCCCTGGAAGTGCCAGTTTCTCTCTATCAGCTGCAAAGACAGCCAAGACATCGAGCTCTGGGGAGCAGGAGAAGTTGGGATGCATCTACTCACACACAGCTCTGTTTGCACAGACAAAACCCAAACAATTATTTCCACTTTTAAACATGTCAGGCTCTGGAGGCAAATCTGGGGAGAGCTGAGCAAAAGGAGTTGTTGGATCTCCTGGAAGATGCTGGTTTCAAAGCCAACAGCTTGTGCAGGGTTACACACCAAGGGGACATGGAGCAGGAGAATTGTCCTTCTCCAGCAGCAGCAGAGCTGCAGCAGCCTCAGCAGAAAGCTGAACACACACTCAAATCAGGTTTTGGGTGCTGAACACACACTAAAATCAGGTTCTGGGGACTGAACATTCTTTCATCAGGTTTTGGGCTGACTATACACAGGATTGCTGGAGGTTTTCCATTCTACTTCTCCCACTGTTTGGAAGAGCCTTCCTCCTCAGGGTAATCGTGGCAGAAGGAGACAGAATCTGTGGTGAGGACAACCATCTGGGCTCGAGTGCCTGTCCTGGAGCATCTCTGAGCCCAGGGCCTCCTGTGGGGTCTGCCTGTGCTGGGACAGGGATGGGAGAGCAGCCCTCCCCCAGGGGTTAAGCGCCCGGCTCAGGGGATGAGTTCAGTTACTCCACATCATCTGAGCCTCTCTAATGAAAGCTCCTCTCCCCGTTTGAGGTAATCTGCCTTTGATCAAACCCTCTTCTCCTCTGATGAGAGCACAGCACAGTAATCAAGGAGCTAATCTGAGCCAGAGCAGGCTCCCAGAGCCCTCATCACCCTCATCACCCTCACCCAGCAGCTTCCTCGCCTCCCTCTCCTCCCTGGTCCGTGCCAGGAATCCTCCTGGACCCTGCCCCTGGATCCTGCTCCAGCCCCACGTGGCAAAACCCCTGGGAGGGCCCTGCAGGGCCTGGGCTCCCAAAACAGGGAGCACAGAGTGCCTGCCCACACCTTTGCTCGAGTGAACTCTCTCCAAAGACCAAAGGGGCTTTTAAACTCAAAACCCAGCTTTATTAGGACATAAACTTGAAAAACCACATTTCTGGGAGAGGAGGAACTCAGTGACCAGGCTAGATGGAATAGAAATAAAAAAGCTTGTAAACAGCTCTTTTCCTTCCCCCTGTGTCCCCATGGCTGAGTCTTTGCCCCTGGTTTGGTCTAGTCAGTGGCTCTCTGAGTTGTAACAGATCCTTTCTTATCCTCATCCTGTCCCTGGCACGTCTTTCCCTTTCCGTCACCCCACCCAAACCCTCATCCCAGCTGGCAAAATGCCATCCCACTGCATGGAAAATGCACCGTGCAGGACCAGGAGGGCACCTTGGCCAGAACAAGATGCACCCTGGCTGCTCTGCTGCTGCTAGAAATTACAGCTGAGACAGGAATCTCCTTTGCTTTTCCATCCTTCCTCCCTCGAAGGAAGGACAGAAGCAATTTTGTGGGGAATAAACCTGGGAACACACCAGGAGGCTCTGTCCCTGACTTGCTCCTTGCTGTGATCCAGACATGATGCCCAGGCCATGGGGTTTTATCCACCCCTCCCTGGAGTGGGTTCTTGGTGTGGCAGAGCTCGTCACAAACGCTGAGCAGCACTTCAGGTGATGAAGGAGATGCTTTGCTCCCAGCAGGATCCACATGCACTCGTTATCCCCATGCTCCCTCCTCGGGTGAGCACTTCCCACTGAAGAGGCAGAACTGTGGGACTTGAAAATGCAAATTCAGGCCTGAACATCCAAGGAGAAACATGGAAGCAAACACTCCAATGGCTGCAAGGCTCCTCCCACAGAGAAAGAGGCACCTGAGCCTCCTCAAGCACCTGAACCAAGGGTTTTGCTCTGCTCAGCAAGAGCTGCAGCCCTGGGAGCAGCACTGGCCTCATGCAGAGTGCCAAGTGCTGGTTTGCTAAAAATGGAACATCTTCACCCATTTCCAGAGATGGGGAATCCAGGAGTGCATTTCAGGGCTGCATTCCCAAGCAATGAAGCTCAGTTTCACAGCAGGGCTGCCACAGAGGCACAGAGCTCTGCTCCCCTGGCTCCAAAGCCTCTGGGGGTTGCAGTGCTGAACTCTGTGACAAGGTAGAATTTCCACCAGAGCCTCTGGCCTGGTTTTCTGCACACTGGAGGAGCCCCATGTCTGTCCCACAAGGGTGGGAACACAAATCCCTTCTCCAGCAGCAGGAAATGAGAAGAGTGGCCAATGTCTGTCTTGCATTTAAGCATCATTTTTCAGCTGGATTTCTCTTGCTCTTCCCACTGGGGGCTTCATCCTGCTTTGTTCTTCCTCAGGAGTGCTGGGCACAAGGAGCATCTCTGAGTGCCTGGTGTCCCACCGGGGTTCTGATTTCCTTTGGGAAGAGCAGCCTGCACCCCACATCCTCCTGGCACAGCTTCTCCTCGCTCATTATCCCTGCTGGAGCTCAGGTGGGCACAGGGCCCCAGGAGCCCAGCTCTGCTGGGAGCTGTGCTGTGACCCTGCCACAGGATCCAGGCTGGCAGCTCAGGCTGGGGACACTCAGTGGGACACTCACAGCAAAACCTCTGCAAATGCAGCCAGGCTACAGCACCTGGCTCCTGCTGGGGCTCTGCAGGGCTGGGCAGCTCTGGATCTTGGGAATGTTGCTGGGCAGCATCTGGAAGGTCTGGTTGATGGTCCAGTTGAAGATGTCCCTGTTTACTGCAGGGGTTGGACTAGATGGCCTTTAAAGATCCTTTTCAACCCAAACTATTCCATGAAATCTCAGAACATCTCACTGCAAAATTCAGGGATTAAACCCACTCTGTGGATTTAACCTTTGTAGTATTTATTTTGTTCTCTTCTTTCCAAGGGGAAGTTTCTCTGAGGAATCTTTTCCCAGCCCAGTGCTACCTGTTATCTCTTATTGATCTGAAACAGAAACATGACAATAAAAAAGGTAATTTCTGGTAAAACCCACGGAGCAGGAAATGAACTGCTGCACACCACCAGTGAATCGTGGCAGCTGAGCCTGAGCCCTGTGCCTGGGGACCCCATTGTCACCATTGGTGGGGCTGAGTAGCACAAAGCAGAGCTGCCCTGGCAGCCCAGCAGCTGTGGAAAGGGACTCACAGCCCTGGGGCACCTGCAAACCTGGGTCACCAATTCTGCAAGCACTGGATTCAAAACATGCTGGGCTCAGGAAAGTCACTGACTCACGGAATCCATGGAATGGTTTGGGTCGGAAGGATGTTAAAGCTCATCCAGAGCCACCCCTGCCATGGCAGGGACACCTCCCACTGTCCCACGCTGCTCCAAGCCCCAGTGTCCAGCCTGGCCTTGGGCACTGACAGTGGGACACTTCCCCTCCCTTCTGTACAGGGGCCAGCAATAATTCCAGAGAAAATGACATTCATGGCTGAAGACTTCCCTTGTGAATCTCCTCTCTTAGAAGAATCAGAAAGAAGTGGCCAAAGTTTGGAGCCTCTCTCTCCAGCCCTCCCCAGCCCAGCTGCCCAGGTGTGGGGCTGGCTGAGCCATGCTTTGCTTGCCCAGCCCCTCAGCACTGTCACCCTGGGAAGAATGGGGACAATTCCTCATGGACACACTATTTCCAACAAGAGAAATCCTTGGCAATGTGAGTAATGTGTTCTACACCAAGCAAGGGCCATGGAGCCTCAGTCCATCCCAGGAAATCTGAGTGCTGGGGCAGGGGATGTGGGAATTGTGCTGAAAAAATCAGAATTCTCCACAAATGGCCAGAATCTACCAGATTGTTTGTGTCATTCTCTGCCTGGATGGAGGGAGCAGGTGAAGAACTCCCTGGCTTGTGCTCCCCCAGGACAGAGCAGCTCTGCTGGGCAGGGTGGCAGCACCTCCAGGGCCCTGCCCACAGCCTGGGATCAAAGCCCCCATGGAGCTCATAAATCAAAGGTTTTCTTGCACAGGGAAAGAGAAAGAGCTGAGCTGAGACTGCAGCCACATCCCAGTGGGACTTCAGCTCCTCCCTGTGAGAGGGCACAGCCTGGCTGCTCCTCCTCTGCTCCTCACACACGAGTTGTGGCAGGGATGCCCTGTGGTGCTGGGGCATCCCTGCTAAAGCTTTCCAGAGGCTTGGACCCCTCCAGGCTCTTCAGGGGGCACTTGAGAGCCTCATCCTTGGGGCCCAAGAGCCTTGTGGCACCTCCAGGACATGGCAGTGGTTGAGGTTGGAATCAGAGGACATGGGACAGCCCCAGACTAAAGCTCTGGAGCAATAATGGGGGCAAAACCACAGCTTTGGGAGCCTTGAACAAAGGGTTCCACTGGGATCATATTCAGGTCTGTCTGCCTGGAATAGCCAGCTGAGCATCTCCTCTGAAAGGATGCCAAGGACACAGCACAGGCTGCTCCGTCTTTGCCCCTCAGGGCTGTCAGAGCAAACCCAGGAGATTCCATCATCCCTGCACAGCCCCACTTTTGGACAGAGGCTGAAGCAGGAGCACAGGGAGGTGCTGACACTGGAGAAAGGCCTGGGTTTGCTGGATCTGGTGTGAGAACCACAAAAAGCTCCAAAAATAAGAGTTTGTGCAGCGAGGCCTGGATGCAGGGAATGCTTTAAAATGCAAAACTGGAGCAAAACGCTGCCAACTTCAGGATGCAGCTCAGAACTGGATGCTGAGGGGTTCCAAAGGGATCTCACCTGCACACACACCTGCATTTATCAGCTGTGGTTGAGAAGAGGAGGAAAACCCCATCCCAGCCTCACTCCCCAGCGGCCCATCACCTGAGGAGTGCTGCACTGACTGCAGCTCCATGGGGGATTTTCCTGGTGGATCCTGAAGGCTGGGGAAGGCAAAGGTGTGGCCGATGCTGGAGCCCCAACTGTGGAGTTATGAGAGCAAATCTAAGGGTGGGAATGTCTCTGCCAAGGATTTAAGCTTTTGCAATAATGCTGCATGTTTGATTTGGAGGGTTCATCCCAAAATCACAGGGAAAAGAAGGTATTTAGAACAACAGGGGCAAAGTCCCCTGAAAAAGGGCTCCAAAAGGACCTGCACCCAGGCTTAGGAGCAGCATTAAAATTCGTGAAAAGAAGATGTGATTCTGCTGGCAATTATTGTCCAAAGAGTGCAATTTAAAGATTCTGGCTGGAATGAGAAATAAAATCTGGAGCGATAACAGAATGAAAAGGCGGACTATCACACACCTCACCCGGACAGCCAGGCACCAAGGATCAATCAGATTTCAGCCCTGCACACAAAGGAAGCAAGCTCTGCCTTTTATCAGCTCGGGCAGTGAGAAAAAGGCCTCAGGCAAAATCCATTGTACAAGGGAAGTCCAGAGGGCTCCAGGGAATCAGGGAAGCAGCAGCTGATCCCAGGAGAAGGCCAAGCAGGATGGGACCCTGCAAACCCACAGGATGAGAGGAAAGGGCCTCAAGCTGGGGCCAGGGGAGGCTCAGGTTGGACATCAGCAGGAATTTCCCCATGGAAAGGGTGCTCAGGCCCTGGCAGGGGCTGCCCAGGCAGGTTTGGAGTGCCCATCCCTGCAGGTGCCCAGGGAAGGGCTGGATGTGGCACACAGAGCAAGGTGGGGATTGGGCACAGCTTGGACTCAGTGACCTTGGAGGCTTTTCCAATCTCTCTGATTCTATGGAATGCTCTGCAAGCTCCTCTGTAGCAAGTGGAATGTGAACGCTGTGTGCTCAGGATTTGGGCTGGGAAACTGAGAAAACTCCATGAGAGGCAAGGGGAGCCCAGCCATGAGCAAGGGCAGGGCAGGGCAGCCCCATGTGCAGAGGCACATCTGGAAGAGCTGTGCTGCTGCAGTGCCCTGTGTGTGCACAGAGTGCCGGGAGGTGCAGCTGGGCTCATTCCGGACCCAAACTACCCAAAACCACCTGCAATGTCCAAAGAGCTCCCTAGAGCCTCACTGCTCTGCCCCAGCTCTGCAGGGCTGCTCTGGGACCAGTCCCAGGGGCCACACACAGCTGGACACCAGAAGAAGGCAGGAATGGGTTTGTTCCATGTCCCAGTCAGTGGCAGGCAGCTTCTCATAAATTTGGCCTTCATGGGAAGCTCAAACTACTCAAGTGCCTGTAGCCACAGAGTGGAGGAGCCCCTCAGTGCCGCCCCTTGTTGGACACGCCTTGGGCTGGCAGGACTGAGCACTCGCTCAGTGCATCCAGCACTGCTGTCCAAAATTTGGGCAAAAGCTCCATCCTGATACACCAAAGCCTTGTGGGTCTAAAGAAGACTTCTCATGGAATCAATCAGGTTGTGAAAGCCCTCTGAGGTCATGGAGTCCAACCATGAACCCATCATTAATCCATGTCCCCAAGTGCCACATCCCCACAGCTGCCAAGCCCCTCCAGGGATGGGGACTCCAGCCCTGCCCTGCAGGTTTGATGGCTGACTCTCCCAGGCTCCTTCCAAGGGAAGTTTGCTCCTCTGCAGCAGGGTCTGAATCCTCTTTCTACCTGGTTCGACCCCATTGCCATAACACAGACCCCACCACCCCTCCAGAATCGTGGGAAGATGTAAATTCCCCCACAAACCCCAGTGGATGGATGCAAGCACAAAGCAGCACCAACCCTCCAGGGAGCCGTCATTGCACAGGCTCAGCTCTGTGTCTGAATGAAGCACAGCACAAGGACAGGCCCCCACCCCAGGGGAGTGAAATGCAGAGATTAGCCCGGGTCTGGCAGTTCATGGTCACCCGGGGGTCCCTCCCCTGCTGGCCCAGGCCAGGGGTGAACAGCCACACCCAGACTTTCTGCTGCTGCTGCCCGAGATGCTGACACAGCCCCAGGAGCAGATGAAAGGGCACCGAGCCTCGCCCGGAGAGGCTGCTGATCCACGGGCAGGAACAGCCCAGGAAAGGACACAGAAGGGACAGGGCAGTCTGGGAGGCAGGGATGTGTGTGAGCAGCGTGACCCTGCCAGGAACAGGGATGTGTGTGAGCAGTGTGACCCTCACAGGCACAGGGATGTGTGTGAGCAGTGTGACCCTCACAGGACAGGGATGTGTGTGAGCAGTGTGACCCTGCCAGGAACAGGGATGTGTGTGAGCAGTGTGACCCTGCCAGAACAGGGATGTGTGTGAGCAGTGTGACCCTCACAGGAACAGGGATGTGTGTGAGCAGTGTGACCCTCACAGGAACAGGGATGTGTGTGAGCAGTGTGACCCTCACAGGAACAGGGATGTGTGTGAGCAGTGTGACCCTGCCAGAACAGGGATGTGTGTGAGCAGTGTGACCCTCACAGGACAGGGATGTGTGTGAGCAGTGTGACCCTGCCAGAACAGGGATGTGTGTGAGCAGTGTGACCCTGCCAGAACAGGGATGTGTGTGAGCAGTGTGACCCTAACAGGGCAGGGATGTGTGTGAGCAGTGTGACCCTGCCAGAACAGGGATGTGTGTGAGCAGTGTGACCCTGCCAGGAACAGGGATGTGTGTGAGCAGTGTGACCCTGCCAGAACAGGGATGTGTGTGAGCAGTGTGACCCTCACAGAGCAGGGATGTGTGTGAGCAGTGTGACCCTCACAGGGCAGGGATGTGTGTGAGCAGTGTGACCCTCACAGGGCAGGGATGTGTGTGAGCAGTGTGACCCTCACAGGGACTGGGATGTGTGTGAGCAGTGTGACCCTCACAGGACAGGGATGTGTGTGAGCAGTGTGACCCTCACAGGAACAGGGATGTGTGTGAGCAGTGTGACCCTCACAGGACAGGGATGTGTGTGAGCAGTGTGACCCTCACAGGCACAGGGATGTGTGTGAGCAGTGTGACCCTGCCAGGGCTGGGATGTGTGTGAGCAGTGTGACCCTGCCAGGGCTGGGATGTGTGTGAGCAGTGTGACCCTGCCAGGAACAGGGATGTGTGTGAGCAGTGTGACCCTCACAGGGCAGGGATGTGTGTGAGCAGTGTGACCCTCACAGGAACAGGGATGTGTGTGAGCAGTGTGACCCTCACAGGGCAGGGATGTGTGTGAGCAGTGTGACCCTCACAGGACAGGGATGTGTGTGAGCAGTGTGACCCTGCCAGGGCTGGGATGTGTGTGAGCAGTGTGACCCTCACAGGGAGCCTGAGAGGGGCCCATGGCATGAAGGGACCCAACACATGAAGGGACCCAGCCCCAAGTGTCTCCTCCCTTGCCCAGAGCAGAGGATGGGCACTCACCAGGGAACAGCCCCTTGGCATCACCTTTTCCCATCTGCACTGGTTCTCCAAGGAAGTGCTAAAGGAGAATTTTTTGCTTTTCTCAGTGTGTCACCATCATATTTTCTTGAAAAATCCTTATGCCAGGATTCTACTCCTGGGAGGCTGAGAAGCCTCAGAGAAAAGAGAAAAGCAATATTATCTCTTTTGCTTCTCCTGTGTTTTGCTGCTTTGGAATGTGGTTGAAGATTGTTTATCCACATGAGTTGTTTTTACTTAATGACCAATCACAGCCAGCTGTGTCAGACTCTGAGGAGTCAGTCAAGAGTTTTTCACTAGTACCTTGTTAAGCCTTCTGTCTGTATCCTTACCTTATTCTTTAGTATAGTTTAGTATAGCATTCTTTAATATAACATCATAAAATAATAAATTAGCCCTCTATGAACATGGAGTCAGATTCATCAATTCCTCCTTCATCCTGGGGACCCAGCAAATACTACATCTGTGTATTATTATTATTATTTTTACTACTACTACTACTACTACTTCTACTGATCAGCTGGTTCAGAAGGAGGTGCTGCATGGAAACAGTGAAGTTCAGGCTCTCTGCTGTAAATATTTTCCTTTCTGGAATGTGCCCTTCCAGTAGAGCCACTGGCAAGGGCTTTCCCTCTCTGTGCACGTGACTGAATCCCTCACAGAGCTCACCGAGAGAGGAGTGTGTGGAGATGATGGAAACAGTCACACATGGACACAGACATCTCCTCAGGGCTTCCCTCCATGCAAACTGGTCCACAAAAATAACTGATTATATTTGTAATAAATAATTTACTGAAAATTTGCAATAAATTTCAGAATCTCCACTGACCATGCTGCTCACTCAGAATCCTCTGGGGTCGGTATTTCCATCAGAACAGTCTCAAAAAACAATGGCAACCCATTTAAAGCAGAAGGAGCTTCTGGTGGGGCACCCTGAGGGGTCATTTTTCAACTGAAAGCAACAGCATTTAAAATTTTTGGTTTGTTTTGTTGAACCTGAAACCATAAATGCTTTTACAGTTTGGTAAACCTCCTTTTCTGAGCTCCTGTGAGCACATGAGGCTGCTTGGGTGGTTTTAGGGCTTCAGTGAGGCTCCTGAGAGGAGCAGACTCCCACAGGGCATTAAATCCCCCCTGAGAATTCCTGGCCAGAGTGGGACCCTTGCAGCCCTGGGGCTCCTCAGTACACCCTGGTGGGTGGGTGGGAGAGGAGAGCCTTGCCCTGGTGGAGTGTGAAGGGCTGGGACCAGCTCCACCCCCTTTCTGGAGAACTGGGCTGGTTCCAGGGATGTGAGACCCTGAAGAGAGCTTCCAGCAGCTGCAGCTCTGCTCAGATCCAGCACATCCCAACTTCCTACAAATTACAGTTTCACAGCTCTGGGAATTCTCCTCCTCCTCCTCCTCCTGAGCAAATCTCAACCAAATGAGCCCCTGGGCTGCAGGAATCCTGCCTGGAAAGGGAGGAGGCAGCCTGGAAATGCCTGCCCAGGAGCAGGGTCCAAGGGGGGAGCTCAGGGAGCCCCTCGGCAGGACAGAGTGAGTGGGACACCTGGGAGCCCAGGGCTCTACACTCCCCTGTGCAAAGAGGCCTGGCTCTAAAATCAAGCTTTAAAAGCCTAATGGCCAGACTTAGGGCCACAGGGAAATGGGCAGCAGGACAGGAGTCCTTGGCCAACCAGTGATCCCTGCAAGAGTGGATTTTCCCTCTGAGAAATGCAGAAATCTGCCCCTTAGGGAAGAGGCAAAAATCCCACTGTGGGCTCTGCATTCCCTGATCCCTTTGCTTCCTGCAGCACCTCCCAGCTTTAGTCTTTTTGATTCAGAAGCCTCAAACCAAGGAGTGTCTGGGGATTAATTTTTAGCTTGATTTCCTTCTTCTCTCCATGCCCAGGCTCAATTCTCTCACTAGCTCAGTGACCTGCAGAAATCTTGTGCTGAAGATGCTCCAGTCGAAGTTAATATCACAAATGAACCCAGCCCTGACAGCATCTTTTCAGAGCCTGACTCTGGGCAAAATGAGCAAACAATTCATGAGGAGGAGCCCCACAGAGCCAGGCTGAGCACAGACCCTTCAGCAGCCCCGTGCCAGCCAGGCCTGGCATTTCTTACAGGATAAATAGGAGACAAATTTCCTACAGGCCAATAAAATGCTCTGTGTTTTCCCACTGCAGCCAGGTATCCAAAGGCCTTGTCCCAGCACAAAGCAGACTCCAGGGAGCACAGCTGCAGTGCTGCCTTGAAGGAGTGGTGGCTGAAGGAAATGCTACAGGCCCAGGAGAAACTCTCACTGTTCCTCTTGCTCTTCTGTTACCTGAGTGCTGGAGCAGCTGCCAGAGCACCCAGGGCCATTTCAGCCAGAAATTCTTTCACTGAGGACAGACTTGAACATAAAAAACTCTAAAATATCCTTACTAGGTCTGTAAAGGGCTTTTTAGCCCCCAGATTCCTTCTCTCCTCTCTTTGTGCTGGCACTGAGGGCAGTGGGCCCTAAGCTTAGATCAGAGCTGTCTCCTGCTCTGATCTCCAAGCTGCTGTACTTGGGATCTTGGCTCTTTCTTTAAAGGATAGTCAGGACCAGGCAAAGGAGCCTTGAAGGAGCAGTTCCTCCTCATCTGAGGGTAATGCTCCCCTGAAATGAGCCTCTCCCTGGTTTTCAGGCAGATTCTCCACAGTGTTCTCATACAGCCACTGCACACTGCGAGGCTCAGAGGCTCCTGCTCAGCTTCCTGCCTCCCTTCCTTCTTTCCCTCTGCAGTCTCCTGCTCTGGGACTCTTCCAGAGCATCCTCACCCTGTGACACCAAGGCCCAGCTGGGCCTCTCCAGCTGCTCAGCCTGGGCTGAGCATCCAGGGTGCATTCCCCATCAGGAACCAGAAACACGAGCCAAGAACAGCTGGAAAAGGGAATCCCTGTAGGAGTGCAGCCCAGCAGCCACAAGGGTCACTGCTGGGGACAGAGGGCAGGGCCAGGCTGCCCCAGTGCCCCAAGCCTGCCCATGGTCCCCTCCACTCGCTGCAGTGGCCCCTGCAGCGGCTGGGCTGGGCTGGCTTTGAAGAAAATTCGGATCCCATGTGGTGTTGTGTGGTCCCCAGGATGAGGTGAGAGATGAGAATTTGACTCCAAGTTCTCAGAAGGCTGATATTATATTAATTATATTATATTATATTATTATATTATATCAAATAATATCATATCGTATGATATTATTATAAGAAATTATATACTAAAACTATACTAAGCTATAGAGAAAGGAGACATCAGAAGGCTTAACAAGAATGAACCCATGACAGACCCAGAGAGTCCAACAGAGCTGGCTGTGATTGGTCATTAAATTAAAACAATTCACATGCTGGGTAAACAATTCTCCAAGTTACATTCCAAAGCAGCAAAACAAGGAGAAGCTGAGGCTTCTCATCTTGCCAGGAGAAGAAATCCTGGTGAAGGGATTTTTCATAAAACATCACTGTGACAATCCCAAGATCCAAGTCTGGATCTCTGTGCACTCCCACAGCCAAGTTTCTCTGTGTCCTTGCTCCCACCAAGAACCCAGCAGAGTGGGACAGGCAGGGAAAGAGCAGGTCATGGAGAACCTGTGGAAAAGTGCTCCCAGAGATGGGTCCTCCTGTGGCAGAGCTGACCCCAGATGGTCACCAGCTCCCCTAATCAGTCCATCAGGAATTAGCCAGGAGCAAGCTCCTCCTCAGCCTAAAGGGTTGTTATTACAATCTGTGGGGTGGCTGGTACCTTGGTAATTTTGAAATTGCTTCAGAAGCTCGGGTGTGATTACTGAGCAGTGGCAGGGAGAGGAAATGATGGGACATTGCCCTTGTTTGAATACGTTTGGATAAGATTTTATCCGCGTGTGCTGTGGAGGGGTGCAAGGGCAACAGGAATTAAAACGCAGACACAGATGTGGTGAGCAGGAACAGGAGCAGCTGGTGTGTGGTCAGTGCTTCCAGGTGTGCTGGCCCACAGCAGCAGGGCTGGGATGGACAAGCACTGGGAATACTTGATGTGGAACTGGTCTGGGCAGGCCAGCTCTGCCTGCTACATGCAGATATTTCCCACTGTTTCCCCAGAAAATGCACTGCATCCCCACATCCCTGTGCAGATCTCCCTGCACAGCCCAGCACTGCCCTGCTCAGGTGCCATAAATCAGATCCCATGCCTGAGAAATGGACAAGGATGGAATTCCATCTTCCCACCTCCTCCTACCTGGGTCCCACTGCCAAGGCCACCCAGGAGTGTCTCACAGGGGTGATGCGTGTCTATATCCCTCTGGAGGGACATAGCTTGGAGCCCCGAATAGATCCTGCATCCCAAAATAGGGAACAGAATTAATGCTAACACATGACTAGATCCTGCATCCCAAAATAGAGAACAAAATGAATGGTAACACATGAAGCACACAGGGCTGCGAGCCCTCCATTGCCAGATGGGCTCATTCTTTATCACTTTTGGAAAAGTGAGAGAAAGACCTGGGGCAGAAAACAGGAGGCACAATTCAGTTTTTCCAGGAACAAGGACTGGAAGATGAAGACAAGCAGTTTGGCATGAAATGGCAACTGAATCATGAGTGCAAGGTTTGAAATGGCCTCACAGACTCCTTGTTGGCAGTAGCTCAGCTGCAAAGCTGCACTTTTGGGAAAAGCCACGAGCCAGGCTCTCCTCCAGGCCAGAGCCCCCCAAGCCTGGCAGGGATCCTGCTGCAACCCAGCATTTCCATCCCACAGAGTGTGCAGCTGAAAACACCACACCAGCCTGTCAAGCCTCTCCTCTCAGCCTTGTCCTTTTGTTTACTGACACAAGGAGATGATTTTGCCACTCTGGGAAGTCCTGGGAGGGCCTGCAGTGGGATCAGCAGCCAGGTGTGACCGGTGAGCGCTGACACATGGACACAGCCAGGGATGAGGCTGGGACAGGTGTCCCCAGGGGCTGCAGGTCCCCAGGAGCCTCACAGGGAAGTGCTCAGCTCGTGGCCCCTCTCACACCAGGATGCAAAACTGAAGGCAAAAGAAAAGGGGCAGGAGAAACAGAGAAAATGCCCCTGGAGTGTTGCAGCATCAGGGGGTAGGATGGTTGGGACAGGCAGGGACAAGAGATCTCTGCAGCCAGGTCAGGAACTTGGGGTTTATTGCAAAGGGCCAAGTGCAGGGCCCTGCTGGGAGCTGCCAGCCACAGTTCAGAGCAGGGCCCAGAGAAGAGAGGGGGAGAGAGGATGAGAGGGTCAGAGAGTAAGAGGGTAAGGGAGTAAAAAAGGTAAGAGAGTAAAAGGGGTAAGAGAGTGAGGTTCCCATTCCAATACCATAAATAATCTTCTGTGTTGAATATTCTAATTTTCACTAACCAATCTAGTACAAGATACAAATCCTATAGCATTTCCATACAGCCTATAAGAATCATTACATTACCATCCTGTGTTACATTCTAAACCCTAAAAACTCCTCTTTGGGCCCCTTCTGCCAAGCTGTAGGGTTTGCTCTGACCCTTGGAGCTCTCTGCAAGCAGAGGGTGTTGTTCCATCAAAAGGGGATTACCTTCAGCTGGCCATGCCATTGTTTTCCAGTTGTTCAGTAACTGAGGGATCTCAAAGCTTGCTTTCATTTCAATCTCACTTATAGTTTCCATATTCTCGAAATCTTTTGCCAGACAATCATATTTATAAGGCTTTCCTGTTTCATCTTCCCCAGCACTGGACAAAGTGAACTGAAGTCTGCATCGTCTTGTGGTGAGCAGAACAAAACCAGCACCTGCAGAACTGGGGCAAGGAGTCAGGAAATGCTTAAATGGAGCCCTGCCAAGGGCAGGAGGTGATTTGTGACCCCAAGCAGTGTCCCAAACACCGGCCCAGCCCTGCACTTGTAGCTGCAGCAGCACCCAGGGCGCAGGGCCAGGGCAGGAGCCTGGCTGCTGGAGAGGAGCCTGCATGAGGGATAGTCCAGCCCTGCCATCCCCAGCTCTCCCCAGCTCCTCTGCCCCTGGAGAACTCGTTTCTCTCCACACTGCCAAAAGCACAGTGTGAACTGTTGGTGCCTGGGGTGTTTCTGGGTGACACAATTTTCAGTAGGAATCAAAACAGACACCGCAGAGAGCCCTGAAAACAGAGTCACTCACAGAATGCCTTTTCTCCTGTTTTCTTTACCCAGAAAAAAAAGGAATTCTTTGAACTTGTGGAAAGTGATAGCAGGAGTGAGGAGAGCAGCACAGTGCTAGGGCAGAGCCCACAGAGACTCTGGCCCCGTTGATCTCTCTGAGCTCCTGGATTTTCACACATTTTCCTGCATCTTTAGCCTCTGCCACAGATCAGAAACTCCACTAAGCATCATTGCTTAATTGGGTCCCTTGGATCAGCTGCTCCTTACCTGTCTGGCTCTCATAATCCACCCCCAGTCTCAGTTTGGGATCTGCACTCCTCGGGAAGGATTTTTCTGTCACCACCCACTGCTGCACTGGAATTGACCCCCCAGAGCACACAACCCCAATTGCACTGCAGGGAGATTTATTCCTATTGCTTAAAATTCATGTCCCCTTTGGGTGCAGAGGTAATTAAATCTTACTATCATTATTGTGTAATAAAGGGCAACTGAACTTTATTTAATATGTGCAGGGTGAGAGGTGCTTCATTACAAAACTCGCTTATTTACCCTCAGCGAGCAGTGCAGGGAGCAGAGCAGCAGCAAGCAGAGAAGCAAAGCTGTCTGGGAGGGGGAGCACATTCCTGGTGCCAGTAGGGATCTGGGGGGTCAGCCAGGACCCCCAGGGGCTGATGTGGCATCTGGGGATGTGGGCTGAGGAGGGAATGTTGTCACTGCAGACTGCTGGTGCTGGGACCTCCGTCAGCACAGGAAGGCAGAGCTGTCATGACAATCAGCTCCTCAGAGCCTGGAGAAAAGCTCCCTCCCCTGGGGTACAGATCCTGGCTATGTTTTAGTTATACTGCACCTAAATCCCAGCCCAGACCAATCCATCCCAAAGCTGAGCAGGAGGCCCTGGGAGCGCTGGCTGCAACACAACCTCCTGATCCAGGGAGGAATCTGTCTCCCACTAAAAGGAAGCATTTGCAAACAGTCCTTTAAATTCAGGGTTTAATTTACACCTCTTGCAAAGCCCATGGATAAATGGGAACACTCCCTGGCACTGCTAACCCTGCTGTCCCTGGGAAGCAAAGCCCACAGGGAATTGGGAAGTCCGAGGGCAAAGAGTTTGAAAGCTTCTTGAGCTGTGCTTTTCCCTCAGGACCTGCCTGCTGGGAAAGCTCATGCAGGCAGAGCCTCCTGCCCACCTCCCATCACACTTGTGTCACACCAGCAGCTCTGCTGGGAATATCTCAGTGGGAATAATTACAGGGATCACCTGAGGAGCAGGAGCGGGTCTGGCTGGGACTGTGCCGATGTCACAGCTCTGGCAGGTGACAGCAGCTGGGGGCACTTCCCCAGGCCTGTGAGTCACTTCCAGCCACACGAAGCTCTGAGCCTGGTGTGATTCAGGGGCTGATGAGCGACTTGGATGAGGGAGATGAAGGAGAGCAGGCAGGGGAGATGAGGGACCTGACACAAGAGCGCTCTGGAGAAACTGCCTCACGTCTGCCCTGCGCCCCGGGGCTGCCTGCAGATGGGAGAGGATGGTGACACACTTCCAGGGCTTGAATCAGCTTTTATTCCAAACCTTTCTCCCTTTTGATAACACACAGCATTTTTTCAAAGGTGGCTTTGAGCTATTCTTTTGCTATTGTCACACATCCTCTGCAAAAATACTTCAATGGCACCTTTGATTGATTCACAGACAGCAAAGGCAGGAGGAGCAGTCAATCAATCACCTGGTCTGAGCTCCTGTGTGGCACAAGGCAGATAATCCCACCAGGACACCCTGCCTCCAGATCAAAGGCTTGCTCTGACTAAATTGCATCCCCTGGGAGGGTTCCCAGTCACCTCCTCTGAGGGGATTTTTGGGAGCTGAGTCACCTTCCCTGCGATCCATGTGCTTCCAGCAGCACATGACTGCTTGCACAAAGGGCTGCGGCAACAGAATCCAGGGGCTCCAGCCTGCTTTGGCACCAATCATGGCTGCTGGAGGACTCTTGGAAATTTCCAGAACTTCCCATTCCCCTTTCCAGCCATGACATGGAAGGTCACTTATGAGGGGCGGCTGTCTCCCATGGGGAGTGTGAAAAACGCCAATCACTTGTTTTTAAAATTTTAAAAGTTTAATGGTAATAAAATGGTTATAAAAATAGTAATACAATTAGAGTAATAATAATTTGGACAATTTAAGTTAGGACAATATGAGACAACAAATACAAAGAGTTAGGACATCCAGGTACCTTTTTCTGGGCAGCATGAGCCCGAAAAAGGACCCACGTTAACAAAGGATTAACCCTTAAAAGCAACAGCCTGTTGCATATTCATACACCTCATACACGATGCATAAATTCCATTCAAACACAGGATTCTGTCTGGTCATCGTCAACTTCTTCCTCTGAATCCTAACAGCGCCTTCGAGGAGGGAAGAAGTTCGTTTCTTCTGATAAGAGGGCAATAAATTCTTTTTCTCTGAAAGATTCAGGTGTCCTGTGGCTGCTATCTCACTACAAGTCCTTTCTTTTAAAAAAAGCACCTTACATAGCATAGTTTCTATTTTAACAATTTTTATAACCTAAAACTATATTTAACACACTACTTAAGAGAATTAATGCAGCATAACTTTCTAACACAACACATATAATATTCATTTTAATATTTGCAAAAAGCCAATCATAAATTACATGCATTTTTCACAGGGAGAACCAGGACAAGTCCTGGAATGGGGGCTCAGGGCTGCAGTGTCCCCCTGGAGCTGTTTGGGACTGGGTGTGCATTCCCACAGGCCTGTGGACAGTCTGAGCCCGTGCAGATCAGCACTGTGTGTGTCATGTGGAATCACAAACGTGGATTGAGGAACGAGACGCTCCTGGGAAGCCACGGCCAGAAGGGAAGGGGTGACACAGGGAGCTGGAGAGATTTATGGGATCCTTCTGGCAAAACCAGATCTCCTGATTTCAGGCCATGCCCTCACCAGCAGCAGCACTATCGTTTGTCCAGCATTTCCATCCCTGTGGATAACAGCCCAAGAAGCACCATGTGCCAAAGGCCATTCCCCTCTGCAGAAAGGTGCCTCCAGCAGCAGCAGTTCCCCTCTCCCTGCTGAGGGCTCCCACTGAGCCTGGATTGATCTCCTTGGTGCAAATCTGGGTTTCGACTTGTGGTTACAGAAGGATGAGAATCAGGGCAGGAGTTGAGCCCTGCAAATTCCCCAGTGAAGTCAAAACCAGCAGAGGGAATGGGGTGGCTGTCAGCACCCAGGGCTGCCCCTGAACCCCACAGAGCTGCCCCCAGGAGCAGGCAGCTGCAGAAGGACAGGGGCACCCAGGCTGGAGCCAGCCAAAGGCAGGTGGGAACTCATTTGGCAAAGCACAGACCTGGATCGGGAGGCAGAGCTGCTCTCAGGGACAGCTTTTTCTCTGAAGCCTGTTTTAGACACCACAATCCTTACTTTAAAATAAAACCTCTCTTTTGTGCCACTGGTAATCATCTGGATGCAGGCAGAGGAAGAAGAAAAGGAGCATTGATTTCTGCTCCTGAAATACAGGAACAGGGTTGGTGGTGCCCTGCATCCCTGCCCAGCCAGAGGCTCTGCCCTCTTCACCTGCAGGCTCAGCCCAGCTGCAGGGACAGCCTGTGGAGCTGGGGCTGGCAGGACAAAGCCTGGATGAGCAGCTCTCACCCGCTGCATTCAGCTTCCCTCCCCCCTTGAGCTCTTTGTTCAGGTTCTGCCTACTCGGGGCTCACGCTGAACGTCCCCAAACTCCCCGTGCCCTCACCCCGTGCTGGCTGACTCTGGGGACAGAGGTGCAAATCCCCCCTGTGCTGTTCCCCGCTGCCATCACCCCAGCCAGCTGCTCTGGCTGCTGCCAGCCTCCTCCTTGCCCAGTGTCACAGCCCAAGCCGTGCCAGCTGCCCCTCCCCGACGGGGTTTGGCACCAGGGGCCTGCTCAGAGCCCAGCTGGAGCAGCCACAGCTGTGCCTACCCTGATGTCACTGTCACACAGTGCCTCGGTGCAGGCTCACACAGCCCTGCCTCCCTCCTGATGCCAAGTGCACATGAGAGCAGCTCTTCTCCTTCCTGCTGGCACAGGGCTCCTGGCACCCAGCTCCAGTGCCAGCCCAGAGGGGGAGCCTGGCTGGGCACGGGGCGTCCTGCAAGGGCAGGTGCCAGCCCTCACCCTGGTGAGGTGAGCCCTCACTTACTCTGGAATTCCCAGGGCAATCATCAGAGCTGTTGTGGCTCTGCCCAGCAGTACCTCTGCCTGTGGAGCTGGCACTGCCCTACTCCCATTGCTCCCCTGCGACCTCCTCTCCAAGCATTCTGGCCATGTGTCCTGGATTAGGGCAAATTTGGGAGAAAACCTCCAAAGGGGCCCCTCCAGAAAGCAAACCCACACGGCCCCTGCCCACAACCGGGTGGGGAAGGATTCCTTGGAACAAGTGGAAAGAAGCTGTTCATTGAACAGGCACAGCACCCCCAGCACACAGAATGAACAATACCAGGTGACACCACTCTGTCACCACTCTGACAAAGATGGCAAATTCAGAAAGTCTCTCTGGGGGTGCTCGCTCTGTTCTCAGTCCCTCCTGTGCTGGGGCAGCTGCTGCAGCCACAAGGGGCAAACTCTCGGTGTTCCCAGGGCCCAGCCCGGAGCAGGCTCCAGTGGGTCCAGAAAAGGGAAAGGAGAAACAGTCCAGGGAAAATCTGGACTGCTTAGCTAAACTAACTAATGAGCAGGAGCAAAAAGCAAGAGCAAAGCAGGAGCAAAGCAGAAGCAAGAGCAAAGAAAAAGCAAAGCCAAAAGCAAAAGCAGCACCATGCACTGCCCTGTCTGTGTGTCCCACCAGCCGTGGGGGAGCGGCTGAGAGCAAAACCAAAACAAAACATTCGCTCTTCAGAGCCAGTCTGGAAGGCACAGAACATGATATCCAGCATGAACAGAACACAGGGATGGGGATACAGCATCAGAACGTCACCCTAGGACAGGCCAGCAGCTGCCACCTCCAGGAATGTATTCCCTGCAGGATCCAAGATCCACAGCTCCCTGGAGTGACCCTGCAGTCCCCCTCACAGCAGAGCCGATGGAATCCTGCCCTGGGAGGAGCAGGGAATGCCAGAGCCGCCTCCCAGCCAGGCCCTCAGCGCCGTCCCCAGCTCACCCCATGGCTTTCAGGCAGTGATTGTCTCGTGTCCAGTGTCCCGACACTCTCTGGGTCATCAGGATCCCATTCCTGAGCAGATGTCATCTGTAAGAGCACAGCAAGGCCTTGGCCACAACACAGGAGTTCCAGTTCTCTTCTGGGAGCCCAAGCAGCTCCTGCCGCCTCCCCCAGTGCGGCCCCATCCCTGCTGGGACACTGACCAGGACAGGGACCCTTGGACTGGCTCATTCCCTCCCTGCACATGGCAGAACCAGCAGGGCTGGAGGTGCTGCTGGCACTGTCCTTGTCCTTGTAGCCTCCCCTGGGAGCTGAACCACACAGAGCTGAGAAAGGTGCAGACTTGTGGCACCTGGGGTCGTGGTTTGGGGGTGAATTTGGTGGTGCTGGGCTGATGGCTGGACAGATGATCCTGAAGGTCTTTTCCAACCTTCATGAAAGGCATCACTTTCCCAGGGAGGCTCCTCTCATGTCCCCTCTTTTGGAAGCCCTGACTTGTGGAATTGCTGTGACATGAGTCTGGCTGAGGCATTTCCATGCAGGGAAAGCTGAGCTCTGCATCCTGAGCTCAGCTCTGACCCTGGGTTCTCCTGGACAAGGCAGCTGCTTTGTGGAAGCAGCATCCCTGCTATCACCTGAAAAACTTCCAAACTCGGGGCATGAGACAGCAAAAACCTGTCTGTCTGGCCTCCAACTAGCAGCAGAAACTGCAAATCACTCTTCCAGATGCTCTTCCAGCTGCCACAGCCCTCGGAGAGGTTTTCTTGTTAAACGAGCAGTAAAATGGATTGCAGGGAGCTGACAGGGGAGGGGAGCAGAGCAGATGTGACTGGTGTGTGGAACAGGAGGGGATGGGAGGATGTGTCCAGCTCTGAGCTCTGAGCAGCACAGCAGGTGAGATAAAGGCCCTGGGCCATGGAACAGGCATCCAGTTCTTGGTGTGTGCTGGTCACAGGTGGAACCTTATCATCTTGTTTTTCTAAGTTCTTCTAAACCTTTTGATGCTTGCATTCTTGTAATGAAGTTTCTCACACACTTTTATGTAAATAATTATTATTTTACATTGTTTTGTAGAGCAGGAGAAATTTGATGGACTGCTGGTTTGTCCAATGTCATTGGAGTGGTAGCAATTTAATCCTCCAATCCACTGTCACTTTTGAAAGTCTATAAATATTGGAGTCAGGAAATAAACTTCCCTTCATCTCACCTTAGAATTCCAGTATCCACGTTGCTTTATTTCATGTCCTATTGCAACAGAACCTCCCTGCAGCTCTCATCAGGGTCAGGGGAAAGGCAGGGAAAATGTTCCATCAAACCTGTTAAAGAACACCTCCTGTGGCAGGAGGGACCAGGAGTGTGGCAGCAGGGGTGACACAGGCCTGGGTGCAGCTGCTGAGTCCCAGGGCAGCACTGCCCAGCTGGATTTCACTCCCAGCTGAGACTCCAGCACTGCCACGCTGGGAGGCAATCCCAGGGAGGGCAGCTGAGCTGGCAGCCCATGGAAAGGAAGATTTGCCCAGGTTTTCCCATTGCTGTGCCCCAGAGCAGCTCAGGGACAGGCAGGCTCAGGGGCTGGGCACAGCAATGCCCGAGCAGCCTCTGTGCTCACTGGGGGAGGCTCAGGCCTCTCACACCTCCCCTGTCCCTGGCTGTGCACAGAGGAGACTCTTCCTTCCCAAACCTTGGATTTCACTCCCCAAAAGCTGCAGCTGAATCCTGGCCCCGCTCTGTAGCTGGACACACCAAGGACAGCACATTCACCAGGGCTCTCCAGGCCTTCTCTGTGCCACCTCCTCTGCCAGGGCTCTTGGAAGAGTAAAACTTTGCCATGGGAAACACAAATATTCCCTGATTCATCAGAATAAACAAACAATAATTAACTCATCTAAAAGAACAACTTCAAAGCAATCAGGAAAGGTAAAGGAATGTTGGAAAAGGCTTATAAACCACCTCGTGGTGGTTGTGGAGCTCTAGGCAGGTTTTTGCCTCCCGGTGCAAGTGGTAGAAAGCTCTGACCATTGTCTCTCTCTTACCTGCTGCACCCTGGAGACCTTCCCCAGCAGGAGCAGGCTCAGGGCTCCTCAGGAAGAGCCTGAACCTCCCTGCCTGGTGCAGAGCTGTGGAACCCGGCCAAGCTGGCTGGCACAGCTGGAGCCTGGGAGGCACTGCCAAACCTCCCTCAGCTTCCCAAGGCTGAGTGTCCCTCAGCCCTGACCACGCTCCCCAGGGAGCAGATCCTGCTGTGTGGGGCAGGGTGGGTGCCCAGGGAGCAGATCCAGCTGTGTGGGGCAGGGTGGGTGCCCAGGGAGCAGATCCAGCTGTGCCAGCAGGGTGGGTGCCCAGGGAGCAGATCCAACTGTGTCAGACAGGGTGGGTGCCCCAGGGAGCAGATCCAGCTGTGTCAGACAGGGTGGGTGCCCAGGGAGCAGATCCAGCTGTGTCAGACAGGGTGGGTGCCCAGGGAGCAGATCCAGCTGTGTCAGACAGGGTGGGTGCCCCAGGGAGCAGATCCAGCTGTGTCAGACAGGGTGGGTGCCCAGGGAGCAGATCCAGCTGTGCCCAGCAGGGTGGGTGCCCAGGGAGCAGATCCAGCTGTGTGGGGCAGGGTGGGTACCCAGGGAGCAGATCCAGCTGTGTGGGGCAGGGTGGGTGCCCAGGGAGCAGATCCAGCTGTGTCAGACAGGGTGGGTACCCAGGGAGGCCACCAGCCCTCAGGAGGGTGCAGTGCTCCCCCAGGAATGCCCTTGCTCACCCGGGGCTGCCCCTGCCCCTCGGGGTGCCTGGCAGAGGCACTCAGCCATTCCCCTGGTCCTGCATCACAAAGGAGCTGGCCCGAATTCCAGAAGTGCCCAGTGACACCCGAGAGCAGCACTGATGACCCGGCTTGGGAAGATGGCCTCATTTGCATCTCCAGCCAGCCAGAGTCAGGGAGTCCAAGGCCAGAGCAGAAATGATGGACTCCACTTGCTGGAAGGCTCTGAGCCCTGAGCAGCCCAGAGCCCCCAGCACCTGGGTCACACCAACCTCTGCCTTGGCAAGGGGACACTGAGCGGGGCCACCAGCACCTCCAGACCTTCACCTGAGCTCTGCAGGGCTCAGGCTCTGCATTCCCAGCTTTTCCCACGTTTTAGCACCTGTGCTCCCTCACTCAGCCACCCCTTCCGGCTGTGTTGGGATGCAGTGGAGTTTCCAGAACATTTCTATTCCTGGTTGATTTCCCGGCTGAAGGACAAACCCTGCTCAAGGGGAGATGATCAGATGCCCTGGGGTGTTCATGGAGGTGCAGAAGGGTCAGAACCTGCCTCGTGTGGGTGCTGGGGGGGCCCAGGGCACAGCGCTTGCTCCAGACAGCCCCATGTGCCCAGTGCCACCACCCTGACCCACAAAATGGTCGATGCCTCAGAGAGCCCTCACCCCTCCAGTGCCACCAGCTCCATCTGAGCGCACCCAGCCACCCCCAGGGGCAGAAGCTCCTCCTGACCTGGTGCCAGAAGTACAAAACCTAGAGCCAGGTATTGTGACTCATTTCCCTTCCTCCTAAACTTACCTGCAGTACAGAATTGATCTTCTTGTCTGACAGGCACCTCTAAGGAAGTGTAGAGAGGTACTTGGAGCACGTGTGGGGTGTGGTGGGGAAGGTGTTGATAAACCCCAAACTTTCCATTGTTTGTTTTTAATCTTTCCATTTAAAAAGTTAT
The DNA here is from genome assembly GCA_039654755.1 of Calcarius lapponicus. Lineage (NCBI taxonomy): Eukaryota > Metazoa > Chordata > Aves > Passeriformes > Fringillidae > Calcarius > Calcarius lapponicus. The sequence goes on along the minus strand of CM077478.1, from coordinate 13,891,636 downwards.
AATTCACCACTACACATGCCTCATCTGCTTTCAGTGTCCCAAAGTGGTGCTGTCAGGTGTGGGGGGAGGCTCAGGTGTGTCCCATCGGAGCCAGGGCATGGCTGGGGCTGGGCCAGGGCAGCTCAGGCTGAGCTCAGGGCAAGGCTCTTCCCCCAGAGGGTGCTGGCACTGCCCAGGCTCCCCAGGGAATGGGCACGGCCCCGAGGCTGCCAGAGCTCCAGGAGCCTTTGGACAGCACTGCCAGGGATGGACAGGGGGGGATTGTTGGGGGGCTGGGCAGGGACAGGAGCTGGATTTGATCACCCTGAGGGTCCCCCCAGCTCAGGACATTCTGTGATTCTCCCTCTGGAGACACATCAGGGGTGTGACCTCGCTGTCCAGCGTGGCAGTGGTGGTGTCTGACACTGCACATGAACAAGAGGCATTTGAGTAATTCATGTGTTGTTTCACCTGTCCAGCTCCAAGTCTGACAGCACTGCCATTAGGATTCATTAAGATTAATGGCACTGGTCACTAAGAGAACAGAACACAGCTCAGCCAGTCTGGGCACTTCACCACCAGCTGTACCTGCACCCTGCCAGCCCCCTGAATGCTCCACAATGCCCCAGAGCCCCTTTCCTGCTGAGGAAAGCTTTGTCCTGGATCCACAGCTGCCTGCGAGATCCCTGCTCTGGTTCTGGCTTTGTTTGAACTGCTCTCACCCAAGGAGCAGCAAAAAGCCTCACTCACATCCAGTCACTTCCCCAGGCAGGAAATGATAAGAGAACATCTTACTTGCTTGTGATTTGATTTTGCAGCTGGATGTTTGTCATGTAATACACACCAAAAATGAGAATATCCCGGGCATTAGGAGGGCTCAGGGAGCTTTGCACTAATGCTGGGTGCAGATGATGTGTTAATGTATTTATCTGATCCAGCTCAGGCTCTCCCTAATCTATTGACAGGAACGTCTGGGGTGGGGACAGAGCCACACACAAGCCAGGCTGGGCACAGCCTGACTCCATCTCCACACAGGGGTTTGCCACACCAAACCCCTCCGAGCCCACAGCACCCGGGATCTGGGGACCACAAGGGGACTCCTAAGCCAGACTTCCCACCATGGAGAACCCTCTGGGCTTTGGGTATGGTCACTTGTAAACCCCTCTGAGCTGTGAAACCTCACTGGCACCTGAGAACAGCCCTGTGGGATGAGCCCAGCCCCAGAGGTTTCCCCAATTCAATAAAGACAGCAAAAAGGAGAACTGGAGTCTGTTTTTTCCTGGCCAGGAAAAGACCATCCCTCCCTCCTCTCGAGGGGCTCCTGAGCCTCCCTGGCTGGTTGCCTTCACCTGTCCAAGCTGTGGCTTTTCAGGGACGTGCAGCAGCAGGAGCCCCCCGGGCAGTGAGTGTCCCTGGGATCTCTGGGAGGCACTTTGCAGCCCATTTCCATCAAATCCATTCTCCATACCGTGATTTAGAGTTCTGGGACCCTGTTAGAGGGCAGTGGGCTTCCTCTGCCAGCGTTGCAGGGCTGGCAGGCACCTGCCAGTGTCTCATGCCACCTGGAGCCACTTGCCAGAGCAGAAATGTGCCCTGGTGCACACCCTGGGCTGGGCTCAGTGTGGGACCAGCTGCAGGAAGCAGCATCCTCCTGCCCCAGCCTGGCAGCAAATCTCTCTGAGCCCCTCCTGCCACAGCACCCTGCAGACCACGGTGAGGAGTGATGGGTTACTCCAGCAAATTCCTTCCATTTCTGACCTGGGGAGGAGCAGTAATATACATTTTCCTGGAAAAGATTCTGCAATTAACAGTGGGGCTCAACTGAGACCATGGGATAGGAGACAACTCTGTTGCAGCAAAAAATAATTAGGATATGCTTGGTTTGTTAATTGAGCCAAATTTCCATGGTTCTCCTCAGCCATGGAGTGAGTTTAGCCCCAAAGATGAAATATTTCTCTCTGTGGCTCGTGAATCAAAGCCAGAGAGACAGACTGAGCTGGCTCTGCAGTGTGTCCTTCACCTGAAACCAGGAGTCAAACATTTCCTGTGAGTGAGATAAGCCTGGGTGAGTAATGCTCCTGCCTCCTCTGCCAGCTCCCAAAGACAAAACACAAACATGTGCAACTGTGGCTCTTGTATTTACAGGAATTAGAAAGGTTTGGCTTAATTGGGTTTAGCTTGTTTCCCAAATGGGATTTGCATTCTGGAAATGACACAAATTTCATGGCCTAAGGGAGAAAATGATGTTGAAAGGTGTAGGCATCCAATCCTGACCTGCTGGAAATAAAGACTGAACAGAACAAGTGAAAAGGGATGCAGTCATGGAAGGGATGACTTATCAAACCCCTCAGACTAAGGAGCACAAGAGGGGTTCTGTTAGAAGCTGCCTCTAAATGTAGGGAACTATGCAGGAGCTTCAAGCAGCAGAGGGGGCAATGCAGATAAATGGACAAACAACCCCAAAACAGCCCCAGGAACTCACAGCAGTGTGGGACTCTGCCAGGTGTGGACAACCCCCTGCTTTCTACGGGGGTTTAGGGTCAAAAGCACGTTGTTGTTTTCCCAAAGAGAAGCAAAGTCCAAAAGTTCCTGCCAGCTGATTGGTAGGACAGGAACCCTCCTCCTCCAGAGGGAACAGCACAGCTTTGCTGTGCTTTTAATCTCTGAAAGGTCTGTGAAAATGTCTGGGCACTTGCTGGTTTTCAGTTCTGAGCCTCATTTTGTATCTATTTATTCTGCATCAGTCCAGGAAAACTTCCCCCAAATGACCTTGATCAATTGTTCTTGATCTATTTAATAAATCCTTTGCAGTTCAACTCTGGTAATAGCAGGGGCCACACTTCCAAATGTGTCATCACAAATGCACCATCCTCCTTGGAGAGCTGCTGCCAAAGGTGAAATGTGTATCAAATACTGAAGAACTGAGAAATGCCAGTTAAATGGGAAGGCCAACAGAAAGCTCACAGATTTACACTGGTTTCTCATCTTAAAAAATGTCTCCAAACTGAATGTGTGTGTTCAGGCAAGCAGAGCTGGGTGTGTTTACACAGCATCAGGGCCCTGCCGGTGCCCTTTGCTCCTGCATGGAGGGTGGCAGGTGTGCATGTGGAGGTGCACACAGACAGACACGCACACACACACAGACAGACAGACACAGACACACAGACACACAGACAGACAGACACACAGACACACACAGACAGACAGACACAGACACACAGACAGACACACACACACAGACAGACAGACAGACACAGACAGACAGACACACACACACACACAGACAGACACACAGACAGACAGACAGACACACACAGACAGACATCACACACACACACACGTACACACACAGACACGCACACACACAATACAGACATACAGACACACACAGACACACACACATGGCTCACACACACACACACACACACATCACACACAGACACACACACACATACACACACACACATACATACAACATACACACACACACACACTCTCATGGATACTCCTGGTCACCCACATCCCCCAGGCACAATCACTGCCCCTCACTCATGACAGGATCCACTCCAGGCCAAGCAATCAGCAGATAAACCCAAGACTGGGTGCTTAATCACCACTGAGCCTCTCGTGAGCACTTCTTAGGGGGCTGAGTTTAATCATATGATTATTCACTGCCTTTTGCACAAAACACCTTTCCTTTTCAGCAAGCAGGCTGGACCTGCCTGGCAATTAGTCTGGGCTGTGTCATCAAAGGATCTGAACATTCTTGTGACTGTGATATGGAACAAAGGTTTGGAAAAAACAATCTGTGCCTGTTCCTCCCACAGGATCACATCTGCTCCTTCACAAGTGACTTAGAGTAAGAGATTGACTGAGAGTAAGACAAGTGCTCTCAAAGCACGTGGCCTTCCTTTTCTGGCTGCCCAGCTCCACGCCCAGGTGTGCAGGAGAGCCAAGTGCTCCCACCTGCATGAGAGATTTGCACACTAAATAAGTAAAAGGTTTTGAAAGACACCCTTGTGAAGAGTTAGATCCTCTGTATATGTACTATGGAGCTGGGCCAGGGCAGCTCAGGCTGAGCTCAGGGCAAGGCTCTTCCCCCAGAGGGTTCTGGCACTGCCCAGGCTCCCCAGGGAATGGGCACGGCCCCGAGGCTGCCAGAGCTCCAGGAGCCTTTGGACAGCACTGCCAGGGATGGACGGGGGGGATTGCTGGGGGTCTGGGCTGGATGATCCTGGGGGTCCCTTCAGCTCAGGAGATTCTGTGATTCCATGATTCTTCAGAAAAATAAGGGAAGGTTGTGACCTGGGTGCCTGGAGAGCCTCCCTGTGCCCATGGGACAGTGGCACTGACTGCTGGCAGAAAAGGACAAAGCCCTCAGCAATGCCACAGATGACACAGAACACCCTGCAGGGACAGTGGGAGCAGGCCAGCATTCGTGTGTGCAGCAAAGAAGGGCCTGAGGCAGCCAAGAGAGGTAAAATATTCCAGAGGTGCTCCTTTAGCACCTTCCCAGCAGCACACGGACTGAGGCAGCAGTCCGTGGGACAAATGGTCTGTGGCTGTGACATTTAAGAGTAGGGAACAATACATACAGATAAGGGAGCTGGGATTATTAACACATAGGTCATTCCTAGCCTGGCATTTCCCAACAGCTCCCACTCCTGTAAATCAGTTCTGGAAGGCACTCTCCCTTTCCAGCCAGAGCAGCCCCCTCCAGACTCACTGCAGGTGGCACCCAGGTGTTGTGAGCACTTTTTGTGCCTCCTTTCTGCACTGCAGGGCCTCGTGGGGAGACATGGCAGCTCAAACCCTCCCTGAAGCAGAACCATTCCTGAAAACAACATTGACTTGTCTTTCCTCTTTGCTTTCTGGCTGCAGCAGCTGGCTCTGTTCAGCCTGTTTCCAAAGACAGAACTCTGCTGACCCCCTGGGACAATCCCTCCTTCCACCTCAGCCCAGGGTGGCCTTCCACAACATTGTCCTCAGGATCTTTCTGGTTGTCACATCCATTTCATAAAACCATAAATCATGGCTTGGAAAGGGCCTAAAGCCCCTGCCCTCTGGCTGTGGGGTGCCATTCCCCCTGGAATCCCAGCTGGGATGGCCAATAGCTGTCCCTGGGACTCAGCAGAGCAAGGGGGGTCATGTCCTGGTTTTGCAGCTGCCATGAACTCTCCCTGGCCTGTTGCTTGGCCACAGCTCCCTTTGCCCTGCAGTTGCCAGGACTGCACCAGCCCACAGAGCCCTCAGGGCAGAGCAGAAAAGGCCCAAAAAGTGCAGAGGCCCCAGACGTGCCCCACCATGAAGCTCCTCCAGCCCCCAGGAAGGGCTGGGGGAGTTGGAAGTGAGTGTGAAGGGAACAGCACACAGCAGGAGAGGATGGGCAGCAGAACTTCAGGGTGAGCCAAGGGGCATTTACACCTCTGATAGCCCAGACTCTGCCTTCCAACACCAGAGCTTCTCTGCCCAGCAAAAGAACCAAAGGATTGAGGGGCCATCCCAATGTGAGGAAGTAACACCAGCTCAAGCAGCACTCACAGCACAATGGGATGAACAAAGTGATTGTCAAAGAAATCAAAGGGGAAATCAGCACAGCCACACCTCTCCTCTGTTCTCCTCGAGGCGTGCCTGGCATTGCCACCCACTGGAATCCTCCTCACCCACCTTACCACACACTGAGCATTCCCTGGAGAGCCAGCCCCCCTGCCCTGGTGATCCCTCCACCCATCATCCATCCATCCATCATCCATCCATCCATCCATCCATCCATCCATCATCCATCCATCATCCATCCATCCATCATCCATCCATCATCCATCCATCCATCATCCATCCATCCATCCATCATCCATCATCCGTCCATCCATCATCCATCCATCCATCCATCCATCCATCATCCATCCATCATCCATCCATCCATCATCCATCCATCCATCCATCATCCATCATCCGTCCATCCATCCATCCATCATCCATCCATCATCCCTCCATCATCCATCCATCCATCATCCATCCATCCATCCATCCATCTATCCATCCATCCATCCATCCATCATCCATCCATCCATCCATCCATCCATCCATCCATCCCTCCATCCATCATCCATCCATCATCCATCCATCCATCATCCATCCATCATCCATCCATCCATCCATCATCCATCCATCCATCCATCCATCTATCCATCCATCCCTCCATCCCTCCATCCATCATCCATCCATCATCCATCCATCCATCATCCATCCATCATCCATCCATCCATCCATCATCCATCCATCCATCCATCCATCCATCCATCCATCCATCATCCATCCATCCATCCATCCATCCATCCATCCATCCATCCATCATCCATCCATCCATCCATCCATCATCCATCCATCCATCCATCCATCCATCCATCCATCCATCCATCTATCATCCATCCATCCATCATCCATCCATCATCCATCCATCCATCATCCATCCATCCATCCATCCATCCATCCATCCATCCATCCATCATCCATCCATCCATCATCCATCCATCCATCCATCCATCCATCCATCTATCCATCCATCCATCCATCCATCATCCATCCATCCATCCATCCATCCATCCATCCATCCATCCATCCATCCATCCATCTGTCCATCCATCCCTCCATCCTGCTCCTCCCTGCAGTGTCAGGAGTGCTGGGATGCAGCTCCTGGTGGCTCTGGGCAGGTGCAGTTGGTGTTTGCAGCTCCTCAGGGCTCCCCCAGCAGAGCCCCTGCTCCATTCTGGTCCTGGGCCATGGGCTCAGCTCAGCAGGGGCTGCCCAGGAATTGTTCCTTCCAAGCCCTGTGGGAAGGGCTGTGGCTGTGCCTCTGCAGACACATCCAGGGCTCTCCCATGATGGGGCAGAGCTGTGCCTGTGCACACCCAGCCAATCCTCCCCACTGCCTGCAGTGTGGGAGCTGCTCAGCCATCCCTGCTCCTTAGGGAGCACTGCAGGGCAGATCCCCACCCTGTGGATGGAGAGCTCTGCTGGCATTTGACCCAAAGGGTTCTTTGAAACAGCACCTGGGTGTGCACATGACGCGCCGGCTGTTTATTTACTACACGAACGGGAACGGGGTCATTCTTGACCAGTGTCTCGAACTTTATTTTTCCAGCATCAGTCTCATTGTTACAACAATGCAGCAAAAGATGCTGACAGTTCCCGGATCAGAATGCCCAAGGTGCTTAGCATTACAGCATAACATAAAACAAGCGAAGTCCCAGTTTCAACCAATCACAGAAAGCAAAAGCATAATGACAGAAGTTTTTCTCCAATAGCTTGAAGCCTATGTAACTTTCGGCTAAAACAATGGCAGTTTTCTTTTCAACACAATGCTTCGTTCACAGAAGACAGAGCACAAAGCCTTATTCATTTTTAACCTTCTAAATGTATACTTAAGATATACTTTTTGCAACCTAGAAAAGCAATTCAACATAGGCCTACTGTTTTATTTCTCACGTCTCAAAAGCTGCCGAGAACTTTTTCTGCTGGCTTAGCATTTCACTGTCTTTCACTGCTCTCGGGCCTGCCTTGTTCAGAGCTTTCTCAAAAAACCCCCAAACCTATGGACTCCAACATGCACAGAGCAGGGCAGGATCCTCAGAGCTGGCTGGGAACTGTTCCTGAGAGATGCCAGGCCAGCACACGTGGCTGGAGAGCCAGGGAATGTGTGTGGAAGGAAGAGCAATACAGACAAGCCCCCAGGCTGGCTGTGACCCACCCTGCTTGCAGAGGTTCCCCTCCTGCCTCAGGCTGCTCGTGGCTTTGCCACGCTCCCACCAGTGACAGGGGACCTGTGTCCTGCTCTGTGCCCTTCTCAGTGTGCTCAGAGCTGTTCCAAGATGTCATCCTGCAGGAACAGAGCACATTTCAGAATTGCAAAGGAAGGCTGGAAGAGGTGAGTTTGGGTCAGAGAGCAAGGAATGAAAAAATGACTGGTTTTAGTTTATGAACTCTACAGACCTTGAGCAGGTGCAGGATTGTCAAAGGCTGGGCTGGGCCTCCAGGTTTATGAACTGGTGAAATGCAGCACTGCAAAGTGCAAGTGCTGAGCTGAAACCCCCTCTGTCCCCAGGGAAGTGCTGCCTGGAAGGAGGATTGCATCTATGGAAATCCTCTTCCTGTGTGCCACAGCACAAGGAGTGTGAGTGTGCCCAGAGGAGAGGAGCAGGTACTGAACCCCAAACCTTGGGATTTTGTTGGTGTCAGTGAAAAGGCTACAGCCATTTTTAGGGTATCCCCCTGTCCCCACCAACTCTGATCCCAGTTAAATCAATGTTCCCTCTTTACAGGTGTGCTAGGGAAGGGTCTGTCCCTGTGGGGCTCTGGGTCCTGCCTGCACTCAGCCCTACATCAAACACTCTCTGGGGCAGTCACACTCGAGTGATGCTCTCGGGATGCAGGAGTCTGTTAGAGATGGATAAATAATCAATAGGACATCTCATTGCTACCAGTGGTAGGGCCATTAGCACCCCAGCAGAGCTGGCTGAGGCTGCTTACCCAAGCACACCCCAGGGCACATGGAGGGTAAATTGTCTGTGACCTGTGGCTGCTCTGAACCTTCCTAATGCAAAATATCCCATTCACAGGAAAGGAGAATGCAGCTCACTGTGCCCCTGGCATGGGGAACCTGCAAGTCTGTTCCCTTCTCCCTCTGCTCTTCCCTTGGGGCTGCACTAAACAGCCAAAAAATCCCAGCTCAGAGCCAGCCAGGACAGGAATTCATTTTCTGAATGAGCGAGTTATTATAACCACATTATTGTCAAACCCTACAGAGCTGCCCCTGCTCAGGACAACCTGAAGCACTCCCTGACACTGCACACCTCTGCCTTTAAAGGGTCCTTGAGCTCAAAAGCTCCTGAGCCCACCGAGGTGCAAAGGTCCAGGGTGGAATCAGGGCCAATTCTCTTCCTTATAAGACAGAGGGAGGTGGGGGAGGCCTCCTCCAGCTGAGGGTGCTGGGGCTTTAACCAGGCAGAATGCTTTGTGGCTGACTCTGGGATTTAGAGCAAAGCTTCACAGTTGGGCAGCTCCACATCCAGCCTGGAAGGTGACAGAACTCTGCAGCTCCTGCAGGGCCATCCCGGGGAGCTGGGAACCACCGTGGGCAGCACGTGGGCTGGGGAGGGTCTGGTACAGCCCAGAAGTACAGAAGAAGACTTTCTGAATCCTCCCTTTTCTAAAGGGGCGTTGAAGTCAGCGTTGGTTCTGGATTAACTGTGCCAGGGAAAGCTCCCAGGGAACATCCACAGCATCAGGGCTCTTGGGAGGGCTGGGATGGTGATGAGACATCAGGTAGAGATGGGAGGGAGGGAGCTCAGAATTCCAGACAGGTTTGGGTGGGAAGGGATCTTTTAAATGCCACCCAGTGCCACCCCTGCCATGGCAGGGACACCTCCCACTGTCCCAGGCTGCTCCAGCCCCAGTGTCCAGCCTGGCCTTGGGCACTGCCAGGGATCCAGGGGCAGCCCCAGCTGCTCTGGGCACCCTGTGCCAGGGCCTGCCCACCCTCACAGGGAACAATTCCCAATTCCCAATCTCCCATCCATCCCTGCCCTCTGGCAGTGGGAGCCATTCCCTGTGTCCTGTCCCTCCATCCCTTGTCCCCAGTCCCTCTGCAGCTCTCCTGGAGCCCCTTCAGGCCCTGCAAGGGGCTCTGAGCTCTCCCTGGAGCTTCTCCTCTCCAGGTGAGCACCCCCAGCTCTGCCAGCCTGGCTCCAGAGCAGAAGGGCTCCAGCCCTGGGAGCATCTCTGGTGTCTCCTCTGGACTGGCTCCAGCAGCTCCAGGTCCCTGCTGTGCTGGGCCCAGGCCTGCACAGTCTTATTTATACTTTGAGGCCAAAATCTGGGCTAATTGGGAAGGCACTAATCCTTTTAGGGCAGGAGGAAAGAGATTTCGTCTCAAGATCATCTCAGCTGTTGTTTGCTCTTTGAGTTTCTGCCATACTTTGAACAGTTTAATTGCAGTGTTTACAAGTTCCATGAATTTCAGCCTGTCCTTACCAGTCACACACACACTCTAATTGCCTGGGAAGGGTTTGACATGTGGCCATAAGGTGCTTTGCACCACAAATCCATAACATGAGGTATCCTTTGCTTCATTATTGTTTCCAAGGGCATGGAGTGACAGGACAAGGGGGGATGGATCACTAGGACACAGTGTGTGCTCAGATGGGATATTAGGAAAAAAAATCCTTCCCTGGCAGGGTGGGCAGGCCCTGGCACAGGTGCCCAGAGCAGCTGGGGCTGCCCCTGGATCCCTGGCAGTGCCCAAGGCCAGGCTGGACACTGAGGCTGGGAGCAGCCTGGGACAGTGGGAGGTGTCCCTGCCATGGCAGGGGTGGCACTGGGTGGGCTTTAGGGTCCCTTCCCTCCCAAACCATTCCATGATTCCGTGATTCCACACTCAGCCCTGTGGCATTTGCTGGGTCCACAGGACAAAGGAGGAATTGATGAATCTGACTCCATGTTCTTAGAAGGCTAATTTATTATTTTATGTATTATATTATATTAAAGAAGGCTATACTAAACTATACTAAAGAATAAAGAATGGATACAGACAGAAGGTTACAAAGAATGACAATGAAAACTCATGACTCCTTCCAGAGTCCCAACACAGCTGGATATGTTTGGTCATTAAGTAAAAACAGTTCACATAAAACCAATCAAACAATGACCAGTTGATAAACAATCTCCGGACCACAATCCAAAGCAGCCAAACACAGGAGAAGCAATGAGATGATAATTATTATTTACAATATTTTTGAGGCTTCTCAGCTTCCCAGGGGAAGAAATCCTGGCGAAGGGATTTTTCAGAAAACATGACAGTGACACAGCCCCAGCTTCCCTGTGTCTCTTTGACCATCACAAATTCTCTTACCTTCCTGCCAGGTCTGTCCCTTTCTCCTTTCATCTCCTCAGCAGCAGAAACGTGCTGTTGGCCAGGCTGTGGCCCAGAGCTGAAGGAGGGTGCTCCAGGGAAGGGAATGTGCCTGCTGTGATCCAACCGCTGCTGCAGAACTTGTGCCACTCCAAGCACGGGTGCAAGGGCATCTTCAACCAGAGCTCACAGCCTCAAGCTGTGCCAAGGGAGATACAGGTTGGATATTAGGGAAAAGTTTTTCACTCCAAGAGTGATGATGTTCTGGAATGGCTGCCCAGGGAGGTGGTGGAGTCCCCATCCCTGGGTGATTATAAAAGGCCTGGATGCGGCACTGGGTGCCAGGGTTTAGTTGAGGTGTTGGGGCTGGGTTGGACTCAATGATCTTGAAGGTCCCTTCCAACCTGGTCATTCTGTGAATTCTGTGAATCTGTGAATCTGTGACTCTCTACCCTGGGGCCACCAGGAGCAGCCAGCGCTGCCCACAGGGAGTGTGGCTCTGGATCCTGCTGGGATAACAGGTTCTGATCCCCTCTGGGTGTGCAGCAGGAGCAGCCTGGCAGGGAGCCCTGAGCCCGGTTCCCACAGCTTCCCTCCACCCTTCATCCTCTCCTTGGGAGCTGGGCCTCCTTGGGGAGCACACAAACCAACTGCTCCAGGCCAGCTCTGCTCCTTCCTGGCATTTCTCAGCTGCCAGCTGCTGCCCTGCAGCCAGAGGTCCTGGCTGAGGGAATGTGGCCTTTAAACTCCAAACCAGGCTTTGCACCACAATTCATTACCTCAAACACAAAATCAATGGTACCTTTATTTTGCTCAGCAGTGATGGATAAGGAGACTTTTCATCTCCTCTGCATTGAATAAACTTTTCCCTGGTATGTCCCTGGCAAGGGACAAACCTGCATGTGTTGCTCCTGGTCAGTGCAGAGCCTGGGAAGGACCATGGCCTAGGGCAGATCCTGAGGAACTGTGTTGGAGCTCCCTAAATGACAAGGACTTCCAGTGGCCAAACTGTTCTGTCTGAAGTAAACAAATCCATCACTTCTTTTTTTCCTATGGACCTCAAACACTCCATAGGCCCAGAGAAGGGGGTTCCACATATTGTCTGTCCTTTAAATATGGATGTACTCAATTTTTACACTCATAAATGTATATAAAAATTATATTCTATTACGGTTGTGCCATTGCCCTTGCACAGCTGAAGGCCAGGGCTAAATTTTGTGGCTAAATCTGGGGTTCAAACTCCTTATATAGGAAGGAGGCTTCAAAGAAAGTGTTTTCAAGGAATGCACGACTCTAATGACTAATTAATTGTTGTTTTAATTTTAAGACAAGTATTTTTAAAAATGTAGCACTGTTTGGGGCCATTTTGCTCTCTTGAATATAGATTAGAGCAGATCCTCCAGACTTGCCTCTGAGTTAAAACCATGTGAAAGTTGGTTCTTTGGCACCCTTTGCAGTCTCACTCTTTAGGATTAATGCTGCTCCTCCTGGGTTTTGTCCCAGCCCAAGGGTTCCTTTGGGTGGTCACCAAGCTGAGGGTTGTTTCGAAGCTCTGTCTGCAGGGATGTTGCAGTGCAGGAGGCTCTGCAGCCCTGTGCCCGCTCCCTGCCCACGCTGGGGTGGCTGCAGCCCCTCTGCAATGTGCTGCAGCGCTGGCTGGGCCCTCAGCAGGAGCAGGGTATGCCAGGGGCAGCTCCCACCGTGGGCACCAGCAGGAGCAGCCTCAGGCCCCAGCTCAGGCTCCTGCAGAGCCCAGCAGAGCGGCAGGGCACCTGGCACTGCACAGAAATGGCACTGAGAGCCAAACTCGGGCCTGCCTGCCCTGTTCCCACAGCTGGGGGGGCACAGACACAGCTCCCAGCTGGAGCCAAACCCAGCACCAAACCTGCCTGGGAGCAGCCTCTCACCCAGGGCTGGGCATCACCAGGAAACCAGGAGAAACCCCTGTTCCAGGAGAAACCCCTGCTCCAGGACAAATCCCTGCTCCAGGAGAAACCCCTGCTCCAGGAGAAACCCCTGCTCCAGGAGCAACCCCTGCTCCAGGACAAATCCCTGCTCCAGGAGAAACCCCTGCTCCAGGAGAAACCCCTGCTCCAGGAGCAACCCCTGCTCCAGGACAAATCCCTGCTCCAGGAGAAACCCTTGCTCCAGGAGCAACCCCTGCTCCAGGACAATCCCCTGCTCCAGGACAAATCCCCTGCTCCAGGAGAAATCCTTGCTCCAGGACCAGTCCCTGCTCCAGAACAAGTTCCCTGCCCCAGGACCCTCTGCAGGCTGCAGTGCAGAGATTGGACCCTCCAGGGGTCCCTGGTCCCTGTGGACTCCATTAAGGCACAATCACAGAGTCCTGAAGGTTGGAAAAGACATCCAGGATGATCAAATCCACCTGAACAGCCCTGTGCCCACTGGCCATGCTATGAGTGTCACATCCAGTGCTCATCTGGACAGTGCCAGGGACAGGGACTCCTCCACTGCTCTGGGGAGCTGGGACAGCCACGCAGCTGTCCCAGGACGTTCAGGGATGAACTTTCCTCATGCTGAGGAGCATTGAAGCCACACAGTGAGCAGGGCAGCCCTGCCCCAGAGCTGAGCCTTCCCTGCACTGCCATGGCCCCACAGAGAGCAGGACACAGCCCTGGGAGGGACAGGAGAGGGGGCGAGATCTGGCATCAGCTCAGCCTGGCAGGTTTTGGCTCCAGCGCTGCCCACGAGGGGCTGAGAGAGCACCCAGGGCCAGGGCAGGCTGGGCATCAGCCCCCAGCACACAGAGCCCTGCACAGCCAGCCTGGGGCTGGCAGGGGACAAGCTGGGGACAGACACAGGCTGACCCACAGCACCCATGCGGAAAGAGAGGGTGAACACAAAGGGCTTTGTGCAAATGGGATTTTCAGGGAGTTTTGCTTGTGAAGCAGGAAATTCCTGCTCCATTTGGTCAGAATGAGGTTTTTAAAAAATTTCCAGTGAGAGTAAGGCAAACTGAGTTACCTCAGGTCATCCAAAGTTATTGGTTTCCCTGGTATCCCCAGCACCCCCCAGGTACCATGGGGTCCCCCTAACAATGACAGAATGTACAGGAGTTCTTTAATCGTGGAATCACAGAACCATGGAATGGGTTGGGTTGGAAGGGACCTTGAAGCCCATCCAGTGCCACCCCTGCCATGGCAGGGACACCTCCCACTGCCCCAGGCTGCTCCCAGCCCCAGTGTCCAGCCTGGCCTTGGGCACTGCCAGGGATCCAGGGGCAGCCCCAGCTGCTCTGGGCACCCTGTGCCAGGGCCTGCCCACCCTGCCAGGGAACAATTCCCAATTCCCAATATCCCATCCATCCCTGCCCTCTGGCAGTGGGAGCCATTGCCTGTGTCCTGTCCCTCCATCCCTTGTCCCCAGTCCCTCTGCAGCTCTCCTGGAGCCCCTTCAGGCCCTGCAAGGGGCTCTGAGCTCTCCCTGGAGCCTTCTCCTCTCCAGGTGAGCACCCCCAGCTCTCCCAGCCTGGCTCCAGCCCTGGGAGCATCTCTGGTGCCTCCTCTGGACTCTCTCCAGCAGCTCCAGGTCCCTCCTGTGCTGGGCCCAGGGCTGGGTTTGCTCTGCAGGTGGGGCAGAGGAGCAGAATCCCCCCTGCCCTGCTGCCCACGCTGGGGCTCAGCCCAGGCTTAGGGGGTTCCAGGGTTGGGGCAGCTGCAGCCCTCACCCAGCAGCACCTCAAATCCTCCTGCCAGGGCTGCTCCACCTCTTCATGCCCTGGCCCCATTCTCAGAGCAGCTGAAGTGGGTTTTTTATGGACCTCTCAGAAGGAGCATACAGACACTGCCAGCCTGAGATGGTTGATATGGGAAACATCAGCCCAATCCATCAGTGAGTGACAAAAGCCACTGCAAGCAGGAGAACCTGGGAGCATCAGCTGTGCCAGATCCATCTGTGACACAGCCACACATCCGTTACTTATTTTGGCTGAGGACAATTTTTTCCCCTCAGAAAATGGAACTATCAATGTAAACAATTTGCAAAGCTGTCAAACTGCTCCAGTCAAAATATGAAGCTTTTTAAATGCCCCAAAGATCCAAAATTTTGCAGTTTTTCTGTACAGCATGTTTTGGTGGGTTTTTTTTGGTTCTTTTTTCTTCACTTCCACCCTTTCATTTTAAGTGCTTAGAAAAAATTGTTACAAAAATGCCCTGACACCACACAGATTAAACAGTGCCTGGCATGTTCTGGTGAAATCCTCTGCTCAGCCCAAAATCATGGCTCAATTGGTCAAAGAAATGCAAAACCTGAGTTGCTTGCCCAGCTCAGGGCAGGAATGAACTGGGAATGGATCCTGGCTCTGGTTTTTGTTGTGAGTGTTTGGGCACCGGGAACCCTCAACACAAGGAGAGGAAGACAGGCTGAGGTCAGCTGCAGCACTCACTGAACAGGAAAAATGGAAATCTCAGTGGTTTTCCCCAGGAGCCCTGGCAGCCCCCGGGTGCTGACAGTGGCTGGAGCAGTGGGATGGTGGCAGTTTATCTGCAATGTCCAATTGTTAGCGTTCAGAGACACATAACCACGAGAAGTGATTATATGGGTGCTTTTATTGAAGAGCTCTGGGTGCCAGGGGTATGAACCCAAATCTGACTCCGACCATACAGCCAAGATGAACATGTTTTTATATTCTACAGTTATATAACTTTCATGTTAATTATTAAACTTATATTGTTCTATTGTATACATAGATTTCAGCTAAGTTTAGCCCCCTTTGAATTTTAACATACTTTCTCACTATTCTTCCTATGGTTATATAATAATTATATTTAATTACTAAACAATCATGACATCTAACAATTATATCATTTATCATGTTGCTTACGCAGGTGCAGTGATCTGGGAAAAGCACAAAGCCTAACATTTCAGAGTCTATTTTAATATTTTCCCAGGCCCCACTATCACAATGAGCCCCTGCCCCTCCCCTGCCAGCCCGGCCGTGATGAGGCCTCTGTCAGTGGCATTCCCAAGTCCAGCCCACGCTCAGCCTGGAGCCTCTTTCCCTCCACATTTGCCAGAGGCTGTCTTTAGCACTCCAAAATACTACAGAGCAATCTGAGCTACTTTCTGAATTTTATTTCCCAAAACCAGAGCATTTTGATTGACTAAGCAGCAATTAACATCAGAGTTGTTTTTATTTTATATCATGCCAGTAGAAACATTGAAGTCAATATCCATCAGATTTGTGAAAAATGAGCAAAACCTGGCCCTTTCCAAGCATAATTAAGACTTGGGGAATGGTGTTGCTTTCATCTATAGGTCAGTACCAATATTAGCAATTTGGCTCAATCTTTTATTCTCATTTCCAAAAAAATTCCTTTTTAGTTACATCCACAAGAAAGAATCTTCCAGTGACATAAGCACAAACCCAGGAACGCCAGGACTTGAGGAACTGGAAGCAAAACTGATGAAGCCTAAATAAATTTGCATGGAGCTGGATGCAGCTGGGATGTGTTGGCCTCAGGGGTCAGCATTTCTCACCTGGCACCCTGAAGTTCATGGAAGGACTGCAAATTCCACATCATCATCATCATCATCATCATCATCATGGGATGGTTTGGGTGGGAGGGACCTTAAAGCCCACCCAGTGCCACCCCTGCCATGGCAAAGACACCTCCCACTGTCCCAGGCTGCTCCCAGCCCCAGTGTCCAGCCTGGCCTTGGGCACTGCCAGGGATCCAGGGGCAGCCCCAGCTGCTCTGGGCACCCTGTGCCAGGGCCTGCCCACCCTGCCAGGGAACAATTCCCAATTCCCAATATCCCATCCATCCCTGCCCTCTGGCACTGCCCACATCTGCCCAGAATTCCCTCTCACCCTCGGGAAGGTGCTGGAGATGCCCTGGGCCAGTGAGGCTGCTGGGCAGTGCCCAGGTGAGCAGCTCCAGACACCCAGGGGGGATCGGGGCACACACAGCTGCAGGAGCAGCTCCAGAGCTTTGTGTGACACCCACAGCTCATGAGAGCCCCAAGTCCTACACCCTGAAGCCCCCTGTAAAACAGAGCTGGGGCACTCTGCAGGGTCCTTTAGGGGCATAGAGCCTGTTCTTCCCACCCCAGCGCTCATGGGACAGCAAGGAAATGGTTAAACCCCACCTAGTGAAGTGCTCTACTCCGGCAGAGCTTCCACTTGCCCTGATTAGGAGTCCTGGCTCTGGTAATTATCAGTTTTTGCATAACTCATGCCCACAGCCAACTCCCAATTCAGGGGTGAGCAGAGCCTGCTCAGCTCCGCTCATAACAAATAAAGATTTCCCATGTTTGAAAGAGAAAGCTCAGCTCAGACTCTCATGCCCAAAGCAGGAAAATTCAGCCACAAAGTGCTTCCCCCTGTTTGTTCATGGTGGTTTTTCATTTCCCAGTCTGGGCTGCACTGGGTTACACATCAGGATTATTTTATAGATTCCTGATAGAAAGATCTGGCTTTGTCTGATCACATGATCACATGCAGGGGATAGTTTGATTGCACAACTAAGGACCTTGCCTGGTTAATTTTTACTCTCCTGGTGCAAAACTGGGCAAAGAATGGGGACAGAAAGTCTGATTTTGCATGAGCCCCTTTGCTGAGAGAGAAAAGACTTTAAATTCCACACCACTGCTCTGCCAGAGCAGACAAGAGCCACAGGAGGGGCAGGATGGGATTGCCAGGGGCAGAGCACATGGAAGCAGGCTGGGCACACTCCTGCACATCCATCTCCAGGTTCCAGGGGAACAAGCTGCTCCTAACGAGGCTGGGATTGCTGCTGATGGATCAGAGGGAAAGGCAGGCCTGGGAACCTCGCTGGGATCCTGCAGGAATGGAGATCATCCCAGATGGTGGAGACAGGCAGATGGAAGCACAAAATGGGTTGTGAATAATCTGCAAACAGAAGCTCCTCGACAGCTGCTGCTCTGAGTCAGGGCATCAACAGCCTGCAGCTCCTGTGTGCCAGAGGAGGGAATGCTGCTCCAGGGCTGGAGCCCCTCTGGAGCCAGGCTGGGAGAGCTGGGGGTGCTCACCTGGAGAGGAGAAGCTCCAGGGAGAGCTCAGAGCCCCTTGCAGGGCCTGAAGGGGCTCCAGGAGAGCTGCAGAGGGACTGGGGACAAGGGATGGAGGGACAGGACACAGGGAATGGCTCCCACTGCCAGAGGGCAGGGCTGGATGGGAGATTGGGAATTGGGAATTGTTCCCTGGCAGGGTGGGCAGGCCCTGGCACAGGTGCCCAGAGCAGCTGGGGCTGCCCCTGGATCCCTGGCAGTGCCCAAGGCCAGGCTGGACACTGGGGCTGGGAGCAGCCTGGGACAGTGGGAGGTGTCCCTGCCATGGCAGGGGGGGCACTGGGTGGGCTTTAAGGTCCCTTCCCACACAAACCATTCCATAAATTACATGAAAAATGAGGGCACAGACACCATAGCCCAGGCTCACCCTGTGCTGGAGAAGGATTTGCCCAGAGGGAGCTCTTTGGGGCTGCTCCCACTGCTGGGAGACATTTGGTCAGGATGAAGGCACACACGGTAAATAATCCTGATCTCTGCTTTGCTGCGGGCCATGGCCAGAGCCCAGGGTGCAGCTCTCGTTGGGAACTGCAGCCCCTGGTCCCTGGGCACTGCTGCTGCCTGACTGAAGCCAATTAGGGCTCATTAGCAGCCAGAGCAGGGACAGAGCTGCTGAAGGCAGGGCACGCTCACCCTGCTGAGGAGACAACCTCTCCCACAGGGCCAGCTGGGGGCCAGCCTGGGCCAGGGGGCAAGGAGAGGCTCAGAAAGCACGGGATGCCTGTCCCTGCACAGCTGTGATCTGTGTGGCTCAGATCGTTCTCCCACACCCCCTTTATGGGAAGCACCTCTAAGAATGGGTGGATTTGGAGTCTGAGGCACCTCCTTCTTCCAAGGATCTCCAGGAAAGCACAGCCCAGCAGCTCTCAGGGATGACAGTCACAGACACTCTGTGCTGTGCCTGGGGGGAAGGATGTGTCAGGACGTGGTTCACAAAGGAGTTGGTAATTCTTTGGAAAAAAGGCCGTTTGAGAGCTTCTGCAATGCCCTGTGGGCCAGCACAGCCTGGGCTCCTACTTGCACCCCGTGCCCTTGTGCCACCCTTCCCATGGTGTCTGAGGGTGACGTTCTGATGCTGTATCCCCATCCCTGCACTCTGTTTATGCTGGATATCATGGTCTGTGCCTTCCAGACTGGCTCTGAAGAGCGAATGTTTTGTTTTGGTTTTGCTCTCAGCTGCTGCCCCACGGCTGGTGGGACACACAGACAGGGCAGTGCATGGTGCTGCTCTTGCTTTTGGCTTTGCTTTTTCTTTGCTCTTGCTTCTGCTTTGCTCCTGCTTTGCTCTTGCTTTTTGCTCCTGCTCATTTGTTAGTTTAGCTAAGCAGTCCAGATTTTCCCTGGACTGTTTCTCCTTTCCCTTTTCTGGACCCACTGGAGCCTGCTCCGGGCTGGGCCCTGGGAACACCGAGAGTTTGCACCTTGTGGCTGCAGCAGCTGCCCCAGCACAGGAGGGACTGAGAACAGAGCGAGCACCCCCAGAGAGACTTTCTGAATTTGCCATCTTTGTCAGAGCAGTGACAGAGTGTTGTCACCTGGTATTGTTCATTCTGTGTGCTGGGGCTGCTGTGCCTGTTCAATAAACAGCTTCTTTCCACTTGTTCCAAGGAATCCTTCCCCACCCGGTTGTGGGGAGGGGCTGTGTGGGTTTGCCTTCTGGAGGGGCCCCTTTGGAGGTTTCCTCCCAAATTTGCCCTAAACCAGGACACATCGCCACAGCAGCTCCTGCAGCTCAGGAGCCTGCAGTGTCCCCCAGAATTCCCACAGCCCTCCCAGCTCATGCTGCAGCATCCCCCTTCCCAGGGGCACCACAGGCTTCCCAACACCATCTGGGAAAGCCCGCACATCCAGAAATTATCCTTCTCCAGCTGTTGTGGAGGAGCACTTTCAGACATCACTGTATAAATGGCTGTTTCTGGTTAGAAAAAATCCCAAAACCTCACGAGTTACTCCCAAAGAGAAAAAAGAAATGGCTGTGCATTTACCCACCAGGGTATTCTCTTTTCCCATGGAAACTTCTCACTTTTCATCTGAAATACAAAATCTAGGAAGTGTGTATCAAAATGTGTAATTCAGAAACAGAGCTGAAGCACTGCACAAGGGCCTTCCTGGGCTGCCTTCAGCCCTCCCCCACCTCTGGGCTTTTTTGGGAATCCCAGGTTTACATCTCTCACTGCTCCCAGAGGCCACAGTGACACTGGCAGCCCCTACACAGTCTGGAGGAG
The DNA here is from genome assembly GCA_039654755.1 of Calcarius lapponicus. Classification (NCBI taxonomy): domain Eukaryota; kingdom Metazoa; phylum Chordata; class Aves; order Passeriformes; family Fringillidae; genus Calcarius; species Calcarius lapponicus. The sequence continues at coordinate 13,871,476 of CM077478.1, read as the reverse complement.
AGGTCCAGTGACTCCTGGAAGCTGCAGCTCAGCCAACAAATCTTACCCACAGAGAAGGGCCTGGAGTAGTGACAATTCCTGGTGAGTGACAACTCCCATTAGACACAGCAGCAGTCTGTTGTAATAAAAACCCAATTTCCCACTCAGGTATTTAAATTTTGCAAGGAAATTCTTATGCTTCAATTCCTTACTGGAGTTTGGGATTTTCCTACAGTCCTGATGTCATTTCCTGCTTCCTCTCCCCAAAATGAACGACACTCACAAGATGAGATGTCTAAGGCAAAAAAGGGCTAGTTATTTTTGGACCTTGATATTTATAGAATTTTAAAAGTGACCATGGATTGAAGGATGAAATTGCCACCTCTCCAACCACACTGGTACAACTTACAGTTCATTAATTCTCCCTTCTTCTAGAAAGGAATGCAAAACAATCATTATTTACATGAAAAGCGTGTGAGAAACTCCATTACAAAAATGCAAACATCAGAAGGCTTAGAAGAAGTTCAGAAGGACAGGGTGACACCACCTGTCCGTGCAGGGGGGACAAGGGCTGGGTGTCCTGGGAGGACCCTGCAGCTGGGAGGGTCAGCAGAGCCTGTGGGGCTGGGTTTGTCTCCTGGTGGCCCGAGGGCTGCCCCAGCCTTGGGCACAGGAGGCCTGTTAGGAGCAGCTCCCTAAATATCCATTTTCAATTCAAACATCCTCTTCTTCTCCCAGCCCTCCATGGGTGCCATCCAGGAGGGACACAGGCAAATGGTCCTGCGAGGATGTCACCTCTGTGCCAAGGGGACAATTGGCCACGTGGAAAAGCCTCCTGGCAGCGTCCCCAGGGCAGGGACACTGTGCCTGTCTGTGTCACAGTGTGGGCCCCAAGTGCCCAGGTCAGCAGCAGGGTGGGGTAACCTGCACCCCACAGGTTTGAGGGGCTGCTGCCTCTGCAAAGCTCTGCCCCAGGACAGTCCCCAAAGCCCTGACACTGACACCTGGGGGTGTGCTACAAACCATTCCAGGTTTTCCTCAGTGGAGGAGAAGGAGCTCCCTGACATCTGTTCCAGGAGCTGTGGGAAGCCAATTATCCTTGAAGGCAAACTGTCCGCAGATAATTGGAAATATAGACTTTGAACTGATGGAGTGTTGCCTAAACTGCAGCTCCTGCTCGCTGGTGTCACACTGAATCTCAGGAGCTCCTGGTAATGTTTAGCAGGAGCATTATCCTGTCACATCCAGCCAGGTACCACAGCCCTGCTCCTAACAGGAAAGCAGCTTTGGAGCATCCCTCCCACAGCTGCTCCTGTGCAGGAGCTGTCCTCCCCTCCTGGCCAGGCTGAGCAGACACGGCCAGGGCTGCAGGCTGGCATGCACTGGAGCACTGCATGGTTCTACTGCTGGCTGCAGAGCACGAGGAGCTCTGAGAGAAATGCAAGGTGGGAAATGGGGGATGAAGAGCAGGGCACACCACAACCCCTGCCCAGAGCTGTGTTCTGTCACTTAACCAGGCCTGTGGAGTTCACAGGGCTCTGTCACCTCTGTCCTGGATGTCTTTGCTCTGCTGGAGCATCCCAGCTCCCAGGGGACACCAGGCTCCTGTGGGAAGGCAAGCAGAGACTTTGCTGAGTGTTTGTGCAGGGGGAAGCCCTTCCCTGGGGAAAGGCCATTGCATCCCTGAGGGAATGGCTGGAGCTGGGCCAGGGCAGCTCAGGCTGAGCTCAGGGCAAGGTTCTTCCCCCAGAGGGTGCTGGCACTGCCCAGGCTCCCCAGGGAATGGGCACGGCCCCGAGGCTGCCAGAACTCCAGGAGCCTTTGGACGGCACTGCCAGGGATGGACAGGGGGGGATTGTTGGGGGTCTGGGCAGGGACAGGGGCTGGATCCATGATCCCTGGGGGTCCCTCCAGCTCAGGAGATTCCATCATTCTGTGAAGCTGTGCCATTGCAGTCACTGCCCCACAGACCAGGTCAGTGGAGAGTTTGGGATGTAACAGCTTCCTACAGCAAAGGCAGAGCTCTGTTCCCTTAGCCCACCCCACAGGCACAGGGATCCCCTGCCCAGGTTTGGCCCCAGCAGCTGCTGCAGACTCAGCTCTGACTCTTGCAGTAAATAAAACAGGCACAGTTTTCATGATGCAGGAACAGAGAGTGCCAAACCCCACCCAAACCCAGCTGGTCACTGCATGGCCCTCAGCCACAGCCACACTCACCTTGGCTCCACCACGATGCCATGGGCAGGTGGGAAGGAGCAGCAGCCAAAGGGAAGATGCTGGTGAGACCCAACCTGCAGAGCTGTGTCCAGGTCTGGAATCCTCAGCACAAGAAACACCTGGAGCTCTTGGAGCAGGTCCAGAGGAGGCCATGGAGATGCTCCAGGGCTGGAGCCCCTCTGCTCTGGAGCCAGGCTGGGAGAGCTGGGGGTGCTCACCTGGAGAAGGGAACGATCCATGGAGAGCTCAGAGCCCCTTGCAGGGCCTAAAGGGGCATATGAAAAAGAGGGAGAGCAGCATTTTACTCAGATAGAGAGTGACAGGACAACATCTTTAGCATCTTTAAAATAAAAGAGGAGAGAAATTATCCCCTGGGAGGGTGGGCAGGCCCTGGCACAGGGTGCCCAGAGCAGCTGGGGCTGCCCCTGGATCCCTGGCAGTGCCCAAGGCCAGGCTGGACACTGGGGCTGGGAGCAGCCCGGGACAGTGGGAGGTGTCCCTGCCATGGCAGGGGTGGCACTGGATGAGCTTTAAGGTTCCTCCCAATCAAAACCATTCCATGATTCCACATTCAGACCTGTTTTTCCTGGTACAACGGGTCTGTGTCCCAAATCCCGCAGGTCTCCCGAGCTCAGGCACTGGCATTGTGCAGATTTACCCAACAGAAAAAACCTCTGCAAAAATATGAGCATCAAAACTTCAACATCTCCACCGGAGATGGAGGTGTGGTATTGCTGAAGGACAGCCCCTGAGACAAACTACCCCCTGGGAACTCCCCAGGACAGCAGGATATCATGCAGGGGCACCTGGGGCTTCCCATTGCCCTTAAATACTCTCAACGTTTGGGCACCTCGCTTCAATCAGGTGATCAGTTCTTATTAAAAAAGGTGCATATTGTTTGTCTTGCATCCCAGCACCTTCCTGGAGGAAATGGGAAACCCAAAGCTTGAATCCTCTGAGGGAGGAGCAGGATGTGCAGGTGGAGCTGTCCGGGGCTGCTGCAGAGCAGGGAGGAAGGGCTGCACTGAGGTCACGGAATCCACAGCCCCAGCTCTGCTGCTCCCCTGGCAGCACAGCCCATTTGTGTTGGTAATTAATGCCTTGGCGGGGGGAAAATAAATGCTCCAGCTTTATTATGAAACAGAAGTAAATTTTTAATAAGGTCCAATTAGTGGCAGTTTCCAGTGGAAGCGGCTCTGTACCTTCCCAGCAGCCCCCCGAGGAGGAGGCAGCAGCAGCTCAGGGAGCCCCTTCAGGAAGGACCCCTGACCCCCAGGACCCTGCAGAGGCTCTCTGGGGCACCCCTGACCCCCAGGACCCTGCAGGGGCTCTCTGGGCTGCCCCTGACCCCCAGGACCCTGCAGGGGCTCTCTGGGCTGCCCCTGACCCCCAGGACCCTGCAGGGGCTCCAGGTGAGCTCCAGGTGATGCTCTGCAGCATCCTGGAGATGAGCAGGGGTGCCCTCGGGTGCCAGAGATTCCCCGTGGGCAGCTGGCAGCTGAGGGAGGGAGGCAGCTGTGGCACAGGGATGTCCCCCTGTGTGTGTCCTGGTGCCCAAACTGCCCTGAGCAGCATGCCAAGAGGAGCCCCAGCAAGCTGTGAGCTTCCACAGCACACAGCAAGCCCAGCAGGCACAAATGCCTTGGGATGAACCAGAGGGTGTGGGCTCCCTGCTGGACCTGCAGAGAGCCTGGCACAGCTGCACTGACACAGGTGTGCCAAAAGCCCCACTCTGGGAGCACTGATGGCCATTTTCCTGGGGACAAACTCATATTTCAAGTCAATGGCTGGGCCAACACCCAGGAGGAGAGAAGGACAATGAGGACAGCAGCTCCATTTCCCAGGGGCCATCTCAGAGAGGCACAAGGAGGCAAAGCTTTTCCAAAGTGTTGGCAACGTTCTGCTCATGCTGGGAGGTTGTTTAGGCAAGGGAAGTGACACTGCAGGTCCAGTGCCCTGCACAGCCTGCTCTCCACTCAGCTGTGCAGGCACCAGAGCAAAGCCAGGGCAGAGCCTTGCACAGGGCCCTGTCCCCCAGCACAGGGCGGGTCTGGGACCCAGGCCAGATGCACAAAGGAGGGGCACAGAGCAGCCCCACACCAGGGCTCACACTGAAACCTTTCATCAAGGACCCAAAGGCTGCCCTGAATTACCGTGAGCTGCCTCACAGAGGGACTCAGTCAGGAGGGGACATCAACAGTCCTCAGTCCATCCCCAGACCCAAATCCTGTCTCAGAGACAGCTGGTCTTTGTCCAGCTGGGTTTGACATCCTCCAGGGAGGAGATCCCATTATCTGCCTGGGGCTCTATTCCAACATTTCACTCTCTTTACATGTATTTCTTTTCTTATATTCTGCTCCAACCTCCTTTACTTCTGTCTTTAACTACAGTTACTTATTTTCCCACCAAATTTCTCAGTAAAGATTCTGTTTCCATCTTCTCAAAACCTCCTTATCACTACTGGCAGGTTGGTATTTAGGTTCACTCTTCCCTTCCCCAGGCTGAATAAGCAAATTCCCTCAGCCTCTCCTGAGCTGTCACATGAGCTGTCACATCAGTCCCATGGCCAACATCTTTATTTTCCTGGAAGACACCCCTCAGTTTAATCCTCTTTTCTCCCAGGAACCCAAAGAGATCAGATTTCCCGAGAGATCCCCATCTCAGCCCTCCTGCACTACTGGAGTTGTTCTCTTTGGACCTTTTCTCTGACCCTAAAAGTCTGAGAGAGGTCAGTGGAGAAGACAAAAAGAGAATAGGGAATCCTTCCACCTCCTCTGTCCTCACTGAGTCACCCTCTTCCCATTCAGCAGCAAACCCAGTCTCCTTATTACCTGTTTTGGCTGCTGTCACACTGGTGGAAGCTCCTCTTTTTGTCCTTGACATCATCTTCCAGCTGAGCTTTGCCCTTCCCAACACCATCCCTGGCTGGCTGTTCTCACTCTCAGTCCCACCTGGGCTCCCTTCAGCCCTGGAGCTCAGCTGGGAGTCCCCAGTTCTGCCAAGTTCCTCTCCCCTTGCTGATGTCTCATTCCACATCTGGCTGCCCAAACCCCACCTCAGGGTGCCTGCTCAGCTTTGATGTGGCCACTGCTCCCCCACTGGCCAGCAAACACCCAGCTCCTGCTGGCTCTTGGCAAGCCCTGCTCAGCACCAGAACCTGCTGTGGGCTCAGTGAAACTTTGCAAGAAGCCTTCTTATTTAAGAAAAAAAAAAAAAAAAAATCAGTTTATAGCCTTTATTCCACATGGCTGGGAGCTGTTATCCTGGGTGAGAAGCACCTGCTGCCCCCTCCAGTCTCCCCAGCAGCCCTAGCCAGCCTGGGCTCTGGACATCACTGCTCCCATTCCATTTCTCCAGTCTGTGCCATTCTGCCACCCCCACTCCCGAAATGCCACCAAACCCAGGGCAATGCCAAAGGCCAGCTGGCATCTCTTGCACACCCTGTTCCCCTGCTGTCCCTGCCCCTGCCAGCAGAGCCATCCCACCTCAGTGCCCCACGCTCCCTGCAGCCCCAGCTTCCCTCCCCTGTCCCTCTCTGGACAGGCAGCACAGCCCTCTTCTTTAGGGAGCAGCTTTCGACCTTCTTGGCTTCCAAATACCACCAATATCCAACATTTTTGGCCTTTTAGAACCCTGCTTCCTGTTACAGATACGTATCATAATGTTGGCTTTTTGCAAATATTAAAAGTGGATTTATATGTGTGGTGTTACTTTGATATAGTTTTTAATTCTGCTGTTAATTAAGCTTAGACATAGTAGTGAAATAGCTGATATCAGTGTGCTTGTGTTACAATGCCTGCTGGGATGGGATAACACCCAGTGAACACAGATGAGGACCCTGCTATTGATATTCCATTAGCAGCACTCACTGGCTGAAGGCAGTGTGGAGCAAGGCCCAAAAAATGGAGGGGGATAAAAAAGGACTAAAACTACAACCAAGGAATGTGCACGCTCTAAAAGGGCAGATCCAAGCAGGAGCCAGGCTGAACAGTTCTTGGAATATGTGAATGAGTTTGGGGAAAAGTTTACTGTGCATGAGGCTCTACGAATATGCAACAGGCTGATGTAATTAAAGGTATTTAAGGGGTACCCTGAGGATAACAGGGTGCTCTCAGCTCAGTGCCATAACAACCTTTGCTCTGTGGTCCTTGTGCCCTGTTGTCCCTTATTACACTTTTTAAATGTTCCCAGGAGAGTGAAGGTGTTTTCCACACACCCAGCCCGGTCCTGCTGCCCGTCCCAGGCTCAGTCCCAGGCTCAGTCCTGGGCTCAGTCCCGGCTCAGTCCCAGGCTCAGGCCCGGCTCAGTCCCAGGCTCAGTCCCAGGCTCAGTCCCAGGCTCAGGCCAGGCTCAGTCCCAGGCTCAGGCCAAGCTCAGTCCCAGGCTCAGTCCCAGGCTCAGGCCAGGCTCAGTCCCAGGCTCAGGCCAGGCTCAGGTCAGGTTCAGTCCCAGGCTCAGTCCCAGGCTCAGGCCAGGCTCAGGTCAGGTTCAGTCCCAGGCTCAGTCCCAGGCTCAGGCCCAGGCTCAGTCCCAGGCTCAGTCCCAGGCTCAGTCCCAGGCTCAGGCCAGGCTCAGTCCCAGGCTCAGTCCCAGGCTCAGGCCAGGCTCAGGCCAGGCTCAGTCCCAGGCTCAGTCCCAGGCTCAGTCCCAGGCTCAGGCCAGGCTCAGGCCCAGGCTCAGTCCCAGGCTCAGGCCCAGGCTCAGTCCCAGGCTCAGGCCCAGGCTCAGTCCCAGGCTCAGTCCCAGGCTCAGGCCAGGCTCAGGCCAGGCTCAGTCCCAGGCTCAGTCCCAGGCTCAGGCCAGGCTCAGTCCCAGGCTCAGTCCCAGGCTCAGTCCCAGGCTCAGGCCAGGCTCAGGCCCAGGCTCAGTCCCAGGCTCAGGCCCAGGCTCAGGCCCGGGCTCAGTCCCAGGCTCAGTCCCAGGCTCAGGCCAGGCTCAGTCCCAGGCTCAGTCCCAGGCTCAGTCCCAGGCTCAGGCCAGGCTCAGGCCCAGGCTCAGTCCCAGGCTCAGGCCCAGGCTCAGTCCCAGGCTCAGTCCCAGGCTCAGGCCAGGCTCAGGCCAGGCTCAGTCCCAGGCTCAGTCCCAGGCTCAGGCCAGGCTCAGTCCCAGGCTCAGTCCCAGGCTCAGTCCCAGGCTCAGGCCAGGCTCAGGCCCAGGCTCAGTCCCAGGCTCAGGCCCAGGCTCAGGCCCGGGCTCAGTCCCAGGCTCAGTCCCAGGCTCAGGCCAGGCTCAGTCCCAGGCTCAGTCCCAGGCTCAGTCCCAGGCTCAGTCCCAGGCTCAGGCCCAGGCTCAGTCCCAGGCTCAGGCCCAGGCTCAGTCCCAGGCTCAGTCCCAGGCTCAGTCCCAGGCTCAGTCCCAGGCTCAGGCCCAGGCTCAGTCCCAGGCTCAGTCCCAGGCTCAGTCCCAGGCTCAGGCCCAGGCTCAGTCCCAGGCTCAGTCCCAGGCTCAGTCCCAGGCTCAGGCCAGGCTCAGTCCCAGGCTCAGTCCCAGGCTCAGTCCCAGGCTCAGGCCAGGCTCAGTCCCAGGCTCAGTCCCAGGCTCAGGCCAGGCTCAGTCCCAGGCTCAGTCCCAGGCTCAGGCCCAGGCTCAGTCCCAGGCTCAGTCCCAGGCTCAGGCCAGGCTCAGTCCCAGGCTCAGGCCAGGCTCAGTCCCAGGCTCAGGCCAGGCTCAGTCCCAGGCTCAGTCCCAGGCTCAGGCCAGGCTCAGTCCCAGGCTCAGGCCCGCACTCCAGGCCCAGGGCTCTGCAGGTCCGGCTGGGAGCTCCCATTCCCATGCCCTGGGGTTCCATCTGCTGGGAGCAGCTGGGCTCACCCACCCCGAGGGTCCCTGGGGCAGCAGAGAGGGACCAAAGGAAGGGTGACAACAGCAGCTGCTGTTCTCTCCTCAACTTCCATTTCCTGTTTCTCCCAGCATCCCGAAGAGTGTTTTGTGTCTCTTTATTTCACAATGAAAACACAAAATGGGTTTGCAAAGCCCGTCCTGGGTGAACAGGACAGCCCGGCCAGGGTCAGGCTCAGAGATAAACACAGGCACACCTCTGTGCTGGGGCTCCGAGGCAGAGCTGCCCAGGGCACAGCCCACCCCAAGCACTGCATTTGCAGCTGCAGTGATCCCCTGCACCGAGGGATCAGGAGAACACCCTCCCCTAAAGAGGAGATCAGGAAAATTCATCCTGGCAGCTGCAGGGGGCCAGCTGAACCCAGCAACCTGGGGTTATTAAAGACACATTTTCCCAAAATAGGTTAGAGAAAAGCCTCGAGCATGGCTCAGGTACCCATCTGGGGTCAGGTACCTTTAATTCTCTCTCTGTGGATGAGCAGCTCAGCCCCAAGCACTAAAGCAGCCCCTTCTGTTTCTGTGCCCCCTCCCCCGGCTGATCCTGACATGGGCAGGGCTCTGTGGGAAACCAGGAGGGCACAAGACAGTGCTGAGTTTAACACACAGACTGAGCAGCTTAGGCTCAGCTCTGACACCTGCTCTGGGAGGGGGCTGTGCAGCTCTGGAGTCTGTCCTTGCCAGCTTGAACCCCTTCCAAGGTGTTTGGAGGGTACAAATCAATTCTTAATACATTTTGTTTTATAATACTGGCACTGTCCATATTATAACAATAGAAATTATTTTTATTCCTACTAGGGGCTTTTTAAGGCACTTTGCCACTTGCCAAGTCCTTGCATTTTCCAAGACAGAGTTTATCCACTGAATGGAAACTTTCCTCAATAGTTTTAAATTAAAACTTCATAATTATTTGAAGAGCCTGTTGGTTTGGTTTTTCAGGTTTTTTTTTTTTTTTGTAAAATGATGAAAACAATCTCCCTTCCTCTCACCCCACTAATCAGAAACTGTAAATAAGTGATCTTTAACAGCAATATAATTTCTTCCTCTGCAGAACAAGGCTGATTAATGCCACTCTGTGGGGGATTGGCATCATGTGAATATCCCATTATTAAGGTAATTTCAGCCCAAGCAGTGACAAACAGAGACCTGAGACTCCTGTCAAGGGATGTGAATTTTTTTGGGACTTTATTTGGGACGTGAAGCCATGACCAGACCTAGAGCAGGATGTCATCACCTGGGCCTTTGGGACTGGGGAGAGGAGGTAAAGAGCAAAGAGGAAAACAGAGATGAGAACACGCAGCAAGCAAGGGTCAGGTGTGGAGAACTGATCCCACCTCCCACTCTGGTGCTGCACCTCAGGCCTGTGCTGCCTGTTCCCTTGGGAGGACAGGCTGGGAGGGAGGGTGTTACTGCCTGACCTCCCCAGGCTCAGGGGGGGATTGTTGGGGTGTCTGGGCAGGGCCAGGAGCTGGGCTGGAGGATCCTGGGGGACCCCTTCCAGGATATTCTGTGACAAAAACCTGTGCTTCCCCCAGAGCACAGCAGAACTTCAGTGGTCTCCTTTAGATGTAGTGAACTTTATTTCAAGCCAATGTTAGGTGCACAAAGTACAGAGGAAGGAGCAAGTGTCCAGCTCCCCATGGCCTCCAGCAGAGCCTCTGCAGCTTTAATGGATGTTCTAAAACAGGACAGAGCCCCCAATACCACTCTCAGCCCAGAAATTAATTGCTTGGCTGTTGGCTGTCTATATGTTGTTATAGGAATGTTTTTACACTTGAAGCTCCCTGAAGGCCTCTATAAGTATTCTGCTCATAAATACAATTATAGCAGAGCTCTTGCTAGAAACAGCCATCTATTATGGGATATTGCAGTCTCATCACCATACCAAAGACACTGCAAAATCCAATAGATCAAAAGCAAAGAGTTATCACCTGAGCACTCGCCCTAGTGGGAAGTTCAGCACTGGAATACTGAAGATGCCAGCATTTCCTCCAGGCTCTCCTGCAGGAGTTTGCAGGTGGAGCCTCCTGTTCTGGGCCCCTCTGTGCAGATGCAGGAAAGCTGAGCACTTCATTTCTTGTACCCTGGCTGGACATGTCCTCATCAGACGAGACAAATTTCCTCCTGGAGGATTAGGTGATGAGGTGGAACTCTCATGTTCACAAACATTGGCAAAGGGAGGCACAGATCAGCTCTTCTGGGAGGCTTCATCCCCTCTGAAGGCTTCCTTAATATTCCAAAGGGTAAAACAGACTGATCCTGTATTAACCCATGAAGACAAAATGCATTGAGGTCCTCAGTGTCACCCTCTCAGTGTCACCCTCTCAGTGTCACCCTCTCCTGCCAGAAGGGCCTTTCAGGCTGCCCTGGAGCCAAAAGCAGCCTGCTGGGTTCTGCAGAGCACAGCTTGGAAACCAGCAGCTGGAAATGAAGAGATGTCCTCAGACAGCACAATGAAGCCACCAGCAGCTGCCAGGCAGGGGCAAAACCAGGCCCAGAAGGGATTTTGGGGAAGTCCCTGCCCCGCTGGGATGTGGCCAGAGACCTGAGTGCCTCTGTCGAAGTGTTCTCCTGTGAGGGCCTTTGTCCCAGCCTGCCCTGGAGGAGCAGCTCTGTTTGGAGCTGTCTGGGGTGTGATGTCCTGTGCCAGGCTCAGGGACAGCCCCAAGCACCCAGCCCAGATGGGTACAACCAATACAGAGCATGGAATCAGGGACTGGTTTGGGTGGAAGGGGACTCAAAGCCCATCCAGTGCCACCCCTGCCATGGCAGGGACACCTCCCACTGTCCCAGGCTGCTCCCAGCCCCAGTGTCCAGCCTGGCCTTGGGCACTGCCAGGGATCCAGGGCAGCCCCAGCTGCTCTGGGCACCCTGTGCCAGGGCCTGCCCACCCTGCCAGGGAAGAAATTCCTCCTAACATCCCACCTAACCCTGTCCTCTGTACATTTAAAACCATTGTCCCTTGTCCTGTCCCCGTGTGCCTGTATGAAAAGTCCCTCTCCCTCATTTCTATGAGTTCCTGAAGGTACTGGAAGCTGTAGTGAGATCTCCCTGAGACCTCCCTGGTGTCTGCTCCTCATTTCACCTCTGTTCCCTGAAAGTGTTCTGTTTTCCTCAAAATTTAACTGTTCAAGAGCAGCTGAAACTCAGCCAGGACAGGATCTCCTCTGAGCAGGATGATTTTGCAGGTTGATTCCCTCTGACCCACAGCTCAGGCACCTTCTGGGTTTAACCCCCATGCTGGCATCTCCAGGCCTGCACCAGAGACACCAGAGGACAAGCCCTGATCCCCAAGGTGTCTGCCCAGCCTCAAGTCCACTCATGGTGCCCTGGGCTGCCTTGCCTCTAGGATAGGCTGTAGTTAAAGAGATTAAAGCAAACAAGGCTGCCTTGCTGTGTGCCACAGCTCATTAGACAACTATTAGGAAGCAGCTCATTAGGATGTAGAAAATGCTGCATTGCTGTTTTCTTGGAGGTTTGTTCACACAGAGCATAACAAGAACTTGGAGGACAATGAGCAGCATGGGAGCCATGAGACTCCCAGAGAAGGGGTTCCTTGCCATCACTCACCAGTCCCAAACTGGAAACTTTTCCAGCCCTGCTCTAAAGAGCCCTGGATTGAAAACCATCCAGGAAGACAAGGCTGCACCCTTTGTGTTCTCATCTCTGCCTGGGAGCTGTGGGCTCTGTCCTGTGCTGGACCCAGGGGCATGGCCCTGCTGAGGGAGCTGCACTTACCTGCCTGCCCTGCCTCTGCAGGCGCCTCAGGCAGGGAGGGTCCTGCAGCTGCTGCACAATGTCCTTGTCACCTCTGGTCCCCTCAGCAAGGCTGGGCCACATCTCTGCCCAAAGAATGCTGTTTGTGCTGTTTGTGCCCATTTTCTTCAGTTCCCACCCCCCTCCCCAGGTCACACTGGGCAGAGGAGGCAGCTGGAGCCTCTTGCAAAGGAAACAAGAATCAAACTGTCACAGGTGAGATTGTCCTCTCCCAGAAAAGATAATGCTGGGTTTGGACTCAGAAGTCTGAGGTTTTGTCAGGCCCTGGCTTGCAGGGGTGGGTGGGTAGGACTAGCACAGGTGCCTGAGGATTCTCCTGGCCTGGCCATGAGTGGTGGGACAGGAATTGACCTCATCCAGCATTCCAGGGACGTGCTCCCAGCTGCCCCCTGCTACACAGGCTGGGGGCATCCTTCTGACACAGGGACTTGGAGAGGGAATTGGTCACAAGAGCCCAAACCATCCCAATTCCCTGAGCCAGCACCAGCACCCACCAGCTGACCCTGCTGTGCCCAGGGCTTACAGGGTGCCCATGAGCCCCTCCAACATTCTCCTGGAGGAGAGGAGCCTGCCAGACAGGGAAACCCTGGTGCTGCAGAATCACAGAATGATGGAATGTCCTGAAATGGGACCCCCAGGATCACCCAGCCCAGCCCCTGTCCCTGCCCAGACCCCCCAACAATCCCCCCTGTCCATCCCTGGCAGTGCTGTCCAAAGGCTCCTGGAGCTCTGGCAGCCTCGGGGCCGTGCCCATTCCCTGGGGAGCCTGGGCAGTGCCAGCACCCTCTGGGGGAAGAGCCTTGCCCTGAGCTCAGCCTGAGCTGCCCTGTCCCAGCTCCAGCCATGCCCTGTCCCTGTTCCTGTCCCAGAGCAGAGATGAGAGCTGCCCTCGGGAGGACCTGCAGCCCCTGGTGAGGTCTCCTCTCTCTCCCTGGACACATCTGGATGTGCATCCGGATTGCCAGTTCCTGGGAACAGTCATCACAGCCAGTTCTGGCCACCTAAACCCATCCAGACTGCACAGGCAGAGCAGGATTCATCTCCTGGAAGGGGCAGCCTGCAGCTGGAAACCCCCAAACCCCAGAGAGCACAGCAGATTCCTCCCTCAGCCACCACTGTCACACCAGAGAGCATCACAGCAGGCAGGGGCGCCTGCTCCCCTCCGGGAAAACCTGAAGGCTGAGGGCATCTCATGGCTCCCACTCTTCCCCCGACAGCAGAGGTTGCTCTCTCTTTTCATGGCTTCTTCGTGTGGTTTGTGACTTCCTCAGAAGGATTTAACTGATTTATAACCCAATAATCCCCGCCCTCGTTAGGCGCAGTGTACCTAATTCATCATTCCCTGCGCAGGAGCTGCTGCCAGCCCCGTCAGGACCTGACCTGAAACTGTGATGGGCCTGCAGAGCTCAGCAGCCCTTCTGACCTGCCTGAAGGGCACCATCCCTGAGGCACAGCAGGGTTTGTGTCACCACTGCCACCCATGGGCAGGCGATTTGTGTGACCAGTGCTGTTAAAAATAGGTTAGAAACTGTTGTAAAATAGTTGATAGTTGTTAGGCATGTACTATTGTTTGGTTATTGTGAAAGAGGTTAAAAGGATAGTTGTAAGCAATCTGGTACTCAACATACCATATTGAACATAAGTGAAGTGCAGCACCCCCCCAGAGAAACGAGCCAGCCTGGACAGAACTGTAATGGGCCAATCACGCACCTCAAACCTTCATGCAAATGAAGGATCCAAACAGAAACCAATCCAAAGGGACAAAGAACAGGATAAAAAGGGGCTTCTGACCCACTGAGTGCGTGCTGCTCCACCATCGCTGCTGAGCAGCCCCGGCGCCGGTGCTGCTCCATCCTCGACAGGAACACTCCTGCCCGGCCCGGGCCCCCTTGCTTTAGGCCTTGCTTTTTCTTATAATAAATGCTGAAATCACTTCAGTAGTGGGAGCCTGCTCTCGTTTTTCTCAAGTGCCACCAAGGGCAGGGCACAGCTCAGGGCAGCACCTCTGCAGATCCATGTTCCAGACACCTGGAGCTCAGCTGCCACAGGGATTTGGAGCAGGGGAAAGTGGCCTTCAAAGGCTTCTGCCCCATCAGGTTCCCCCAGTCCTTACAAAGGGCAGCTTGCTCAGGCTCCAAGCACATCAAAGGGGTCTCATGGCCTTTAGTGGGGCATCCACCCATTATTTTCATTGAGCAAATAGTATTTGAAACGTGATCATAGAATCATAAAATCACAGGGTATCCCGGGCTGAAAGGGACCCACCAGGATCCTGGAATCCAGCTCCTGGCTCTGCACAGTCCTTCCAGGCAGGCAGCAAAGATCAGCCTCATCTGATAAATAAAGTCCCCAAAGCCTTTCCAAAACCCCACTCAAGTGTTCAGGGGTCATTCTGGTGGCAGGAATGTCACAGCTGTGACTTGCAGGATGTGGAGATCAGCCTTGGGCCACTGAGGGGGCACAGATTCTGGGCCAGGAGCAGGGATGTCACCTCAGGGCTCCAGCAATCCTGAGCTGTCAGGGATGGGGGCAAAGTGGGGCTGGTTTTGGGGGCAGGCAAGCCCAGGAGACAACGTGAAAGTGCCTCAGTACCCCCAACAAGAGGAGCAGATGCAGTGATGGCAACCAGGGCCAACAGCCCAGCATGCTTGGCAAGCCCATGGTGATGTCCAGGGTACAGGGCAGATGAAACAACCCCAAACCCAGCTCAGACCGAGGCCAAGGCCTCACCTTTGAGCTTAAATGCACCTTGTGATCCAAGCTCTGAAGCAGGTGGAGCAGAGCAATTAAAGGCTGGTGTTGTGCCGGGCTGGATGGAGCAGCCAGGGCTCCTGGAAGTGCTGGAGCTCCCAGGATGTGTTTCCCCAGGCTGCCCTGCACACCTGCAGCCTTGGAGCCTCTCCCCAGGCTGGCTGGGCACAGGGATCAGCATAGCTCTGTGTTCATTCATTATTCACTCCTTCCTTCCTTGCAGCAGACAGAGAGTCTTTCATGATGAATGCTGTGGTTGTTAAAAATAGTTTACTACAGCTCAGAATACAAGAGCTGACTCTTCCGTCCCTGGTGAGGAGTAAATTGGAGTCACTTCAGTGGAATCTGCAGTGACACACAGGGAGAATGAGAGCAGAGGAAGGCCACACAATCCCTCCTGGCACCTGATTAGCCCTGGCTGGGCACAGCTCCAGCCCAAAGGTGCCAGCAGTTCCTGCTGCCCATGCTGAGCAGCCTCACCTGGGCAGCTCTGGGACAGGAACTCCACCACTGGCAGAACACAGAACCACCCAAGAGCAGGCACAGAGAGTCTCCAGCCATGCTCCTGAGTCCTGAGCAGCTCCTCTGCTGTTCCCACACTCCAGTTTCCCAGCACGTGATCACAGAGATATCCCCTTTATCACCTGAGCATTTGGGAGTCATGAATGCCGAGGTAGAGGAAGGAACAATCCCAATCCCCAGCGTGTCTGGAGCACAGCCCTGCCCCAGCAGAGCAGGGAGATGCCCTGGAGGAGAGAACGTGGCACCCCCACATCACCCTGCAAAGGCCCAAGGGACGAGGCTGATTTCTGCTCCTGGAGGCAGGAATTCACTCAGGCCTTTTGCTGCTCTATCCACGACTTGTGACGCTTAGGCTGGACTGAGGGATCCAGGTGATCCGTTTAAGAACTGAGCAGGGCTCCAGGGGATGGGTGAGAGGGAGGCAGGGCAGAGGAGAGAGGAGGAGGCAGGAGCAGGAGAGAGGTGTGTGCATACAGCTCAGTGTGGAGGGCTGTGTCACCTGTGCTTGCACAGAAAACCCTGCTCACAGTAATCCAGTGAGCAAGGTTCAATTGAAATGATCCTCACTTTATTTCTGAACTGCTTTAGAGAGTCAGGATCCCTGGAGATGCCACCCTGAAGAGAACACTGCCATGTCACAGGAAACAGTCCCTGCTCACAACTCTGTCACACAGAGAGGACAATCAGGCTGGTGACTGCCATGGGGAGCCTTTCTGCTGCTCAGCCCGTGCCCAGAACAGCTCCATGAGGGTTTCTCAGGGAACACTTCCCTGCCCAGGACCCCCAGAGCCTCTGGTGCTCCTCGCCTGGATTCCTGCCTCTGCAGGCACACAGCATCCCTCAGCCCTGGGCAGGAAAAAAACATTAGACAAAGAAAATATCAGTGGAGAAGACTTCTCTGGCAGTTCAGCCATGAGGTTATTCCACGAGTGTGCAAAGGGACTGAGCTGTGCCCAGCCCCAGTGTGCTCCCCCCTTGTGCTGGGAGTCCTCCATGGTACAATCCCTGCAGTGCAGCCCCAGCCCGAGCCCTGGCAGGGACTGGGTGTGCCAGCTCCTCCCTAGGCAGGCAGGACAGCCCTGGCAGAGCCTTGCAAGAGCTTTCAGAGGCAAGGATTTCACACACAGCGCCTGGAGCAGCTGCGGAGGGGGAGCCACGGAAGGCAGGGGCTTCCCTCAGCCCCAGTACAGCAGAGGGGAGCAGCTTGTCAGACACCCCAGCAGCCGCTCCTGCACCCCAGCAGCCTTGCCTGCATCCCCAAGGAGTCACACTGGTCCCAGAGATGGTGGCTGGTGTAACAGAGCTGCTGGACGTGGTACAGTGGCTAATGCTGCCCGTGCCTGCCAGTGATCTGCGCACAGGCAGGAAAAGCAGTGTAGTATATGGTAGAGATAATTCATGCTATATATGTAAATAAATAGCATAAAATATTGTGAAAGTTTAAAGTTAAGTCTCTGACCACTCTGGCTGGGAGCAGAGTCTTATTTCTATTCAACTATTTCCCGGACAACTATATTATTAAGATAAATCAGGTCTGTTAATGTATGAATGGGACCATCCCGGGCCATGATCATTGACTTCCCTGGTATGGCACCTGGAAAGATAGCATCTAAAGCTTCCTGGACCATGATTGCTGGAATGTCTTAGCTACTCACAAGACGTGCACCTGAGATGATTACATCTACTGTGCTCAAGAACTGGCACTCTGCTACATGTGAATACAAACTCTGCCTGGATGTTCAGACATTCGTCTGTACCTATTGGACTTACCTTTGTCTGTCCCTGCACATGTATGGATCTGGTTCTACATGTGAAGAGACACAAAGAAACCTTCGGTCATCCCTGCCTCAGGCAGAATAAACTGTATATAAGCTGGCTGTTTGAAGCACTCGGGGGTGAACCCCTGGGGAAACGCTGTCACTTTGTCAGTCGGACCTTTGGTTCACCCAGCACCTGCACCTGGGGCAGACGCTGTCTTGGCTGTGGTGGCTTTTCCGAAATTCTATTTTTTGTTATCAATCTAATAAATCTTTGTTAAATTTTTTTATAAATTTGGCTACCGATTTGATCATTTGTAACAGCAGGAATGTGGCAGCAGAGCCACGCCAAGGGCAGCGAGAGGCGCAGGGAGAGCGTTGCCCCAGTTCAGGTCTCCAGGGGAGCTGGAAAGGAGCAGCTGAGGGCACTGGGTTTGTTCTGAGGGCTGAGCTCGGAGCTCAGCGGGGCTGCAGCTCCTCCAAGGGGCACACGGGGTGCTGGGACCAGTCCCTGTGGCTGGCAGGGCCCTCCTGCCCTGGGCTGGCACCCGTGCCTGTCTCTGGGCTCTGTGCCTATGGCATCACAGCTGCTCTGGGAAGCGTTTGCAGATCCCCTTCAGGGCCACCCCTGCCCACCCTTCCAACACCCGCGGTCCCCCTCCCTGGCACAGTTCTCACCTCAGGAGCTGTAAAAAGCAGTTTTAACAAAACAAACCAAACAGAAGCAGCCGGACTCTGTCCCGAGTTCTGGAGCTCAGCAATTGATGGCAGCGGTGGGTGACAATGAGCCCACCCGCAGTCACACTAAAGACAGTGCAAATTAACACTTTACTGATTGCTAAGAGCAGCTCCAACTGCTCCCACCAGAGCAGCAAAATGTAGCTCTGTGTGATCCCAAAGATCCTCTTGCCTCGGGGTCCTCCCTCCCTCTCTCCTGGATTATTTGTGAGCAGCTGAGCTCAGCCAGGCACCTGAAGGGTCTTCCTGCAGCAGGTGAGTCCTGTGGAAGCTCCCTGGCTTTGCCAGACGTAATCTCTGCTTCCCTGGAGAGCCCCTGAGGCCGTGCTGCCACTTCAGAGGGGAGCACTGCTTCCTTCAGGTTTGCCAGGTCAGAGCCCAGCGGCGGTGCTGAGGAAAGCCCAGCACTGCAAAGCCAAGGTGAGCTGGGGGTGAACAGGTCCGTGCTGAGCCCATTAGTGCCAGACCCACGCAGAGCAGGAGACAGCCACAGCCAGAAGGGCCAGAATGGATCTCCTCATGGGGCAGAAGGCTTTCCTGGCTCTCCATTCAGGGAGGTGGAACACACCAAACTTTTTGGAAAGCTGCTGCTGTAAAACTCAGAGTGGAGCTGAAAGCCTGGGCAGTAGCAGGTACCCCCAGTGGGGAGGAGCAGTGCCACACCTGAACCTGGCCCAGCTCTCACACCATGTCCTTAAAACTGCCTGCTCAGAGGGACCACTGCTGGTCACTGAGCCCCGCTTTGGCCAAGCCCAGCTCAGAGCTGCAATTTCCCTCCCTGAGGTTTGGCCAGGCCCAGCTCAGAGCTGCAATCTCCAGCCTCCCTGAGCTTTGGCCAGGCCCAGCTCAGAGCTGCAATCTCCAGCCTCCCTGAGCTTTGGCCAGGCCCAGCTCAGAGCTGCAATTTCCAGCCCCCCTGAGCAGCTGCTGCTCAGCAGGACACACCTGGGGTGAGGAAGAGGCTTTTCTGCACCATGTTGTTCCTGGTCCTGCCCAGAAGTGTGGGAACAAAGCCCCAAGTGCTGGGGCTGAGGGATAGGTGACCAGCTCCCCAGGACCAAGAGGAACGTGGTGCCACCTCCTGCCAGGTGACAGATCTTGGAATGTGCAAGGCTCAAAAGCCTGACATCAGTCTGTTCCCAGACAGGGCAGGGGAGACCAAGCTCCTGAGGTGCTGTCCCAGGGCCCAGCTGTGCAGCTCAGACCTTGCTGGGACGGACTGGGCAGCAGCAGAGGCCAGGCTTGGTGGCAGCTGAGAGCTCAAGTGCTGTATCTCAGCATGTCAGACTCAGCAAGGTGACACCCATCTCTGCCAAACACTTCTGTAGGCACCAGATCTTTTAATTAGCAGCTTCTTCCAGTTAATTACTTTTGGAAAATGCTCCAGGCTCTGAATGAAAGCAGTATTTTCCTAGGACAATGAGGCTCCTCTCCTTCCTAGCAATCATAATAGCAGCAAAGCTTAGGGCAGGTGAGAGCCTCTGTGGGATCCAGAGCACTCAGCAAAGGGCAGGGAGCAGATGCCACCTCCATCCTTTGGAAGGGGAAACTGAGGCCCTGCAGCTGCTGTGCCTGTCCTACCCAAGGAGGCTGCAGTGCCTATGATTGCTGGAACAGGCTCACCCTACACACGGAGAGCATCCCTGTCACATTCCCAAAGATGCGGCTGTGCTGAGCTGGTGTGTGAGGCAGAGATGGCATGGAACCCTGCAGCATTCCTGGGGACACAGGGAACCACAGAATCATGGAATGGTTTGGGTTGAAAATGGCATTAAAGGTTATCCTGTTCCAGCCCCTGCCATGGGTGGAACTGGATCAGCTCTAAGATACCTCCCAACTCAAACCATTCAATGTTTCTGTGACTCTTTTCTCTCATTCTCCTCTTGTATGCTCTGACCTGAGGCAGGGATAGCCCCCCTTCCCCAAGCACCTCCCCCCATGTTTGGCTGCTTTAATCCAGGGTGAAAGCCCAGGGTGTGTGAGATGCTGAGGTCTGGCAGTGCCTCTCTGCTCAGCCTCACAGAGGTCACTCATTCCCTCTATCCCTTTCTTTTTCCCAGGACAGGGGGTGTGCAGAGCCTTCCTCCTGCTCTGTGGGTGGCTGCACATCCGAGCAGTGGCAGACCATGGCTGGGCCTGGCAGTGGTTCCATGCTGTTCTCTGGGAAACATCCCCAATTCCATGGACTGCTGCATCCTAAGAGAAATTGCCTCTCCACAGATGGCACCTCCTGGATACCTGACAGGGCTGGGGGAACAAGTTTAAGGTGCTGTGAACCTGCAGGCAGGGCAGCACTTGGGCCTTCTGCCCAGCAATGATTAAATGTCCCTGGAGACCAGGGGAGCCAAAGGGATGGAGTAATTCTTGCCTGTCCAGAAGCCCTGAGTTCCTGATGCTAACAGGTCACATTTGTAATGATTTGATGCCTCTGCCAAGCCCCTACATAAAGCAGTGCAGCAATATTGAATTCTTCATAGAACCTTTCCTCAAGCTGCCTTAATCAACTGCTGTGTTAATTGCTCTGTGCATTGAAAGCCCCTCTCTAAGATCTCGTTCATTAATGAGCATCAGTTTGTGGATGTTGTTTATATTCATATAATCATAAAGCCATGGGGAGCTCTGTGGCTGAGCCATTCCAGGGCTCTGGAACAACAAGGGCCTGATTCCAGGGTACACTTCCCTGTGTGCATTCCTGCCTGTGGGAATCATGGCATCATTCAGGCCAGAAAAGACCTCCAAAATCATCAAGTCCAACCTTTGACCAAAGAGCTCAGGCCCACCAAGCCACAATGCAAAGTGCCACATTTGCTTGTTGTTTGAACACTTCCAGGGATGGTGACTCCAGCACAGGCCTGTGCCAAGGCTTAACCACCCTTTCAGTGAGGAGTTTTCCTGGTGCCCAACCTCCCCTGCACAACATTAGGCCTTTCCTTGTCTGTTCCCTGGGAGCAGAGCCTGATTCCAGCCTCCTTTCAGGCCATTGTAGGAGCAGCTCCAGTTCTTGCAGCCTCCTAGCATCAGCGGGGTGGGATGACCTTGGTGGTGTCAGGTGAATATCCCAGCACCCAGAGCTGTTGTTCCCAGAGCTGTGCTCCACAGTTCCACGTTCCATTGCCAGAGCTGCAGCTCCTAGGGACAGCTGCCAGGGATGTCTGGAGCTCTGTCCATGCACTGCTGGGCACAGACCTCACCACCTTAACAGGGACAAAACCACAGTCAGCAATTTCTGCCTCATCCCCTGTGAGATAATCAAGCTGCTTTAATTTGTGCAGAACTCCTGAGAACTGAAATGTGTGAAAAATGGTGGGACAGCAGGCAGGGCCTAGGCCTAGGCAGTGCCTAGGGTTAGGGATGTGTATTTTCAAAGAGTAAGGGAGAAAAGCCAACATTAGAACAGGGAGTCCAAGCTGCCACCTTTCCTAGAACAACCCTCATTCTGTGTTTGTGTCACCCTGTGACATTCCTATGTCACAGTCCACATCCCACTTCCATAAGGAAGGGAGGACCCAAGATTCAGACATGCCCATGGTTGAAAAAGAATGGCAAAAGCCAGAAGAGGTAAAAA
Organism: Calcarius lapponicus; assembly: GCA_039654755.1. Classification (NCBI taxonomy): domain Eukaryota; kingdom Metazoa; phylum Chordata; class Aves; order Passeriformes; family Fringillidae; genus Calcarius; species Calcarius lapponicus. The sequence continues at coordinate 13,850,335 of CM077478.1, read as the reverse complement.
AAAAAGCTTGCAAAGTTTTATAGCTTTATTAGCAAACAAGACATAGAAACCGGTGTGTTGTGCCCCTGTCTTCTAGTAGGAAGAGAAATGAAAGAATAAAGGAAAACAGGGAGGAAGGAGAGAGTGAAAGAGAGCAGAGAGGAGAGGAAAGGAGATCACCAGCCCTGGGTTCAGCATCAGTCCAGCCCACAGGGAGTCCAGGGGCACCACCCGGGCTCTGTGCAGCACATTTTATAGGGACAGACTTGCCTATCCTGGGATTTGGTTTCTCACTCATCATGTAAATGGTGAACATGTACATCCTGTTCTTCTGCACCTGTCTGGAAATGAATTAGGTGGCTTTGAGGGTCTTTTGGTGGTCTCCATGCCCCTCTCTTGATCTTGCCCACTCCTTGACCACACTTCTGCACTAGCACTGTGCGTTGTGTGGGCCCCATGGACCTGAGCAGGAAAATGGGCACCAGAAAGGAGCAGCCCCACCTCTGTACAGCCCCTTTTTTCAGCCCCTTTCGAACCCCTTTCCAGGCACATCTGTTCTAACCTCCCTGGCCACCGATGTTTGAGGCACAGCCACTCTCTAACTCCCTGCAGGCTGCTAGACCCAGCAATGGGGTTTTCCATCAGCTCCTTGGGGCAGGACCCTGAACAGCCTTGGACTTTTACAGGTGAATATCTCCACACCACATGTTGCCAACATTTTGCTGTCCTGCCCTTGGTAAGGCAGACGTGCAGGACTGCACAGCTCATTGTGCTTTCAGGCCCCTGCAATTAGTGCAAATTGACAGGCAAAGCAGCCTCTGCACACACCCCACAGGTCCCCGGCCCCGCACACGCCGGCTGACGGACGCGCCGGCAGGAGCCTCGGATTTGGGCAGGGACGCCTCTTGCATCACAAATGCACATTAACAGAAAGTGCAAATGGCCATGTAATAAACAGAGGCAGAGCAGCTCGTGGATGCAATGAGGTCTGGCATAAGGAACACAAATAATCACCCTGAAGCAGAATGAGCAGCACCAGCCCCGCGCCACGTCCGTGTGTGGGGCCAGCTGGGGAGCCTGCCCCAGCCTTGCTGCTTGGCAGCAAGGCACAGAGAGAAAGGGACGTGCATTTTAAAGCTGATTTCCTGTAAACATTGATACAACAGGCCCAGGGATTGCTGCAGGAAGTCCTCAGGAGCCCTATTAGCGATCCCACACTGGGCTCACAGAGCTTCCCCTTGCACCAAGCTGTGGAGCTGGGAGGGTTGACAGTTGGACTCGATGGTTGTTGAGGTCTTTTCCAACATTATTGATTCTGTGATCCTCAGGTCAGTGCCCTTGTGGCTGCTGAACATGATGGGGAGCATGAGTTAAACAGCAACTGTGAGATGTTATCAGAAACCCCAGCTGTGGAATGCAAAATCACTGCTGAGAGAGACAGGCCGGACCTTGAAAACCCTGGACCCAGCCCCAAAGTGCAAAGTCTGCTTTTAGAAGGATTACAAATATTTGGCTTTTTCTCCTTGTGAATTCCTTGCTCCTGTGGGTAACACAATCTCTCTGGCAGCTCTCCCCCATCAAGGGGCAGCAAGGTGAGCTTGTTCCAGTGCAGAACCCCTCAGAACACAGTGCCCAGACATGCAGCAGCTCTGCTCCAGGGCCTCTGCAGTCCTGAACAAACAACAGACAGTCCCGTGCCATGGGACCCACAGCACTGTGTAAGGACACAGGTGAGGTGAGTTGTCAGCCCCTGCCCAGACCCTTCCCATTCTTTGGGGATACTTGTGAGAAGCCAGATGTAGGGCTAGGAGCCTCAGATACTTGTGAGAAGCCAGATGTAGGGCTAGAAGCCCCTTCCCAAAGCTAAAGAGTCTCTTACCAGCCCATCTGGAAGTTGGGAGGTTGCAAGGCTCCTGCTGCAGCTGAAGGCAAAGGCAGGTGGGCTGTGATGAGGCTCTGTGTGTTGACAGCTCTGGTTCTGGGTACAGAAAATCCCAAGCAATGGTAAACACGTGCAACATGGGTGGCTTCAAACTGACCGTTCTTCAGCCAGATAGATTTCAAAAGCTGTCAAGCAGGGGAAGACTCTGATCCTGCTTCTTTCCTCTGGAGAGGGTCAGGATGAGCAGGGCCATTTCTGTGACCTAAAAGCATTGAACCTTTATAGACACGACCAAGTCATGACCCAGGCTCTGGAGAAGGGTTGTGTATAAACCCAGGTCAAAGGCAGCTTTTCCAGAAGAAAAACTAGCATTCTTGAATACCTGGTCTCTGTTTGATTTATTTGTTGAATTTTGGGTCGCTAAGATTTGGATGTTGCTGGGACAGTCGGGGCTTGAGCCCCTTCTCAACCTCCAGCTCTCCAAGGAACTTCTGCCAGGTTTCAGGAGGCCAGGCCAAAACCAGCTGTGAAAAGCAATTGGAAGAGGATCTTAATGTTTAAAGAGATGACAGTTCAGCTTTACTGGGGTTTCTAAGGTTTGGGATGCAGACACATCCCAGCAAGCAGAGCTGGTGTGTTTACTGTTCTTGTCCTATTTCTGTGCCACTGCACAGTGCCAGCAGAAATCCAGAATCCCACCCTTTATTGCCTTTATTGCTCTCCACCCTTGAGGGGTTTTGTTTGGTGTCCCTCTCTCCCTGGTAACAACTGAGAACAACTGCAACAAGCAGCCTCAAGTTGTGTCAGGGGAGACCCGGGCTGGCTAGGAGGGAAATTTTCTTCACAGAAAGGGTGGTCAGGCATTGGCACAGGCTGCAGGACAATGGTGGAGTCACCATCCCTGTAAGTATGCACAGATCAAGAGGATTTTGGAGTAGCTTCAGGGGTGTCAGGGTGCCAGGTTTACGTGAGGACATTCCTGTTCTTTCCCCTGCCAGACCCTGTAAGAAGATGCTGATTTCTTTCTCCATGGGGACAGAGAAGATCAGGGTCCAGACATATCACATGGCTGCAGCACATCTGTCATGAGCTGGTATCTGCTATGAGCAGTCTAAAATTTTAAAATTAAGCCCATAAGTTCAGCTGAAGTATCTCACTCTGTGACTCCTGCCTCACACTCCATAACTCCTGGCTCAGTTACAGTGGTTCTTGTAGAAAAATCACCTGATTGCTGTTTGAGTGCTGAAAAGCCTTCCTGGCTTCCAGCAGTTCTCTCCACTGCCTGCTACAAGTGTCTTCCCTAATTCCAGTCCCAATGTTCTCTCTCTGGCTGTGGCATTAAAGAGCTGCCCAAATCAGAGATGTTCTCCCTGTGATCTTGGCACCTTCCCTGTGATGAGCTAAGCAGTGAGATCTCCATTCATCTCCATGAAAACACTGATCTTGCACCCCAGGAATTTTTATTCAGTGCAGCAGCGTCTTCCAGGTGTTGCTGAGGACCCATAGCTCATCTCAGCAGAAGGACATCATTAAATCAGGGCACTCCTCTGAGTGGAGGCTCATGCTCATGGCTGGCACTGCTGGGCCACAGGGGATTAGCTGGGGAGTGTTTTGAAGCCATGGAAAAAATCTGCATCTTAAAGACATTATTTAAATTCAGTTCAGTCCAAGCAGCCCTAATGATGTTACCCACAATATATCTTAATTTGATGTTGGTAATAAAGTTCAGTGTATCTGGAGCACTATCATACCAATGTACCAACATACAAATGAATGTTACCCATGTCATTTAGTACCTCTGGCTGTTAAGGTGTCACTTAAGCCATATATTTAATAAATAGGTCCTTTTATGACTATAATACTGATAAGTATTCAACTAATTTCCATGTATGTTGCATTCTATATGTTGCTAGGGATTTTACCAAGGCCGTCACCAATAGCAACTGGGACAAGGAAATAATAAATTCAGGGGGCATTCAGAAAGATCTACAGTGTGGAATCACTTTGTAACAACACAGGAGACATTAATCACCTCGGTGGCTAATGGGAGGGCTTGATGCGATCAGTTTAAATCCCCTCTGATAGGAAAAGAAACCTCTCAGTGCCCAGCCCCAGATCTCCTCTCAAACTGGAGTAAAACTCGCCTGGAAACTTTTGCCAGGTTCGCGATCCCAGCCTATTTTTGTCTCTGCTGCCTGGCTCTGATCAGGGAGCGCTGCAGCAGTGGGAGGGAGAGCGGCTTCAGAGCCATCTGGAGTCACAAAAGGTGCCAGAGAGCTACATCTTCTGGCCTGTTCCAGCAATGAGCTCTGACATCTTCCAGCAATGAGCGGCGCTGCCGCGGCACCGCTCGCCCAACGGGGACGGGACCCGGCTGGAGCCGGCCCCTGGCTCATCCGAGCCTGTCCCTGCTTCATCCGAGCCTGTCCCTGCCTCATCCGAGCCTGTCCCTGCTTCATCCGAGCCTGTCCCTGCCTCATCCGAGCCTGTCCCTGCCTCATCCGAGCCGGTCCCCCTCATCCGAGCCGGCCCGCAGCTTCATCCGAGCCTGTCCCTGCCTCATCCGAGCCTGTCCCTGCCTCATCCGAGCCGGCCCGCGGCCTCATCCGAGCCTGTCCCTGCCTCATCCGAGCCTGTCCCTGCCTCATCCGAGCCGACCCCTGCCTCATCCGAGCCGGCCCGCGGCCTCATCCGAGCCTGCCCGCGCTGCCGGCCCTGCTCCGCTGCCTCCCCTCGCCCGGCCCAGGGCTGCCGTTTCATTTTCATGGCCCCCCGCAGGGGCTGTGGGCTGGCCGGGCCAGCAGGGGGATCCTGCCGGGGGTCAGGCTCGGTCTGAATGAGCATCCTCAGCCCCAAAGACCCCCGGACCGCCGGGGCTGGTTTGGGGTCGCTCCCTCCGGGGGTTCATTGCAGCGCGGTGCGCCCGCTGCCAGGGGTGCGACATGGCAGCAGGGATGTGACAGCAGCGGGGATGTGTCACCTGCCCGGGGTGCCCTTCAGCGGCTCATTTCTGTGTCTCCTCACACCGAGAGGTGAGCCCACGCTGAAGCCGGTAATGGCTTCTCACGGCAGTCAATGACACGAATCCCCTTTCCCAGAGCAGGGAACACAAAACTGCTTAGGACAGCTCCGGGTGAGACCCAGAGTTGTGAAACACCCTCAGCTGGAAGGGACCCACAGGGATCATTGATCCAGCTCCTGTCCCTGCCCAGACCCCCAACAATCCCCCCCTGTCCATCCCTGGCAGTGCTGTCCAAAGGCTCCTGGAGCTCTGGCAGCCTCGGGGCCGTGCCCATTCCCTGGGGAGCCTGGGCAGTGCCAGCACCCTCTGGGGGAAGAACCTTGCCCTGAGCTCAGCCTGAGCTGCCCTGGCCCAGCTCCAGCCGTGCCCTGGCTCCCGTCCCTGCCCCTGTCCCTGTTCCTGTCCCAGAGCAGAGATCAGAGCAGCCCTCGGGAGGAGCTGCGGCCCCTGGCGAGCTCTGAGCTCAGTGTCTTCTGCTCCAGCTGAACATTCCAAGTCCCTCAGCTGCTCCTCAGCCAGGGGAAGACAGAGTGGCTGGTAAGGAACAGTAAGAGGCAGGCCCACAATGCCTCTGCCATCTGTCACCTGTGTGCTTGGGGCAATGACCCTCATCAGGACCTTCCCCAGCTGCACCAGCAGAGTTTGGGACAGGTGAGGCCGATCAGGACAGGCCTAGTTGCTGTGGGAGGGAAAACTGGCACATTTTTTTTCTGAAGGACCTCAGTCAATTCAATTTTGCATCTTCCTCCTAGGAGCCCTCCAGGGATGAACAATGCATTTCAGATGGATCACCCCATCCCTACAGGAATCACACCCAGAGCATGGCCCACAGCCCAGCTGCCTGTGGTGGGCACAGCCAGCGGGATCCACACCCCTGGCACGCACAGGACCTGCAGCTCCAGGCTCCTGCAGTGCTTCCCAGCTCCTCTGAGGAGCACCTCTGGTGTGTGAGGATGTCACAGGTGGCTGAGCTGGGGGAAGCTGCTTAGAGTGCAACTGGGGAAATGAAAAAGGAAAAAATTACTTTCTGCTTTCTTAATAAATACAACCAGAGCAAACCAGATATGGAAAGCGGGTCCTGTGCCCCTCATGTGCCCTGGCTGAGGCACAGCACACCCACTGCCCTGTCCCTGCAGGCCCTGCTTCCCTTGCTCACAGCCACAGCATGGGTGTCCTTCCCCCCTGCCCTCCAAGCTCCCTCCATGGCTCCTGCCCTGCCTCTGCTCCTGAGACCCTCCCTCACACACAGCTCTGCCCCTGCCCCCTCTGTTTCCTCCTGCAGGATCTTGGCTGCACACACCTGAGCATCCCTGCCACTGTTCCATGCTGGAACTGTCACTGTCTCCAAGACCTGGCACTCCAGCACAAGCCAGCTCCCTGTACCTGCCAGGGCCCTCCATGCCCTGCGTGCACAAACCCTGCCAGCAGCACCCCCAGCTCCCTCCTCTGCCTCCCTGGCACCTTCCCCAGCACACCCAGCCCTGCTTCCTCTGTGCAGGCAGCAGTTTCCTCCTCAGCCCCGGGACTGCAGGGGTCTCCTCCATGGAATTCAGCAAACTCCACTTGGTCAAACAGGGCCTGGACCTGGGTCCTGTTCCCAGGGCCAAAGGCCAGGAGGAGCCCTTCCCATTCCCTGGAGAAGGGACAGCACTGGAGGTGTGCCCAAAGCACAGCTCTGAGAGCCCAGGTTCCCTGTGAGAAAGGAATTGTGCCCAGCCTGCCCAGCTCACAGACACACAGCACCCACCCAGAGCCTGCTCTCTCACTGCAGACTGTGCCTTGCCAGAGTGCTGGCACCAACACTGGACCTAATCCTGGTGCCCCAGGGGTAGCCAGGGTACAGCTGGTGCCCTCTGTGCCCATCACAGAGGTCTCTCAACCTCTGCAATTCAGAGATTCTATGGAGCAGACTCTGCCCTGCTCAGGCAGGTTTTCAGCAGTCAGTGCAGCAGGCAGGGTGAGCAATGTGTGCTCTGTGGTGCCCAGTTATGGGGACATTGTTCCATGGTGAGGCTCTCTAATGTATTCCTTGCATGGTGCTGCATTTAAGCCACTCATTTCTGTGCCCAGCTCGCAGCATACCAATGAGCCAGGGCTGGAACAGCAAGGTCAAGACTGAGCAGAGCTCTCCTCAGCCCTGGGAATGGCTCTGGCATGTGCAGGATGTGATGCAAACAGGGCCCTGCTGCTTCACCCTCCCTGCAGCCATCCCCATTCCCCAGCAGTGTTGGGAATGCTGTCCAAGGAGGGTGGATAGAGGCAGCACCAAGCTCACAGGGACACCTGGCCCAGGGGACACTCCCCAGGGGTGTCTGCAGCAGCAGCAGGACCCCTTTGCCCTCAGGGAAATGATCCTTACCAAGCTCATCCTAGCAGCCTGCTCAGCTTCAGGCTGGTTCACAGGTCTGCCAAAGACACTGCTCTCAGAAGACAAGTCCTTCAGGTGACACTGATTCCAGGGAAAAGGATCTCATGGACCATCCTGGATGCACCTTGCAATAGCCCAGGCTAGTCCAAGCTGGTCTCCAGGACCTGTTCTCCTGCAGTGTCATAGGTCCCCTGCAAACACAGGGCTGGATGCACTCACCTGGACTGGGAGGGAAGACTTCGTTCCACAGGGTGCTCCTGAAGAGACAGGAGCAAGGCAAAACTGGTAGGGCAGTTTCAAAAAGACCCTTCAGAAGATGGACAACCACAAATAAAACATTGGAACACAACCAGTGCTTCAACTGGGCCCTTTCCCACCAGGTGGGCTGGGCAAAGGTCCTCTTTGAGGGAGAACTACAAAGCACCATCCAGGGGTAGCCTGTGTCTCCAGAGCAGGGCCAGGAGCACCACAGCTGCCTGAGGATAAAGGGTGCTTCCAAGCAAAGCAGTTGAAATCTTCCACCCAGGGGAATGGTGTACTTGAGCTGCAGCTGGAAGCAGCATCTTTCCCCCAGTAACCCCAGCCCTGGCTGTCCATTCCAGATGGGCTGAAAAGGGAAAATCCTGTGCAGTTTGCCAGCACTGGAAGCTCTCCTGCATTTCCACTGGCCAGCTCAGACAGCTCTTCCATGACCAAAGGGCTGAGCTTCAAGCGCCTTCTTCATTCTCAGAGAATCCCAGGATGGGTCAGGCTGCAAGGATCATATGCTCCAACCTCTCCGCTCATTCCAGAGCTCGTAGCACAGGATTATGAGCAAAGCTCCACACTGGCACCTCTGCTCACACCCAAATCCTGGCCACCAAGCTGCCAGAACAAGCCTCCTCACAGGGACCCAAGGGAAAGCTCTCATCTGGGTGGTAGATGCCACCACCAGCTCTGGGTAGTTAATTTTATTTTCCCAATGGGAGAAAAAACTGGTAGGAAAATTTGGTCTGGCAACTATTAAAAAGCTGCATTTGGTGGCAAAATCCTGTGTCAGGGGATGTGTTCCTGATTCCTGCAGGTCAAAATGCATCCAAGGAGAGAGTGCAGGTCCTGGGCACATGGACACACTTTTAGTGCTGGGTGGTTTTGTTCTCGGGGCTGAGCCGCTTTTGCAGGTCCTGCTGCCTTCACTATTGCCAGTTGTGGCAGTTCTGTTCTCCAGAATCTATCGGGGAGAGCGTTACAGTCAGTAATTACTGAGCTGCAGTAGAGCTAATTGCCTCTTCTCTAAAGATTTATCAGTTCCATGGAGCAATTCATATTAAATACCTGCAAGTGAGCTACTCAGGGTTGCATTTGTTAATTGATTTGAGTTGTTTCTATTAGAGACGGAGCTGTTCTGCTGCTCACTGGAATAATGCTGAGTCATTCATTTGCTCACGCTGACATTTTCCCAAATAACCCAGTTCTGCGTGGTGGGAGCAGCTGTGACTGTGCTCTCACAACATCTGCCACGGGAGGTCTCCCAGCTGCACAGGTGTCCCCTCTTGTCACACTGTCACAGCAGTTGTCCTGGTTCTGTCACGTTCATCTTCTTGAAGGGCAGGTCCAGGAGAGCTGCAGAGGGACTGGGGACAAGGGATGGAGGGACAGGACACAGGGAATGGCTCCCACTGCCAGAGGGCAGGGATGGATGGGATAAATTGGGAATTGGGAATTGTTCCCTGGCAGGGTGGGCAGGCCCTGGCACAGGGTGCCCAGAGCAGCTGGGGCTGCCCCTGGATCCCTGGCAGTGCCCAAGGCCAGGCTGGACACTGGGGCTGGGAGCACCTGGGACAGTGGGAGGTGTCCCTGCCATGGCAGGGGGTGGAATGGGATGGAATTTAAGGTCCCTTCCAACCCACACTAGCCTGTGATTCCTGATTTTTTGATTCCGTGGTTCCATGGGTCATTGTTCACAGGAAGTTGCTGTGATCCACGACCAGACTGATGTGTCTGAGAGCTTGGAGGGTGCTGGGATCAGGCCAGGACTGTGTGTCCAAAACTCCTGTCGGAAGCCCATAGGCTGCACCTAAGCTGGAGCAGACACACCCAACCTTAGCAAGAATTTAAAGGAAACATTCTGCTCTTCTTAAGAAAGATGGGCAGGAAAGTGGCAGTGCCCAGGGAGCATTCCAGCCCCTTGGACAAGGACATGAAAAACTGCTGGACACACCCCAGGTGAGAGCGAGATGGACCCAATGTGAGTGTCCAAAGCAGCCTTGTGCTCCCCGCAGCTCTAGAGAATGTGTTTGGCCTGGAGGTTCTGTGGGCCTCAGTTTCTCTGTGTCACAGCCTTTCCTGCCCTCAGCATGTACAGGGGTGAGGACAGACCACAAATGTCACCTGAGACTTGCCTGTTGTCTGTCCCAGGCTGGGGGTCCCTCACAGCACTGCTGCTGCTTTCCCAGGTCAGGTCCATGTCCTGAGCAAGGTGAGGATTAAGCCCATCACAGATTAGAAAATGCATCTGACCAGACCCAGAGCATCCATTTCTGCCTCTTCCTGTCCAGCCCAGACTCCTCCCTCCCTAGTGAAACATTTTCCCTGAGTATCCCAGAGCTCCTGCCCAGGTGAGGAACCTTTCCCAGCACAGTGGGAACAGGTCCCAGGCCTGTTGTTTGGGGTTTGGTGCTGGGCAGAGCTCTGCACCCAGCCTCAGCCCAGAAGGGCAGCTCAGGGCAGGTCAGCAGTGTCCCTGAGTCTGAGCCCCACTCTGGCTGCTCAGCAGAACCTGGCAGTGAGCTCTGCTATCCCCACACATTTGGGATCATGGTTAGTCCACAGAACAAGGCAAAATGAAGCCTCCTCCATCTGCCCAAGCCTGATCAAACAGTGAGAGTCAGGGGTCACTGAGAGCCTCATGTCCAGGAGATTTGGACAGGTCAGATGGATTGTGGAGCCACTCCAGTGACTGGGAATGACAGGGATGCTTTAAGCCCATGGAAACTGGGCTGTAATGTTGGAAAAAATACTGACAATGAGTATATTAAATAATAAGTATAAAATAATGAGAATGAGAATGAGAAGAATTAAAAACAGGAATTAAGGAACAGCATCTAAGGCAAAAGCAGAGCTCCAGCAAATCATGGGACACAGCTGACAGAGGCAGAAGGGCACAGAGTGTATTTCAGGAATGAGCAAACCCACTGACATTTCCTCCTGCTCCGTTAGGGGCAGAGGCGAGGCAGGAGTGGGGGAAGCAAAGCAGATGCCCAAAGAGAGCCCTGTCTGACAAGGCTGGGCCAAGCAGGGCTGGACCACGGGGTGCATCCCCATCCTGGGCTAACCATGTTAAATATTAAAAGCAGGGATCTATAAACGTGCAGGAGGATGGAACTCTGAGTATCACAATTGCAAAAAGGCATTACTGGAAGCATTGATTGCTGTGTTTTTTTAATAATAGAAGCCCCTAATTAGTGCATGAAAGGCCCGTGATAGCAGCAGCCTGTCTGAGTTTTATTAAAACATCTGATGCATTGTCTCACAAAGCCACACTTGAAAAATTAATTCAAACTGACTTGGCTGTAGCTGGAGTCACATGGGCTGGGGATGAATGGAGATGCAGGGAGTGCAATAATAACCCGTTATCTGTGGCACAGAGCTCATTTCTACCCAAATGAAGCCTGCTTTGTGCACAACACGGGCAGCTCTTCCCTCCCTCTGTCAGGCAGGAGTGCCTCCTGCGAAGGCACCGAGTGCCAGTGAAACCCACCCTAAGCCTGGAAAGCTCTTTGTTCTCCGTGCCATCAGTATCTGTGCAAAGGAGGCAGCTTTTGGAAGTGTCAGGGATTTCACAGCTGCTGTGTTTGCTGCCTGCCTGCCTGGGAATGCCTGCTCTCTGTAACTCTCACAACTTCCCTCTCAAGTCAGCTGATACCTCATGTTTTTTCGTCAAGCCCCAGCTGCTGAATCTGTGTTGTTTCCTCAGAATATCAAAAGTAGATTTCCAACCTTTCCTTTCTCTGAAAAAACATGGAATATTGCAGAAACCCTTTAGTGCCCACTGAGACACATGCACTGGGTAACTGTTGATTATTTTCTGCTGGTTTCTCTCTGGTTTTTGATGTTTTCCCAGTACTTTTGGATGCTGAAGGGAATCATGATGGTTTTCATTCACCTTTAATTGCTGCTCTCCTGGTAAAATGTCTCAGTACCCCAACAAAGGTGCAGAAGTTGTCCCACCTGGCCCAGCACATGCAGGGAATGGTTAATTAGCAGTCATCACAACAAACAGCCTTTGGTAACACTGGAGAGCAAAAATTATTTCCCTGCACCTCAAGCATCCATATGAATAATGAATCCATTTGCAGGACTGAGCATCAGCTCATGAATGAAACCTCAACCACGGAGCACTGAGAAATACAACAAAAATTAATCATCATGAGCTGTTTTCATACAGGCACAAACTCTGGGCTCAGGGGGGACCATCGCTCAAGCCGTGCAGGAGAATGAGTCTAAGGAAGATTGTCACAAGTTTTCCGCCCTAGCAGAAATGAGGGAGGTTATAAAAAAGCTCTGTTCTCCTTTGCAGGCTCTGTTCCCATTTTTGTAGGGTGTGTGATTACAGCAAACTTCTGAGCTGAAATTAAGGACTTTCTTTAGAATCTCCTGTTTAAAAATGGAACATGGTATGCAGATGAATATTTTCTATCATATTTTATTGTGAAAAATGTCAGCCAAAAGCTTCAGCCTCACGTAAATAAAGAATCACATCGGTTTGTCAAGTATCAGAACTGCTTTAATGCCTTCTGCTTTCTTTTTTGAGCATATTAGAGCAACCAGAGCTAGGAAATGATACGTGTAGGATTCCTTGCTATCAGCAGATCAGAAAAACGTCAGATAAAAGTAGCAACATATTTGGTATAAAGAGTTCCTGGAGGTTTGAAAGCTTCCCTGGAGATGGCACCTACAGCTGAGGGTGAGCCTTGTTTGCTCCATCCAAACCAGAACAAACCCAGAGTTCCCAGCAATGGAGAAGACAAGTGAAAAGGCTTTTTTTCGTGGAGGGAACTCCAGCACAGGGAAATTCCAATGCCTCTTCCCAAATTCCTTCTATCAGAGAAAGCTTCTGAGGGAGAGCCAAAGGCAGAGCGATGAGAATGCTGCTGGCAGGCAGGCAGAGGGCAGGCTGGGAGCTGGCTGTTCCCAGGATGAGGACATGGAGTGTCTTGGCAGGTGGCACCCAGGAGCTCCCTCAGCTGAACTGTTCCTAGGGAAGTGCGCACGGGATGGACTGGGACCTCTTCCCACCTGGAAGCTGCTGTCCATGGTAATGAGGCCAGTTTGGGAGAGTTCTTACACTGCTCGTGGGAATGCCCTCAGTTCCTGTGGATGTAGGAGTGGACTCAGGGCCACTTGTGGGTCCCTTCCAGCTCAGGATCTCCTATGATCCACCACTTCGGATTTGAAGCAGCCGCCTGATACTGACACTTCGTAGACGTCGTAGGATTGTTCCTCTACGTTTCTATCTACTGATGAGGATCTTACTCTTCTAGTATATTAATTACAATCGACTGCCAATCCTTAGAATCTGGTTTAAATCCAGAGAAGAGTAATAAACATAATCTTATTCATACTAACCCTATCGCTGACCTTAAAGTATCCTCCTGACTGCACTAAACACTGCAGTGTTACCATTCTGGGTTCACCCTCACACCAAACTATCCCTGCCAGGGTGATCTGAACATTACCAAGCTATAAACTGGCATTTTTTCTCCTGACAAAGGTTTTAGTCTGTCTCAAATGGCTGAGCTAAGCTTTAGGGAGGAGAGGGGGCCCCTGTCCTTCAGTGGTTGGGAGCTAAGGCAGGTCCTTCACTACAGTGCAGCCCTGTCACTGTCACACCCATTGAGAACTGTCCTACCCCCACTGCCCTGCCAGGCACAAGCAGCTGTTTCTGATTTAATAAATGTTCTGGTTTTCCCCAAAACAAGCGCTGAAGTCTCTGCCCACTCTCAAAAGTGCAGCAATCCAGAGAGCTCTCCTCGGTTTTGGGATGAGCTCTCCTTTTTTGGGATGCGATGAAAATTCTGTCACAACCCTGCCGCCCATCAGGCAAGGTCACCACATCAGAGCCCCAGGGATGAATGCAGAGCAGCCATCCCAAAGAGCCCACAGATTCTCTGGACACGGAACACCCCACACCCTGCTGCCCCTGGGGTCACAGCCCACAGCTCTGTCCACCACAGCAGCCACAAAGCCCCAGAGCAGAGATGAGCTGTTCTCCTTCACTGGCCAATCTCTGCTGTGCCAGCCCAGGGAGGGACTCCAGCACTGCCCTGGGCAGCTGTGCCAAGGCCTGACCCCCTTTCCATGCAGAAATTCCTCCTGATATCCACCCTGAGCCTGCCCTGTCCCAGCCTGAGGCCGTTCCCTCTGCTCCTGTCCCTGTTCCCTGGAGCACAGCCCGACCCCCCCCAGCTGTCCCCTCCTGGCAGGAGCTGTGCAGAGCCACAAGGGCCCCCCTGAGGCTCCTTTGCTCCAGGCTGAGCCCCTTCCCAGCTCCCTCAGCCTCTGCTGGGGCTCCAGCCCCTTCCCAGCTCCGTTCCCTGCCCTGGATGTGCAGATGCTGTGCCGTGCCTGGGTTCCTTCAGCTCCTACACACACGCACATCCTCCAGGATATCGCTCCTTGCTCAGCATTCCCATCTCGCTCTGGCTGTGGATCACCTGCGGCAGCCAAAACGAGCAGTGTTGGCAGCAGGAGCGCTGTGACAGTGCAGGACTTGCTGCATCTCTTTGCCTGAGAGCCCCAACCCCAGAAGAGACCCTGCCCAGGAAAGAGAAGGGGGAACCCCAGCCCAGCCCAACCCATCACCCCGGGCTGTTAAACCTGGAGCAAATTGCCTGTATTATTACTATTTCTTTCCTAATTGTCACCTCCTGTGCGGCTGGAGCAGGGGGCGATACCCGGGTGCAAAGACCTGGAAATAACCAGCGACGGGAGGGAGTTCCCAGTCACTGCCGGCACTTTAAGCGGCACTTGAGCCCGGTCAGCTGAGGCAGAGTTAAACCTGCGGTCTCCAGGCAGGAGCTGTAGTGAAGGAAAACCCCAGGGAGCTCAGCAGGATCACAGGAAGAGTGGAGCATGCAGCTCCAGTCTAGTGAGGCGCTGACGAGTGAGGAAGGTGAGGGCTGCAAAGAGTCTGGGGGGGGGGCTTATCCACCTGGGAAAGTAATTTCCAGTGTGCCAGCAGCTCCCTGTGGGGCTGCCTTCATCATCACAGGGGCTCCGAGGGCCCTGGGAATGCTGGGGATGCTCCTTGCAGTTTGTGCAGGAGAGAATCAGGATCGCGGCTGCAGCTGGGGCTGGCACAGCTGCCACCGCCGGGCACTGCCAGGACCCCATGGGGCAGTGCTCGAGTGCTGCTGATGGCTGGTGTCACACTGGAGTCACATCCCCTAAAATAACATGGAAAAACTCCCACATGGCGTCCCACAGTTCAGCATAGCCCAGAACCTCCTTCCCCTGCCTGTCTGGGACCAGTGTGGGACACCCCTGGAGCGCTGGATCCAGCCCTGGGCCCAGCACAGGAATGATGAACCTGCTGGAGCCAGTCCAGAGGAGGCCATGGAGATGCTCCAAGGGCTGGAGCCCCTCTGCTCTGGAGCCAGGCTGGGAGAGCTGGGGGTGCTCACCTGGAGAGGAGAAGGCTCCAGGGAGAGCTCAGAGCCCCTTGCAGGGCCTGAAGGGGCTCCAGGAGAGCTGGAGAGGGACTGGGGACAAGGGATGGAGGGACAGGACACAGGGAATGGCTCCCACTGCCAGAGGGCAGGGATGGATGGGATATTGGGCAGGATTTGTTCTCTGGGAGGGTGGGCAGGTTTCAAGATGAGCTCTAAGGTCCCTTCCAACACAAAGCACTCACTGAGTCCATGATATGATTCCATGAGTGTGGTCATGGCAGGAAGAGGAAAAGCTGGGACCAGAGGGATGGCTCTTCAGCCCAGGAGTGAGATCTCCCAGTTGTTTCCTTTGCAGGAGGGTACCCACCCAGTGACCCCCTGTGGTGGCACAGCAGGACCCCAGGGTCCCATGCCAAGGTTTATCCCCAATCAGTGCAACAAATCCAACCCAGCACCCACAAAACTCGGGGTCATCCCCAGAACCTTACAGGAAGTTGTTCCTATCACTGCCTAACTCCCTGAAATACCTCTTGGGAATCCTGGGAGCTTCAGGAGCTTCAAGCTGAGCCACAGAAGGGATCCAGTAGATGGAGGAGCCTGATTCCCACACTACCCCTTCTTATGTTTCCCAAAGAGGAGCTGTCACCATTTCAGACCAGTGACACTGCAGCCTCCTCTCCCTGTCCCATCCTGCAGCAGGGACATACTGCAGTTCTGGCTCGTGCAGCTGCAGTTCTGTCACTGCTTCCAGTGCTGTGAGACATTCCCAAGCAGTTTTTGACCCAAGGATGGGGCTCCCTTGGGAACTGGCTGTTTTCAGCACCCACTCTGGGCACAGGCAGCTCACTGGGTTAAACTCCAGCTCCCAACGCCATGCCAAGGCTAATGAGGCATTAAAGGTGGTGTCTCCTTCCAGGGGAAAGAAGCAGGACAGTTATGCTAATTAGTGTATTCCCAAAGGGCTCCTGCCTGGAATTCCAGCATCTGCAGGTACCTGGAGGTAGGGATGGATGCTACTCCTCAGGGACCCCAGGCCTGTGCAGGGAGGAGTGGCCCAGATTTGAGGAGTGGGTGGGATGTGGAGAGTCAGCGTCAGAACAACCCAACCAGTGCTTCTAAAAATTGCCTCCAAATTAATAGCTGTCCCCAACTAGAAAATAGTGCAGTACTGTTAACTTTTATTTGCTAAAATATAATTTTTGAAAAAAAACCCCAAACATGAAACCCTTATTTAGTGAGAACATGACAGCACAAAACAATTCTGCAAAGTGTCACCAGGTAGAGAAGCAGAGCTGCAAACAGGGCCCTGCCAACATTCCGCATGCAGCGCCATGCTGGGATTGCCTCACTCAGAGACAGCACAGGACAGCAAAGGAGCTAAAGGAGGATAAATCACATCAGAGGCACAATGTTTACAGGAGCTGGTAACTCACCCCCAGCAGCAAATCTACAGCAAGGATCTGCTCTTCATGGGCTTGGCTGTGTGAATGGGGGAGCCTCCATTGGAATGCTGATGGGATTTACCTTGGAATGGTTTAGTTACCCACAGAGATGGAAGAGATGTGGATGGATGGATGGATGGATGGATGGATGGATGGATGGATGGATGGATGATGGATGGATAGATGGATGGATGGATGGATGGATGGATGGATGGATGATGGACAGATGGATGGATGGATGATAAGTGGATGGATGGATGGATGATGGATGGATGGATGGATGGATGGATGGATGGATGGATGGATGATGGATGGATGGATGGATGGATGGATGGATGGATGGATGGATGATAAATGGATGGATGGATGGATGGATGGATGGATGGATGGATGATGGATGGATGGATGGATGGATGGATGGATGGATGGATGATGGATGGATGATGGATGATAAATGGATGGATGGATGATGGACGGATGGATGGATGGATGATAAATGGATGGATGGATGGATGGATGGATGGATGGATGGATGGATGGATGATGGATGGATGGATGATGGATTGATGGATGGATGGATGATGGATGGATGGATGGATGGATGGATGGATGGATGGATGATGGATGATGGATGGATGGATGATAAATGGATGGATGGATGGATGGATGGATGGATGGATGATGGATGATGGATGGATGGATGATGGATGGATGGATGGATGATGGATGGATGGATGGATGGATGGATGGATGGATGGATGATGGATGGATGGATGGATGATGGATGGATGGATGGATGGATGGATGGATGGATGGATGGATGGATGGATGATGGATGGATGGATGGATGGATGGATGGATGGATGGATGGATGGATGGACGGATGGACAGGCAGACACACAGGCAAGAAGATACCCAACCCAATATCTGTCTTTCCTTTGATTGTTTACTGAGGACTTTTAGAGACTTGTACAATACAAAATGCAGCATTATACTCAGCAGTTTCATTGGGTGATTGAACCAATTACAAAGGTGAAAAAATTCTAGCCAGGGCTGTCCTGGAGTGAGGTGCTCTAACAGAATGAGGCATTTGCAGCAGACACAAACACATCTTTCTTCTCTCATTCAAATTAAAACTTACTCTGAAGGCCCCAAACTGCTCCACTTGCAACTCAGCACAAAAGTGGGCATCCCAACTACAAAACTGTCAGACATCCTTCATTGCCAACAAAAAATACTGCCATTAAAGGAGCAACAAGTGGCTCAGCAAATCAGACATCACTGCAGAAAGCCAACATTTGCCTCTTGTAACCTCAAAATTTATTATCCACAAACCAGTGACATATGGAATGGGGGTACTTTATGAGAATTTGAGAAAATATCCAGGAAATAATTTGATTGTTTTAGAAACCTTGCAAAGAAGTTCACAGAAAACTGTTGACAGTGCAGGGATGGCCCTTTCCAAGCAGATTTACATAGAATAAATTTCTGAACTGGAATCAAGAGGAATTTGGGAAAATGGGCAGGGACGTAGAAGAAAGAGGAAGAGCTGCTCCCTCACTGAACCTGAAGGACACAGTAAATGGTGGAATGGACAGAAAATCCAATGGCACCTGGGAAGTGACAACTGCCCTTCTAAAAGGGAGATCAGCAGCTTGGACCATGGCTGTGCCAGACAATGTATTCATGGAATGCCAGACCTCCAAATTCATCCAGTGCCACCCCTGCCATGGGCAGGGACACCTCCCACTGTCCCAGGCTGCTCCCAGCCCCAGTGTCCAGCCTGGCCTTGGGCACTGCCAGGGATCCAGGGGCAGCCCCAGCTGCTCTGGGCACCCTGTGCCAGGGCCTGCCCACCCTCACAGCAATATCCATCACAGTTCCCATCTTCAGGCAGGGGTTTTCCCCAGTTGTTGCTGGTCAGGAGCTTGGCTCAGGCAGTGCCACAGCTCAGGGTGGTGCCAGCCCAGCAGAGCTGCTCCTCACAGGCCTGCTCTGAATTTGGGTGGTGCGTGCACCAACCCACCCACAGCTGATTCCAAGCTTGGCTGTCAGCTGGCAACGAACCATAACAGGACAGTGTAGCAAGACCTTGCTTTAATTTTATCTCCTGGTTGTGTTAACTGTGTGAAACAGCTCTGGTTGGAAAGCATATGGTGCAGTATAAAAATCTCCATAGGATGAATTACAGCAACTTCACACAGAAGAAAGAGAAGGATTTAGAAAAGCATTTCAGCAGATTTTAATAGAAAATATCTTATCAAAGCCCTCATTGGCTGGTAGACCAGGATTTCAGAGTGGCAGCTCCTGCTTTTAATTTTATACCCACACAGACACCTGTGTATCCCACAGGGAGGAGGCCCCTCTGGGGTGGTGGCAGTGTGCTGCATATCTCAATACAAGTGCCACAGGTGGACTCAGACAGTGCAATCTGATCTGCTCATTGATTTCCAGGGATGGGATGTAAATAACTCTGCTGTGTACATGGGATCAATGGGGAGGAGCAGGGGTGTCGATGCTTAGTGTTATGAGCCTCATTCATTGCAGCAAATGATGATCAACACAAGGGAACTTCCATCAAAACCACATCAATTAATAATTGCTTTGCAGCTTCTGTCCTTTTCTGTCATTTCAGCTCTTTGGCAGATGAAGTTCATCTCCCCAGCTCTCAGGCTGTGGCTGATTGCCCAGGCAAGTGGAGCAGAGAGGCTGGATTAGAGGAGGCTCCACAGCTCTGCACAAACTGCAGGTTCTTTTTCCGGGCCACTAATAGCAAGTTCATAAAAATTGAAAGAGTTGTCAGCACTTGCTTATTGATAGCCCCAGATGAAAACCACAGGACCTGGTTAAAAAGCTGTATCAAGATTGTTAAAGACATAAGAATTACTCAGGGCAAATTTGGCTTCATTGGACTTTATGTCAGGCTCTTGTGAAGAAATTAACTTCACTGCAAAACAGCAAAAAAAGGACCTAAACCTGAAATGTTAGGGAGCAGAGAAATGTACATATAAAGTGCTGAAGTCTAGATAAGAAAGAGGAATTCTTTGTGAAATTCACTGTACAAGAAGCTGGCTCTGTCCCCGCCTCCGTGCTGGGTGCAGAGCACAGGCCAGGGCACAGCACCATAGAGGTGCTCAGGAACCAGCTCCCATCTCTCCACAGGGACTGGTCACCGCACATTTCCCCGGAGCTGCAGGCTGAAATGTGGCTCCACACCAGATCTGCTTGGACCATCCAGTTCTGCAGGGCTTTCAGGAGCTTGGGTGGTCATCCCAGGCATTGCAGCCAAGGCAAGGCCCACAGCAGCACCACCCAGCAAGTGAAGGTGCCCAGGGTGACCCCAAATCCCAGTGCAGGAAGCACAGGCACAGTAAAGCTGGAAAGGCCTCCCAGACCATTGATTCCAGCCTGGGCCTGAACACCTGGTCAACTCAACTAGAGAACCAAGTGCCACAGCCACTTGGCCCCTGGACACCTTCAGGGATGGGCACTCCAACCCCCCCTGGGCAGCTGGGCCAAGGCCTGACCCCCCTTTCCAGGGAGGAATTTTCCCAAAATCCACCCTGACTCTCCCCTGGCCCAGCCTGAGGCCGTTCCCTCTGCTCCTGTCCCTGTTCCCTGGAGCACAGCCCGACCCCCCCGGCTGTCCCCTCCTGTCAGGAGCTGTGCAGAGCCACAAGGGCCCCCCTGAGGCTCCTTGTGGGGAGATGGTGGTGAGCAGAGCTGTGGGGCTGCACAGCACTCATGTCTGCAGCAGTGCAGGAGGTGGGACAGCCACCTGCAGCATTCTGATTCAGAGGGGCTCTGCATGGTCCAAGCAGGTCTGAAGCCAAACAGCCCAGAGACACAGGCCCAGCCATCAGCTCTCAGCACCAGCCCTCCACTCTCTGCTTCAGCACAGCCTCCTCAAAGCACAAGTCCTGCACTCAAGTAGGGAATTCCCATCCATCCATCCATCCATCCATCCATCCATCCATCCATCCATCCATCCATCCATCCATCCATCCATTCTCATCCATTCCCATACACTCCCATCCATCCCCATCCATCCCCATCCATCCCCATCCACTCCCATCCATTCCCATCCATGCCCAGGGCTGGGGTGGCAGCATGTCCCCATGGCAGGGACCAACACAGGGCAGCCCCAGCCTGGTGCTGAGGCAGCAGAGTGAGGGAAATCTGCCTGAGGGAACCCCAGCTCTGAATGGAGAGTGGGTCTGAGGCTGCAGGAAACTGTTCCTGGAAAATTCACGGAGAGAAAGAAAGGCAGCATGGTCTGCATTAATTATTTCGTGCAGATGATTCACTTGTCTCTAATTATAGATGAGCTTCTAAACACAAATGTCAGTTAAAATGTTATAGTTCTCCTGCAGCTGTCATTCATGTGCTGGTGAAGAGATCAAGGCCAGAGCTATTAAAAACCTTGGGAGTGAAAGGAAGTGAAAAGGAGTCCTTGGTGCAGTGAAATTAAAGCAGGAATTTGCCCTGAGTTCTCACCTGTGTTCCAAACCCGTACTCCCAGCAGGCAGCTGAGGGCCTTGAGGGGCAGTTTTTCATTTCTGAAAGTGCTGTGGTGCACACAGAGCCCCTGCCACCCCGAGGGGTGTGGGGAGCAGGACAGGAGCTGCTGCTGGCTGCCCCTTGCCCACAAACAGGAAAGGGAGAAAAATTGGAAAAAATCCCAGTGCTGTGTGAATGGTCAGAGGAGACTCCCTGCCTGAGGGGTGGCTGGTGATTGCAGGGAGAGGATGTCTGAGCAATGGAAACAGGGAACCATGGAATGGTTTGGGAAGGGACCTCAAAGCCCATCCAGTGCCCCCCTGCCATGGCAGGGACACCTCCCACTGTCCCAGGCTGCTCCCAGCCCCAGTGTCCAGCCTGGCCTTGGGCACTGCCAGGGATCCAGGGGCAGCCCCAGCTGCTCTGGGCACCCTGTGCCAGGGCCTGCCCACCCTGCCAGGGAACAATTCCTAATTCCCAATATCCCATCCATCCCTGCCCTCTGGCACTGGGAGCCATTCCCTGTGTCCTGTCCCTCCATCCCTTGTCCCCAGTCCCTCTGCAGCTCTCCTGGAGCCCCTTCAGGCCCTGCAAGGGGCTCTGAGCTCTCTCTGGAGCCTTCTTTTATCCAGGCTGAATAATCCCACTTCTGTCTGCCTTAAGAGTCTATCTTGTTTTACCTCTCATTAAAATTCTTTGGTAAATTAACATGTTTTGTTTCAGCATTTTAATACTTTTAGATGAGAAGCCCCTGCACAGGGAAGCTCCTCATGGGCTGCTTTCCCTACAGAGTTTGCTCTGAGCAGAGTCACAAGTCACTCTCAAAGTGGGCCCAGGAGCCTCATGGCAGCCCTCATGTCACACAGGATGAGGGCACACACATTGTCAGGGAGTTCTCTGTGCTGATTTGAAGACAAAACAAAAAGTAGAGAGAATGGTGAATGGAAAGTCAGAGAGAAAACGTGATGGGAAGAAACGGCTTTGCCTGCTGAGTCAAGGGAATTGTCCTTGCAGCCTCGGGATTGACATTCCAGGGGGTCAGAGCTCCCTCAGCAGCAGCTCCAGTGACCATCACAGGCTGTCCCACACCTCCAAACATGGGCTTGCCCTGCTGGCTCTCCTGCAGCACAGCCTGGCAGGACAGAGGGGCCACCCAGCAGGACCCCTGGGTCATGTCCAGCTCCTCTCCCTGCACCTTTGGGTTGTTGGGGAGTGCTCATTGCCTCTTTCCAGCCACCTCTTCAGCTGAGCCAGAGCTGCCACCCCCCCTCCATGTCTTGAGGGTGCAGGAGGCTGCTTCCAGCCCCATTGCCAGCTGTCAGCAGCTGTGGCACAGCCTCTCCTGTGGGGTGTCTGTGCTGTGTCCTGGGGCAGCTGAGAACACCCAGGAGAAGGAAAACCTCATGAGGAAGAGGACCTTGCCTGGGGCTTTAACCCTCCTGAGAGAGCCCCTCTGCACATGCTGGATGGCCATGGTCACCTGCAGCACTGTCCAAGCAGAGTCCAGCATGGCACTTGGACACAGACTTGTTTGCTACCCTCAAATCCAACTTTCTAGAAAGCTGCCCAGCAGGAAAGGCCCTGGGGGTGCTGGTGGCAGCGGCTGGACACGAGCCCAGGTGTGCCCAGGTGGCCCAGAGGCCAAGGACACCTGGGCTGTGCCAGGCCTGGGGTGGCAGCAGGAGCAGGGCAGTGCCCGTGCCCTGAGCTGGCACTGCTGGGGCACCTCCAGTGCTGGGGCAGCTCTGGGACCCTCCTGACAGGAGAGACCTGGAGGGGCTGGAGCGTGTCCAGGGCAGGGAACGGAGCTGGGAAGGGGCTGGAGCCCCAGCAGAGGCTGAGGGAGCTGGGAAGGGGCTCAGCCTGGAGCAAAGGAGCCTCAGGGGGGCCCTTGTGGCTCTGCACAGCTCCTGACAGGAGGGGACAGCCGGGGGGGTCGGGCTGTGCTCCAGGGAACAGGGACAGGAGCAGAGGGAACGGCCTCAGGCTGGGACAGGGCAGGCTCAGGGTGGGCACCAGGAGGAATTTCCCCATGGAAAGGGGGGTCAGGCCTTGGCAGGGGCTGCCCAGGGGGTTTGGAGTGCCCATCCCTGGAGGGGTCCCTGGACAGGACACTCAGTGCTCTGTGCTGGTGACAAGGTGGGGATCAGGCACAGCTGGGACTCTATGGTTTGGGCTGGCTTTTCCAACATTAATAATTCCATGATTCAGTGGTGCTTTCCGTCTGAGCACCAGCTCCTGGGTACGAGCAGCAGTTCCCTGTCACTGAAGCCCCTGGGGGCCGTTCCCTGAGGGCAGCAGGGCTCTCTCCAGGCAGGGCTTGTGCCATGAGCACAGCCCAAAGCTGCAGTTCTGATGTTCCATTCTTTAAACCCTGCCTTGGCCGGGTGTGCCCACACACCCAGGGTCAGACACAAACCCTCAGTGAAAGCTGCTGGAGCAGATGATGGCTCTGCTGCCTCCTGTTCACAGTCTCAGCAACATCTCAGCTGTTAACTCTGCAGCTCAAGAGCATTTGGAGTTTACAGTTATTTTATTTTGCGAGGACAGATGGCAGACAGCTCTGTAGTAGAGGGGCAGATGGCTGTGCACCTATGAGCAAACCAAAACAAAACAAAAACTAAACCCTGAGAAACTGCATGGTGAAGCTGCAGAGTAAAGTGGGCTCTGCTGCTCCTCTCAGGCACAGCACATGGGCCCAGCCACATCCCCTGACTCACCTGCCACACACAGGTGAGAGCAAGAGGGGGCCCTTGGGCTTCAGGAAAGCATCACACAGAGAAAGAAATGTCAGTTGTGCTGCTTGAGAGGGATGGGAGTGTAGGGGAGTGGTGGCCCAAAGGAGAGCAGCTGGCACTGGCTCAGGTGGTGCCACTCTCCTTTGTCACCAAGGGAAAGCAGCCCAAGCCCTCCTGCCCAGGAGGGACCTCTGTCCCAGCAGTGTGGGAGGAACACTCCTGCAGGGTGCCATGGAAAACGGCACAGGGGCTGCTCCTACTCCCAGGTGACCTTGGCAGGACCTGGAACAGAACAAGTCCCTCCTGCACCTCACCTTGGCCTTGGGACAATGCTTCCTCATGCATGAAGGCACCCATGGCCCTGGGAGGAGAAAGCCTGGGGGGTTTGTGTCACCCACACTGGGAACCAATCCCCAAGGTAGAGGTTGGAGGAAACAGCTGGGAACACTCAGTGAGGATAAATATTTATGAGTATAAATAAATATATTTATGAGGATAAATAAATATGCTCCTCTTACATTAAATGCACAAGGCTATGCAGGTAAATGTTGAGAAGTCCCACGTATTATCTGGTGAAACCAAATTACCCAAATTTAAGCCTTCTTACTTTATGCAAATTGTGCTAACCAACTCAAATGTGAAATGCTCCAAGTCTGGGGAAGCAGGACCTTGAGAAATTCAAGCAGAGCATTTTTCAAGGATGCCTTGCCAAAGCAGAGAAAGGCACATGAGAGACAGAGCAGAATAACTACTGATACTACTGATACACTTCCACATCCCACAACATTGTGTGGCTAAAAACCTTTGGATTTTGATTAGACATCATGTTTCTCCAAGAAATATTAACTTTCAGTATTTGAAACATCTTTTTAAAAGAGCAAGAAGAAGGTCAGGCCCACAAGAGAGATGTCCCTCTTGCTCTCCAACAAATTAAACATCAGAGTTATCAAGCCAATATTAGGAAACCTGTATGTTGAGGCATTGTGGATTATTTTTCCCCAAACAATTTTCTTTTTATCAGCCCTGAATGTTTGTTTTCCCTCTTGGCTTTCATTTTATAATTAGTCTCTCTGGACAGAAAGTGAGTGTTTCATTGACTTGCTTACGGAGCAGTAATTGTCAGCTAACCTCGTTCTTCGGGGAGCTTTAATGCCAGGCTGCATCCTGCACTCATCAAATTCCCATAAATTCTTATCCAGGCACCAGGAAATGCCCACGGTGTCAAACAGCTGCCAACTCTGACGGCTCCTGGCAGGAGCTGCTGAGTGGCAGAGCCCAGGGCTGTTCTCCAGCAGTGATCCCTGCCCAAAGGAGCAGGAGTGCAGCTCGTCCTGCTGCATCCATTGTCTCACACTGCTCTGACTGGCCACTAGCCACACCTCTTTTCTTTTTTTTAATAAGAGAGGTAAAATAGACTAATGGACTGGAATTCCTGAAGTATGACTGGAAGGTGGATAAAATATGAAACAGAATAAAAAATGAGCATTTAAAGCATAGAATCGTGGAGTTGTTAAGGTTGGAAAATACATTTAAGTTCACAAGTCCAACATCAACCCAGCACCATCACATTCACCACTAACCCATATCCCCAGCTGCCAGATCCACACATTTTTTGGACACTTCCAGGGATGGGGACTCCACCCCTGCCCTGGGCAGCCTGTGTGTCTTGGTTTGAACAGACAGGTGTCTGCTAAGGAAGGCAGGAGCCTCTCCTGAAATGGAAAATGTAAATCCCCTCCCTCTGAATTGTTATAATTTTGAAATTAAGGGGCTCTCAGGCAAAGATATGGGAGTAGGAATAACAGTTCCTTATTAGGGAAGAACATAAAAATAAAATAAACAATGCAGTAATACACATCAACACTGCCAGAGTGAGAGCAGTCCCTGTCCCCTGTGTGTCAGGGGGTGTCACAGCCCCATCCCATGGGGGCTCAGCCCTCCTGCAGTGCCAGCTGTGGCTCTGCTGCAGCAGGGATCCTGCACAAGGGGGGAGTTTTCCTCTGCAGCTCCAGGGCTGCTGCAGATGGGCCTGGGCTCCCTCTGGCAATGCAGGGCAGCAGAAAGCTGCTCCTCTGGGAATGCAGGGGGCAAAGGCTGCTGTGCTGTGCCAGGCTCAGATTGGATCCAGGCAGGAATGCTTGGCTCCTGCCCTGGGCGCAGCATCTCCCCATGGGATGCTGGAATTGGATCAGCCCTGCAGGGACACTCAGTGGCCATGGACAGCAGAGATCTCCTGGAGGGAGGATTGGCTGTGGGAGAGAGAAAGAAAAAACTGCCCCATGGACAGCAGAGAACTGCCCCAGCTCTGACAGGTGGGGACAGAACACACACATTACCTTGGCACACACCTGTGCCAATACTTTACAACTCTTTCTGTGAAAAAAGTCCCTGATATCCAGTCTAAACCTCTCCTACTGCAACCTGAGGTCATTTCCTCTCACCCTGTTGCTTGTTCCCTGGGAGAAGAGACTGATTCAGAACCAATATGAAATTTATACCAGTGTCTCATCAGCTCAGGAACAGGGCCCAGAATAGCACAAGGTCAGCAGCACGAGGTCCTCTTGGGGATAAATCACTAAAGGTGCACCCTGTTCACTGCTGTCAATCCTAGTTAATAACTTCATTAATGGCCTGGGACAGGGTGCCCCACCAGGGGCAGGGGACAGGGTGCAGCTGGGAGCAGTGGTGACACCACAGACGGTGGTGAGGATGGCTGTGGGACATCCAAGGGCCCTCAGCAACCTGGAGAACTGATCAGAAAGGAATCTCATGGAGGAATCTCAAGGGCCATGCAAACCCCTGCTCCTGGGCAGGAGTAACTCCAGGCAGCAGCACAGGATGGGACCCAGCCACCTCTGCAGGGAGGGCCCTGGAGCTCTGGTGGATCTCAGGCTCCCCATGGGCTGTGCAGGTGCCCTCACAGTGCTGGAGGCCAAAGTCTGTCCTTGGGCTGTGTTGGACAGAGCATGGCCAACAGTTCAGGGGAGGCTGTCCTTCTGTCTGCTGAGCACTGCAGAGGCCACATTTGGAGTTCTGGACCCAGTTCTGTACCTCCAGAACAAGAAAAACATGGATTTATAGGAATTAGTCCAGCAGAAGTCCATTAAGTTGATTAAAATAATCTTTTTTTTTCATTATGAAAAAGGTCAAGCATGGGTTGCCCAGAGAGACTGTGGACTCTCCAGCTTGTTGACATCCAAAGCCTGACATGGTCTGGGGCAACCTGCTCAGGATAACCTACTCAAGCAGGGCTTGCAGTAGAGCACCTCCAAACGTGGCTTCAGCCTGAGATGTTCTGGGATTCTGTGGTAGATTTGGCCACTAAGGATCCTGAGCTCCTCCTGCCTTGTGCAAGGATAAGTCTGGTCAAATTTGAGAAGCCAGACTGAGAACAAACACCGTTGGGTTATGGCAGAGGCTGTCAGAAATAATAACCTGGCTGATTCCATTAGGAAATCCTTTGTTTTGGAAAGGGAGTATAAAACTCCACAAAATAAGAAAACATTTGATCATCAAAGAACTCTTAGAAAGAATGTGAACTTGCCTGCACTGAGCAAAACTCATTTTTAGCCTGAGTTCATGAAGAACAAAAAGACTGCTGTGATCCCACAGGCTCCTCTGCCAGCCCCTCTGCCTGAGTGAGCTGCAGGCACGTTGGCAGGGGGGAGAGGTCTCAGAGACAGGAGGTGTCACAAAAACCTGCAGCTGAGGAAGGGAACTCCATGCTGTTGGCTCTTCTCTGTGGGAAAGGCAGGGACAGCTCAGCCCTGGCCTGCTCAGAGCAGCCAAGGCTGACTGATAACACAGCTGATAACACAGCTGATAACACAGCTGATGACACAAGTGATAACACAGCTGATAACACAGGTCCAGCCTGGCCATGCAGCAGCTCACGGGGTCCATTCTCCCTGGGACAGGGACAGGAGCCAGGGCACGGCTGGGGCTGGGCCAGGGCAGCTCAGGCTGAGCTCAGGGCAAGGCTCTTCCCCCAGAGGGTGCTGGCACTGCCCAGGCTCCCCAGGGAATGGGCACGGCCCCGAGGCTGCCAGAGCTCCAGGAGCCTTTGGACAGCACTGCCAGGGATGGACAGGGGGGGATTGTTGGGGGTCTGGGCAGGGACAGGAGCTGGGCTGGATGATCCTGGGGGTCCCTTCCAGTTCAGGACATTTTGTGAGTCTCTGATTTGGGGCAGTAGACGTTTTCAGACAAGCCCAAGGACATTGACCAGGAGCTGAGGGTCCTCCAGGGGATTCAGGGATTCTGAAAAGGAACTGGAAATGCAATCTCACAGAATAATAGAATTATTAAGGTTGGAAAAGACCTCCAAGATCATCAAGTCCAGCTAGAAGCACAGCATCACTGCTGTGCTTCATCTGCCAATTTTGTGTGACCTCTCTGCTTCCAGGATGCCCCAGTCCCGCCAGGGCCACCGCTGCAGTGGCAGTGCCACACCCAGGCACGGTGACAAAGGCAGCCACAGACATGGCCAACAGTGGGAGCAGGAGCCAGCTGGGGGCAGGGGGCAGGAGGGAGGTGATCCAGCCCCAGGGTGGACCCAAGCCTCCCTTTCCCATCCCATCCTGTTCTGGCAGGGTGGATGGAGGGCTGGGAGAGGCTGAGCAGCTCAGGCCTGGTGTGGGGTCGGTGCATTGCCCCCACCCGAGCAGGGCCAAGGAATCACCCTGTGAGCAGAGGCTTTGCACAGGTAATTACAGAAAATGCATCACCCCCTTCATTTTGTCTCACCTGAACTGTAATTCCTGCTCCAGAGGGCTCCTGCTCTCCCCTTCCACACCCAGAGCACACACCAGCTGCCTGGAGCAGAGGCTTTAATGTTTAAACTCTTTCTGTCTCAATTCCCTAAAATCCCCAGTGATTTTAAAATCTGAACTGGCCAAAATTTCACATTCGGGAAAAAGTCCCCTGTGATTGAAAATATATTTAAAATAAGTGGATAGGATGGAATTGAAATCAATCAAGGTGTATCCATGGGTGAGTCTTTATTCAAAATCTTCCTGAATCTGAGATGTATCTGAGAACTGGGAGTAATGCACAGTTAAAATGAGTCCCTACAGGTTTTAGGGTGGGGTTTCTTTAGGGAGGTTTTTCTGTTGGTTGGTTGGTTTGGGAGGTTTTTTGGTGTTTTTGTTGTTGTTTTGGGGTATCTTGTTTTTGTTTTTTGGGTGGTTTTGTTTGTTTGGATTGGGGGTTTTTCAGTTTGGTTTTGGTTTTTTTTTGTGTTTGTTTTTTGTTTTTTGAGGAGGGGTTTTTTTCTTCTTCTTTGAAAGAGATTTTCAGGATCAAGAGATAAAGTCATTGGAAATCAGCCAGGGCAATATTTTGGCTCAGATTTCTTTCCTTCTGCCATTTAAAGAATTACCCATTTTTGTCTCTTTTGCCTCCTTTCTGACCATGGAATATATTACTCAATAACAGTGATTTGTTGTAAGGGTTGTTTACTTATTCACCTGGGAAATGGAAAAAATGCGTAATGCAAAAGCTCCTTCTAAAGGGAATGAATCAATGGATTGCTAATACCTGGAATTTTAATAATACTATGGAAAGATGGTTAAAACTGAGATTGAATTTAGGACAAGTGCTGGATCTGAAAGTTTTTATACTCTTTATTGTATCAATGTTACAAATAGAACATTTTTTGATTAGAAAGAAAAATCAAATTAAATGCCTTTTACTGACCAATTAGAACACAAGGAATAAACTTTTCTCCCCATCATTTTGCTCAGGACTCATTTCTGCATCCTTTCATACAGGAGAAAAAAATTACTGATATAGGGCCTGCCTGCTTCCCTTTTCAGCACAAATAAAAGGGCAGGGAGCAAAATTTGTTCAGTAAACATCAAAAATAAAATCTATTTTTATAGACAGCTTCTAATCCCTCCTTATCTGCATCTCACTGGATCTTCCTCATGTTCCACTCACATTTCTCCTCTCACAGAGCTTCCAAATCCCTCCACAGCCATGACCCCTCCCAAACCTATCCATGCAGCAACACAGCCTAGAGGACAAAGGAGGGAACAATAATCAAGTGCACATTGCAGCTTTTTAATCAAGAACTGAACTTTCACATCCTGTCCTTCCTCAAAATGCTTTGAAGTCAGTGAAACAGTTTGAAAAGGGTGGGGGTTTTGGAGGAGTGGTGTCAAAGTAGAAGGGAGTGAGAAGTAAATAGCAGAGAAATAGGCAGATGGACAGTCTGGGAAAGGCTGATAAAAGAAATGTCCTGTCATTAGGAGACAGGCTGAAAAGGGAGGAAAAATAATTAAACCCCATAAGTTTAAAGATTTAATTTTAAAATGTTATAAAAATCAAATAAGAAAAGAATATTAAAAGATAAAATTTACACACTTGAATCTATACCAGAATTTCAGTTTAAACCTACTGCTGAAAAAGGAGCTCATACTGGGCCAGGAGCTGGACTGGATAGTCCTTGTGGGTCCCTTCAACTCAGGATGGTTTGTGATGATATTGTAAAATACTATTGGGAACTGAGGGGGAAGGGATGGGGAGAGAGGAGAGAATAGGAGGGGTAGAAAGGTGCTGAAAAAACCCTTTATTTTTCTAATAAGAAGCATTTATATCCAAAAAAAAAAATCCTTTTGTTTGAAACACAGAATATGGACCAGTCTGGACCTGGGACATTTCAGTCTCAGTGGTCAGTCACATGTATCCTTCTATCTTGTGTTAAATCCATTATTATTACTACTACTACTACTACTAGTAGTAGTATTGTTGTTGTTGTTGTTGTTGTTATCACAGATTTCAGCTCTGGAGGGCGTTTGGAGGGGCGGAGCTGTTCCCTCCCCTGCAGTGAGTGGAGCTGATGGTGATGGAGACCCAGAGGCACAGGAGTCACACAGGGTTTACTGAACCCAGCTCCAAGTCCTTGGGCTGGAGCAGGAGAAGTGTGCTCCCAAATTTGCCTCTTTGCTGCTGCCCAAGAGGAATCCCAGGGTCCACAGTCCTCTCCAAGGCAGGGAAATTCAGTGGTGGGAAGTTTGCTTTAAAAGCTCCTTTCTGAGTCAGAGTTGTGCCTCTCTGTCAGGGGAGCACAGGCCAGGAGCTGCCGAGGGTCCCAAAGCCTCCCTGGTCCCAGTGGGCAGCCCTGGCATCCTGGCCCTTCATCCTCTGCTCTCTCCTGCCAGCCTGAGGAACCAGCTGGGAACTGCCCTTCAGATGGGTCAGGGGATGAAACAGGAATTCTGACAGGCAGGAGCTGGGGAAGACACACTCCCCACATGCTCAGGAGGCAGCAGAGCAGAGCATTTTGCTTTACAGATTTAAAGAAAATGTGGAAAGGAGAATCTGTCAAAGGCTTCAAAACCAAAAAGCCAGAAGTGTTTGGGCATCCTTCTAGACAGGCTCTCTTTATGGTCAGAGTGGGAATCCAGTGGGAACAGCAGTTCTTCTTTCACCCACATGGAAAAATAATTTTTAAAATGTATAAATAAATAAAAACAAAGGAGGGGGGGAAATAAAATGCAACCACAAACCGCTTTTGTGGCAGGGCTGGATAAAGGAGCACAGGTCAGAGCTAAGAATAGGAGCAGCTGCTGTGTGTAGATTTAAACAGTGGAAAGGTCTGAGGCAGTAAATCAGGGCACCTGCTGAGAGCCTCCAGGTGGTCCAGACTTCAGACACAGGCAGGGAGACAGAAAAGTGTTAGGAAACGAGCTGAAGCAGGGCTGCAAGGATAGAGCCCTGTGGATGATGAACAGAAGGAAGCGAGGAACCCCAGAGAGGAAAGATAAATGCAGGAGAAAGCTCTGAAGTGTGTGCAGGAAATAATAAAATGCAAATTGCCCCGTAAATAAAAGTGAGGACAGTTTGAAAAAAAAAGAAAATCCAACCCAGCAGACAGCCAAGAGGAGGGAAAGGCAACCAAGCAGGGAAGGGGAGAGGCTGCAAGAACTGCAGGGCAGCAAATTAAAGCTTCTCAGTCTGATGAGAATGCAGAGAAGGAGCAAAGTCCTCAGCCAGCAGGTCCCTGGGAGCTCAGAGTGCTGGGACAGCAGAGACAGCACTTGGCCACCCCTGCCAGGGGAGCTGCAAACGAGCCCTGGGTAATTGCAGGGAGCTGCAGGGAGGGACAGCAGCACAGTGAGGACACGGCCAGGAGGCAGAGACCACAGAGCTCCTTCAGCTGCTCAGAGCAAAGGCAGAGCACTGAGGGCATTGTGTGGGTTTTCCAAGAGGTGCCACTGGCTCCCTGCATTTCCTCTAGAAAAGCAGCAGTGCTGGGAGGGCAGAGGAGAACCTCGTGGGATACCTGAGTCCACAAGTTTGAAGTGGGGTCTAAGGCAGAGGCAGGTCACAGGATGAGACCCAGTGACATGGCAGAGCTGTCCCATGTCCCTCCCACCCCATCACACACCCTAAATCTGCCCAAAGCTCATGGGTGCGCTGCTCCTTGCCAAGGCACCTCAGAGGGTTTGGTGCCTGACTCTGCTCCACCAGGGCCCACCCACGGCCAGGGCTCCCCGCACACCTCCAGGTTTAACTCAGACCTGAGAAGCTCAGGTGACACCTGGGCTGTAGCTGCTGTTCTCAGTGACTTTTTAGCTCTCCAGGAACCACACCCTCAGCTTTAGTTTTATTTTTCCATCAGCTGATTGAGACCTTGAGCAAGCCCTGGGGATGGTCCTGTCCCAGTGACTGCTAACCCCATGCATGGCTGTCTACCCCAAAAGTCAGGTGGGCCTCAATCCCTTCTCCCTGGCAAGGACAAGATGAAATGGCCTCAAGTCACACCAGGGGAGCTCTAGACTGTACATTAAAGAAGTTTTATTCTCTGAAATGGTTGGCAAGTGTTGTCACAGGCTCCCCAGGGCAGTGGACTGTCACCATCCCTGGAAGTGTTCAAAAGCCACGTGGATGTGGCACTTGGGGACACAGTTCAGTGGTGAACACTGGGGTGGTGCTGACACTGGACTTGGTGATCTTAGAGGGCTTTTCCAACCATAACTATTCTGTCATTCTGTGAAAACCCACAGGCTAATTTAACAGATTATTAAACATCAAGGACTTAATGTGTGTCTTGTCGAGTAAAACTGCAAGCCCTGGCCCTCGTGGTGTGCCCAGGCACTGAGTCCTCCAGGTTAAAAAGCAAACTGTTCCCTCAGTCAGGTGGAATTCTCCAGGGTCACCCATCCAGGATCTCCCCTTGCTCTGGATGCTCCTGGCCCTGTCATCAGTGAGACCAGGGCCCTGTTTGGACACCCTTTGCCAGCATTTGCAGCCCAGCCATGTGCTGCTCCCCTGCACAAACTCTGCATTTTAGGCTGCACCCTCTCTACAAGGCCCTTCCCTGGGGGCTCCTGCCTACCCCAGCCTGTCCAGCTGGCTCCAGCTGCTCTGGCCAGCAGAGGGGAACCTGCAGGGAACCCCCCCATGAGCTGATGAACGCTCTCAATCAGCACCAACCCCATCCCCAGCAGCCACTCAGCTCTGTCCATGTGCCCAGCAGCTCCTACAGAGGAGGCTCCCACAGGAGTGCTCCAAGGAGCACTCCCCATGTGCTGCTCTCCAGCCCCAGCACTTTCTGTACTGAGCCAGGAGCCCTTCCCTGGCTGGCACCTCCTTCCCTGCCTAGATCTCTTCTTCCCTGACTTTGCAGTAGCTGGTTGATCAGCAAAATACTTTTATGGCCAATGGAGGGAGCAGAGGACAGAGAGGATTTGTGCTCCTTAACTGCCAATGGAAGCAGAAAAGGAGACAACAGCTGGAGGAGAGTAGATTTGGATCAGATATGGAGAAGGAATTGTTCCCTGGCAGGGTGGGCAGGCCCTGGCACAGGGTGCCCAGAGCAGCTGGGGCTGCCCCTGGATCCCTGGCAGTGCCCAAGGCCAGGCTGGACACTGGGGCTGGAGCAGCCTGGGACAGTGGGAGGTGTCCCTGCCATGGCAGGGGTGGCACTGGATGGGCTTTGAGGTCCTTTCCCACCCAAACCATTCCATGGATCTGTGATCCCATGAACATGTGGGCAGATGCTCTCCAGCTTTCCTCTGCAGAACCAAAACCCCGGCCATGCAGTAAGTGCACAGAGCAAGACTTTGCAGAGCAAGATTCCCTCTGATTTCTTTTTCTGCCATCCTCACCCTCAGCTTCTTCTCAGAGTTTGCTCGGTGGGGCCGTGGTGTGTGACCCATAGGCCCAACCTGCTCTGTGTGCTTGGCTGGAGTGGAGCCTCCAGCTTTGGCTCAGCCTGTGGCTGTCAGTGTCCAAATTGGGAAGAGTCTGAGCAGGAAAGGATCAGAAGTACCAGAGGAGTCAAGGTTAAGGAGTTAAGATGGCTGAGGTGGAGTGGCACCTCACAGGCACACCGGCCTGAGGGCTCTGCTGGCCCCAGTGCTGGCTCCGTGGGCCTGTGGATTCCTCACCATTGCACAGCTCAGTTTGGTGGAGAATGGCACAGTTAGAGGGAACCGACTCCTCTGGGCACCAGCTTCAGCTGGAGAGGCTTCTAAGGGTTTTTAGAGCTTTCCACCTGCCACCAGAGTCTCCCTTACTGAGAGCTCCTCTACATTTTGATTTCATTGACAGCTTTTCCTCAGCAATATCCTGCCCACATCCAAGAGACTGGAAAATCTTTACAGTGTTAGAAACCTTCTCCTATACAAGGTCTGAAAGAACAGCCCAAGCTGTACCTCAGGCTGCTCTAAAATACAGAGCAGGCAAAATGACCTTTAACCTCTCATCCTGCACAGGTTTCCTGTGCCTTTGTAAATCCTTTCTTCTCCCCAGCCTGGAAAGCAGCACCAGGCCGTGTGTGATGCACCCTGTGCAGTTGTGGGACCCCAATTTAGACACAGCTTTGAGGTGTCTCTGCCTTGCCTTTTTCCCCAAATGAGCTCCCCAAAGAAGATCAGTCAGTTCTAGAGACAGGTATTATTTATAACCTGCATTAACTTTACACAGAAAGAAAAATCAAAGTGACAGAATAGAATTAGATCAGATAGAACAGACATGAAAAGGCTCATTAACAGCTCTCCCCCGCCTACAGAGCCCTTGCAAGTGGGTCCAGCTCCCTTTCAGCCAATTCAGGCTTCCTGAGCAGCAGCAGACTCTGCACAGTCCTGAAAAGTTTCATTGCTGGAAGTTTTATCCACAGGTAATTCAGATCCTGGCTCTCTGGATGTCTGGTTTTTAATCCCGTGGCTCTTTTGGGGCTTCCTTATGCTCTTCCTTCTGCCTTGCAGGTCAGAAATGCCTCTGCCCAAGCTGCTTGTGGGACAGGAGTGATTTCCTGTCTCCTGTGGGGTCCATTTAACCCTTGCATCCTGTGGGAAATGGATTTGTAGGGAATTCTCAAAGCCTGACAGAAGGCCCACACAGTGTGCATCTGTATGCAAACCTTGGGATAAGAAATGCTGACTTAGAAATGCCATGGAATAGGACAGACATTGTTGGGAGAGAAATGGAGCCAGAAACAAGGTTTAAAGGATGGCCTTGCAAATAAAACTGAATATTTGGAGAAACAGAACTATGAAAGATGCATTGTAGTGGCACCCACGAGGGGCAGTTTTAGATTGGCTTTAAGGCATTTACAGCATGGTGTGGCAAAAGCTGATAGGCCAATGTCATGGTTTGGCACTGGCACACGGCCAAATGCCCCATGAAAATACACTTTCCCTGGTGTCTGCTGTGAGATTTTGACCAGGAATAGACAAAGCAGGCTCTTACTTGAAAAGAAAGAAAAGTTTATTAACTAAACTACAAAAGAATAACTAAACTACACACAAAAGAAAAAAACACAAGGAAAATGAAAACCTCACAAAAAAACTCTCCTCCTCCTCCCCCTAAATTCCCAATACAATACATCTTCCAAAATCACCAATTCTGGGTCCAGCACCACCCTTTAGAATGCTCAGCCTCAGTTCCTCAAGAGGAGAGGGAGTCCTTCCATGTGTCGTGGTGGCCTTTTCCATCTTGTTCCGGTGCTCTCACCACCCGAACAAGGATCAGGGCTGCTTCCAGGGTTGTCTTTTTAAGGATGCTTTGTCCAGTTCCAGAACAGCACAGTCTCTCACCTTTGGGACATCTGTCCCCCCATATTTTATATACCCCCTGGGGCCGAGGGGTACCCACACTGAATCTTCTTTGGCTCTGGGACATTTCTCCCCCTGGACTCAGTCTCTGTATCACACGGAAACATGGCTCTGTCCATGGCTACACAAAAGAGTCCAGCATAAAATGCCACTCCATCTTCTCCATTCCTCCAACATCTCTCACTCTCTCTGGTCCGGACCTGCATCACTCGCCCATTTCCTTCTTCACCTTCTACTCATCTCTCGTCTAGGAAGGGTTAATGTTCTGTAAAGTTTTCATTGTCCAAGAAGGGTTAAAAACTCCTCCAAGCAGCCGGACTCCTGGCTGCACCCCCCATCTCCTCAGCCGGGCTGCCTGCTGCCAGCACATGTTTACTAAATTTCAAGGTAACAGCCACAAGCACAGGCTGCACTCTCTCTCTGTCTGTCTCCAAGGGGGGGGAACAGGCTGCCCATTGCTTCCCGGCATTTCTTTACGTCTTCCTTCCACCCTTGGGGGGGCCAGGCCTACCTCTCCCGGCCGGGCCGCATGGCTTTTCCCCTCCCTCTGCCCAGCCAGCAGCAGGGCCGGGGGAGAGACCCAACTCCTTCCCGCCGGAATCCAAAGAGCAGCTGCCAGGGGGAGAGCCCTGCTTTTACCCTGTGTTCTCAGAGCTGGATCCAATGCCCAGTGGTTGGGCCAGATGGCAATATTCAAATCTGAGCACTCATTGGCCCTAACCACAGCATCCCAGAAATCCTGTTTCCGGGTCAAACCATGGCAGCCAAGAAACACTTACAGTGTATTGGAATTAGGAAATAGTTGGCTTCTGATTGTGATGGTGTGAATTATAACATCTGTATTGTCTCACCCTTCTCATGGCACTGAAAATGCAATAAAAGTTCTGAAAATGCCTCTCAGTTGCCCCATCTCTGGGGGAGGAAAAAGACATTGTCTGACTGCATCCTTCCTGCAGAGGAGCAGGACACAGAGGGAACAAGCCCAGCAGGTGAGCCCTGCTGCTGCTGTCTGTCACCATCATATTTTCTGAAAAATCTCCTTGCCCAGAATTTTGCTTCTGGGAAGCTGAGAGTCCTCAGAGAAAAAGGAAAACAATAATTATCACATTTGCTTCTCATGTGTTTTGCTGCCTTGGAATGTGGTTTGGACATTGTTTATCCAACATGTGAATTGTTTTGACTTATTGGCCAATGACAGCCAAGCTGTGTCAGACTCTGAGAAGAGAGAGATTCACGAGTTTTTCTTTAGTATCTTTCAGCCTTCTGTCTGTACCCTTTCTCTATTCTTTAGTATAGTTTAGTATGTTATTATTTAATATAATATAGATCATAAAGTAATAAATTAGCCTTCTAAGAACATGGAGTCAGATTCATCATTTCTTTCCTTCCACAGGGGTCCCAGAAAATGCCCCAGCTGCCCATGGAGAGGGGATAGAGAGAGGATGCACCTCATCCAGCTGAGCTGGCAGCGCTCACTGGAACATGGGAGTGCTGCTATTCCTTAGCCACAGAATCACAGCATCTGTGAGGCTGGAAAAGACCTCTAAGGTCACCAAGTCCAACCAAGGTGTCCCAGGGCATCCACCCTGCTCAGGGCACCTCTCCTGGGTGGATCTGCCATATTAAACTCATCTCTCCAGCATTAAGGAAAAGGGCTGGACAGAAAAGCAGAGTGATCTGTCCCAGATGTTTTCTGTCACCAGCCCGAGCATCTCTGACAGTCACTGCACCATGGCACGCCCCTCCCTCCCCACAGTGTGACTGGTGCCTCGTACAGCAGACAGAAGTATTGGTTTAAAATATCTGCTCAATGGAAAATTGATCTTTTGTCAAAACAAGAAACCTCAGTGGGAAGTTTTCTATTTGTGCTTTCACATTTTTCATGGAAAACAAGATAGGGAATGGAAATGGGAATGGTTTGAAAAATGAGATGTTATTCTTCTGACTAACTAAGGGGGCTGGTTTAGCTATCCTGGTGCCTGGCACCTGCCCCAGGCTCTGTCCTTGTCCCCAGTGCGACTCTCCATGGACACATGACAAGGGACTGAAAGGGGTGGGATGTCCCTTAAGCCAGCAAGGGAATGGAATTTGGAGTTCCTGGTCAGCAAAGGAAGGAGAGAGGCACCCCAGATGTCCATGCCAGGAGTGGGCATGTGTGAACCACTGCCCACCCTGCAGCACTCTGCCCAGAGAAGAGGAGGTTTTTACCATCCATGAACACATTTAGGACTAAATGGGAGAACAGGGGAAAGAAAAGCCAGCCCAGACCTTTCCAGCTCAACACCTTTCACAGCCCAGGGCCCTGTTTGGCCCTTTGAGAGAAGGAAGCAGAATGGGGAGGGAAAACCCTTGTGTCTGCTCTGGAACAGGGAGTACAGCAAGCTCTGCAGATTTACAGATACAGACAGCTGAGAGATACAGAAATAGGTATAGAAATAGATAGAGATATATAGATATATATGATATAGATACAGATAGATACATGCATAACCCAGGAGGAATTGGATCATCTATGTGGTCAAAAGTGGATATTAAAGGGCAGAATGAGAGGAAGAATTTGGGGTTATGAATAGATTTTGTCCTGTTCTGCTGTGTGCCAGGTGTTGCTGCACATGGAGGAAGAAAAGATACAGGCTGGTGCATGGGGGCTGATCCCATATCCCATTTCCCATATCCCATATCCCATTCACCTGCTCTCAGCTGGGCTCTTTCTGGGGATCTGTGGTGCAGTCCCTCCAGCCTCTGGGTATCTGCACTACTGGACCCAATACGAAAACTCAAACATTCAGTCCTTCCCCCTGCCCTCAGTTTTGGGGCTGGCTTTGCAAGAGAATGCTAAAAATACAACAAACAAAACAAACAGACCCAAAAAACCAATTGTTTGTCCCCCCATGTCCAAACCTTTGAGCTGCGCTGTGACAGCAATTCCAAACCTCTCCAAGGCCAGAGGCTGTAAATGTTCCTCTGTGAAATCCAACCTGAGAACCACAATTCCCAGCAGGACTGCAGGCCCTGGCACCCTGACAGGAATCTCACCCACGATGAGACTTGTGCCTGAATCCTGGGAGATGGCACTGGCACCTCTGAGCTACCAAATGTGCTTGGCCTTGGTAGGGAGAGCCTGGGGCCCCTTCCCTGTTCCACTCACCCTCAGCACCTGCAGGACACCCTGGGCACTTTCAGGAATCTCCTGCTCTCTCCTTCACCAGCCAAAACACACAGACATCAGCCCCATCTCCCCCTGCTTTCCCTGCAGACTGGGAGCCTTTTATCCACCCAGCTGCCTTCCCAGGAGATGAATATTTTAAAACACTCCTTTTTTCTATTTTACACAAAATATATAAAATGTTAAGTATGTGTCAAAGTGTCCTTTTGATACTTTCTCTCTTCTGCATGCTGGGCTTGAGCTCAGTGATTGATGCAGGGGGGTCCCCGTGTGCATCCCAGTGCTGGGGGCACTGGGGGAGGCAGCCCTGGGCTGGCCAAGCCTGGCAAGGTGAGGTGGGTCCCCTTCTCCACCTCCACAGCTGCTCAGAGCCGATGGGTAATTCATTCCTCACCCACCTCTAGTGATTTATTTATCAGACCCTGGCTCCCAGGAGTGAGGAGCTGTGAATTACCAGTGGCAGTGCTGGAAGTGGCCACATTCCAGGGGCTGGGATCTGGCTCTGGAGGCACCCTCCGTGTTCCACTGCTCCTCTGGGAGCCCAGAGCTGCTGCCTGTGCCCCTCTAGCATGGCTCCTGAAGGGAAACCATGAAGGAGATGATAATAAATACAATAACTCCGGGATTTCTAGGAAACCAGTCCCAGCAAGGAGTCACCTCCCATCCAGGGCTGGATGTGCAGACCTGGATCCTCAGGACACTGATTCCTTCCTGTCCAAGCTGATGAGGTGTGAAACTCTCCTCTGGAGCTGGAAACTTGTTAACACACTTTTTTTCCCTCTTCCTTGGTAGTACAACTTCAGGCCCTGTTCTTATTCATAAAAAAGGACTCATCAAAGGCAAATGTAAAGAGCAGCTGAGGGAGTACAACAAAAAGAGAGATACTTGGAGGTGTTCCCTGCACCTCATTTGCTCTCACAAGCTCCCAGTGCTCCCGTGCAGGGCGACTCCTCCTTCATCCTGACTCCTCCTGCAGATTTCCACCTCCCGCCTCCTCAAGTGCTCTCATCTCCCCATCCTCTCTGGCAGGACCTTCCTCTCTCCCTCTTGCATGTTTGTTTGCCTTCTCCAAGAATTGCCTGCTCTTTCCCAGAGGAGGGATGTTTTCCACTCTTTGCTGCTCCTTCATCTTTCTCCCCAGCCTTTTCAAGCTCTAGCAGTCCATCAAGATCCTCTGCAGGGTGTTTCTCTCCCCTAGCCTAGGTTCCTGGCACACCTTGTTCTGCTCCTACCTTCTTATGGCCAAAACTCCAGGCCTCTTCTTCCTCCTGCTGCTCCTTTGCTTTTGGCTGCCTGGGAATATGCTTGGTCTGACTGTGACCTGCAGTGGCAGACAGGTGAGCCAGGTCAGCAATGCCAGGCTGGAGCTGGGCCTGGCGCAGGAGCTGCACTCAGGGGGAGCAGTGCAGCTCTGAGCTGCCCCTCTGAGCACAGGGGCACTCAGACGCCCCCTCCCACAGAGCCATTCTCTGGGAGAACCTGCAAAAATGTGTTTCCTTTTGGCCCTGGACCCCAAAGCCACTGTCCTGGCTGAGCATCAGCCCTGCAGCAGGCCATGCAAGCACAGGAGGGTTCATGGCCACAGGTGCTGAGCAATGCCCAAAGTTGCCCCTCCTGATCCAAGAAGGGCAGAGCCACTTCCAGCCCATCTCCAGCCTGCTTGGAGAGCTTCCCAGAGTGTGCTCCAGACAGAGCCATCTGCCAAAAGCAAAGGGTGGCCATGGCAGGGGCCCCTCATTGCCAGCACAGCCTCTGTGAAACCAGCAGTGACACCCCCACTGGTGGCCCAAAGGCAGGGTCACCCCAGAGTGGCACTGTGAGAGCCCCCTGGGCACCCCACGGCTTTTGTGCACAGCTCCAAACCTCCCTCCTGCCTGCCTCTCACAGAAACATTCATTTTCGGCTCGTTAAAGGCAGCAGCTGTTGATCATCTGAAGATCTGTCAGCTCTGCTGAAGGTGGATGGTGGCTATTTATTTTCAGCATAATTTTTATAAAAACTGCAGTCACTTGAAAAAAAAAAAAAAAAAAAAAAAAGGAAGGCTGGCCCTTTAAAGATTCCAAACATTTTCCTCCTCAAAATGTATGCTGATGGGTCTGACTATTCCCTGGCTTCCCCTCCTTGGATCAAAGCCTCCAGCTCATGCTGGAAGGATGGTATTTCCAAAGAACCTCCCCCAGAAGAGACCTGCTCACCCAGCAAAGAAGCACAGGCACTTCTTGGCTTTACCACAGCATCATTAAAGGCTGAAAATAGCAAAGGCCAAACCTTTGCTATCCAGCCATTTTTTATTTTAACTGCTTTATTCACTTGACCACTAAAAAATTCATTACATCTAAAGTTTAATGAGAAATTAAATGGATGGATTGGCTGCTAAACAGCCTGTGTGAGGGTGTGAGCACTGCCAGAGGGGCTGTGGGCTAATGAAATGTTTAATGCTGAGGACTGCAGCGAGCTTGGGCGCAACAGATGCCGGCTTGGGGCTATAAATAAGTGCAGCGATATGAGCTCATGTTCTCTTGACACTCTGCTGAAACCCTCCTCCTCTCACAAAAAGCTTCAAACTTCTCAGCTTCTTCCTGAGCTGAAGGCTGAGCTCATGTAACACCAGATCCTCCTCCTCCACCACCTGCAGGAGTGGTCAGCCCTGGCCAGGGATGGGTTTCCTCTCATCGTCAGTTCAGCTGATTCTGTGACTCTGCAGTTCTGTGATCAAACTCAGCTGCTGGAAAACAGCTGATCCCTTCATGTTTGCTGGGGAAGCTCTGCCAGCGTTCAGGCTGAACAAGAAAATCCATTTGGATGCTTGCAGTGCTCTCTGCAACCCTTTTGGGCAAATTTTCACACATTTTGGGAGCTTCAGGATAGGAGATCTGAACCCTGGCCATGAGGGACCTTGTCTGCCTGCATTTCCTGAAGGAAAACAAGTACTGAGGTT
This sequence comes from Calcarius lapponicus, assembly GCA_039654755.1. Taxonomy (NCBI): domain Eukaryota; kingdom Metazoa; phylum Chordata; class Aves; order Passeriformes; family Fringillidae; genus Calcarius; species Calcarius lapponicus. The sequence continues at coordinate 13,808,583 of CM077478.1, read as the reverse complement.
CAAACCAAGATGCCGGGAAGTACATGTAATTCAGACCCAGGGATAGTCAAAATGAAGCAAAAATCCAGGGCATTACCCAAAAACAGCTCCATATTGAGCCACAGATACCTCAGGAAGGAGTGCAGAAGCAGCATCTCACCTGGAGCTGGGTCATAACCAGGATGTGTCCTCAGATCAGATCACAGAAACACAGAATCAACAGAATAATTAAGGCTGGAAAACACCTCAAAGATCATCAAGTTCAACCATCAAAAATCAAGGCAATCCCAGGGAAAGGAGGTGGATCCTTGTGATCTCATCATTTGCACGCAGACCTATCATTGTACCCTCCCTTGGGATTGTAGCCATTGTTCCCTATCCTGGGAATCCTGAGCAGCTCCATGCAGATCACCTGCAGGAAGATGTTCCCAAGGCACGTGTTTGAGGGTAAAGGGCTGCAGGCTCACTGACTGCCCTGCTTCCTGCAGGGTTCTTTCCAGGATGGGGAGCTGGCTGTGCCCTGAGGTGTGTCCTGGAGTGTCCCTCTGGGGCCTGCTCAGCTTTGATCTGTCTGCTCTGGGGCATCCTGGCTCAGGGCTGCTCAGACAGGCCTCTCTCCCACCCAGGCTGGCCAAGCACAGAGCCCTGTGCAGCTCCTTGGTGCAGGGCCATGCTGGGGTGCTCTTGTCCTTCTGAGCTCAGTGCATCTCTGCTGTTTGCACTGCTGGCTCTACAGGGAGTGTCAGGCTGCCAGAACCTTGGCCATGATGTGACACTTGCCAGCGGTGGGACTGGGGAGCAGGGCTGTGGCCAGGGCCAGGAGAATCCCAGAGTCACAGAATCCCAGAATGGGATGGGTTGGCAGGGACCTCAGAGCTGCTCCCATTCCACCCTCTGCCATGGGCAGGAATATTTTCCACCAGACCAGGCTGCTCCAAGCCCTGTGGAACCTGGCCCAGAGGAGTCACCCAGGCTGACATTCAGCCCTTGCCTCCTGACACAGCTGGGGTAGTCTGGTGAGGCAGAGCAGGGATTCCTTGCTGTTTGCAGAAGGGAGGCTGCCTTTGGAAGCAGCAGAGGGGTTTGGATCTCCCCTGTTGCAGTTCTTATCTTCCCCTAATATTGGCTAGCAGGCTCGGAGCCAAAGGCAATTCTCCCTGCGGTCACGGGCATCTCCAAACCAGGACACGCCCAGCGGCCTCGGCAGCGGAGAGAGAGGGATCACACCGGCCCTTCCTCATCACCTGACGGGGGAGAAACCTTTGATGGCGAGCTCCTGAGAGGAGCAGGGAACTGGGGCGAGAGCCCTCCCCGCTCTCAGCCCAGAAGGTATTTGAATATTTCATGAGGAGGTTTTTCTCCCACTTGTTTGTTTGGAAGCAGAAGCACATGTTCAGACACAGACTGAGGACTGATGATCAAACACTTCCCCCATTGCCTCGTGCTCCCAAATGACTTTTCCCCCTCAGCAAACACATGGGACAGGAGTCCAGCACAGAGCAGAAGATGCTGCCAGAGCACAATGGGCTCAGGTTGTTCCTTCATGTCCCACAACGTTACCAGAAGATGCCTTGGAGCCACAGTTGCTCCACATTCCTGAAATGAACCGAGGAAGAACACACTGATCTTCACCCTGACTCCTGAGTGAGGTCTCAAAATGCAAATGTGCACAAAAGGCATCACAGGGCAGGGGGGGTTCTTTAGGGCTGAAAATGAGAGTGCTTCTTAGCCCTACAGCTTAACCTTTTACAATAAATCTGAAAAAGAGAGTACCATAGAATCCTAGAATGACAGGATGCTCTGGGTCAGAAAGGACCTTAAAAATCTTGTTCCACCCCCAGCTATGGGCAGGAACACCTTCCACCAGACCAGACTGCTCCAAGTCTTTTCCAGGCTGGCCTTGGACACCGCCCTTGCCAAAGTACACAGCCAGCACACTGAGCAGAAGGGCTGGATAAACACAGTAACCCCAAAAGTTTTGTAGTGAGTTTTGTAGTTTTGTAGTGTGAAAGTGGTCAGATATGAAAGGACTCACCTAAGAATTAACAACTCCAACTGAGAATATCAGAGCGTGTAGGAGTGGGGCGTTCAATCTTTGACAGCCACATGTTAGGGAGAAGATGGGGCAAGCAACAAGCTCAGAGTGATTTCAGCACATCAAGTCAAAGAGATAGAATAACTACTCCAAATTCTTGACAAAAGGGCAGTGTCTGTGGCTCGGAGTTCATCATTATGGAAATAGCGAGTCCCAAGCCAGGATCACACCAATAAACCTGAGAAGGTGCAGGAGGGAATCAGGAAAACTGGTGGCAGACTCTCACTCTGCTTCATTTATCAGGGAGAAGGTCAAGAGTGACTGGATCATTATCTGCAGCTGTGCTCAGGGAGCAGAAATCCAATAGCCCTGAGCTCTTCAAACCAGCCCAGATCTAAGGAGATACAAAGCGGTGCCACCCTGCGCTGAGCAGAGGGCACCGAGGTCTTAACAGGGAGATTTGGAACTCATTTACTGAGGATTGGGTGGGATTCACCCACGCCACACGTGTTCAATTAAAGCCTTCTGCCTAAGAGATGCTGACTTGAAGCAAGGACCTGCTTGAAGGTAACGAGCTGTTTTCTGGAAACCAGACTGAAGAGCTCATCTAGGGATGGCAAACATGTCCACCCCCATGGGCAGGTTAGTCTGCAGTGCTTCTCACATCCTGCCCTTCTCCATGGGCACTTAGGGCCTGTTCAAAATGTTAACAACCTCTATTCACACCAGTACGCCTTCCCATAGCCCTGCTCAACCCATGCAAGGTGGGGAATTCCCTGAAGTGTTTGAGTAGGAGTGGGCTGAGGCAGGGGATGGGCAGTGACAGGCACATCTCTATGCCAAGGGATGGGGTCAGCACAGCCCTTGCTGTCCTCCCTTCTGGGGGTCCAAACTGAGCCACAGGAGCATACTTCATTTCTTTAGTCTGGTACTTTGGCAGACCAAGTGGTTTGGATGCTCCAAGGGTCAGGCACTCTGCCAGCCCTGCTGTCCCCATGTGCCAGCACAGAGCCCTCCCTGCCACAGCAACACCTGGCAATGGACAGGACAAAGCCCTTCTCCCAGCAGGAGGAGAAACACTATGTGGCTCCCACAAAGCAAACACTGGGGGGGATTTCTGGAGGAAGCCACAGAGCCCTCTGTTGACTGACCACCTCAGCTCAGACTCCCCCCCATACCCTCCTTCCCTGCTCTCGGGAAGCAGAGGGATGTGGTGGGTCTGTCCATTGAGCAGATCTGGCACCATATGGCCAGAGGAGCTGCTGCTCCACACACACACACGCTCAGAGCTAACTTGGGCTCCAAAAGGCTCCCCAGACCTTTCTGTGAGATTTTCCAGCAGCCCCAGGTGGGCAGGGATGATGAGTCACTGCTGGGAGCAGCCGTGCACAGAACACATGATGCCTGCTAGCTCTGCAGAAGGCTTCAGGAGTGTTAATCCTTGGAAATCAGAGAGCTGGTGTCTTCTGAGAAAACCCAGTTCTTGGGGAAAGGCAGGAGGGGAAGGCCTGGGAAGCAAGGCTCCTTGTCAGGAGTTACGGATTTCCCCCGCTACTGCTGATGTGTCATCCCAAAACCTACATGGAGGCAGAGATTTCTGCAGCTCATTAACTCTCTCTGGATCAGAAAGGTCACATCAGCTCTGCCCAGCTCCAGCTTCTCTACATGCTGTGGGTGTTCACAAGGCTCTTCTCGACACCAAGAAACTACATCAGGTTTCTGCACCATGGCCAAGCCTTCTCCTCTTGACTAGGTGCAGACAGGCTCCTCTGACTGCTTCCCTTCTGGCAGTGCCATCCCCCCACTCTTCTCCAGAGCTTCTGGTCCCTCTGACCCTGCAGCAGCACAGGGAGATGCCAGCTCTGGGCTGAGCTGACTCACCTCAGGCTGCAGCACAGGCACGGCTGGAGCCTGCCTGGCTTTGGGGTCTGCACAGGCAGCACTGCCTTGGGGAGCACAGCCGGTCACAGGGGTTGGCTGGAGCACAGCTGAAGGTCTCCTTCCAGCATCTTCCCTGTTCTGTTCTCCTGCTGGGCTCTGCATGTTGTGGCTGAGGTGCACAGAGTTGAGCACCCCTCCCTCCCTCCCAGGAAGGAGCCATGCCAGGGCCCAGGAGCTGCCTTTGAGCTCAGTGCACGTATGAGAGCAGAGCCCAGACAGCAGCAGCTCCTCGAGATGTGCTGTGGGTTTCTTATGAGCAAAGACTGGCAGTAAAATCTTTAAAGTTTTTCCTTTGCCAGCCCAAAGAAATCTGTCCTAAGAGACCACTCAAGGGACCAGCAAGATAATTGCATCTGTTTGAAACAGATCAGGCAGGCAGGAGTCTTTGGTGGCTTGAGGACCATCCCCACAGGCACTAGGTCGCTTATAAAAGGTGCCATTTGTTCTTGGCCTGTTAGTTTAGGGGAAGCCTTGGGAATAATGAAGTATTAATTGCTTCTCAGCTGCTCTGCTCCTGTCTTTCCTCCATCTGCTGATGAAGTCATCCTCAGCCACATGCTTCAGGAGCCTCCTTCAGCTGCTTCTCCCATGTTTTCATCCACACATCCCATGCCTTGCCAGGATGATGCTCCACCACCCTCTCCTGCTCCTCCCTTTGCACACAGCTCCTGTGAGAACCAGCTCATGACTTCTGCCATGGCCAGGAGCAAGTCCATGAACACCCTGGAGCCAGGGGATGCTGCAGCCCACAGCCTTGCCCCTGTCCCCACCCTTGCTAGTGTTTCCCTCCAAAGAGGGGCTGCAAATGAACTGTCAGAGCCCCCAGCCTTGTGTTTGAGCAGTGCCATGGGATTGTCCTGCCATCACAAGGACAGTCACACAGTGATGGGGAGCCACTGTTTGGGCCCACAGTGCCAGGCTGGGAGTGGTTTAGAGCAGGGCACGTGATTGAGCAGATCACCTTTGCCATGGTCCAGGAGTGCAAAGCCCTGAATGCCCAAAATCCTCCGCTCTGGCACCTGCAGAGCATCCCTGGCTTCCCAGGGCACTTTGGCAGGAGGGGGACAGACAAAGCCAGAGCAGCACATTGCCAGCACCAGCTTCACTCAAGTGTTCTGTCCCATGGGTAGCAGAGGCCTCCCAGGATGGGGCTGAGATGTGCAAGGTACAGGAAAATCAGAGAGCCCAGGAAGCTCCCGGCACTGATGGGAAGGGGAAGGGCATCCAGCAGCTTTGGCAGAGCTCACACCAGACTGGAGGGCAAGAGCCCAAGCTGGACAAGGACACACCAGAGCCAGAGAGGTGGCAAAGGGTAAGCCCAGGTCTGCTGGGTGAGGGTCTCCAGCATCAACATAAATACAGCAGCTCCTGCTGGCTGGGATTTACGGGATAAAGTGATTCATGAGTGTTGGGCAGAGAGGAGATGGCATCTCCCTGTAGCATCTCTCTCTGTGGCTGACAGGAGGGGTAGGGGGTTGTTTGCTCGCTCTTAATCCCCCTTTCTGAGGGCTTCCCCTCCACAGGCTGAGATCAAGGGGTTCGTGGATGCCTCTGCCCACGCCTCTGCTCCCCAAGGACAGCAGCCCCCGCTGAAACAGCTCTGCTGCCTTGCACTTCATATCTTTGATCTCAGATTTAAACACAGCTGCCCATAAAGGGAATGGGAATGGTTCCCAGATGAGGTTTGATTTCCAGTCTCTCCGTCCTCCCAAATAATACTATCAGAGTATCAGATTTTGGAAAACTAATCATTGCCTTGGCTAGTCAAAGATAAATGGTGGGGGGGAGGGAACAAAGGAGGAAAATAAATGCTCAAGAACAATTACCCTCAGGTTATTTTTTACTTCTTCTTTTTTTATACCATTGTTAGAAATTAAACTTCAAGCTGGCCTATCTCTGCATATTGAACCTCCACTTTTAATCATGGCAGCAAAGGAGAAGCTTGTAATCCTGATGGATTTCCCCCACAAACTCGTGCTCTTTCCAGAGACATCGCTCTCACCACCTCCTCTCCCGCACCCTGCAAGCACAACGAGTATTTCTGGTTCCCCACGTTTACGGCCTGGCATTTAGCTGTGTTCAACCAGGGGCTTTTTTATCACCTCCAATTTGCTAAGTGATATAAACACCACCACCTGATTACTCCGCTCTTGCCATTATTTACTGCTCCAGGAGTCTCTCAGTGTCATCTTCAAACTTTATCAGTAATGATTTTCTGTTTTCTTCCAGATCACTGCTAAAGATGCCGAGCAGCTCGGCAGCCTGGGGAGATACCTGTGGGACCCAATTAGGAGTGACTGTGCTAAAGGCTGATGGAGAGCCGACGATTCCATCCCAGATCTAGCAGTTAGCCAGTTTTTAAACCCAGCCTAATCATGCCAGAGCCATTTGTTAAGTACTTATAAAAACAAAACCACAGCAAGACTGCCCAGATTAACTCCTGACAACCTCAGCACACCAAGCTCTGTGAAACTTCAGTGCACTGGGTAAAAAATAAACCACAGAAATGACAGCAACTGTTTCACTCCTGATATGACCTTCACAGGCTGTTGGTCTCAGCTCCATTCACAGCCCTGGGGAGGTCAGGTCTCTCACTCTCTTTTTTTCTGCTAAAGAGGATTTGTCTCCCAACGCTGGAGAAGAGGCTGGGATAAGGCAGGCAAGGGAAAAAGGCACCTTCAGCCTCTGCTGCTCTCTTGTTCCCACTAAGCTGATACAGAACTCCAGAGGCCCTTGGAAATGATGTTGAATCTCTAAGAAATTTCTGCTCTCCTTCATCTCTCCCATCACAAAAGGAACACAGGCCTTGGATCATCTGTTTATTAAAATATTTTAACTAGGAAAACAAGTTGGGGGAGGGAGAGGGTTAATTAAATTAATGGCCTCTCTAAAGAGAGGCAATTAGGGTATTGATTGCAAGAAGTGCCAAGTTAATTGGGCATGTGACACATTGACATTTTTCATAATCAATAAACCTGCAACACCTTCAAAGAAATCTCGAGTAGTGTGCGACCATATCAGGGTCAAAAATGCAATATATTTCTTGAGCTGATTATAGCTGTTGGTTTCTTTCATGTTTTCTCAATACCAAAAGCTGTCTGACAGGGCAGCTCTTTCCCCATGTGGCTTTAATAAAAGGCTTTGATGGAGCCAATACCTTTTTTTTTCAAGAAGTCTTGTCAGCTTCAGTCAGCTTTGCCTTTCCGTTCCGTGACGAGCGCTGGGAAGAAAGGGGCTGGAGAGGGCTGGGAGAAGCCAATTAGCAGGGCTAGAGGAGGGATAGCAGAGCAGCCGGCAGTGATGCTCTGCAGAGAGGCTGGAGCCTGGAGCCGGCTCCGGATCCCGCCCGGCAGGACGTGGTGTGTGCTGGGATCAGCCAGCCCTAGCCTGCCTTCCTCTGTGTCCTGTGCTGCCCCAGAGCAGCGCTGATGTTTGTCCCAGTCCCTGGGGAAGGGGTGTCCATCCCCCAGAGCAGCGCTGATGTTTGTCCCAGGCTGTGGGGAAGGGGTGTTGTGGTAAATAGGTATGATTCATGCTGATAAAATTGAAACAGTAATCAATATTGGTACCGTAATTAATATTTGGGAATAATAAAACAGTTAAAAGTTGTAATGCCAAAGAAGAAAGGGAGAGGAGAGGCTCCACCCCCTCCCGGTAGATGTTTTCAAGGACCACAGGAAGAGGCCAAAGATGCAGTTGCTAAAAATGAGCAAAACCTGGTTGGGTCCCAGAAAAATGCTAATTATAAGGGATTTATTGCCTTGATACGTAGATGCAGTGATATGTTAGTCTTGGCTTGCATTGTACGGCTTGGTGTGCATGTGTAACCCAAAGGTGAATCAAAGGACACAGAGGAAGACTACGAAATCTTCATCAGACGACCCCCAAAAGACTTGTGCTACCACCAAACTGAGTGGTGGTGTATGCGCAGTAAAGGTGGTAATGAGTGATAGTGGGGCCTGGGAAAATATTAAAATAGACTCTGAAATGTTAGGCTTTGTGCTTTTCCCAGATCAATGTACCTGCGTAAGCAACATGATAAATGATATAATTGTTAGATGTGATGATTGTTTAGTAATTAAATATAATTATTATATAACCATAAGAAGAATAGTGAGAAACTACGTTAAAATTCAAAGGGGGGCTATACTTAGCTGAAATCTATGTATACAATAAACAATATAAGTTTAATAATTAACATGAAAGTTATATAACTATAGAATATAAAAACATGTTCATCTCGGCTGTATGGTCGGAGTCAGATTTGGGTTCATACCCCTGGCACCCAGAGCTCTTCAATAAAAGCACCCATGTAATCACTCCTCGTGGTTATGTGTCTCTGAACGCTAACATGAGGGCGGAGATAGAAACTTGACGAACCGAAAATGGGAGGAGATGATATCAACACATGGCATATAAGGGGTAATTTTCACTTGGCAAGCTTGTACATGAGGTGGCAAGGGTCCAAGAGCCCTGCACTCCATACCCCGCGGTTATTTTTGCTTATGCACTATTATTAGAACCAAATTATCCCTTATTTTAATCAAATTATATTGTATCCGATTTTATATTTTTTATTTTAACTATTCAATTGAAAATTGTTACTACCTTTAATATTGTTTGGTTTTTTTATGATGGGATGATTGGGCAAACATAACAGTGTCCATCCCCCAGAGCAGTGCTGATGCTTGCCCCAGGCCCTGGGGAAGGGGTGTCCATCCCCCGGAGCAGCCCAGCCAGGCCAGGCCACGATGGCTCCCGGGGAGCAGAGGCTGAGTCCCACTGAGTGTCCCAGGACAGCTCTGGGCAGGGGCTGCTGAACGATGGGACACAAACACCAGGGGGAAGTCCTGAAAGCCCGAGGGGAGGGGTGAGCAGAACACCCTCGGGTCCTGACAAGAGAGGAGGGTTTGGATCAGAAATTTCTCCCTGTGAGGGTGGGCAGGCCCTGGCACAGGGTGCCCAGAGCAGCTGGGGCTGCCCCTGGATCCCTGGCAGTGCCCAAGGCCAGGCTGGACACTGGGGCTGGAGCAGCCTGGGACAGTGGGAGGTGTCCCTGCCATGGCAGGGGTGGCACTGGGTGGGCTTTGAGGTCACTCCCAGCCCAAACCATTCTGGTTTTATGGTTCTGTGACAGCCTGCTGTGGGGCACAAGAGTCTTTGTATCTATGCTGGAGCTGGGCTGCAGAATGGTTCTCCTCTTCTGAGCTCAGGTTCCCTCCTTTTGCTTCTCCCTGGTCTGGGGCTGCCCCTCTGGGTGTGTTATTTCAAGGTGCTCCAGGGGGATGGCACCAAGAGCTCCCAGCCTGACAAAGCTCATCTGTCCTGGGGTGCATGTCTGTACTGACTGGGCTGGACCTGCCCAGAGCCATTCCCATTGTCATTGCCTTCTGTATACCAGAAGGGTATGACATAAAAAAAATAAATCTCATATTCTGAAACTTCACACTGAAAAAAACTGAAATCGTATTCCATGGCTCTCCTGTCCTGGGAGGGAAGGGAGCTGGAGCTGGCACCAGGCAGCACTGGGGAGCAGGAGGTGTTTCAGCTCCCAGAGACTCCAATGGGACCAAAGCCAGGTCTTACCTCTAGGCCAAATGCAGAGTGGGGTGGCTGCTGCTTTCTGCTCAAGGGTGAAGCTCTGGTGCCATTTCCCCCCGTTGTGAGCTTTGCCACAGCCTTTCAGAGCCCTACTCAGCTCTTTAGAGCTGGACACCATAACCACCCTCACCTCTGAGAGCAGCCCTTGGCTGGGAATGTGTCAGGGCCCAGGCCCTGACTGGAGGTGCCCTGTGCCTGCTGCCCACTGGCTGCTCAAACATTTGGAAGTGTCCAGCCAACTGCTGAGTCCCAGAGGTTGCCTGTGCATTACTGGGAGCTCACTGCTGGAAATGCACACCTAGACTGGATTCACTGAGAAGTCAGCTTTTTGCCCTTTAAATTGTTTCACTAAGTTGACCTGGGCACGTGTCCCACACTAACAGGATTTTTTCCATGGATAAGCCCATTCATATGCCCCTGCTGCTTACGGCTGTGACTCAGATTTCATTGCCTGTGCAGTATTGTATAATTCACAGCAAGGAGCTGCTGTGCATTTGCAGACACATCTGCATGGCTGTGACCCAGCACAAACCCCTGATGTTCATCACCTGTTGTCTGCTTTAACCTTACACAAGGCTACACCTAGTAATTAACTGGTACAATTAGAACTTGACAGGGTCCACAAAAGCCACGTCCTGCCAGTGCCCCCAGCCTGACATTCCTTGTTAGCAGCATCACCTGGACCAGCTCCTCTCAGACAGTGGCTGCACCCTTTTTCCAGGCTCAGTGGGTTTTTGCCCTGGACAGTGACACGCTCTCCCAGAATTAATGCTGGGAACCATCACCTCATTACAATAGACGTTGCTGCCTTATCTCAGAAATACTGCAGGAAAATTAGTTTGTTCCTAGGAGACACAGGCTTAAGCCAGGCAGGCTCTCTGCTGCCCTTGTCCATGCTGGGGACAAAGTCAAGAGAGCAAATTCCAGGCACTGCCAGGGAAAGCTTTCCAAAGGCTGGAGCTTGGGGTGAGGGTGGTGATCTTCCTCCTCTGCCCCAGCCTAGGGTGACTGGCAGAGTCTCTGGGGCAGGTACATGCCCTGACTCCAGAGGGAGGATGCAGGGATGATTCTCCATCACCCCGTGGTCATCACTCCCCCCAGGGTTGCCAGAGCTCCCCCTGCCCCTGTGAGAGCGGCCAGAGCTCCTGCACCCACTGCAGAGAATGAAGGCCCTTCATTCCCAAACAAATGCATCCAGCTTAATGCACCAGCTGAGCCTGGAGATGCCTCCCAAACCCTGAGCCAAGGGCAATGTCCTGCTCACAGGATGGTGAAGAAGCTGCTGGGAAGGCAGGAGGGCACCTCTGCACTGATGGCACAAAACAGACACTGACCTGCAGCCAGGGTCAGGCAGAGGGGTATTTTCAAACTGGTGTTAATGGACATAAAAAAAGCACAGCACCACCTTTCATGAGAACATGGGGTCCAAAGCACAGGAACAGTCAGGGAAAAAAAGAAAAGAAAAATAAAAGGAGGGGAAGGGAGAAAAAAAGGAGGAAAAAGGGGAGGAAAAAAAGTAGGGAAAAGGGAGGAAAGAAAGAAAAACTATCCTAGACATACTCTTTGCACCCAAAATTCAGGAATGGCAGTTTATGCAAAATCTGCAGGTAGTTCCCAAAAAGCTGTCAGGGCCCAGGTCTCTTCAGGGACAATGCTTAATTAATGCAGGGGTTTAAATTACCTGTGCCTTGTTCACGGTGAATGCCTCTGGTCCTTCCTCCTCACCATCAATCCATCATTCAGGCACCCTCAGGATGAACTCCATGGGTTTGAAAAACAGCTAAAAAAGGGGCTCCTGTTTCTCAAACCACCAGGAAGTTGGAAACTTTCCACCATGGCCACCGTTTCTAATTAAAAGTTTCATTAATTCCAGGGAAGGAAAGAGTTCCTTGGGGGTCTCTCCTGACTCCAGCACTATTACAAGTTCTCATTAATGACCCAGATGATGGAGGAAATAGCAGGCTTATTTCATTTATTAGGTAGCACCAAGTTTTGAGATATCAAGTGCAGGCAGAAGGACAGGATTCAAATTCTAAATCTCTCCATGAATTAAAGACAATTTGATTTAAAAAAAGCAGGATGGGGTGAGGAAGAAGAGTGACAGGAAGGTTGCTTGGAGGTCTCTCCAGGAGAAAATAAGTCAACAGGACAAAGCAGAGTCAAAATTTTTAAAAAAGTCCATTTCATCATGGGGTCACAGACAGGGCTATCACTTGTAAAGAAATACACTCTTCCTCCTGCTCTCCACTGCTAAGGCAGCAGCTGGAATAAATTTTCCATGTTTTGAGAAAGCAAAGGATCATATGGAGGGTGCTCAAAAGAGAGTGGGAAGAATTGCCAGAGATCAGGGAAACTGGCCCCAACAGGCAAGACTGGAGGGTTTAGGCAGGACAGAGCACAGGCCAAGGAGGAGATGAAGAAATATTTGTGAAGGAAAGGAAAGCAAAGTTTGTTCCCCACAGCAGATGGGACCAGAAGCCATGGGGTTCAAAGTACCTTTGCAAATCAGATGTCAGGAAAATCCAGCTGTCTGGAAGGCAAGGAATGGACACAGAGTGTTTGGAAAGGCCAGAACAGCCCTTTCCCTGATTGGTTTTAAGATCACAGCAGGAAAAGGCCCGTTAGGAATGGCCCAAGTGAAGCTGATCTTGCCTGAGACAGAGATGGGTCACAAGTGTTATTCCCAGCCCCAAATCCTGTGAGGAAACAGAGCATTCATAGAACTGCAGAATCCCACACTGGTTTGGGTTGTAAGGGGTCTTGAAGCCCATCCAGTGCCACCCCTGCCATGGCAGGGACACCTCCCACTGTCCCAGGCTGCTCCCAGCCCCAGTGTCCAGCCTGGCCTTGGGCACTGCCAGGGATCCAGGGGCAGCCCCAGCTGCTCTGGGCACCTGTGCCAGGGCCTGCCCACCCTGCCAGGGAACAATTCCTGCTCAATATCTGACCTAAACCTACTCCCTTTCAGTTTGAAGCATCTGAGTGGTGAATTAGAGTTTGTAGTGCATTCTCCTGGGAATGTGCCTGTTGGACTTAGGAGGGATAAGGCAATAGAGCATCAGGGCACAAGCTTTGCCACGATGAGTGAACATCTGCAGCAAGCCTAACACATCCCACAGAGCCCCAGGCACCCCATGGAGTCTGTGGCCTGGCATCTACACCTCCACTTGGACCAGTTCAGGAGGCCTCTCTTTGGAGAGCAGGGCATCATTCTGAGGAGCAGAGAATGTAATTTTTCACATATGTTAGTAAAAACTACAACACTGTTTTCACAAAATGTTTATTTGTAAACCAGACTGATTTCAGTGGAAAGTATATAAAACTTAACCAGCTCTTTGAGAAACGTGTTATTTTCTCCACAGTCCCGAAATGTTGTACTAATGCACCATTGCCACATTTCCATATCAGCTTCTGTTGTTTTTTCCATTGCTTAATGGCACAGAGCACAAGCACAAGATGCATATTTACTGCACCTGGGATTGAATTTGCAGTCCTTGGAGACAGACCTTTCAAAATAATTCTTATCAGCTCCTGGTGTAATGGTTGTGAAAACAGAAAATCATCCCTGGGAGGGTGGGCAGGCCCTGGCACAGGGTGCCCAGAGCAGCTGGGGCTGCCCCTGGATCCCTGGCAGTGCCCAAGGCCAGGCTGGAGAGGGCTTGAAGCGGCCTGGGACAGTGGGAGGTGTCCCTGCCCACTGCAGGGGGTGGGTTTTTAGGGCCCTTCCAACCCAAACCATTCTGTGGTTTTGTGATTCACGTGTTCATTTATAATTGTTTTCCTTGTGCAAATCACACAAGAAGAGGAAGCCACCACAGGCTCTCAGTAGGTGGTGGAACACAGGAGCTGAGCTCCAGCACAGTGTACAAAGTTCTCAGTGCTGCTGAATGGTTACTTGCCTCCTAACCCTAATTAGTAATCCCACGCTAATCAGTTCTCATCATCCTAAAGTTCCCAGAGAGATTCTCTTCCAGCTATGAAAGGCTCTGCCTCAGACTCTGGAGTGTCTCAGAGGGCCAGACGTGGCAGTGAGGAGCCTGTGGCTGTCTCGTTGTGCAGGGCTGGTGGAGAGGAGCTGTGAGTGTGAGGTTCCTCAGCTCCAGCTCCTGCAGTGGCACTGGCAGTGCAGAGAGCAGGAGAGGCTGCCCTGGCAGCTCCAGAGGAGGGGCTGAAGACTGGGGGATTACCCCTAGCAGACATTTATGCTCCATGGGAGCAAATTTCAGACAGAGATGGACCAAATACCTGGACAGGAGCAGATCTGGGTGAGCTTTACAATCTTCCTGGAGATTCCTCCAGAAGGAAACAGAACTGGCCCAGACAGGGATGGATGGTGACCCAGGGTGACACAAGGTCCAGCAGTATGGGGCCATCAGACACACACACCAGCAAGGGACTGGTAGAAGCAAAACCCTGGCACCTGTGTGCCCAGCCCTGCTCTGGTCTGTCCCTGCCAGCCAGCACAGCCAGGGGGTGCAGAAGGGGCTGGCTCAGCATCACCATGGTCCTCAGAGACACCATGAGAGGGACTGTGGTGTGCTGGCTGGCTGGTCACAGAGAGAAGCAGATAGCTTTTCCAGGCATCATCCTGGGGAAGCTGTGAGAAAGAATTAAAACAATTCTTGTCTCACTCTCTGCACCTGTTGTTTGAGAACATGCTGCGTGTGAAATGTGGTGTTTATGGTGAGATGTTTACAAGAAGGTGTTGCTCCTAATTAACCAATGGTGTGAGAGGTGTTGCTGAAGACCAATCAGGTCTTAGCTGAACGATCCTGTCTATAGAAAGTGTGTAGTTTCTAATAAATCTCACTTCTATGCCTTCCGAAATGCATGGAGCCATGTCATCTTCATTTTCACTGTCCCTAACATACGGTGACAAGGGACCCCAAGTGACAGCTGCCTGGGCAGGACGGGGTGGCTGCAGAGGCCATGACCCTGTTCCCATCTCTGTGCCACCCTGAAGGTGTGTCCTGTGTACAGAATAACAGGGGGGATCTGGAAACAGCAAAGTTGGAAGCACAGGGGGATGTTTGTGTAAGAAACTCCTATTATGTGATTTATAAAGTGTGGTGTCAGGCTTGAGAATAATGCAGTGGTCCAAAAAAAGGCCTTAAATAGCAGAGGTGGCATTTCCCAGAGGAGCCCTGTTTACACAGCTGGATGGGAGTGTTCCCTGCCCTGGTGCCCGTTCCCATGTCAGTCCTGTTGTAAATGGGGTGTCCCTGGTGGTGCCCAGGCAGCCCCAGCACAGCCCCACTGCCACAGGGAGCCTTCGGTAACAAAGACCTCAGGTGCATTTTGTATGGAAAGGGCTCAGTTACAATGAATGAGGCATTTCTGGAGGACAGGTGTCCAGTGAAGGATGCAATATTCCAGCAGAGCATAATGAGTGCCAAGTATTTTCTTAAACAAAGAGTGAGACAAGGAAGGAATTATGAGAAATTCCAGAGATCAGAATCATAGAATCATGGAATGGTTTGAGTGGGAAGGAACCTTAAAGCCCACCTCATTCTACCCCCTGCCATGGCAGGGACACCTTCCACTATCCCAGGTTGCTCCAATACCCAGTGTTCAACCTCGTCTTGGGCACTGCCAGGGATCCAGGGGCAGCCCCAGCTGCTCTGGGCACCCTGTGCCAGGGCCTGCCCACCCTCCCAGGGAACAATTCCTTCTCCACATCTGATCCAAACCTCCTCCCTTCCAGTTTGAAGCCATTCCCCCTTGTCCTGTCCCTCCATGCTCTTATAAATAGTCCTTCTCCACATTTCCTTTTAGCCCCTTTAGGCACTGTAAGGCCACAGTGAGGTGACCCCCAAAGCTTCTCTTTTCCATGGTAAGCTATCCCAACTCTCTCAGCCTTTCCTCCCAGCAGAGCTGCTCCATCCCTCTGATCATCCTGGTGCCTCCCCTGGACTCTCTCCAGCAGTTCCAGCTCCTTCCTGTGCAGGCCCTTAGAGCTGGGGCAGCTCTGCAGGTGGGATCTCACCTGAGCAGGGCACAGGGCAGAGTGCCCCCTCCCCTGCTGCCCACACTGGGGGATGAGCCCAGGGCACAGGGATCTGGGGTGCCAGCACACACAGCCAGGGCATGTCCAGCCTCTCATCCACCTCCCAAGTCCCTCTAGGCAGGGCTGCTCCATCCCTTCATCCCCAGCTTGGATTGATCCTGGGGGCTACCCCACCCAGCTGCAGCGCTGAGACAGACTGGGCTGCTCTCCTGGGGTGACTTCATCACACTGAATTCATCTCTTTAGCCCAGAAATAAGTTCTGCAGATTTAAGACTGGTTCCAAGAATGAAGGTGGGGAGAGAAGAAGCGCACAGTTTGCTTTCAGACACTGCACTCACTCCTCCACATTCCTACTCTGGGACTGGGTTGTCTGCAGCACCAAGAGACAGCAGGACAGAGCTCTCCTTTGCTTTTAGTTAGTTAGTTTTTAGCTCACTGAGGCAGAGAAGTTCTCTGGACTGTGGTTTTCCTTTGTCCTTAGAGCTATTTAAACCTGCTCTGGCCTGAACACCCAGAAGTGCACTGGCCTCTCTCACCTGTGCCCACCGGGCCGGGACTGAGCTGCAGCATTTCCAGCACCAGAGGGACTGATAAGAGACTCATAAGAGACTGATAAGAGACTGAGTGAGCTGAGCTACAGCCCACGGAGGGACTTTGTGAGTTTGTCGTATCTTCAGAGCAGCAAGAATTTATTGTTTAATATTGCCCATTTTTTTTGTGCTGGTGGATGCTTTGTTAAATAAATAGGTTTTTTCCACTTTTTTCCAAGGAAATCTTTTCCCAAACCAGTTGGGGGAGGGGCTGCTTGAATCTGCTTTCTAGAGGAATCCTTTGGAGGTTTTCTCCCAAATTTGCCCCAAACCAGGACAGCTGGGCTGTGATTGATGACTCGAGGCTGTCCCATTGCTCCCACTGGAGCACTCAAAGCCAGGCTGTCGGTGCAAGGGCTCAAACCATCCCCGGGGCTCTGCTCGTGATGCAGAGCAGCCCACAGCTGCAGAGGGCAGGCACACCTGAGCCCACAAACTGGGCTCCCAGATAAGGCAAGTGGCTGATAAGAGGCAAAGCCTGTGAGGTGGGATGAGTCCTTCCTATAGGAGGAAACTCAGCTGTGAGCACTGCCCTTCGGAGTGCCGGGATATTCACAGGTGGGACAGGGGTTTTCAGTCTGCTGGGCCATGATGGATCCAACCACACTGACCTGAGAGACAGCTGCAACATCTTAGAGGGCTTCAAAGACTCCTCCTGAAGAGTGACCCGCTCCATTGCATCACCCAGGTGTCCCATGATCCAGCACAGTCCATCACCCAGGTGTCTGTGATCCATAACATGACATCACCCAGGGTGAAACTCCCTGCCTCAGGGGAGGAACCTGTGCCTTTCTACTCGAACCTGAGTGAATATAAACCAAACAGATTTTTTTGTTTGTGAGACTTTTTCCCCTCATCTCTCAATGGATACAGTCTGTGAGCACTGAGAAGACTGGAGGAAGACCAACAGGACATTATCAGAATCTATAGAGGGATATTTTTTCTCTTTCTCTGTCACTCTCTCTCCTGCCTCCTCTCTTTTCCCTTTCTGTCCCTCTACCTCACATTTACTGTTCAAAAAGAAATCCATACTATTGGCTTTGGCACACAGTCTTATTTGCACCCTAATTCAGTCAGATGTATCTCCCTTGTGATCTTAATAATTGGATCTTAACAAACACTGACACCTGGTCTTGTTAAACTACATGAGCTTCCCATGGGCCACTCCTCGAGCTCATCAGGATCTCTCTGGGTGGCCCCAGGTGTGTCACTGCGCCACTCAGCTGCTGTCACCTGCAAACCTGCTGAGGGTGCCCTCAGACCTTCCCTCATGCCACTAATCAGGGTCTGTGCTCCTGTTGCATAAAAAGGATGCAAACAACTCCCAGCTGAACTCAGATTCCTGGCTCTTTGGTGGGCTGCAGTCTGAGTAGGGGATGCTGCTTTGCCCTCAGTCCCTGGGCAGGAGCTAGCAGCAAAGGCAAGCTGGGAACCATGAGCCTTGGCTCTCTGTCACTCCAGTCTGGAAATCAAATGCCCAGCCATGCACTTTGCTGCATGTCTCTGATTGTTTTCCTTAACTTTGTCCAGTGTCCAGGCAGACAAACCCCAAGGGGTTTGCCCAGCAGTCCTCACACTGCCATCAGGGGATGGATGTGACACCACCCAGGGCCGGCTCCACGCAGCCCATGCCAAGAGCTGAGCAAGGGCCCTGCTTCCCAAAATCACTGCAGGAGAGCAGCTGGATGAGAGGAGGGGTTCTGCTTCAAGGGATGTGTCCTGGGGGTCTTTGTCAGCAGGATGGCCCTGCAGCAGGCTCTGGCTGAGGTTTCATGTGACACAGACACCGAGGTGGGGCTGCTCCCACAGCCCAGACACACCCGTGGGTGCAGGAGCTCAGAGAGACCAAGCCAGGCCTGGGTGGCTGTGCCTGAACCTTTCCCCACACCGCACCCCAGCTCCTTCCACTCGGAGCCAGCCCTGACTTGCATGTCCCATGGCTGTGGCAGCTCACAGAGGCTGTTCTTCCTTTGCATTCTATGAGAGGGTTCAGTTTCCAGTGTGGAAACAAACAGGAATTGCCTGTTGGTGTGCGACCACCATGTCCCAGGGTGCAGCCTGGATCCGATGAGAAATCAGGAGAGGAACATTAACGTGGCAGAGATGTTACAGCAGCAGTGCAGATATTTGGTCAGGGCCAGCACTGCCTTTTGTTGTTGATCACAGCTGTCAGGACAGTTCCAACCTCTGCAAGTTATTTGCCTGTGCCGCACAATAGATATTAAAATGTCCATTACACCTCTTCCTGAAGAAGCAATCTGCTGCACATGGAGACAGTAGCAGGCAATCACAGCTCTATTACCAGCAGTGAAGAGCTGTATGACCAAAGTTTCATGCAGCTAAAATTGACTAATGGCTTCGAGGTTGGTTGCTTTTCTTTTTTTTTTTTTTAACTGAGGCATGTTATTGCTCACCATATTGCTGCAATTACTTGGGGGAAATTCCTGCTTCCAGAAGTTGTTTGTTGGGTTGTGTTTATTCCACAAATAGGAAAGACACAGCTCATTTATTGTAGGTACAAACCATACAGGGACCATCCCTCTCAAGCTGCCTCTTGCTAGTGGAAATTTTACAGCAGAGAGTGAAACACGAGTAAGAAGCAGGGAAGTCCCTGCTAGGGACTGGAGCAGGGAGAAAATAAAACATCTCTGTCTCCGGGCTGGCCTTGCCTCTTCAGAAGTTTTTACAACCTCTCTCAAGGGATGCACATCATCAAGGAAATCTTCCTGGAAGGGCATGAGGAGTTTTTCTGCTCACTATACAGCTCTTGTGAAATGTGAGGGTGGCTTAGGGAAACACTGAGGCAGGAAAAAAGCTGCTGGTTGGGTTATGTGAGTTAGTTTGGACAAAAGAAGGGGAGATGTCTGTGGTGTTCTGCATGCAGAAAGGATAACGCAAGTGATAGGACAACGGGGAATGGCTTTAAAAGAAAGAGAATAGTTATAGTTTGGATATTGGGAGGAGGATGGGAGGGTGGGGACTCCTGGCACAGGGTGCCCAGAGCAGCTATGGCTGCTCCTGGATCCCTGGAAGTGTCCAAGGCACACTGGGACACACTGGGGAAGTGATGCAGCCCGGCTCTGGGGCCAGGGGTAGGCAGGGGTCACAAGAGCAGCCCCCTCCAGGCAGGCCTTGGAAGGTGATAACCACGGGGATGGATGCTCAGCAGGTCCTTTTGGTGACTCATCTTTTACCTGCCTTAACAGATGGGGTAATGGGGGGACTGTGTGGGGTGGGTGAGCTCCCAGCTGGGAACATCCCTGGGATCACAGAGCAGGGCAGAATCTCTGAGGGGTCAACAGGTTCTTCATCCATCTTCAGGCATATCTGGAGGTCTTGGTTCGAAAGACAGGTGTCTGCCACGGAAGGCAGGAACATCCCTTGGAATGGAGACTATCACCCCCTTCCCTCAGAATTATTTTAACTTTGAAATTAAGTTAACGGCAGGAGTGAGCAAAAACATCCCCAGGGAGCAGACGACATGTACTGAACTCCGCAGCTGTAGCTGGAATGGTGGGGCCTCCTGGCAGGGCTACAGTGCAGTGAAAACTCGGAGCAGTGCTGAAGAAGTGGCAGCTGTGGGGCAGCGGCGGGCTGGCTCCCAGCAGGGCAGGGAAAGGTGGGCTCGGGATCCCGGAGTCCTTCCCCTGAGGCACCCGAGCAGATGGGGAAAAGTCCCTTTTTTTAATGAAGTAGGGTGCTAATAAAGTCCCAGTGCAAGGGCCACTCTTGCAAGTGGGGCTCCACTCACGGTAGGAGGCAGCAGGTGACAGAGCCCTGCAGTGGTGACCAATTCTCCCCACAGCGACTGCAGCCTCTTTTCCCTCCTAATACCAAGAGCACAAGAGAGTCAGGGACCTGTTTTCCCAGTCTAAAAATCTCACGGTATCTCTGCCCTCCACAGGAAACCCCAGGTAAAGAGAGAGTAACCAGCTGCACCCCTTCCCGGAGCTGTTACAACTTACTTTGCCATTCTGAAATATTCAGTCATTATTGTCTCCTGGCTACACATATGGGGGAAAATTCCTTTGGAGAAAAAAAAAACAAAGGAAGAACTCCTAAAATGCCAACACTGGAGCTTCTGTGATTGCAGCATCTGTGAGTGACAGTCTCCCTCCCAAAAGTTGTTATTCCCTGGAAAGCTGCTCAGTTTTCCCTGCGCTGGGAGCCCAGACTGGCCCAGCCAGCACAAGGCCCTGGTGCTGTGGAGGAGGAGCAGCAGGGGAGCTCAAGGCCCTCGCTGAGATGGGCCCAGCAGGTGCCCCTTGCAGCGCCATTTCAGCCTTTCCTCAGAGGCTGTTTGGCTGCTGGCATTTGTTTGTTTAGAGGGGTTGTGTTTGGTTTGTAATTCAATGTGTTAAAGCAAGCAGAGAAGTGCAAATTGCCGAGACCATCTGCTGGGAGCAGTCAGCAAAATGCGCCGTTAATGATTGACCTCCCCCTACCCTGCTGAAAGATGCCCATGGATCTGACAGCCCCCAGGGAATTCTGGGTTTGGGGCACACAGGGAAGGAAGGGATGTCAGTTCACCCAGCTCTGCTTGGAGCTGCACTTCACCTGAGAAATTTATAATTCTGCTATGGAGATTTTGTTCCCCCCAACCCAAAGCACGACAAGGATGTGACCTGCCTGCTGGGCTGAGTGCTGCCCACCCTGTGATGGGACCCCCTGAGCTCCCCTGCTTTCGCATGGGGGCATGGGAATGAAGATCAGCCAGGCTGATCCTGCCAATCTCATAGAATCATGGAATCATTAGGGCTGGAAAAGACTTCCAAGATCATTAAGTCAAACCTTTGACCAAATCCCACCATGGCCACTAAACCAGACTGGGAAGTGCCACCTTTGGGACTCCACCTCTGCCCTGGGCAGCCTATGCCAGTGCCTGGCCACTCTTTCAGGGGAGAAATATTCTCTAATATCCAGCCTGAAATTCCCTGACACAAGCTGAGGCCATTTTCCCTTGTTGCCTGGGAGAACAACCATTGATGCTGTTCTGCAGCAGCATCCTCACCTAGAATGGCCTTTTCCACCATCATGGACTCCTCCTGATGGAGCTGAACCCTTCCTAGACTGGTCAGGAGAGATGAACAGGGAGCTTCCCATGGCCTCTGCGGCCCACAACAACAAATACTCCTCCAGCAGACACTCCATGCTCCATGGCAGGTTGGAGTGTGCCTGAAGAGCCCCAGCCCAGCACTCCTGAACCCTCACCCTCCAGGCAGGGGAACAGCAGCGTGTGGAGCTGCTGGTCTGTGTCCCAATTAACCCCTGCACCGAGTGCTTGTCTGTGCCTGCTCCATGGGGAAGGTGGGTGAGTGGTTTTCTGCCAGCAGCAGGGCACTAACAAGGGGCTGAGCAGGTTTGAGTGTCAGCTCCTGGAGCTGCTCTACAGATCCAAGAGCCTCCACCTCCCCCTCCTCCTGCAGCACCTGGTTGAATGCAGAGCAGGACAGCCCTACACTCTGCCTCTGCCAAATCGATTGGTGCTCCTTCCCCTCTTCTTCCTCCCTTCCCCCAGCACATATTTCCCTTGAAAAAAAATACGTTTTCGCCATGTGTTGGGGGAAAAAAAAATACAGTGCAATTACACATTTTTATAGTGTACCTTTCACAGCTTATCGCAGAGCTGTGCACATAAAAAAATGAGTTGCATAAATTTTAAAGACATGTAATACATACACAGTTAAAATCCTGCCGCAACAGCAATAGAAAACAGGTGTGTGCTTAAAGGGAGATTTAAACCAGGGACGTGAGCTGCACACAGGAGCTGAGGGGGGAAGCAGCCAGGGAGGAGCTGCAGCCAGCATGGATTGCTGGGATGGAGAGAGGGGCTCTAAATCTCAGCAGCAGAACAGGCACCAAAGGGAGAGCCAGAGGATGAGGGTAAACACCTGAGAATTTGCATCCTCTCAGGAATTATGTTCTGCAGAGCCTGGGTCTCCAGAGACGGAGCTGGACAGGGAAAGGTTCAGAGCTCAGAGAAGAATTTCCTGCTGAAGCTTTCCCCACAGGGATCCTGGTTTAACCAGTGTCCTTGTGCAATTCCAGCAGCTCTAGCACAGATGTGAGGGTGCACTCAGCCTTCTCAGCCCAACCTGCAGAGTTTGGAGCAGGCTCCAGAGGAGAAAATGGCCTGAGCCGGGCCAAGAACTCCGTTAGGAAACCCACAAAGGAATGGAGTGACCCGGTGAGATTCCGTCATGTGAGCTTGGAACACAGATCGCACATGGACAGCCATGGCTTTTCTCATTCTTATTAAAGAGCAAAGGAAATTCCACAATTCCACAAAGAGTCTCACACATCCTTTTTCCATGTTATGCAGTCTGATTAGGAGTCAGCCAGGTGCTCGACTGCTGTGTCAATCATTCCAGCTTGATTCTAACTCAATTTTCCTGTGTGTTTCACCCATGGAGTAATAGGGTGAACCTTGTCACTGAACTTTGTTAAATCAAACTTTTACAAATTCATATTAAAGCCACTTTTACTACTACCTTGGATGGTGATTCTTTGAGTGGCAGTAAATCACTTGTTTCTGACAAATTGCTGTTATTGGCAGGCTCCTCAGGATACACAACAAATCAATGTGGAGAGCCAGACTCAGAATCAGGATTTGCAACAGCTGACACACCCAATGCTGGGGATCCCTCCAAAGGCTTAAGGGTTTCCAATCGGCTCTGCCTTGGTGTGACGGAGGCTGGGAGAGTTTCCAGAACCACAGATGGACCAGTATCTGAACTGGTGTCCCAGCAAACCAGCTGTGGGCAGCTTGCTGGGGCCTCGAGTGTCTGCCTGCCCTGGCAGCAACTTCCTGGGGCTGACAGTGCACAGAGAAGTTGGCCTTGGTGTCCATCCAGGAGGGAACATGATCCAGTGGAAAGTGCAGGCACCCAGAGCCAATCCAAACCCCTCGGATGGAGCTGTGACAGGCCTCCCACCAGCCCAGGTGTTTGTCATGAACAGAGAGCACATTAGTCACACCTAGTGAGTGGTTTTCACTCACTAGGTGAGGTCCTCCCCAGCCCAGGCTGCAGGGTCTCCTTGTGGTGGTTTGGCACAGCCTGGTTTCTCACAGCGGAGGAGGGCCACAGAAGTGGCTTCTGTGAGAAGCTGCTGGAAGCTTCCACCATGTCCAACAGAGCCAACCTCTGCTGGCTCTGAAGAGGATGGACAATTAGGGAGGCTGGTAACGCCTCTGGGATGGCGCTGCTGAGAAAATCAAACCAGCGCAGGGGCAGCGTGGCACCGCCAGCGGGGCCGTGTCAGCACAGCCCCGGCGTCCCAGCAGAGCCCGTGGCTCGCCTCGCCGGCCCGGCGCCCCCTGCCCGCCGTGCTGCGGCAGCAGGGCCGGGCCCGGGCGGCTCCTCCGGCCCGGCCCTGCCCGAGCAGAGGCGCTGAACAGCGCCGGGGCCGCGGGGCCCGGGCCATGGCAGCGGGAACGGGGGCAGCGATTCCCCGAGCTGAACCCGGACGGCATCGGCCGCTCGGAGCTGCGGGATCCTGCAGGAATCTTTGAATTGGTGCAGCTTGTTGGCAATGGTGCCTATGGGCAGCAGGTTCTTTCTAGTCAGAGAGGAGGAGCAAGTGAGGACCCGTGAGGGAGAACGACATGGCAGCACCAAGGTCGGTGGAGCAAGAGGGGGAGGAAGTGCTCCAAGGGCCGGAGCCGAGATTCCTCTGCAGGCCGCGGTGAGGACTGGCGTGAAGCAGGCTCTCTCCCTTGTCATGCATGAGCTCCACGGGGATGCAGAAATCCACTCACAGCCTGTGACAGAAGTGTTCACACCGGAGCAGGTGGATGCCAGAGAAAGCTGTGATCCAGTGGGAGACCCAGATGCAGAGAGAGGGCCCCTGCTCCCAGAGACAGAGAGAGAGGGAGAGAGAACCCTGGCTTCCAAACTGGAGCAGCCCATCCTTAGAGGACTGCGCCCCGTGCATGAGTGACCCACACCACAGCACTTTTGGGAAGACTGTTTGCCCGTGGGAGGGACTCACTTTGCAGCAAGTGTGGCAAGACTGCTGCTGGTGAGATCGGAGCCACGCTGGAGAAGTTCACAGAGAACTGACTCCTGTGGGAGGGACCCCACGGCACAGCAGAGGAAAGACTCCTCTCCCCGTCTGAACAGAAGATCTCGAGTGATGAACTGACCAAAACCCCCATGCCTTGTCTCCCTGCACTGCCAGTGGGAAAGAAGAAGGGGCTGGGGGGGGAAAGGTGTTTTAAAGGCTGATTTTACTTCTCATTATTCTTTTCTGACTCTGTTAATAATAAATTTGCTTTATACCTTTACATTTGGACGTATTTTGCCCTCAGAGTGGTTGTCTCCCAATCCTTATCTCAACTCATGAGCCCTTTGTTAATTTTTTTCCCTCTCCTCTGCCCAGCTGTAATGAAGGGAGGTGAGGGAATGACTTCTGTCAGTGTCTGGCATTTGGTCAGTATCAAACCATGGCACTCCTCATCAGGGAAAGGTGGGAAGGTCTCATGAAATCCTTCTGATCTCTGACTGCAGGGATCCCAAATGGGGGAAATCTGCTACACCTCAGCTGAGAGCAAAATTGAAAGATTTCTCACTCCCCTTGAATCATACAACCCTTAAAGGTGGAAAAGGCCTCTAGGATCATCAAGTCCAACCAAGACCATCCCAGAAGACAGACTTATGGACAGACTGAAGGGAAAAGCTGAATTTGTCCATTGTGTACGCAGGACCCCACGCCAGGGTATTTCCCCATTCAAATCTCCATCCTTTCCTGCTGTGCCTCGAAGACCCACATCCGTGGTTCTCAGCAGCCCTTCCACGTGGCAGAAGAAATGGAAACTGGTCCATCTTCTGCTTTCATCCAGGTGGAGATGATAACACAGAGACCGCCAGAGGCACCCCTGTCCTCCAGCTCAGTCTGTGACCCCGGTGGAGCAGCAGCTGGAGGAGGCTCTGAGGACTGACCCATCCCAGAACCACCCCCTACCTCAAAATGAGCACTTTAGAAAATGAAAACTCAGTCCTGCCCTCCACACCTTCACACTCAGCTGCTCCACGTGCCTGCCTCTCCTGCTGTCTGTGTCCCAGAGGGTGTCACCCCAGCTGGGCCAGGACCCAGCAGCACATGGGCATGCCCCAGGGAAAGGACTGTCCAGAAGACTCTGCAACCCCCAAAAGTGCTGTTTGGGAATCACTCCAAAAAGCAGAAGGGGCCTGTGAGAAGTTTTTGAGTAAAAAATTAATAAAAAAGCAAAAACCTTAAAACCAGGCAGTTTCCCAATAGGAATTCCAGATGGTATTCTTCAAAAAGCTGCCTCTGATGCAAGGGAGACTCAGATCTAAGAACTCACATATTTTAAAACGTTTCTCTCCAGCACAGCAGTCCTGATGAGCCTGCATGAGGACTCCCACCCTGGACCCAAGACACACCATGATTATGAGGATTTTTTAATCATTATCATTAATTTGTTAAAACTATTATGACACATTCTGGTTCCCAGCCAGCACTTTTCTAATGAAGGATGTTTTGACAGGAAATTCTTGACTGGTTATGCACCTTGGGAATCCCAGGCACTAAGAAAGCCATTATAATGGATGTGAGCAGCCATGGGGACACTTGGAACTTGTCACAATTTTTGCAGGATGGCCCAGTGCACCCCACGTCCCCAGGTACCCCATGAGCACCAGGCTGTGCTGGCAGACCCCCAACCTCCTGTTTGCTTGGCCCTGCCAAGCCAGAGCTGTCTGTGCCCCCAGGCCTGGCCCCAGGGGGATTGAGCTGGATGGATGCGGGGGATGAGCCATCTCAGTGCCCACCTGATGGCAGAAGATGCTGCTTTGGGGCAGAGAAGGGGATTCCTGCACCACTACCCTGCATCAGGCAGAACAGGAATTGTTTGCAAACCAAGGAAACCCAGTGAGTGTTCAGCAGTGAGACCTCCCCGTGCCTTGCAGGTGCTCCCAGCCCTGCATGGGGCTCCTCTGCAGAGTACCCAACCCCACAGAGTCCTTAAGTTCTTTTTACTGCTTTTCCTGTGCTTTGTGGAGCTGCAGGCTCTCAGCCAGCCTTGCTCTTCATCCCTGCCCCCATCTCTGAAGCTCTGCTCCCAAAGCCTCCACCCTTGCCTACATGAAGGAGATGGCACAGTCAAAAATTCCCATCTTGGTGGTGCCCCAGCCAGGACTTGGGATAGGCAGCGTAGAAACAAACCGGCAAACAGGCACAGCAGGCACCATCCATCACTGGAGGGTTTGCTTCACTCTCAAGAGCTAAGGAAGGAAAATTTATCTCCTGCATTTTGAACTGGGGGTTTCAGTCAGTGCTAAGCAAGTTTCAGTGAGAACCTCTCAGGAGAAATCAATCTCTGCCCCTTTCTGCCAGCCAGATGGGTCACAAACCGACTTTATCTCAGCTCTCCCACCTCCCACATCTCTTGAGTCATCTCCCCACCACCCCCTTCCCATCCCTACCATGCCAGCATCACAAATGGTCTCCTCCTGACTCGCTCCCCGTCCCTCCTCAGCTCCTGCAGTGACCCAGCTCCCCTGCCTTTCCCTCCTCCTCTCCTCACTGTCCTTCCCAGGGCTGCTGGCAGCCCCTCATGGTCCCCAGGGCTCCATACCTGCTCCCTTTGCCCTCTCCCAGCCATTTGTCCAGGACATTTGTCCGGGCAATCCCCACTGGCACTGGTGACAAGCCCCTCAGTGCCAGGGCTGCCCCTAGGGTGTGGGGGGGCTCCAGGGAGCAGGGCAGGCAGCCCTGTGTCCCCTCCTGGGACAGGACAAACCCTGGACATTCAGGACATGGTGCCTGTCTGCTGGCATGTCCCTCAGCCCTCCCACCACACCCTAAAGAGGCTTTGCTGAGCTTGCCCTGAGGACAGGACATGTTCCAAGGCCTCACCTGGGCACAGCTGTCCGGAGGTGTCCCTGCACTCCTCTGCTCGCCCTGTGTCCCTGCAGCAGATGGACATGCAGCTCTCTGGGCATGCTGTGGCAATTTTCTGTGCAACCCAAAGCAGGACAATGTCCTGGGCTGGAGCTGGGACTGGGAGAAGCTTTGAGGAAACCCCAAACACTGCAGGAGTTGAACTCTGCAATCAGCTTCACTCCACAACACTTCTCTCTGAGCTGCTAAACTCACTCTGACAGAGCTGTTGGGGATTCAGGTGATTCTAAAGACCATTTCAGTCTCATGTTTGTCTGGTTTACTGCAGACTCAGCCTGGCCACTATGGTGAGAGAGGAGGGGAATTCTTCAGCACTTGGTGGCCAGCAGGACAAAAAAGCCTCTGCCCATTCTGTGCTTAGTGGAAGCAGAGCACGAAAGGAGGCACCACCACCCTCCAGCTCTGCGGGGAATTTACCAACACTTCAGCTTTTTAAAGCTCATTTCAGCCCATTTCCTTGATTGTTTTAATCCAGTAATTGTTTTATTCATAAACGCCACTCACACCTCTGAATGCTCTCCAAGTCATTCCCTGGTGTGCGCACATTCCCGAGGTCCCCGAGCCAAGCCTGGCCTCACAGTGCTCCCTGTTGGTGTCCTGGACCAAAACAAAGCCCTGGGCAGGTCTGGCAGTGTCTCTGATGCTCAGTGGTCCCTCAGCAGTGCAAAGCCCCGGCTTAGGGGTGCACAGCAGGACCCTGTACAAAAATACAGGGTATGGGACAGCAACCCCCTGAGCCTGTGCCCCAGCCCGGGGGGAGTGGGTGCTGCTGCCTCGTGCCCAGGGCCCACCCCCGGAGCAGCAGTGAATCATCCCCAGCCCTCCCTGCCTTGGAGCGCAGCCCGTGAGGAGCGCGGGGGGCGGCAGGGCCCACACTGCACATGGCAGATGCTGCACGGCCCTGCCCAGCTCTGCCCTTCACTGCTGGTTGTTTCCTGGGATCTCGGGCTGCTGGGGCTCCCGTGCAATCCCATGGCAGTGGCAGCTGCCCTTGGCAGGGTCTGTGCCCAGGGCTGGCAGGGCTGAGGGAGCTGTGCTCCCATGGACACAGCTGGCATGGAGAGTGGGCTGTGGCAGCAGGCACGTGTGGCACCTTGTCACCATGCTGGGAGCACAGGGCTCCGAGGAGGCTCTGCCATGGGTGAGTTTCTCCTGATGGTGCCACCTCACTGCCTTGCAAAACTCCTGCTGTCTCCTTCATCCACCAGCAATGCTCTTGGCATCATCAGTCCTTCAGTTATACAATGTTTAAAAAGAGAAAACCAGCCACAGAACACAAAAAGAGTGATGTAACCACAGAACCCCACTAGTGACAAAGCCAGGCACCTGTGGGTGCAGCCCCACTAAAGCAGGGAGCACAGCAGGGTGCAGGAGCTCTGCACACCTGGGCAGCCAGCCTGCAGTCCCACCTGCAGGAGCATCACTCAGGTGGAGTTGGGTACCACAGGGACACTCGACCAAGCCACAGGAGAGTCAGCCAAGGTGTGCAGGCTGTAGAGGGGGAGCTCCTGACCTCATCCTGGAAAACTCCTGGAAGGTTCCCTCAGCATCGTGTGAGTGAATGGCTCAAGGGCCAGGGGTGTTCTCAGGGTCCTGGGGGCTCTCTGCAGCAAATGGTTAATTCTGAGTAACTTCCCACACTTCTGGAGATGGCTCCCATCCCTTATTTAGCACTCCCTGCCTGAAGCAGACATCTGACAGCTGCAGCTGGCCACTTCCAAAATAAGATCCTGGCAATTTGGGGGAAAGAGAGAAAGCCTGAAGAGCCAATTTTTGTTCCCATTTCTTGTCCTGAGGATCACTGCTTAGGTAGTCCCAGCTTCCCATACCCATTTTGTCCAGCTTCTTTTTGGGCTATAGGTCCTAAATTCTCCACCCTGACTGTCCAACTTTGTGAGAAAGAGCATGGCTGGGAATAGCAGTGCAGAGTCCAAGCAGCAGGAGTGCATCCCTGCTCCAGGTCATCAGGGAGCACTGCTGCTCTGGACTGATGTCCAGCATCTCACACACATTGATGTTCTCCATGTGGTTCCCAGATTTGTGCCTTCATAATCAGGGTGTTACAAGTCATCATTATCAGGTTGCTTTAAAGCATGCCGAGATACCAGGGGGGTTGGGAACCATCTTCTTCTGGGATCAGTCTCTTCTGACATGCTTCAAGTGGAAGGGTGAGAGGAAATGGCCTTAAGTTGAAGCAATAGACGTTCAGATTTGTTATAGGGAATTGGAATAAGTCACTCAGGGAGGTGGTGGAGTCACCATCTTTGGAAGTGTTCAAGAGGTGTCACAATGTGGCTCCTGGGAATGTGGTTTGGGAGTGATTATGGTAGTTCTGGGTTGATGCTTGAACTTGGTGATCTTGGAAGTTCTCTTCCAACCGTGGTGATCCTGTGATTCTGTGACATCCTAAAAGCTGAGTGGGGAGTGCACACCACCAACACTGGACACAATTTTCCTGGGTGCTTTGAGTGCTGTCCTGAGGGGCTGCAGTGCCTGCCCTGCAGTGCTGCCATCCCAGAGGGCAGGTCCAGCCGGCTCAGGGTCCAGCTCTGGCCTGTCACAGCAGCCTCCATGTGACACCAACAGCCTGCACATTACCCTTGGCCCAGGAACATGGCTGGTCCCTTAGGAGGATGCTCTGCCAGATGCTGCCCTGTGACACTTCGGTGACCATGGTGTGCTGATTCTGAAGCCCCTTCTGTGCCGTTTCCATTCTCTATTAGCAGCATTTAACTAATTCCAGCATTATCAAACCAGTCCATCAGCAAGCAGGACCAACACATCTACTCTCCTGGGCAAACAGCCTGACCTGGCTTTAGCTACTGAACATTTGCTAGCATTGTTTTATTCTTCCTTTGAATTTTTCAAGGGTTTGGAAAGCTCCATATTTCTTTTCCCGGTGTCTGTAGCTGGCCTTGGCAATCAGCCAGCCCTGCAAGCCAGCCCTCAGCAGCCTCCCTGTGCCCAAAGTGGAACAGGACCTCGAGACAGCAGCAACATTCCTGCTCCTAAAGAGGGCTGCAGAGGGATTTTCACGAAGCCATGTAGTGATTGGATAAGGGGAGAATGGCTTTAAGCTGAAGGACGGTGGATTTGGATGGGATATTGGGCAGGAATTGTTCCCTGGCAGGGTGGGCAGGCCCTGGCACAGGGTGCCCAGAGCAGCTGGGGCTGCCCCTGGATCCCTGGCAGTGTCCAAGGCTGGGTTGGATGGTGCTTGGAGCAGCCTGGAATAGTGGAAGGTGTCCCTGGCCATGGCAGGGGTGGTGCTGGATGAGCTTTAAGGTCCCTTCCGACACAAACTATCCTAGTATTCTGTCATTCCAAGATCCCAGGCTCCCTCTGCCTTGCAGTGCAGCACATCCTGCATGAACTGCACAAAACCAAGGGTTCATTCCTCTCCCAAGCCCCAGAAATGAACTATTCTCATGTGATGCACATATGTGCTGCCAAAGCCTGCAGCTGAGCTCTCTGCTCAGGCTCCTGGGCCAGTGGGTGCTTCCAGTGCAGCTGGGTTTGCTCCAGGCACACGTCCCTGCCTTGGCTTCCAGGGCACCTGGACAGCTGCTCAGGTGAACATGTCTTGATGGCCAGAACTACAGTGGAGCAACTAATCCCACCCAAGGCTTTGGTTATGATTCAGGGGCTCAGACACTTTCCTGACAGATACCCAGACTCACTGGAGATCTGACCTTGTTGCCCTCTTGACTAAACTTCTGTTACACCTCTGGGAGAGCAGCTGTTCCCAGACTGGTGTCCAGTACCCTGTCCAGTGCCCTGGAAGGACCTGGCTCTCCACAGCCTTGCACACTTGCACATGTCTATTTTACAATGAAGAACTTGCCAGTGTTTCAGCTCTCTGAGCAGCTCCTGGACCCTGCTGGGGAGGGAGAGACCCTGCAGCCCACGTATGAAATCTTTCACTTACTGCTTGGGAAGAGCACCCTTTGTTTCCTTTAACCTAATTAAATGAGTTTCAAAGGTGCTGCTGCCTTCTCAGCAGGCTCTATCTCTTTATCTGCAGCTGTGAAGGCAAACTTTGCTTCTCCTCTGATGAGCACATGAGCTCTGCACTAACCCCAATCTCTTGCCCTCGCTGTAGGATTGGTTCCTACGCTGAGAACATTCTTAAGCTGAGAATCATTTCCTATTGCAAGGATGAAGCAGAGAGCCTGGGAGCATTTCCTGTGCTGTGTCATTTTGCTGGAGCATTCCTTGATTTGCTGCCCAGAGCACACAACATGGCTGCAGCTCCCCAGCACCTGCAGCTGCGTGTCACAGACCCAGCAATTTCCTGGGCCTGCTCAGGGGTCAAGCCCACCTCAGCCATCACTCCTGTTCAGCTTTGCTCTGCCACCCTGCAGTAACAAATCCCTTAATGAATCACTTAACCTCTCTACAAAATTATAGTGATTTTCTAATTCAGCTGTTTCATTTTGTTTCAAGAAATCTTTGACACTGAAAATGGTCTTTTGCCGGTAGGGAAAGAGACTCTTTGCATTTTGGCAAATGGTTTGTTTGAAGCACAGAATCATAAAACCATGGAGGTTGGAAGAGACCTTCAAAATCACTTCATCCAACCTTCACCCAAGCCCCACCATAATCACCCCTAGCCACAGCCCCAGGTGCCACATCCAGACACCTCTTGAACACTTCCAGAGATGGTGACTCCACCACCACCCTGGGCAACTTATTCCAATAGCTGACCACTCTGTCAGGGAAAAAATGTTTTCTTAAATCTCTTGGTACAATTTAAGGCCACTTCTCTTATCCTTTCACTTGAGACATGGCAAAAGAGCTCCACCTCACCTTTCAGGGAGTTGCAGAGGGCACTGAGGTCTTCCCTTAGCCTCCTGGTCTCCAGAGAAAGTTGGGTGCAAGTTGTGACACTGCACAGTGAGCATCAGGGGTTGTTTTTTGTGACACTCATAAAATGGAATCCCAGACTGGTTTGGGTTGGAAGAGACCTGAAAACCCATCTCATTCTACCCCCTGCCATGACAGGGACACCTCCCACTGTCCCAGGCTGCTCCCAGCCCCAGTGTCCAGCCTGGCCTTGGGCACTGCCAGGGATCCAGGGGCAGCCCCAGCTGCTCTGGGCACCCTGTGCCAGGGCCTGCCCACCCTGCCAGGGAACAATTCCCAATTCCCAATATCCCATCCATCCCTGCCCTCTGGCAGTGGGAGCCATTCCCTGTGTCCTGTCCCTCCAATAAAGTCTCCATCCTCCTTGTAGGCTCCCTTCAGGTACTGGAAGGCTTCAGTTAGATCAACCCAAAGCTTCTCTTTTCCACCACAAGGCTTCAATAGAAAGCCTCCTGACCGGGATACTGGAGGTGTGGACAGGGCAGGCACAGCAGCAGCAGGGGAGCTGTGGCCAGCACAGTGCAGCTCCTGCAGTGCAGCCCCAGCCTCTGCTGCAGGAGCTGCACCGTGCTATGGGAGGGGCTGTGCAGCCCCTGCAGTGCCTGTTGCACATGGCTCAGAGTCCCTTCTGACCCTGCTCTGGCCTGGCCTGGCACCAGGAGCTGTGTCATTCATTAGCTTGGGGTTGTGTCCAGAAAAGCCAGGGAAGGTGAGACCAGTGTGAGCACAGAGCAATGCAGCCCTGGTACACCCCTGGAAAAGCAGAAGGTTCACTGCCATACCAGGGGTTCATCCACCTTGTCTGCAGAGAATTAGCTCAGTAAGAGCTTTGGAAGTGGGAACACACTGTGCGTCTCCAGGGGCAAGCTGCAGGTCTGGTCTGGACCATGTAGGATTCACAACTGCCCTGCCAGTCCCTTGGAAATGGCTCTGTAATACCAAGAACCTGGCAGGCTTAGGCAGCTGTTTCAACAGACTGTGTTGTCTTTGCATTGACAGGGAAAATATGTCAGAGCAGTTGTCTGTGAGTTTGGGAAGGTGAGCAGGAAACCCTTCCTAAACAAACAGAGAAGTAGATTCAGGCTTGACAGGGACAGGGACAGACAGCTGCTCACCTGTCTCTGGGGATCCCATTCCCTGGAGATCCCTTCCCTGGGGATCCCGTCCATTGGGGATCCCATCCCCTGGGGATCCCATCCACTGGGGATCCCATCTCCCATCCCCTGGGGAAGAGTAGGACCCAGGGTGGAAGAGCTGCTCCTGTCTGTGGGGTGAGTGTCAGCTCCCCGAGCACAGCCCCAGCCCCAGCCCCACCCCGGGGCACACAGCAGGCTTTCAGTGCAGAGCTCTCAAATATCTTTCTGGTTTCTTCCCAAAACCCTGACCGTTGGCAATATGAACTTCTATGGGTGCCAGGTGCTGTTAGTGGCTTGGAAATAGAACTGGGAAACGCTCCATGCCATGGTGATGGAGCCACCTGGGTTAAAGGGAGTGGTTTCAGTAACTGCTGCAGCCCTTCCTCAACTGGATGGCCGGTGCTGGACAGGCAGCTGTTATCCCAGCTCCTCCAGCACCCACATCTGACCAGGGCTGGGAATTCCAGAGTATGGAAAGGGCACAGTGGACCCTGCTGGGAAAAGCAGGAGCTAGGGCAGAGCTGGGAGGGTTTCCCCACAACATGGGGATGGGATCAGGTTTCCTCCACAATGGCAGCTTTGGGATCACAGGTATCAAAAGGACAGCCAGGACTGCATCACTGCACACCAGCCATGGGCTCTAGCATCTTTCTGCCTTTTCCCTGTGGTCTTGAGCTCATTCCAGACCTGTGTGCTGCACAGAGCTGCTCAGTCTCTGCTTGGGCAGAGCAAGAGCCTGGGACACTCAAGTGCTCTTTGGAGACAGATGCTGCTGCTAGCCTGTAGGTCTCTGGTGAGACCTCTGATCCAAGGCTGGACCCCCTGTGTACCCAGTGGAAGGAGCCACAGAGGAGCCATGTGAAGCCAGTTCCCACATCCCATGATTTCCTTATCTCCATCAGGATAAAAATTACCTGTGATGCCATAGCCTTGCTCCAGCTGAGAGCCACGGCTGGAGGAGACTCTCCAGGCCAGGAAAGTGCTCCTGTGTGTGAGGAAGGGAGAGGGATGGCTTTGGATTGAGAGGTTTTGTGGGAGAGGTGAACAGGAATTGGCACAAGGACAAAGTCATTCCCAAGGGGGCTGAGGAAGTATCTGAAGGTGGAGAGGGGATGAGAGCAGGATGGTGAGAGGATGGAGCAAGGGATGCCGTGGGGTTGTCGCTGGTGCTAATTGCACAGTGATGCCATGTCCTCCTTCAGGTTCTGTGCAGTGCATGGGCTGGCCTCGCTCCAGGGCCGGTGTAACCAACCAGGATCCCTCATTCCCTGGGAAGCTCTGAAACCTTTATGGAACAAAGTGAGGGATTGCATGAGAGAAAAGTGCACTCTTATGTGAGCTCCTTCCTACCCTTGCATTTCCACCAGAATGCAGAGCTGAGCTTAATTATGCCTTTCTCCTTGCAGGTCCCAGTGGGAGCTCCTGGGGTCGGGTTTGCAGCAGTGCTGAGCACTTGGAAGTGAAGCCAACAGGAGCTGTGCTTTGAACAGGAGAAATGTAAAGAAATGCAAAATCCATGGAAAATCAAGCTCCAGGAATGGCGTGGGATGAGATGAGAGCGTCCAAACCCAGGCTCTCACACTCTGGTGCTCCTCTCTCTGCCTCAGCTCTCAAGGGAGAGAGTGCAAGGTTGTCGCACAAGTGCTTTGTGGAAATAAATTTGTTCACACTTGAGAAACATCCAGAGCCCCGAGGAAAGAGAGAGGAACCCCCAGAGGAAATAAATAATTTTGTAGTCAACAGAGGCTTTGGATGGTGCACAGCAAATAAAGCCTGCGGCACACATTGGATGGGGAGGATTAAGGAAAATATTGAATGACTATCCAGGCATGGAATGAGCTGGGATTCTGTGGAAAAACAGTATATGATCATTGTAATTAAATACTGCATTGTAATGATCCTGCTCAAGAGGCTGGAGCTGAGCACAGCCTTAATTTTGGTACTTTCAGCATTGGATGCACTTGACTTTGAATGTCAGGGTGCTTCCAGAGTAGAGTTCTAAATGTGATCCCACAAGTAAAGAGAAGAAAACTGAATGCTCAGGCCACAGAGGGCTGACTGACTGCTGTCTTGCACATGTAAACACAGAAGAACTTCCCCCTATTTCAGAAAGCAAAGCAGAGGAGGGAATATGCATCAGCAGTGATTTCCAGCTCTGGAAAGCTGAGAGTTGTGATGGCTCCTAAACTAGCTCAACAGAAATTGTTTCATTTCAAGAGGTATTGAATGTTTAAGGATTTTGTGGCCAAAGAACATTCACATCTATAAATGAGATTATTGCTTTGCAAATATGCAACTTGTCATGGCTTCACAGGTGTTTGTGGTTTTTCATGTGAGAAGCGCTGTGTTCTCTGGGTGTGCTGTGAGTGTAAAAGCATAAAATTGCAGTGGGATGCACTTTATTGCACACAAAAGCAAGGCTTGTGTCCATAGGAGAGGGAGACAACCCAGACCAGCTCCAGGAATGGGACAGGAGATGGATTCAAAGGGGGAAGAGGATCTGCAGAGCTCACAAAGCACTCCCAGATAAGAGGAGGAAAAGGGTCTGAAAAGAGGCAAGACAATCCTGGAATTTGTGCTGAATTTGACAAAAAGTGGACAAATTTAACTGTACTTTTCATTTTGAAAATGCTAGAGTCATTTGTTTGGATATGTCTTACTTTGAAATATTCTTTTTTCTTTGTATGATACAAAAAAAAAACCAAAACCAAAAAAAAAAACCAAAACAACCTTCCCAGCTGAACTGCCCCATATTACACAAGAAATTGGGGTGCAAGAGCATCTTGCAGGACTGAGGTAAGTCCTGCAAGATGCTCTGACATGAGAGACAGGAGCAGTCAGGGATGCTGCCATGGAAACTGAGCCCTGTTTGGGCAGGAGGGGCCAGGTAGCCAGGGCTGGGCTGTGCCCTCCTGCTCCACTGTCCACAGGCTGCTGATGGCTGTGGCATGAGCTCCAGGAAAAAGTTCCTCTGGATCACTCAGGAAGAGGAGTAAACCTTAATGAAGGTGCAGAGGGAACATGCTCCCCTCCACAGTGGAGCTGCAGGAGCTGGGCCAGGCCCTGTGTCACTCTGCCACACCTCAGTCCTGTCCCCACCAGCCTGAGAAGTGCTCCCTGCCTGAGAGTGTGCCAGGATCAGGCAGCACAGCTCCCAGGATCAGACAGCACAGCTCCATGGGATCAGACAGCACAGCTCCATGGGATCAGGCAGCACAGCTCCACGGGATCAGGGCAGCACAGCTCCATGGGATCAGACAGCACAGCTCCATGGGATCAGACAGCACAGCTCCGAGGGTCAGACAGCACAGCTCCATGGGATCAGACAGCACAGCTCCATGGGATCATACAGCACAGCTCCATGGGATCAGACAGCACAGCTCCATGGGATCAGACAGCACAGCTCCATGGGATCAGACAGCACAGCTCCATGGGATCAGACAGCACAGCTCCATGGGATCGGGCAGCACAGCTCCCAGGATCAGGCAGCACAGCTCCATGGGATCAGACAGCACAGCTCCCACAGCTCCCCAGCTTCCACCACCCTCGAAAAGGAGTGCAGCCGTGCAGACTCTGACAGGTTTTGTTCACTAAACTCACATTACCATTCTCAGAGGAGCCTGACCTTTATTCCTCAAATCAAATGTCACAGATGTTTAGCAATATACTCAGTGAACTGCAGAGAGCTCCTGCTCTGCAGGAGGTGCCAGGAGAAGTGCTGGAGGACAGAGGCCCATCACTCTAGGGTGCTGAGGCTGCTTCCCTGGCCCTGTTCAAAGTCACCACACGCTGAGTCTGCAAGGGAAGGGCTTTGTCCAAAGAGGGAAGGGTGGATTCAGATATCCCTGAAGAGCTGACAGGACGACAAGATGCCCTGGAAGATCTGGGCACAGCCACGTGGTCCATCTGGTCATCCTTCCTAGCAAGCCTCTGCTTTGTGCCCCTGGTGGTTTAATTTGAGCCCTATTGCAAGGAGAGCTGGAAGAAGCCACATCCCTGGAGATGTGCCAGGACAGGGGCTGGTTGGGCAGTCCTGGAGAAGCAGCTGCTGGGGGAATAATGGCTCACCCAGGAGGCATAGTAACTTCATTGTCCCAAGAAGAAAAGCATTGGAGAAAGTCAGGGGATCCTGAGATCTCATATCCTTGCCCTGGATGTCATCCCTGCAGAGCTGTCCCTCTGGGAAAGTGATATTCCCTTAGGCTTTTGGCTTAAAATGCCCATATTTTTATTTCTTCCATAGAAAGTCCAAAGTTCCCATGCTCAGCAGATGCCTCCATAGTCAGTGTTTGGAGTGAGCACCTTGTTTTCTGTTAAAATGCTGTTTTAACTGGAAATTTCTGCCTGGCATGAGCACCCAGAGGGCAGCTCTGCTTTGTGAGGAGCTCAAAGCTGCTCCCAGGGCTGAAGCCCTTCTGGAGCCAGGCTGGGAGATCTGGGGGTGCTCCCTGGAGAGGAGAAGGCTCCAGAGACAGCTCAGAGCCCCTGCCAGGGCCTGAAGGGGCTCCAGGAGAGCTGGAGAGGGACTGGGGACAAGGGATGGAGGGACAGGACACAGGGAACGGCTCCCACTGCCAGAGGGCAGGGATGGATGGGATATTGGGAATTGGGAATTGTTCCCTGGCAGGGTGGGCAGGCCCTGGCACAGGGTGCCCAGAGCAGCTGGGGCTGCCCCTGGATCCCTGGCAGTGCCCAAGGCCAGGCTGGACACTGGGGCTGGGAGCAGCCTGGGGCAGTGGGAGGTGTCCCTGCCATGCCAGGGGTGGCACTGGGTGAGCTGTGACGTCCCTGCCAACCCAAACCATTCCATGGGTTTGTGATTCTGTGCATTCTGAGAATGGCCAGAGCAGCATGGGCAGGGCAGGGTGAGCCCAGCCATGCTTTGGGAGAGTGACAGGGACCAGAGCTGGCATCTCCCCTCAGGTGCTTTGTTGTGCCCCAGCCCACCCCCATGGAACTCTTGCTTTGCTGTCTGCAGGGTCAAAGCCTGGGAGTGCCCTGGCCACACTCAGCAGGGCTCAGCTGGGCTGCCCTCCCCTTGCTGGCAATTAAACAAGCTCCAAAACTCAGGAAAATGGAGA
Source organism: Calcarius lapponicus (assembly GCA_039654755.1). Taxonomy (NCBI): domain Eukaryota; kingdom Metazoa; phylum Chordata; class Aves; order Passeriformes; family Fringillidae; genus Calcarius; species Calcarius lapponicus. Next base: position 13,770,420 of record CM077478.1, on the reverse strand, counting down.
ATTAATCCTTGATCTTCTTTGGAGTGGAGGACATCACCCTGAGAGTCTCCTGGAAACACTTTCCTGCCTTATCCCCTTTACATCTGGGCCCTGCTTTCTCTCACTTGCAGGTGACCAGGGGGGAGCTCCCACCTGGGGAACATGAACTGCTTCCCACCAGATTCCATGAGTTATCCAAAGGGAAGCAAAGCCGGGCTTGCTGTTCCTACACAGACATGGAAGACCATGGGATGATTGAGCACCTTTTCTAACCTGACCATACTCCCTATGTGACAACAGGAACCAGAGAGGGAGAAAACAGCCCAGTTTCTCACCCTGCCTCCCTTCAGCTCCCTCCATGCTCCTCCTCCCAGCACTCTGTCCATGGGATCCTCATCCTCCTCATCCACACTGTTCTAATCACTCTCCTTTTCTGTAAGGTTTATGTGTTAACAGCCTTAGCTCCAAGCTGCACAAAGTTTTTTCTCCAGGAGTGGAGTTGTCAGTCCATCTGTCACAGGAACAATTCCCCATCTCTGTGGCAGAGCCTCACCAAGCTGTGCAGTCAGATTTATGTGCTGGCAATAACCAGGTGCTGTGGCGTGGACTGCAAAGCAGAATTCCCTGCAGGAAAGCACAGTGTGACCCATTCCATCTCCCTGCCTTCTGGGGAGGTTTATAGACTGGCTCTCACTGTCCTGGCTGGGCAGAAAGGGTCCAGTCCACATCCCAGAGAATTCCCTGGCAGGCTGAGATGTTGATGTTTGCCCTGAGTCTGGACTGAGCCCGTCCCTTCGTTCCCCCTGCTCTCCCTCAGCGCTGTGGAAGGGAAGGCCAGCAGCGCCCTGGGCTCTCCTGCAGCAGCACTGCAGCAAACCCTGCCAGGGCTTTGTACCCAGCACCTCTGAGACCACACCTGGAGCTCTGTGCCCAGTTTCAGCCCCCCCCCAGCAGTGGGTATTGATGAACTGAAGGGTTCAGGAGAGGGTCATCAAGATACTCCTGAGGCTGGAGTGTGGTGAGGAGAGAGCAAGGAACTGTTCAGCCTGGAGAAGGGAAGGCTCTGGGGACATGTCCAGCAGCTGGATGGTGCCTTCTCCCTGGGGAGACAGAGCCAGGCCACAGCAGAGAGACTGGATACAAACTGGAACAGGAGAGGTTCAGAATGGTTGTGAGTGAAGGGAGTTGTCTCCCAGTCCAGCACAGAAATGGGCTGTAGCATCTCTCTTCCTGGGGGTGTTAAAGACTCACCTGGAGGAAGCTCTCAGCAGTCTGATTTCATTGCTGGTGTCTGAAGGCAGCTGCACCTCCTGTGATCACCTCCAGAGCAGGTCATTCTGGGATTTCAGGATCACAGTCAGGGATCACAGTTTTCTGGGTGTCAGGCAGGCTACCCCAGCCTGCTCTGCTGGGTGGTGGGACCAACACAGGCCTGGAGATGCCAGGCACACACCAAGGCCTCCTTCTACTCCACAGGCTGGAAACAGTTGGATGCCACAAGCTGCTGATTCTGTGTGCATCCAGGAGGGCTGTGTGCAGCAGGGAGGGAAACACATGGAGATGAGACTGAAGCAGCACCTGGAGCAGGCATGGCAGCATCTCTGGCTAAACAGCCCTGTGAATGCACCTGGACAAAGTGCAGACCTTCAGCAGCAGCTCTGCCAAAGGTACTAGCCCAGCCCAGCTGCTGTTCTGCTCAGCAGCTGCTGTGTCCAAAGGAAAATGGGCTACAAGGCCCTTGGGGATGTGCAGGGACAGCTCAGGATCCAGTACAGCTCAGGGATGTTAAGGTATCATTATGCTGGAAATGGTCCTGTGCAGAACCAGCACAACTCAGGATCTAGGTGAAGCCTGAAGCATCCCCAGCTGAGCAAATCACAGCTGGAGAGACAACAAATACAGCTCCTGACACCTCCTCCATGTGTGATATATCCAGGGCTGCTTTCCAGGATAAGCACAGCGGGATTTGGCTGCACTTGGGCTGTCAATGCAGAGCACAGCAGGATCCATCCCTGGCAGTGCCCAAGGCCAGGTTGGACAGGGCTTGGAGCAGCCTGGGACAGTGGAAGATGTCCCGGCCCATGGCAGGGGGTGGAGCTGGATGAGCTTTGAGGTTCTTCTCAACCCAAACCATCTGGCATTCTCTGATTTCTTTCTTGCAGCTTTCTTGAAGCCAATCCTATGAGGAGAGATGGGGTCCCAAGGGGGGCAGGCAGTTTGGCAGGGAGCTGCTGGGTGGGATGCACTCCTCTGAGCACATGGAATGGTGAGAAGGCTGTGGCTCAGTGACTGCAAGGATGTGGTTGCACCCATAAAATACACCCATGGCAGGTTCATCTGGAAATGGCCTTTTTTCCAAAAGGATGTACTGATACTAGACCTGAATTCCAACAGTTCTGGTTCTCTGCTGCCCAGCTAGGAGTGTTGGGGAAGCACAGGAAACATGAAAAGAGCACTGGGATGAAGAACTGGGCTGAGAAGACATCCACTGCCTCGGTGGTGCTGGAGCCAGCAGGGAGCTCTGATGGGACATGGGGGTGATCCTGGAGCACAGCAAAACTCAGGCCTTGCTGGATGGAGTCCAGGCCTTCCCAGGCTGCCTCTGCTTTCTGCTCCTGTCATGTGGCAGGTCTTTCTGATTGATTTTAGGGTGGTTTTTTTCCAAAAGCATGCTTGGGAGTTTACTGTGCACTGAGAAGACTCTTGCTCTTGTCATGGTCAGCAGTCTGTCAAGGAGGATTTGTAAAACGTGCATCCTTGGCCTAGAGCCTCATCAGTGCTTCCTTGGCAATTCTGAGCAGGTCTGGTCTCCTGCAGTGCTAACAGGAGGCACTGAGGGGTAGGAAGGAGAGAACTCAGCCCAGAGCAGCTCAGCAGCAAACCTTCATCATACCTGGACATGTGAAAACATAATGAGGTAAAATATGATTCCCCACTGGCACCCTCCCACCCTGAGAGTGTGGCACAAATCTGATTAGAGCATTTTCAGTCAAATGCATTTGAAACAAAGCTCAGGGTTGGGATTTCTCCTTTGAAGCTAAACAGGGCTGTTGTGGTGTTCTGTACATGTCTCTGCCTGCTGAGGAAAATGTGTGTTTTCTACCAAAACCTGAGAACTCAGTATCTCCACATGGAGGTTTCCATGCTGCATCTTCAGAGGTGGGGCTGCTTCCTTCCTCTCCCATCTAAAAAACTCCCCAATGCCTTTGGGCTCCCTCCTCCCTGTGAGAGGGAATGTCTCTCCCATCCCAGCAACCACAGCCAAGGAGAGGCACTGCTGGCAAAAGGAGACCAGGAGCATGAGAGACAGCTGTCCAGCCACACTCCTCTGAGATTTCCATGGCATAAATGGCTGAAAATCTGCACCCAGTGAGTGCTGAGAGTCACAGGGAGTGTCCCTTAACTTCTGTCTCCAGAGGAAACACGGGATCCCCAGGGAGCAGAGCACAGGAGTGCTGGGATCACAGCCCTGAGTGTCCCTGGCAGTGCCTGCAGTCAGGATGATGGGACAGGCGTTCCAGGACAAAGACACCAAGGGGAGCAGAGGCTGAGCTAACAGTGGGCATCAGGAATAATTGCAGCATTGACTGCTGCTGATCCCCAAAAAGGCTGTAGCTGGCACAGGGACTGGGAGAAGGGAAGCAGAAATCATCTCAGTTCTCTGGCTGATTTCCCAGTAGATGCCCCAGATGCACACTCAGTTTTAGGGCATTAGAGGAAGTGGAACCCTTCAGATAATGTCTGTCTTGATATAGAAATGAACAAATACTTTTATCTGTGAAATAAATCTCCTCTACTTCACACATTCTGTAAATGCCAATATTTCCACATCCCTTGGGCAGCCAAGTCTCACCATCCCTTGCCAGGTGTGGCTGGTTGATGCAGCTGGTACATTTTCGAGGGGTGAGACAGAGCACACCATTTAACTAAATAGCTGGTGGTGTCCTGTCAGCAGCTTCAGAGAAGGTCTGTAGGCAGAGGAGTGTGATCATTCCCTGTGGCAAGACCTGTTGGAGCCAATGCAATGCTTTGTAGGACTGAGCTGAGACTCCTGGGAGTTAGAAACCTTCCCATTTGGATCTGCCAGCAGTGGTGGGATCAGCAGATCCTGGCTGTACCCACTTGCTTTCCCAGCAGGAAGAAGGAGGCTGCCAAGGACTGCAATTCTGGATCACTCAGCATTTTACCCTGACAAGGACAGTGGCACTGAATGCTTGGCAGGTCCTGCAGACCTCTGGGATGAGTCTCCAGCCCAGCTCAGGCCCACAGATCCGCAGGGGCACAGCCAGAAAGCTGGGACTGAGGGAATGACCTTCATTGAGTCCCTGTCCCCCACTCACCTCTTCTTTCCAAGGAGCACTCACAGAGGGAGGAGCTGGCCACTTCTCAAGGCAGGGTAAACCCTCACTTAAAAAAGATTGCCCTTCCTTCTAGCCTGGCTTCACAGCCTTGGACACTGCACTTTTGCCGTGCAGCTGAGGAGCCCTGCCCTGTCAGAAACCTCCTCCCCTGCAGAGGCTGTGAACCTCTGCCAGCCATGGCCTGGTGCCCTCCTTGGCACAGAAAACAGGAGGAAGCAGCAGCTCAGTGCTCAGCTGGAGGGCAGATTTTTGGATAGCATTGCAGTTTAATAAGGATGCTGTTCTGGGGTGACTCCATGGTGATCCCTCATCCCTGATCACCTGCTTTGTGCCCGGAGATGTCTGTGGTGTGGTTAAGGTGACCCAGGGGGCGAGGCTGGCACCTGGCAGCCCCAGCTGGGCTCTCTTCCCTCTCCCTCCCTCCTCCATGGTCAGCACCTACGCAGACTGGAACTTCGTGGCTTTTGCTGGATTCTTTCTCACCAGTTTAGACAGGCACCTTCTGGGAGTTTTGGGGTTTTTTTCCTTCCCTTGGCCTGGAGGCTTTTCACCTGCAAATGGTTCTGGCACGTTTTTTGTTGGTTTTTCTCTCTCCAGCCCAGGGAGCTGCAGGTGGCTCCAGGTGCTCCAAACCCCGGAAGGACTGAGCCAGCAAAAGAAGGGACACCAAACTCTGCCAACCTCACCTACACCAGAAATCCAACAGGTTCCCAGCTGCTGGGACCTCTGCTCTTCTCCCCTCACAGACACAAGGGAGGGCAGGCACCATCCTTGCCTCTTGGCACGCACTGAGGTGAGGCTGGGGTGTAAGGTTCAATTTTCTTGTTTCTCCTGTGCTGTGTGGGTATCTTGCTTTGTTAATAAACAGTTTTGGGGTTTTTTTCCCTTTTATCCCCTGATATCAATTTCTCTTATTGGTAGAAGTGAGTTATTGAAGCCCTCTCTCTTTAGAGAAAAACACTCATTTTAGAGCATTTTTCTCCTAGAATTTGTCTCCAAGTTGAGACAGATGCTTTGAAGACCAAATTTGAAGTGCAAATCAACTATGGCACTTAAGGCCATTAAAACATCCACCAATTTTGACCTCAAAATCTCATTCTGGATCACATGAGGCTGTTCCCTTTCTTTTTATGTAGTTTTCCCCTGAATTTTCACAGATGGATACATGCAATGTTGGTTCCCTGAAATCTCTGCACCTCAAAATCCCCCTGCTCACAGCCTTGGGGACATTTGTTCAAGCAAATGATCCATTGTGGGCAGCATCCCACCTGGGCCACAGCACCTTCCTGTGCCCAAGAACAGCACCAGAGACCCACAGGCAGCACTGAGGGCAAGTCTGCTGGGCTCAGAAATATTCCAAGGTTCCTTCTGAGTCTGCCCTGCCTCATGTTCCAGGAGGTGTTGAAGCTGTTCCCATCCCTCCCACAGCATGCACACACCATCCAAAGGGGACCAGAGCTCTGATTCCACTCCTGTGTTGTTGTGTTGTTTGGAAAACAGGCCAGCCTTCATCTTCTTCCTCTTCTGCTCCTCTTTGCTGCTTGGAGGTGACAGGCATCACACAGCCCAGGAGAGCTACTGCAGCCCAGCCTTCCCAGCCAAGAGCAGGGCTAACCATCAGCAATGTGACAGTCAATCAATGGGCCTGATTAATTAACTCCTAATAAGTTAATCTGAGCACTCAGGCGGAGAGGAGGCCTCCTGGTGACAGCAGTGCTCTCAGGCCTTGCAGGCAGGGGAGAAAATCAATTCCCTGGCTGCCCCATTTATCACAGCAGAGCTCATAGCTGGATGGATCAGCAGGGCTGGATGGATAGAGTGTTAGGGCAGGGCTGCATGCAGAGCTGTGTGGTCCTGCTGGAGCACCCTGGGAGGAGGATGAAGTGATAAATAAAAGGAAGATGGAAAAAAAAAAACATAGGAAAGAAACCTTTTTGAAGAGTACAGGAGAGCCTCTCTCCATGAGGCATTCCAGGAACCATCAGCCATCCCCTGAGCATGGTCAGAACCTTCATGTTCCCCTCCACTGCCGTTAGCTCTGTGATTCCTGAGTCTGAGTAGAGGGGGATTGCTGCAAACAGGCTGCTTTGGCTGCTGCCTGAGAGGACAATTTGAAGATACAGAAGCAGCTCAGCTGTCTGAGAAGTTCTGGCAGCCAGGGTCTGTGAGAGGTGCTGGGCCCAGGGACGTGATCAGGACTCGGGGCTCCTGGGAACCCATGTCCTCTTGGCATTGTTTAATTCTCTCCTTCCACAGCTGAAAGAGAAGATGATAAATTTGTACTCCACTGCCCAAATCTGTTCCCTGGGACCATTTTTGACCATTCAATGGGGCACAGAAGGTGTTAGATCCTGAATACATCCCTCCTTCCTCACCAGCATGGCCCTACTCTGCAGCACAGAGCAGCAGGTCTTGAAGGAGCAGGATCTCCACTACCCCACAGTACTTTGCAGGATGAAAGCACATTTTCCCCTGCTGTCATTGACCTTTCTTGATTTCAGTATTTTCTTATTCTTCCTGCCCTTTCTTCTCTAGCTCTCTGCTCAGTCTCCCTGTGCTCCCTTCTGCTCCTGCCCAGGAGCCAGCCTGTCTGCTGTGGACTCGGGTGCCTCTTTGTCATCCTCAGACTCCAGTGTCCCACACCAGGGACACAGCAGACCCCTGGCAGCCTGCTGCTCCCCCATGCCTCTTGGCTTGATTCACAGTCTGGCTTGACCAAAAGAGCTGCTCAATCATCTTAGTCCCTGACTGTGGTGCTGTGCTCTCCTCTTCCAGCATTACTACCCTTGCTCAGCCCTGTCCCTTCCCTGCCAGCCCACAGCTCTGGGCTCAGTCAGTTTAGGAGGCTCCAGCAGCCTGCCCTGCCCTGCCCTGCCCTGCCCTGCCCTGCCCTGCTCTGCTCTGCTCTGCTCGAGCTGGCCGAGTTTGTGCTCCGCAGTACCAAATGATTAAGCAGCTTCACAGAGCCCTCTTCTGTTCCTGGGAGACACTGACAAAATGCTCTTCCCTCTCCCACCACTTCCCTTCCTCCTTCTCCTGCACAGCTTTGTGCCAGGTCTGCTCTCTGCCAGCTCCATTCTGCTCTGTTGATGGCTCCCATGGTGTTTCCTTTGGAGGATCTTTTCTATTCCTTTCTGAAGTGCCTCATGCCTCTTCCCCTGGTCCCTTCTCCCTCCACACCTCACCTGCAGCCACATGCAGAGTGGACTCAGGCACCCACCTCTGACCAGCTCCTTTCCATCTCGAGCAAACATTTTATCTCATGCCTTTAATGTTTCCTGAGGGATAACCTGGCATCACTCATGCTGATTATCACATTCAAACTCATCTGAAAAATTCTTCACCAGGACACCTGCCTGGGTGGGATGGGGTGCTCAGGAGGTGACAGTTTGTCCTCATGTGAAGGAGAACAAACCTGGCAGCTCCTGCTGGGGCTCATGGGGCTGGATCCCAGTGCTGGGCTGCACATGGGCAGTTAATGTGCCATGACTGGAAATTCAGAGCCTGGCACCTTCCATGCAGCCTCCCTGGGTGAGTTTTTGCCCAAATCTGCTGATTTCTGATTGCAATGCTAAGTGCTTTAGAGCACAGTGTAAGGTCTAGTGAGCACTGCAGCATCTGGGCTAAGAACATGTTTTTACAACCAGCAAGGTTTGATTTAGCAATTACAACAATAATCTTTTAGTAATTCACATTTCTGTGAGCTGGTGAATGGCTGGTAAATGTGCCAGACCCCTTCAGGCATGTTTTTGTTGTTAACATTCAAAGTGTTTAACCATGTGCACTATGTCTTGGGTTGCCAGTTGAATTAACTTTTTTTTTTTTTTTTTTTTTTACTTACATAACTTGCACTTCTTAATCAGGATTGTCACAGATAGCCACCAAGGCATGTACAGAGAGGCTTTGTGGAATAATCACTCAAATTAAACTGCTTTGTAAATACCAGAATGTTCAAAAAATAAATAAATGTTTGGATGCCCAACTTCTTGTGCAGACTATCAAACATCTGTGAACAGGAGTGAACCACTTTCAGGGCTTTGTCTTACATATTTATTCAGGAACACAATTTTTTCCCTGTTTTATGCAAATCCAGCTTGCCTGACTGCTTGCAGAGAAGATCTGTGAAGGACTTTTTAGGATGGGCTTATCAGAAACTCTCTTTGAAAAGAGCAAAAATCTAAGCAAGCCATTATTCACTCAGCTTTCCACACTCCAGCAGTTGCAAAGGCACAGAATGTCTCTGAGGAGCCACCCAAGAGGGCTGGAAATCCTTTGGATCCCTCTCTCCAGGCTGGTAATTCCGCAGCACCTCCACGCACATCAAATGCTGCTGGCTCAGGACATTTGTTCTTCCCCCTTCCTCACGTTCACTATTTCAAGTTTTAGCATGACAAAGGATCTTCACAACGTGCTCAGTTTCCCTCCATCAACACCCACAACCACGACCTCTGGTCATGGGTCCAGTGAGTGAAACCCAGCCATGATGTCAGAGCTTTTGGGGCTGTCATTTGAGAGGAAGATGGAGAACAGTCACACGTTTACAGCTTGGGTAGGCTGGGGGCCCCTGCAGTGTCTGTGCAGGAGGGGGTGTGAGGGTGCTGTGCCCCTGGCTGAGCCCGTCACTTGTCACTGTGATATTTCCTGAAAAATCCCTTCTCCAGGATTTCTTCTCCTGGCAAGATGAGAAGCCTCAGCTTCTCCTTGTTTTGCTGCTCTGGAATGTGATTTGGAGAATTGTTTACCCAGCATGAGAATTGTTTTAACTTAATGACCAATCACAGCCAGCTGTGTTGGACCTCTGGTCGGTCACGAGTTTTTATTATTCATTCTTGTCCAGCCTTCTGATATATCCTTTCTCTTTCTTTCTATACTGCAGTATAGTTTTAGTATATAATTTATTTTAATATATTATAATATAATATAATATAATATAATATAATATATCAGCCTTCTGAGAACCTGGAGTCAGATTCTCATCTCTCACCTCGTCCTGGGGACCCACAACACCACAACAGTCACTCACTCTGGGCACAGCCACATCAGGACAGGTCACAGCAGAGTGAGCACCCTATGGGGATGTGCCATCCAGACAGGGCCATGGCTGATAAATGTGTCCATAAAAACTGTTCCTTAAGCCCAACCCGCTGGAAAACATCAAAATAGTTTGATTTTGGAGACATCAGTGTCTCCATGGGTTTAACAGGGCTCCAGACACTCTTCCTTCAATAAAGCATCTCGGGAGAGTTTAAGGTTCCACACAAGTGCTGCTGGTCTCTGAGTGCCTGATCTCGAAATATGTTTTGACCAGCAACCTTCATGTTCCATCAGCACTACATTAATCCAAATGAGAAGTTTGTCTGCAACATCTGCACACCACGAACAGACATTTGATCATGGAATCATTTTGGTTGGCAAATATCAAAGCCAAGGCCCTTCTGTTTTAGCTGTATCAAATATGATTGTTTCACTCCTTATTTTGCTGTTAAAGAAAATGGCAGCACATGGAGAGCACACAAGCCACCATCCCCAAGCCCAGCACCACCATTAATGGTTTCAGGGAGCCCAGAGGACATTTTCCCTCCAGTAGAGATCATTTCTTCTCAGTGTTGCACAGGTGTGTACACCATGGTGGCTGCTGTGCCACACACCAGCAAGTTTCCAAAAGCTTCTCCACCTCAGCCCTGCTCAGCTGCTCCTGCCACCTCCTCCTGGACTCCCCAGGGCAAGGTGGCCACTGGGGACATGAAGACCATCAAACATACCAGTTACTCTATTTCTCCTTGAAATTTCTGGGGGCTAAACCTGTGACTGAGACAATCTCTGAGGTGTGAGAGGATCCCCTCAGAGCATTTTGATGCAGAAACAAAGGCAATTCCCAGGAAGCAAATCAGCTAGAAGCGTGGTGCTGCAGATAGGGAAGGGCTGGACTCAAGTCTTCATTTCATCAGAAATTTAGAACTACTGAATCATTAAATCATAGAATGGTTTGGGTTGGAAGGGACATCAAAGCTTTATTCCCACCCTCTGCCACGGCAGGGACACCTCCCACTGTCCCAGATTACTCCAAACCCCATCCAGCCTGGCCTTGGGCACTGCCAGGGATCCAGGGGCAGCCCCAGCTGCTCTGGGCACCCTGTGCCAGGGCCTGCCCATTCACGGGAGGGAGGAAGGCAGGAAGGCAGGAAGGCAGGAAGGCAGGAAGGAAGGCAGGCAGGAAGGCAGGCAGGAAGGAAGGAAGGAAGGAAGGAAGGAAGGAAGGAAGGAAGGAAGGAAGGAAGGAAGGAAGGAAGGAAGGAAGGAAGGAAGGAAGGGACTTCTTGATTTCCACCTCCTGCATCTCCAGATGCTCATGAAGAATTTGAAAATAACATCACAATAACTTTTTTTCTCTTTCCAGTTTTTAGAGGGAAAGTTTGATTAGTTCTAATTTTATGCATATGTCTGCCTACTCACTCCTGCCCTTCTCCACAGGTCCATGCCTGTTTGTGTTTGTTCAGAGAAATAATGCAGTGAGGGAAAATACAGTTCAAGAGATGAACTTTGTAGTTGGATTTGAAGAGGGCCGAGCCTGTAGCCACACTTCTCCACTGGGGTAGGGATATACACAGCCTGTGGCCACACTCTGATCTCTCTCCCTCTGCATAATCACAGCAGAGGTAGCAACTGTCATCTTCATCCCACTGAGTATTTTAATGTTTGCTTTGCTTTTCCTCCCAGTGTCCCACAGAGGCAATTAAACAGAGCAGGAATTAAGCAGGGCTCGCAGCAGGTCTGCATTTCCACGAGGACGTTCTTAATGAAGGTTTCCTTGATGAGGCCTTTGGTGGAGACTCCTCTGCATGTCCTTGGCAAGGCACAGCACAGTCCCATCTTCCCAGGCAGTGGGAGCAGAGTCACTCCTGTCCCTGGGTCCCGTTTCCTCTGGGAACTCTGCAGGGCTCTTAAGCTGTGGGTACACACAGATCAGTGCTCTGGAGAGAGGAAATGTGGCAGTTCCAGCCAGGGGCAGAACGTGGCTCCAGGGTGAGCAGAGCTTGCTGCCTGCATGCCAGGGCAATGTGGGATGAAATATCTGGCATTTATTTCCAACATGCAGAAGTCAGAAGTTGCCCATTCCTGTCTGGGTGTCTCCAGCAGTGCTGCCATTGCCAAGGCTGGACAGGACCTTCCCTCAGCCCCCACTCTCAGTGGCCTTCCCTATGCTCTTTGTGGGCCTCAAGCACAGCATGTCATAGAATCACAGAATCGTGGAATGATTTGGGTGGGAAGGGACCCTAAAGCCCACCCAGTGCCACCCCTGCCATGGCAGGGACACCTCCCACTGTCCCAGGCTGCTCCAGCCCCAGTGTCCAGCCTGGCTTTGGGCACTGCCAGGGATCCAGGGGCAGCCCCAGCTGCTCTGGGCACCCTGTGCCAGGGCCTGCCCACCCTGCCAGGGGGAACAAATTCTTCTTAATATCCAAATTAAATCCACTGTCCTCAGCTCAAACCCACTACCCCTTGTGCTGTCTCTGCTGGCCTTTCAAGCAAGTCCCTGTCCAGCCTCTCTAGGCCCCCCTTTAGGCACTGGAAGGGGCTGAAGTTCTCCCTACGCCTCCAGAGGCTGATGCACAGCAGACACAGCAGCATGATGAGCCCCAAGGGTGCCCTGACAGCATCACTCTCCTTCCCCAGCCACGGGGGTTTGTGCTCACCCAGCGTTTCTCACTGGCTCCTGCTGAGCCAAGCCAGCAGCCCCACTGAGGAGCCCAGCACACCATTCCCAGCCACTCTCACTTAAACCTGTGCTAAATATTCCCATGCACTCTAATTGAGGCTAATGGAGCTGGAAGTGCAGGTCTGGCAGCAATATGTCACCACACATGTGCCAGATGGTTCCCATCACCATCCTCAGGGGCCTCTTCTCACCCACTTATCACAGCTCTGACCAGCCCCGCTCTGCTGACAGCAGCACAGGGGAGCAGCTCAGCACAGAGAGGAGCACAGTTGTATTTCCAGCAGGATTTGGGGCTCTGGAGGGAGCAGTGCTGGTGCACAGCGAGCAGAGACCTTGCCAAGGTGTCCTGTCTTCCCTTTCTCAGCATGTGCAGGGCATGGCAAGTCACCAGGATGGGAGGATGAGGGATGGTGTGTTGGTTCTGTGGACTGCAAATTCTCAGAAATTTTTTTTAATCGACAGGGAAAACATTTAAACTTCTCTGGAATGTTTCATTCTCATTAAAATCTTATAGCCCAAATCTGAAGGTAGGACAGCATCATTTTTCTGATGTTTCATGTTGTGTGCTGGAGAGGAGCTTCCATCCCACTGGGATGTGGGAACACAGAAAGTGCAGAATTCAGTGTGATGGCAGGAAAATGAGGGTGTCAATGGGCAATTCTGGGTCTGGTGATTTTGCATTTTGATTGAAGTGTTTCTATTAAAAATTTAGGTATTCCACAAAGCAAAAAGCACCATTTTAGTAACAGATCACAATCTGGGCCAGCCCCATGACCCGATGTGCCCATTGGGAGCATGTTCCTTGTTCAAGGCAGGGCTCCAGACTGCAGGAAAAACCCCCGGAAAGGAATGCAGAGGAGCCAGCTTGCTCCAGAAGTGCTGTGTGCATCTGAAATGTCAGTGCTCCCCTCCTCTGCTGCAGGTTTGGGGACAGTGCTCCAGAGAGAACCCCACAGAACAGCCTCATGTCACTCAGGGCTCCTGCACACTTTACTTCACCCAGGCAAGATGTTCTACTCCTGGAATGCCACCCGACAGTTCATTTCTCAAAAGATGCTATTTACTCCTGATTGGTTTATTAGCTTGCTGCCAAGAATCCATAATTTTCCTAGGAAAGGCAATACCAGGCAGATGCTGCTTGATGTGAGACCTGCAGGGTTTAACCCTTCATGCTGTGCAGTGTGAACACCCTGAGAGCCAGGACTGCCTGACCAGAGGTTACACCCACAAACCATCAGCAGCTGAGCTCAGGGCGTCAGACACAGCTCTGCTGGCTTTCCTGAAGAGCAATGAAAATGTTCAGCTCAGATTTGGGTTTTCCATTTCCCTTCAAGGCTGTGCATATCCCAAGCTGACTGCTCTGCCAATACTCACTTTATAAAGACCTGTGAGTACCCACATTCCACATTTCCAGTAAAAGCCTTGTCCCTATGTTCTGCTTTCCCAGATGGGCTGCAGCTCCAGAGAGGGATCCTGGGAGCACTGGCTGGTGTCTGATGACTGATTGTCCCCAGCCAGTTTCTCTCCAGACCTTTTCCTTTGCTCCTTTCCCTGGTCCAAAGGAACCTCTGGATGCACTGGGCCATGAATGGATCTGCTAGGAGCCCTGTCCTGCCCATTCCCAACCCTTCAACAACTGTGGCCCTGCCCACTGTGCCTTCCTGGCCTGCTTCCCTCTATCCTTCCCAAAGACAGTGATTCTCCTCCTTTCCTATCCCTGTCCATCCCAGCTTTCCTTTCTGTCCTCATCAGCCTTCTAGCACACAGCATCACCAGCTCCACAGCCTCCCAGCCCACCCTGTGTGTCTCAGCCCCAGCAGGCAGGTCCCTGCTTCCCAAGCTCAGAGGGGCAGTGATATGGGGAGGAGTTCTTGGATTTGATGGGAATGCACTGGCAGGAGTGCAGTGTGTCCTGCCATGGCTCCTGCCCCACCTACCCAGCCACACAAAGGCCCCTGAAAGGCTCCACCAGGTTCTCTGGCTTCACCCAGGACACTTCCAGGGCTTGTTCCCAGAGCCCTGGTCCTCCATGGTGTCTCCTCACGTGTTCAGCAGCTCCAGGTCCTGGGGGATCACCAGAGAGGCAGGGTGGGAACAAGGTGGCCTGGCTGCAACACCACCTCTGCTGAAGGGAGGCACTCCCATCACCCCAGCTTGATCCATTCCATCTCCTCTTTCTGCCTGAACAGTGGAAATCTTACTTCCAGACAGGAAAAAGCTTCTCAGGAGCATTCAGATGGTTTCAGTGGGCTTCTGTTTCTTTGCAAAGATCTTGATTTTCCTGGGAACTCCCAAGAGACCAAACTCACCTTCCCCTGGCATGGGGCTCCTTGGCACATCAGAGACCAAGGTTTGCTCTTGTGCTCCCACATGAGAACCAAAGTCTTCCACTGCCTGAGGTGTCCCATGAGCTCACCCACTGCAGGTGGCAATGCCTTGGCTTTGAATCTCAAATCTTCATCTTTTCGTTAATTTTTTGGTAGCGGCCCTGACCTCCCCTGGCTATGTGTCCCTCAGATTTGTTGGTGTGCAGTTGATCTCTCCTGGATCATGGACATCTTAACCCTACAATTCCTCATTTTCCAGCATGGCCCCACTCTCTCCTCAGGGTGCAATCCCCCACTGGGTAATTGCAACCTGCATTTTTGTTTCCAGACAGTGACCTTGCATCCAGCAGGATTGTGCTGCACCTTGTCTGATTGCATGTCCCAAGCCCAGCCAGGCAGATTGATTGTCAACTATTTACTTCAGCCATTCATTCTTCATTATTCACAGTGTGAGATTCATCCCATAAATGAGGGAACTGGCTGGAATTGCTCTTTATTGGTTTTATTCCGTGATCATGTTCTGAGGCATTTATAAACAGGAGGTGGGAAATTACAGGTGTATCACAATAGCCACACAAACATATCCTGCATCAATTTATTTTAGTGAAGACATGCTTTCTGGAGCTGATTCAAAAATTAGACTGGAAAAAGCCCTGTGATCTCTGTTCCTCTTTTCTTCCCCTTTTTCATAGCTGATGATAATTTTCTTATAGCAAACAAATACCTGCATGTGAGAAATCTCCAGCCACACTGATGTGCACCTGGATATTTTGAAGATTTTTATGTTTATGAAGCAAAACAAAACTTTTTAGTGAAAAGCAGATCCAGAATACTCTGATCTCGCTTGGAGTGTCACTGCCCCTTCCCTTCCATCTGCCAACACAGAGGTAGCAGCTGAGCCCTGTCGAGTCTTCCAGCTCCTTCTGCTTCTGTCAGCTTCTCATTTCTTGGCTTCTTCTGACAACACAGAGAAGATCCAAAAGCTTTCCCATTCAAAAATAAGGTACCTCAGGGTCTGATTCACATCCAAAAGCAAATGTGAGTAGGTACCTTCATCCATCAGCTGGCCAAGGGTGGAATGATTGGGCTCTTGAAGCAATTCCTAGGAAATTAGGAGGGAGGGAGTGTTCAATTAGCAGCACTCACAAGCCCATTAAGTGGCCATGCTGGTCTGTGCTGATTGGATCCGGGCACAACCATGAGGAAGAGATATCCTCCCTCCCAAGGAGCTATGGCCAAACTGATTTTATATTCACTCAGCAAAACTCCTTCCAAAAAGCCCTTTTCTTCCCAGAGAAGCCACTTTTCAAAGTGATGTGTCTGAGTGGTTCAGCTTAAATCCCCAGCACACTCAGATGCCTTTGCAGCCATCAGCCACCACTGTTCTTCACTTAAATCATGCTGAGCACAACCCAGAAATGCTGAAGCAATGGATGGTAAAGCTGGATTTGCACATCTGTAGTGCAAAACCCCCCTGTGATTGGAATTTATAGGCATAATGAGAATATCCAACTAGCAGTGTTAACACTGACATATTTGGGAAGGACATTACTACACCTCCTACCACAGGGCTGAGCCAGTTTGTAACTGCTGGAGACTGAGGTGGGAAGAGTCCTAGAGATGCTCTGCAGGGCTGCTCTGTCAGCACAGGGGCTGCTCTGCCAGGCAGGGGACACTGCTCCAGACAGCCTGGGGCTTGCCCATGCCCCAGGGACAATCTCAGCCTTAGGTGACAGGAGTGTCTGGCAGGATGTGGAGCTGGTGTTGCTGTCTTCAATTCATATTTTGATAATTTTCACTATTTGAGGTTCATTAAGGGTTTTACTGACAAGGTTTCAATAAAAGTTTATAAGTTACACCAATAAAATGCATTTTTATAAAGTCTCTGTCCAAAGCTTGGGGAATGTTCCTGCAGCTCTTCCTCTCAGAAGCCAACACCTCTGCTTGGGATTTGCAGTGGTTCGGGGAGAACCCTCTGATTGCACTGAAGGTTTCATAGGAGGCAGGGAGTGCTCCTGCCACCACCTTCATCTTCACTCTGCTCTTCCCTGTGCCTCAGGGCTCAGCTGGAGCTCCTCAGGATATTCTCAGGTTTGCTCTTCCCTCCTGCCTGAGTGCCAGGCAAAAACTTCATCAGCCAGACACAGAGTGCAATTTCTCCTAAAAGTCATGAATTCCTGTCTTGAGGACCAACAAGGATCATTCTTCTTGGACATCCTGGCACTGGGGACCCCTCTGGAAAGGGCACAAGACCAGCTGAAGGATAATGATGCCACCCCAGCCAGTTCAGCTGGTGCTGCTCAGCCCTGGGTGTCGGCAGGAGGGAGCAGCAGGTCGCTCTCCTCTCACATGAAGGATATTTGAGGCCAGGCTGGAGGCCAGGTGCCCTGAGGCAGTTGATCTCTGCACGCTGAGCCTGGCCAGGTTCTCACCAGTGGACAACCCTGGCCAAGCCCTGGGTGGCCAAGGAGATTTCCTTGTCCCCACATCACAGCACATTGCTTGGGACCACAAGCAGGTGGTGTCCTGCAGGGACATCTGATAGAGGTGTCTGGAGGACACGTGTTTCCCTGCCCTGTGTGGGACAGCTCTGCCCTGACGTGGAAACCCAGAGCTGGGTGTCTTGGGGCTCTGGTAACAACAATATCCTGTATCAAATCAACTTCCCTTTTGTGCTCTTTTTGTATCACAGAATCATTTGGGTTGGAAAAGACCTCCAAGATCATCAAGTGCATCCTCTGAAGTGCAGGCCATGTCCCTGATGTTTCCATGCCCCCAGAGGCAGATGGAGGGCGTTCTTTGGGCGTGCCTGACACCGTGTCAGAGAAGGGCTGGTTTTGTATCATGTTCTCTGCAGCACAGCAAACAGCAGCCGTGCTTAGCAAACAGATTAACACCTTTGTTTACTCATGAGACATTTATGATGAATTTCAGTTGTGTTTAAAAAAAACAGACAAAAACCAGTAAACTGAGCATGAATAACGATTTCAATGAAGTGTTGGAAGAGTCTTTCCTTCTACAAATGTACAGAATTCAAATCACCAGGAAGGAGCAGGATGTGCTTTTATGTGCTGATTTAGCACAAACTCCAGGACCCCCACGAGGCTGCTGGCATATTGAGAGGAGTGACTGCTGGAAATGGCTCTGGTGATCCCAGTGATCCCAGTGATCCCCGTGAACTCTGTGTCCTTCTGGCACCACTGAGCACAATGACAGGTGACAGAAAGGTCTCCCATGGCTGTGTTGGTGTGGTTGTTAATACATGGATGGATGTCAGCCCTCACTTTCCCCAGCAGCCCAAAGAGGGGTTGCAGCTCCAGGAGTTTCACAAGTGTTTGAAGCACTGGTCCAAACAAGCAGAGGAGTCCTGCCTGCCCCCGTGGTGCCTTGGAGTGTGAGTGACAACCAGGACACTGAAGGATGGATTTACAGGGTAAGCCCTCTTCCCTGAAGATTTTGGATCATGATAGATGCACTGTAAAACCCAACCCTCATGCCCTGGGACTCACCATATAGACACCTTTGGGGTCAGAACTGAAATTTCAGAGGAGAAACCATTTCAGACTGAAAGGAAGAAATTTGTGGATGAAAATAAATGTTTAATGTAACCAATCCTTAAACATACAAAACAAAATTCCCTCCAGAGTCTTTCTGAGCCATCAATCACAGCACAGCAGAGAAGGGCCATGCAGCCCTCCCAGCTCTGTCTTCTGCTGCTGTGGCTGAGGGGACTCCTCCAGCCAGAGGAACATGACTCCTGTTCCCAGGAGAGGGCCTCATCCCTCCTGTCTTTAAAACAGTGGGACACAGAGATGGGAAAAGCAAGTGGTTCTCAATATATTTGCATTTCTGTTGCATCTCCCTCGTACTAGAGGATCTGATTTATACATTTGTTCCTTCTTAACCAGCAGACAGTGTAAGTAACATTCAAACATGCTCGTCCAAGGCTGGAGAATCCCCAGCACTCTTGTGATGCACTTTTGGATGGGACAATATTCAGATATTAAGAAACAGCTGCAGCTTCTCTGATCAGAAATGTCCACAATCCCTGTTGGTCCTCAAGACAGGAATTCATGACTTTTAGGAGAAATTACACTCTGTCTGGCTGATGAAGTTTTTGCCTGGCACTCAGGCAGGAGGGAAGAGCAAACCTGAGAAAATCCTGAGGAGCTCCAGCTGAGCCCTGAGGCACAGGGAAGAGCAGAGTGAAGATGAAGGTGGTGGCAGGAGCACTCCCTGCCTCCTACGAGACCTTCAGTGCAATCAGAGGGTTCTCCCCGAACCACTGCAAATCCCAAGCAGAGGTGTTGGCTTCTGAGAGGAAGAGCTGCAGGAACATTCCCCAGGCTTTTGGCAGAGCTTTTATGAAAGTTGGTTTTATTTTGTGCAAATTATTAACTTCAGTTGAAACTTTGTCAGTAAAACCCTTTAATGAACCTCAAATGGTAAAAATAATAAAAATCTTAATTGAAGACAGCAAAATGAGCTTTGCATTGGAACATAAACCCCAGCAAGGAGCTGCGTGCTTTTACAGCTCTCAGCTCACACAGGTACATGGGTTTAAAGGCACTTTGGCCACAATGCTCCCAGGAGTGCAAGTTCTGGGTTTCCAGTTCTTAGTCTGGGGTTGAACTGAGGACAGAAGTCAGTTCTTGCCTGTGCAGGCTTGAAGGGGAGCAGCTGCTGTGAGGTGGGGAGAGAAATGCCAGGGGCTGGAATCTGGGTGTATTCAGTGCACCAGGGGTTACCAGCCTGGGAAGTCTCATTTAAAGTGTTTCAATCTCTACGGAGTGTGAAATGTCTCACTTTGGAAGGTATAAACTATGAAACCCTGAGGTAGCTGAAAGTTGAGGGCACAGTTTGAAGAAACCTTTTTTGTACTGTTCTGTTCCTTTTCCCATTTGTGTGCGTTAAAGATGTTTGGTTTCTTAACCCCTGTGGCATCATCATCACCTTCAGCAGGAGGAAGTCCTGAGGCCAGGAGGGAGGGAATAAATTTGGATGTGTCAGAGAGATTATCAAGAGTGGGGTCATCCTCAACCTTGGGCTGTAGGTAACATTTTGGTGAGGAAAGGAAAGCTGACAAAGACAGCAAGGAACACAGTGAGAGACATGAAAGGGAGCTGGAAGATGTCAGAATGGCTAATGGAGAGAAAGTTCTAATAGTTTATAAAAATAACCGCCTGGAGCTCAATTTCTCCTCAGAGCTCTTATTTGGAACACAGAACATTGAAATAAAAGGCAATAAAACTCAGATCAGAAACCCTGAGTTCCCATCCACCCAATATTGCAGCAGTCACAGGGCACGGACTCAGGCTGTAGCCAAGGCAGTCATTTTGCAATATGGCAACTGTTCCAACTGGGAGAGATCCTTCCAGCCCTGGGAGAGGCCCTTCCAGCGCTGAGGTCTGGGCAACTGAGGGGCACTGACAGCAGTAAGAACTTCCAACTCTGGCACAGGAACAAGACTCCATGAGCCTTGGGATATCTACTCCCTGATGATGTCCAGGGAAGATTCTCAATCCCTTGGACATTTTCTGTGGTGCACAAGACACCAGGGTTCCCTGGAGAGCTTTTAACCAAACATCCAGTGCAGCCTGTGACAGCAAGGACAAGAACTCAAGCAGTTCTGGAAGGTTTTTTGCTGTTCATTGTCACATTAGTGTCCTGCTGGAGTTTGCTTCCTTTGCTGCACCAGCAGAACTTCTCTCTTGTGGGAACTTTTCACTTGCATGACTTCAATTTACCCCAAAATCACAGAGTCACAGAATGGTTTGGGTTGGAAAGGACCTTAAAACCCATCCCACCCCTGCCATGGCAGGGACACCTCCCACTGTCCCAGGCTGCTCCCAGCCCCAGTGTCCAGCCTGGCCTTGGGCACTGCCAGGGATCCAGGGGCAGCCCCAGCTGCTCTGGGCACCCTGTGCCAGGGCCTGCCCACCCTGCCAGGGAACAATTCCCAATTCCCAATATCCCATCCATCCCTGCCCTCTGGCAGTGGGAGCCATTCCCTGTGTCCTGTCCCTCCATGCCTTGTCCCCAGTCCCTCTGCAGCTCTCCTGGAGCCCCTTTAGGCCCTGCAAGGGGTTCTGAGCTCTCCCTGGAGCCTTCTCCTCTCCAGGTGAGCACCCCCAGCTCTCCCAGCCTGGCTCCATTGACCTGGATCAAGAGAAGAGGTACCTCATGTACCTCAAGATTATGGTCAAGTACCTCTGCAGGCTCCTGGGAAGCAAGAGCTTGACAAGTCCTTGCCCAGGTTCCAAGGGAGATGCTGAGCTCTGAAGGCAGATGCACACAAAGCAGGATCTGTACTGCTGAGCATCACCCAGGAGTGTAATTCCAAAGAGCTCCATCCAACCCTGCCAGCTGTCCAGATGAAGGCATTCCCTAACATCATCCCAGAGCATGGAACGGGAGGCATTTCAGAAAAAGGAAAGGTTGGTCTGAAAACCCAGTAGTGGTTTTGGTTAGAATTATTTATGGGACAGTGAAAGAACAAATATTATTCCAGACAAACTCCTAAATATATTTTTTCCATTGTCAGAGTAACAGCCCATTTTTCAAGAGGAGGTGCTTAATGTTTAGGAAAGAAGGATGTTGGCTGCAAAGCGTTTTCAGTCAAAGACAGAAAGACCTGTCCCTAATGAGAACAAACACTCATGTCACTCCTTTTCAACATCTTCATCAACTTGCCAGACAATGTTCAGTGCACTTGTGAAGTCCCAGAAGCCTTTGTCATTGTTCTCATGAGCTGGAATAATTCCAGTTTGGGAAGATGGTCCTTAGCCAGAGCTCAGCAAAACATGTTTGTTTGGACTTCTGTCTGAATTTCTCCTGCTTGCAAACCTTCCCCTGAGGAAAAATCAATTTTTGCCTTCGTTCTCAGCAGCTCCCATCAAGGAGGTGCTTTTAGCCCAGCCCCAGAGAAGCTGTTGCCAAGTGCTCCAACATCCCAGGCTCTTTGTCTCTGAAACAAAGGGAAATGCAGTTATGTTGACATGTTTTCACTAATATTGTCTGCACTGATTATTTGCAGCTTTTAACCTTTTCTTCTTCACCGTGTCTAATTTTCTCATCCAATAACTCTTCAAGGTCCTCCTCATTGTTGCTGTTCCCTAAGAGACGCTGTGTTCCGGGCCACCTTTCCCCAGGAATTGTATTTCTGCAGTTCTTGTTGGCTCATCTCCACAAACAAAGAAATGGGGATAGAGCCCAAGTAATGCAGAGAGTGAACACAGCACCCAACCCAGCTCCTCCCAGGCACAGCTGAGCACAGCTGGCAGCCATCCTGGTCCATCCTGGGCTATCATGGGCCATCCTGGTCCATCCTGGGCCATCCTGGTCCATCCTGGTCCCTCCTGGGCCATCCTGGGCCATCCTGGGCCATCATGGGCCATCCTGGTCCATCCTGGGCCATCATGGGCCATCCTGGGCCATCCTGATCCATCATGGGCCATCCTGGTCCATCCTGGGCCATCATGGGCCATCCTGGGCCATCCTGGGCCATCATGGGCCATCCTGGACCATCATGGGCCATCCTGGTCTATCCTGGTCACAGCACAGGCAGGAGCAACACTCCAGACAGACTCCCAGGCTGAGAAGGGTCCCTGCCTGAGAGCAGTGTGATTCCAGAAAGGCATTTGGGGATTGCACAAGGCACTTGATGCCATGGGTATTGAAACCAATGACGATGAAGTTGAATGCCTATGGGTAAGAATTAAGGGGAAGGCCAACAAGGCTGACATCCTACTGTGAGTCTTACGGTAACTGCAGATGGGGAGAAGGCAGAAGAGCTTGACACCTTCTCTGCCTTGGTATTTAGTGAGAAGATGGCTTGTCCTCAGGACAGCTGTTCTCTGGCCTGGTAGATGGTGCCAGGGAGCAGAATGATCCCCCTGTTATCCAGGAGGAGGCTGTCAGAGAACTGCTGAGCCGCTTGGATGTTCATAAATCTATGGGCCCAGATGGGATCCACCCCAGGGTGATGAGAAGCTGGCAGATGAGCTTGCCAATCTGCTCTCCATCATTTACCAGCAGTCCTGGCTCACTGGTGAGGTTCCAGATGACTGGAAGCTGCCCAATGTGACACCCATTCACTACAAGGGTGGGAAGGAGGATCCTGGTGATTCTAGGCCAGTCAGTCTAACCTTGGTATGTGGTAAGGTAACGGAACAGTTTATACTGAGTGTCATCACCCAGCACTTACAGGATGGCCAGGCTATCAGACCCAGCCAGCAGGGGTTTAGGAGGGTTGGGTTGTGTTTGAGCAACCTGGTCTCCTTCTATGACCAGGTGACCCCCCTGGTGGATGCAGGAAAGGCTGTGGGTGTGTCTGTTTGGACCCCAGCAAGGCCTTTGGCACTGTCTCCCACAGCACACTCCTGGAAAAGTTGCAGCCCAGGGCTGGGACAGGAGCACTCTGCTGGGTTCAGAACTGGCTGGATGGGCCCAGAGAGTGGTGGTGAGTGGGGCTGCATCCAGCTGGCAGCCAGGCCCCAGTGGTGTCCCTCAGGGCTCTGTGCTGGGGCCAGCTCTGTTCAGTCTTTTTATTGACCACATGGATGAGGGGACTGAGTCTTTCATTAGTAAATCTGCAGATGTCACTAAGCTGGGAGCATGTGTCCATCTCTTGGAAGGTAGGAGGGCTCTGCAGGGAGACCTGGAATGGTTGGAGGGATGGGCAGAGTCCCAAGATGAAGTTTAATAAGTCCAAGTGCCCAGTCCTGCATGTTGGCCACAATAACCCCCTGCAGCGTTCTAGGCTGGGGACAGTGTGGCTGGACAGGGCCCAGGCACAAAGGGACCTGGGGGTGCTGCTCGACAGCCGGCTGAACGTGAGCCGGCAGTGTGCCCTGGGGGCCAAGAAGGCAAATGGCTCCTGGCCTGTGTCAGGAACAGTGTGGCCAGCAGAACTAGGGAGGTCATTCTTCCCCTGCACTCAGCACTGGTGAGGCTGCACCTTGAGTGCTGTGCCCGGTTTTGGGCCCTCAGTTTGGGAAGCACATGGAGATGCTGGAGCGCGTCCAGAGGAGGCAACAAGGCTGGAGAGGGGTTTGGAACACAAACCCAGTGAGGAATGACTGAGGGAGCTGGGATTGTTTAGCCTGGAGAAAAGGAGACTCAGGTGACCTCATCACTCTCTACAGCTTCCTGAAAGGTGGCTGTAGTCAGGTGGAGGAGGTTGGTCTCTTTCTCCAGGCAACAGCTGACAGAACGAGAGGACACAGTCTCAAGCTGCATCAAGGGAAATATAGGTTGGATGTTAGGAAAAAGTTTTTTACTGAAAGGGTGATAAAATACTGGAATCATTTGCCCGGGGATGTGGTCAAGTCACCATCCCTGGATGTATTTAAAAAAAAACTGGATGTGATACTCAGTGCCGGGGTTTAGTTGAGGTGTTGGGGCTGGGTTGGACTTGATGATCTTAAAGGTCTCTTCCAACCTAGTGATTCTGTCTGTGCGTGATTTGGGGATGTTTAGAGGAGGAACAAAAGGCAGGGAATGGAAGGCAGTCCATGAGAACTCAGTACCCCTTTTGTGTGAAGGGTTCTGAGCAACAGGAGCAGGGGGATGGAACTCAGGAGTTCCTATTTCTCAGTGTCAGAAACTAGGGAGACCTGAGATCCAAGGACAGCTACTGAGAAACTGTCTAAGCACAGCTGCTGCAGGGATCTGTACAGGATATATGCAAGTAAGTAAATTCTCCACTGTTGCTGTTTCACACTGGTCAGACTCACTTGGCACCTGGGAACAAGAAGCTGCAGCTGCTCCACCTGTGTTGGGCCATTGGACAGGGAAACCCCTCACAAACCCATCCTCATTCCTACATGCAAATTTCTTTTCTTGCTGGTCTTTGTTGTTTCTCCCAGTACAGGATGCAGGAACTCTGTACTGATCTTCCAAACTCTCCCAGTTTACATCTGCTGTCTGTCCCAGTGCTGTGGCCTTGGAGTCAATATTTTGGGGAGTTTCGTCCCCAGGTTTGTGCTGATGTCACTGAGCCTGTTTAGACTGTGGTGTGACACTAACAGAGAAGAGTTATTTCCATGTACCACTTCCACATGGGAATAATCCAGTCTTTTTCCTGCTGTACTGTGCTACAGAACCTGCAGGACTCGATACCACACACAAAGACTGGGAGTGCTCCCAGAGATCTGGGCACAGCCTCCTGCACAGGAGGAACACCTGCTCAGCCACATACACCAGCTACACCATGTCATTTGTGTCCCCTCCAGCCCAAAGAGCAGTTCCTGATCCTCCAAGAACCTCCTAGAATCTGCCCCATCCTTTTTGCTCGACAGTCTTGCAAGTTATTTCATGCCATGTTCCTGAACTCTGATCTAGCATAATAAAGATTCATTTTAGCTTAAAAGTCAAAAATACCCACACATACCCACTTCACATCCTCTGCAGCCTGAAAGTCCATCAGTTATTTCCTTTACCTTATCCCAAACCTGTTCACTCTGACATTTCCTCTGTGTACTTCTCCAGAATATCCAAAGCTGCGTTTCCAACAAACTACTTTGTAAAGCTGCTGTACTTTCTTTGTTCTCTGAGCTTATTCCATTTTCCCTTTACAGGAAAAGTTGCAAGAACAGCAGCTGCCTGAGCTAGCTGAAGCTATCAGCATCTACATCTGCCCCGCAGTCCATCAAGGATCCCAGCACTGGATTCCCTCCCAGCAATGTTCTCTTCCCATACCTGTGCAAACACCTCATACCGCCACGCCACAATCCTCCGGCAATAGTTTTCTGATTTCATTGTTCCAAGGGGTCATTCTCAGCTGCATTTATACAGCCCAGGAATCTCAGCTGAGGGCTCCAGTCTGGTCAGTTTTGCTTTTGCGCTGATTTGACACAGCCTGGTGTTTTGGTAGTGGGGGAGGGCCACAGAAGTGGCTTCTGTGAGAAGCTGCTGGAAGCTTCCACCATGTCCAACAGAGCCAACCTCTGCTGGCTCTGAAGATGGACATGGTGCTGGCCCAATTAGAGAGGCTGGTAACGCCTCTGGGATGGCATTTCTAATAAAATCAAAACGTGGACATGCAGTTTTTTTCCAGGGATAGCATGGCACCACTGCTGGGGCCATCTCAGCACAGCCCAAGGCGAGCCTTGCCTGCCTGGTCACACCTAACCAACCGTGCTGGGGGCAGAAGGGCAGAGGGGTGATGACAGTGGCTTCCCCCTCACGGTGCCCCGCATGAAGAGAGGCACCAAATAATGCCAGCACCATTGGCCACATGGCCAACGGCAAAAACATGGCAAGCAATTCCCTGGCACAGAACCTAAATGAAATTGACCTCTTGGAGCTGCAAGAATCTTTGAATTGGTGCAGCTTGTTGGCAATGGTGCCTATGGGCAGCAGGCTCTTTCTAGTCAGAGAGGAGGAGCAAGTGAGGACCCGTGAGGGAGAACGACATGGCAGCACCAAGGTCGGTGGAGCAAGAGGGGGAGGAAGTGCTCCAGGGGCCGGAGCCGAGATTCCTCTGCAGGCCGCGGTGAGGACTGGCGTGAAGCAGGCTCTCTCCCTTGTCATGCATGAGCTCCACGGGGATGCAGAAATCCACTCACAGCCTGTGACAGAAGTGTTCACACCGAAGCAGGTGGATGCCAGAGAAAGCTGTGATCCAGTGGGAGACCCAGATGCAGAGAGAGGGCCCCTGCTCCCAGAGACAGAGAGAGAGGGAGAGAGAACCCTGGCTTCCAAACTGGAGCAGCCCATCCTTAGAGGACTGCGCCCCGTGCATGAGTGACCCACACCACAGCACTTTTGGGAAGACTGTTTGCCCGTGGGAGGGACTCACTTTGCAGCAAGTGTGGCAAGACTGCTGCTGGTGAGATCGGAGCCACGCTGGAGAAGTTCACAGAGAACTGACTCCTGTGGGAGGGACCCCACGGCACAGCAGAGGAAAGACTCCTCTCCCTGTCGGAACAGAAGATCTCGAGTGATGAACTGACCAAAACCCCCATGCCTTGTCTCCCTGCACTGCCAGTGGGAAAGAAGGAGGGGCTGAGGGGGAAAAGGTGTTTTAAAGGCTGATTTTACTTCTCATTATCCTCCTCTGACTCTGTTAATAATAAATTTACTTTATATCTTTAAATTTGAACGTATTTTGCCCTCAGAGTGTTTTCTCCCAGCCCCTGTATCAACTTATGAGCCCTTTGTTAATTTTCTCCCCTCTCCAGCTGTAATAGGAGAGTGTGAGTGAATGGCTTTCATGGCTGCCTGGCACTTGGCCAGTGTCAAGCCATGACAGGTTTCAATATTCAGATGATCTTTCTACCACTTCCATTCTGCTTTCCCTTGCTGTGCTGTTTTCAACCCAGTTTATGGTCAGCTAAACTTGGCACAGCCCCAAGGTCATCCTTGGACTTGTATCAAGCACAACTGAGCTTAACATGATACACACATCCTTCTCTTTCCTGACAACGTGTCCCATTACACCATGCTCAAATCCTTTGGAATTTCCCCTGATGCCTCACAGAGCTTCCTCACCAAGCCTGAATTCAAGCAGTTGCAGTGACACTGCTGGGCTGGAACTGAGATTTCCTATCATCCCAACCCCACTGCCCCTCCAGAGGAGGGATCAGCAGCTTTTAAGGGGCTCCTCCCTGAGGGGAGATCTCCAGATGGTGATATTTTTGTCCAGGTACCAGAGGAAACCCTGAAGATGCAGTTCCAGTTGTTTTTTTATTAAAATATATTCTGTTCTCTGAAAGTACTGAAAATCATTCTACTGTGTTAATCATTGGCATTAGAGATGGGCTAGTAGCAGATGGATACAAAGTGGATGGGATTTGAAATCCTGTCAGAGAACATCCTTGTCCTTGTCCCAGGTCTCAGCAATGTCCTGCAGTGAATCAAAGCTGTTCACTTGCTGTAAGCAAGCTTTTATACTTCCTCAGCTATGCAAATAGTTTATCTACCCTTTTTGTTCTCAGACTTGATTAATTCATCTCCTGAATATAAGCATGTAGAACTGAGCCACAGCCTTCCTTTGTAGTGGGTAGAGAGAAAGAAATGTGTTTCTCATTCTAAAAGAATCTTCTAATATCAAGTGAAACATGCCCTGCCAGAGCCAGCTCACTTGCAGACATTAAGAGGAAGAGTCTAATGTTAAGTGAGATAAATCCAATCTGACATCTCTCACCCTCAGTTATGCCCAGGTGGAAGATGCCAGAGAGAGGACACCCCACCTCTGCCCTGTGCCCTGCCACAGTCCCTGGTGGAGAAGGTGTGTGTGTGTGTTTAGGGATTACTTCCATACTCTGCTCCCTGGTTTTGGTAGAGGAGAGCCTGAATAGAGTTGGATTCAGTCTGGCGGGGTTACTCAGCCCTTTCCACACTTGGGTTGTGGTTTACAGCCTCTCCCATCACCTCCTAGCCCTCACCCTCAGCTATGTACCTTGTATTTCACTTCATTGACTGCTCTGATGGCCCAGAGTGACCTGCATTAGAGATAATTGCAGCTCCTTAATCAAAGATCTCCTTGTCCTCTGATGTCAAGGGGGGAGGTACCATCCTCACCCTCACAGTCACTACTCACCACTACAGAGAAACTCTCTCAGCTGGGCCTGGAGAGTTCCAGCACAGTCTTGCAGTGGCAGCTGCCATCCCAGCCCTGATGTCATACACAGCACTTGGGGAGGGGGCTGTGCTGCTGACAGCATAACCCCAGGCAGCAATGACAGAAGATGGTGCTGATGTCTGCTCTTCCCTTCTGCCCTTATGTAGACTATCTCATTGCCTGAGCAGAGCTTGGAGAGAGCTCCAAGTCCTGCTTTAACAAAGTATTCCCCTAATCAAAAGCTTCTGACCTCTGGACAGGGTCACCAGGAAAAGAAAAAGACAGAAGGCCTGATAGAACAAAACCAATATCCCAGATCTGAGAAAACAGAGAGAAAAGGACCACCTTGTTCTACAGCCTCCCTGACTCTCGCTGTACCTTCACCGTGACAGGCACATGAGGGAGTGTCTGTAGAACCTTCCAGGTTTCTTTCAATGGGCATCTCCACCACCACCACCACCCCCCAGATCTCAGGACAGAGAGCTGAGTTTGAAGGTGGTTGATCCAAGGCTGCCCCTCTGGCAATACATGCCTGGTTGAAGGCATTTAGGAGAGACAAGGCCTCCCTCAGGCACACTCTCACTCCTCACACGGGATCTGCAGCCCCAGGAGCAGCTATGACGCACAGCACCGCTTCAGCTGGGGCAGCAAGGGCCTGTGCAAACCACACCGGAATGGATGATCCAATATGGATTGTGTTTCCCCAGGAGCAGGGTTCCTCCAGCCCTGCACACCAAGCACTGACAGCAGTGAGAACTGGGAGGTGCTTAACAAAGAGCTCTGGGGCTGCAGGTGACACTCTTTGGTGACTCAAGTGACCTGCTCAAATATGTTAAGGTGGCTCCACCTTGACAGTCTTTGATGATGTCCTGGCTGAAGGATGAGGACAGATGGAGAACAAAGACATGAACACAACAGTTCTTGTTGGGAGAACTGCACAGCAAAGTTGCCTGGTGCAGGCTCCTGCAGGTAGGAGAAATCTGCAATCTCTGCTTAGGAGGCAGAGGTGGATCTCAGGATCAGGATAACCCAGCTGCCCAGGAGTGTCAGACATCAACCCAGTGTTTGAGTCAGGATAATCAAACCCATTGCTGGCTCATGTTCTTGGCTCCTGTCCTAGGCCTCATTAATAGCCTTGCTTAAAGCAATTGTTAATAGCTTGTGACAGCTATAGCTGGTCTGTAGCTACACAAATAATTTGACATAACAAATATCAACTCGATGGGCTGAGTTTGTTAGGGAATTGAAGTAAACAAGTCCTGGGTGTGTTAGGGACAGGCTAGATTCCAGCTCCGACAAGGGGACCGCAGCCAATCCTTGGAACCAGGAATGCACCATAACCCTAGCCAGGGAGCTGGGCAGAGTTCAGATCTTTGCCCAATCCCTTTGAAAGAGCAGCAAATTCAGAGCCCCTGTATAAGGACACACATCAATAAGCACTGGCTGCTGCTGCTGACCCTCGGGGTGGGTGTGCCACATTCCTGTCCCCATCAGGGACAATAGTCACCACAGCTCCCTGACAAGCAGGTGCACTTAGCTAATCTGCTCACTTTGCTCATTTGGTTGTTGAACTTCTGGGTGCCTGAGATGTCCTCCATGTCCCTCCACCCCCATTTCTCAGCTCAGGGCTCTTTACAAGAAGTGGGCTGGTACTTTCCCCTTCTGAAGACATTGGCTTTAAGGACAGGTATCAGGGCGACCAGGTGTGTTGAAGACATCTCTGGGTGCTGTGGTAACATCATTACAAATGAGACTCTGCTTGTATTGCCCTTGCTTGCAGTTTTTTGGGTGGGAGTTGGTAAATGTGAGGGGTCCCTGCGAGGCTGAGCAAAGGCTGCATCCCACTGCCTGTGAGATGTGTGCTGGGGGCTCCAGGTTTTCCAGGCAGGTGCACTCTGATTGCAGGCCAGCTTCTAGAAGGGCTGCCAGCGTTGGAAGCTGAAGAGGCCCCAAGGATCCCTGTTTTAAATTATGCCAGGTACACCAAGGATGATGCAGAGATCTCCCCTGAGAAGCAGGGACTGCCCAGCTTGGCCTGATGAGCACTGGTACAAGCACCCTGCAGGCTGTGCAGCCAACCCTGCTGAGGCAAAAGGACAGCCCATGCTCAGGTCCACACCCCACACTTTCAAAAGATTGATTAAAAAAATTGCAAGTGTCCATAGGAAAGCTCAGGTCAATTTTGAAGTGCTGGGAAATTAAAACTAGAGCAGCTGAGCACACTGAGCTCATCAGGTAAAAGGTGAAGGCACTTCTGAGAGCAAAGGGCTCTTCAGTTTGGAAGGCACACACACATAGGACCCTGTGGGGTGACCCTGGAACCAGCCCAGGCCAACTGAAGTATGACACAGTTTTTGCTGCAGATTAATTAGCTATCAGACCAGATAGTGTTCAGGACTCTTCAGTGCTCAGTCTTCACAAAACCTTTCTAAAAGCTGTGTGACTGCCCACCCTGTGCCCAGATTGAACTCAATCAGAGGGCAGGAGAACCTGTGTGACAAAGGACTTCAAAGCAGGAGAGCACCACAAGCAGCGCCAGCACGGGGCCAACAGTCCCATAACCAGCACATCCTGCCCACCCTGTGGCCCGGGGCAGGGGAGGGGCTGCAGTGTGTGGGAGAGAACAGAGCCAGCCTCACCCCCTGGCTGAGCTGCAGAGGCACTCAGGGCTCTCTGACCATGAAAAGTAAAACAGAACTTGGAGAGACAGCTGGGAGACCAGATCTGTACAAAAGCTGTTGCCACAAAAACCACAGCCACATTCATGTTCACATTCAGGCAGCCTGGGGAACACTGCAGGAGAAAAGGTGAGGCAGAGGAGCACGCAAGGGAAGCCCTCAGCAGACAGATGCATCCAGAGCATTTCTGAGCTGGATTGCAGGGTGATAGGAAGGACAAGTCTGCGTGCTGTTGTGTCGTCCTTTTTAAAATTTATTTATTTAATTTCCAAAATTGATTTAATGACAACACTATCAAGTTATGTTTTTTCAGAAAAGAAAATACCAGTCTGGTGGGAATAGTAGAGAGTAATAATGGGCCAAATGGATGTTGGGGTCAGTGTGAGTGCTTGGGGGCTGGCACCATGGGATCCAGGCTCACAGGCTGCCAGGCCAAGACCAGCCCACAACAGCCAAGAGCCCAGGAAATGCTGGAGAGCTGAACAGAAACACCCCTGAGAGCACAGGGACATGTCCCCTGTTTTCATTCCTTAGCTAGGCCTGAGCCCATAACCAAATTTCCTACAAGTGTGTGTCCTGCTAGGGGTCATGTGGAGCCACATTTGGGCTGTGCAGACACTGGGCCCAGGTGAAAGCACCTGCACTGCACACCCAGCAAACACAGCTTTTCCAGGCTCTTGTGCATTTATGGAGCCAAAAACACAGCCTCACTGTGCTCCTTGGTCTTTCTGGCTTTTACTCCAAGAATGCCAATCCCAGTTGTGTTTCCTGATAGGAGTAAGCACCTTTACTGAAAAAAACCTAAACATTTCAGTGCTCCTTGATTTGGTTGGAATGTAATTTATGAAATGTCACCTTGAATGGAGACTTAATATTTCATATCAGGTCCAACCAATCCATTCATTTTCCATCAAAATCAAGCCTTCCAGTGTTGAAGAGGACTCAGGGGTTACAGCAGACACAAGGTTGAATATTAAGGTAACAGTGAGCTCTAACTGCAAAAAATATAAACCTGTGTAGTGGTTTAGGTTTGCTAATTTGAGATTTTTCAGCTAATGTACTAATTAACGTGGTGGGTTTAGCGCTGGCTGAACGCTAGTGCACTTACTAGAATATATTGATTTATTTCTTGTTGTGAGACAGGATTAGGAGGAAGGCAAAGTAGGCTCAACATTTTAAAAGGGTATAAAGAAAGCTTTATTAACAGTAACTAAAGAAAGAATAGCCAGGATTAGAATAAAGCCTTTAGAACACTTCTTTTCCCCTCTAAAACCTTTTCTTTCTCACTCACAATGTGCAGAAACAATTCAGCCCATTTAACACTTTTAGAATAGTCTTTCTTTAGTTTACTTAGGGAGAGCAGTCTTTTTTGTTAATTTATGGAGACTTTACTATAAGAAAATTATTCTCTCGTGGCTTTTAATTTCCACGAATAGTAGTTGCCTGGAAAACCTGTGATCATGAAGTCCCTCCCATTTTTAGAGCTTTTTTTTACAGCTGTGTTTATGGGCCATGTTAATTTATGGGGTACTGTTTTAAAGATGAGCTGTTTAAGAGCAAAGGTTCTCTTCATCTATTTCTGAGATCATAATTTCTGAGAACAGAGGGGTTTTTTTCTTTCTTTGGGGCAGAGGGTCTTTATTACTCTTTCCTCTCTTTTTGTTTAAACTTCTCATGGGATCACAGCTACTTCAACGTTTGCTTACTTTAGCATGGAGGCTTTTGCTCATATCTACAATTTGAACTCTTCATCTCTTTATACTTTCATGAGTTATAGGGAAAAAGAGTTTGGTGTATTAATTACTTTCTTCTCTATAGCCTTGTAAGAGGATTTTAGCCTTAAGATTAAAGCATCTCTTCATCCCTCCCATCTGGGACTTGACTCTTTTTTTACTGACCTTGGTGTTTTTATGTTGTTCTTTTATGCGTTCTTACTTTCTCCTCTTCTCTCATCCGAGGGGGGACTGAAGGTTTGTAAGGTCTTATTTGTGCACTGAAAGAGTTAACAACTCACTTAGGCTTGCAGATGCTCAGGAGCTGTTTATGGTAGAGGATTTCTTGGCTGGCTGGGCTGTGAGGGAACGCAGTTAGGATCTCGGCAGCCAGGCCAGGACACAGCAGCAGCACACCGGGGCTGATGGCTTCTCCTCCCCCTGCCCGCTGGGTGCAGGGGAACCTCAATGGCAGCAGAATCTTGGCCGAGCCAGCCCAGCCCCGGCTGCTCCTGGGGCCCAGCGGACCCAGCTCGGCCTGGGCTGGCGGCAGGGCAGGGCTCGGTAGCAGCAAGATGTCAGCAGCCGCAGCCGCGGCCCGGCCTCGGCCCCGCGGCCTCCCCTCTCCCTGCCCGGCAGCGATGGGGCCCGGCGGGCGCCCTGGGCAGGGGCTCGGCCCCGCGGCAGGGGCTGCCCGGCCCGGCCTCCTTGACTGCTCTCAGGCCAGAAGGGAAAAAGAGAACTCCCGGGAATTTTCGGTTTTAACAAAAACGTTTAACGAAGTGTGTTCACAGCGGTGTGTTCAGCTTTCTAGTGGTTTAACAAAGTGTCAATATCCAAAACGACCCACGGATTGGTTTTGTCGGGCACAGAGGAAGCTCTCGGCAGCCCCTCTCAAAAAACAGCTCCCTTCTGTAGTGGTACCAATGATACAACCAGCACAACCCCCAGCTGGTGCACTGTAGGAGAAGCACGGCCAGAAGGCTGAGGGAAGCTACTTTGGAAGTGTTAAAAAACGTGGATGTGGCATTGGGGGACATGAGTTAGTGGCGGCTTTGGCAGTCCTGGGGTGTAGGAGCGATGGGGGGTCTGCACGGTCGGGACAGACGGAGATGAGAGATCTCTGAAGCCAGGTCGTGAAACTTGCAGTTTATTGCAAAGGGCCTGGGTGCAGGGCCCTGCTGAGAGCTGCCAGCCACAGCTCGGAGCAGGCCCGAGAGAAGAGAGGGGTAGAGCGTAAGAGAGTAAAAGGCAAGAGCTAAGAGGCAAGACTAAGAGTATGGAAAGTAAGAGTGGAGAGCATGGAAAAGTAAGTAAGCAAGTAGAAAGGAGAAGAGAAGAAGTGCCTGAAGTTTCCGTTACAATACAATAAATCATCTTCTGTGTTGAATATTCTGATTCTCACTAACCAATCTAATACAGCATACAAATCCTATAGCATTTCCATCCAGCCTATAAGAATCACTACATTACCATACTGTGCTACATTTTAAACCCTAAAACCTACTCTTTGGACCCCTTCTGCCAAGCTGGCAGGGTCTGCTGGATCATTGGACCTGCCTGCTTGCAGAGGGTCTTGTTTCATCAAAAGGGGATCACCTTCAGCGGCCACACCATTATTTTCCCGTTGTTCAGTAACTGAGGGATCTCAAAGGTTGCTTTCATTTCAATCTCACTTATAGTTTCCATATTCTCAAATCTTTTGCCAGGCAATCATATTTATAAGGCTTTCCTGTTTCATCCTCCCCAACACTAGGGGAATGGTTGGAATCAGTAATCTCAGAGGACTTTTCCAACCTTAAAGGTGCTGTGGTTCTATGATTCCACCCTCCCCTGAGAACTCAGATCCTTAGTCCTAAAGGAGTTTGGAGAAACCTGAGAAAGTCCAGCTGTAGGTGCCATGGTGGTCAGAGGCACAAGTCTTGTGGAGAGGGTTGAAGGAGCCAGGCTTGTCTAACAAGGGGAAAGGTGCATCCGTGGAGATGTAAGAGGAACCTGCAGCTTCTAGGAGTCCTGAAGATCACAGAGACAACCTTCCCAGCCAGAACAGGCAGCACAACAAGGGGCAGTGAGGAAATGGGGCAACACCCATGTGTAATGGCTTGAGAAGTTCAAACTCCACACAAGGAATCAAAATATGTGCCTGGATGGAACAGGTCACAGAGAGGTGGGAGTTCTGCCTCCTTGAAACTTTTCCATATTTGGCTGTTGAAAGGCACAGCTGGCTTGTCCTAGTGCTGGTGACAGTCCTGAAACAATAAATGTTGGACTAGAGCCCTCCAGATGTGCCTACCCACCACCACCTCTCACACTGCACCAGATTCCAGCTCTAGAACAGGATTTTGTCTTTGAAGAACCAAATCTATGTCCTGAGTCAGTCTGATGCACTGAATTTATGTCACTTTTTCTTCACAAGGAGTTATTTAGGATAAGTCAGGACACAGAAGCTACCTCCAAGGAATGAATGATGCTGCTCTATAAACACCTCTTCTGTTTTTATAAAGTAGCCAGGCAGGAGTGTGCCAAAAGCATCACCATGGTCTCAAAGCAGGAGCTGGATGGCTTCTAAAGATGAGAACAGAATTTGAATCTGTTCACTGAGGGCTGGATTATCAACATTTAAATTGCTGCAAGTCAGAAATTAACCCACTGACCCCCACACTGGGCTTACACAGGCAATTGAAAAGCAACCTTGTATTGTATCTTCAGCCCCTGAAAACCAACACCTATTTCCTGTGTCTCTTCTTTGGCAGAGCAGCTGAAAGATCGCCAGCTATTAAAGATTCCTGGCCAAGCAGATTTTGGATTCAAACTTGGCCCAGGAAAAATAACTTCTTCTGTCCAAGGACACAAAGCAACTGAATGATTTCGAGCATTCCTATGCCAAGCCTGACCTTAGTCCAAGTCAGGAGAACCCAGCTGAAGACTCCAGGAAGTCTCTTCTTAGGTAGAAATAGGTTTATGTTCCTGTTTTAAAGGTCTTGTACTTCTGGCTCCACATCTGACCTGAGCAGCTCAGCTAAGACGCCTCAAATTTTACCAGATGTTGGGCACACCAGGACAGCAGGTACCCAGCAGTTCCCCAGCTCTCCCGGAGCTCTCTCCTACTCTTCTATTAAGCAGCATTTTGGCATGAAACAAAATTTCTAATGGTTCCTCACTATCCACATTCCTTTGAAGCTGGCATGTTTCCAGCCCCTCTCTCAATCTAAGATTTCACAATCTTAGCTGACCTTCACACACACCTCTCAGTATGTTTTGAATATCACTTCAGGGATGCCAACCCTGGTGCCTTCCAAAGTTTTGTCGTGGACTGAGGAACCAAATCAAACACATAATAGATAAATAAAATTGTGCTGTACAAATACCTTGAACTGCAATCCAAGGAGCTGCTGCCCTGCTCATCTCCCATTCAGGTGAGATCAACCCGTGTTTCCTGTGAGCCTGCAGCCCTGATCTCTGTGTGGCTGACACAGACATGAGGCCACAGGACCCTCAGTGCTGCTTCACTGCCACCAGAGTCATCGTGTCCTGCCAGCCTGCCATTCCTCACCTTAACAGCACCTACCATCAGTGTCAGTACCAGGCTGAAACAGTCAAAAAACGGCGTGGGAAGGGACTAGTACCACAGGAGTTAATTACCCTGACAGGAAATCCATTCCCAGGTGGCTACGGACAAGAGGTGAGATTATCAAAACAAAAGGCATGGAAGGGAGTGCAGATGAGAGAAGCTGAGGGTGCAGTTCGGATTTTGCCTGCTCCCTTACCCCCCCCTCTCTGGAAGGCTCAGAGGCCCCATCCTCCCAGCACCCAGGGACGCCTCGAGGGTGTCCCACAGCAGTGGCATCTCCCTAGGTCTCTGTCCCTTGTTTGCAGTGCAAAATATCTTCCTTTAAGAGCAAATAATTCTGATGCAGAGGAAAGGAAGAAGAATAAAAACCATTACAGCTGCTTTACAAGCTCTTCAGGGCTTGAGAATAAAGTGAATGGGAGTGAGGACACGTGAGTGTGGAGAGTGGAGAGCGGCAGCACAATCACTCTGGAACAGAAACAGCACTCCCAGCACAATGCCAGCCTGGCAAGGAGCAGAAAGGGCACAGGGAAAAAAGCTCCAGAAATACCTTCAAAGCTGGGGATGACAAAGGGAAGCCTGGCCTCGTGGGACCGTGACAACAAATAACAGATGACACAGATGAGGCTGAAGCATTGAGCGCATCCTTCAGCACTTAGAATAAAGAAATAATTGCAACAAGCTGTGTGAGGCTACGTTCTACAAAGAGATGAGACAGGCCAGGTGTGAGAAGGGATGAGTTAGAGATGGCTGCACCAGAACAAGGTACTCAGATCCCAGCACCTGCAGACCCCCCCAGAGTACTTGTGGATCCAGCTGAAGTTGCTTCTGAACTGTTTGCATCACTTTGAGGGAGCTGTAGGAACACGGGAGGGTGAGAACGGGCTGAGGCAGGGGTATAATATCTGTTTTTCAGAAGAGGAAGGAAGAGGGTGGAAATTACAGTCATCTCCAAATTATAGCTTGAACCCAGAGCATGGAGGTTTTTCAGGAAAGCAATATTAAGCAATTAGGTTGTTGCCACCAAAGAGGTAAGGTAATAAAAATGCCAGGTGTGGATTTCTGAGGAAGAAATCATCTCAGGCTAGGCTCATTCCTTTGCTGTGGCAGCTGACATCCTGAGAGAGGAGAAGTACTAAATGTGACATCTACTTTGGAAAGGATTTGTGATTTTTCTTGTAACACATTGGGGTTTGATACAGGTGGACGGCTGAGAGCCCAGAACATTCCCACAGCTGAAACCCCGGTGTGTACAGAGAATCATGAGCCTTTCCCACTCAAAGTGTCTTTTATTTGGAAATTTTTCACTCCTTTCCCAGAAATGGCTCTAGGTCTGACAGCTCAACCCTTGCCTCTCACTTGAGAGCAATGTGATAATTCGGTCTCCACCTCACACTCACTCACTCACTCCCCCAAAGTTGATTTTCAGCTCTGGATTTATCCCAAGTTGTCTCCTTCCCTTTGTGTACTCTATTTAAAAACATATCATTCACACGTTACATTTTTAGGCCACCTCAGATGTCCTTGCTGCTGTTTCATGGTCAGCTGCTCCATCTCCCTGAGCTAATGGGGAGCTATTAAAAGCCAGGATGACTCTTGCAGAGGGAACAGGAGCTGCTGACTCACCCCTTCTTTGCAAACACCCCCAGCTTCAGGGCCAGGGTGAAGCCCTGTTCAAGTCTTTCCTGCTAGCTACTCAAGCTCCCTGAGGTCCAGCCCTGAAGAGGATCAGAAATCCTTTCCCTCCCCAGTTCTTTCCTTGGTTTGCTTTCCTTTGGTACAATGCGTTGCTCAGAAATTTCTCAGAGGCAGATTGTTAATTTTCTCTATTTTACAAACCAGGTAAAGATTTGCTCTGGCTGAAAGGTTGGATTTCCCTGTGCTGGACACATGGAAGGAAGTAGCCTGGATGCAGCCTCATGTCCCACAGTAGGAGGTTCAGGTGGGTGACCAACAGGATGTAAGGGCTCTCTCTGAATCCATCACAATTCTTACAGCCTCTCCTGGCACATACAGGGGTAAAAGCTCAAAGCTGCTGATCCTTCAGGAGGCCAGAAGCTGGATCTTCCCAGGAAGAAGCAGTTCAGCAGAGCTGTGTTTGTCCCACACCCTGAGCTCTGGCTCAGATTCATTGACTTTGATCCACTGGTTCACCTCCAAGAGGCTCTTCTGAGACTGTGGTGGAGTTCATCCCTTCCCAGTCATCTTCTCTTCCCAGAGATGTAATTCCTGACCCTTGTGTCAAGGTTTAACCCAGCCAGCCATCAGTAACACGGGGCAGAACAGTGGAAGGGTAAAAGAAAACTCAAGGCTTGGGGTAAAGACATTTTAATAGGGAAAGCAAAAGCCACAGAAGAAACAAAAAGCAAGACAAGGAATTAATCCCCTGTTTCCCACAGGCAGGCAGGTGCTCAGGCACTTCCGGGATAGCAGGATTTCATCATGTGCAATGGTTACTTAGAAAGAGAAATGCTCTGCATGTCTCCACCTTCCTGCTTTTTCCTCATACTCTAATACTGAGCATGCTGTCGCATGGTCTGGACTATCCCTGTGGTCAGATGGGGTCACCTGTCCCAGCTGTGTCCCTTCCCAGCCTCCCACAGGTGTGGCCCTGCTCAAGCCTTCCCTGCTGCCTGCCCCTCCCCAGCATGGCCATAGGAAAAGCAGAAAAGGCCTCAGCTCTGAGTAAGCTCAGCAATAACAAAAACATATCTGTATGATCCACCCTGTGTTCAGCCCAAACCCAAAACACAGTCCCATTCTGACCACTGGGAAGAAAATCAGCTGTACCACAGCCCAAACCAGAACACCTGGTTTTGGGAGGAAAAACAAGATCTCATGAGAGTAACTGTCCTGCTCTGCAATAGAAGAAAGACATGAAGCCATTAGACAGTGTCCAAAGGAGGGACAGGAGAATGGCAGAGGGCCTTGAGGAGAACCATATGAGGAGCAGCTGAGCTGGAGAAGACCTCACCAGAGGCTGCAACTTCCTTGTGAGGGGAAGAGGAAGGGCAGCTTCAATCTCTGCTCCCTGTGACATGGACAGGACCCAGGGCATGGCTGGAGCTGAGCCAGGGCAGCTCAGGCTGAGCTCAGGGCAAGGTTCTTTCCCCAGAGGGTGCTGGCACTGCCCAGGCTCCCCAGGGAATGGGCACGGCCCCGAGGCTGCCAGAGCTCCAGGAGCCTGGGATGGACAGGGGGGACTATTGGGGGCCTGGGCAGGGCCAGGAGCTGGGTTGGGTGATGCTGGTGGGACCCTTTCAGCTCAGGACATTCTGTGATTCTGTAACTTTTGCCTCCAAGCAGGTCCTGCCATGGAGGTAGAAGCCTCCTCCAGGATAAGCTTATCCTGGGGCAGAGCAGTCCTTCAACATCAAGCACCTGATGAGTCCTTCTATCATCACTGGAGCCAGCTAAAGGAGGAGTCTATCCACTGAGGCTACCTGAATTTAAAGGTTTCATCCTAAAAGAGAATTTTAGGTTAAAAGAGACTCTTCCTTGTAGCTGCCAAAACCTGAAGAGGGCTGGGGAGTGTAAGCAACCCTCTGATTGCCTCAGCAGCCCTGAGAGCTGAGAAGGAGCACTCCAAGGTGGCACAGAGCCTCAAAATGATGTGTTGCAGTCCTCAGCATTTCCAACACTTTAGGCTCCTGGGAAATTTAGCTCCTGAACCAGTTTGACATTTTTTGGAAATCTTGCCCTCTTAATGTGTATTATAGGTTGCATTTAATCATGCTGAGCTGGTGAGTAATAGCTATAAAATACTCTAGCAATTTCATACCAATTTTTTAACTGCTCAAAGGAAAAAAAAGGATACTAGAGAGGATGAGTCAGGCCCTGAGAAACAGGTTCCATGGACTCATTCTTTGGTTTGCAAATTGTCTGTGAGAAGATTCTGATTTCTTTAACTGGGTCATTTCCTAAAAGGGTTTTTGACTGGTTTTCATGAGTCATTCAGAAGAGTTCAGCTGGTTGCCCACTGCTATCCACAATGGGATTCAGAATGTGCATGTTATCATTTAACTCTCAGGGGTTTGTTCCTTCATCCTTCCCAAAGGGCTCAGTGATGTTTGGAAGGAAAAACAGAGATGAACAGAGAGATGAACGCAGGGATGAACACAGGGGGACTTTGGTGTAGATGCTGAGAGCAGGCGATTTTAGCATTTTTCTGCTCAGCAGGTTCTCTTCGCCTCAGAGGAAGAAGGAATCTGACACAGGAACTGAACAAACTTGTCCAGCAAAGCATTTTGCGGGGGCTGACTGAGGTGCCCAGTGTGGGATTATGAATTACGACTCAGAATTTGTGCTGGGGCTCACCCTCCCAGGGAGGGAGGGAGGGATATAGGTGAGCTGGGGCATGGCCTGAACATGCAACCTCTCCCAGCCTGCCAGTCCTGAGATCCCTTTCTACCTTGGGAAGTGCTTTCTGTTCTGCTCTCCTTCCAAGAAACAATTCCTGCAGGGGAAACACAGAGTACCGAATTAGAATGGACACACAGAGATCACTAAATCCAGCACTTAAATGGATGGGCCATCCACAACTTTGGCATTACTGGCACCATGCCGTGACCAACTGGGTCAGAGGTTATCAAGATATTAATTTCACATTATATTTGTGGTGGTTTGGCACAGCCTGGTTTCTCACAGCAGAGGAGGGCCACAGAAGTGGCTTCTGTCAGAAGCTGCTGGAAGCTTCCACCACGTCCAACAGAGCCAACCTCTGCTGGCTCTGAAGAGGATGGACATGCTGCTGGCCCAATTAGGGAGGCTGGTAACGCCTCTGGGATGGCACTGCTGAGAAAATCAAACCAGCGCAGGGGCAGCGTGGCACCGCCACCGGGGCCGTGTCAGCACAGCCCCGGCGTCCCAGCAGAGCCCGTGGCTCGCCTCGCCGGCCCGGCGCCCTCTGCCCGCCGTGCTGCGGCAGCAGGGCCGGGCCCGGGCGGCTCCTCCGGCCCGGCCCTGCCCGAGCAGAGGCGCTGAACAGCGCCGGGGCCGCGGGGCCGGCCCTGCCCAGGCCATGGCAGCGGGAACGGGGCAGCGATTCCCCGAGCTGAACCCGGACGGCATCGGCCGCTCGGAGCTGCGGGATCCTGCAGGAATCTTTGAATTGGTGCAGTGTTGTATTTGCTTTCTAAAGTTCCATATTGTTATTATTAGATTTCTAGAGTCCCGTACCTTCTCGACGATATTTCTCGCAGCAGTTCTTCACAGAGTGCTCTGGCCTCTTCTTTATCTTGCTGCTTCTCTATCAGGGCTCTTCCACGGCGCGCTCTCTCTCTCTGACTTGCTCGCTGGCCCAGCCCCCTTTTATCTCAGTTATCTCTACTAGCTACAGCTGGGCCCAATTGAGGACGTCACAGCTGTAGCTTGTCAAGACTAACTAGGGCTTACCAGGGCTCTTTCTACATACAGATATTCAATACAATATATACAGATATTCAATATAGATATTACTATATTACTAGGACTCCTACTACAGTGCAGCTTGTTGGCAATGGTGCCTATGGGCAGCAGGTTCTTTCTAGTCAGAGAGGAGGAGCAAGTGAGGACCCGTGAGGGAGAACGACATGGCAGCACCAAGGTCGGTGGAGCAAGAGGGGGAGGAAGTGCTCCAGGGGCCGGAGCCGAGATTCCTCTGCAGGCCGCGGTGAGGACTGGCGTGAAGCAGGCTCTCTCCCTTGTCATGCATGAGCTCCACGGGGATGCAGAAATCCACTCACAGCCTGTGACAGAAGTGTTCACACCGGAGCAGGTGGATGCCAGAGAAAGCTGTGATCCAGTGGGAGACCCAGGTGCAGAGAGAGGGCCCCTGCTCCCAGAGACAGAGAGAGAGGGAGAGAGAACCCTGGCTTCCAAACTGGAGCAGCCCATCCTTAGAGGACTGCGCCCCGTGCATGAGTGACCCACACCACAGCACTTTTGGGAAGACTGTTTGCCCGTGGGAGGGACTCACTTTGCAGCAAGTGTGGCAAGACTGCTGCTGGTGAGATTGGAGCCACGCTGGAGAAATTCACAGAGAACTGACTCCTGTGGGAGGGACCCCACGGCACAGCAGAGCAAAGACTCCTCTCCCCGTCTGAACAGAAGATCTCGAGTGATGAACTGACCAAAACCCCCATGCCTTGTCTCCCTGCACTGCCAGTGGGAAAGAAGGAGGGGCTGGGGGGGGAAAGGTGTTTTAAAGGCTTATTCTCATTATCCTCCTCTGACTCTGTTAATAATAAATTTGCTTTATATCTTTAAATTTGATCATATTTTGCCCTCAGAGTGTTTGTCTCTCAGTCCTCATCTCAACTCATGAGCCCTTTGTTAACTTTTTCCCCTCTCCTCTACCCTGTTACAAGAGAGGGAGAGCAAATGGCTTTTGTGGGTGCCTGGTGTTTGGCCTGTGCCAAACCACAACATAGTGATAACTTACTTTTATTGAAACAGGTGCATGCTTCTAAAAGGGAAAGCTATATAATGTCCTAGAGGTTAGAAAAAGGGTTGATGAACTTGGAAAACAACGGTACAAAAGTTGCATTGCTCATCTAGAAGCACTGCTAGGAGCAGAAAATCATTCCCATTAAAAAATTGATAGTCCTCTTCACAACTCTAATAAGGAGAGGCTGCTTTGGAAAGCACCAGAGGG
The DNA here is from genome assembly GCA_039654755.1 of Calcarius lapponicus. Lineage (NCBI taxonomy): Eukaryota > Metazoa > Chordata > Aves > Passeriformes > Fringillidae > Calcarius > Calcarius lapponicus. Next base: position 13,727,874 of record CM077478.1, on the reverse strand, counting down.
AGTTGGGAGATTTGGTGTTTGGATACTGAGGAAAATCTACCCTTTGCAACAGGTCTTTGATGGCTTGTACTTCAGCTCACAGTCAGTGGGTGTGATCTGTGATCTGGTCTGTGTAAGGCTTTTTTAGGCAAAAGCGAGGATTTATTTCCCACAGGTGAGAGGGCACTGCAGGAATAGTCCAGCAGGGGTTAAATCCACGGCAGGAGATGCCAAGGATGCACCTGTGTGCCTGCACACACACTGCAGTTGTCAAGGGGGCTTTCCAAGGCCATTGTGGTTTGTTCTGGTGGTGCCCACACTGTTCCCCACTTTTCCTGGGTGGCCTGAGCTGCAGTGTCTGCTCATGGTGACAGGCCCTTAGAGCATTGGCTGTTCTCTGTTACCTGTCTCTTGGTGGCCAGAGGTTCTTGCTTCAGTGTTGGGGTCACAAACATGGCAGATTCCATGGCCCTGTTCTGTATTTCAGTGATGGCAGCGCTGGGACAGCATGTGGTGAGCATGGTAATGTTGGATTAGCAGTTGGGCTCAATGGCCTTACAGGGCTTTTCCAACCTAAATGAGTCCTTGATTCTCATGAAGTTCCGCCCTGTTAAAGGAATAGGTAAGGGAGTGACCTTTACTAAGCAGGTGCAGTTTTCTGGGAGTTTTCACACCTGATTACAGGGTGTGCCACACCCTGAGTGACACACACTTCATTTTTCCTCTGTACTTGCCCCGTGACTAGAGCTGAGATACTCAAACACAGGAATTTCAAACCACCACTCAGCCCAAGCTTCCAGACAATCAGCTCCCAGGAGATAATTACTTTTAGAATGAGCTCCAAGCTGTAAAGTTGAGTTCTCCTGCTGCTCAAACTATGATACCTCTTGCAGCCACCTCTCTGTGATTTTTATTTAAACCACACCTAAAACGTAACCTTTCTTCCTTTCTCCCTTGCTCTTGGTGAAGAGCAGGGACTTTAAATCCTCCACAGAGCAGAGCAGAGGGTTGACATGGCACAAAGAGTTTGTGTCTCATTTCCTGCTTCCTGAGATTGCAACCCTAGTGCACACATATGGTGTTTGCACAGGCTCCTGCACAGCAGGAGATGCTGACACTTGTTCATTAGCAGCCAAACCTTCAGAAAAGCCATGTCAGGCTGTGCCAGCCCAGGGAGAGCAGGGACAGGAACTCCTGGTGAGGTGACTGAGCAGGAGACATGTGGTGTGTGGAGAGGGGCTGTGCTTCACACTCAGAAATTGCCGCACCAGGTTTCCCTCTTCTCCAAAGATGCAGGACAGAGCTGAGGGCACTGCACAGACCATGAGTGCCAGTGAAGGAACAGGAGTCATTTGACAGGATAAATGCCAGGCTATGGTGGAGTGACACCAACAGGATGCAAGGATGCAGTTTGGCTTTGAAGCAGAGCATTGTGCTGGGAGCACCAAGGTGAGAGAGGACCGGAGGCTCTCGGAGCATCATCCCCTGCACCATCCCCAGACAGAGTCAGGCAGGGCAGTGCTGCATTCACAGCCACGAATTAAGCTGAGAGAGGCTCAGTTTCCCCTGGATAAACCTAAGCTGATGGGGTGCTTTGGCAGGATGGAAGCACCACAGCTCTGGAGCTGTTCAAAGCCAAAGGAGTTTTGAATTAAAGAGGAACATGGGTCATGGGTAGGTGCTTTATGATGGAAATTCAGTGTCAGCCTGTTCTGCACAGTCACCACCTGTGTGACACCAGTGACCTGTGTCAGACAGCGCACTGCAGAGGACAGGGCTTTGCTGGAAGAGTAGATGGGACTTTCAGGATTGGGGCTAGGAAGTGTTTCATGTTCACAGATAAATTCTGCTGAGCATTTTTCATTACGTCCATGCCAGAAGTCAGAGGCAGAGGAACTGCAGGAGATGGCTATATTTGGGGTAGAGGTGACTCAGAGCAGAACATCCCTTCTGTCTGTGAGCTCCCAGCTCTGCTTTCTTGTCAGTCCAGATGCCATTCTGGAGCATAGGCACATCTGAGAAATGGAGGCCACAGGAACCATGTCTCCAAGACAAATCCAGAGACTCACATGGCACAAGCACTCCCTGGAGGCAGTGTTCCCACAAATCTGCTGGATTACCAGCTTTACCATGACTTTATTTTCTCTCTGGGATATGCTCTGTGTCTGATCTTATTCTTGAGAGCCCTGAGCAGCCTTGGGCTGCCTCCCCCCTGACCCCAGGGACTTGGAAAGGCAGCCTTCCACCAGTGCACTGCTGTGCCAGGTGCAGGTGACATCCACAGCCTGGAATGGAGTGGAGAAACCAGGCTGCTCCTCACCACAGTCCTGTTGTCTTGTCACCTTTCTCCTGAGGATCTGTTCACCAGCAGTGACAGCCATCACCTCCCAACAGGGAAGCAGCACAGGTAACCCCACAGTGCACCCATGGACACCGAGTGCCATTGTTATGGTGTACCAGCCTCACAGGGAATGAGTTGCAAGCTCTGTGCTCATCCCCTTATTTTTAAGGCAGTAGGGAGCAGAAACATAAGTGAGAGACTTCTTTAGCAGATGTGCAACTTTTTTTGCATGAGCAATTGCTGTTTGGGATTCACGGCTTCCAAAATCCAGGAATTTTCTAATTGCCTGGGATCACAGAGAAGCACAAGGACCACAGGGCCAGTACACACACAAGAGGTGAAGTCTGCTCCACCATGTGTGAGCAGTAGCAAACTTCATCAGTGCGGTGATTATAACCTCTGGCAGGACAGGGAGGGGGCTGCTCGTGTTTCTGCTGGAGTCAAACCCTTGGCTGATGTCACGCAGGGCAGAGGAGGGGAGGCACTCCCAGAGGCAGCCATCCCATGCCTGGAGTGCCGGCTGTGCTTCCTGGAAGGCTCTGGGAGATGAGCTGCCTGTCTGCATAAAGCAGAGCCTGAGCACTGACAGTGACCAGAGCTGGCGTTAATTCACTCCCCACCAGCTCCAGCTGTCTCCCATGCCTGCTCTTGGTTTAACCAAGTAACCTCTGGTGGAATTTACAATCTTCCTCTTTCCTTGATGTATTAGCTGCAGCCTCTGGGTCTGATGATTAGATGGCCCGAGCCCAGCTCTATCCCCTTTTTTTTTAGTATACTGAAGGTTATTTGTTTATTACAGAGGCTGATGATAAAAAATACTCTGCCACACTTATTCCCAATTGCATCACCATGGCAACAATGATCAAAGTTTTCGAGTTTTTCCTCAAAAGAGTTTGCTGGGTTAGGTTGTTTATAGAGATCTCCATGTGTGCCAGGTAGGAGGTTTCTAGTGATTTATCTGGCACATGCTTTGTCAGTTATCTATGTTTGTTTGTGCAGCTCAGCTGCTCTCTTCAGCATCTCTGCCCATTTCTCTTGGCCACTGTCCTTCTCAACTCTCTGTGTGGCTCCCTGGACAGGTCACCTCTTCTCCTGTCTCACCCCAGCCCCTCTGCCAGGTACAGAGATAGCCAGCGTTACCAGAGCCACCTGCTGTGACAGTGCAGTGTCCCCAGTGAGACACAGACAAGCTCTGGGATGTGCCTGAGGCTGCACGAACCCTGCGTGGGGCTGGGCACTGCAGGCTCTGCAGGGGTGCTGGGGAGGGCAGGGGGGCACAGGCATGGGGTGCAACAGAGGCTGTTTGGGGAGTCTGCAAAGGGTGAGATTCCTTGTCCCCGCTGCCCTCCCTGCAGGGGTTGGGGTGACAGCAAGGATGCTGCTTTGCCTTGGGTGAGATGGGCCTGACCCTGAGGCCCCCTGGGCAGCAGGAGGTTCTCAGATCACACCAAGGGTTTCCAGCCACCAGAGTCCCAAAAACCAGGCATGACAGAGGGACCTGTGAGATGCCCTTCCATGAAACTTGATGCTCCTTCAGCAACAGCTCCCTCTCATTGTCTCACCCTTTACCCTTGGAAGGAAACAGCCACAAGTGAGGGGCCTGGTCCCACTTGGAGATGTTTCCACCCTAGAGGCTGGTGGCCCTGGATGACTCCAGTCAGTCTGCACCTATTGGCTTCAGACACACACACCCAGCCCTCAGCATCCTAGTCTTTGCATGATGCTGCCCAGATTTGTCCCAGCCTGATTCCCAGCCAACTTATTAGCTGGCAGCCATGGTTTCCTAGACAGTCCTTGTGCACAGAGAACTTCTCCTTGCTTTGTGCCTTCCCCAAAGTCCCCTGTTCACCAGCTGCCCTGTGGTGCCCAGGACCAGTCCCCAGGCTCTGGAGAAGGTGCAGGAAGGTGCCTCAGCTGCCAGTGGGTTCCAGAAGCAGATTCCAAGAGGGCCCAGGACTCCTGGCCCTGCAACATGTCCTGGGCCAGGCAGAGGCATTGCCCTCCTTCTCCCAGTGTCCCTGCAGCTGAATGCCAGTGGCAGAGAGGTACCAGCACTGTCTCTGCCCTATTCCCACCTATTATGGGAGCTGCTCATGTGCTGAAAAACTCTAGACCCTTTCCCTTGCTCTCTCCCCGTCAGATGACACTGCTGTCACCATCAGGCTCATCCTGCACGGCATCACCACGAGTATCTTCCCAAGCTGAAATCCCTTCTCTTATTCCCCACCCCATCCCTACCTCATACCCTTGATCTCCCCTGCATGACCCCAACCCTGCCAGTTACATGCAGCTGAGGTTCACTCTTGTGCACATGCAAGAGGGATTAGATTGAGCCAAGGAGCCATCCTGAGCCCTGGCTGTGTCCAGGGGCATTGGCCATTGCCCTTCAGTAAGATCCACAGTCCACAGCAACTCTTCAGGCACAGTTTGTTTAGGCAGTAAGATTCTGGGAGTCTCACCTCTTGATTTGTTTCATTTCCTCTTTATTGTCATCGTTCACTTTACACTGGTGCTTTATCTTATGAATATTGATTCTTGTGCCTCACTGGTTAGCGATTGTTTATTCCACACTAACGTTTTCTGTTCCTACATTTCTGCACACTCAGGTGATTTATACAGGTAGTAAAACAAAGAGTGCTTGTTGCAGTGAACTCAAAAAGCTTTGCTGTGCTAAAGGGTCCTGAGAATAATAAATCAAATCTAACCTTGAGTCAGAGTGTCATCTCTGTTGCATTCACCCTCAGATGGAGTCATCCAGCATCACATCCAGAGCATCACCATCCACCAGACAGCCCTGTCTGCCCAAAGCTGGTGCAGGGAGATTCCCCTCTGTGTGTGTGCCATTCATCACCAGTAAAGCCAGAGGCTCTCCAGGGAATGGGCACGGCCCCGAGGCTGCCAGAGCTCCAGGAGCCTTTGGACAGCACTGCCAGGGATGGACAGGTGGGATTGTTGGGGGGTCTGGGCAGGGACAGAAGCTGGAATGGATGATCCTGTGGGTCTCTTCCAACTCAAGATATTCTGTGATTCTCTGATTGTATGAAAGCAGGGCATGGCTGGACTCCTAGAGAGTGGCCTCAGAAACTCCCCTCTCCACCTTCATCCCATGTGAAAAGGTCCTGCCAGCTCTGACAGACATGTCCGTGGGGCACACTTGTCACCCAGGGCCTGAGAACCAAAGGCTGCTGGAATAGCTGTGCAGCTGCAGGTGAAATGCTGTCCTGCTCAGAGCTGAAGCTGCTGCCCGGGAAGCAGCGCCTCCATGCAGCCACAGCGGGCTCCCTGCTCCTGGGCAGCTCCCCCAGCCCGTTTGCAGCGTGTGCAGACAGCTCCACTCGCACACGTTCCCCAGGCAGGGCCGGGCTGTGCTGGCTGACGAACAGGAAAACAAAAGCAATTGCTGAAGACACAGCCCCACCCACCTGTCACTGCCACACTGCATCCGAAAAGGTCGCCAGACCTTTGCTGGCTCTGAGGTCCTCCCTGCTCAGACACCTTAATTCCTCTGTCTTTTCCAGGTCAGTGGAGCTCTTTATGTCTGTCCATCCATCAGCTCTGGCAGTCCCTGTCAGCGCAGAAGGGAACTGTTCTCTTCACCTGAAGGCTGTGTGCTGATGTGGGGAGCCCCAAGCCGAGCTCAGGTCAAAGGGCAGGGACACATCCCAGTCCATTGCCAATGCAACTGGGTGTAAATGGTTTTCCTGGGTGTGAGCCAAGCCAGGGGATGCCCCACTCTGGACCACTGATGCAAAGAGAGCCTGGAGGAAGGTGCCTCCTCACTGGCCCAACTGGAGCAAGCCACTGCTGCCCTGTGGTGGTGCTGGGCCCCTCCCTGCAGAGGCTGCAGGAGGGGTGTAACAGTACCTGGTGGCCATGGGGTACCCGAGGTCACACAGCCACACCAGGAGTGTTCCTAAAGCCAAAGGATGGTGGAAGGGAGGAGGGGGAGCCCCAAGGCGCAGCACTTTCTCCAGCTGATGCAGAACAAAGCACACCACAGCAGGCACACTCACTTCCCAAGGAGATGACAGATGGGGTAACAACAGGCTTTCCACATTCCTGCTGGGCCAGCAGGAAGATAAATGCCTTTATTTCCTTTGTCTATTCCTTTGTCTGTGACAGTGCTGACCCAAAGGACCAACCACCACCCTTTAGCCCCCACAGACCCGTGTCTGGGTGTCAGTGCTGGAGGATTTAACACCGTGATCAAGAGCAGAAAAGAGCAAACCTGCCTAGAGATCAGTGCAGCTGGGCTGGCCAGCATAGTGTGGCTCTCATCCCAAATCTGCCCTCACCCAGTCACAAACGTGTAGAGCAGTGCTGATTGTATCAGTAAGGGCTGGCTGTCAAAGCTGCCATCCCAGCTAGGACAAGCTGCTCTCTGTGATAACTTAAAGGCGATTCAGGCTGTGCTATCAAAACCTTTTCTCGGTGAAATAAACTTACATCTTTGCAAGAAAAACAACCAGAAGAAGGAAATCTACAGTTTCCTTGAAACGTTGTCACTGCAAAGAGAAAACTCAAGAAAATCACAGGTTGAGTGGTTTCTGAAAGTTTTCTGGTGATTTTGTATCTCGCAATCAGAGAATCAGGGAATTCCTACTGTGGACAAAATTTGTAATTTCAAAAATTCATCTCATTATCTCCTCTGATCACAGAGGAAGCAGTGGATATTTGTCCTGCTGGACTCTCTCAAGGTATAGCTGCCAATGTAGCAATGGCTCTTTTAAAGAGGGCATCACTCCCAATTTTTACAGCTGGGAAAGACTCCTCTCCACTGTAGACAGGGACACGGTGCAAGTGGAGTGCTTGTCAGTTTGTTTGAGGACCATCAGAGACTCATCCTCATTTCTCCTCTCTTTGTTGAGCAGGGTGAACCCAGTCTGATATGGGAACTGCCCAGTGCCCACAGCTGCTGAGCACAGTCCCATTCACTGCCAGGCTGCAAAGCTCTTCCTCATTTCCTTTCCCAGCAGAAACATCCTGTGGATGGTCCCCTGGCTGAAGCAGGAGTAATGCCAGAGAGAGCAAAAATCAGGGTTATAAATAAAATTCATAAAGCTTTGGCATTTCCCTGGCCCTATTGAACCACACCAGCAGTGTCCTTCCACACCAGCCCCAGGTCCCACTCCTCATGCAAACACAACCCAAGGGTTCTGTTTTCATTTGGTGCAGACCAATTTCACAGTCTTTGGAGCTACCATTAAACAAAATAATTGATTTCTTTACCAAGAAACGCACCAGAAAGAGATGGAAGGGGTTTGCCCAGCCCTGCCAGTTCATGCCCCTCTCTCCTCACTGCAGAGCCCAAAGGATCTGTAGTACCACAGCAGGTGGAGGTGATGCTGCCCGAGGACTGAGCAGGCACTGGAAATGATCTTTATCTTCAGTGTGGGCTGAGCATGGATCCCCCTGCACCCCCTGAGCCCACGCTGCCCCTGCACATCCCATCTCCTGCTCCAGGTGAACAAACCAGATTGGCACTGGGGTGTCCCTGGCAGGCACACTGACACACCCCTGAAACAGGGGGTCTCAATTACTGTCACATCATCTCCCTGTGACAATCATTCTCAGCACATCTCCTGTCCTGCTCAATGTCCCATAGTCTCCTGCTTATCTGAGCTCCCAGCGTGTAGCTCCTGGCAGCCTCACAAAGGAGGCAAACCCTGGAGGGAATGGGATGAATATTCATGGTCACTGTGTCTGGAAGGAGAGGGGAGGCTCTAAGCACATCCACAGGTGAGTAAGACATTCACCAGAAAATTCACATTCAGGCTCTTATTCCTCTTACAGCATTAAATATTTAACAACAGAAACTTTCAAGTGTCTTCACAATGTAATTACGGTGCCAAGAGGATCAGCTCCACTTGCTAAGCCCAGCTCACTGCTGGGCTCAGCACTGCAAGCAGGAGAGCCTGGGTGGTCTCAGTCCCACCTGGGCTCCCTAAGCACCTGCAAGGACAAAGCGAAAAAAGAAACCAAGGGTGTGAACGTTGTAATATGGAGAGAGGCTGCAGGGACAGCACAGATGTCCAGGAAGATTAAAATGGAAGAAAAAATCCCTGTTGCATTAATATAACAAAATCCATGGTGATGGGAAGAGGAGGAATCAGGAAAGAGAACGTGTACCATTTCTCAAGGGCAGCAGTTTGGGGAGGGATGCAGGCAGGGCAGTGAGGGAGGAGCTGGACCTGGAGATGTGCAGGCAATGCCACAGTGCCACCCTTCCAGCCGGGCACACTCCCACACTGAGGGCAAATGAGGAGAGAGGCAGCTTCTTATGCCTTGCAATACAATCCACAGTTGAACACAAACACACATACACACTGTGTTGCTAATTGTCTCTAACATTCCTCAAGGAAAGCTGAGATCCAGTAGCATATCCACAGTCCATGCAACAAGAGAAAGCATTCAAGGGAGATAGACTCTCAGGAACATTGGTTAACATCCCAGCAAGAACATAAGAACAAGAGCAGTTACACCCTAGGCTGCTGACAAAAAAGGGAAAAAAGGGTCAAATTCAGTATGTCACTGGGTAACTGAAGAAAAACACGGGGTTTCTTAGTGCAAATTAATGTGTCAAGGCTGAATTTGCAGGGTAACATTCTCCAGCAATATCAGTCCTTGGCAGAAAAGCAGCAAAGCTGATACAGAATTGAATTAATAAAGAATTAAAGGCTAGGAATATTATCAAGGCCAGTCAGAACAGTGTTATGGAACACAGCCCCTGCCCACAAAATCTGTTCTAATTTGCAGGGGAGAGCACCCATGTGGCTGATAGGATACAGAGCCTAGGCACAATCAGGCTTTACAGATTTGGATTAAAACCAGGTCCAGCCAATGCTGGTAAAGCCCATTTGTAAATATGCTGAGTGCTGGACAGAAATAGCAGATCTCCAAACAGGCAGGGAATTCTCATCAAATAAGAGTGTGATGGAGGGAATTTTGTGAAGGACAGCTCTAAACACTGGAACTGTGGGGAAGGAAGATGATGAGATGGACATGGACATGGAAATGGGACGGAGATGGAGGTGGCAGAGATGAAGATGGGTTGGAGGAGAACAGTTTGCCTGTTAGACAAAATTTACAGGGTGCCAAGTAATGTCAAGTATGAATCAGTAAGGGAAGAGGTCCAACTCTGAGCCAGCTGGGTCTGTGTGAGCAGCCCACACTTTGATGTAGCTACGTCATAAGACCCAGCATGAGGACAAAGAGCAGCAGTTGCAGCAAATTCCCAGTGCTGCAGCCTCCCAGCCCAGGTACAGCAATCCCTCCTCTGTCTCCCAGCCGGCAGAAAACCTGGACAGGTTGGAGCTTTGCCTTCCCCAAGTTTTCCTGCATTTCCCCATAGTTTGCTGCTCATGGTCTTTGTGTTTCTCTTTCAGGGATCAGCAGGTGAAGTGGAGCTGTTGATTGTGTGAACACATGGCCTGGCTTTGCTCTTTGTTAACCATCCTGCTGAAATCCATGAAATAAAGGCTGCTGAGAGAGAAAATCCTTCTCCCTTGCCCAGACTTGCCTCCTGGCAGCAGCTGCCTTGTTTTGCTCTGGTCTCACCCTTTGACAGCCCTGGTTGCATATTATTGCTTAATTATCATCTCATTACAGAGCCCGGGCACATTTCGCATGGCCTGTGCTCTGCCCACATCGCTGGAGGAGCAGATAACAAATGGCTCTGCATGTCTCACTAATCAGACTAAACCCAGGATCACCATTCTGGTAAGAACCCTGCTGATGAATAGGCATGAACTGCAGCTCCTGGGGATCCCAAATGTTTTTCTCTCCCCCTCCTGGAGCTCTGGGCACAGTTTGGCTGTTTCAGGAGGACAACAAGGCATATTTGACATAGAGCAGCCTCTGGGGCACTCAGTAGAATTCACTCTTGACAGACCATCCATGCACAGGGAAACCTGGGCCGTCCTTGGAGGAGGACCACAAGTATACAGAGGATCTGGATGTCCGTCTTGCATCAAGTCCACAGTACAAGCACCCAGAACAATTCCAGGGAACATAAAATGCAAACAGCCAATACTGAAAATAGTAACAATGGTCAAGAAGAAGAAGAAGATCAACAGCAACAACAACAACAACAACGACAACAACTTAAAAAGAAGCAGCCCCTCACTTCCCACTTTTTCACCCTTTCTCCCACCCCATTGCTGCTCTCCTCTTCCTGACCTAAGGAGGTTTGCAGGGTGGGAGGTGATCACAGCCATGTGCTTGCCCCTGCAGGATCAAGGCAAGTTCATCCTCACCACAGTGGTTTATGACTGCAGCACTCTGAAGTGGATAGACTATGGGAATAAAGATTTACAAATGTTTTCACTGAGAAAGTGATCCACATAAAAATACATCAAACTATTGATAGTTCTCTTACAGGAAAAAGCAAGGCTGCTATTGTAAGTAATGTGATTTCTAACACCCAGGCAATGTAAGCAGAAATTGAAATTTTGCATAAATGTATATAAAACTTGTATTCATTGATGTGATTGATATTAAACAATAGCAATGCATTTGACAGAGAGATGTCATGATAAAAGACCACAGATATGATAGCTCACAGCAGAATTTTATGTTGCAGTTCAATTTTAAGCCTCCATCTGTCTCTGCAGATATGACTTCCACGCTGCCTCGTGGTCTCTGAAGGCTGGCCAAGAGCATCCTTGCCACAGGATCAGTTTTCTCAGCTCTGGCATGAAGCAGAGGCACAGGAAACATGAGCCTGTCCATGTCCATAAAACACATAACGGGGTCTGTGACATGAGGCTTCAGGATCTGAGCTCTCCTGCTTCATGTGCCACTCCACACAGCTCTTCAGCCTGTGCTTAACCCCAGAGAAGTGCTCAGGTCTCATTGACACAAAACACCAGAGCTGACAGTGAGCTCTGGAAATGGAATATACCTTGGGATGCTTGTGGAAGGGTTGACACAGCTGCTCATGATTGCTGCTCCTCGGGTTTGTGCACAACAGCAGTGAAAGCTGATTTTTGTTTTTCTAATTCAATTTTCATCCCTCAGTTCATCACTCAGGGTCAGCTTCCATATAAATGTAGTTGTCTGTCCCCACACAGGCAGCAGCTTGGTGCTGGAGATGTTAGTTCTGCAGCTGAGCTTGCCCATATGCTGTGAAATTGCAGTCCAATAAATGGTCGTGGGATCCAAGTGACAAAGAGCAAAGTCTGTGAGAGTAACACCAGCTCCACTGGGTAGGAATGAGTGCAGATCCTGTTACAGAGGAGCCAAGGAGACACCTCTTCACCCAGCTCTGCTGGAATGGACTTGGACTCTGAGAACCCTGTGAGTCCCTTCCAGCTCAGGTTATTCTTTGGTGAAGGATCCCAAGGTGAAGCCATAGGAGGAGCAGCTGAGGAGTGCTTGGTTTGTCCAGCTAGGGAAGAGGGGATCAAGCTCAGACCTCACAGGTATCTGCAGCTCCTCCTGAAGACACCTCCAATCTCTGCTCTGGGACAGGGACGGGAGCCTGGGCACGGCTGGAGCTGGGCCAGGGCAGCTCAGGCTGAGCTCAGGGCAAGGCTCTTCCCCCAGAGGGTGCTGGCACTGCCCAGGCTCCCCAGGGAATGGGCACGGCCCCGAGGCTGCCAGAGCTCCAGGAGCCTTTGGGCAGCACTGCCAGGGATGGACAGGGGGGGATTGTTGGGGGTCTGGGCAGGGACAGGGGTGGGACTGGATGATCCCTGGGGGTCTCTTCCAGCCCAGGATATTCTGTGATTCCATTACTCTGCTAAAATCCCTCTCTCAACCACACAGAGCTGAGTAGGAGGTGGCTGTTCCAGCCTCTTCAACTCTGCAACCTGATTTGATCCACCTTGTCCCTCAATACCTTCTGCCACTTGCTGTGTAGGGCCCCATACAGCACCTTCCCATGTTCAATGCATCCCTGCAAAAAGGCAGGAACTGTCAGTGAAGAGAGCACGCTGCTTTTGATTTTCAGGTAGCTGATCATACGGGTGGAGCCTCCTCAGCACATCACCATGCGCTGCTCACTCACTGCCCCTCCCATTTTCCCTCCTTTCCTCTGCAGGGGGATGGAGCTGGAAACTGGAGGCACAGAAGGCAAAGATCACAGTTTGAGACAAGAACAATTTACTGGAAACAGCAATGAGATAAGGAAAAAAAAAAACCAGTAACAGAAACAATATTAAAAAAAAAAAAAGTGCATAAAAGTGAGAGTGATTCACGCACCAAAATGCTTACCACAGACCCAGAGATAATGAACAAGGGCCAAAGGCTTCCCCCCTCCCATGTTTTTTGGCTGGAAGCTATTTCCTTCTTCTCAGGAGCCCGAGAGAGCCCTTTGCTCCATCCTGGCAATGACCTGAGGTCGTATTGAACAACAGGAGGGTCCTGGCTGAAACCAGGACAGTTTTCAATACATTTCAGCCCTACTCCAGCTAGAGAAAGGGAGATGGGCAAAAAAGCAGAGGTCGCTACTGAATGACTCCTGCAGTGTCACTTACAGGGTCACATCTGTCCTTCCGCGGTGAGTGTGGTCTGAGAGGTCAGCAGGAGCTCTGCTCCACAAAAAAGCACTGAGGGGATGGAGGAGCCACATCCTCTGAGCTCCCAAAGGTTCCAGTGACCTTGTTCCCTCTCCCTGTCTGAAGGTGCTTGAAAATGGTTCATTTCAGTCCATCTCTGTCACTGACAAGCAAGCAAGGAGAACAGTTCCCCCATTAGCATTCTGCCAGATGCCTTCAGGACAGTTTAATTTACATCTGTATAATTTTAATGATTTAGAAGATTCACAGGGAACTGCCTAAGACTCAGATGTGTCTGGAATGGGGGGTCCACATTTATTTGAAGATCTCTTTGTCAAATCATATTTTGGGATGGAAGGGACCCTTAAAGGCCACTTGGACCCCCCCTACCCTTGCAATGAGCAAGGATATCTTCAGCTAGACCAGGTTACTCAGAGCCCATTTGACCCGGCCTTGGAGGTTTCCAGGGAAGCTTTTGAAAGCTACAAGCATAGAAAGTAACAATCTCAGAGGAAAAAATGGGTATGGCCAACTCACCCAGCACAGTCTTCTCAGCAGGTTCACAGGCCCTCCTGCCTTCTGGCCAGGGCGTTGCTGACTGGACAGTTTAAACATGATTTTATGAGCAATTTGCAGCCTGTGGACTGCTGCAGACTCTTCTCAGTGCTCCCTGAATGCTGACATGGGGAGGACAAGCCCAGCCCACATTTCTTCTCCTCTCACATACCAGGTTTGACCTCGGGAGCAAGTGTAGAATATGTGTAGGTGTCATGGAATCATAGAATGGTTTGGGTTAGAAGGGACCTTCCAGCCCCCTGCCATGGGCAGGGACACCTGCCCTTGGAGTAACCAACCCCATCCCACCTGGCCTTGGACACTTTCAGGATGGGGCAGCCACAGCTTCTCTTAGCAACCTTTGCCAGGGCTCAACCACTCTCCTAGCAAAGAATTTCCTCCTAAGACCAAAAGTAAATCTCTCCTCTGTCAGTGTGAAGCCATTCCCCCTTGTACCATATGTATGTAGATATGGAGAAATATGTATGTAGAAACTGTAGGATATGGTACAACAAATAAAAATGTATGAAGTTTATGGGACTTCAGGGTTTTCTTCTCAAACATTCTTTAATCTCATAGCCCTATGAATTGTAGCAGTTCCGGCCTGGAGTGTCCTGCATTATTTGTAGGTCAGAGTGGAATCCTTTAGGCAGTTATGCCTCACCTTCTCACCATACCAGAGCTGTGGCTGTCTCTCAGCAACCAGAGGTAAAGGAGAAAATCCTTATCCCAGCTTGGTCAGGCAAACCTGCAAGAGAAGGGAGCATGTGCCATCTCCTGCCATGGGAAGCACCACAACCTAAACACACAGGGGATGAGCAAGAACAGACTGGATCCAGAATGTGGAGGCTTCCCCAGCTTCCCCAGTCCAGAATGTGCCAGCAGGATTTCAGTGATCTTCCTCACCCACCACAGCAATTATCAGCATCTGGTCCCTCCTGTGGCTCCTATTAGAAAACGCAGGTAAAAAAGCAATATTTTAGGGATTTTAGCAGAGTAATGGAACCACAGAATTTTTTTCACTGGTGTCAATGTGCAGGTACAGCTTATCCAGGGGTACCAGGGGAGATCTGAGTCCTTTCAGGGCATGCAGTTCCCTGGGAGCAGAGGCAGGAGTGTAGATGCACACGGCCTTCTCCATGATGTGTCCCACAGCTGGGTTACTCCCTTCTCTTGCCCTGCACAAAGCCAGTGTGCTCCTGCTCTGGAGGAAGTAAAACAAAGGAAAGAATGGAGCTCTTCATTCATCCGTGATGGCTGCAAGGGGAACAAAACCCTTGGCTCAAACTTAGAAAGTTCTTAATGCCAAGAGGAGCTGAGCTCTTGGCACAGCAGAGGCTTTGGACCCAGCCATAGCTGGAGAAAGGGAGTCAGAATAATGCCTGGAATGAGGGGAGGAGGGGGCACCTGGTAGCACACAGGTGGGGCTGAAGAACGGCCAGCTGCTCTTCCCTGGCCTGCAGGGACCGAGTGATCCATGGCACTTGGCCTCTTTCCTCTGCAGCCACTCGCTGCTGGTTCCAGCCCGGCTGAGAAGAGCTCCCCTCCCCAGCCCAGCCGATATATCTGCTCAGAGAAGTGACTCACCAGGGCCTGCTAAAGAAAATCCATTTTTTACTGAAGCCCAGAGAGCCTGAAAGGAGCCTGACTTTGGCAGACGAGCTTAGGGAAGAGTTAAAGCACAGCATCAAGCTTTCAGCAGAGACAAAAAGTTGTTCTCCTGCCTTTCTTTTCATTTTTTTTCCCTTGCTCTTAAAAAAAATGCCTCATTTTCACTTCAGTGAAGCTGGAGAGGCAGGAAATAATACAAAGGCTCTTTACAAAGCCTGGCTTCTTTCTTCTGTGGCATCTGTGCTGAAGTGTCTGTGATGGTAACAGCCTCTGCTTTCTCTTCCCAGGACTCAGTTTCATCAAATATTCCCTCTCTTGAGGCTGTGTGATGGTGGGATTCCCTCTCCCAGCTCCATTGCTTTTCCAGTCACACTCTGAGCTGCTTACAGAGCTCAGGCAGAGAAAAAGGAAAACCTATTCTGTTTGCTGCTCCCAGTGAGAAGAAGGGGCTGTGGCCCCCCTCAGCCTCCCCAGCCCCAAGGAAGCTCCCCCTTGGGCCAGCCAGACACAGGGAGCTCGGTGACAGCACTGTGACCCCCCCATACACTTGTCAAATCACCATTTTCTAGGTATATTTTAATCCCCTTTGAATTGCTCTAATCTAAATAATTAATCAGTGCTGAGTCCTTCTCTCTTCACTTGACAGGAGTGGTGGGAGCTGGCTGTACTTCCCGTGCAGCACCTGCCCTGACACGGGCACAGCAGCGCTGCCACAGCCCCTGTCCCCTGTCTTCCCTCTGTCCCCTCAGGGTCCCATGTTGAATTCGCAGGGAGCCCCGACAAGGGGGAGAGAAGATGATGCATCTGACTCCATTGATCTCAGAAGGCTAATTAATTACTTTATTATACTATATTATTCTAAATTATATTACACTATATTACCTTACATCTAAATTGAATCTGCCAAGCACTCAACCCTGCACACACTGCACTGAACTGCTCTGACTCTCGTGACTGTCAGTGACAGTCCTGACACACACACACACACACCTGGCCCTGACAGGCCAAGGAACCAAAACACCATCACTGTGGGTAAACAATCTCCATATTGCATTCTGCTTTGGCACAAACACAGGCACAGCAAATGATAAAAAGTGTTTTTCCTTTCTCTGAGGTTCAGAGAATGTGAAACTCAGAAATACTCTTATACTCTTAGGAAGAATTGTGCCTTGCTTTTCTCTGTGAAATGTGCCAACAGTCCCTCAGGTCCAGCTGGTCCCAGGGCCCCAGCAGATCACTGTGCCTCGTTTTGTGGGTTCATGCCAGGGAGCATGGGCTGGCAGAGGTAAGGGCTCCCCACCTTTCCCCACCATCCCCCAGATCTCCCACATCACACCTGCTCAGCAGCTGTGCTCCACACAGCAACATCTGCTCGTATGGCAGGTGACAGTGACCTGCTGTCGGCTCAGAGAGGAGCCATTGCTGTCCCTCAGCCTCTGCGGGCAGCCGTGAGCCCTGAGGGCATTGCAATTCCTCAGCCAGCTCATGCAAGGAGAGCCTGAGGACAGCCCTGGGCATTCTGCTCCTGTCCTGCAGCCCCTTCCCAGGGAGCTCATCCCCCTGGCCAGTGTGCCTTGGGCACCTCTGGCAGGGCCCAGACAAGGCCAGGGGACGAGAGGGGACAGTGTCTGTCCCAAAGTGACCATGTCTCTAGCAGAGGGGATGCAGCACAAGAGTGGCCAGGTGTCACAGCCCGGGCACAGGGAGGTGCCAGGGGACCAGGGAACATCCCAGCATCCTTGTTCAGAGTGGGGAAGCAGCCCCAGGGTGGCCCCAGGTCCTGCAGGCAGCAGAGGCCACAGCAGCAAGGGTGTGAGGTGACCTCAAGAGCATCTGCTGGACCTGCAGCAGCACAGGTAGTGCTGCAATGTCCTGCAGCTGCCTGGGACATGGACGCACACACAGGTACACCCTGAGAGCCCCTGGCTCTGCTCAGCAGTGCAGGAGCTCCCTGACCACTGATCTGGGAGCTGCCAAGTCCCAGCATGGGCTCTGGGTGCCCCTGAGCAGCTCTGCCCGGGGAGATGCTCTCCTCCAGGCTGGCTCAGCCCTGGAGGCTGGGCAGGGCTCCCAGCAGGGTGCTGGTGATGATGGGCAGGCTGATGCTGCTGGGGGTCTCTTAATCACTCCTCTCTCCCTCTGGCCCATCACTGTTCCGGGAAGTCTTCTCTCAGCACTCTCACACTGACCCCAGACACTCCAGGAGATTGCACTCCTGCTGGTTTTCTTCCAGAAATACCATTTTCATAATGGAAGTGCTACTGTTTTCACCTCTCCCTGGTGCAGACACACTTTGTTCTCTCATGTTTTAATTCTCAAGTTCCTCTCCAGTATTTCCACTGTAAAAATTGACTCAGAACAGCACATTTCACCTCCTCCCACAGGTCCACACAAGGGCAGTTTCCCTCTCCAGGTGGGGCAGAAGGACATCCCAGGAACCACTGGCCAGGCTTCCCGCTCTCCAGCAGACCTGGAGCATTGCTCCTGTTCCCAGGCAAGGAGAAGACTGGAGCTTCCTGTCCCAGGGCACCCTGCACGTGTGTCCAGAGACCAACTGCTCCAAGCAGGGAGAGCCAGGGGTGGGCCACAGAAGGGATGGATGGATCAGGAGACATGTGAAGGTGTGAAGAGAACAGGGTCCTCACTCAGGGGATGGCAGAAGGGACCCACTGGGGGTCAGTATGTCCAGCCCTGTGTCTGTAGCTCCTCCCTGCACCTCAGCAGCTCCAGGTGATGCATAATCCCCATGGAAGTACCAGCTGCAGCCATAGAAAACGTGGATGATGTCCAGGCTTGCTGGCCTAGCATTTGTATTCCTGCCTGTGACCCCTTGGGCTTGGAGGGCCAAAGTGGCTCTGGCACAGCATTGCAGGGAGGCTTTCAGGATCAAACCCAGATGGGAGAAAGTGGTGGAAATAGGAGCTTTTGAATCTGCACACCTGCTTACCCATTCTGCCTGATTTTTAACTAGATAAAGATTAGAAAGCAAATTAAGAAAACAAATAAGCAAAAAGCTAAACCAAATTAATATTTTTCCCCAAGGGAAAATATCTTGATTTTTAGCTGATGTGAAAAAATTTTTGGATTTGTGCTCTCAGCTTTCCTTTGGGCTCAGTGGGTCTCCTCTGAGTGAGGGAAATCAGCCCCAAGGCCATGCTGACTATGGAAGGAGCAAGAAGAGTTTCTTCAGAAGATTTCATCTCACAAAAAGAGCAGGGATGGACCCAGTAACCCCCAGTCTGTGATGAATCCCCAGGAAGATTCCCATAACAGGCAGCACAGGTGGCACAGAGAGATCCCCAGCTGGGTGGGAAAAGTGGCTGCAAAGGGTGCAGCACTTGAGCAGGGGCTTCAGGTGCCTGCCAAGGGTGGGACCCTGTCACTGGCATATTTTCTGGAAAAATCCCTTTGCCAGGATTTCTTCTCCTGGGAAGCTGAGAAGCCTCAGAGAAAAAGAAAAACAATAATTATCTCATTTGCTTCTCCATGTTTTGCTGCTTTGGAATGTGGTTTGGAGATTGTTTATCCAACATGTGAATTGTTTTAACTTAATGACCAATCACAGTCCAGCTGTGTCAGAGCTCTGGAGAGGGTCACGAGTGTTCATTAGTATCTTGTTAAGCCTTCTCTCTGTATCCTTTCTCTATTCTTTAGTATAGTTTTAGTACAGTATTTTTAAATATAATATAATATAATTAATATAATATAATATAATATAATATAATATAATATAATATAATATAATATAATATAATATAATATAATAATTAATTAGCCTTCTAAGAACATGGAGTCAGATTCATCATTTCCTCCTTCGTCCTGGGGACCCAGCAAATACCACAGGTTCCCACACCCTGGGGAGCAAATGCAAAAATCAGGCAGCCCCAGCCATGTACCCAAAAGAAACAGAATCTCAGAGTGCTCCACTCTTGGTTCATCTGTACCACAAGCCGTGTCCTCCTGCAATTACCCAACGCAGCAGCATCACAAGTTATTTACATATTTATGGAGTATTTACCCCAAACCTCATAATATTACAAAAAATCTTGATCATACAGCTGGTAATTTAAATGAAAAATTGTTATTCATACATTTTCATTGTAATGTCACATGTCACAAAATATTACAGGTTCATGAGGCAGCCAGGGCTCTGCTAATAATTAGAATACATTACCACTTTGATGAGGCATTTACACAAAACTGCAGAACCATCTTAGAGCTGCTGAGATGTCCCTAGCACCCCTATTTAAAAAATATCAGAGGCTTTTATCTACTCTACTGATTGTGCAGCATAAATCCCACCTTTTGCCTAATTTCAGACACTTGGCACACATCAGGACATGGGTGTTGTCACCTCCCAGTCCCCCTCAAGAGCCTTGGGGTGCAGGTGCTTTGGGCTCAGCGCAGACAGTGCCTCTGTGGCGTGAACAAGTCTCAGTGCTTGGAGGGGCTGTGGGGACAAGAGTCATGGCAGAACCTGTGAGGGACCTTTCTTTGGGAAGTGCAGAGGGTCTGGGAGTGCCTGCAGAGCCAGGGTGGGAGCTCTGCAGGGCAAAGATGGCCCAGGGGATGGATGGGCAGAGGGCACAGGGTCTGTGGAGAGCAGTACCCTCAGGGTTAGTCAGGGCCACACCTGCCCTCTCACCTCAGGTCTCTCCTGCACAGCCCTGCTGCCCCCTCATCCCATTTCCCCACCCCCTGCCCGTGCTCCAAGTACTCATCTCCCTCCTGCCTCACCTTCTGCAGCCCGGCCCATCGTGCTGGTCCCCTCACATAAACCTTTCACCAGCCATTCCCCCTGATCCCAGTCAGTCCCCTCAGCCTCGTGCCAGGTCTGTGTCCCCCAGCCCTTGGTCACTCCGGCTCATCAGGCCCCACGCTGCCACAGCCATGGTTGCTCTCCTCTGCTCCCCAGGTGCCCCTCACCTCTGACACCAGCGAGGGCACCAGGGGCAGCCCTGACACTGCTGCCAGCTGCTGCACAGCCCTCTGCCTTCTCTGAGTGCCTGTGTGGGAAGTGGAGATCCAGAAGGAGGATCCCATCCTGCCTGAGCCCCTCAGTGCTGGCAGGGGGTGCAGTGGGGCTTTCCCTGGGCAGCTGGGGCTGTGGGACACCCCATGGCACCTGAGCTCTCTGCTGACCAAGCACAGCTACCCCACCACAGCAAAGGTGTATGCCCTCACTGCCAGGCCAGTGGGCCGGGCACATGTGTTACCTTTGGGGGTTTTGATGGAAAATACACCTTCCATTCACCTGCTCACTTGTCCCAGGGCTGAGGGAAGCTCTGTCTCTGCACAGGCTGCTCACTTTGGGTCAGCAGCTTTTGGGTCAGCCCAGTCACCCACCTTCTGCAGCCCAATCCCCGAGGAGCCAGCCCAGATTCCCCCAGACAGGCAGGTGGCACCAGGCAGGGAACTGAGACCTGCAGGGAGAAATAGATGGAAGTGTTGTCACACCTCGAAGGAGCAACCACCTTGGCAGTCACCGCAGCAATGAGCTGTGAAGTTATGAGAAATGCCCCACAGGACCCTCTAGAAGTTGAGACCACAGCAGGGAAGTCCAAGAGGAACAGGGAAAATCCACCCTTGTCTCTGGAATCTTTTATGCCACTGGCTTCATCAGAGTGTTGGCTTTTCCTGATCCCATGGGAAGCCACGGCAAGGCCCTCAGGAGCAGCACATCTCTGCTGGCAGCACACACCTCGTGCCAGGCCCTCACAATGACCCTTCAGCCCCTGGAGGCCTGGGCAGAACAGAGCTGGGGTACACAGAGAAAGGGATGAACTGCAGGTAATTAAAGCAGGGAGGAAATAACCAACCAGCGCAGGACAGAGTTCAGGGACCACAGAATTCTGGAATTCCAGAACGGTTGGGTTGGGTTGGAATGGACCCTAAAGCCCATCCAGTGTCACCCCTGCCATGGCAGGGACACCTCCCACTGTCCCAGGCTGCTCCAGCCCCAGTGTCCAGCCTGGCCTTGGGCACTGCCAGGGATCCAGGGGCAGCCCCAGCTGCTCTGGGCACCCTGTGCCAGGGCCTGCCCACCCTGCCAGGGAACAATTCCCAATTCCCAATCTCCCATCCAGCCCTGCCCTCTGGCAGTGGGAGCCATTCCCTGTGTTCTGTCAAGGATAACCAAGGCTGCAGAGCCAAGAGGTCTCACAGCTGGTCTCAACTCAGCTGGTGGCTTCACGTGTCTGTAAGTGACATCTGCAGGTGTGTTGTTGCCTGCTGGCAGCAGGAACAGCCTGCCAGGAGTGGTGGGAAGGAGAAGGGGCTTTCTCAGGCTGTGCAGAAATGAGCTGAGAGCCTGAAACCCCCCTGTGGCTGCTGGGATGGTCAGTGGTGAGCAGCACACCCTGTGCAGCTGCGCTCACAGGGAAGGGGTGGTGCTGGAGGGGACTGAGGTGACACATGAGGAAAGCACAGTTTTGGGGAGCCCTGGCAGCAGGAGTGGGGCCCTCCCCATCCACCAGTGCCAGCATGTGGAATGGTCCTTGTGCCCCTGGCCCTGCACAGGCATCCTTGGCCCAGACCTCAAGCTGGCAGGATTTGGGGACAGTGCCAAAGGTGCAGCACCCCCTTGTTCCTCCCATGTCAGGAGCGGGGGGTGCAGCAGCTCCTGGAGGGCTCAATAACCCTTCAGCCCCAGGAGGGCACTGGGAGCCAGAGCCACAGTCAGAGAGGTGACAGCCACTGGCTGGGACCCCATGGGGCATCTGTGACTGTGGGCAGGACAGGCTGACAAGGGCTCAGACAGGCCTGGGTGGTGGCAGGGCTGGGATAAAAATGAACCTTACAGGAACCCTCTGGAGGGAAATGTGGGCTCGGCACTGTCACCCAGTGAGACTCTGCCGGTGTTAGGGCAGGGACAAGGCTCTTCAAGGGGTGAAGCTACAGATCTGTCCCAGCACACCTGGCTCACCTTTGGGCTCTACAGCTCTCTGTGCTCCCTCTGCACCCAGCCAGGGCTCAGCTCTGCTCCCCTCCCTCCTCATCCCGCTGCCTTTGTGCCATAGTAAAGCAGACCATGGAGCACTGTCACTCGGATCGTGCCTGCTGCAGAATTTGTAATCTGGCTCTGTAATTACACATTGTGAAAGTACACACAGGACTAATCATATCCCAAGGAATTTTGGTCAGAAAGAAACAATTACATGATTGGCCTCTTAAAAGCAAGATGCTTCTCAAACACCTGAGTAGCACCGTACTGGCAAGAGAAAAACTTTCCCAGTCATTCAGGTGTAGAAGAGCTCATCTTTAAGAAGAGAGAAGCGCTTTATTTCGGCTCAAAAAGGATGACCCCAGGGATCCTTACCAGAAGCTGTAAACTACATCATAAAAGTGAAATAACTTTTACCCAAGCTCACAAAAATAAAGAAAAAGCCTTCCTTTCAAGAATATTCTGTGCAGCTTAAAAATGACTCTTATTAAAATGAATCAATTTCATAAGCATGCTAACATCTTTATTCCTTAAATGTAAAGTAGAACATTTAGAACTGGAGAATGTATCTCTGAACACCTTCCTTTCATCTAAATTCATGTTTCTGCATAGAGGTCAAAGCTTTTCTGGGTATTTTTTCCTTGATAAGCTCCTTCAGAAGTGTTTATTTACAAATTATCTGCTTCCACATGTGAGCCTCATATAATAACTCCTGTTGCTTTTGTTCTGAGTGTGGGAGATGGAGGTGTAAAAGTGTAGCAAGGCCATTTGATGTCATAGCTGGATCTCAAAGCAGGCACTGTCAGAGTACAGAATGGAGCAGAAGTGGGCCCAGCTCTGATCTAAGCAGAGCTGTGGATGCCTCACCTGGCACGCAGACCTGTGGTACCTGGGCTGCCTCCTTTGGGCAGGTTCTCCCAGCACAGCAGCAGAAGCCATCAGGGTGCTGTTCCACACACACTAAGGTGCTCTGTAGCCAGTGGCATGTCAGAGCATCCAGCCAGGGAAAGGATGACTGAAATCACGGGTTCCTTTGAGCTCACACAGTTACATTTTTTCAGGTAAGCAGTGGCTAGACAGCTCAAGCAGGGAACATGGAAAGGAGTCATGACACCCCCGGGTTTTAATGCCACACAGCACATTATTTCCTCAGCACTGAGAGCAACAGGAGGCTGTCAGCGTTCTGGCAAGGAATCAGAGTTAATGTATTCTCATAATGAATTTAATGGGATAATGAAATGCTGTTGTAATTGAAGGTATTAACATCTTCTCCTGTTAAATACCAACTTGCTTAGACCATGTGTTCCTTGAGAAAAGACGTGTGCTAATCTTGGTAAACACAGAGAAATAGTGGGATTTAATTTGGGTTTAGGACTCTCTGTATCCAGACATTTGGTGGGTTTCAATACTACTCCTTTGAGTGACTTCTTTTAAATAACTTATTTAAATGCTTTCTTTGGTTGCATTGGATTTAACTGAGATTAATCAGCTTTACATATGCAGATACTATTTAGATTATGTGAGATATGTAAAGAGGATTCTCCAGCCTTTGAATTTGGCTATCCTGCCTATCTCTAAGCTCCTTTAATTGTCTAAAGTGAGTAAGGGGAGCTCACCAGCAGCTCAGGAAAGGATGTGCTTTGTCCCTGACTGGCAGAGGACAAAGACCCTCCAGGCACACATGCTCTTGTCCCACACATCTCAGTTATCAGCTCCCAGCACAGCTAATGGCTGCAGCCACTGTTTACCATTCCTGTTCTGTCTCCTTTCCTCATTAACTAAAAAGTCCTGTTCACTAACTATGATTGTGGTATCTGCCTCAGCTGTGGTGGATAACAGACCAACTCAATACCTCGGGATCAGCAGACACTGAGAAACACTTGTCCTCTGGGAATTCAGGTGCCCCTTGGCTAAATTTTGGCTTTTTTAAAAAAGAGAATTATTGCCAGCCTGTCAGGAGATCCCCATGAGAGCTGGGCTAAGGGCAGTGGCCCCAAGAGCACCTACCTGTGGGATGGAGGGGAAGCCTTCAGGGTCTGACTTCACCCACCTCATCTGCAGCCACCCTGAGCTTTGGAGTGTGGCAGTGGTGCTGAGTGAGGATTTCTGGGTGGTGCCTTCCTCTGTGTTTCACCTGCATCCCCTGAGGAGGTCCATGA
The DNA here is from genome assembly GCA_039654755.1 of Calcarius lapponicus. Taxonomy (NCBI): domain Eukaryota; kingdom Metazoa; phylum Chordata; class Aves; order Passeriformes; family Fringillidae; genus Calcarius; species Calcarius lapponicus. The sequence continues at coordinate 13,703,787 of CM077478.1, read as the reverse complement.
CCTGCAGGAACAGCCCAACCTCAGCAGCAGCATGAGGAAAGCAGGAGATGCAGGAATGCCTCCAGCAGCAAAATTCAGTTTGAATACTTACTTTGATGCCTGGGTCAGAAGGGACAATTATTGATGTGCCTGGAAAATGACAATAAAAATGCAATTTTGCAACAAAAGAATATCAAAATCCAGACCAGTATTTGTCCAGGTCTCACAGGGACATGCTGGCCCCTCATGGGGAGTTTCCAGCAGAGAGATCATAGCAGAACCCCAGGGCAGCATCTCCTCCATCCCCCAGCTGGAGCCCAAGAGGAGAGAGGACGGTGCCAGCGTGGATTTTGTTCCTTTGGTCCCCCTTGGCCCCTTCCTGCTCAACCACTCCTCTGGCAGCCAGGAGCTGCTGAAGGAGCCCAGGGATAAAGGAGCTGCCTGCACCTCATTTACAGCTCTGTAATTACTTGTTTGGGTGGCAGGAACGTGGGCCATTCTCTAGAGCCTGGGACTGGTCTGTTCCCCACTCTTCAGTTCAACACCACCTTCTGCCAAATTGCAATATTTCTGTAGGTCTCTGCTTAAATAAATCCCAAAAAATAGTTGGAGGAATAGAGAGGTGCAGAAAAAAGGCTACAAAGTTGATTTAAAGGCCAGGAACACCTTCCATGCAGAGATTTAAAGGCTTCAAGCTGGTTAGCTTTTTAAAGAAGACTGAGAGGTGACTTCATCATCACATCTAAACTCCTTCAGGGGGTGAAAATATCTTGCAATAAAGACTCTGTGACTGCAATGCGAAAGGCAAAACAAGAGCTAGGAGCTTAAGCCAGAAACATTTGAATTATAAATAAGACACCTTTTTGCAAGGAAAACATTTATCCACCACTGAAACCGGCCTGAAGAGATCTTCCTGAAAGATATGTTTCAGTCAAACCCAAGTCACTGGATGCACTGCATGATGAACACAGTGCAATGTAATGGGCTGTGATTTACAGGAAATCAAGTGGGATGATCTAATGCATCTCTCTGGCTTTAGTCTCTGTCAATCTCTTCAATAAAACCATCACACAAGCTGCAAGCCAGCAACAAATTTCTTCTCTTGCCACACACCCAAAGATGAGGAGATGGCTGGAGCTCTCCTGGAGGCACATCCCACTCTGGAGATAGACAGATCCCTGCATTGTCCAGAGGGGAGGCTGGGGGGTAAAAGCTCTTGTCTACCTTGTGTCAGCTTAGTGCAGTTTGAGATGGATGAATCAAAGGATCCCTGGCAGTGCCCAAGGCCAGGCTGGACACTGGGGCTGGGAGCAGCCTGGGACAGTGGGAGGTGTTCCTGCCATGGCAGGGTGGCAGTGGATGAGCTCTAAGGTTCCTTCCAGCCCATACCTGTGGGATTCTGTGATCCTCAGGCTCTGGAGGTTTCATAGCCCTGGTGCAGGAGAAGGCACCGCTGAGCTGGGGGTGGGCAGCAGCTCAGCAGTGCCACAGCCCCACTGGGGAGCCATCCTGTGGGCAGAGACAGTGCAGGGGCTCTGATAAGGCACTCAGGGATGCTCTCAGCTCAGGGCTGACCCCTTTCAGGGGTGGGGACTCTGGGTGCAGCTGAGCACAAATGGGGGTGCCCAGCCCCAGCTCCCTGGTGGAGCAAACACCAGGATCATTGCATTTTCACAAACACAACCCACAGCAATGGCACAGAGCCTCCTGCTAACTCCAGGGCAGGTCCAGAGCCTGGCAAAGACTGAACCCCACCTCCCCTCTCCTCTCTGCACTAGGAACTGAAGAAGAGAAGCTAAGCCAGCAAGCCCTTCCCTGGGTGGGTGGCAGAGGACGTCCCTGTTATCCCTTCCTCTGGAAGCCACGGGTGTGCTTAGTATTCACAGCACAGCCCAATTATTTATAACAGTTATTTTTCATTTTGAGTTTCAAGGTATAATAAGGTGGTTATAAAACTGATTTAGGGATAGAAAAGTTTGATTATAAAGGGAAATTATTCGAAGGTTTCAATGGAAGGAATAAGTTGTATGAAATAAAGGCACTGTTGGAGAGAAGAGATGCACAGAATCAAAATCCTTTTTAACTGTTCCCTTGCCTCAAGCATGGCCATCCTACCAGCCCGCGTGTTCCAAGAGGAGAGCTTGGGTTTCCCAGGGAAGAGACTCACATTGCCAGTGCCTCTGAGCCTATCACAGAGCAGGGAGGGCAGGGGGAAATACTCCCAGCAAAGGGAAACATGCACAGTGGGATCTGGAGCGCAGGTTAGCAGGGGGGAAGGACAGCTGTAGGAACTTTATGATACAGCACTTCACCTCAGGAATTGATATAAAAGTGATGGAGTGGAAGCAGGCAGAGGGCTCAGCCTCCTACACACAGGACAGTAAGGAAGGGACTGGGTTGAAAGACAGAAAACCCTGATTTTTCGCTGTGGTGGGACCTGGTTTATTCACACCTCAGTGACAGCACATCCTGAAGAGCAGAGGAGGTTAAAAGCCATTCCCACCCCTCCTCACATGGAGGGTCCTCTACTCACACACAGCTCAGAGCAATGGGATGGGTGGTATGGGCTGTCCTAGTCCACGAGGAGATCCCTGCTCTTCCCTGCCCACCACCAGCCTGCAAACCCCAGACTCATTCCAGCTGCACCAGTGCTCCTTCATGGAATGGGACAGACCAGGTTGGGTTTACTCTGTAAATCAAACTTTAAATACTTGTCATTAAATAAACTTATATTTTAACAAACAAACTGTTGTTTGCTAGCACTGTGGAAGGAATTAACATGTTGTTTTGCAGTGTTTTCATCCTTCCTGACAAAGTCCTGCAGAGAGGACACCTCTGCCCTGCTGCTGGGAGAAGCTCTGCAGTACCCAAGGCCTTCATCTGTAGCACATTCACAAAAAAATGGAATCATGGAATGGTTTGGGTTGGAAGGCACATTAAAGCTCATCTCATTGCACCCCAGTGTCCTAGGGTGATGTTCTGATGCTTGTATCCCCATCCCTGTGCTCTGTTTATGCTGGATATCACGTTCTGTGCCTTCCAGACTGGCTCTGAAGAGCGAATGTTTTGTTTTGGTTTTGCTCTCAGCCGCTGCCCCACGCTGGCGGGACACACAGACAGGGCAGTGCATGGTGCTGCTTTTGCTTTTTGCTTTGCTCCTGCTTTGCTCTTGCTTTTTGCTCCTGCTCATTAGTCAGTTTAGCTAAGCTGTCCAGATTTTCCCTGGACTGTTTCTCCTTTCCCTTTTCTGGACCCACTGGAGCCTGCTCCGGGCTGGGCCCTGGGAACACCGAGAGTTTGCACCTTGTGGCTGCAGCAGCTGCCCCAGCACAGGAGGGACTGAGAACAGAGCGAGCACCCCCAGAGAGACTTTCTGAATTTGCCATCTTTGTCAGAGCGGTGACAGAGTGGTGTCACCTGGTATTGTTCATTCTGTGTGCTGGGGGTGCTGTGCCTGTTCAATAAACAGCTTCTTTCCACTTGTTCCAAGGAATCCTTCCCCACCCGGTTGTGGGGAGGGGGTGTGTGGGTTTGCCTTCTGGAGGGGCCCCTTTGGAGGTTTCCTCCCAAATTTGCCCTAATCCAGGACACCCAGGCACAGGCAGGGACACACTCCAGCAGAGCAGGCTGTCCATGTCCATCAGACATTCATCCTGCAAGGCTACCGTGGAATGTGCAGCTGCAGCCCTGCCTTGCCAGCCTGCAGAGAGGCAGACACTGTGTGAATAGACCCAGCAATGCCAAGGGTGGGTTGGGCACAGAGCTGGGGCTGGGGACAAGCATGGGGGTGCACCACTGCTCAGGATCCCCAGAGCTGAGCAACCTCTCCTTAGCCAGGGCACTTGCCAGGGACAAAAGCAGCTTGGTTCAGCTTTTTCTCAAGCTCCTGAGAAGTCCAGTTCATCCTGCTCCTCTAGAGCAGTGCAGGAGGAGATGGAGAACATGAAGCTGGGCCAGGGCAGCTCAGGCTGAGCTCAGGGCAAGGCTCTTCCCCCAGAGGGTGCTGGCACTGCCCAGGCTCCCCAGGGAATGGGCACGGCCCCGAGGCTGCCAGAGCTCCAGGAGCCTTTGGACAGCACTGCCAGGGATGGACAGGGGGGCATTGTTGGGCGTCTGGGCAGGGACAGGGGTGGGACTGGATGATCCCTGGGGGTCTCTTCCGGCCCAGGATATTCTGTGATTCCATGAACAAAACAGTAAGCAGGACTGAGAGGTTCCAGCCCATCTACAGCCACCTGCTCCACCAAAGCACTCTGAGAGCAAGCTCCAGAAAGTGGGGCAGGAGCAGGAACAGGGCTTGAATACAGACACACCACTGCCAGCAGTGCTCCAGCTCTTTGGGATGCAGATAACCACAGCCAGCAACTTCCCACTGGGAAAGGAGACAAAGGATTCATCAAAGAATACAAGTCAGCAGGACTGTTATGAGACAGAGATGATAAAATTGCTAATAATGAGACAGGGAAGACAGGAACAGAAATATTTACGTGCTGTGTGGAGGGGAGCCTGAGGATGTGCTGGGAAATGGGGAGAGTTTCCCTCGCTGCTGTGGAGAGTTAAACACAGCCTCTCACTGGGAAGCGCCCAAACTAATCACAGCAGACAAGGTGCCCCAGCACCCTGTGAGCTCACAAGGGGTCTTAGGTCAGAAACGGGGCTGTGTGTTCTGTCCCCATCTGTCAGAGCTGGGGCAGTTCTCTGCTGTCCATGGGGCAGTTTTTTCTTTATCTCTCCCACAGCCAATCCTCCCTCCAGGAGATCTCTGCTGTCCATGGCCACTGAGTGTCCCTGCAGGGCTGATCCAATTCCAGCATCCCATGGGGAGATGCTGCGCCCAGGGCAGGAGCCAAGCATTCCTCCCTGGATCCAATCTGAGCCTGGCACAGCACAGCAGCCTCTGCCCCCTGCATTGCCAGAGGAGCAGCTTTCTGCTGCCCTGCACTGCCAGAGGGAGCCCAGGCCCATCTGCAGCAGCCCTGGAGCTGCAGAGGAAAACTCCCCCCTTGTGCAGGATCCCTGCTGCAGCAGAGCCACAGCTGGCACTGCAGGAGGGCTGAGCCCCCATGGGATGGGGCTGTGCCACCCCCTGACACACACAGTGTCAGATCATGTGCTGACTCTGGCAGTGGTTTTTAGTTTTTCGGAGTTTTGTTCTTTTTGGTTTTGGTTTGTTGTGGTTTTTTGGGTTTTTGTTGTTTTTGTTTGTTTGTTTGTTTGTTTGTTTGTTTGTTTTGGGGTGGGGTTTTTTTGTTTGTACTATTACATTTGTATTTTTAATTTTCATAGTAAAGAACTGTTATTCGTATTCCCATATCTTTGCCTGAGAGCCCCTTAATTTCAAAATCAGAATAATTCAGAGGAAGAGGGTTTACATTTTTCATTTCAAGGGAGGCTCCTGCCCTCCTTAGCAGACACCTGTCTTTCCAAACCAAGACACAAGGAGATACCTGGCCTTCAATAATTTTGACTCCCTCATAGACAACAGGGAGCTGAAGGAGAAGGGGAGAAGGCTGATGTTTTACTTTGCTGTGCCCCATGAATAAAGGAGGTCTCTCATCTGAAATCAGTCACAGAAAATACCAGAAAACCAACACAAGTTTTGGCTGACAAAGAAATCATAGAATTAACACCGAGCAGGGTAATTGCAGGCAGGCAACTCGTTCCTGGTGGGCTGCATGGGAAAGGAGCAGAGCTGTGCCATTGCATTGAGATAAAATTGAGGAACAGCATCAGGAACCAGTGCAAGGACTCTTTGCTGTTAGGAAAAGAGTGGGGTGAGCCTTGGCTGTGAGCCCTGACGTGCCCTGCTCTGGCAGCTCTGGGGGTGCTTCACACACACCCTGGAGCAGCTCCTCACCCTGCCCATGCTGGGATCATCCAAGGGAGAGCACTGGTCAGGAGTGGACAAACAAACACTAAAGATGGCTCTTCATAGTAAAGGGAAATAAGGGTTTGAGAAATTCACTTTTTAAAACAATCAGATCTCCAATTTCCACTATTAGACTGGATGGGGGAAACAAGGACACAGGATAATGTGACAGATTGGCCATTTTGGGGAAATGAACACATTTATTTCAACTGTGCTGACAGGCTAAATTCACTTTAAATTACAAAACACAGCAATATGTCTTCATCATCCATTACCTGGGAGTGTGTAAGTGAAAAACTGTAACCAGAGAGGCAGCCTACACTTGTCTAAAGGTTCAGGGAACCTGGCTGGTTGGTGCTGGAGACAGGAATGTACCTGAGGAGGCTGCCCAGTGTCACAGAACTGTGCTGCTCCAGGCAAAGCCCCACAGAAGGTGGGCAGCCCCCTGCTCTCCTCCTGCCCCACCATCTCTGCTGGGCCATCTCCCACACCCACTGGATTCAGGGCATCCTTATCTGAGCATCAGCTTTGCAGGAACTACAGTGATGGAGGCAGCCAGCTGCTGTCCCTGTGGTGACAACTCAGATGAGCCATGTCTTGCTTTGAACGGACAGGTGTTTGCTCAGGAGGGCAGGAGCCTCCCTTGAAATGGAAAATGTAAATCCCCTCCCTCCAAATTATTCTAGTTTTGAAATTAAGGGGCTCTCAGGCAAAGATATGGGAATACAAATAACAGTTCTTTATGAGGAAAATTAAAAATACAAATGTAATAGTACAAAAAAAAACCAAAAGCCAAAAACAAAAACAAACAAACAAACAAACAAACAAACAAAAAAACCACAAAAACAACCAAAACCAAAACAAACCAAAACAAACCAAAAAAAAAACCAAAAACCTAAAAATCACTGCCAGAGTGAGAGCAGGCCCTGTCCCCTGTGTGTCAGGGGGTGGCACAGCCCCATCCCATGGGGGCTCAGCCCTCCTGCAGTGCCAGCTGTGGCTCTGCTGCAGCAGGGATCCTGCACAAGGGGGGAGTTTTCCTCTGCAGCTCCAGGGCTGCTGCAGATGGGCCTGGGCTCCCTCTGGCAATGCAGGGCAGCAGAAAGCTGCTCCTCTGGCAATGCAGGGGGCAAAGGCTGCTGTGCTGTGCCAGGCTCAGATTGGATCCAGGGAGGAATGCTTGGCTCCTGCCCTGGGCGCAGCATCTCCCCATGGGATGCTGGAATTGGATCAGCCCTGCAGGGACACTCAGTGGCCATGGACAGCAGAGATCTCCTGGAGGGAGGATTGGCTGTGGGAGAGATAAAGAAAAAACTGCCCCATGGACAGCAGAGAACTGCCCCAGCTCTGACAGGTGGGGACAGAACACACAGCCCTGTTTCTGACCTAAGACAGCCAGGAGCTGGTGATATCAGGCACTTCTCCAAAGAGTCACTCAATTCAGAAATTTAGGAAGGATTTCTTCCATGGTGTGAGTCCCATCTGACAGCATCTGGGCTTTTCCTTTTTCCTCTCCAGTAAGCAAAGTCTCCTGTTATAGAGATCTTTTACTTGGAAATTGTAACTCTTTTGTGAAGAGTTACAGCTGGGTCTTCCCCCACATCATTTCTCACTCCCTGTCTCCCTGTGTTTCCTCCTTCTCAGATCTCAGTCGCAGCCCTGTCTTTTATCAGAGACTCAGCAAGCCCCCAAAATTGCAAGATTGACTCTTCTCTCTAGATCAGTCACCAGTAATCCTATGATTTTTGTCTTCTTTGTGTGCCCTCTGCTCAAAAGCCTCTCGCTCGTGGGGTTTATTTTCTATATGGGCTGTGCACCCCCCAATTTTCTGTGCCACAGCTGGGTGCACTTACCCTCTTCTGCTTGACTTGTCTGAAAAATGTGAAACTCTTCAGGAGCTTCAGAGCAAGCAATTGTCAAGAAAAACTGCCTTCAAACTTTCCTTTTTTTTCCTGGTAGCTGTTTCTTGAGGCAGAATGAGCAGGGGAAAATGTCTAAGCATACTCTGGTTCGAATTTTTTCATAGGTTCAGTATTTGGGATGCTCTTAATTGTACACAATTTCTGCATTTGCTCCTGGTACAACAGGAGATGAAAGAAGATGAGTGCAAAAATAAAAATGAAAGTTCAAAAAAGGTTTGAGCCTGAAGTCCAGCAAAGGTTAAAAGCTACTTGGTGTTTTAGAAACTTCTGTATAATCTGCAGAGCAGAGGCCTGGAATAGGTGGTGAGAGAAATCCTCCTAACCAGAGGCTTGTTCTTGTTCTGTTAGGTGAGCACTCATCAATGTGATGCACTTTGGAGAGGAGATGGACAGATGGGCTCATTTATTCTTCATCCTGTTTTCCTGTATTCCATTTCATCTGGCTACAAAAATTTATAGGATCCCTGTCAGATACATGTACTCAAAATATGGGGGGCGACAGGGCTAGGGTTAGGGTTAGGGTTAAGGTTAGGGTTAGGCAGGTTCTTCAGCTTTACATTGATTTTTACTGGGCAAGTTGAAGAACCAAGAGCACTGAAGCAAGTCCAAGATCCACGTTCCATGTCCTGTGCCTCTTTCTTTTGGGGAATGGAGCGCAGTGACATCATTCTCTGTGTGCCAAAACTGGCCCTGGGGGGCTGAGTTCATTGTAGGGATCAGGAAGGATATTCACAGATTCATGGAATGGGTTGGGTTGGAAGGGACCTTGCAGCCCATCCAGTGCCACCCCTGCCATGGCAGGGACACCTCCCACTGTCCCAGGCTGCTCCCAGCCCCAGTGTCCAGCCTGGCCTTGGGCACTGCCAGGGATCCAGGGGCAGCCCCAGCTGCTCTGGGCACCCTGTGCCAGGGCCTGCCCACCCTGCCAGGGAACAATTCCCAATTCCCAATCTCCCATCCATCCCTGCCCTCTGGCAGTGGGAGCCATTCCCTGTGTCCTGTCCCTCCATCCCTTGTCCCCAGTCCCTCTGCAGCTCTTCTGGAGCCCCTTCAGGCCCTGCAAGGGGCTCTGAGCTCTCCCTGGAGCCTTCTCCTCTCCAGGTGAGCACCCCCAGCTCTCCCAGCCTGGCTCCAGAGCAGAGGCTCCAGCCCTGGGAGCAGCTCCAGGGCCCCTCTGGGCTCTCCAGCAGTGAATGAACACAGTGGCCCTCCCTGCCGTGGGAGTGCCTGAGCAGCACTCTCAGGTTGTATTCTGGTGCCAAACAGCATCTCCCCCTGTACCTGAAATTTGCAGACATCATTTTGCTCCCCACTTTATTTCAGATATGAACTAATTAGTGAATTCATCCTCAGAATGTTCCATAATCTAAACTTTCATCGCAAATAAAAATTTATAGCATTGATGTTTGCTGGAGAAACCTGCAGATGTGAATCAGAGGCAGCAATCTCTTCCCCACACCTGAAGGCAGTCTGAAATAACAGTTTCAAAAAAGCTCTCAACTGCCTATTAAAGGGACAAGGCAATAACTTTGAAATCAAATAACATTAATAATTTCCCAGGTGATTTATTGATCACAAATATTCAGATTGTACTATCTCAGAACACACAGGGACAAACATAGATCACAAAAACATCAAGGGCTTCCTTGTTGCCTTGTGCTCCTAAAATAAAATTCTGTGGTGCTTCCTGCAAAGTACCAAAAACCCCTTTCCACTAAGTTGCCTTCCTGCTTCTTTTAATAAATTGCAGCAAATATTTCCCAAGTCTGTGCCTTTAACAGCCCTCATTCCCAGAGTCTATAAACGATATTATCTTTGCTCTTTTGGAGACTTTAGAGAATTTTCCTTCTTGCATAACTTTTAATTGCAACAACTTCATTTGCACACATAAAACTGATATTTCCACCATTCTGAGATTATTCTAATTGGACAAGCAGACATTTTACCTTAACTTTTAAAATTCAGCTTCACTACAACCCCACTAGAGAACTAATAAAAAATTATTCCAAAGTTCACAACACCCAACTTCCCATGGCCGGGGAATTAGAGACATCCTGATGTGTTTGAAATTAAATAGAGACACCTATTGGAGCATAATGCTTTCAGGTGCCAGCAATAAATACTCTTTCATCATGCTGGTTGTGAAGCCATACCTGCTAGAAAAGCAAAATCAAAGAATAAATAGAAAGAAAGTGGCTCATTGCCTGCATCAGATTAACCAGTGACCTACTTGAGGGAAGGCAGGCCAAATGGGATGTACTGATTTGCTGAAATGCATTGACAGAACTTTTACAAAATCACTCTGGTCCCCCCTGGACCACGATTTAAGATCTGAGCTTGGCTCCTTCCCTCTCCAGGCTGGATTTGTTTACTGAGCACTTGGAGGGTACCAGCTTTAAAGAGAGAGGCCAGGTCTCTGATTCCCAGCACCTCAGGCTCTGCACCACGTGCCTGTGTCCCTGTCCCTGTCCATGTCACAAACCTCAGGGTCCTGGGGGTGCCTTTGAGGTGCCTTTTGATACCACCCCTCTGAAGTCCAAATGCTGCTTTACTTTGACACTCTGCCTCTTCCAGATCCCACCAGCCGGGACTGCATCCATTACTGGGGCTCCCAGGGATGCTCAGTCTTTACTAAATTCCTACTAAATTCCAAGTACAAGGTCAGAGAATCATAGGCTCATAAAATGAGTTGGTTTGAAAGGGACCTTAAAGCCCATCCAGTGCCACCCCTGCCATGGCAGGAACACCTCCCACTGTCCCAGGCTGATCCAGCCCCAGTGTCCAGCCTGGCCTTGGGCACTGCCAGGGATCCAGGGGCAGCCCCAGCTGCTCTGGGCACCCTGTGCCAGGGCCTCACCAGCCTCAAAGGGAAGCATTTATTCCTGATTTCTAATCTCTAATATAAATCTAGCCTCTAATCTCTAATCTCTAATCTAAATCTTTTTCAGTTTGAAGTCATTGCCCCTTGTTCTATCAGTGCAGAACCCAGCACTGCCAGGGCCATGCCACTGTGTGGCTTTACCTGTAACCACAGCCCTTGTACTGGTCCATACTGGTTGTGCCCTCACCAGCCTTGGCCAGGCAGCTCCCCTTCCCTATCCACTGACTACGGCCTCTGATGGCTCTTTCCCACCTCCTCTCATGGCAGCCCCACCAGCTCTGTACTCCCAGAGATACATTTCAGTCCCTCCACTGAGTTCCTTTGGAATGCTGTGTTTTTCACACACTCTTTCTTCCCTGTTCCATGTTTTGGGGCCTCCAGGTGTTTGTCCCCTGCATCTGAAGGGACAGAGAGGGAGGATGTTTGGAAATATCCAGATCCAATCTCCCTGGTTGCTTTCGGCCAAGACAGGCCGAGAAGGTGGTGCTGAGCCCAAAACAATGGTAGGAATGTCCTTCCTGAGATATTTCAGTCTGTCAGCATCCCCAGCTTTGTTTGGGGCAGCCACCGAGATAGAATCACCTTTTAGAATCACAATGATTGAAAAGCCCAACCCTTAACCAAGCACCACCATGTTCATCACAAAACCACGTCCCCAGCTGCCACATCCAAATGCCCTTTGAACAATTCCAGGGATGGTGACTCCACCACTGCCCTGGGCAGTTCCAGTGCCTGATCATCCTTTCTGGGAATAATTCTTCCCAATAACTAATCTGAACTCCCCAGCTCTATTTTAGCTGGGATCTCCTTCCTCTTCTCAGATCAGCGGAGAAACCATGTCCGCTGATCTGAGAAGGGGAAGGAGATCCCAAGTTAAATAGAGATGGGAGTGAGTGTGGACAAACATCCCTAAAATTTGAGTGTGGACAAACATCCCTGGCCACCATACCCCTTTGTCTCAGGCTCTCCCAGCCCCTCTCCCATGGCACATGCATGAGGACCAAGGGCTGCTCTCAGACAGCTCCCACAGCACCCAAATTCATGAGCCCATTTTCATTGATGCCCAAATTCATTTTGGGCACATTGTCTCTGCCCAGCTGGGGGTTTGGACATCAGCTGCAGCCCCAGGTCTATCTACCAACCATGGATGGTCCTTGGCTGCCTCTTAGGAGCCCATCCAAAACCAGCCCTGCAGCCTGACAGGGATTTCCTTGGCCCCTGGTGTCCCACCCTGAGTGGTCGTGCAGCACAAATGAACTCTGAAATGGAGCAGGGAAGGAGCAGACACGGGGCTACTTTAGCAGGAGGCTGCACGAGGATGCAGGAAGGACAACGTTCCCTGGAAGAGCAGGAGCAATGCCATGGGCTGGCAGGAACAGCGTGAAAAGAGGCAGAGAGAATCTCTGGGGAAAGCTGCCTCTGAAATGCATTGCTGGTGCATGATAGGCAGCAGAATAAAGAACTTTTAAAAATGCAAAGTATGTATCACTGTCAGATCTGCAGTGGAGATCATCCAGCTCAGCCCTTGAGTCATGCTTTGCCCTTTGTTGTCTTCATTGGGTGGATGGGGGTGTGCCAGCAAATAAATGAATTTACACATGTGGGGGGCCACAAGTGTGTGGTGACAGGAAGAGGCAGGGGGACAACTCTGAAGGAGCAGAAATGCTTTGCCATGGGCTCTGTGATGCTGTCCGAACTGCAATAAAGGAATTGGCTGCATCTGGCAGGTTTTGTTCCATGTGCAGCCACCTCCCTTCTGTCATTATAATAATGGGATTTTGATATGATAATAATACCTGGATTCATTTGGAGCCTTGGGCAGCCTGGTGCTGCGCAGACCCCAAAGGGGACAGAGCAGTGCAACAAGACAAGGAGATGTTGGTGTTGGTGGCTCCCCTGGATGCAGCAGGGTGGCCAGTGCCTGGAGTCAAGCAGGGGCAGGAACAAAGCATGTCCCTTTGAGAAAGACCCATGAAACCCACAAAGGACTGGGATGGAGCATTCCAAGGACACCCCATGACACACAGGTACCATGCAGCAAACATCACAGTGGAAGGGGCAGGTGTGACAGGCACTGGGGAACACAGGGACAGCAAAGAGCCCCAGCCAAAGTGGCACAGGAGTGGGGTCACACAGGAGTGGGGTCACACAGGAGTGGGGTCATGGAAGGGCTGCTTCCCACTTCACCAGGCACTTTGGAATGCAGCAAAACCACAGAGTAACTTAAGCTGCCCAAGATCTATAGGATCACCCCAGCAATTTATCCCACAGCTCAGGTACATGAAGCAAAGCCAAAGTTCTTGTTGGGAGGGCTAAGGAGAGACAGTACCCATTGCAATCACCCATCAGAGAGAAAACAGCTCAGCTCCTTCCTGCTACTCTAATCCCTCAGGAGGCAGCAATAAATCCCAGGATTTGGCTTGTCATGTAAGTTTGCAGCATTCCCCCCCCCCCCCCCCTTTATTATTTTTTTTATCTTAGTGAACATCAATTCCAGACATTTGGGATAAACAGCCATATTCCATATTCCCAGTTCTAGAATGCCCATTTTGTCCCATTCCAAGTGTAGCCTGGACCATTAAAAACTCAGACATGAAAAAGCTTGGTGGAGACACTACAGATGCTGCATGAGCTGCATTTCTGTCCCTTGTTACGGGGCACCACAGTTTGGGACACATCCACATCCCACCACCTCTCTTGGCTGGTGCAGCTGGGGCCCAGAGCAGACCCTCCCTGGCTCAAGTCCCAGAGGCTCAGGCAAGAGCAGGTGAAATCTCCCAGGTGAGCTCCTATACCAAAGGAAACAGGCTCAGGGTGCAGCCCAGAGCTCCTTGGTAGAGCCCAGAGCTGTCCCTGGGTGCTGGAGCTGCCTGGGCACACCTGCACCACAGGCTGCTGAGTGCTCCAGCCAGGAACTTTCTCCAGAGTCATCTGAAGTCCAGACAGCAGCAGGTGCTGAAGAGCAGGAGGGATCAGTCAGTGGCACAAGGGAGCAGCACAGTCCCCCTCACGAGCAGAGACTTTCTCCTTATCATTTTTTTGTAGTGTATCAGGAAGGATTTTGCTGCCCTGTGTTTGAAGGTCACTCAAACATCACTAAGCAGAAACCAACAGAAACTCTCACAAAATGCAGCAACCCTGAGCCAAAAAGCTGCTTTTTTTGCTGAAAAAGGGGTGTTCAGACACCAAGGGTAACCCAGCACAGAGCATGCTGCAACCATGGAAGGACTTGAGGAAAAGCCTTTAAAGCAGCAAACAGGTTCTCTGCAAGCCCCAAAACATCCAGCATTGCAGACTTCACTGAAGGCACGAGCCACAGCAGCCTCTGTAACTCTGCTTTTAGTTACTTTTAACTGCAGCTGTCCCCTCGACCTCCCATTTCAACCCACACTCTCTGCCTTGGGGTATATGTATTTTTTAGAGCAGCACAACCATGTTTTAAGCAGCCTAGGAGACAAGATTAGGAATAATTTAGCTGCTGTCTTTCAGATCTCTTTGAACAGTGGTAATGTCAGATACCCTCAGTATGAACCTGAAATTTAACACAGTGGTAGATCATCTGTAAGGGAAAGGCAGTTTGCCTTTTGTTGTTTTATTTTTTTCCCTTATTTAGTATCTCAGTCAACATCTAAAGGAATTTCCCATAAATCAAAACCTGAAAAGAAATAGGAAGCCACAAAAAATGAGTGAGATGTGAAAAACCAGCCATGTCTGTGGCTAGAGGGTATTTCATAACTCAGAAGCACCAGGAAAAGTGAGTTCTTATTACCCGTGCAGATCTAATTCCAGATCCCCTGACTTGGAGGGCTTGGCTCTTCAGTCAGGCCAAGCACTTGTAGTCCATACTCTGAACAGAGGGCACCACCAGGGAGCATCAGCTGTCCACAGAGCACCAACCCTCCCCAGAAGGAGCAGGAGGGCTGAGCAATTGGCTTTGCACCTCAGTCCTCTGGAAGCCAAGGGGTCTGACTTATAGGGCCCATGAAAGGTACCTGATTTATTTCAAACACATTTATAGTTCACATAAAGCTTTAAGATGGGATCAAGTTTAGTATTTTAGTTTTATTCCAGTTTATCATGTCTGTACACTGTAAATGCAAATGTTTGGCCTGAGCTCAGTGGGTGTAAATCAGGGGAGCCCCCTGGAAGTGAGTGATGCTCCATTGACTCCCACCCACCAAAGATTTAACCAGCTCTTTCCTAATACAAGTCCTGATAGGCACATTTTTATTTGTGGTTGTATTAACTGGGGTCTTCCAGGCTGCCAAATAAAGAATTGCTATCCAGGGCACAGCAAAATGCTGCTCTTGGCAAGGTCGTTTTCTCTCCCCAAAACAACCTCGCTGGCTGTGAGCAAACTAGAGCATGGACTGAGAGAGGAAGGATGGGAAGTGAGGGTGAAAGAGTGAAAGAGAGAGGGGGAAAGGCTGGGCATGGATAGAAGGATGTAGCAGAACCCAAGGCACAGGGTGAAGGAGAAGCTCAGGCCCACCATGCCCATCTCCTCCCGCCAAGCACAGAGGCTCTGTGGCACTGGGGACTGCAGTGAGGCTGGAGGAGAGTGGAATGGGGGGGCTGCAGAGAGGGCGTGAGGGCTTCAGACTTAAAAACAAGTCAGAAACATCAGGAGGTGCTTTAAAGGGGAGCCCCGTTACACCAATCAGACCTTGGGCCACAGACACCACTTTTCCAGCCCTCTCTGCTCAGCCAGGAAAGGTCCCTGCCAGGCTCTTGGGATGGAGCTCTCTGGGGGCAGCAAGGACAGCTTTTTCCTCAGGGACCTTCAAACGAGTGAAGGGCAGGTTTAGCTGACACATTAGGAAGAAATTCTTCCCTGTGAGGGTGGGCAGGCCCTGGCACAGCTGTGGCTGCCCCTGGATCCCTGGCAGTGCCCAAGGCCAGGCTGGACACTGGGGCTGGGAGCAGCCTGGGACAGTGGGAGGTGTCCCTGCCATGGCAGGGGTGGCACTGGATGGGCTTTAGGTCCCTTCCCACCCAAACCATTCTGCAATTCGACAATCAGGTCTTCCTGAAATGACTCACCAAACTAAAATCTTCTTTGCTTTGCTTGGCTCTCTGGTGACACAAAGGCCAGTGGAGCACCCAGAAGGTGTCACCCACAGCCCTGCACAGCCCTTCCCAGGATGCAGGAATATGTGTACCTATATGTGAATACAGACACAGATATAGTATATACTGCATAGATACAGATAGATGTATAAACTTTTAAGTACATGTATAAACGTTTTTTCCTTTGCTACCAGGGGCACATGTGAGGTGTGACCTGCCCAGCAGAGTTCCAGAGCAGAGAGAAAGCTGAGGCCTGGCAGGGAAAGAAGAGTCAGGCAGCACCACGAGCAGCAGCTCAGCCCATGAGTGTTGGCAGGGTCCCAGGGGTAACAACTGAGAGCCTGTAAAGAGACACAGAGGCTGAGGAGTGAAGATTTCTTCACCTCCCAGACCTGGGGCAGTATGCAGATGCCTCAGACTCTCTATTGGCTACAGGATCTGGTTCTTTGTCCAGGCTCTCAAACAGCTGCAGACATTTCTGCCATCCATGTCCTGGAGGCCACAAGAAAATCCAGCCTGCGTGATCCACTGGAAAACCTCATCAGTAAACATCTCCTCCTCCCTTGCTCAGGGAAAGCTGTGGACCTTGACTTGGCTGAAATTGGGTATAGTTCGAAAGACTGATGCAGAAGGAAAAGGTCTCACATGGCAGGAGATCCAGCAGAATCCCCATATGTGGGGTTTTTGGGAGATGACTGTGCCACTGATAAATTCTGTAGGCAGCAGCAGAACATGACCAGAGCACCAAAACCAGCGGGGTGAGCTGGTGTCACAGCACTGCCCATGCCAGGACAGAGGTTTCTCTCCTTGGCTCTGACACTGCACCTTGTCTGAGTGTTTGGCTGAATAGAAGCTGTTGTTCTTCAAATAAAATCTAAAATAGAAACCCTGGCTCCTCATGGACAGCAAAGCAATCAGAGTGATAATGTCTAATCTCAACCTCCTCTCTTTCAGTTCGAAGCCATTCAGCCTTGTTCTGTCACTCCAGATCCTTGTAATCAGTGTCTCTCCATCTTTCTTGGAGGCTTCCTTGAGGTACCGGCTGGCCAGCAGCAGGTAACCCCAAGAACAAGCTGGGGAGAACAGGAACTCACTGCTGAAGTTCAGATCTTGTCTTGTCTTGTTCAGGGGTGACCTGGAGCTGTACATCCCATGATCCAGGAATATTCCAACCCAACAAGCTCAGCAGCACGCCCCTTGCTGTAGCTGGTGGAAGCTTCTGCTGGACTGGGCTTCACAGAGGAGCTCAAAAGAGCCAGGCACACAAAACCCACCGCAGCAGCAAGCAAACAAACCCAAACATGGACTCATGCCTGTCAGTTCCTGCACCTATTTTCTAGGATTTCTCTCTAATTGGGATCAAACATTTTTCCTTTTCTAGATGTTGATTTTCTGATCTCTATATTCTGTTATTCCCAAACCACAGGGATTCTTCTGCCATTTTCCTCCCTCAACCTGGAGAGCAGGAGGCTCAGTGGTACTGTCTGAAAGATCAGGTGAATAGAGAGGGTAGGAATGTTGGCATGGAAGCTGAAGCCCAATCCTGCATGCTGAGGGGCATGGCCCTTGCTGAGCAGGGCTCTGAGGACAGCTGGCACCTCTGCACTGAGCTCCCTCACTGGAGTGCTCCTCTTACCTTGTACTTCTGAGGGAGTCTCAGCAAGTCCCAGGGATGCAGGATGGTGGTGCCACGATGCCCAAACTCCATTTTGCCTGTGCCAGGGCCCTGGTGACAGGTTGGTGCTCACCTTCCTTGCTGCAAGGCTCACAGGAGGACTGGCAAATTTCCCAGTACTTGCCTTCAGCAGGAAATTCTCTCCTGTAAAGCAGTGGTTGCAAGAGGGAACACGTCCTAGCTGGCTGAGAGAAGGCCCTCATGCTCAATAAAGCAGGCACTGTGCACACACCAGTGCTGTGCTGGGAGATCCTTGGGCAGCTGAAGCCACTGCAGCCTCCCAGCCACCAGTGTGGTCAGGAGATGCTGGACAAACACCTCACAGAGCACAACGTGCTGCTCCAAGTGTGCAGGGCTGGTCTGGGCAGCCTGGCTGGGGGTGATGGGCACCTGTGTGCAGGTGTGTGCAGGAGGGACCAGCCCCAGGTGGGAGCAGAGGCAGCACGTGTGTAAACCCTGTGTGTGTGTGTGTGTGTGTCTGTGTGTGTGTTTGCAGGTTTGGAGCGGGGAACAAGTTCACACAATTAATGTTTTTCATGAGATGTAATTTATAGACCTCTCCTTTGATGTTTTAGGAGAGTGTAAATATAGGAAAGCAGCCCATAACTTAAAGGCAGGAATGTGCTAATTAAGTGTGCCAAAGGAATGCTAATTAGGAGACAGTGAGTGGGGGAAGGGCACAGACTGGTCTCATCCCGGGAAGCCTCCCTGAGTCCCTCCATCCTGCCCTGGGGATGCGGCTGCTGTCTGGGGCAGATGCTCCAGAGGGGCTCCAAGGCCACTTCCCTGTGGGGCTGCTCTCATCCCACTGGGGGCAGTCAGGAGGTGATGGGGTGCAAGGCACTGCCACGAGCCTGGCCAGTCAGGTCAGCACGGAGGACACTTCTCCCCAGGATTAATAACAGACAGCCCAGAGATTCCCTCACCAGGGAAGCTCAAAGCCAAATCCATCACTGGGATTTCAGCTTTTTCCATAGCAGCCCCATTTCCTAAACACAGCCCCACATCCAGGTTTGGATAACTCAAAGATTTAGGGAAAGGGAGCAGGGAAGATCTGAGCTGTGCAGCATTTGCAAAGGGCTCAGGTTTGTTTGCGTGTGTTTATCCATAACTGTCCTGAGAAATGGGTTGTTCTTCCAAAGCCTCATAAGAATGTCCCAGCTTTCTCCTGAGCAGCTGCAGACTGACCTCAGCAGGTATCTCTGGGAGCTTTGAGGCAGAGGAATTTTCTACCTGAAATACTGAGGAATCCCTACTCTAAAGAGAGTAAGTCTTCTGTTGCAAGACACCCACCCCTGGTCATCACAGAGTCATGGAATGGTTTGAGTTGGAAGGGACCCTAAATCTCCTCTCTTTCCATGGGAGAAACACCTTCCACTAGACTAGGTGTCCCAGACCTACATCCAGCCTGGCCTTGAATGCCTCCAGGGATGGTGTGCTGTCAGCCCTGTCACCCAGCTGGCTCATGAAGAATACTGAAGGCTTCAGGCCCCCCTGTTGCCACCCCAGGTCCCAGACCCCACTCCAACCACAGCAAAGTCCTCACTGAACAAGGTCACAGCAGCAGAGGACATCAGCTGAGCTCCATACCTGGCACTTGGGCTTTTCCTTCATTGTCTGCTGGGAGTTTGTCCCCCTGGAAGGGAGGCGATGGCTGCTCATCCCCACAGCAGCCCAAGGAGGGGGAACACGCCCCGGCCGGAGGCACCGCGCCCATCCTGGGACGGCTGGGACTGATGGCACCGCTGAGCTGAGCTGAGCTGAGCTGAGCTGAGCTGAGCTGAGCTGAGCTGAGAGAGCACCGGCTCCGGCTGCTGACTAATTACCAAAGGAGGCTGCTGACTAATTACAGAATAAGGCTGGTGCCGGCAAGGCGTCACACGCAGAGCTGCCAGAGCTGGTTGCAGCCCGGCTCCGTGAGCACAAAGGAAATCAATGGCAGAGGGGGCTGCAATTTCCCAGGATTTCAGAAGTGGTTTTTTTCTTTCTATTATAACATATGAACAATAGTCAAGTTGTTACTTCTCCATCCACAGGCCTCCCAAAAGAAAGGGATTACAACTGTATCATTAATATCACAGTGACCTGGCAGCAAGTCGACAGATTTAATCTGGTGACAAGATGAGTGGCACTGAAATTCTCGCATCTCCCCAGAAAATGAAAAATGGGTTCTGCCTGCTACTAGTAAATATTGCTGCTAAGTGAAAAAAAATTCAAAAGGGAAAAAAGCAATTTTCCTTCTGTTCATATTGTGCTTAGTTCTCAATACACTTCATGCAAGAGGCTCCCCTGCCTGATGGATTCCTCCTAGATTATATCATGCCTTTGAATTTATATGCCCCAGCTCTTTAAAGGACTGTTTGCCAAGGCCTTTGCATTCCGTGTTAGTCTGGTAACTGCTGACATTTGAAAGATGCTGTTGAAGAAAAATCCAAAAGTTTTTTTAAGTAAGAAAATGAGACAGACCTAGCAGGTAGAGGGAGATTAAAGATTTAGTCAACAGCTGAAATCAAAGTTTTCATGAAGTGGTAATGTCAGAAAAAGTTTACAAGGCCTAATAGAGGGCTTGTGTGTCATGAAAACCCAAATTAAGTTTGGGTTTTTTCCCTCTAGCACTCCACATGAATTTTTCAAGGCTCTGGCTTCTGTGAAACAGCAGAGCAGCAACCCAAACACAGCCCACAAAGGCAGAGACTCTGCTGGGATCAGGTGTGATGAGTGGGAGGGAGGAAGACTTTGAACTCCAACCCAGAACCCTCCAAGGAACCAAGAGAAGTCCCACATGTGGCCACTGGATTTGTATTAAATATCTGCCAGAAAGACTGTTGTCTGCCATCAAACATTGGGAAAATGCACCAAATTGTCTGGGCTTCTCCTGCTTTGAGTGAACATTTGCAGCCCAAGGCATCACTTCGGTCCCACAAACCACCTTTTGTGGTGGCCATGGCTGCTGTGGGCTCCAATGCTGACATCACATTATGCTTCACCTCAAGTGGTTTTATGTTGAAGGATGGAGGCAGCAGAGCAGGGCCTTGCACCACCTCCACCACCGCCTCCAGGCCCAGCCTGCCCTAGGCCGTGGGGCTGAGAGGGCAGAGAGCAGAGATGGCATCCTCACCCTGTCACCAGGGGCTGGGGGACATCCCCCAGGCGCAGCTGGCATGGCCCTGCAGACAGACAATGGCACAGACCAAACACGAGGCACAGCTGCCGCGTCAGAGCACTCCTGGCGCACGGGAAGGGATGGGCACCGTGCCCAGGCTGCTGAGGGGAGCTGAGCAGTGCCCCCAGCGAGGCAGTGACTCTGCGCTGAGCTGTCCCCTGGACGTGCAGCTGCAGGATGGATGAGCTCCTGCAGTGCCTGCTCCCAAGGTGGGTGATGTCCAGCCTAGGCTGACCTCCTGCACCTCCTACACCCCCCTGCCATGGGCCAGCCCCACCACCAGCACCAAGAGAGAGCTCTGCCTCACCCCTGTACAGACCATCTCCACATGAGTCCCCTTTCCTTGGAAACACCAACATTTCGCCCATCTCCTTAATCCACAGAGCATGGTCTTCACCACCCTACCAACCATGGCCAGGAGAGCCAAACTTGGGCCCATTCCTCACCTCTGCAGCAAATCTCTGCCTTTCCCAGTGCCTCATTCCCTTCCTGACGTCTCCCTCTCCCACCCCATCCATTTTCCTGGCACACAGCAGGAGGGAGCACAGAGGGCTGAGAGTCACTGGTCAGCCCCAGACTGTGCTGGGAGAGGAGCTCAGCTCTGTGTCTGCACCTCCCAATTGTTCAACAAAAAGATATCAAAAGCAAAACAGATTTTCACATCTGTGACCTCTACACTTGAAATTGCCACCAAATGGTGCACCTCTAACCCTTGACTAAAAACCTCATTAGCAGCTGTGCTTAACTGCTGTTGGTCTCCTGCCTTGGCCTGGGCTGTCCCATGGAAGATGTGAAAAGCTTTTCTTCTTAAGAGAAATGAACCTGCTCCAAAAACCACTGTTTAAAGAGGAAGTCCAGATCTGAGTAACGCCTCCTAACCTGGATCTCCATGACAAGTTGACCAATTTTAGTCAAACTTCGCAAGAAACATCTAATTAGCTTCCAGAGCATGGTTTTGAGTCCTCAGAGCTCTGCAGCTAGGTGAAATGCTAAAAATAGGATCTCCATGGAAACTTCTTTAGCACTTAAGGTGAGAGGATGTGACACTGATGGTGCACTCTGTTCTGTGACCTGGGGTACAACAGTGGGTGTCATGGGGAAAACTGGAGGGAGAGAATATCCTAAAGAGAAGTTTACCTATCACTGGGTCTGCCTGCCCAGCCAAGAGGGTCTGATCCCTGCAAAGTCAGGTCCCATTTGACCCCCAGGCAGGAGTCCTACACATCCCACTGGGCATCCCCTTCTCCAGGGGAACACCTGCCCTTCGTGGATGAGGTACAGCCTCTGATGTGTGCTGAGCTCTCCCCTGGGGCGGGGAACAACACGGGCACTGCACCAGGTGTGCAGCCTCTCTTCTCAGTGCAGTCACAGATTCCCTCCCCCCTTCCACAAGCGCCGATCCCTCGGCATAATGAATTCACACTCAGAGCCATTATCACCACCCTGGGTCTTTATTTAAATGCAAAAAAGCATGAGAACAGCTCATCGCCATAGTGGGGATGTCAGTGCTGTCCAGGGCTTTAGACACTGAGAGTGCTCCTACACAACAGGTGCTGGGAATTGCTCTTAATTTCTGTATTCATTTATTACTATTTACTTCAGAAGGGAAAAAATGGTGTTGTTTGGCCAGAAAATCACAGGACAGCAAACCCGTGTGAGTGCCATGGGGACGAGGCAGCCACGAGCAGTGCTGATCCTAAGTGCTTTTAACAAAGCTATTACTTTAAGAACTCAGCCAGCCTATTCGTGTAATTCCCCATTATGCTCAAAGAGTTGACACTGTAAACACTTCCAGGCTTGAATTATGCCCATTGAGGGCTGCTGCCTACTCAACACTTGTCTTCGTCAATTATCAGAAGGACAGGGAAGTTTTGGTGAGGCTTTAGGGTGAGCAGCTTCCTCTCTGTACCTTCCTTGACTCTTGGCATCAGTGCCCCTGTGCTCAGGGATGTTCAAGGATATGCAGTGATTCACTGCAAGCCGTGGATGTTTATTCATCACCAGCCTTCCAGCCCCTTGAATCCCTTGTTTCCAGATATCATTTTCCTACTCTCAGTGTGTGTTATTTAAATCAGTGGCAGTGCTGATATGGCAGATGTGGAGACCCCAGCAAAGGGCTCCAATGGCCTCTCCCCTAAGCACCTTGGGGAATCCAGCTGCAGAGGAACCTGTGCCCTTGATCTCCAGGTAAATATCCCCACTGCTGGGATGAGCGAGGGTGAGCCAGCCCAGCCCCACCAGCAGCTCCCTGGCCTGGGAGCCACTTGAAAAGGTCCAGCTCTTGGAGCAAATCCAAGCCAGGAGTGATGGCTCTTGTGACACACTCACAGCAGTTTTGTCACAGTGCCAGGACCATGGCAGGCTTGAACAGCTCAGGACAGTGCTTGGAAGCCTGTTCCCATGTGGGAGAATAAATGTGAAAGAAATGGGTGGCAACTGCTCATGCATCAGCATCAAAGATGCTCTGGTCCTGCAGAGGAGATTGGCCTCTACTGCTGGGAAAAGGTGCAGGATATTCCGGGGGAGAGGTACAGAAGCAGAGCCCAAAGTAGAAAATAGGTGGGATGGCCAAGTCAGTGTCACAAAGTGTCAGAAGTGAGGAAGACAAGGCAGCTCCACCTGCCCTCAGCACTCTGCAGGAGGGATCCAGCACTCCAGCAAGGGTGAAACAGGAGCGCGTGGTGAAAAGCGACCCCAGCCCCAGCAGGGCTGGCAAGGAGGAGCTGGGCAGTGCTGAGGCTCCAGCAGTGTGGAGGCAGGCCGGTGTGCAGGCTGGGGCAGGCAGAGGGCCCTGCTGCTATCCACAGTCCCTGCACCTCTCCCTGTCCCCAGGAGTGAATGAACCGTGCTGTCCCTGCTGCCCCAGGGCTGTCCCTGCTGCCCCAGTGTGGCCGAGGCTGTGCTGGCCAAACCACTGATGAGATTTCTGGCGCTGGCTAATTGTTTCTCAGACAGTGACCCAACCCTCCTCCTCCCTGTTCCTTTTGGGCTGCTGAATTGGAGATGCCCTTCTGCCATTTCTTTCCTTCTGCAGCTGGGTAATTGCCGGCGACACTTTTTAAATCACTTTGGGGAGGTTTGATGAAACAAACTAGATGGAACTCAAATTTCAAGTAACTGGTAGGAAATTGAAAAGAAATATGTTTATGGAGCAATTTTCTTTGCTTCCTCAAATGGTGGAAATTGTTACTGTCACTCATAAATTATTAATTTCAATTTGCCCTGTTCTCTTTCCAGGTTGCAGCTCTCCAGGAGCTTGGGCTCTCACTGAAGATGCCCCAGAAGTGCTCAGATGATGGAGGCAGGCAGCACCTCCCCCCCATGCACCAGGACAGGGCGTCCCTGCCTTTTGGAGGGGGTCAGTCCCTTCAAATCAGTCCCAAGGGGCTTTTGTTGGTCACCTTTATAGAACCAGTCCTGTGAGAAGCAGGCAAAAACATGCACAAGGCTGGGAACAGGCTGGGGTTGGGACCTGTAGGGAATGGAAATCCACCTCCGGAGTGGTTAACTTGGCTGGGAGGTGGGAGGGAAAGTAATTACCAGAGTGTAAGTGGCTCAAGGACTCCTGTAATTATTGTATTTGTAGAATGACTGGAATGGGAGCCAGGAGGGACTCTGGAGAAGCAGATAGAGTCACACTCCTCCCCAGTGCCATAGCAAACAGAGGAACCCACCACCAGAGTGACTCACCTGGTGTGACAGGAGAACATCCCCAGCAGGGAGGTGAATTGAGAGCAAAACTAATTGGAAAGGACACAACATTGACAGAAAAATATGAGTGAAAACAGGGAATTTTTCTTCAAGGGTAAGAGCCATAATTGCATAATCAAGTAAGAGGAAGTTTTTGGCCAGATGCCCATCCTCCTCAGTGATGAAACAGAGGCAGATATTAGAAATCAAGAAAAAAAAGCAATATATAACAAAATGGAGTGTAGGGGGGAAATAGATAACCATTGATTTTGAATTAGAAGTTATGAAGTACAGAAAATTGATATGAGAAGAGTTAAAAATGCATGACTTAGGGAATGAATGGCAGTAAGGAAGTACCTGAAATGCTCTGTGAACAACAGCAACAAAAATAGTGCAGAGGTTTTGTTTATAGAGATGGCCAGACTCTTGATAGGGCAGAAATGCAGTTGGTGTTTCTGGGCTGCCTTGGTGTCTGTATCACAAGAGGATGCTGAAAGCTCACAGCATTTTTAAGATCAAGGCAGGTGTTACACAGCACTGAGTAGGACGAGTGACACCTCAGGCAGACCTGGAGAGGGCTGTGCAGGAGCACCCTCAGTGCATCTCACACCACTAGGGAAGATGCAGCCTCCCAAAGGAGATGGCAGCAGGGTGAGGCTCCTCCTGAGCACCAGGCACAGGCAAAGGAAAGGGATCCAGGAGGCAGCTGAAAGGAAATTGGAGGATTTATGCTAATCAGTTTTTTTTATGGAAAAGAGTTCTTGTCAGCCTTCATTTCACTCACAGAGGAGATGCCCTGTGTGACTGCTGGCAGTGGCTGAACAGATGTGATGTGCTCCAGCCTGTGGAATCTGCCTGACTCGGAGCTGCAGGGCTGATTAGAAATGAGCACTCTGCATCTGGGAGACACACACGAGACAGGGAGCCAGGGAGGAGCCCAGGCAGCAGCCCCTGATGGGGAACTGTCATTAAATCTGTGTTTCTCATAATGTTTTGGAGCAGGAGGCTCAGACTAGTCAATATTTTCATCAGTGATTCAAACAGACATATTAAAAACTCATTCATAGGAAATCTGTGGCCGACACGAAGCATGGAGAGATTGATAAATCCCATGGAGCTCTCAGCAGGGCTGGGGACAGGCTGGGATCTCCCAGGAGACTGAACTCTCTCCCATGAGTTGTGTTACAGCCCAGTGCTTCATCGAGGAGTCCCAAAGGGCTGGACATGGGCTCTGTGGCTGTGAGTGCTCGGAGTGGGACAGAGGGAGGAGCAGCAATGTTCCCTCTGTGTGCTGGGCCCAGCCCCGGGGCTCGGGAGGAGAGGGGTGGGAAGAGCTCCACATGTCTGTCCTGATCAACGACAAACAGAAACTCTGAGGGCTGGTTCAGCCATCCCACACAAACAGCTTCCTGTGGAGGAGACGCTTGGCGCTGGCAGAGCTTTCACTGTGGGAAAATGTCCCAGTGAGGGGAGAGGGGAGCAGGAGCCTCCTCTGCCTCTCCTGCAGAGGGGGGCTCTCCTGGGGATGCTGCGCTGAAAGCAAGTGACACAGCTCTGTGGGAGGCCTGGGTGGGTGAAATGCAATGGGCTGTGACTTGCTGGAGACCAGGAAGCCACGAGGATCGTCACTTGAATTTGTCTCACTTGCTTCTACTTTCCTGCTGGGAACACTTTGCTTATAAGGATTCCTGCCCAACAAAGCCTCACCACTCCTCCAGGACAAACTCCTTGGAGAAACCCCCCTATCCCTTAAAGAAATGACTATTCACCACAGCTTAGAGGCCAAAGTCCCATTCGTAATTGTATTTTTCTCCAAGAAAATAAAGCGTCTTGTGCAGAGGCACTCAGGCAAGCCTACCAGCAAGCAGGTGGGCAGCCTCCTTGGGCACCTGCTGGGGGCAGTGACAGCTGAGCAGAGGACTTGTCACCCCAGCCTCTCCCCAGGGATGGGCTACCCCTGCACTCAGAGCATCTGCAGGGGGGGCCTTGCCTCCAGAGCCTACTGCACCCTAGATGACAGCAGAAACCTCAGTCAATTAAATTTATTTGTCATAGGACAGCAAAGCTTAATGCTGCCATCTCTGGATGTGACATCAGTGAGAAGCCCCCTCTGGAGCCAGGCTGCATCCCAGGGTGAGAGCCTGGGTCAGGGGTCCATCAGGTCAGAAGCAGAAGGAGAGGTGAGGTCTAGAGAGCCTGAGAGCAGCAGGATTTCTGGGACCAGCTCAGCTCTCTATCCTGAAGGTCATCACATGAGACTGGACTGGCAGGAGGAACAGCGTGAGAGAGGTGAGGGGCAGCAGGATGTGTAGCTCTGGGGGCAGCTCTCCTCACAGCCAGGATGATGCTGGAGAAGAGAGCAAGAATTGAGCAAGGGCTAGAATACACCCAAGAGGTCTCATAATGGCACACAAACCACTGTCTGTGTGCTCTGCATGTCTTGCCCTGCCCTGGACTCCCTTCTGGACCAGCCTGGCTTTACATCACAGCAAAGGGACAGGAACAGATGTCCCTGTCACCAGACAGACCACTAGAATAGTTCATCAGGAATTGCTGCATCCCAGCTCCTGGCCAGGGGGGTACAGCAAGCTTCCCTCTCTGGTGATTGGAACTTCCCATCTGCTGGGTCAGCCCCAGGCTGGGTCAAGACCAAAGCAGATGTGAGCTGAGGCCATGAGCTCAAGACTGACAACAGCTCCAGATGGAGACAACAACCAGGATTCCCCTGAGACCCTAGAAAACAGTCTCTCCATTACAGACAGAGCACACTGGGGGTCTCTGTTCACAGGGAGTCAAATGCACTCACCAAATATTTGCAGAAAGCTCAGCTATCAGGGCACTTTCTGTGTTTTTAGCTCCCAGTAGCCTTATCTCCCAGCAAACAGTGAGCATTCAGCAAAATCCCTCTGCTGCAGCCTCCTTCCAGAGCAACACTAATGTTGCTCAGGTGTCCCTGTTCTCCACAGGGCCAGCTTTCCCAGCAAGGGTGGGAGGCTGGTCCCCGCCTCCCTGTGCAGCAGCACCTCCAGCAGTATCCACACTGGAGCTTTGCCTGTAGTCCAGTCCTGGTTTTGCTCAGCAAATCTCTCTGCTGCTCCCAGCAGCATCACCCCCTGGCAAACCTGGTGCTGCCCGCAAGCGGCAGCCCCTCCATGTGTCCTGTCCTGGCCAAGGAGCTCGAGCTTCCCTGGGGATGTTCCAGCCATGCAAGCTGAGCATGATGGGGCACTGATGGGGTGGAAGGGGTGCATGGCCTCAAGACATCCCTACCCAGAAAACAGGAGTCCAAGGGCACCTGCCACGAAGGAATCTGTGTGTGATGCCCCTCCCATGGTCTGAGAGCAAATGCAGATGGTTGAAATCTCAGTTTGTGCTGATGGTGTGGTTTAAATCAGGAAAATGGAGCCACTAGAAGAAAGTGGCAGAGCTGAAGTGCTCCTGGAGAATGTCAAGCAGAGCCTGGGGCCTGGAGCACCTCTGCTGTGAAGAAAGGTCAGACAGCCTGTGAGTGCTTTTTGGAGAAGGCACAGGCCAGAGGGGCCCAGGGTTGTGATAAATGATCTAGAAGAGAGCGACTCACAGCATCTGTTCTCCCTGCCTCAAAATCCAAGGACACCCAGTGAATCTGGAAAGAAATAGCTCCCATGGGGAGAGGGAACTTCTTGCAGAAGGTGCCTGTGGGCCTCCAGTACCTGAAGACACTTTAGTCTCAGAATTTAGTGAGACAGAAGCAGATCTTGTACATCTACACTGGTAACAAGATTATTCACGTGCTGCTGAGCACAGCAGCAGCTCTGGCAGAGGCTCTGCCTGGTACCTTGGGAGGAAGCCAGTCTCCAGCTCTCAGAAACAGAATTATCCCTCACATGAAACCCCTGGCACTGCACCTTCTCCTGCAGCATCTGGCCATGTCCCCTTCATCCTGGAGGTGAGGGCATCCAGCAGGACCATGCTCTGCAGGGTGTGGTGACCAGCATCCAACACATTGACCCTTCAAGTACAGCACCTACAGAGTGATGGGGCAGGAAGGTTCTGAGTGCCATGGACACACCCAGCCTGCTGCTGGGCCAGGCTGACGCTGGATTCTGAGTCACAGGCTCCATCTAGCAAGAGGTTTGGAGAGCAGAGACTTGAAGCAAATGATGACAAAGCCATGTGGCACAAGGGATGAGCCCCTGGCAGATCCTTCTGCATTACTTCTCACAGCCAAGCCCAGGGGCTGCAGCAGAACCATGAAGTGTTATGGGTTGGAAGGGGCCTTTGAAGGCCTAGTCTGACCCCCTGCCATGGCAGGGACATCTTCCACTATCCCAGGCTGCTCCAACACTGTCCAACCTGGTCTGGGACACCTCCAGGGACGGGGCAGCCACAGCTGCTCTGGAGTCCTTGTTCCAAGGCCTCTCCACCCTCACAGCAAACCTACAACAGGAGGCCCCTGCAGCCCTGCAGCAGGACCACATCTCTCACCTTCCAGGAGCATCCCGAGCTCACAGGGGCACTTTCTGCCCTCTGATGGGAGATGTCCATCCCCACAGCAGGATTGCTCCTGTCCTGAGAAGGTTCATTTCATGGAGCACTTCCTACACTAATGCTCCTCACTGCTCCCTCCATCACGCAGAAAACTGCTGAGATACAAAAGTGCTCTTAGATACCAGAGCTCTGCCTGCAAGTGTCACTTATTAATTAGTCACCACTTGACTGCCTTCCTCACATGTCTGCAGAGGACATTGTCACCCAATCCCTCCCAGAGCCACGGCTGGGCAGTGTGGGCAGTGTGAGGGGCAGTCCCCGAGTTCCTCACAGCCATCCACAGGCTCTGGGGCTCTGAGGTCTGCTCCAGTCTGGCCAGGAGGAGCACGCGGAGCAGGAGAAGGAGGAGGAGCAGGTCAGCAGCACCTCCCGAGCTCTGGATCTCAGTCACTGCAGTGATTGATCCCAGACTGTGGCAAACAAATCAATAAATTCAAATTAAATGACAAAGCCATGACAAACAGCAGGGTCAGGCAGGGCCAGTGCCTCCTCCCAGAGGCACGGGGCAGGTTAATGGAGGCTCCCATTCCTGAGCCCTGCGGCAAGGAAACTGCCTCCAACTGGCACTCAGAAAGAAAGGGAAAAGCCAGATGCAGTGCACAGTAGCTGGAGGACAGAGATGGCATTTGTAGGAGAGGACTGCTCAAAGCACAGGGCTGGGGAGTGATCACCCTCTTTCCCATTCCATTTCATCCACAGGAACCATGCAGATTCTTAAAAAACTTCTTAAATGAGAAAATGACACTTTATTTCTTCACCTGGACTATCTTTAGCTTAAGGATTTGATTTTCTTGTCACTTCTGTCCAAAAATGTTTGTTCTCAGAGCTGACTGAGCGCTAAGCCCCCAGCAGCACTGGCCAGACAGATACTGGTGATGTCTAACTTCCCAATCTGCTCTGTGCCCAAGGTTAAATCTGCTCCTGCTGATCTCCAGTTTGAGGAAATCCTGGGTCTTTCAAGACCACTGGGAAGCAGCTGCCTTGTCTCCACAGCTCCAGCTCTAGGACAGTTTTTTGCCAGGCAGGACCATGATGATCCAGAAGCCTCTAGCCCTGTGGGCGACCCCTTTGTGGGATGGTCTGGACAATTGTTGTGCCCAATCCCATGAAAAAAGAAGTGACTGTTTGAACAGTCTGCTGCCTGTGGCTGTGGGTCCTAGGGCCAGGTTTACTGAACAGGTCAAAACCCTTGGCCTCTCCACCTCCCCTGCACATTCCCCCCACTCCTTCCTTGCCTCCAGCCCAGCTTCACCTCAACCTTCAGCATCCCTGTCAGTCCCAATGTGTCCTTCTGCACTGTCCCCCTTTCTCACTCCTGCTCCTGGGCTCTTGTGTAGTTTTGCAGCTGCCTTCAGATAATTCCATGCCCACAATTATCCTGGCCAGGCAGGTCACAGATGCACCAGCAGCAGTGCCAGGACCTGTTGAGAGCATGGCACACGCATCTGCGGTACAACCTGCTCTCCAGGGTGGCTGCTCATCCGCTCCTGGGCTGGGGGCAGGGTTTGTTCCCTCTTCAGGAAGACCTAAAGCACATTATCCATTCTCCCCCAGGTGTAACCTGCCTGCTGACTGCAGTCATTTGTGTGCACACACACAGGCACCTCAAGCCTGAACTCGCCTTTGCCAGCCCAGTATTTCACTCGTTTCTCCCCATTTCAAGAACAAGGACAGGAATTTGCTTCCAGACCTGGGGGCAGTTCAGGCTACACCCCATCGGAAGCTGCAGAGCCCAAGCTGTGGGTGCATCACCCTCTGCCCCACAGGCCTCCTGCACCCCCTCGGCACCCTGTGAATAATTCATCACATGCCCCAGCCCTCTTCTCTTTCCGTTCTCAAATTAGCCATGAGCAGATTGTGGCTTTCTCAAAAGAATTTGTTACTTGAAGTCGTTCCTGTGAGCGTTTCCGAGGCTGTGGCTCATTTGCAAGCAGTAAATAGCTACAATGTGCGTGTCCTACGCCGGCCCCACCGGGCTCCAGCTCCTGGGGGAACTTTTTGCCTTCCCACCCATAGGATGCTGTCACAGGAAGGTGCCCCTGCTTCTGCCCTTGGGCTCAGGGCTGTGGGGGGACTCACCAATGCTGGGCTTTCAACTGGAGGATTCCAGGCAGCACAAAACACCTAACGATCCTCTGAACATCACACCAGCTCCACGAGCCTCCTCAGCCCACTCCCAGGCAGGCACATCCAAGGAAAGAGAATTTATAGGCAAGTACCAAGGTGGCAGTGCATCCTTGAGGGTGCAGAGCTGTGGGAGGCAGTGTCCAGAGCTGCTGCTTGCTGGAGCCTTGCCTGGCATGTGCATGAACCCAGCAGATGTTTGAAGAGATTTCGAGCAGGCTCGTGGCTGGTGATGTGGGGCTTTGCTTTTCCTTCTCTGTGTATCAGCTGCAACCTTGGCAGAAGTTTGGGGGAAGGGAATATCCACTCGTTCATGTTGCTCATGTGTCCAGGGCAGGGAACGGAGCTGGGGAGGGGCTGGAGCCCCAGCAGAGGCTGAGGGAGCTGGGAAGGGGCTCAGCCTGGAGCAAAGGAGCCTCAGGGGGGCCCTTGTGGCTCTGCACAGCTCCTGACAGGAGGGGACAGCCGGGGGGGTCGGGCTGTGCTCCAGGGAACAGGGACAGGAGCAGAGGGAACGACCTCAGGCTGGGACAGGATTAGATTGTGTTAGACTGGATATTGGGAAAATTTCTCCGTTAAAAGGGTGGTCGGGCATTGGCACAGCTGCCCAGGGCAGTGGTGGAGGGCCCACCCCAGGAGGGATTTACAAGACATAGAGATGTATCACTTGGGGACATGGGTCAGTGGTGCTAGCTTAGTGGTTGGACTCAGTGGTTGATCTTAGAGAGCTTTTCCAGCCTTAAGGATTGTATAATTCCATGATTCCACATCTCTTCTCAAGCAGGCTTTGCTGCCCACCCGTGGGGCCCTTGCAGTGGTGTTCTCCAGGGCTGCAGGGGAGCTCCTGGGAGGCTCCCAGCTGTGCAGGCTGGGTCACGACTCCCTGAGTGGCTGCAGCCCCTCTGCCCCACCACTGGGAGATGAAATTAATTTTCTCTTAATACAACATGTTTTCATGACAACTCACTAAAGAGGCAAAAACTACTGTCATAATAATGCATTAACCCCTATATTTATTTCTGATATCTGACCTATCAGGGAACTGCTGAATTACTTCTCTAATTAGTTTTCCCATTTCTGAGGGATATGACCTTTCCTTCCAGAGAAAAAAGTATAAGTGAGAAGTCATTTCTTGAAGGTACTACCATGAAAGGAGCAGTCATATCAAGGATAAACAAGAATACAAAAATGTGCTATTATAGCACATTTTCCTTCAAGACTTAACAAATCTTCTCCATTTCCAAATGGGGGAAAAAATAAAAAGGACTATGAATATAGTCTGCTCTTACTCCCAGTCTGGGCCATGTATCAGTTTCAAGAGGGAGTATCTGACTCCAATTTCCTTCATGAATGTGGTCATTAACTCCAGAGAAATTCCCAAACCAAAGCCCCACTCCTGCTTGCCTTTGGGCTCAGGAGTGTCACAGAGCCCTGCTGGCAGCAGCGTTTGTTCCCAGCCCTCCAGCTGCTCCTGGCCATGCCACCTGAGCTGCTGCTGTGAGGGACCTCCAGGGATGACCAGGAAAACCTCCCCAGCTGAGACTCACTGAGGGTGCTCAGCAGTGAACGTTTTCCCTTTGAGGCCTGCTGAGCATCCCCACATCATGTCACCAGGGCTTCCATACAGCAAACAGGCTGAAGCACCTCTTGTCCATGAGGGACACCTGGATGGGATTATTCCTCAGGCCCTGCCCTGGCAGAGGTCACTACTACTAATCAGAGGTCACTGCAGGTGACATGGGAGCAGTTCTTTCCCTCCTTCCCTTGAGCCAACCTCCTAGGAGGCATCATTCTGTGCAGGATGGCAAAGCACTGTGGTGGGGATGGCCATCCAGGAGCATGGAGACAAGGACACCGTTCCTGCACCCTGGGAATGCTCGAGTATTTGCTGCCTTTGGCCCAGCATCTCAAGGAGATGCTGAACAGGCTCCATCCCATTCCCTACCCCAGCTGTTCTGTGGCACACAGCATCCTTGACCCTGGGGCAGGGAAGAATTGCCCAGCTGCTGTCTGGGTCCTGCTCTCACACAGCCCCAGGACTGGATGGTTGCAGATATGCAGGAAGCCTCTGCTCCCACCTGAGGACAGGGGGAGGGCTGAGCTGGCACCAGCACAGGCTGCTGGGAGTGAGGAGTGTCCATTCCCTTCTCCACACCGAGGAAATGACCCCCTTTTCTGGGAAGAGAAGAGAAAATCATTCTCTGGACAGATTGTCCCCTCACTGCCCTCAGCAAGGTCGCTTGCATTGCCCACGGCCATTGGCAGCAAAAGGCAGCCACTGCCAGCTCGAGGCACAGCAGCACCAGGGTGGGAGTGGATTTGTGTTCCATGGTGAGATGAACACCACAGAAAAAACATCTCTCTAGAGAAGAGGCAGGAAAATACTTTTGGCAAGCAAGAGGAGCCACAGGAGGGTCAGTCAGTGACTGGGGGCTTTATTCTCCTGCCCCAGACTGAGGGCTTCATCCTTGAATGGCACAGGGAATTCTCAGTGTTGTGCCTCTTCCAGGAAAGTCTCCATGGGACCACAGTGGGTGCTCACACCCTGGTCTGTCCATTTGGCTCTGAACCATTTCTGCCAGCCAGGGAATTTCCTAGGAAGTGAACAGTGTCTTGCTTGACCTTGCAAAGAACCAAAAAGCAAGTTTCCCCCATGCTTCTCTGGGTGCAACTGGAACCAGCAGCTGTGACAGTACAGCAAGAGCAGCCAGCCCCTCTCTGTACTGTCGCCTGTGTCCCAGTTGTCCCATCAGCTCCTAGCTGACACCCTCTGACTGCTCCAGCAGATGAGAGTCATCAGCAAAACCACATGGCTTCTGCACAGCCCCAGAGCAGGGCCAGCTGAATGGGCTGAAAGGACATGGCCACCTGCCTTTGGCTCTCTTGTGCCCGCCCAGTCCCATCCCATGTGGCATTTTGCTCACAGTGTTTAGATTCCCCTTCCAAAGGGCCTGCAGGGATGAGAAGGGACACTTGGTGGGAGGACATTCCCCAGAGAGAGCTCTGTGCTCGGTGTAGCTGTAGAAACTCTGCTCTCATTGTCCTGTCCACCCACACACCCACAAGTCTGGTTCATGTCATGTCATCCATGTGTCTCCCATGCCAGGAGCAAAGGCACTGAGGGACCTGTTCCTGGGGCAGTCTGCAGGTGCATCAGGAGATAAGGACCCTCTCCTACCTGGGAGCCGTCAGAGCAATGATCCCTCACAGGGCCCCTCACAGCTTCTCAGGCTCTCCTATTCCCCTGGCAGCCCAGGACCACCCACTTCAGCACCTTTCTTCACCCCTTCCCAGTGAGCCTTGAGCCAGGACAGAACCCCACACATGAGATCAAGACCCTGAGAGCTGCTGTGTCCCCACTGCTCTCCTGCCCAGAGACCTGAGCACCCCCAGAGCAGGCCAGGAGCAAGAGAATGGAGGGGTTCTCCACCCAGCTCTCCAGAGACCAAAACACTGGGTGTGGGCTGAGTGTAGAGGGCATAGCCCAGGAACCTGAAGCTGAACTGGGAGCAGCAGGATGAGCAGATTGGCAGCAGCAGCAAGGTGGGGGTGGCTGGGCAGCAGCAGAGCAGAGGCACAGAGGGGATGGTCCAGCCCAACTTGCACAGATCATGCAGTTCTCATCACTCCTGGAGAGCTTTTTATTAAGATGTAAATAAAACCATCCCTGGAGCCTGCAGATGCAGCCGTTTGGATGCCACCTTTGGACCTTTCTCAGTGACATGGCCTGGCAGCCCTGGTTCCTATTGGGAAGGTACCCTGTAGATTGGAACATGTTCCAAGCACTGTAATTGCCCAATAAAACCGTGTTTCTTCACCATCCACTTGAATTAGTGCCTGCAATATGTTTGAAAGCTTTATAGCCCAGTTAATTGTGAGGCAGTAACAGGAAGGGGCATTATGGCTTTAGGAACACAAGTTGCATCTGTATTTAATGATACTAAACCATAAGAAGCCTCCATTCAAATAAAGCAATGGCTGCTGTAGTGCCTATAAAAGTGATGATGGCCGTGTACAGCAGAGATGCTGGGCTTGGGTGCAGCAGGAGCAGGGACACAGTGCCTGGGGCAAGGACATTGCCCAGGTCCCATGGTCATTCCTGGGCAAGGACCTGTGGTCATTCCTGGGCAAGGATATTGCCCAGCTCCTGTGGTCATTCCTGGGCAAGGACATTGCCCAGCTCCTGTAATCATTCCTGGGCATGGATATTGCCCAGCTCCTGTGGTCATTCCTGGGCGAGGACATTGCCCAGCTCCTCCAGCCATTCCAGTCCATAGGGCCAAGAGCAGCCACACCTGCCCCTCAGAACCTCTCCATGTGCCCACTCTGCACATGGGCTGTTATCCCACAGTCCCCAGCCAACAGTGTTCCATGTTCATTTGAAGGGAAAGGCCACCACCCTGCAGGCTCCCACCACCACCCTACCCATCCAGCAAACTGGGACTGAGGACCTGCCCATGGCTCTTCTCATACCTGGTGTGGATGAAGAAGCTTCTGTGGGAGTGTGAACCAGAGCATGAGTGTTCCTAAGTGAGCCACACTCTTTGTTTTCATTAGGAGGACATGGATTTGGGGCTGGGGGGAGGGTGGCTCCAGGGCAGCAGAGCACCAACAACAGTCCATGGTGATGCTCATGGACTCAGCGATGCCCTTGCTTAGTACCTGCAAATGGTTCTTTTTGAGAACCTCTCCTTTCCCCAGTCACAGGAGCTTCTGGAGTAGCCCTGGATGGATTAGGGATGAAGAAGCTGTTGGTTCTTCAGTTCATCTTCTGGATCCAGCATCAGGGGACATGAAAGTATTGAGGGGCAAGGACTGCACAGCACCTCCCACACCTCAAAGACCTTTTAGAGAAACATCTGAGCTCATTCTTGTGCTGGCAGGAGGGAATTTCAGCTGTGTCACAGATCCTCCCATATCATGGATCTTATCCCAGAGAGTCCAGTTCACCAGGCAGGGCCACAGATCCAGCACAGCTCCTGGTGACAAGGACATTCCTAGTCAGGGGCAGGTGGCATAGAAGGACCAAGAGAGGGAGCAGCGGCTGTGGCTGATGGCAGAGGAGCTGTGGTCACTTCACTGGGTCTTCACAGTCCATCCCACCCTTCTGTGCACCCACCTGTACAGGCAGTGAGCACCCCAGTGCTTGGACACATGGGAGTACCACCAGGGCAGCAGGGCCTGAAAGGGTTCAAGGCTGGTAGTGGCCATGGACAGAGAGCAACAGCCCCATGGTAAAGCACAGAAGAGAAATCCAAGGACACAAAAAAGGTCCTGGCCAGCAGCACTTTCTTCCTTTAGGGGCTCAGCCATCCCTGGAGCAATCATGGGGCAGTGTACACCATCTCTGAGACACCCACACCTGCTGAGGGGGACTATGTGTGACCAGCCTGGCATGTCTGGCATGACTCATGAGCCTCCAACAGGATCTCAACAAGCAAAGGACCAAGAGCCAAGAGCCAAGGTCAGGCCAAGAGCCCTGACTGGATGGAAGCCCCCGAGAGCATCCTCCCCTGCAGAGCAAAAGCCTCAGCCCTGTTCTTTGGTTGCAAAGGGTGAGTATTCAGCACCTGCAGAAGTGGGTGACAGGCAGGTGACAAACCTGTGACTCCTTCCACGTTGTGTTTGCAACTGTATCAACTGTTGAGATGAATTCAACATGCAGCACGAAGTGAGTTGCCAGTGAGTTCAATTAGAATTAGATATGCAATCAATGGAAAATTAATACAATTAAGTTTCAAATTGTCATTTAATAAAACACCTTTTTGCAAGTGGAATATTAAGTGGGACATAAACGCTGCAGCCCTGCTGAAATGTGCTGCTCTCAGCAAGGGAGGAGTTTGTGCCAGGAACTGTGCACACATACCCCCCTTCACCACTATAACTCGTTAGACAGACTCTAATTATATATTTATAGTTTACAGAAGTTTCAGCTAATTGCATTATGCCTCTCAGAAGCTGCTGCAAGGCCCTGCTGCTGTTGTGGGGCGTTGGTTGTTACTGACACACCCGTAGCCAAGAGTGCTCTGCAGATCTACTGAGGAGCACAAGCCTCAAATCTCCCTGCCTGACACATTAACTGCATGCAGGGACATTTCCATTGATAGTTCAGCCAGCAGAGGAAGAGAAAACAGCCCAGCTGTTGGTTTCTCTCATGGATTTGGAGAGAAATTGCCCCAGTTTTCCAAAGTGATGTGAACAGGCCAAGCCAGGAGCTCATCTGTGAGAGGGCAGTGATGGGACACCACAGGCTGTTCCCAAAACTTCTACAAGACCATTCCCAGAGAGTTTTCTTGGGCCATGGTGTGAGCACTGTTTTTTTGGGTGAGCAGACACCACGAGGGATGTGCAGGAGGGACTGGAGGTACACAGGGGCACAAGGCTTCAAGGGGATGAGGACAGGGGCAGAGCCAAGGGAAGTAGATGTGGAGGAAGGATCACAGCCCCAGCAGCCCTGGCACACCTCAAACCCGCAGGATTCAGCTCTCACCATCTCTCAGCCCCACTCTCCACTAACCCCAAAGCACAGTGGGGCAGAGGTCCAAGGCTCCCTGGCAGCTCCCAGGGAAGAGATCATCAGTGACATGAACAGATCCTTAATTAAGCTGTTCATGCACATCTTTTATTTCTGGTCTGACTCACGCTAGTGACTGTTTGTACCACGGGCTCTTCTCTGTGTGCTGCTCTCACCCAAACTCCTGTCTCTCACTGATGCAGCTCTCCCAAAGGGAGGGCTCCTGCTCTGCAGGCAGCTCACTGGGGCCCCTGCCCCTCACTGCCCAGGCCAAGGCAGCTTTTCCAGCCACTCTGCCCTTCCTGCAGCTCTCTTGTGTTCATCTCCCACTTCATCAACACCCCTGACAAAGTGGGGATGCTGTCCTCAGCCAGAGGATCCAGTCTCTTACTCAGAGCTGGGAATGGCACCACAGGGACTTGGCACAAAACTGGACAGCTGCAGTGAGGAGGGCAAGGGAATTAACAGCAATTGCTTGCTTGCTTGCTTGAGAGATGCACTATTGAATCTCACTTGCAGAGCCTGTGCAGGACCGTGAGTTAGCAGAAAACACCTCAGAGGGTGTGAGTGGGAGAATAAACCCATGCAGGTCCTGCTGGACAGAGATGGGCACCATAATGCATTCAGCATTTCTGGGAGCAGGAACTCAGAGTCCTCTCAGAGCCTGTCTGTGATCACACAGCCCAGCCTGTTGAGTGCCGGGGGCCTGCACAGCAGCAGGACCCCACCCTCAGCATCCTCCAGAACAGCAACAAAAGTACAAACTGAGACTCAGAGAAGCTTCACCACTGCTGCAGACTTATTACACAAATCCCAGAAAGACTGGCAGCTAAACATGTTATTAGGCTAAATAAAAATAAAATGCATTCTAGGAAATGTTTTTAAATTTGTCATGTAATTAAGCTATTAATTTAGTGGTCTTTATTACTTGGATTGGAAATTCACACAGGTCCTCATCTCACTCCTGGAAAACGCGCTCATCATACACAGTCATTATGCGTTTTCATAAACATTTGATGAACAATAACTGTGAGAAACATAAAATATTGGTTTTGTCCTTCAACTGTAATGGCCATATGGAGACAAGCTGTGCCTTCGAGTCAGCAGTTGCGGCACATCCTCGTTAATAACAGCACTTGCTATTTTTACCGTTTACAGCACAAATGCAGCCCTTTAACAAGGGGAAGAAGGGTTTAATCTGTAAGGCCTTTGCAGTGATTTGTAAAAGAGCTGCTGTGCCCACATTGCTCTGTGATTCAGGGTGAGCTATAATTACTCAGTATTCTGGACAGCTCTCCTACAAGATGACAATTTATGTGTGAGCAGAGCAAGGCAGTAGCTGGGGACAGCTCAGGCCTCTCCCCTGCACACACACACACATTGTTTCCTTAGGTTTGCAAAGAAAATATTTTCCCAGGCAATGGAGTGAGCTCCTGCCCTGGAAGCAGGGCTGCTGAGCAAGCACATTGCCGTGGTGGTGGCCAAGGTATCCTTGCCACACGTCTCTGGTTTCCACAGGCACCTCGTTCTGCTTGTGCTCACCAGGCTGGGGATGGAGCATCCCCTTGACTTCCCCTCACTTCAGCTGCCCCTGTGCTCATTCCTGCTCCTGCTCGGTGGCTGGCAGGGAAAGGACCAAGCTGCTGCACTCAAAGAGGGGGCTTGGCCAGGGTGGGTGATAACCACCATGCACAAGGTTTGTGCACACACAGAGTGCTCTGGGACAGCTGCCAGCAGCAGGGGAGGTGGCTGGCTCTGGTCTCTGTTGCCAACAGACTCAGCTCAGGTTTGCACCAGACTGAGCAGACCCACAGACATGTCCAGCACCAGGGGCTGGATGAGATTGCTCCAGCTCCTCCACTCCCTGCTGCAGCACCCAGTGCCCCAGCTGTGCCCAAAGACAGGAGCCAGCACACTTTTGCTGCCCACAACACCCGCCCTTGGGCTGAGTTTTATCACAAGCCTGGAGTGCAGGGCCAGAAGCCTTCCCCAGTGAGTTCCAGTGGCAGCAGTGCCTGCACCTTCTATCCACAGAAGTGTTTGTAGAAAAGAGACACTTCAGACCACAGCCATCTCTTGAAGGTGATTTTCCTCATGTCGCAGAGCATCCCAGAACCTGGGCCAGAGCAGTTCTGTCCAGCAATCTAGCAGTTATGCACCAGGGACTCCCCTGGACCATTCAATTCCAAGTCTGAGGAGAGAGGCAGTTTGCATCACTACTGCTCCACAAACCAGAGGAGGCAGGAGAGTAACCAAAATCACAGCAAAATGTGCCACCTCCTGTTCCCCTCCGAAAAAAACACCCGGGTCTCCTGCCCAAAGGAGGCTCAGGGGCATAAAACCTCACCAGGAGTGCCAGGCTGTGGCAGGAGCAGGCAGGAGAGCCTGCAAAATCTGGGGATGAATGTCCCAGGGCTTGGCTGTCTCACCGTGCAAAGCACTAATAAAGTTTCTCCCAGGGTAGGACACAGATTCAGACACAACACTTCCCCTTCAGCACCGAGTCCCGGCCGATGTCGGCCCTGCGTGGATTTATGGCTCCCTGTGCTCGTAAATGTCGGCATGGCCGTGATGGATGCAGGAGCTGGGAAGCGCTCCCCCAACTTCAGGAGATTTCTTTATTTTTTTCTGATCTTTTACAACAGCCATAAACCAGCTGCTGATTAGTGACAGGTCTTAAAACTTTAGGCAAAAGCTGTTGAAATCAGCTTTAAGTGCTAAGCTTCTCCCAAAGCAGAGCAGCTTAGCGTTTCCCTTTTGAGGTCACATATGTGATGGGTGGCTCTCTGAGCCACTGCTGTTCCCAGGGCAGGACTGGGCAGCCCTCACAGCCCACTGGGTCAGGGGCCAGTCCTGCCCTCCCTGGTGGCACAAGCAGATGTCCCCAGATAGGTCCATACTGGTGGCCCTGGGTCCCACGCTGTCCACTCTGTGCCAGACAAAGGGCAGGGCCCGCTCTTCTCTTAGGTCAGAGAGAAGAGATTGGCAGAGATGTGAGGGGCAGGACATGACAGCTCACAAGGGTGTGCACTGCCACCTCTGCCAGCAGGGCAGAGTCCCCTCCAGCCCCTCTCTGGGCTGGCACAGTCCCCATGGGGCCTGGCCATTGCTTCCCAGTCCTGATCCAGTGGTCACAGAGGATGGGTAGAACCAACAAGGATGTGGAGTGAAAAAGGCTGAAGAACCTTCCCAACAGAACAGTCCCCACTGCCGAGGACATGGCAGGCCTGGTGATGACTTTGTAGCCAGTGGGCTACTGCAATTATGTTTCCTGAGGAATTCATTAAGTATTGATTGCAGAGGCCACAAACTTGCAGAAAAAATTGCACAAAATAACATAAAACATGGTTTCACATTTTGGGATGGGAAATTGTCTGCTGGTTCTTCTGACTGCCCGCGGTTTCTGGCTCCCCTCCATCTCCCAGCCCATGGCTGAGTCCTCGTCCCAATCCCAGCCTCCTACTGACCTTCCCCTGCCTGCTGCACAGGGCTGCATCTGCGGCCTCTCTGGACTCCCACAGCCGTGCAGATGGCCAGTGCCTCCTTGGCTCCAAGAATTTTACAGGATACACAGTCCCTTTTCCCACTTCCCACCATTACAGGAAGCAGATGTTGGTGTGTTGCCTCCATCTGGACACCAGGTGCCCACCAAAACTGCTCCATCACTGCCCTCCTCAGCTGGACAGAGGACAGGAAATACAACAAAAGGCTTCTGGGTTAAGACAAAGGCAAGGAGAGATCACCCACCCATTACCATCACAGGCAAAACAGATTTGATAGGGGAAAATCTGATTTATTGCCAATCAAACCAGAGTAGGGCAATAAGAAATAAATCCAAATCTTAAACCTTCTACCCACCCTTCCTTTCTTCCTGGGCTCAACTTCACACCCAATTTCTACACCTGTTTCCCCCCAGCAGTGCAGGGGGACGGGGTTGTGGTCCCCATCACACTGAGCCCCTCATTGCCTCTGCCACTGCTTCCTCCCCAGGGGGAGGACCTGCCACTCCTTCCCTACTCCAGCGTGGGTTCCTCCACCAGGTCAGTCCTTCAGGATCAGGCTGCTCTCTGAGGGTCACCCACAGGGTCACAAGTCCTGCTACCACTGTCACCACTGGCCTCGGCCTTGGCCAGTGGTGGGTCCATCCTGGAGCCAACTGGAATTGACTCTGATGGACATGGAGGAGGCTTCCAGCAGCTTCTCAGAGCAGCCACCCCTGGAGCCTCCCTGGTACCAAAACCTGGCCGTGCAAACCCAGTTCATGGAGGATGGGTGGACGGATGGATGGATGGATGGATGGATGGATGGATGGATGGATGGATGGATGGATGGATAGGCAGACTGACTCTGGCTAGAGAACAAGTGTGGCATTTTGGGTTACATTTCCTGTGGTGATAACCACTCTTTAACCCATCCCTCCTGCCCTCCCAGTCTCCCTTCCCATAACATGTTCAGGCTCAGACCTGGCAGGTCCCCATTGCTCCCTGCAGAGGAAGGGGGCCTCACTTCCCTGCAGGATCACTGCTTGGACCATCTGTCCCACATTGGCCTGGGCACACTCCCTCCCTGCTGCTGCTTCTCTCAGGAAGAGAAGTTAGTGAAGATTTATCATAGCACTAAACCTCAAATTGAGCACATTTGAAAGAAGAACAATTTATTCATCAAAAATATAGCTTCATTTTATCTGCAATTATTCTCAAGTTAAGGCTCCATTCAGTGAGTATTTGGCTGAATAAACAGCAATAATTATGTCTACACCACCCCATTTTGACATTCCATCACACAAACAAATGCAGGAGGACACAGCCCACCCAAAGATCATTTGGAAAGTTCTCTGGATACTTTTTTATTCCAAAGTGCTGTTCTGGGGAGGTAGGATGGGAGCAGCTCTTCTAGCCTCTGACCAGTATGGAAGGACCAGTTGGGCCCTGTGGGGCAGAGCCACCACCAACAGCGGTTCATGGGTTTTGAAATTAAAAGAGAATCCAGAAAAAGACAGGTGGCTGCACAAACATGAACAGAACAAACTCGGAGGGATGCTTTTCCACCAGCAGCATCCTTCAGGAGGACATCTCAAGGAAAAATCCAAAATACTGGACTGGGGGAAGTTACTTAAAGAGAGTATATGAGGTGCACAGCAGCTAAACTTCCTGCTGAAGAGGAACCACAGGACAACAGTAAAAGGCCAATATTGCTGCATCAAGAGCACTTTAGTGTCCTGAAAATCAAAAAGGAATCCTATAAAAATGGGAATGAGGGTATAAGGGTGAATATAAAGGGAAAGCTCAAGTGCATGGGGGCAGAATCTGAGAAAGGGTAAGGAGCAGAGAGAGTTACAGCCAGTGAGGGGCATAAAAGGAAAGGAAATAAGTTCTAGAAATATACTGGAAATGCAATGAAAAGAAAAATGAGTCAGCATTCGTGTCTTGTGATGGAAAGAACCAAAGGAATGACACAGAAATACAAACAGTGACCTCCTCACCATGGCTGCACAGTGCAAGCCTCTAACCAATGCCCAGAGCCATCAACAGTAACGAGAGAAGCTCAGTGCACTGACTGGTCAGGAGACAAAAGAAATCATCCTGGAAAATGTAAGCAACCTCTGAACAATTAGTAGCAGATTGTGACAAATTTTGAATCCTGGGGAAGTGCAGGAAAAGCACTTTTTCTGTGAAAAATAAAAATATATAAATAAAGGAAATTAAGAGTTTGGGGAGTTACAGATCAGCCAAGCTGGCTTCAGTTCCTTGAAAAATTTAGGAACAAATTATTGAACAATCCATTTGTAAGTAACAATATGTGATAAAAATAAAGGATAAAAACCAGCCAACACAACTCTACCAGGAAAAAAAAATATGTCACGGTGATCTAATTTTCCTCCTTGCCAGGGCATTTGGTCTAATGGAGGAAGAAACTATGGATATGATTCATTATGCAAAGCCCCTGGTGCATTCCCAGGAACAGGCAGTGAGGTACAATCAGTGAAAACATGGGAGATAGGTAAAACTGAGAGCAATAGGTGCTCCAAGCAAAGCTGGGGGGCTGAGAGCAGGGGCAGGGGGGGTGGTAGGGCTGTTCTCATGGCCTGGATGCCTTTTGTTTTCCTACAGCTTGACTGGTGGGCATGTCCATGGCCAAACACAGGGGTGACACCTCTGTGGATGCCCAAGACACCAGGGACCTCCAACCCCAGTCTGACACTCAGTAGTGCCACATTTCCCATGGGAAGGAGGGTAGAGGCTTCTCCAAAACATCTACAAGTGAAAGCAACTCCTCTTAATTGTTTCAGGTGATGGGAGCTGCATGGCTTTCAGTGAAGCATTGTTAAATATAGATAGATTAGATAGATAGATATAGATACAGATATAGATATAGATATAGATATAGATATATACAGGTACATATTCAGATGAAAATGATCCTTTATTGTTATTTAACTCTGGTTCATGCACTGCAGCCCCACTCTGAAGTCTCCTGGCTGTTGAGCAAAGAGCAGCAGTGTCAGCTCTCACTCAGCCCTGGGACAACACGAGGGGAGCCTTGGGCAGCTGCCCTGCTGCAGTGAGGGGGCATGCTGCAGGATAGAGCTCCCAGTTCAAACCAGTTCAGCACAGACCATCAGGAACCACCCCTACCCCAGAAAGCAGAGGGGTGAGCTCCAGCTCCACCTCCTCATCAGAGCAGACAATTCCAGAAGAGCCCCCCAAATGCTCCTCTCTGGGCAGCCCCAAACAGCAAAAAGTGTTTGAACCCACCCCATGACCTTTTATTTCCTCCTTTTTTTTTGCTGCCAAGACCAGAGAAAAGACCCCATTTTGAGAACAAAATACTGCAGGAAACCAGAATGACACAATCTTGGAGTTCAGTGTCATGCTCAGCCCCTCAGCCTGAAGAGGTTTGACAGTTTGTACTGGGAAGAAGGTGTGATGTTGCAACATTTCTTCAGAGAGGAAAAAAAGACAGAAAAAAGGATGGCTTTTATTTTTAGAAGTTTTAGCAGCCAAATTGTTGTCAGGCCGTCTGTGCTCTACTGAGCAACACACAGTGTTGGGCACAGCCAAAAAGAGCTTTCTCACAGAGCAAAATGTCACGATAAAACCAGGTTTCATCAGAATCCCAACACCCTTCATGGAAAAAATTGCCAAATTTTGGACAAACTGTA
The DNA here is from genome assembly GCA_039654755.1 of Calcarius lapponicus. Lineage (NCBI taxonomy): Eukaryota > Metazoa > Chordata > Aves > Passeriformes > Fringillidae > Calcarius > Calcarius lapponicus. The sequence goes on along the minus strand of CM077478.1, from coordinate 13,659,208 downwards.
TATTGTTTATCATAATTTTTGTTGCCAGCATCTGCTTGTGGGTGGAGAAATATGAGATTGCACCTGAATTGCTGCTTTATTTGGGAACAGGCCACATTTCCTTTTGGTGTCCTCTGGTGATGCTGGTCAGCTAAAGGAGGTCTGGGACTTTAGTTCTCTTCCATCTTCCACCACCACCCAGGTTTGTCCTTCATTGTTGTCCATCCTCTGCAACTAGAGATGCTTCCAAAACCAAACAAATCTGGATTCTTATTTCTCTTTGTTCTCTGGCCTTGAACATTTGCCCCATTGTTCCAGGGCTCAACACTCTCACGGCTGACTCGGAGCTCTCTGAGGTTGGGGAACCTCTGGAGATGATCCAATGCCATCCCTGCTCAGGGAGGGTCACCTAAAGGTTATAGCCCACAGGCTTTGGGATACTTCCAAGGGTGGAGAGCACAGCTTCTCTCGTGAGTGGTTTAATCACAGCTCTTCCTTGGGCTCAGCCCAGAAACCAGCATCTGTCTGGTACTGGGGAGCACAGCAGGGTGCAGCACTCCAGATGCCACCACCCTGTCTGTAAAAGCAAACTGCTGCCCCACTAATCCCTGGCACCAGAGAGCCAGGCTGTGGGAGCTGTGCCTGTCCCAGCGAGACACTCAAACCCGATTGCACCCACCCCTGTCCAGCTGAGACACGGGCCAGGCTGGCAGATGGGCAGATTGCAGCGCGGCCAAGGGGACTCTGGGGTCCCCTTCTCAGGAAAGGGGTCCTGTGGGTGCCAGAAGGAAGCAGGCACATTGCAGGGGTTAAGGAAATTTTGCTGAGCCCATCCATGACACCAACAACCACACATGTCCCAGGGAGTATTTGTTGCTTCAGGTTCTCCATAAATGCCAGATCAGTGTGTGATGAATGGGCTGGGAGCTCCTCCCAGGATCTCTCCACAGCGGCTCTCGAGAGCAGCAATAAAACTCCATTGCCAGCTGGGCCAGGATGAGGTGTCTGGGGGACAGCCTGGAGAGGAGCCTTTCTGGGGAGCCCAGCGCCAGCCGGGCACTCCTGGGGCAGAGCAGGGACAGGGCTGATGGACTCATCTTGGTCTTGATGGCCACTGCTCCACACACACACCCCTTCCTCCTGCCACCCACTGGACACGTGTGTACCCCGATAAACACCCTTCTCTGCCCAAATCCCCCTGGCATGCACCTCCAGGGGCACACGCACACACACACACACTGCACAGCCCTGCATGTGCTCACCCTGCTCCCCAGCACCCCGTGGGCACTGGCTCTGCTGGGGCTGGACAGCAACACGCAGAGGAGGAGGGCTCATTCAGAGAGCTGCCATGTCCCACAGCATATGAACAGATGTCCCCAGCCCACCTGGCCCTCCCAGCACCCTGCAGGAGTCCTGGTACAGGCAGGCAGTGAGGGAATAGCTGCAGGCACCCAAAGGCAGCCTCAGTGCCACCCACCTGGGACACCCACCCTGGGGCACCCTGGGGACCTTGTTCAGTCCCTGACACCTCGCAAATTCCACTTCACTATGGGACGGCTGAACACCCCTGCCCACTGCTCACCCTGCTGCCTGAAGAGCCTGGGCCCAGGCTGGGGCATAGGTGCCAGGACACCTCGGCTAGAGAACAGCTGGATAACTGGAGTTTCTTAGAGAGCAGCTGGGTAACTGCAATTTTCATGAGAACCGGAAGGCCCCCAGCGCTGTGCTGAGGGGAGGGGTGCGGGGAGAGCGGGGCAAAGGCTGGAGGAGCCTGCGGGGCTGAGGCAGGAAAAATTCACTAGAGCAGCCGCTTCCGGAGTGGGCTAAACCCTGGGCTGGGGATGAAGACCCCCAGGGGGAAGGACAGGGACAGCAGGACGAGGCGGCGGGGCCTGAGGGGGAGGGACAGCCGGACCCGAGGCCTGAGGGCCGCCGCAGCTCGCGGTGTTCCCGGGACGGGCCCGCAGCGCCACCCAGCGGCCGAGAGGCGCCCCCGCCCCGGGACCCGGGAAGGCCTCAGGGCCCGCCAAGCCATCCAGTGCCACCGTGCCATGGCAGGGACACCTCCCACTGTCCCAGGCTGCTCCCAGCCCCAGTGTCCAGCCTGGCCTTGGGCACTGCCAGGGATCCAGGGGCAGCCCCAGCTGCTCTGGGCACCCTGTGCCAGGGCCTGCCCACCCTGCCAGGGAACAATTCCCAATTCCCAATATCCCATCCATCCCTGCCCTCTGGCACTGGGAGCCATTCCCTGTGTCCTGTCCCTCCATCCCCTGTCCCCAGTCCCTCTCCAGCTCTCCTGGAGCCCCTTTAGGCCCTGCCAGGGGCTCTGAGCTGTCTCTGGAGCCCAGCCTGGCTCCAGAGCAGAGGGGCTCCAGACCCTGGAGCAGCTCCGTGGTCTCCTCTGGACTCTCTCCAGCAGCTCCACCAGCACATCCACCCAGAGCCAGCCCCAGCTCACCCTCCCGGTGTCCCCTCAGCACAGAACAGGCAGGAACTGCTGCTACCACCACATGCTCCACCCAAAGTCATGTCCAAGCTGTGCTGCTGTCACGGGTGGGTGATGTGACCCAAGGAGGGGCAGGACCATCTACCGAGGATCACTTCTGCATCATAGTGCTTTAAGCACCTCTGCCCTGGGACAAAAGCACATCCACCTGCCTAGGGATGAGCAGCCCCTTCCTGACCATGCACAGGCCCTGGTGTGTTTCTGGCCTCTCATCATCCTCTTGAGGAAGGAACACACTCAGAAAAGCAGGGAACAAGAGACCTGCACAGGCAGGTTGTTGGAGCTTTATTTCTGTTTCTGGGTAACAAACACAAATCCGTTCTCTCTGGAACAGAGAAAACCAGGGGAAAGGAGATGCCACAGTGCTCCCTGGAGGGAAGGAGAGGACAGCAACCCCACACCAAATTTAGTGATGACTTCTCCAAATTTACAGCAAAGCAGATTAATCTCTCATCTTCAAATTGCTTTTTTTACCTTGAATTTGCTCTCTTTCTTAAAAAAGAAAACAACAAAAACAACAAATCCAAACAAAAACCTAGAGCATAAAGACATCTTTTTAGTAACAGAAAAATGGAATGAGTCAGATCTAATCTTCCTGTTTCTCCACAGGTGAATTTTGAGGCCTTTGGCCTCAGCACCTGGAGACTTTCTCAGTGACTCATGGCCTCCCCAAGGAGTGCTGTGGGGTCCTTCCTGGTGCAGGGGAGCCCAGGACTCAGAACAGCCCATGAAGGTCCTTCTGCAGAGCTCCTCCAACCTTGCAGGGATCGTTTTGCATGCTCTGGCAAGACCTGAGTGGAGGAATTCACAGGAGGGAGGAATCACAGCAGTCTCCAGCCTGTCCCTTGTTCAAAGCATCCTCATGTGCACCCCAGAGCCAGCACAGATACAGAGTCACTCTTTGCTTTTGCTTTCCAGTAACCAGAGCTTCAACAAGATCCCTGCTCCTTAGTTCCATCAGGTGGTTTAGCTGGGCTGTGTCAGGGTGTTCTGGTGCCACCACAGATGTGCAGCGTCTGCTGTGGACAGGCAGCCGGAGGATCAAAGCCTCTGGGCTACCTCTGGGAGTGGGGTGGGCTGACGGGACAGCCATCTTCACAGGATGTATGACCACTGCAGTGTCTGCTTCTGAAATATTCACAGCTCCAGAGACAAAAAATAAATAAACAAATAAATAAATAAATAGGGAAAACCCAGAGAAAGTCACATGTGGTGTGTTAACATCACCTCTTACACGAGCAGAGCCTGACCTGGCCAGAACAGAGCTGCAGGGAGGCTCTCCAAAGCACAGAGCAAAAATGTCAGCACAAGGAACAACCTTTGCTGGGTCTCTCTGCCAAGTCTCACCTGGATTTTGTCCAACTTTACCCTTTAGGTTTGAAATTTTCCATCCCAGAATATTTTTCTTTCCAAGTTCCAGTGCAAAAAGCCACAGCCAGAGGGACAAGAAGCTGGGGCAGCCAAAGACCCCAAGATTTTCTGGGGCATTGCTGTCCCTCACTGGCAGATGAAGTTTTGGAGAGAGCTCACTTCTTCCAGCTGTATCAGCAGCTCTAATGAGAGAAAATTACTTTGGCCTGCATTAAAAAAAAAAAAAAAATCTGTCATTCCAGTGGAAAGCTGTTGTGTTGCCCGCTTGAGGAACAGGGACTTGGGAGTGTTGCCTTCTCCTGTCCCCAGAAAATCTGCCGAAATTTGGCTGGTGACGTTGAAAAATTATTGGAGCTCTCACAGAGTCAAGGTGTGAGTTCTGGTGACAGCTGCCAGCACTGCTGTCCCAGGCCCAGTGTCCCCTGGCTGTCCCTGGTGGAACATCCTCCAGAGCTCTGGAGGAGCTGTGTCCTGTGCTCTCCCATTCTGGAGTGGCTGTCACAGCTGTGGGACAGCAGGAATGGGGCTCAGCAAGGTGAGCCTTCCCTGTGGATGCCATGCCTTGAATCCCTCGGAGGAGGGATGCTCCCTTTGATACTTCCTTGGACAAAGAATTTAAAAATTACCCATAAAACTTCAACTGGAAGAAACCATGAATGAGCAAAATGTAGCCACACAAGCACCGGAGTGAAAGATTCAGCCTTGAAAAAAAAATATAAAGGGTGAAAGAAACCTATGAGTAGGTCAGCAAGGATCTGCAGCCCATGCAGCGAGCAAGGACCCGTGGGTTTGGATGCTCAGAGCTCTCCAAGCATCCCCTGGTGCTCATCCCAGCCTGGGGCAAGGACTGGCTGGGATCACAGACAGAGCCCACAGGGGACAGGGAGCAGGAGGGAGACTCAGCAGACATGGACCTGGTCGAGAGCAGATGGAGATGGAGAGCAGAGCCCAGCTGATCTGTCAAGTGACAGATGGCCTTCACACTGGCCAGGAAGGGAGGCAGGGGCAGTACTGGCAGCCAGCAACTGCAGCCACTCTTCCCTTTTTCTCCTTAATTTGTCTCAGAGGGCCCCTTTATTCCCCTCACCTCAGCTGCAGAGGTTGTGGTGCTTGTGGAGGGTGGGGGACCACAGGGCTCTTGAATATCCCCTCTCCATCTCCAGGACATGGCAAGACACTCCTGACACAAGAACACAAACTCAGAGAGATGAAGCAACCCCAGAAAATAAAACTATTTTCAACCATATTTTCTTTTTCTTTCTCTTTTCAGCCTTTTTGGGATCTTGCTCACCTTCTCTGGGACAGGAGAATAAGGGAAAATCATGAAAGTTCCCACAAAGTATTTGTCCATGTAAAGGAAGAAGGTGGGAAAAAACACCAAAAAAAAAATTAAGAAATTAAGAAAGCAGAAAAGCCTTTTCCCTTCTCTACACACAGTTCAGGAGCACTAGGGAAAAATGAACATTTTTCCTCCCATTTTGTTCCACTGCAAGAGAAGTCCAAGTGCCTCTCAGTGCCACATGCTTGCAATTACATACACAGAAAGTTAAGAAGCAAAACCAAGAGACACTTGGAAAAAACAAATATCCATCAGCTGTGAGCTGGGCACTGACCTGAACCAGCCTGAAACCTTCCCTGGCCAGGAGCTGTCTCTGGCAGGGGCCATCCAGGCTCTGTGGCCACCAGGCCCTCACCGGAGCCACAGCTGCCCTCAAATCAATCAGGTTTTGCTGTGAGACAGCTCTGTTTCCAGAAGCTCAGTAATTAAGAGCCTATGAACTTATTTTTAGAGAAAGGAGCCACCACATTAATCAATAAGGAGCAGCCAGCTCCTCAAGGGTAAAGGGGGTTGGAGTTGTCCTGCTCCAGCCTCAGGAGCTTGTCCCCAGTCCCGTGATGTGTGATTGCCCCCAGGTGCTGCAGGGAGCTCTGCCCCTTGTCCCCACCTCGCTGGGATCCCACAGGCCACCTGGGACCTCTGGCTCCATTGGCCTTCCCAGGGGATGCTCCTGGCAGGCAAAGGCTGCAAAAAATACAGGGGCTCCTTAGGAACATCACCTGGGAGGGGTTTGGGAGGATACCTCTGGCCAGCTGGATTAGGAGCAGCTGATTCAATTCTCAGCAGCAGCTCTTGGGGGACAGGAGGGGCACAGCCATCCTCACCACACACTCTTCTGTCCCTGCCAGGGCTGGCTCCTTCTGCCTCCCACCATCTCCTGCACATCCCTGGTCTGCCCAGGAAGAAGAGCCAAGCATCCCCTTTCCTGGAATGTTTCCCCAGCACGAGGTGTTTAAATCATTTACAAAGGGCTAAAATAGAGCTGGCTCCCTTCCAGGCACTCTGGCATCCAGGCTCTGTAAACAACTCACCCGCCAAGGGAGTCAGCTGGGAAAAAAGGCTTTTCATGTCCATTCCCCAGGCCCCACTTCCACAGAAACCTTCCAGCATGATCCTTTCTCAGCTGTAAGAGCAGCAAAATTGTTTCAGGTCTTCACTGGCGTTCCTTTTCCCCCAAGCACACTTGTGGACTTCTCACATGACTCCCTTCTGCCAGTGGATGGAAAAAGAGAAGGACTCTGTGCAAAGAAACAATTAACTGATGTGGTAAGTCTGATGTGTCTTCCCCTGCCTTGGATATTTCCTAGGGTCCCTTTTAGAGGCAATTGTTTTTTAATAGCATTGACCTTTATGGAGGCAGGAATTCACCTGGGTATTTTCTCATGACTGCTGAGCTGCACCCAGAAGCTCATAGGGAAAATCAAGAAGACATTTATTTCTTAGGCTGCAAGTGATTCACCAAAAATCATTGGGATGCAAGTGGAAAATGCCAGGGATCAGAACACAGCCCAGCTTTCAAAATCCCAACCATGCTGGGAGAGCAAGATCTGGGCTGGCCAGGAGATCAGCTGCAAGAGGAGCTACCCAGCATCTCTTTCTTCTGCGGGGTCTGTGGCAGCTCTCAGCTGCTCTCTCCAGGGCCTCCAACCCAAAGGAACGCCCCAGGAACTGGAGTTGCCACCCTGTGACTCCCCAGGTGACCAGCAAGTTCCCAAACTCCTACTCTGCTCTCATGGAGGCAGGACACCAAGTGCCGCAGCCTCACCTGCCAGTGCCACACTTGGATAGCGATCACACCTAATCCTGCTGGAGCAGCTGAACCTCCTGCAGCCCCTGCAGCACCAAGTGCAAGGGGAAGGATGGAGTTCCCTGGTTCCCCAGCTGTGAGAAGGCTGGATCCTCCATCCTGCTGCCAGAGTGTGGTCCATACTGTGGCACAAGTCAGATTCACCCCCAGGAGGGTGACACTGAGGCTGACAGGGTGCTTAGGCAGAGTCAGAGAGCACCAACTCATTATCCAAACAAACCCACAGGAGCTGGGAGCTCCTGTGCACCCCACAGGGGTTTATCCCCTCAGAGTGGGCAGCAGTTGATCTGGAGCTCACCCTGAAGAGTTGCACAGAGGGAGATGAAGCCTCTTGTGAAGAAAAATAACCCCCTACAAGATGAGAACCCACACGTGGCTGCAATTTGGGAAGCACTGTCCTGAAGTCCACCTTCTCCTGGGTTTTGCCAGTGAATCCACATCAGACTCTGACCCACCCAGCTCCTGCCACCCCAGCACCTGCTGCTCCAAGGGACACCTGTCGCAGAGCCAGATGCCAGGTGAGGATCCACCCTGCTCCCGCAGGCTGCAGGTGTCCCTTCTGCATGCTGGCCTGCGCTAGGAGTGATTTGGTAGCGCAGGTGCTGGGCACAAGTCAGGCATATGGTCAGTGAGAAACACCTGACAGAGGAAGACCTGAGTCAGCACTCTCCAAGGAAACCTCAGAGGAGCAATGCTGGAAGCACAGAGTGCCATGGCAGCAGGGCTGGAGGGCTCACAGAGCTATGGGACAGTGAGGATAGAGCCCCAGCCCCAAGGATGGGGCAGGCTTGCCCCTAGCCTGGCACTGGGCTGGAGGAAGAGGAGGGTGAGGAAGGCTGGTCCCACACCTGGGGAGCAGAGCCAGCAGCTTCCAGGATCGGTGTCCTGGCCCACTTCTACCACAAGGCAGGAGGAGCAATCATCCCACTGTTCTCCTTCCCAGATGCTGGGAGCGGCTGCTGTTACTCCTTGCCATCTGTGATGTTTGTGGTGTCAGAGGAGCCTCTGCTAAGGGCTGACCCATGAAATATGTATGGCGTGGCCTCTCCTTCTAAATTGCGTTTCCTCCTGTGCCAACTTCCCTCCTCACCTATTTGTCTCACATTCAAATGTTTCTTCACATTTTATAGCTTCTCAAGCCATCCATAACAGCTTCTCCTGAATTTATTCCCATTGCTGCTGCAGGCGAGAGTGCCCGAGGAAGGACTTGGCTCTGTGCTATCCAGCCACACTCCCCATGTGGGACAGAGCAGCATGGCTGTGTCTGTGATGTGTGTTCCAGCCATGGGCTGGACTGAGCTTCCCATGCCAGCCGCAGCCACCATGAGCAGGGACCAGCCCCTTTGTGCCAGCAGCACCTGCCTGGGCATGGTGAGGACAGGGCCAGTGGCCTCGAGGGCATAATGTCACAGCCAAGGGAGACTGGGAGCTGGGCGATCAGTGCTCTGCAAGGCCACAGTGACCCACAAGGGCTTGGTATGGTCCCCATGGCAGCCTGAAGCATCCCTTGCTGGTCTCCCTGCCACTGGCAGGGATGCCAGCTCAGGGATTTTCTCTGCTTCAGGCACCACCATCCTGAGAGAAAGCTCATCAGATTTCACTTCCATCAAAAGTGTCTTTTTAACATTTCATCCCTGAGTTTGGGTCTGAAACTAAAGTTTCTTCAGAAACTCAGACCTGGTTTTGCACCCAGTTGGATGCTGCAGGGCTGCAGCTCTGCTGGCACAGCAGGCAGCACTTGGAAGCTTTCCCTGCTAAGACCAGGCGAGTGTTTCCCAGGGGTGACTGGTGCCATTAGAGCCTTTGAAGGGAATGTTCTCTGCGGCAATTGGCTGAGAAACAAGGTTTGAACTGCATCCCAAGAGTTCATATGTGCAGTCACATCACGGCGAGGAACTTTGGGTGAATTATTATTATCTCTAAATGGCACAAAAGAGTTCGCACAGGGAATGTTTTGAAGGAAGTGGATGCTTTTCCAGAGCTTTGTACCCAGCCCCATCAGAGGCAATGCCACTGCCTGGCTGTCTCCGTGGAAGGACAAGATGTTCCCAAAGAAAACCTTACAAATGAGCTCAGGGAATCCCGTGGTTTCACTGCCGGTTACAGCAATGTCATTGTTGGGGAGGGCAGGAAAAAACAGTTGCAGGAACTAATTTTCTCGTCTCCTGCCTGCGCTGAGCATTCCCAGCACAAGATGTCACTGAGGAGCTGGATTTGGACAGCTCTTCATCCGTCCGGACTCATCGTCCGGGAGCCACTGGGAACGGGGCTGGAGAGGAGGGCATGGAGAAGGAACATGGTCACAGGGAGAGGACACGGGCACAGAGAAGAGATGAGAGCACAGAGAAGGGACATGGGCACAGAGAAAGTACGCAGCTGTGATGCAGCTGTGAAACAATCCTGCGAAAAGGAAGGGAGGTACCCGATCTCGCAGGCCAAGTCTCGGGAGCATTTCTGGACGCGGGGTGTCAGGGATGTGCTCGGTAATCTCTGGAGCTCAGCACTGGGTGTGCCGGGGAGGAACAGCTCAGGCAAACGCCTGCCATGAGCAGGACAGGCACTCGCCCTGCCTGGGAAGATCACGAAGTCCTGCCAGCCCTCTCTGGTGCTCCGCGGAGCAGGCAAAGCCCAACATCCCCAGCCCATGACGAGGGTTCGAGGCTGCCTCAAGCAACCCAAGACCCATGGACCCCACCAAAATGTTCACACACACATCAGGAGGAGAGGAGCAAGTACAGGGGCTTGAAACTTCTCTCCCATAACAGGTCCCGCAGATCTGAGATCCCTTCTCCAAGTGTTTCCAGCTCCACAGGCTGGACATACCACAGCCTGCCCCAGGGATGGCTACAAGGGAGCAAGCACCCTTTGATGCATCCTTTGGCCCTCCCTGCGGCTGCCGGAACAGTCAGCAGCCCCTTGGCCCTGCAGGATTGGCCCCAGTGCTTCCCACAGGTCCCCTTCAGGGCTCCCTTGGGACCTTCATAATTTTCCCAACGGCTCGTCCAAGGGCATGAGGTCCTCTTTGCCCCGCTCCCAGCACTGCTCCGAGAACAGAGTTCCCTTCAGGCCCAGCCGGGGCTCCCCTCGAGCCCCTCCAGGCCCTTCCTGGGGCTTCCGGGGAGGACGGTGCCCCTGGGACCGGCTGCTTCAAGGGGATGGGAATGGGGAAGGCACCGGGCAGGGGGCTGCGGGAGCGGGGTGCGCTGGGCAGGGCGGCTGCAGTCTTGGTGCTGGCCCTGGTGACCTTGCCGGTCCCGGTTCCTATCCCCGAGCCGGTACCTATCGCAGCATTGGTCTTGCTCGCAGTTCCGGTCCCAGTGCCAATCTCGGTGCCGGTGCTGGTCCCGGTTCCTGTCCAGGTCCGAGTCCCGGTGCCGCTTCCGGTTTCGGTTTCAGTGCCGGTCTCGGTACCGGTGCCGAGTTCCGGTACCGGTCCCTGTCCTCGTGTCTGTGCCAGTCCCGGGACCAGTTCCGCTACCGGTCCCTGTCCTCGTGTCGGCGCAGTCCCGGGATCAGTCCCAGCCGCAGCGCCGATCCCGATCCCAGTTCCCATCCCCTTGGCGGTGCTGATGCCTGTCTCGGTGTCCGTGCCAGTCCCATTCCCAGTCCCGCTGCCGGGCCTGGTGCCGATCCCAGAATCAGTCGCAGTCCCGGGTGCCCGTGCCGGTGCCGGGGCAGTGCCGGGGCGCGGGGCCGGTTCCGGTGGCCGCAGAGCGCGGCCAACGGCGGGGCGGAGCGGGGCCGCGGTGCCGGGGGCCCGGGGGCGGTCCCGCGCGGGCCGTACTTAAGGCGGCGGCGGGCGGCGGCCCCGCCGTGCCCATGGCTCTCCCGAGCGCCGCGCGGGCCCTCCGCGCCGCCGTTCGCCGGTGCGATCCCCCGAGCCGCCCTCGCTCCGCGCCCGCCGCCGCCGCCCCCCGCGGGTTCTCCCCGGCGGCGGCGGGCGCGGGACCCCGGCCGGGGCCGCCCCCTCCCCCGCGGGGCGCGGAGCGGGGCCCGCCGCCTCCCGCCGTGGATTTCGGGAACCCGCGGGAGGCGTTCCGCAGCAAGAGCAACGCGGAGCTGCTGCGGGGGCTGGTGGTGCTGGGGCTGTGCGCTGTGGAGCCGCTGGTGCAGCACAACCGGCAGGTGGGTGGAGGAAGGGGTCTGGCTTGGGGGGGCTGCTCCGGGACGGGGCTTGTCCCCGTTCGGGGGGTCACCGGCTCTGCACCGGCAGGGCTCTCGCTCAGGGGCGCCCGATCCAGGAGGTGTCAACCTCCTTCTGGTGGGGGTTCTTGCTCCGGGAAGTTCCATTTTGGGACTGCGAGTCCCAGGATGGGCAGTGCCCCTTCCGGACGTGTCGGTGCGGGATGGGGTTTCTCCAGGGGTGGTTCCAAATGGGGGGATCTTTCGCTCCGGGAGAGTGCCTGTTTTGCAGGATGTTGGTGCGTGCCAGGGATACTCTCGCTCCGGGGGATGCCGGTCCTGGGCTGGGGGACTCTCACCCTAGGGGTGCCCATTTCGGGACGTGTCATTCCCCTTCCGGGGGGACCCTCGGTCTGAATGTGCGGGTGTTGGAGAGCTCTCGGACCCGGCACAGCGGGTGCCCGTTTGGGGAATGCCAGTCCTAGGTCGCGGGGACTTTTTCTACGGGAGTGCCCATGCGGGACGGGTGCTGAGCCGCCGCTGTCCCGCAGCTGCTGGAGTTGTGCCAGCGAGTGCTGGGGCAGACGCTGTTCGAGCGGCTGATGAAGATGACGTTCTACGGGCAATTCGTGGCCGGGGAGGACCAGGAGGCCATCAAGCCGCTGCTCCGGAGGAACCAGGCCTTCGGCGTGGGCGCCGTGCTGGATTACAGCGTGGAGGAGGACCTGGGCGACGGGCGGTGAGTGCGGGGCTGGGGTGGGGCAGAGGCGGGCCCTGGCCGCGCTGCCATTGGCTGCGCCTGCCCAGCCCCCCGCTCCCATTGGCTGCGGGGCCGTGCGTCACGGCCTCGCCCCCCGTGGCACCGCCCACTCAGCGCGGGGGGACAATGCCCCGCACACAGGGGTGGCAGTGCCCAGAACGCGGGAGGACAATGCCCCGCACACAGGGGTGGCAGTGCCCAGAACGCGGGAGGACAATGCCCCGCACACAGGGGTGGCAGTGCCCAGAACGCGGGAGGACAATGCCCCGCACACAGGGGTGGCAGTGCCCAGAACGCGGGGGGACAATGCCCCGCACACAGGGGTGGCAGTGCCCAGAACGCGGGGGGACAATGCCCCGCACACAGGGGTGGCAGTGCCCAGAACGCGGGAGGACAATGCCCCGCACACAGGGGTGGCAGTGCCCAGAACGCGGAGGACAATGCCCCGCACACAGGGGTGGCAGTGCCCAGAACGCGGGGGACAATGCCCCGCACACAGGGGTGGCAGTGCCCAGAACGCGGGAGGACAATGCCCCGCACACAGGGGTGGCAGTGCCCAGAACGCGGAGGACAATGCCCCGCACACAGGGGTGGCAGTGCCCAGAACGCGGGGGACAATGCCCCGCACACAGGGGTGGCAGTGCTCCGCACACGGCGTGGGTTGTGTTTTGCACACGGGGTTGGCAGTGCCCAGAACACAGGGATGGCAGTGCCCCGCACACGGCGGGGGCTGTGTCCTACACACTGAAGCGCTGAGCCCCCACTGGCCTGTATCGCTTCCCCCGCCCCTCTGCACATACCGGGTGCTCCCTCCCCCCCGCCCTCCCCCCGTCTGCTGCACCCCCTCTGTCCCCATCTATTCCCTTCCACACACTGGAGCGCACCCGTCTCCGGCGGTGCTGTACACTCTGAGCCCTCCTGCACACCCTGAGAGAGTTCCCACCTTTATTTTCCATCTCCTATGGGATGCTAACACCCCCTCCCCACCCCCTCCTGTTCCATCTTCCCTCTGCCAGCCACGTCCTATTTTCCCTAACCCCCTGGGGCGCTGTGTCCGCCCCACACCCCTCTGCACACAGACAGACAACACGCAGCGTTGCTGTCACGCCTGAAGTCCCCCTTCCCCCTCGCCCCCATCGGGATGCTGCCCCCCATTCCTGCCCCCGCCATTCCTCACCATACAAATGTTGCCTCACGCGTTTTGGTGAACGCAATGATCTTGGAGCTCTTTTGCAATCTTAACAATTCCATGATTTCGTGATTTCCACCCTCCACCATTCCCATCCCTCTCAAGCTGGGGTGGTGCCCCCCTTCCCGCACTGTCCCCCAGTGCCAGGCCGCCTTCACTGCCTCCTGCCCTTTGCCAAGAGCTGGCACCAGCCCAAAGCTGCCGGTAACTTTCCATTATTCGGGCTCCAGTTCCGGTCAGCTGCGCTCTCCGGATCGATGGGCCGCTGGCCGGCACCCCACGGTCACGGGGGTGGGCGGTGTCCCCCACCCACAACAAGGGTGGCCCTTCCGGAGCACGCTGGCTGAGGATGCGCCGTCCCCCGGGCCAGGCTGCCCGGCGGCAGTCGCTGCTGGCAGCTGGGGACACCGGCCGGTGTCATATGCTTGTCACGTGGTGTCAAAAACACAGCGGGAACGGCTTTTTAGGATGGTTTGCGAGCAGGATGTGAGTCGGGCAGGTGCTGCCGCTGGGCGCCTTATCTCTGGTCCACACCCGGGAACTGCTTATCGGGGATCCCCACTGCCCCTCGCTGCTGCTGCTGCTGCCATTCCTCCCCAGGAGTGAAGGGTCTGCGGGTCCCCGATGGGAGCAGGCACTGGTGAGGGCAGTGCGGGCACGAGAGCTGTGCCGGGGGAGGCAGGGCTGCAGCCTCCCAGAGTGGGCTGGAAACTTTGGGTTTTTTCTAGAAAAGCTTCAATACACCCTGCTGCTGCCAGGCAGGAGGGTGGCTGTTTTGAAGGTGTATGGCTGTTTTTGAAGGTTAGGTGTTTCTCCCCTGGACACGCAGCCGTGGTCCAGGCAGTGTTCAGCATTCCTGTGGGGCTGGGCCGGCAGGACTGGTGCTGCCAGGCTGTCACTGCTGCCCTCCATGCCTGGCTGTGCCTCAGCCAAGGGCTTTCCTGTGGCAGACCGTAGAAGACTTTCAGACAGGCTCTGCCTGCAGCTGTATTCCTCCTGCTGATGGGTGCCGGTGGTTTGTGAGCTGGCTGGGCTGTGCTGCTCCCCCCTGCTGCAGATTTGGGGTTTGCACGTGTGGTACTCCTGGCTAGGTGAGTTCTGCCTGTGCTGTGTGGGCCATTCATGTTCAAGAGACTTCACAAGGCATCCCTGCCCAAGACCCAGTGGGATTTGTCTGGATATCAGGAAAAGGGTCATCACGCAGAGGATGGTCAGGCACTGAACAGCATCTCCAGGGAGTGGTCATGGTCCCAAGGCTGCCACTCGAGGACTGTTTGGACAAGCAGGCACAGGGTGGGATTGTTGTCCTCTGCAGAGCTAGGAGTGGAACTTGATGTCTTCATTCGTCCCTTCCACCTCAGGATGTTCTATAATTCTCTGAACAGGGACCAAGCCCAGGATGGGATTGGATGGGTCATGTTGAATGGTGCCCCTTTCCAACCATCACTCTGGCTCCTCCCTGGCTCTGTTTGGGGTAAAATCCCAAATTCTCAGTGTTTCTGCCAGGGCTGGTGCTGAGTTGGGCTGCACGTGGTTGAGAGGGGTGGGCAGTCCTGGCTGCTGGCCCCTGGAGCTGTGTCCTTCCCCTTGGTGAATGCTTTGGGATTGTGCTGCTGCCAGCCAGGAAGCAGAGTTACCAACCACAGCAATCAGTGGGTGTTTTGGCCTCTTGATGCCATCTCCTGTTGTTCTTCTGGAGCAAGCTCGACATAAGGGAAAGGGCAGGGAAATGTCCTTTCCACCCCAGGAATGGGCTGTGGCACCTCTTCCACAGCCCTTCTGGCTGGGAACAGCAATGACACATGAGCAAGAACCGGCTTATCCTGCCTGCCGCAGGCCCCTGCCTGCCCTGCTCAGGCTGGCATCCAGGACTCTGCCAGCTTGTCCCAGGAGGCCTCAGCCACGTGCTGAAGGCTGCTGCCAGGTCATGGTGACACAGCTGGAAAATAAGTGTTCTCCAGGTGGCAGAGGTCTGAGCGCTTCAGCATGGCTGCAGCCCTGGGTGGGGGGTGGAGAGGCAGCACTGGGCAGGGGCTTCTGGAGCCTGTAGGGTGAAGCCCCCCCCCCCCCCAGGGAAGGTGGCTGTAGCCTCCTGGCAGTCCTGGGGCCATTGCTGGCACACGGGCATCCCAAGACTGCACGTGGGTTGGGGTTGTGCTGACACAGGGGAGGGACAATCCTGCCCCTAGCATTGTCAGATGCTCTTCAGGCTCTGCCATGCCCAGAGTCAAGTCTAGTGGACTTGACTTCCTCTAGAAATTCCTTGTGCGGATATCTGACACCTGCCCCAGTGTGGGATCACTGTCCCCAACCTGGGCAATGCTGCTCCCAGAGCTGCTGCCTCCCCGTCTCCTCCTGTTCCCAGTGCTCATTCCCAGCTGCCACCCCTGCCCTGTGCTTTGTAAGCATGTTCCCTGGGATCATGGGGCAGCTTCTATTTAGCTTCCAGCTCTCCAAGGCCTGTGGTGGTCCTGGTCTGCTGTGTGCTGACAACTCCTGCATGGAGCAGGTTGAAGGTCTATTCTGCCAAGAGCTTTTCTTTATTCCTACCTGTGGGATTTTAAGCACCACACATAGCTCCAAAATTGACTTCATGTAACCATGAGTCTTTTCCTTGGATGCAGTAATTCAAGGACAGCTTCTCCCTGATCCCCTCATCCCCTTTGCCAGACCCATTTGTTGATGAGCAAAGCAAACATGCTGTGCTGCTGGCACCCTCCGGGTAACCTGCAGGGCCAAAGGGGTTATTTCCGACAGTGGGACCTTTGTGCCCCTCCTGAGCTGGTTTACTTAACCTGATCCAAAACTTCCTGAAAGCCGCATCTGCTGTGTCAGCTGGATTACCCTTCCCAGCCATCCAGCAAGTCCTCACAACCTGCTTTAGGCAAGTGTGAGCTTCCAGGCCCCGAACTCAACCTTGAGGCTGTTCCTGTCTGGATACAGCCTGCCAGGAACATCTAGACAGTGCCTGGAGATGGGACCTGCTCTGGGAGACTTGTTGTGGGTTTGTAGAAGGGATGGTCAGGTATAAACTAGGTTCAGTGGCACTTGGTGGGTGAGGGAATGGCTTTGCTGGCCAAGATTAATATTGCAAAGTGAGCAGCTGATATCCAGGACAAAGTTATTTCTTCAGCTGGAAGCATCTTCCTTTATTTTGCTTGATGCAGAAGAACAAAGTGAGCCCCGTGGCACTGCTTTGAATGCCCCCCCAGAGGATGAAGAAACAGCTGGTGCAGTCATGCAGCAGAAATGCTGCTGGGAAGGGTGTGTTTATCTTCAGGAACATAAAACACTCTAACTCCGCTGTTTGCTATTTGAGCTGTGTGCCTTCACTCCAGTCACTTGTCCCCAGTACCTTGGATGTGGTGCCCAGGGTGTGCTCAGAGCTGTCCCCTGTCCACAGGACCCATGTGTGCCCTCATGTCACAGCAGTATTCAGCTGAAGCTGTCCCCTGTGCCATGCCACCAGCTCCAAAGGGAGCTTCCACCTAGCAAGGGCTTTGCTGACAAATCCCATTGCTGAGTGTATGATCTCTCCTCCTTCCTTTCCTCCACCCTCTGTACTCCGGGACAGAAAGCTGCTTTCCCTGTCCTCAGGTGAGTAAAATCAGGGAGCAGAACTTGCTAGATATGGTGCCTTCTGCTTCCTATGAGCTCCAGCTGCTCCTGCCCTGGCTCGTGCCAGGCTTTGTCACACTTTGAGTGGTGTGGGGCTCGTCCTGGCTCCAGGGGGCCAGAGGGAATGGCTTGTTTCTGGTTGTTATGCTTCCAGCAGCCCCTAACCCCTGTCACAGGGTTTTCATATGGGAGAACGTGTCCTGGGACCCTGCCATGTGCCTCTCTGCTCTCTTGGCCAGCCTGCTGGCTCCAGATGGGTGGCTTTGCTCCTTCCCTCGAACTGTGCTTCTTCGCCTTCGGGCACAGCCAGTTTGGGGACACGGATGCCAAGGCAGAGGCCTCCTGCAGGGGATGGCTCTGCTGCCACCCAGGGCTGCTCTCCAGGAGCTGGCCCTGTTCCAGGTCATACCCTGGGTCTGCAGCTGGGTTTAGAGTGTCAGCAAGGAGGCTTAGCTACTCAAGCTCAGGAAGGATGTCATGGCTTGGCCATCATCCACCAGGCTGTCAGAGCCTTGTTATCTCCATGGCAGAGAGTTTGGGCTTAAAATGACATCTGAGGTCAGCTGGAGTTCAAAATGAGATGTTGTTTGTGAGTTGTTGGCTGAAGCAATGGCACAGAGGAGTGTGGGGCAGCAGGCACCCTCGGCTTGGTGTGCTCAGGGTCTGGAGGAGCTCCATGCTTTGTGGTCTGGCTGCTGGTGCCATCAAGGTGGGAAGGCAGTGGGTTGAGGTTTGGTGTCACCACAGCAAGAACCATGAGCAGGTTGGAGATGGAGCACACCTGTCCCACCAGACCGACCTTATCTTTGCCATAGTGTGGGCTTTTGGAGAGCAGCTCTGAACCCTGGGACAGGCCATCCTCACTGGGCTGCCTCAGGGCTCCCAGGTCTTCCCTGGATGGATGGTAAAGCCCTGTTCCCTTCCACACGTGGGTTTTGGGCATCTGAACTGCCAGCTGGATCCCATCAGTGATGGCATGGCAAGGGAACAGCAGGGGCAGCAGCAGGATGGCAGCACAAGAGCCTCAGAGCTGTCCTGTCCATCAGCGTAGGGCTGCAGGGGGTTGCTGAACTGTCCCTCATCTTTCCTGTTTCTCTTCTTAGCTCCCGCACCTCTGCAGCCGAGAAGGAGATGGGAGGTGAGTGACAGGAGATAGCCTGGAGGTCCGGGCACAGCAGGCCTGGTGTTGTGGGGGAAAGACCCAGGTACCATGGCCTCAAAAAATGACCTGGATGAAGAACAACATGATTCCTGACCCAGTCTTGCCCCTCAGCAAAGACTCGGCCTCTGCTCAGGCACAGAGCAAGCAAGGCCCATGTTAGTGCTGGGGGCTCTTCTGAGGTCCAAGCCAGAGCCTCTCTCTCTTTGCCCACACTGGGAGCTCCTGGAGAGGCTGTAGGAGCTTGATGGGGCATGGTCCATCTCCATCCTCTTCCACCCCAGGAGCAGAAAAAAGGGAGAAGCAATACCGAGAGCATCAGGGATTTGGTGATCACCATGGTGGAGTCACTGGGGCCCACACCTATTTCTACGCAGATGAGGCCAAGTGTGACCAGCACATGGACACTTTCCTCCGCTGTATTGACGCCTCAAGTGAGTGTTCCATGTGTCCTGGACAGCCCCACTGTGCTGGGGACTGCAAGGATCTGTCAGTCCCACCACCACCGTATCTCTCCTGCCCAAGGGCTCACGGTCAGGTTGACGCTGTCCTTGTGGTTCCATCCAGGTGGCAGCTCAGAGGACGGCTTCTCTGCCATCAAGCTGACTGCGCTGGCCAGACCCCAGTTCCTGGTGAGTGCCAGAGCTGTGGCAGAGTGTGGTGGGGCAGAGCCAGGGTCACAGATGATGCTTCTGCTGGGGCAGGTGCCAGGTCGCGTCTCTAGTAAAAGCAATGAGGAGTGGGCACCAACAGCCTGTACCCTGAGAGCCCAAGATCCCTGGAGACCCTTTTTGGGGAGACAAAAAGAGCTTAGGGCTTTAAAGGTGACATAAAGGTGGATATGTGGGGTCTATACTGCCCTGCTCTGGGGCCAGCATCTGCCTCCGGCTAGGTGTGATCTTGCAAAGTCCTGGCAGGACAGGAGGCTCCAGCCTGGGTGTCTCACCTGAAGCCCTGTCCCCACAGGTGCGTTTCTCAGAGGTGCTGGTGAAGTGGCGGAGGTTCTTCCACCAAATGGCTGCAGAAGAGGGCCAGGCCGGGCGGGCAGTGCTGGACACAAAGCTGCAGGTGGAGAAGCTGCAGGTGAGGTGGGTGAGGCCTGTGGGAGGAGGCTGTGCTGTAGGGATGCACTGCTGGAGGTGGCCCTGGATACGGAGGTGCCAGAGCAGCCCTGAGCTGTGACACCTCAAGCAGACAGACCCCTGATGCTTCTTTTGGTGGCAGGAGGCACTGGCCAATCTCGGCATTGCAAGCAAGGCAGAGAGCCAGCAGTGGTTCACAGGCGAGAACCTGGGCACGAGTGGGTAAGCTGCCTGGGAGCTGGGGGTGCTGCAGCACAAGGGCACTGGGGGACTTTGTCCCTGTCCCTGGGCTGGCAGCAAGGGGAGGTCTCCAAAGGCCTGCTGTGGCTCAGCATAGCAATAGAACATAGGGGAAGTTCGGGTGGAGGTGACAAGACAGGACAGGGTGACACATGTGTCCTTCCTGCTGGTGGGGGTTGGGAGCTGATAGAGAGCCCCCTGCCTTGCAAGAACCAGCAAGGACCTGGCTCTCTGCTCCCAGCACTGTGGACCTGCTGGACTGGAACAGCCTGTTCGACAACCGCACCAAGCTCTCCAGGCCTCTGCTCATCCCCAACAGGAAGGTGGGTACCCACCTTTGCTACCCCCAGAGCGATCCCACAGAGGCTTTGTGGGAGCAGGGCAAGGGTCTCATGCTCTTTCCAGTAGGTGCTGGTGGCTGCAAAGCTCAGCCATGCTGTGATCACAGTGTGCAACCACCAGGCTGGCAGGGTGGGCACCCTGTCACGCCCTGCTGGCTGGTGGGGGCTGGGGGACTGAGGTGGGGCAGCAGTCAGTCCAAGGGATGGGTTCCCTCCAGGGGTGTTTGTGTCCCCCATGGGCAGAGCTGGGTGCAGGCAGGGTGCCACAAATCTGTTCTTGTTTCAGACTGGGCAGCTGGAGCCTCTGCTGTCACGCTTCAGCGAGGAGGAGGAGCTGCAGATGAAGAGGGTGCTGCAACGCATGGATGTCCTCGCAAGGGTGAGGGGGCCTTGGGGCTGGGGGAGTCACAGAGGGGGACACATGGAGCAGGCAGCCCTATGAACCCAGCCTGCACGTCCTTAACCCCCCAGAGAGCCATGGAGAAGGGCGTGAGGCTGATGGTAGACGCGGAGCAGAGCTACTTCCAGCCGGCCATCAGCCGCCTCACGGTGGAGACGCAGCGCCGCTTCAACAAGAGCCAGCCCCTCATCTACAACACCTACCAGTGCTACCTGAGGGTGAGGCCGGCGTGTCCCGGGCGCTGCTCCAGCACACGGGTGGAGACCTCATCTCCTGAAGCCATGGCAGCGCAATGGCATGGCTGCTGAGGCAGTCAGGGGTGGCACTGGAGTAATGACCTTGTGCCATCTCTTCCACTGGGTCACAGGAGGCTTACAACAACGTGACAGGAGACGTGGAGCTGTCCCGCCGGGAGGGCTGGCACTTCGGCGCCAAGCTGGTGCGTGGTGCCTACATGGAGCAGGAGAGGGAGAGGGCGGCTCAGATGGGCTACGAGGATCCCATCAACCCAACCTATGAGAAGACCAACGAGATGTACCACAGGTAGGGGACAGCCCCAGCCACACTGCTGCCTGTTGCCCCAGTGGAAGAGGCCTCACCAGAGGCCCATCTTGCCCTACAGGTGTCTGGACTATGTCCTGGAGGAGATCAAGCAAAGGCGGAAAGCCAGCGTGATGGTGGCGACTCACAATGAGGACACTGTGAAGTTCACCCTGCGCAGGTGGGTGCTGGGCAGGCGGTGTGGTGAGGCAGGGACAAGGGGCTCGAGGAATGTGGGAGCCCAGCAGAGATGCAGGGAGATGTGCTGTGGTGTGTCAGGTATCCCCTGAGCTCACCTGTGGGGATCCTGGCTCCGGCATGGTGCTCAGGGCTTTAGATGGAGCTTGGAGCTGAGGTACAGCACAGTGGCCCCAGTGGCTGCAGAATTGGTCCCATCACCAATTCAGAGGCTGTGGTAAAAACAAATCCCTCAAGCTCTACATCCCAGCACCCATCTGGGACATGGTCAGTGCCACACTGTCCCACTTGGAGATGATCCCCAGCCTTCTGGTGGGACACACTGCCCTGGTCAGCTGTGCTGGGTCTGCTCTCCCCCTATGCTGAGGCTTGTTTTGCAGGATGATGGAGCTGGGGATCCATCCCTCGGACAAGAAGGTGTGCTTTGGGCAGCTGCTGGGCATGTGTGACCAGATCACCTTCCCCCTGGGTGAGTGATGGGAGTGGGGGGCTTGGCAGAGGTGGTCCAGCCCCACTGAGACCCCTAAACAGCTGTGGGGGTCTAGGGGAGGGAGGGAGGAGGCAAGGAAGGAAGGAAGGAAGGAAGGCCTGTCATAGAGCACTGGCTGAGCACAGTGTCTTGCCATGGGGAATGCTGTGAGCCCTGGGTGGGGGTTTGGGGAAGATGTAGATGAGGATATAAGTGAAGAGTGACATCTCTCTCCCGAGGCTCCATGAGCCTGTAGTGGCTGGGCAGGGACATTCCCACTTTAGAGCAGAGATTGGGGTCTCACGGTGGGGCAGAGACTGGTCCTGGCAGACAGAAACCCTCTCCTTACCTCCTCGGCCTGGGGGTGTCCCTTGGCTCCGTGGGAGGTGCACACCGAGTCTTGGGCTCTCTGCTAACAGGATGGCACCAGCCTTGTGTGACCTTGTCCTCAGCCACCAGCCCAGGCAGCAGAGCAGCACTGCCAAGGGCCTGGACAGAAGGACACACAAGGGTCCAGGTACCCAGCCCAGGTCAGGGACTGATCCCCCTGCCCACACCAAAGGGGGCAGAACAGAGTCCCAAGGCCAGCAGAGCAGCAGGAGGCAAACTGGGCAGTTGTCCAGCACAGATGCTGCTCTGTCCTGGAGTTCTCTTGGAAGCAGGGCTTGGCCGCCCATCTGCAGCCTCGTCCGGTCATGCTGGAAAAATGTGTTAACTTGATGTTTCTGGTTGAACGCTCCTTGAGCTGGCCCAGCCCCGGCTGCCGACATTCCCAGGGCTCCTGGTGACCTCGGCCCGCTCCCTCTGGCGCTTTCCCAAGCTCCCGGTGCTGAGCCGGGAGAGACGCCCCGCTGCCCCCAGCCGGCTCCACGCTGCTGGGAGCGCCTCCCAGTGCCCAGACACAGCCTCCTGCACAGCCATCGGGCATGGGAGGGCAGGCAGGCAAGGGCAGGTGGCTTTTTTTTCTTCCCCTCCCCTTTTTTTATTTTCCTCCCTGTTTTTTCTTCCCCCCCGTTTTGGTTTTTTTTTTTACCCCTTTTATCCTCACCCTTTTTCTTTGACCTTTTTTCCCCTTCTTCTCCCCCTTTTTCCTCCCCATTCCTGTCACTTCCTGCCCTTACCCCCCTCTTTTCCCCCTTGCCCCCTTTTTTCCCCATTTCAAGTGTCTTCCTCTTCTTTTCCCTTTTCCCATTTTTTCACTTTTTTCCTCATTCTTTACCTTTTTTTCCTGTTTGCACATATTTTTTTCTCTCTCGGCAATTCCCTGAGCCGCAGCCTCTCTCCCTCAGGCCAGGCTGGTTTCCCGGTGTACAAGTACGTGCCCTACGGGCCGGTGAACGAGGTGCTGCCCTACCTGTCCCGCCGGGCCCAGGAGAACCGGGGCTTCATGCAGCGGGCGAACCGCGAGCGGGACCTGCTCTGGAAAGAGGTCAAGAGGCGCCTCCTCTCAGGAAACCTCTTCAGCCCCTGACCCCAGCCTCAGCCCTGGGGCTCCTGTACCTTCGCCCTGAACCACTGTCACCATTCCCCTGCCCAGCTCTGCTGCAGCTCCCCCAGCCCCCTTTGCCCAGGAGAGAAGTGTCCTTGTTGCTGTTGAACCACTCACACCTTCGGTGGCCTCTGGGATTGCCCCCGCTGGCACTGCTCCAGGGATGTCCCTCTGCCATCCCACGGCTTTCAAGCTGTCCCTGGGGAGATGCTGGGGCTCTCCTGCCAGCCTGCCCTGTGCCTTGATGAACACTGTCCTGGTGGTTTTTTCCCTGGCAGGATTGCACTGGGTGATTTATCCACTTGCCTTGTGCCCATGGGCTCGGGTCCAGGTGGGCTGGGTGACTTGGGGACAAGCTGGCCTCAGAAAGAAGCTCCTCCAGCCTTTGCCAGGGTTGGAGCTTAGCCTCCACCAGACCTTTGAAGGGGCAGGATCAGCCCCTGTTGCCTGTCCCAGACAGCTACCTGCCTGCTCGCTGGCTTTGCACTGACCAGAGCTGGGCAGGTCCAGGCTCTCCTCCAGCCCACTAGGATAAAGCTGTCTGGGGTTGTCCATCCTCAGGCACACGTCCAATGGAGCAGGAGGGGTGAGGGGAGTGGGCTGGCCCCATCCCTGTACCATTCCTGCCCACAGTCCCTGGTTCTAATGATGGACCACGGCAGTGGGAGCACCAGGAGCTGGACCACAGCTCGTCTCTGCTGTACACTGGATTTGTAGAGAATGGAAATTAAATCACAACTGTTCCTGCTCCCGTCTCTTTCTCTCAATAGTTGGGCAGCCACATGTGCCCAGGCACTGCTGTGGTCTCAAAGGAGGGTTAATGCTGCATGCTTTGGCCTGAGCCAGAGCCTGGGGAAAGGAGTGAGGCCAAACTTCCTGGGATAGGGACTGGAGAAGCTGTGGAGCTTCCTGTGATGGGTTTGGGGGAGCTGGGAGCCCTGGGCGATCCCCATACCTGCAGAAGAGGAGGTGGCAGCATGGGAGAGACCTGCTTTTGGGGGACATGCACCCTGCAGGATTTCATGCCTCAAATTAGGGGCAGTTTTTCTCGGGCTCTGCAGGACCACAGGCATCTCTGGGATTCCCTGCCTGGAGCTGTGGCAGTGTCCCCTTTTTTCAGGGGTCAGCCTCTATACTTGGTGAGCCACCCACACCAAAGGGGTGATGTTTCGGCTTTCCAGAGCTGTTCATCTCCTGCCTTTTCTCTAGCTGAGACTCTCCTGCCTTAAAAAATAAACCTGGAGGGGAGCAGGGAGCTTTGCCTGGAGCAGGGGACCAGAACAGTACTGGTGCAGGCAGTAACTGGGCTCCTGGAATTTAAAGGAAGAGGGGAGATGTTCTAGGCCCTGGGCTGCCTTCCAGCCCATGCAAGCAGGGTGCTGTGACAGTGGCACAGAGTGCCCTGGTGCCCCAGAGGCTGAGCTCTGATGCTGCAGCTGCACCCAGGGCTGGCTGATGCAGGAGCACTGTGAGCTTCTGCAAAGACCCACAGACATCCGTGTAGGAGGGCTGGAGAAGTCCCTCTTGGCCCTCTTTTTTTGCAGATAATCCCCTCCCCAGCCCTCTTCCTAGGACAGGACAGCTCTGCAGCCTGGGGCAGTGGTGTTGTGCGCGCCTGTTTGCAGGGGCTGTGTAGGGCTGCAGCTGCTGCCTCCTGAACACCCAAGGCACAGAATGCCCTCAAAACCCCCAAATCCCTGGTTCCCCACAACCTTTCACAGAATGTCCTCAGCTGGAAGGGACCCGCAAAGATCCAGTTCCTGGCCCTGCCATATCCAGGGATCCAGCAAGCCCAACTTCTGTCCCTGCCCAGACCCCCCAACAATCCCCCCCTGTCCATCCCTGGCAGTGCTGTCCAAAGGCTCCTGGAGCTCTGGCAGCCTCGGGGCCGTGCCCATTCCCTGGGGAGCCTGGGCAGTGCCAGCACCCTCTGGGGGAAGAGCCTTGCCCTGATATCCCACCTAACGGTCCCCTGGCACAGCTGTATCCATGCTCAGCCAGAAAATAGCAACTGCCACTTTTATTTCTGGGTGCACTGACCCAAGCAACACTCCCATATCCCAGGCATTCCCCACCCTGCTCAGTTTTAGCTTTTGCTGCTCCTGTTTTCTGCTGGTCCTGGAGGAAGAGGAAGCATGGAAAGGCAATGTGTGTGTGTAGGACACCCTGTGCTGCTGCAGCAGTGGGGAGTTGGAAGGGGAAAGAGCCATATCCTTGCAGAAAGGCTGAAATCCTGACAGCCTGGGCACAGTGAGGATGGTGACAAGTACCCCATATTGTAAGTCCCACCTTGCCCTGCTGTGCAGTCTTGCCCATCCAAGCAGCTATGGGAATTTTTGAGCTACTAACAGAACAGCATCTTTTTACTTAGTTTTGTGTTTGGAAATATTATAATATTGGAAATAGTGCTGGGGTTTCTTTCTTCTGGGATGTTTTCCAAAACACAGAAAGACAGGAGACAGGTACCTGGCAGGGTTGGAAATGGGAACTGCAAATAATGGTGTGATGAAAAGCATGGGTCAAGCTCTTCATGGACAACAGCCTGGCCAGGACCAGTGGGAGAGGAGGGAGTGGTGGGTGCTACCTGTGGGATATGCAGTGCCCAGGCCCTGGCAGCACCAGCCAACCCAGAGCACTGTGAAACCTCCCCTTGCCTCTTCCCCACAGCATCCTCAGCTTCTCCAGCCTCTTATGCCAGCTGGCAGCATCTTCTGAGGGAACAGCTTATTTCCCTGTCTGCAGCCCAGCTCCTGCCCTGCCCTGGGTTACACGGGGAGAAACGGAGCAGTCAAGCTGCATTGCCTGCTGGCCAAGAGAAAAAGAAGTTAAGTTTATGGAAGCCAAAAAAACATACAAAAGCTGACATATCCTCACACAAAGCACCAGCACAGCGAAGGTCAGGCAGTGTGACCTTGCCCTGACTCATTGTGACTGGGACAGCAGAGCACAAGGGCTGGTCAGCACAGTGCAGGAGGATGAAGCTGTGGAAACAGCCTGAGTGAGGCTACAGCTCAAAGTGGACACAACTGCCCGGGGAGGCACCACCACCAAACCCAGATTTCTGCCTAACTTTGGAGCTGAACCTCCCCATCCCTCTTTCCTCAGCAGAAAGGGATGCCGAGCTCAGCCTGAGGCTGAGTCATCCCAAGGAAGCAATTTGTGCCCCTATGGTCTTCTCACCTGTGAGCAGGAAGGGGCAGGGGGGACAGGGATGTGGAGGCAGGGGGAGATGGGCAAGGGATGCTACTCCCTGGTGCTACTGCCAAACTGGTGGAATGTGCCAGGGCAAATAGGAGCGGGGAGAGGGGCTGCTACCCTATGGTCACATTCCCACTGGTAAGACCACCAGAGACTTTCCATTGGGAGTCACCTGTCTGAGCTGGAGAGAAGCCTTCACGTGCATCAGTACTTCCAGTACTGAAGATGGAGAGAACCCACCAAATGCCTTTGCTCTCCACTTGGTGCAAAGATCCCAAAGTGCTCAGAACTCCAATCCTCTCCAGTAGGATGCTGCCCAGCTCATGCCTACAGGAATGGAGGCTCCCCACCCACAGGAGGGTGTGTGGTGCTCAGAGGCAGCTCTTTGGGAGATGCACTGTCTGTACACCTTCCCCAGCTCTATGCAAGCCATCAGCATTCAGGAGACACATGCAGCTGTCCAGCTGCATTTTCACTACCTTAAGGGAGATGTCCAGAATGTCCCCATCCACATTTCCCCCACACTGTTATCAGGTGTCCTGGGAACTCAAAAAACCTTGAGCTCTCTTGCAAGTGACCCTTAAGCTGAAAATCCAGCTGGCACAGGTTGGTGGCCAAGGAAGCCCTGGCCCATTCAGTGCTGCTGCACTGGCAGGCTGAGGAGATTTATTGACTGCGCCACCCTGGTAGAAGTGTGGGACTTGTGCAGGTGCCCAGGGTGTCCCCCCTGATTCCCAACTGTGCCCTTACAGTGGGTTAACCAGTGGCTGCTCTGAAGCCTTTCTGTCGCTGTACAGGGTCCTTGGCTCCACTACTGCAGCACCATTTAGCTCCCATGGATCCTGCATGGCTCCCAACAGACTGGTCCGGGCTGCCAGACACATGGAGATGCCAGATCACTGGCATCTGTGCAGTACCGCTGGGCACTGGGGCTGTCACACACCTGAGGCTACCAGACCTTTGGGGAAGCCAGATCCTGTGGCTGTCTCCAGCAGCTGGAGTTGCTGGATCCTTGGGTCAGGGGGGCGCTGGGGCTTTCGGGCTCCTGAAGGCTGCCAAACTGCTAGGACAGACTGACCCTGGGGTCTTTGGGCACCCAGGACTGTTGGGCCCCTGGAGCAACTGGAACCACAGGTCAGACAGATCTCATGGCTGTTGTGCATCTCGGGCCGCTGGATTCCAGATACAGCCAGAGCCTGGCACTGCCGGACCCCCGGGACAATAAAAACCTGGAGCTCTGGGACACCCACGGCTGTCGAACCCCCTGGAGCTGCTGGATCCTGGGAAACCCAGACCCCGGAGACCATCAGACCTCTGGAGACTCCCGGGGCTCTGCGGCTTCCAAACCGCCGTGACAGCCGACCCCCGGTGCTACCGGTTCCAGGGCCATCCACACCCCGAGCCACGGGACTGCCAGGACTCCCGGGAGCTGCAGGACCCCCGGGCTGCGCTGGAAGCCAGGACTCCGCATCCTCCCGTTCCCCCTCGGGGACCCTCCCCGATTTCAGCGGCGCTGCCCACCCGGTGGAGCCTCTCGGGGCCGTCGGGGCGGCGCTGCCCGGGGCCGAGGCGGCGGCGGCGGCGGCCCCCGGAGCCTGGCCCGCCGTCAGGGGAACCAATGCGGAATTTCCTGGCTGGCGGCGGAGCCCCTCCCGCCGCCGCAGAGAGGGGCGCGGGGGAGGCGGCGGCGAAGCGATCGCAGCGCGGCTTCCGCCCGCCGAGCGGCAGCGGGGACCGGCGGGGACCGGGGCGGGCGGGCAGCGGCAGCGGCGGAGCCGGGCGGGGGGGCAGCGCCCGGCCCTGGCTGGGCTGTGCCGGCTCCGGCCGGGCCCCGGCGCTCCGCCGCTGATGGCGGCCCGTGGGCTGCGGCCGCCCCGCCGCGCCCGGGCCGGGGCCGCGCTGCTGCCGCTGCTGCTGCTGTCGGTGCTGAGCCGCGGAGCCGCCCAGGAGCTGAGCCCCCGCGGCAGGAACGTCTGCAGGGCCGCCGGGTAGGAGCGGGGGCGGGCAGGTGTGCGGGGCGGGACGGGACCCCCAGCGCCGGGCCGGGGCCACGGGACGGGACGGGCTCGCCGGTCCATCCCCCATCCCGGGCGGCCGCGGCGCTGGGCGCCTTCCAAGACAAAGTCCGTCCTGTGCGCGGCTGAGGCGGGGGAGCCGGCGGCGGGGAGAGCGTCAGGAGCTGAGCCCGAACGGGGCAGGGACGTGGGGGCTGGTCCTGATCCCCGGGGGGCTGCGGAGAACCGGTCCTGGATGTCTCCGGAGCCAGTACTGGATGCCCGGGGCCGGTTCTGTTGTAGGAAGCTGGGTTTGGGTGTCTCTGGGGATGGAGTCGTAGAGGGACGGAGGGCAATGCTGCATCCCTGGGCAGGATGTGCGCTGGGGAGCCGGTCCCGGGTGTCTCCGGGGATCGGGTTGCACTGCTGACCCTGGGCTGGTGGGATACAGGATGCTCTGGGTATCATGGTGAAGCTGTCCCAGGCTGCTGGGGATTGTGGAGTTGGCAGCCCCAAGACCCTCGTGTTTGGCTTCAGAAGGCACTGTCTAGCTGTCCCGGGGTCATGTTCTGCCTGCCGGGCTGGGGGCAGGGTCTCAGGAGATGGCACTAGCTTGTCGCGGCTCCCAGTGGTCTCCGTGTCCCACAGGTCCCTTTGCAGAGCAGCATCACCTCAGCTGAGCTGCTCTGCAGCACTCAGGCTCGGTCTGCCCAGGCTCCCGGGCCAGGCTGGCCCCAGCAAGAGAGGAGAGAGCCCACAGTCACTGCCTCCCGCCTGGGAGAGCTGGATCCCCTGTGCTTGATGGGGGGCCCAGGCCATAAATGCACCTTTACATCTCGCCTGTGAGGTCAGACGAGTCCACAAGGAAAACATGTGCTTCAAGCGAGAGGGGCCGCATAATGGTTCCATTCAGCAGGGCCACAGGGCGCTGGTGCCCCCTCCTCAAATTACAGCCGGAGTTTCCTAAGGAGGCATTTCACGAGCCAGAGCAGCCGCAGCTCCCAGCGCTGCTGCTCCTTGACAGCAGGGAGCCGTCCCTCCTCGGGGACGTGATCTGCACAGCAAAGCTGCCACTGCATCTTGGGGTGGCAGAGGGAACTTGGGTAGTGTCCCCACCTTGTTCCTTGTATGCTGCCCCGTGTGCTGGGGGTGAGGTGCCTGGCTTCTCCCCATGCTGAAGGACCCCTCATCCCCACGGCATGAAGGTGGGGGAGGTGTGGAACCAGCACCACAGGCCTCGCACTCACACACTGTGCCACCCGTGCGTGCCATGGCTATGGAAGAGGCACCGGCTGTTGAGTGGGACAGGTTGGTTGTGTCCATCCTCTGGCAGGACTGGGGCCTGCAGGCAGCCTAGGGGCTGGGGATGATGGGACAGAGAGGTTTGCATCATCTTCTATCCCTCACCCTTCTGCAAACCCTTCTTCCCTCTCCACCCCGCACTCGGCACCCACCCCCATGATTGCTGTGTACACTGGACATGGAGGACTCTCCATATGTTACCATCCAAACCCACCCTGGTGGCCCCAAAGCCCTGATGCTGCAGATCCTGAGGCCAGGGGCAGTGGGACTGGAGGTGGCTTTGGGAGGAGGTCCCAATGTCCTTCACCCCAGGCTGTTGGAACTTGTTGGACCCTTACCTCTGCAAAGCCCCTCCAGACATCCTGGGGAGATGCCGCCACAGGTTTCAGAGGGCTCAGGATTGTGTGACTTCTTGTAACCTGGATCCCAAGTAGAAATTCAAGAAATAATTTAGGTCAGGAAAAAAGGGCATATTTGGGGGCTCTTGGGGTTTTTTGTTTTAAATCCAACTTGTCCTTAAATTTGAAGTTCTTTTATAACTGGTTTCCCATTGGTATGACCAAAGGTGCCAGTGGTGACAGCCTGGACACTGTTTTGACCCTGTCCTGCTCTCTTGGTAACACTCTCTTTTTCTTTGGTCTTTAATTTTATTTCTCTGCCCAAAGGGTTTCTATTTATGCTTATGATCCTATTCCTGCCTGCCCTGGAGATCTGTCTGTCTGTCTGTCTGTCTGCACCCTGAGGCTGGTGTCAGGGAGATGCAGCTGACATCAGCTGGGGAGTGCCAGTGCCTGGGACCCAGTTATCCCAGGAACACTGTGTGCCAGCTGGGTGGCACAGAGGAAGATGAGCACTGGGGTGATGCTTGGAAGGAGCAGTAGGGCAGGGATGGAGAAGCACTGGGCATGGGGAGGGTGCCAGGGGTTCTCTGAGCACCAGGAGTGTGCTGGGTGTCCGCAGGGCTCCTTTGCAGCTCCATCCACTGGGTTGAGCTGGGTGGTCTCACATGGGACCACATGCAGCAGCTCCCAGTGAGCCCCAGAGTCTTGTTCCTGCTTCCAGGGATTTGAGCCTGCTCCTCATTGCTCAGGGCAGGTCTGATTGAGGAGCCACCCCTCCTGCCTCAGAGGCCTCTCTGTAGCCATTGGAAAGTGATTTCCAGGAGCAGTGTAGGATACTAATCCACAAGAAAAAATATTTTACCTTTGTGAAAAGCCTGGGATCATTAACTGAGATTCCAGTGATGCTCAGCATGAGCAGGACATGGCTGTGGGGCAGGGGCAAGCCTGGCATGGAGGACTTGTCCCTGCAGATGACAGCTCCAGCTCTGCATGCAGCCCACTCCTTTTCCTCCACATCAGCTGAGGTCTCAAGCCCTGGCCACAGCTCAGAGGCAGCTTTTCATTGGTTTTTTTTCCCAGCATTTGTAGTGCTTTGAAGGAAAAAAAGTATTTGCAGAGTGGATGTTTGCAGTGCCATGTCCATGTGGGTCAGGAACGAGCTTTTAAACACATCTCTCAGTTATCCTTTTCCAGTGGTCAGGGGGCATATGGAACAAGCCCTTTGTGAAGGAGCTGAGGCCATGAAACACCTTTTAGTCCCACACCCTGATGAGCATTGGTGACCTGCAGCCAGCACTGGCCCTCTGTGGGCTGGCTGTGCTGGGACCAGTCCATGTACCCCACTGCGAGCAATGGTTTTCCAGTGTCACATCCTGGCTAGCTCTCCTTGCCACAGGACCACGTTTATTTGTTGTCAAAGCTGCTGATAAATGAGATGGGCGCTGAGCAGGGTGTGGGAGGCCATCAGCAGGCACAGGGAGGGAGAGATTAGCTATCAGGGAACAGATAAGCCCAAATCCTGCGGGGCGGTGGGCTGGCTCCCAGCTGGGGGTGGTTGTCGTGCCGCTCACCTCCTCCAGCTCATGGCAGAAGTTTTCCCCTCCTGCCGCCATGTCGCAATAACTCCCAGCTCCCCACCATCAGCTCATCACAAGGGATATTTTTTGGCACATTTCAGGTGATGCCCATTTTGGTGGCCAGGCTGAGCTGTTGGAGGCAGGTTTCCAAGGTGGAAAGGTTTCCTCTGGTAAACCTGTGATGAGTTTATTCTAAAAGCCACCAAACTGAATTTCTAAAGGGTGGACTGGTGAAAGCAACCCCAGGTGCAACAGTGAGGCTTTGGCCGTGCCAAAGAGAGGGCAAGAGCACCGTGGGCCCTTCTCCACCTCTGCTTGAGTATCCTAGCACAGCTGACAAAGATTTTTTGGGGGGGACAGCCCGAAGCCTCTTGCAGAGAAGGACCTTGACTGCAGCCTGCCCAGTCCTCGGGGAAGTGATTTGGTGGTTGGCCCCCCTTTGCCGTTAATCCCATGCATTAACCCCTTGCATGCTCGGCGGGAGCAGAGCCCCCCTTGAGCCCTAGGGTCCCTGTGGGGGGTGTTTGTGCCGCTGCCATTGCAGCATCTTGGGGCTGCTTCCACAGGCTGCAGAGATGGAGCTATTTTGGGCTCCGGCTGCAAGGCATTTTTTCCAGGCCTTGAATCATTTTTGTGGTTCTTTTCTGCCTCCTTTCCAACTTTTCACTGTCCGCCCCGGCCAGGGGGACCCGGTGCTGCCGGCGGGGCCGGGCGGGGCTGCGGCCCCGGAGCCGCTGGGCCCAGGCGCCGCTGGCAGCTCGGCCAGGCCAGGCCAGGATGAGGCGGTCTGGCAGCCAGACGGGTCCTGTGACTGCGCTGCGTTCGAGCGAATACTTCCTCGCTGTCTCCTCCTCTTCTGCATTTGTTACATATAAAGAGGAAAAGGGGAAAAAAAAAAAAAAGAAAAAGAAAAAGCCAGATGCATTCCAGGCTGCAGCGCCAGCCCAGCCCGGGTGAAGTTTTCCTTGACTGCAGCATCGGGCAGGGCTGTTTGCGACCCTCCAGCGTCGCTCCCTCCCTGTGGGACCAGGCGGTGTGGGTCACCCCAAGGGGGAGTGGGTGGCTCCAGGGATGAACAGAGATTTCTGTGGGGTCCTGGGGAGTGTACTCCCCAGCCCCAATTGCAGCATCATGAGCCTCCAGACATTTGCCTGGGGCGGGTTCTTTGAGGAAGTGTGGGTGAGATGTCCCCACATGTCCCTTCCCAGCAGAGAGCTGAGCGTCCCTGGCTGAGCCTCTGAGTGGGTCTGAGCCCCCATCCTGGTCAAGCTTGTGCCAAAAATGTCCTGCCTGATGATCCTGTGCCTGGTAGTCCCTGGAGGTGATGGCACTCCAGGACTCTCAAGAGCTCAGGGACACATTCCAGCTGCCTGCAGTTGCCCCCCCCCCCTGCTTCTACATAGGGACATTCCCTGGGAGCTGGCTGTGTTTCAGCTATTCCAGCCAGGTGGTTCCAACCTGCCTTTAGGATTCCATCCCCAGGCCACAAAGCAATAGCCTGCAATTCAAGTCATGTTTTCCCCTGGGACATTTAGAACCTTCCCTTTCTTTTTTTTTTTTTTTTTTTTTTTTTTTTTTTTTTTTTTTTTTTTTTTTTTTTTTGCGGGGATGGGCAGGGGAGGGCCTTTAGATTTTTTTATTGTGGAGGTTGCAGACATGACTTTTGCTTTTTCATCACTCATTAATGGCAAAAACTGGTCAACTGGTCCCATCTTAGTCCTGGCATCAACCTAATGGCTGGTGGGCCATCCATGGAATCCCCCAGCAGATCCATTAACTCTCTGTGTGCTGGAGGAGGAGCCAAGAGCTCTCCTTCCCCTCTGGAGGTGCAGAAACTCCCAGCAGGATCTCTTACCATCATGGCTTCAGTGCTCCTGGTGGGTTTTGGGGAAGGGTCAGGACTTTCTAAGAGTTGTAACTATTTGTGATGCTTTTTTTATCCCTGCAGCTCCTCAGTTCTTGTGTGCTGCCAGGGATGGAGGCAACAAGGAAGCGAGTGTTCAATAGGTAAACACCAGCATTTTGCTTCATTGGGCTCTGCCCATCCTTCACTGAGCCCTCCTGGCCTCACCACCACTGTCAGGGGCCACCTTGATGTGTCCTGTGGCTGGGACTCCCTGCAGCCACAGTCCTGTCACCCTGCAGTGCCCCAGGCCAACACCGTGTGGAGGGAATGGGTGCTCAGCCCCAGTGTCAGGGGTCACAGAGCTGTGGGGGTTTCTTTCCTTACCAGCCAGCTCTGGGTCTGAGGACTTGGGGGTGCTGCTCGGGGTCCTAAGGGACAGTGAAGTGTCCCCCAGGTGAAGGTGCAGCTGCAGGGATTGAGGCACTGAGATTCCTCACAGATGCTGCAGCAGCGTGGGGACCTGAGCCAGAGCCAGCAGTGAAGCCGAAGCTGCCCACACCAGGCACGTGGTCTCTCGTGGCCTCACTGGGAAGAGGCTGCTGGGGCTGCCAAAGACCTCTGAGCTTGGGCTGGGTCCCTAAAGGGTGTCATAGCTCTTTACTGGGGGCCACAGCGAGCCCAGCATGGATGCTCAGCATGAAACCCTGGGAGCATCATTCCCTGCATTGCCACCACAATGGAGGCAGCTGCTCTGGGGCTCCCCCACAGTCTCAGCTGGCTACAGGACTCACCACACCCCAGGAGAACTGGAGGTGGCACTTTGCAGCTGGGACCAAAGCACACATAACCAATTAACCCACTGTGCATGAGCCCTGTAACCACTCACTGCATGCGTTGGGAACGGGATGTGCCTGTTTGGAGGGGAGAAGGACAGGATCTGGCAGGACAGTGGCGGGAGGATGGTCCCAGAGTGAGCTGTTCTCATCTCCTGCCCCCAAACCTGCTCTAACCTTTAGACTCACTGCTCCTAACCTGTGTAATCTGTCTATTTTAGGGATTTCTATAATATCCATCACCGTAGGTCTAACAACTCCCAGGTAAGGTGGCTGGGATGGGTGGTTGTCTCTCCCTGTCCCGGTGCCTAAGGAAGATTGTCCAGGGCAGTGTGGGATCTGCAAGTGCTGCCTGCATCACATCCTGTGCTTGGCTGGCTCCAGGCATCAGTCTCAGCATGAGGTCCCCTTGGCAGGAGAGGGGCTGGTGGCCTTTGGGGGCAAGTGGCCATATGGGAGAGGCAGTGCTGGGATGACAGTGCCCACAATCCCTCTACTCTGTGTCCCCTTCTCCCCTCTAGCAATGCGGAGCTGAGCTGGGACAACACGACTGGGTGAAGCCTCTGGCAGGGACACGGCTTGGCTGGGTGGCAGGAGGCTGGTGGCTAGGATGGGTGGCATCCTCTCTGGGTGGCAGAGATGGAGCTGAGCTGGGTGACAGGAAGCTGGTGGAATTTTTCTGCAAAGGGGCCCATCCATCCCAGGCAGCTGCTTGCCAGGATGGCGCAGTGCCGCAGCTCAGCAGCACGCAGAGGGTCACTGCACAGCCCTTTTTCTGCTCTGGGGGGGCCTGGGGGGGCTTTAGGGCGCAAGCACTGGTACTCATGGCTGCTCTCTGTCCATCTGTACAGCCGTGTGCGAGGGGAACTTCACCTGCAAGGAGAACGAGGTATGCGTCAGGCCCGGCGAGTGCCGCTGCCGCCACGGCTACTTTGGTGCCAACTGCGACACCAGTGAGTACTGGCGGGTGCCTTTGTGTGCTCTGGGGGTTCACCGGGGTGGACCTGGCTCATCCTGGGGTGACTTTCCAGAGCAGATCATCAGGGATGGAACTGTGAATGCTCTCGCTCTGCCCTTGCCTGTCCCCTGGCTCTGTTTCCCAGGGCATTGTGCCCTTGCCGGGGTCTCCTCTTAGATCCGGTGCGCTGGGGGGAGGAGAGGGAGGACTGTGGTCAGGTGACGGTGGGACTGGAGGTCTCCATTGGTGCCTGGCATGGGACTGTCCCTGTGGGCAGTGCTGAGGCTGATGGCTCTCCCCACAGAGTGTCCCCGGCAGTTCTGGGGTCCTGACTGCAAGGAAATGTGCACCTGCCATCCCAATGGGCAGTGCGAGGATGTGACGGGCCAGTGCACCTGCAACCTCAACCGCTGGGGCCCCAAGTGCGAGAACATCTGCCTCTGCAAGCACGGCAAATGCGACCAGAAGACGGGCAAATGCACCTGCGAGCCCAACTGGTGGGGCCCGCAGTGCTCCAGCTCCTGCTACTGCAGCCACAACTCCCAGTGTGACCAGCAGACAGGCAACTGTCTGTGCCAGCCTGGCTGGTGGGGCCGTGGCTGCAACAACCAGTGCTCCTGCAACAACTCGCCTTGTGAGCAGTTCACAGGGCGTTGCCAGTGCCGGGAGAGGACCTTCGGGCCTCGCTGTGACCGCTACTGCCAGTGCTACAAGGGCAAGTGCAACCAGGTAGACGGGACCTGCACCTGCGAGCCGGGCTACCGGGGCAAGTACTGCCGCGAGCCGTGTCCGGCCGGCTTCTACGGCCAGGGCTGCAGGAGGCGGTGAGTGGCCATCCCTGCTGGCTCTGATCTGGCACCGGTGGGAGGTGGCAGCAGGAGGATTTGGGCTGTGCTGGGTGATGGGTTCCCCTCGTTGCAGGTGTGGGCAGTGCAAGAGCCTGCAGCCGTGCACCGTGGCCGATGGGCGCTGCCTGACGTGTGAGGCAGGCTGGAATGGCACCAAGTGCGACCAGCCCTGCTCACCCGGCTTCTACGGAGAGGGCTGCGAGAAGCTCTGTCCCCCCTGCAAGGATGGCCACACTTGCAATCACATCAATGGAAAATGCTCCCACTGCAATCCGGGCTGGATCGGAGACCGGTGAGTGCAGCTGGCTGCAGCACTGGGTTCTGGGAGAGCAGTGCCTGACTTCCCTGATTCTCCCAGGGAACAGGGTCACTGAAGGGTTTTGCAGCCCTGGAACCAATCCTGGGCACGATAGTTTGCAGAAGAGCATCCCAGCTTGAGAGCTGAGCCCCACTGACCCATCCAGGGTCCGAGGGGCGTAGGCAGGGCTCTCGCAGACTCCCTCCAGTTCCATGGCCGTGTCAGTGGGCTCAGTCCATCCCTGTACCCCTCTCCTGGCTTCAGAAACCACAAGCCACCACGGGGATATACAGCCCCGTCTCCGTGCATGTGGAGGGATGCTGAAGGTCGCCAAGTGCTCCAGCCTCTTGCCCTCATCCCTCCCAGGTGTGAAACCAAATGCCGGAACGGGACTTATGGGGAGAACTGCGCCTTCGTCTGCAGCGACTGCGTCAATGGCCAGTGCCACTTCGAGACTGGGCAGTGCCTCTGCCACCCCGGCTCCCATGGCACATAGTAAGTGAGGCACCGGTGAGCTTGCCTGGGGGCACCTCATGGCACAGGTGATGCTCTGGCACCTCCTGCCCCCTTCTGCCCTATGCTGTTGCCAGCTGAGAGGTTTCCTGCAGCAGAAGTGCTCTTCCGCGATAGTTGGGGTGATTGGTGAGCAGAGGGAGAAGGACAAGCTCAGAGAGCAGCAAGGGGTGTTGTGCTTTAGAAAAGGCCTGTTTGGCAAAAACAAATAAACAAAAAGGGGTGATTTCTTGGGTTTTTTTAAGTCAAGGGTGGAATTTCTATCCAAAAACAGAGAGAAAACCACATCACAGAATAACAAAGAGCCTCACAGGGATGGCATTCCTGGGGGGCTCCCACTTAAAGCTCTGCCTCTGGCTGGGGTCTTCCCCGGGCCTTCTCCTTCCCCCACTCCAGGGGCACAAGAGCCATCGAGGGACTACTCATCGTCAGGTAGTTTTTCCCAGTGTGGGACTGAAGTGTTGTGTGAAAAGATGAGGAAAGCATTTTCCACCCAGCTGGGACATGCAGACAGCTCCCCCAGATCCTGCTGCGTGGTGCTCAGGTTTTCTCAGCAATTAACAGAGGGTGACAGCAAGGATGGGGATTTAGAGCTGGCATCTTGCCCATCCTGGCATTTCACTCAAGGCATAAAAACAGAGAGCATTTGCATTTTGGGGGGTGGTGTGGTGGGGCTTTGCCAACTACCTGTGATGCTGGAACAGTTGCTGGACACTGGCACCAGTTTAGGATGCCCAGCCTGGGCATCATGGCCACCTTTGGTAGCAAAGGCAGAGGTGAGAGGGTCTCAGGGGGTTGTGGTGATGCTTTCAGCACAGTGCCAGAGTGTGGATTAACCTGTTCTGAGACCCTGGCACAGCACTGGGAAGGTGGGGATGGGGGATGTTCAGGATGCAGCCTTGGGGCTGGAGCCTTGAGCTGAGCTGTGCCAAGTGGTGCAGTCAGGCAGGCTCAGGAACATTCTTGGTGCTCAGACAATCCCTGCGACTATATCCAAACCAGTGGTTTTGTCAGCAGGGTACAATTTTGCTGAAAAGGGGATTTCTGCAATGAAGGCACAAGCAACGTCCTTGCCATACAGAATGTCCTCTCAGCTCTGTGTCAGGAGCACACTAAAAGAACAGCTGCTAAAATATTTTTGTGTGCACAAAGTGCTTTATCTTCCCTCTCTTTCGCAGAAGTATCAGGACTCCCCTGGAAAAAAATCCCCTTCCTCTGCTCTCCCAAAACCTCAGCCTGGGGCAGAACTGTGGGGCCAAGTGGTGGGGTGAGAGGTTTGGCCTTGCTGGGGAACTATCCCTACTCCTGTTCTGCTGCTTTAGCTGCCCCGTGCAGCACAGCAGACGCAGAAGCTCAGCACCCATCCTGGCAGGCACATGACAGGCACACAACTGGCACAGGACAGGCACACAGCAGGCTCCAGGCTTGGCCAGGGTGGCACTTTGCAAGCTGTTGGAGTGTGAAATGGGCTGAGCGGCCTCGGGGCATGGTGCCCAGGGCTGGGGGCAGCTGTGTCCCCAGGAGAGTGGGTTTGGGCTGGGGCCCACTGGCTCTGTCCAGCTGCAGCCACTCCAGCTGGGATGCAGCTGGCAAAGGATTTGGTGCCCAGCAACACTGCCAGCATGTCCCAGCTCCAGCTGGGTCCTGCTCTGCGGTGCCTGGCCCATGGCTGGGGAGGCAGGTTGGTATGGATCTGCTGACACCATGTTTTCCATACTCAAGGCCTTGAGACTTTTGGATTGGTGCCCATTTATGCCTGTCCCCATCATCTCTGTGACACCATCAGGAAGTCATTTTACCAGCAGTAGAGATTTGGCACCAGGCATAACCAAACTGGAAGGGTCTTAGGGTTGCTCTGTTGTTTTTCCTTCTTGGAGGCAAAAAAAAAAATGTCAATCTGGGCACTCTGCCAGCTTGTGGCCACTGTGGCTTTGCCTGGCTTAGTGGGGGGTGGGGCTCGGGGTGCTGTGGCCACATCACCACTGAGCTGAGCTGGAATCCCTGTGAGTGACATCAGGGTGTCTTTAGATGTGACTGCTGGGTTGATGACCTGTCCTAATTACTGTGTCTAATAGTGAAGTGACATGCAGAGAGCAGTGAGAGTGTCTGAGATCCAGCTGGGCCAAATCCCTTGAGTGATGGGGCAAAGCCATTGCATGGGTGATGGCCTCCTGCCCTGTGGATTAGGGGTTCCCCCAGGGTGTGGAGGAGCTGTATCGGAGCAAGCTGGAGGCGTGCTCCCTGGAACATGGAGGGTTTGGGAGAAGCTGGCAGCCAAGCGGCTCCCACTGTTGTGCCTGGGGTGGGGGATGCACTACTCTCATCCAGCCCTTCCCTCCAGCTGTAACCTCACTTGCCCTCCTGGACGCTACGGAGCCAACTGTGCCGAAGTCTGCGGCTGCCACGATGGCGCCTGCGACCCCCTGACGGGCGCCTGCCACATGGGTGAGTGCCAGCGCTGGGGCCGGGCTCTGCCACGGGCTGGGCTGTGCCACGCGCTGGCCCCGGGCTGAGCCACGGCTCTGCCTTGCAGAGGCCAACCAGAGGATGGGGGTGATTGGGGCAGGGGCCCTCCTGGCGCTGCTGCTCATCCTCCTGCTCTCCCTGCTCTGCTGCTGCTGCGTGTGCCGCAAGAAGGACGAAGGCAGCGGGTGAGTGCCGGGGCCAGGAGGGATCTCAGCAGGCTGGGAATGCGGAACATCAGTGGGTTCTGGGATTGACGGGGGATGCAGAGACTGTGCTGGGACAGTGGTTGTGCGGGGGAACTGAGGCAGAACTGTGCTGCTCACATGACACCATGTGGGTACAAGGGTCTGAGCAGTCCTGCTGCATCATCAGGGTGATGGAGGTACTCAGGGTGAGCCCTTCCAGGGGAGCACCTTCCTGCTCTGACTTTGTTTCTCTCTTGTGGGCCATCATTTCACGGACACCTGCCAAGTCCCCTCCAGTCACTAGGGTCTGGAGCTGATCTGCAAAGGGGGCCCTGAAATACAGCAAGGGCTACATGACATGGCCAAAACCTTCAGAACAAATCCCTGGGCAAAGGGATGAGGCCTAGGGGACAGGGGGGATGCTGACTGTCCCACATGGGGATGAATGATCAGAGCTGGGAGGATGGGTTCCTGCAGCAAGGTCGGGATGCTGACAACATTTCAGAAGCACAGGTTAACATCCTACCATGATAATAGGAGTGGGGACAGACTCAAGGCAGGGGGAAAGGTTTGTGCTGCTCAGCAGGAGATGAGAGGACTGTTGGAGCTCCTCCAGATCTAGAGAAAACCCCCTGGTGCCACCAGCCACTGCACAGGAATTTTCCAGAAGCTTCCCCTTGCAGCCCTGCAAGCTCAATCCCAGCCAGGCACAGCTGGTTTGGAGAGCCTGAGGGCTGCAGGTAATGATCCTGCAGATAAAGCACAAACCCATCGGGTGAGGAATGGCCCAGGGAGAGGGGAAATGGCTCCAGACAGTTTCCTCTCTCCCAGGGTGCCCAGACCACAGTGTCCCCAGACTGCTGGGTGACCCGTGGAGCTGTCCCAGCATGGTCCCTTGCAAGTTCCCTTGAGTCAACTCACAAAGCCACTCACTCCCGTGGCTGCGGAAAATTGCTTGAAAACATGGCCCCAGGAGCCTTCAAAACCATAGAGCAAATAAGAGAAGCCACATGTTTGGCTTTGGGTTGGGATGATTTTTTTTTTTTTTTTTTAAGGTTTGGGGTCTTGAGCAGGCATTGCGGGTATTTTGGGGCTGCACTGCCAATGGCCATGGTTGGATCCAACCTTCCCACCATTCCCTGGCACTGCTCGACATCCTGGTGTGATGCAAGCTGGTTCCTGGGGCTGGCAGCAGTCTCTGTGGATCCTCAGCTCTTTCAGCCTGGGCACACCCCTGCTTTTCATCCACCCCATTATCACTCCAAATCCCCTTTGCACTTGCAGCATCCCTGAGCTGCTGCCCGTCTCTGTTGCCCATGAAGGCTGTCCCCACCCCAGGAGGGGAGCAGTGCCTCTGATAGTGCCATTACCTTTCCTGCAGCTCCAGCCAGGACCCAGCAGCAGCCAAGAAGCCTCCAAGACGTTTGTGTGGGCGCTTCAGCCGGATCGGGATGAAGCTCCCACGCATCCCCCTGCGCCGCCAGAAGCTGCCCAAGGTCATGGGTAAGGCGCTGGGGTTTGGGGAAGGTGCAGAGAGCCAGGTTTTACTGCTGTCAGGGCAGCACGTGTGGCTCAGAGCAGCCTTTGCAGCCCCAGAGCAGGGTGGTGAGCATGGCAGGGCAGTGGCAGGGACACACAGATCCCTGGGAGCATTTCAGTGGTTGGTGTGAGCTGCCTGGCTCACAGGAGCTCTGCCCTTTCTGTCTGCAGCTTCTGGATATCTGAGCACATTTTGCTTTGTGAGGATGCAAAGGCTGTACCTGGTTCCAGAGCTCTGCTGAGTAGTTTTGGGTTTGTTCTCCTGAGGTTCTCCCAGAGAGGAATGGTCCCTGTCACGCAGCAAGATGCCTTGCTAGTGCTTTAGATCCTGAAGTAACCCCAGGAGCCAGAGCATCTGGGCAGATGCCCTCCCTCCTGCCATGTGCAGCAGAGTTGAGGATGGAGGGGCAGAGATTTGGGTTGAGCTTCACACTCTGCCCAGGCACAGAACTGGCTGGTAGGGAGCTGCTCATACCTGGCAAAGCCCCTGACCTGGCACTGTCAGGGCTGTTGGGGACCCCCTGCATCCCAGCAACTGGGAAATGCTGTCCCTTGTACTCTGAACTCTCCTTGCAACTCTTCCTAGCATGGGGAGCAGGGGATCTGCTGCAGGCCCATTAACTAAACTTTGTGTGAAGGCAGCAATCCCTGCCCTGTGCTGGGACGCGTTTCAACCCCAGCCCCCTTCCTGAGCCCAGTCCCCCCCGGGCAGGCCCTGTCCTGGCACGCAGTGGCTCAGCCTGAGACTAAATCCCTCATCCCAGGCAGCACACAGAGGTGACCCCCATCCCAGCACACCATGCACTACTTCAGCATCCAAGCTGGGGGGATAACCCCTCGCCACGCGGGGCACAGCAAAGCCCTACCTGGAGCAGGGTGTGCCAGGGCCCAAGAAACATTCCTCTGCAAGGATAACAGAGGATCATAGAGGCTGTGTTTGTGCAAGGGGCCAGGGAAGGGCTTGGGGAGCACAGAGGGTGCCTGTGTGCAGTGAGGGTGAGGGGGGCTGCCTGCAGGCAGCTGGCAGCAGTCCAGCTGTTCTGTGTACACAGGGCAGCAGCAGCCCGAGGAAAGGCTGAGGGTGCTCAGGATGGTCTCAGGTCCCAGCAGGGCTGGGGCTGTTCCTGGAGTCTGTCATGGAGCTGAGAGTTGGCATCTCCCTGAGGGAAAGGCTTTGGTCAGGGCTTGCCTTGTGTTATCTGGCACAGAGGAGTCCATGTGGGCTCCAGCAGCTCCCAGTCCCACTGACTCGTGGTCTGGCAGTGCCTCCAGCCCCCACAGGGTCTGGGGACCCCAGGGTGACAGTGCTCTGTTGGGTTGCCTGTAGTAGCTGCCCCCCTGATGCCCAGTGACCAGGCTGCCACATCATGACTGCACCTGGTGCTCTGGAAGGCACAACAGCCAGTGTCCACCTACAGAGGCCATTTGTTCCCCATGTTGGTCCTGCCCCAGCAGGGGGGTCCCAGGGTTACTGACGTACCCCATCCCAAGGGTCAAGCCATTGCTGGAGGTGCTCAGGACCTTGTGGGCATGTCACAGTGAAACTGGTGCTGGCTGGCCCAGGCAGTGGTCACTCTGGATCTGCCCACAGTCCTGGCCATGTGTTTGCCGACACCAGGTGGGTTTTCCCTTCTGGGCTCAAACACCAGTGAGCACAAGTCTACTCATGGTAGGTAGAACATTACCAGGTGGGACTGCAGGTCTCAAAGCCCCTCTCGGAACCTCAGGGTCCTCCCTCAAAAGCTGCTCCCCAGCCTTGGCACCAGTTTTGGATCCACAGCATCTCCCCAGGGATTGCACCTGAGCTGGCAGCCTGCAGGGCCACCCTGGGTTCCCACCAGCAGCCATAGGGCCAGCGTTTGTGGATCCCTGTGTGTGGGATTTGCTCATGTCACCCTGAAGGTGCCAGGGCTAACCTGAGCCCAAGACCCCACCACGTGTCCTCCCCGAGCAGCAAAGCTCAACCAGCCCCAAGGGTGATGCCCATCATGGGGAGCTTGGGGGGGATGAGTGGGAGGGGATAGCCAGGAGGACTCTGGGATCCCTCTCTCATGGTTCTGCTGCTGTTCTCTGCCTCATCCCAGTCTTGAGACCAACTGGCCACTGTGCAGGCAGGGCTGGGGTTGTTATCCTGATGCTGTGGCTCCAGGAGATTTTGGGGAGCAGTGACAGATGGAGATATGTGGGAAGCATCCACACTTCTCTCAGCCCCAACAGCCAGGGAAGAAAAATCCCTGGCAATCATGCTGGAGGCCCCAAGCCTCCCAAAGCTTCCAGGTGCACTACATATCCTTATTTTATAATCTGGCTGTGTCATGGGTCTCCCTGCAGTCCCGGAGTCGCCTCGTGGCCATGAGTCGCAGCCCTCAGCACGCCTCCTCTCAGGAAGCATCTCCCTTCATCCGCTTCCAGACGGCTGCTTTTAATTTTCTCTTTTTGGTTTTTATTACAAGGAAAGCCATGTTGGAGCTGCTGCCTCCCCCTCTCTGGGCCATTTGCTCTTTAAATATCTCTGCTTGGGTTTTTGTTTCTCCTTGCTCTAAGAAGCCCAACTGTGCATGGGTGAGTGTGTAGCACTGCTGTCATTTTAACTGCCCTACATGTCTGAAGCCAGATTCCCTAGTAAAGGATAAACATTCCAGTGGGCATCCAGTGGGCATTACACTAAAAGTTATTTTATTGTAAATCAGGGATGTGCTGCAAAGTTCAAACAGTCCAGGCAGGCAGTTGCAGCATGACTGGGATGCAATTGGGATGTTCAGTCAAAAATACCTGGCAATACCCATGTACAGCTGGGACCTCTCTGTTCATGGGGTTTTCATGGAATCACAGACTATCCTGAGCTGGGAGGGACCCACGGGGATCATCAGTGCAGCTCCTGGCCCTGCACAGACACGCCAACAGTCCCACCCTGTGTCTGAGAGCATTGTCCAAACACTCTTGGAGCTCTGGCAGCCTCAGGGCCGTGCCCTATCCCTGGGAGCCTGGGCAGTGCCAGCACCCTCTGGGACCACCCTTTTGCAGCCCTTCATCCAAAGCAAGGCTGTGCTCTGCTTTGGAGGTGGCTTGTCACTGTCCCAGGGGACAAAAGGCAGTGGAAAGTGATGGGGACAAGTGCATCTACTGCTGCATGGCTCTCTGGGAGGATCGGTCCCTCCTCCCAGCTGGGTGCTGCCTCAGTTCTGTGGGTACCCGAGGAGGCTGCTGAAGCTGTGGGCACCTGTGGAAGCACCTCAGGATGTGTTGGCACATGAGCTTATGCAGAAAAAAGCCATAAAAAATATCAAGCTGAAAAAAAATGCACTCCAGCCCAGACAACTCCTAACTGCTCAACTTCTCAATTTTTTTTTTTTTTAATTAACACATTTTTTCCTCTGGTGGTTTCTCTCTTCCACTTTGCTTCTCTGTGGGTGGCCCCTTGGCAGAGGGGCAGTGCCAGGGGGTGAAGGGAGGGATACTCCTACTCAGCTTCAGGAGGGAAGAAGCTGGCAAAGGGATTGAAAAATGGCAGAATAGGGAAAATGCAGAAATGGGAAAAATGGCAGAATAGGGAAAATCCCTCTGCTGCAGGCTTCCTTTAATCATCCTGAATCCATGTGCAAAAGTACATGAAAAAGGAAAATGCAGTCAGTGATGCTGAAGTGGGAATTAGTGGAATTGAAGCCAGCAGCTAATTTTCTCCCTGGGAAGGGGACAGTCACAGTGCCAGGACCCTCTTTGCAGGGTGGCTGTGCTGGGTTGCACAGTTCATGGGTGACCACCAAGACACTCATCAAGTCCTCATGGGACCCAGGGTTTGGATGACTTGTCCCTCCACCATGTGAATCCTCAGTTTGGGCAGCTGGAGACGGAGATAGATGGAATTGTGAGGCTTGAACAGACTCTGCTGCCCACAGCACAAGCATGGGGGAATACTGGTCACCACCACTGCTGATTGATGGCTTTTCTGGACACTTGGCTGAGGGACCTGGTGGGACTGTGCAGCAAGAAGTGTCCCCATGCCTTGGATGCTGTCCCTGTCCCTGACAGCCAGCAGGAAGCTGGGCAGTGGGGAGCTGTGCAGCTTCCCACCCTCCTGGCTGGCAGCGGGGACTGGGGAGTTTGGCAGA
Source organism: Calcarius lapponicus (assembly GCA_039654755.1). Classification (NCBI taxonomy): domain Eukaryota; kingdom Metazoa; phylum Chordata; class Aves; order Passeriformes; family Fringillidae; genus Calcarius; species Calcarius lapponicus. The sequence goes on along the minus strand of CM077478.1, from coordinate 13,614,592 downwards.
ACTGACACTGACAACAGTTCCTTGCCCTCACAGTGGCCCACCATGACCTGGAAAACACCCTGAACTGCAGCTTCATCGAGCCACCCTCTGTGGTGGAGCAGCCTTCCCCATCCTGGTCATCCCGTGGCTCCTTCTCCTCCTTTGACACCACGGACGAGGGGCCTGTGTACTGTGTCCCCCATGAAGGTGAGCAGGGTGCATGCCCAGGGGACTCTGGGGACAATACCAGGGGCCTGCTCTATGGAGAGCTGTCACTCTCACATGGTGGGGACCATGCCACCCTGGTTCCTGGTGCCCCAGCAAGGAGTGCGGGTTCCAGTCATGCCTCCCATACGGTTTCAGAGCTCCCTCCTCCAGCATTTGCTGCTCCAGGGTTAAGAGCCAGGAGATCTCTGACTGGGAGCCTGACTGGTAGGACACTTTCCTGCGGGAGCATCTCAGTCCTTCCCCTCCGCAGGCACATCCCACCTGACACTGCTGTGCTCTCTTCCCGCAGAGAGCATGGGTGACAGCCGGGACAGAGGGACACCTGCCAGCCCCGGGGACAAGCTGGTGGCCCCAATCAGCGGGGAGGAAGCAGGAGAATACACGTTCCTGAAGGAGACGGGCTCTGTCAGAGCCTTCCCGACCGACAGCAGTGAGACCCCCCTGCTCAAGTCCTCGGACAGCGAACGCTCCTCCTGCGGCTCGGGGTCGGCCGGCGCCGCGCTCTACGCCAGGGTCGCCCGCCTCTCCAAGCAGTCCCGGGAGGAGGAGGATGCCGCCGTGGAGCCCCGCGGCCCCGGGAAGCCGCCATCCCCGGAAAGGACCAAGCCCCGTCCTCCAGACCCGGCCACAAAGCCCAAAATCTCCTGGATCCACGGCAGGTACAACTCTGGCCAGTCCAACTCGCTACCGGCACCCAGCCAGGCCCCAGAGCAAGTGGCCGCCCGGTCTGGCAGCCCCGAGCAAGGCCACGGTCTGGCCAAGAGGAAGAGGAGTCCGAGCGAGACGTCGGCCCAAGTGCAGGGCAGAGCAGAGGAAAAGGGCGGCGCCCGGAGCAAGGAGAAAGCGCAGAAGCAACCGAAGGAGCCCGGCGTCCCCGAAGGCAAATCCAGCCTCTGCGGGGAGCCGCAGTCACCCTCCAAACCCAAGCAGAGGAGCAAAGTCGGCTCCGAGCCGATGGAGACCATCAACGGGGCGGTGCAGAACGCCTTCCGAAAGATGGGCGCCTTCCAGCCGGAGCGGCGGGCTGGGGACACCAGGGATGCTCCTTGTAGCCCCGGCACCAGCAAACCCCGCTCCGAGCCGCTGCATCCCCAGCTGGCCTCCGAGCTGGCCGCCCAGCTGAAGGAAAAGACTCAGAGCCTCAACAAGGGGGACGGAGGCATCCGGGCGAACGGGGTCGGTGCCCAGCGGGAGAAGCCCACCCCTCCACAGAAAGCCAAGCGCTCGGCGGCCGCCGGCGGCCAGAAGACCAGCAAACCCTTGCTGCCCACCTCTCCCCATCTGCAAAAACTGATCCCTGCGGCGGCCGAGACGGCAGCCGGGGAGCCCAAGTGGATGGAGAAGCCAAGTGCCGGCAGCGGCCAGGATCAGACTCTCCCCACTGAGCAGACAGCCAAGAAAACCCCCATTAAGAAGCCTCCCAGGAAGAAGAGCCGGGAAGCGAGCCTGGAGCCCCCCAGGGCAGCTGCTGTGCCTGCTCAGGCAGTGCAGTGACCGGGAACCGGGCACCGGCCCCGCGCCGGCCGCATGCCGGGAAGAAGGACATTTGCCAGCACAACCAACGAACGTGGGAGGCTGGACTGGGCTGGGGGCACTGGAAGAGCCTTGATCCTCCCTTTATCCCCCTCCACCTCACTCATCTCCCTTTTTGCCGTAGTCCCCCCGCCCTAGGACCCGGTCCCTTAGTCCGTGCCCTGCTCCTGCTCTCCGCCCGGCTCTCATCCCCGCGCGGGGCGGGACCGGCCCGGCCGCCAGCCCGGGGGGGCTCCGTGTGTGGCGTATCCCCCCCTCCCCCTTTTTTTTTGTAGCAGTATTATCGACCGCATAAGCAGCGCTTGTTGTACTAGACGTGCCCACGGTATATTCTGCAGTAACCGAGCCGCTCGCTTCCCGCGCTCCGCTCCGGTCTGCCGGGGTCGCGGAGCACGGGAGAGGGAGGGAGCTGCTGCTTAGCGCCCTGGGCAGTGCCAGAGATGTGCCCCACGTCCATGGCTGGCAGCAGCTCCCCTGCCCCGGCGCCCTCCAGGCACAGCTCTCCACTGCCGGTGCATGCCGGAGTGGGGTCGAGCTGGTTTCGACCAATGCCACCCTCCCTCCCCTCCGCCGCGGCGCTGCTCCTGGCCCGGAGGAAGCACTATTTATGGATGGAGGTGGACGTCCTTCGGGTTCCTGCATCCCATCCAATAGAGTTGAAGGGATTAGGTTGTTATGAGAGAGCCTGGCACCTCTGCAGAGCGCTTTCCTAATAAAAATGTATTTCTTCCGTAGCTGGGTGCCGTCTATCCCTGCCCCAGCCTTCCCGTGGGCAGGTAACATGCCTAGCCTTGCTTGGGTGCTACCTGGTCCTGAGTGGGATGCAGTGCGGAGATGGATGACCTTGCAGCAGTACAGGCAGGTGGTAACAAGCAGCAGACAAATGGGAGGCAGGTCCCCACTGCGGCTGCTGCTACACATGCTCACCTGCCATCAGAGATGAGCCCTGAGGACAAGATGAGGAGCTCCCCTTCCCCCGTATCCAGCGTTGTCCCAGTGGCTTACTGGTCCTGTGGTCAGACACTGCTCAGTGTAGCCTGGGTCAGGCCCTAACGTTCGAGGGAGCAGAGAGCCCACCCCTGGGTGCTCAGGGTGCTGGGACACAAATGTGGGGGGGGCATGGGAGTAACCCCCTGCCCAGGGGCTGCTAGCTCTGTGAGCATTTGGGGTCTTCACACAGGCCCAGGCAGGATGGTGCCAGAGGACAAGGCTGGGACAAGCCCAGGGGCAGTCCAGAAGCTGAGGTTTCTCCCACACAGCTTCTGTCCAAGATTCCTAGGCAGGACTCTCCCTGACATCAGAATTGGGGCTGTCTGCTTCCGGAGCAGCTGGGGGCATTGGTGCCCACCACTGAGCCATCCTGTTCCCACAGTGGGGGTTGATGTCCCAGAAGACCACCAGACCAAAAGGGCAACCACAGCAATCTCAGAGGTGATGAAGGCAGCTGGTGAACACCGGAATGGGATGAGACCACATGGAACCAGGACTGCAAGCAGCCCAGTGCAGCACTCAGGAAGGGATGGGGCTCTGGCCCACACCTGGGCATGGCTCAGCATTGTGTAGCTGGAGCCAGCACAGTACCTGACACTGTCTGGAGAACCATCATCACCTAACACAAAGCTGAAGAATGACATCACAGCATTGTTTCACAGGCTTCTGGTCACCTTTCAAAGTTCCTTCACTCTCTTTCCCCTTTCCTTCAGGTTTTATTTGGGAAGATGAAGGACAGTGGCTGAAACTAGTCCTGGGACATCACACAGTGCAGAAAAAGGAGTGGATGAATGAGCTCAATGTCGCCAGATACAAAACAGAGAAAATCAATAGAAAAATTGAGACACTGAATCCATGAGACCTGGGATGGCATCCAAGCCCCTCCTTCCACCACAGAGGCTGTCGTTGGACAAACTGAAAAGGCTTCCAAGACACTCAGATTGATAACTACTCATAGGTTAGTAAAAGAGAAGTAAAGGAGTTGAATGCAGGCAATAAAAGTGCACTCTCTTGGAGAGGAATTTTATTCCAAGATTGAATCTGAATCTTCCAAGCTTCAGCTGGTGACTGTTTACCCCATTGCATCATTCAGCACCACCAAGAAGGGTTCAGCTTTATCATGAAGCTATGTTAGGGGAAATTTAGGCCAATTAACAGGGACTAACACCCCAAGAGGGTGCTGGGCACTGCCCAGGCTCCCCAGGGAATGGTCCTGGCCCCAAAGCTGTCACAGGTACAGGAGCATTTGTACAGTGCTGCCAGGGAGGCACAGGGTGGGATTGTTGGGGTGTCTGGGCAGGGACACGAGCTGCACTGGATGGTCCTTGTGGGTCTCTTCAGCTCAGGATATTCTGTGATTCTCTGACCTTAAGCGCTGATTGTTCGCAGAATCCTTCCCTCAGCCCAGCCCTGCGCCCTCCTCCTGGTGCAATGTGCGCCAGCCCCATGAGCATGTTGATATCCCTTGTCCAGGCCTCTCCAGTTTATTCACATCCCTCTTGAACAAGGAGACCACATCTGGGCACTTCCTTCAGACATCTGCCTGTGCCCTTCCCAGCAGCTCCCACTATGGGCTTTGCCTTGCTCTGAGGGAAAACAAGCTGATGTCCACCCTGAGGTTCTCTGTTGCTTCCAGGGCTTTTTCAACAGGGTCCTTCCAGCTCAGACGGCTCTTCCTGTAATGTCCTGTGACGCCATCCATAAGAAGGACATGGATGAGGCATTGCCACACCTCAGTATCAGGAAGGGCTAATGAATCTCTTTTCCAGGTTCCAGGCATCCTGCAGGCTTTCTTCCCACCGCTACATGTTGAATACCTCTGACTGACAGCTCCTCATGATAGACGCCAGTGAGGAGGTCTTGTTCAGGGGTTTACAAATCAGCAGAGGCTGAAAACCATCAAACAATTTTCCTGCAGCTGTGAGTTCCACCAGGAAATGATACATACTTGCTGTTCTGAGCTGCTTTTCAGGGCTATTTTGGGCAGGCAGAAAACTTTGACCTCAAGGAAAAACCAGCTGAACCCAGTCATAATGTGGAGAAAACAGGTGTTCTGCTTCCCCGAGACAGAGCAGGATCCACCTTCCCTGACAGACAGGTAGGGCTTTTGGTGACAACGTGGTGGCCATGGCTGAGGAGAAGTTGTGGGAGTGGCTGTGATGGAGCCACCAGCCCCCCGTTCCACCAGCATAACATCCATGGGATCAGGGGAGCACAGTGGCACTTTTGGTTTATCCTCTCCTCCACCAACACTGCAACACTGATCTTCCTCCCGTTTCCTCCTGATTTCCCAAAGCAGAGAAGGAGCTGTTGGGTTGGACAACAGCACGTGTTTTTGGCTTGGCCAGTGAGCAGCAATGAAAGCCAGCCTGCTGCCAACAATTCATTTCCTGTTTCAGGCTCTACCAAAAATAAACCCAGAAGGCAAACTCCAATGAGAATGAACCACACAGGAGACAACCCAGAGCTCTCAAAACTATATAGGAAATTTCTCTCTCAGAGTTCACTAGGAAGGGGGATGGCAGTGTCAGAGGGAATTTCATGCTGGATGGGGGGATGTGAAGGGGTTTGGGCAGCTCCAATATATATAAATATATATACAGCTGACACTTGCTGTGGCTATGTTATAGGTGGGGAAATGGCCATTTCCTTCTTTGCCTCACAAAGTGGATGCAGGGTCCTGACTGCCTTCCCCAGGACACTTGGCTCCAGGGATGGCCACACTAGGGATGCTGCAATGTCCCCAGGCTGTATGGGTGATGTCCTCATGCAGCCACCACCCAGCTGGCACTGGGCTCTCCACTGCCAGGCTGCATGGATCACCCCAGGGGGGACCTCAAAGAGGTGCAGTCACTGCAACACTGCCAGAATCACTTCCCATTCCTCAGCACAGCCATCAGCAACCTCATCAACATCTCTTGGGGATAGCTGGTGTTTGAGGAGAGCTCTGGTGGTGTTTCATGGCAGGAAATAGAAGCCTTTTGCGGGCCATCAGCTGCTGCTGTTGTGCTGTCCTGGTACCCACCGGCTCCTGAACCAAGTAGCACCAAACCTGCAGAGCCAAGGATGGGCCCTGTGCTCCTGCAGGATGGCAGCTCCAGCATCAGCATCCAGGAGGAAGGAGAAACCTGTGCCCCAGGGGTCCCTGTGAGCATGGCTGGTGGCTCTGGGACCCTGCAGCACCAGCCCTGGCATGGCACAGACACCTTGATCCAGCTCCCGCAGCTTTGCCTTGGGATGGTGGAGCTTCTGGGTGGGTATGTGCAGCCTTTTCCCTCATGACAAAATGGGGCAGGGGGGTGGGGAGTGCTTTGTCTCTGCACCCTGTGCCCAAGATGCCACAAAACACAGGACATTGATAGAAATACATACTCCAGGAGTATAGGCACTCACATAAAAATATGTGTATATATTATAAACATCATTTTAAGTCAATGTACATTCTATATTTTTTATATTCCTGGAATGTATAGGGGTGTATATTATATATAATTTTTTAATATATATAAAGATAACATAATATAAAAAATGTATTTTTATGCACTCCTATACACTCCAGGAGTAAATGTTTTCCTATTTCTATATTTATTTTTGTATATAGACACATACACTCTCCTAGATACTCCCACAGTACATGGTACATATACTTCCACATTTATAACATAGATTTATACACTTCTGTAGTTTTATGTATACGGTAATATATATCTATACACACACAAACACAGTATGTATATATACACAAAAACGTACGTACTTACCCGTTTTGCTAAGCTCCAGGAGCTGAAGGTGTGGACATTGAGGTGAGACTAAGCCTGCCCACAGCACCCAGGTGCCAGCCCCATCCCTGCTGGCATCCTGGCAGTGCCACCCAGGCACCTCTCAACACCACACCCACAGAGCAGGTTTTGTAATGCTGAATCCAACAAGTGCTCTTCTGGGCCCTTCCCTGAGGACCTGGGCTTCAGGGGGCTCCAGCATGGACTTGCAGGGAAGCAGGGCAGCAGGATGTCTGGCCGGGACTTCACCTCCCAGCACCACCCCAGCAGCAGCTCCAGGCTCTTTGAGCAGGACCTCTCTAAAGCCATTTTGTCCCCACCGATGGGCACTCAGGGCTGGTCACCTCCTCTGCCCTGTCCTGCACTGCCATGCATTGCATGGGCTTCAAAGCGGGGATGCACCTTCAGCTCATGGAGACCTCAGGGGCGCCTGTGCAGCCCCGCCCGTCCGTGCTGAGGATGGGGTTCCCATCGAGGTGCGCTCGGCCGGACCGCTCTGCAGGCATCGGGGGGCATGCCGCACCTCCCGGCTGCACTCTCTGCAAACCCGCCTCGGCTCCGCTTTAGACTCTCCCTCACCCATGGAGCAGTGGAAGTGTTTCTACGTGATCCAGGACCCCAATTAATCGCTGGCCGCAATGAGCTGCACAGAGCAAAGGGACTTCTAACACACGGAGCCATCGCTGGGCAAATCCAAGAGCCTGAGCCTTTATTTCAGCCTCTGCAAGCATCATTTGGGAAAAAATCCGTATTTTTGCAGGGAAAGGATGAGGGCACTCTATCCAAGTGTTTTGAGCAGGAGAGGAGGAACAATCAGGCGGAAGTCAGGCAGAGGCTCCGGGTACCTGATTCATCCCCAGCCTGTGCTCCCGGCCATCGCGCCTGCCCGTGTTTAGTCTGGGCAGGAGCACAAATCACTGCTCAATGTCATCGCTCTGCCCGGATCTGGATTTCATTAGGAGCCACATGATCGGCCCTGGCTGCTGCTGGGGGCTGGCCGCGCTCCCCCCGAGGAGCTGCACAGGATGCAGGGCGGGGGTCGGGGCGTGGGGCTGAATGGGCCCCTTGTCTGCAGCAGAGAAGCCGCAGCCACCTCGCTGGGACGGCTGTTTTGTCGCCCTGAGGGGCTTGGAGACCCCGAAAATATCCTGAGGGGAAGGGAGTGCAGCCTGCAGCTGTCCCCTGCTCAGCTGGTGACTGTAGGGGCACAGCAAGGGGGACCCTCGGACCCACGAAATGGGGTCCCTGCCCAAAGTCAGGCTGCAGACTCAGAGGGACACGGGGGCCAACTGGGCAGCCCCAGCCAAGGGATAGAAGGGGTTGGCTCCAGGCTGCTGCAACCCCTACATACAGTCATATCCTTTACATCTCTTGCATCCCATGGATCCTTTACACCCCACTGCAACTCTTACATCCTGTTGCACTCTCTGAATCCCTTGCAGCTTCCTTGCATGCATTATTAATAGCCTGCTGCAGCCCTTTATGCATCCTGTACATCCCTTACACCCCTTGCATCCTTCTCAGCTCACTTAATTTCTTATGTCCCACTGCATCCTTTGTGTCCCCCTCAGCCTGCGGTGTCACTTGCATCCTGTACATGCTTTGCACTCACCCCTTGCAGCCCATGGCCCCTGCACATAACTCCCAGCCAAGTCCACACACTTCAGTCTCATCCGAGGTCATCCTTGCTTATGAAGGCCTGTGCAGTGACCTGGGAGTACCCGCACCAGCCAGCTGGGAGCCTCTCTGGCCGGCCCAGGGGAAGCAGCTCCTGCCCCTTGCCCAGGCTCCCCAGGCAGGGTGTTGTCCATGGGGTGATACACACCCGTCACCTCACCTCAGACAGACCTGACACACTTCTCTCTGCAGGTGGCAAAGACATGAGATGCTCCTGAGCTTCTGAGTCACAACCCACGTGAATTTGCCCTGGCTGAACATCCATGTCCCGTCCCAGGAATGATGTGCACTCAGGACACATGGCTGCAGCGTCTCCTCTGAGTCCCTGTGGAGCTTGGCCCAGACAACCAAAGCCTGGACATGTTTTCTGCCATGTTTCCAATGATGCATGCTGCCCTCCCAGCCCAGGAGCCCTGAGTCTCCCAGCTACAGCAGCAGCCAGTGGGCAGGAGAGCGTGTAGGCTTCACCCGGCACCTCCGAGAGCCAGCAACCACCTCGATCCAGGTCTTATTTTAGCTGCAGCTCAGGGGTGAAATTCCCGTTCAGATATTCAGCTCCAGAGGCCAGAGCAGGGGAAACAGTTTTACTCTGAAGTGTTTAAATTGGAATAAATCCGGTGAGCCTGAGGCTCTGGCAGTCACAGCCATGCCCTCCCCTTGCCCGGGAGATGAGGTGAGGGCCCACAAAAGGTTAACGTGGCCTGAAAAAGGAGGGGGCAAGGCTGGGGACAGATGGCAAAGCCAGTGTGGTGGCTGACCATGCAGCCAGTGCAGGGTGGAGTCAGAGGGCTGCTGCTGGAGCCCCTGCCCCAGAGGGCTGGTGCAGCTCTTAGAGGGTCCAAAGAGCAGTTGGAGGAGACTTGAAACCATCCAAGCCAAGCTGGCTGAGGAGAGACAGACCCAGCCTTGAGGAGAGCAGCCCCCCAGACCTGGGCCTGCGGGAGGCTGCTGCTTCAGGAAAAGCCTGGCTCCAGCCCTGCACTGACTGCAGGCACCGTGCCTTGGGCTGCACTGCGCTCCTGCCACCGGCCCAGGCCATCCCGGGCCGTACTGGTGCCATGGCAGCAGAGCCACTGCTGGACCAGCTGATGCTGACCTGCCCCTGACTCCACAGAAAAGGCAGTAAAGCTATGTTTGGGGCAGAATTTGCAGTGCACTGGCCTCTTTCAGTGACAGCTGGCTGTCCGGGGACACCACGCTCACCAAAGGCTGGGGAGGCCACTCCCAGCTCTGGAGTGGTGACTCAGAGCCATGGTGATGTGGCAGCTCTCCCAGGGACTCCAGGCTTGGACAGACATCTCCTGCAGGAAGGTGAGTGCTCAGGGTTCTCGGGGATTATTCCCCATGGCAATATACCCCCATGAACCAGGCTCCACAGACACTCCACTCCTGTTGTATTTCTTGTCCCCCTGCTTCCACCCAGCCTCCTCTGCACCACCAGCACTGTTAGCTGGTTTGGGGGCTCAAGAAGCAGCAACAGGACAAGATCAGCCACAGATGCCTCGTTGCCAAGGCAAGGAACATCTCATTCTCCCAATGCAGAGGTCCTGTGGCCATGAGCACCCAATTGTGGCCTCATCCTGCCCAGCAGAGAGACTCCCACTGGGCTCTTCCCCAGCCACTCTCTCACTCCATGGTGGGGGTGACAGGGTGAATAAGGACAGACGAGCTTTCTCAGGTCTGTCTGTCCCTTCATAGTTCAATCCAGGCTTAGTTAAGCTCTTCCTGGGCATCACAACCCAACTGCAGGGTTGTTTCTGCTCTCAAGCCCCTGGGCCCAGTGGCCGTGGTTTCATCCTTGGTGCTGGCATGTTCTAGGGAGCTCAGGAAGCACCTGTGTTTCCTTTACCCATGCTGTGTCACCTGAGCTGCTTGTGGCACCACTGCAAACACTGTTAGCTGGTCAGGGACTACACCACCTCAGCCTGAACCCACCCCCCAGGAGCCTCCTGCACATCCCAACATATCTTGATGTACTCCCTGCCCGGACATACAGAGCATGGGACACCCCAGGTCACTGTGCTCTCCAGTCCCCATGTGTGCCACCCACCCACCTCTCCTACATTCCCAGAGCCAGCCTAGGGCTGCAGATTGGCTGATCCAGCTGCAGTCCAGCTCACTGAGCTCCTTCCTCCAACCCAAACCCCATGTCCCTCCATCCCCGTGGCACTTGTGCAGGTCCCAGCAGAGGACCCTGTCCCAGCTCCATCCCCACAGAGATCCCTGCATCCCCATCAGCATCCTGGCCCAGCAATGATCCCAGCGCGAAGCTCCAGGTACCTCATGGAGCACATACCAGCTGAGACCCCCCGCCCCCCGCGGGAGCCCCGGGATGGCCGCGTTTGTGTCGCCAGCCCCGCAGGCTGCAGAGGCAGCGCCCGCAGCTGCCGGCCTAATGAGAAATGCATGGGAGCCACATCTGGTAGCGATTGAGCCGCGAGCAGCGCCGGGAAGGGAGGAAGCGCAGATTTCCTGCAGCACAAAGGAAGGGAGAGGAATGTCCGCGGCAGAGCAGAGGCCCTGGCCGCCCCCTCCCTCCACCCTCACAGGGGTGCACAGGCACCAGATGGTGCTCGCTCCCTTGCTGGCGCTGCTGAGCGTCCCTGGGCATGTGCCCTCCGCTGCCCCGGGCTGAGCCTCTCTCCGCTGCCCCCTTTCCTTGCGCGGGGATGCACCCAGGGCCGCTGTCCGCAGCCACGGCCACGCACTGGCCGAGCTCCCGCACCGCCTCCTCCCTCAGCCTGCTGCTGCTCAGGGTCCCCACAGCCAGACACCTCCAGGCTTGAAAGCCCCCCGAAACAGCCTTGGGCAGGGAGCAGAAGCCCGGTGAAGCCATGAGAGCAGCAAAGCAAAGGCAGAGGCCTTTACTGTGCCATGCCCATGAGGCTGTGACGCTGAAGGGGACAGGGCAGGTGAGTTTTACGTCCTCACCAGTGCAGGCAGCCATGCCAGGGGAGGCAGCTGGTCTGGTCGTGTTTCAGGGGAAACCAATCCTGAGCATCACTGGCTATCAATGGGATTTTGGGTTGTGCTGCTGGGGGTATTCCCCAGGACAGCAAAACTCTGTGCCGGCAGGTGACACACAGAAGGGGATATTTAGCATCAAATCTTCATGGAGGAGTATGGCAAAGTGTTTGGCATGCTTTCATCCTGATCCAGGCTATTGCCCCAGTCAAAGCTGGGCAGCACAGCTCACATCTCTGTTTTAAAGGACCCATTACCCAGCAGCTTAGCAGAGGCTGCAGCACTCAGCCTCTCGCTGCTCCAGCACAGCAAAACCTCGTGGTGGTTCCTGAGGAAATCATTCCATGGAGGTGTTGCTACCAGGCCAGGGAAGGACGGGCAGGGATCAGGCTGGACAGATGGACGCAGCATGGTTAACTCTATAAGGTCTAAGTAGCCAAGGCATAGAGAGATCTGCAGTCAGCCCACCCAAAGCCTCTCCAGCTCTTGGGATTTAGGGATCCTTGAATGGAAATTTAAGGCATTGAACTGGGGGAAAGAAAGTAATTTCCATCCAGGGATGTTTTCAGGATACTCCATTTTGCTGGAGATGCTTTGTGTTCTCTCTGCTATTTCCAGTCCCCTTGAGCAGCAGTGCAGCATCTGTAGGCTTTGAGGTCCTATTAAATCCAGTATTTTTAGGCATTCTTAACCCATTTCAATGAATCTTTCCTCTTACTAATTGAAGACAGGAACCTTTTCCTGTGCTCTGCTGCCATGAATGCACAGCTCATCCTTCTTCACCTCCCATCTCCCACACCCCAGTGTGCACGGGAAGGACCCATCACCATCTCAGCATGCAACACTCCATATGATTTCAGGGACTGGAGGGGATCTGGGCAGCCGTGCGGCCTCATCCTTCCCAAGGCATCCACAGACATTGCCCAGCATGACCCTGGCGCAGTGTCCACAGGGGATGTTCCCCACTTCACAGGTTGGAATTACTTCACAGAGCGCAATCCCACCAGTGCTGGGGATGCACCACATTTTTGGCCCTGGTTGAAGCCACCTTGTCACCCACTTTTGACTCATCCACTCCAAAGCGGACAAATTATGTCTGAAACGCTCCTGATAAAGTAATTTAAAACGTCTGTAGCTGCTTCCAAGCTGGAGCAGGGGGATAGTCCGAGATTCCTGCCCGTGCATCCCATGGGATGGGCTGGGGTGGAACTGCCTGGAAATCTCCGGCGGGGCCCGGGGGGGGTCCCGAGACTGCCAGGAGCGGCAAGGACGGGGATGAGCGGGAATCGCGACAGGGAGCGGCAAGGACCGGGATGAGCGGGAATCGCGACAGGGAGCGGCAAGGACCGGGATGAGCGGGAATCGCGACAGGGAGGGCAAGGACGGGGATGAGCGGGAATCGCGACAGGGAGGGCAAGGACCGGGATGAGCGGGAATCGCGACAGGGAGGGCAAGGACGGGGATGAGCGGGAATCGCAACAGGGAGCGGCAAGGACCGGGATGAGCGGGAATCGCGACAGGGAGGGCAAGGACGGGGATGAGCGGGAATCGCGACAGGGAGCGGCAAGGACCGGGATGAGCGGGAATCGCGACAGGGAGCGGCAAGGACCGGGATGAGCGGGAATCGCGACAGGGAGCGGCAAGGACCGGGATGAGCGGGAATCGCGACAGGGAGCGGCAAGGACCGGGATGAGCGGGAATCGCGACAGGAAGCGGCGGGGGGCGGGGCGATGGGCGTGGTCACGGTGAGGGACTGGGTCGGCATTGGCTGCTTCTGGGGGCGGGGCTTGTGAAGGCCGGAGGGCGAGGATTGAGCCTCTCGGGGCCGGGGCGGGACGATGGAGCCGTGGAGCGGCTCCGCGCATGCGCAAATCGCGGCAGGTTGGAGAGGTCGCACGGCCCTGCGCAGGCGCAGATCGCGAGAGGGCGGTGAGGGAGGGAGGGAGCGGGCGGGGGCGATGGCGATGGCGCGGCCCGGAGGGTTCGAGGCGGCCGAGCAGCAGCAGCAGCAGGAGGTGCTGTCCCGTCAGCAGGAGCGGCACTACCGGCTGCTGGCCGAGTTGCAGGCGCTTGTCAAGGCTCTGCCCAGGTGAGCGGAGCCCGAGGGGGGTCAGGGGCCGCTGCCGGTGCCGGCGCTGACCCGGTTTGTGCCCGCAGTGCCTGCCAGCAGCGCCTCTCGTACACGACGTTGTCCGAGCTGGCGCTGGCGCTGCTGGACGGGACCGTGTTCGAGATCGTGCAGGGGCTGCTGGAGATCCAGCACCTCACCGAGAAGAACCTGTACAGCCAGCGGCGGCAGCTGCACAGCGAGCACCGCGGTACCGGGGCCGCCGTGGGGGGAGTTCCGGGCCACTGGCGGGACTGGAGAGGGCAGCGCTGGGGCGAGGGCCACAAGGGCGGCCGTCCTGGAGCACTGGAGGGGACAGAGGGGGTGGACAGCTGAGGAGAAATGGGGGTGGCGCTCCAGGGGAGTGATGGGGACCCTGCGGGAGGAGACGGGCCTGGGGCATCTCTGGGCTGGGGAGGAGGTTCGGGGGGTACTGGGGGTGGGACGTTGTGGAGGCGGTGGGGGGACACCAGGGAGACGGGTTGAGGGGGCAGTGGGGGCTTGGGGATGGCACTGGGGGGGAGGGGGGTGACATTGAGGGGGCGGGTTGTGAGACAGTGGAGGACACTGCGGGTGACACTAGAGGGCACTGGGGGACTGTGATGGGGACACTGGGGGCTGGGGATGATGCTGAGAGGGACAGGTTGGGGAGGTTTCGGGGTGGCACTGGAAAGGCAGGTTTGTGGCGCCCTGGGGATGGGTTGTGAGGGCATAAGGGAGCTACAGGGAATGACATTGCACGTTGTGGGGAGGGCATTGGAAGGAGGGAGGGGTGGCACCGGGGGCGCCTGGCAGCAGTGTGCCCTCCTGAGCCCCCCGTGCCATTGGCAGGGCTGAAGCAGGAGCTGTTCCATCGGCACAAGGAGGCCCAGCAGTGCTGCAGGCCCCACAACTTGCCACTGCTCCGTGCAGCCCAGCAGCGTGAGATGGAGGTGAGAGGGGCTGGGATGGAGGTGGGGGTGGCAGGGGTGCAGAGCTGTGTCCCTTCCCAGGACTCTTACAGCCCCGTTGCTGCAGGAGCTCTGCAGCCTCTCCAGAGGGTTTGGCTATTCCCATCCTGCAGCCTCAGAAGACACCTACTGTCCTGGCTGGCTTGGAAACTAGCACAGACCTAGTTTCCCCACCTCAGTCTAGAGGCCTCCTCCTCTTGCTCTACCTTGTGTCCCCTCAAGGTAGGGGCGCAGGCTCTTGCCATCCCTGGTGTGATCTGAGAATTGTGGAAGCTCAGGAGCCTGCTCCAAAGGCAAGGCTCTCCACAGTACTTTAATGATCCATCATTATCTGATGGCCTGAAGCCTGTATAGGATAGGTGTACCTATCCTATAGGAGTACCACTGATAAGGAGGAAACACCTCAAGTTTCATAATTACAGTAAGAGTTTCTGAGAGCATCCCAAGGCATTTCAAAAAGATTGAGTCTCAGAGGACTTTTCTGTCACCTCTTGGTGATAGATAGAGGCAGTTTTGTAATGTAAGAAAATGGCAAGTAGCTGGTTATGTTAATCAGTGGAGTTGAAATGTGGGGGTAAGCTACTTTGGTCCACATTAAGTGAATGAGAACAGTTTCCTGCCTTGGCCCATGGCAGCACCATGCTGTTGTTGGATTCTTTGGTGTTTCCACATTCCTCATTTCCTGTCAAGGTAACTAAAGCCAGGCTGGACCTCTGGTACCTGTCCTTGTTACTTCTGTCTCTGAGTAACTTAGACTTCCAGCAGTAATCTCTACTGCCTGTTTTAAACACTTCCAGTATTTCGTTAAATTGCCCAGATGTGTCTCACTTCTCCTTGTCTCACATGCTGTGCAACTTCCTCCTACCTGCCCTCTACCTTTCTTCTGTTTTCCTCTCCCAGATGTTAATAGAGTCACTTCTTCCTGTCTTTATCCTCTGACAATTCTGCTGTAGAGCATTTTGGGAACAGATTGTTCATCTCTGTTATATCTGATATGTGTGTAATTGGAGGTGCCCTCTGTGGTTATAGGTTTCCATGACCAGCTCCCATGAGATAACTTGGGATTGGTCTCACAGGACAGGTAATACAAGGTGTATGTATTAGATGTTTGGCTCCTCAGTGGAACCCATGGCATTGAGAAAGGCTTAGCCCATCATGCAAGGTCCGTGGCCAGCAGGGCTGAAGCAAAACTTGTGTGCCTCAGATTTGTCCAAGACATGGCACTTTTCTCTAACCCAGAATTAGATGCCAACACTATGCAACGTGAGGCACTTAAATTTGCATGTTTTGTTCAAGTCCAAAGAAAGTTGAACAAAACACGCAAATTCTCCAGCATAGTAAGTGAAGGAGGCAGTGGCACACTGAGGTGGGTGGGAGGAAGGAAAATCTGGGGAATGAGGCATTTTAATCTGTTGTGTCTCCCACAAAGGGATTGAACCCCTGGACTGAAGAAAGTGTGAGGACAGAGCTTGCTTAGGTTTGTTCCTCAGCATCCTTTGGTGAAGGAGCAGTCATCACTCTGCCTTGGCTTCTGTTGGAGGTGGAGTTGTCTTGAGTTTCTTCCCATTTATTGCCATGAGATCCTGCCCTGAATGTTTTCTCTGGAGCAGCTTTTGTGTAGTCACCTTCTAGTGGATCCAAGTTCTGCATCCTCATTAATTGCAGGTGGTTCTGTGAAGGTTTCTCACTGTGACATGCTAACTGTGGGCTCTGCATCCAGGAGAGGTTCCAAGAGGTAGCTCCTGCCCCATGTGAGTGATAGCTGCTCTTTGTTAGGTCACACCTTTTCCAGAGACCCATGGATACCCTTGGTGCAGACACACCTCAGCCCTTCCCCAGACTGTTCATGGCCAAGAGTTGTGTCACACAAATTCTGAATTTTCACCAGGAATTGTGGCAGGGTGGAGGCCTTCATCGCCCCTCCAAGGCCATTTTAACCACCAGCCACTGGGGGTTTGTGGCCTCTGCCTTTCTGTGCAGTGGCGATAGTTTAACCAATGGGTGTTTCCAGCTGAACATGTGCCTGTGTTCTCTGTTACAAAGGGGCAGCTTTGCATGAATGAAATGATGAAACTTGTGGCTTTTCACAGAATCACACAATAAGCTGAGTCAGAAGAAACCTACAACGACCATCCAGTGCAGCTCCTCTCCCTGCCCAGAGCCCCCAACAATCCCCCCTGTCCATCCCTGGCAGTGCTGTCCAAAGGCTCCTGGAGCTCTGGCAGCCTCGGGGCCGTGCCCATTCCCTGGGGAGCCTGGGCAGTGCCAGCACCCTCTGGGGGAAGAACCTTGCCCTGATACCCAGCCTAACTGTCCCTGACACATCTTCAAGTCATTCCCACAGGTCCTATCACTGATCACCTCAGAGAACAGATTAGCGTCTGCCCCTCCTCTTTGCCTTTCAAGGAAGTTTTAATTTTCAGTGAGTCTCCCCTCAGTCTCCCTCCAGCTGAACAGACCATCTGCTCCTCATATGGTTTCCCCTCAAAGCCCTTCACCATGTTTGTTGCGTTCCTTTGGATGCTCTCTAATGGTTTATTTATTTCCTACTTCTTGCAGGAGAAGCACAGAATGATGGAATAGTTGGGGTTGGAAGGGACATTCAAGTTCATCCAGTCCCACATCCTGCCATGGGTGGGGACACCTGCCACTATCCCAGGTTGCTCCAAGCCCCATCCAACCTAGCCTTCGACACTGCCAGAGATGGGGCAGCCACAGCTTCTCTGGACAACCTTTGTCATTGTGTCACCATCCTCACAGGGAAGAATTCCCTCTTTACATCTAGTCTAATTCTGCCCTCTCCATTTGAAGCCATTCCCCCTTGTGCTTCTCCATCCCTTGTCCCAAGTCCCTCTCCATCTCTCTTGGAGCCCCTTTAGGCACTGGAAGGGGCTCAAGGTCACACAGAGGCTTCAGCCCTTGGAGCATCTCCTTGCCCTCCTCTGGACTTGCTCTAGCAGCTCCATGTCCTTTCTGTGCTAGGCCCCCAGAGCTGGAGGCAGCTCTGTAGGTGGGGTCTCACCTGAGCAGAGCAGCAGAATCTGCCCCTTCACTCTGCTGCCCACCCTACAAAAATGAGCCTGTCATTGTTTCTTGATGGGGTTTGATGATTCCTGGTGTTCCCTGTGGCTTGCAAAGGAAGTCTGCTGTTCAGTGCAGCCTGGTGAAGTTGTATCACCTCTGCACACATGGGGCTCTTTACTTGATCTATTCTCTGCTTGTCTCCTGCAGTCCTGGTCTCTCCTTGCACTCTTGATTTCCGGCATGCCTTTATTTGCTGGGCTCCATTCTTCTCTGGAGGCAGCACAGAATCACTCTGCTGAAGCTTGGGCAGATGTTGGTGAGGCAGGAGTGGCCATGTCCTCCTGGTTGGAGCTATTCTGGCAAAGTCCTTCTTTCATAATGTTTTCAGTCTGTCAAAAATAGAGCCCAGCATTCAGATCCTTTCAGAAATAAATAGGATCTGTATGGGGTTTACAGCTCCAGTACGATATTAGTGTCCAGGGAGCCATCTTGATGAGCTTCAGTGGCCTAGGTTATTCCTCCAAGGATTCCTTCAGCCTCACCTGAGAGGGGCACATAGTTCTTGGGCTGAATTCAGCCATAGGTCAGGTGGTGACTCATCAGAGAAAGTGATTCAGATACTGTGGTCTTTCCTCATGGTCTTTCCTGGCCTCCAAACACTCAGAGAGCAGGCTGTTGCCATGGCTTCCCTGCATTTTCTCGAGTGGCAGCTTTGTAGGTGGAGGTGTTAAGACCTGGGGCTGTGCTGGTTTCCCATTGCTGTCCTTGGACTCATCAGGAGAGATTCAGGGCCTGGTTGCTCTTGGGTTCCAAGTAAAAATTTTAGAGATGAGAAAAAGATGGGAGGAATGCAGATATTCCCCTTTCCTGTTGACTTTAACGTTTTTCAGGCCATGGAGCAACAAATCCGAGAGGAACAGCGAATGATGGATGAGAAGATAGTCTTGGAATTGGACCAAAAAGTAATCGACCAGCAGAGCACCCTGGAGAAGGCCGGGGTGTCTGGCTTTTATATCACCACCAACCCCCAGGTAGGTGTTTGAGCATGGCAGGTGAGGTGTTTTGACAAGAGCTTGGAGTGGCAGGACAAGGGGGAATGGCTTCCCACAGCCAGAGGGCAGGCTTAGGTGGGATATTGGGGAGAAATTATTCTCTGGAAGGCTGGTAAGGCACAGGTTACCCAGAGCAGCTGTGGCTGCCCCTGTATCCCTGGAAGTGTCCAAAGCCAGGCTGGATGGGGCTTGGAGCAACCTAGGATAGTGGTAAGTGTGCCTGCCCATGGTAGGGGGTGAAAATGGATGACCTTCAAAAATCCCTTCCAACCCAAATCGTTCCATGATTCTTTAACAGTGCTCTTGGGTTGGTATCTTTAATTAAAAAAAAAAAATCTCGCTGTAGATACATTGGGGATGGGTGTGTCAGACAGAACAATCTGTCCTTTGCCTCCCTACTAGTGGGTGGTGTGCGCTGGACAGGACTTGCACTCAGTTCATAACTAAAGAGCAGAAACCCAGGTACCATTTGACAGCATTCCCAACTTCCCACAGTATTTTTTTCCAGTGTTGAGGACCAAAACACTGTGCCAGCAGCCTGAAGTCCCGTGACTCTCAAATGGGTCTGAAAAGCACTAAGAGAATTCATTTACTGCATTTATATTCAGCTTAGCTATGAAAACTGACTTCAAGACTGTTTATTAGGCACCTTGTTCATTCTTGCATGTGACTTGCTGGAGCTGATGATCTTAGGCTGTGATTAAAGAATTGTTCCCAGTTTCCCTAGGGCATTTGCTCTCAAACTGTCTAAGGAGTCACCTGGGTTTGTCCATATTGTCCTTATTTATTTATTCCTTTATGTCTTTTGTTCCTGCTGCCACAGGAACAAAAAAAACTCAAAATTCCCAAGTCTTGTAAGGCCATACAAGTTTGCATGGAATACAGAGACAGGCTGTTCTTAACTCTGTTTTTTCAGCTGATTAAATGTCACTTTGATAAAAACCTACTGCTGAGAAAAGACAGCTTAAATGAAGCTAAACAGGCATTTTCTAACACCCACCCGCATGATTCCCAGTTGTGGAGCCTTGAACAAGCCTCCCATTTTTTCAGTGTTGCTATTCCCTAGTTGTATAATGCAGAGAGCCTGTTCTCTCCCTCCTGCCCTGCCCTTCATGTGGTTTTTGTAAGCAATAAGCCTTATTAGGGTTCCTCTTTGCTGCGTTTGTGTATGTTTGCCTTTAGGATAGGTGCCAAGACCAACCCGGATCTTGGCTTGTGCCTGTGAGTGCCACCAAGAAATCCCTGCTGGAATCCGTTCACGCGGTTCCCATCAGCTGATGTGTTTCCCCCCCCCCAGTCTGTATGAAATGCTTCCTTTTGCAGGGGATATATTCTTACAAAAATACAAAAATAGGTTTTATTTCCATAGCTCCGTGTCTGCAGGGCTGAGTCACAGACCTACACTCACAAGTTATTGGCTCTACCATGTTGTCTCTGAGCTAGAATGTAACAAAAGAACAAGCAGGTGGCAAAGGAACTGTGAGCTGATGTTGATGTCTCCAATAGATTGTGGTCCTGGAAAAAGGAATTTTCCAGAAATAGGGAATTAAATGTTTGCAGGGAATTTGATGCACCAGCACAGCCACGTGTTGCACCTGCCTTGGATCCCACTCAGAGGGTTCCCAAAGCAATCCTTCATCTTCCTGCCCTTCTGTGCTGGGAAGGGGTCAGGAAGTTGGAGATGCTGCAGGGCGTGTGGGGAGGGGCCTGGAGAACCTTTTCTGGGGCTGCTGCCCCAGCTCAGCCTGCCAGCCCTCATAGCCCCTAGCACATTTATCATGGTCAAGAAGAAAGAGCCTCTCTGCATCCTTGAGGAATCCTCAAGTGCTGGGATTCTTAAGACAGCCACAGTTTGCAGCAGGTCTGGTAAGATGTCACTGCTCCATGTTTTAGAGAAACACCTGAACAGGATGAAGCATTTGGTTTTTAGCTGCCTGGTTGAATTTTTGTAATTCCCTAAGAACAAGAAGCTCCTGGGGAGGTGGTACAGGCCAGTCCTTCCTGCTTCCTGCAGCAGGGAATGGAATAATCTCTTGGCACAAACGTTTTTCTCCCTTTGCAGGAGCTGACTCTACAGATGAATTTGCTGGAGCTGATTCGGAAGCTGCAGCAGAAGGAAGCTGAGGCTGAGAAGACTTTTTCCTGAAAGAGCAAATCTACTGTTCACCTCCCAGAGTTTTTCCTCTGACTTCCCTCTAAACAGACTGTCCATGCATTTGCTTTGTATTGTGTCAGGAAGAGGCTACAGGAGTAGAAGAAATTGCTGAGACACTTAGATTAGAGCTGGGGTAGGCAGAGCCCAGCACAGGGGATGGTTTGGAGCCTGAGGATGGCTCTCGGATCCTCAGGATCCTCAGAGCAGTGTCAGCTGCATCTGGCTCAGCTGGGAGATGATGGAGCATAGTCACCTGCCAGGAATGTCCTGCAGCAATGCTGAGGCCACCAGTGATGCATCTGCCCAAGGCTGGGCTGAGCACACAGAGCCCCGCTGTGTGAGGGTGACCCTGTGTTTGGATGATATAACTGGGGAGGGGGGAACAATTCCAAGGATGCTTCTGTGTGTTGTTAAGGCAGAAACAACCTCTTAGAGAGGCAGACCCTTCCCAGAGTCTCCTCCAGGCTGGTACCAGCATTATCTGTATTTGTTTATCTGTATGCTGGCCAGCATCATCTGTATTAAAGGAGGATTTCAGGCCTTAGCCCAGAGTTACTGGACTGGTGTTTGCAGTGTTCCCATTGATGCAGAAAGCAGAGCTTTTGCTTTCTTCTTTTAAACCAGTTTCCAAATTAAGAAAAATAAAACACTTTCTTTTTGGGGCTGCAGCTTTCTGAATGCCAGTGGTTGTGTTTGTCCTGTCCTCAGTTGATGACTGGGGCTTGTGGTGCGTTAGATGGAAGCTGGGGAGGAACCTGGAGTGTTTTTGAGATCTTTCAGGGTGTTGGAAGAGCTTGTGGGTGGCCTTATGGTGGGGAAAGCTGGTGCTGGAGGAGACAAACACAGGATCAGAGCTGCAGGGACCAAGGAGGCTTTTGGAAATTCACAGCTGAGGCCCCCTCCCTTTTCCATCATGTGTGGGTGTTGCCTCCCCATGGGGATGATGCTGCTGTGATTCAGGAGCTGGAGACAAGACCTACTGCTGGTGTGGAGTCTTCACCTCCTGGCTGAAAGTCCCCATCTGGAAAGCAGGCTGGTATGGGACCTGCACCGCTGCAGTCCCCACAGAGCTCCTGGAACTGTTGCCACTGGACCCTTAGGTGGGAGTTCTGTGCCACACTGCTGAGCAGTGGTGAGGGGCAAGGTGGGCAACATTCCCCTCTGGAGACACCTTCATCCTCCTGGGAAGACACAGGGTAGCCACTGGTGCAGGCTGGGTGAAGTCAGCATCTGTGGTCAGGTTTGTGACCAGAGCAATTGGCAAGGAAATTGCTTCCTGAGGTGAGGCTAGGGAAGGCAGGGGTGAACAGTGGGTTCTATGGCAGGAAAGGATGCCCAGGTGCTGGGAGTGTCACGTTGCCTCCTAGAAGCTTCCCTTTCCTCTACACAAGCTCTCTGGAATGGCTGGAGCAGCAGCAGAGTGAGGGTGTGCCTGGAGGAGCTGGGATCGAGGTTCCTGCCCGTGGGTTCAGCCCCACTGCGCTGCCCTGTGGGGTAAGGGATGGAGTCCACCTTGGTGCAGAGCCCCTGGGACGCAGGACTGCTGCTGTCTACAAGGAGAGCCAGTGCCAGGGGCTGTTCTGGCACTGCCATGGCAACAGCAGCTCTCAGGCTTCCTGCTTCTGCCATCTGTTTGCAGATGGCTCTGCCAGGCGGCTGATTGCATCCAAGCTGAAATTTTCCATGCCTGTGCTCAGGTTGGGTTTCAGAAAGGTCAGGGTGCAGAGCTGCAGGGGGTTACACATGGGTAGCTGGTGGGAAAGGTTATCCTAAGGGAGCAAAGCCCCTGCGATGTGATCAGATCAGCAGGATTTCAAGAGAGGAACACTTGCTCAGCCCCTGAAGCTGGACAATACAACATGGAGGATACTGATATTTTTCCAAGCAAGTGTTATTGTATCACCAGAGGGGGACACTGTCCCACAGCATTGCTGTGCCCCAGCCACTGCAGTTGTGGTACTGCCAGTAGCGAAGGGCAGACCTGGTGAGAGCAAGCCGAGGGGGCTGGAAGTTCTGCTGGGTTTTGGCTGGCTCAGCTCCTTGGTTCAGTGACCTATGCAGCTCCCAAACTCTCAACTGGTGTTCCAGGAACATGTGTTTGGCTTCAGGCATCCACAGACCTGGACCAAAGGTGCCTGCTCCATGTATGCCAGAAATTACACGGATAGGGGATGCAACCCGAGAATCAAGTTCCCTGTTCAGGTGCAAGGTGACTAACATGAGAGCTATGGCTCCATGCCAGCCCCATGTTCACCCAGGAGCTGGTGGAAGGTGAGTAATGGGTGGCATGAAGGGACATATCCTGTTTATTCCTTCCTTTTCTTATATTTTGGGCTGTTGAGAAGAGCAAGGTCCCTTCCACATAAGGAGGTCAATCCAGTGTGGTTAAAGGTGAGTGTGTTCAGGTGGGAGCCCTCAAGAATTGCACTGTGGGCTCTGAGTTGTGGGTGCAACTTGAGGGTGACATTTGTCGTGGTGACTGGTGGGTCCATGAAAATGTCAGTTTAAGTGCCCGGGAGCCATCAGAAAACTAGATGAGACATGAGAAGGGGATCAGAGAAGAGAATTAAAAACGTTGCTGCTGTGTAAATTCCTTCACCCTAACAAAGGCACAGTAGGGATGAACAAGCTCTGCAAAGGCCCTGGGGACACCAGGGATCTGGAACACCTTCCAGCTGAGCTGGACTCCTTTATCTTTGACAAAGGGAACAAGAGGGGGCAGGGTGGAGATAAAACTATGGGTGACATGGAGAGGGACTTCACTCTAGAAATACAGAGCAGTAGCATTGCAGGGCACCTGTAACAGGCAGGTTTGGGTGGGATGGGTGACTGCTTGGGAAACTCCTGCCCTAGGGGGCTGGAGAGGCAGAAGGTTTATGGAGGTTCAAAAGGGGGTAAAGCACTTCTGGAAAAGAAACACCTTTTGACTTAGAGATGGATAGAGGCGATTCCCCTTCACTGCCCTGCAGAGCCAGGTGGAAACACCACAGGCTTTTGCTCAGGATTTCTGCTCCTGGCCAGGCAGGAGGACTGTGAGCTGGAGGGGCCTGTTCAGGAGCTCCTCCTCCCACAGCTTTCTCCACACCTCAGTTTCTTCATGACAAACACCTGAGCAAAGAGGATGTGCCTGCCCTTCAGGTAGCTGCTCCAGAGCAGAGTGAGTAGAAGCAGAGAAGCAGGATCTCAGTCTCTTGCTCCATCCAGAACTGCATCCAGTTATTTGGGATAACTGCTCCATTACAGAATCACAGAGTAGTCTGGGTTAGAAGAGACCTTGGATTAGAAGCTCATGAGCAGGAACACCTTCCACTATCCCAGGTTGCTTCAAGCCCTGCCCAACCTGGCCTTGGGCATTTCCAGGGATCCAGGGACAACCACAGCTGCCCTGGGTACCCTGTGCCAGGGCCTGCCCACCCTCATAGCCAAGAATTCCTTCCTAATAACTCATGTAATCCTGCCCTTTGTCAGTAGGAAGCCATTCCCCCTTGTCACTCCAGGTCCTTGTCCCCAGTCCCTCTCCAGCTCTCCTGGAACCCCTTTAGGCATGGGAAAGAGTTCTAACGTCTCCCTGGAGCCTTCTCCAGGCTGAACACCTCAGCTCTCCCAGCCTGCCTCCGGAGCAGCCCAGGCTGCAGCCTTTGGAATGTCTCCATGACCACCCTGCATCCCGTTTCTGTGCGGCTCCAGCCGGGCACACACTCCCGGGGGGCTGCCCACCCTGGGGTCGTGGAGACCCCCCCGTGTCTGTCCCTTGCCAGGGCGGGAGGGGCAGCCCCGGCATCCGCAGCATCTGCTCGCCGCCGCGGAGGCAGCCCCGGGCCCGCCCGGCCGCCGCCCTTCCGCCAGGCCCCGGGAGGCGGAGCCGGGCGGCGGCGGCGGCGCGGAGCAGGTGAGGCCGGGGCCGGCGCGGGGCCCCCGGCACCCTCGCAGGTGAGCGATACCCCCTGGGACCGGGAGCCGGGCTGGGATCGGCACTGTGGGGAGCGTCCTCGGGGAGCGCGGCCGGGATCGGGGTCGGGGCTCGGCGCCGCCCGGAACCGGCATCGTGGCGGTGCTGAACAGGGCGAAGCTATCGCCTCTCGCCGCCCAGGATTAATCCGGAACCCCTACGCACCCTCCTCCGTCTGGGGGTCCCCGCCCTTGGCCACCCCGAACTCCGTGGATGCTCCGTGTCCAGTGGGCACCGAGCTCCGCATCCTCCCAGCTGCGCCTGTTGCGTTTGTTGGGATTGGGGACCCCGGTACTGCCAACGCCTCCGGCCGCGGAGACGTGGATGTGCAGGGCTGGGAGTCTCAGCCAGCACGGATTGTGCACGTTGTCCTCACGGGCCATCATCGGTCCTGTCATTTTATCTCCTCGTGGGCTTTCCACGACCTTTTGGCCTCTGAGGTGTGGACCCTGGAGTGGGGCTGCACCAGCCGTCCGAGCAGGACATGTTTTTTTACGTAGGCGTGGGGCTTCTGGCACAGGAAGGAGGGCGACTGGGAGCGGAGAGTGTCCCCAGAGTCACCAATCACCCCATGGAGCAGCTGGGAAGCAGCACCTGAATGTCCCTAGTGCTGTGTCCTCCCACTGTCATGATGGCAGCTGCCAGTGTGGCTGGTCCCTGGCGCTGGCTGTTTCTTGGTCTCCCTGGAGACTCCCTTGGGTGTTGCTCTGGATTTTTGCTGAAGCCTCGGGGGAAGCAGCAGGATCCTGGGAGCAGGGAGATGCTGCATGCCCCCGTGGTGGGGTCCTGGCACAGTAGGGCGAACTTCAAGTAGATGTTGGATAAGGTGGAGAGGAGGCAGCAAGGAAACCTTCATCAGGGCCAGAGCAGACTGGTTTGGGCTTTAATTGGAAGATGCTGCCCTGCAAGTGCTGTGGTTTGCCTGCCACCTGGCACACTAGCACATGTCCCTGTCCTGTGCCACCCCTGGAGAAAGACACACTCTCTCTGCTGAGCTCTGTGCTGGCTGAGGAGCCAGGGACACCTGGAATGTGCCCTGGTGGCTTTTCCACCCTGTCCCCAGCACTCGATACCTTACTGCCAAGGGAATGTTCACCTCTTCCTGCCCCTCTAGCAGGTCGCCAGGCAGGAGCTCACTGCTGAGGACCCCTCACTCTGCTGAGGGCAGGGCCCGCTGCCTCCACGATGGCAAGATGGCTGCCCCGCTCCACCGACCTGACCCGCTTCTGCCAGAAGCTCAACCGGGTGAAGACCCTGGAGGATGACATGATGGAGACATCCTTTAACAGATGCCTTTCCACCATCGACTTGACGCTGCTGGGCATCGGGGGCATGGTGGGCTCCGGGCTGTACGTCCTCACAGGCACCGTGGCCAAGGAGATTGCCGGCCCTGCCGTCATCGTCTCCTTCATCATTGCCGGCTTTGCCTCACTCCTGGCTGCTCTCTGCTATGCTGAGTTTGGAGCCCGCGTGCCCAAGACAGGCTCTGCCTACATGTTCACCTACGTGTCCGTGGGTGAAATCTGGGCTTTCCTTATTGGCTGGAATGTGCTGCTGGAGTACATGATTGGGGGGGCCGCAGTGGCCAGGGCCTGGAGTGGCTATCTGGACTCCATCTTTAACCACAAGATCAAGAACTTCACTGAGACCCATGTGGGTGCCTGGCAGGTGCCATTCCTGGCCCGCTATCCAGACTTCCTGGCAGCTGCCATCCTGCTGGTAGCTACCGCCTTCATCTCCTTTGGGGCCAAAGTGTCCTCCTGGCTCAACCACGTCTTCTCAGCCATCAGCATGGGCGTCATCCTCTTCATCCTCATTATGGGCTTTGTCCTCGCACAGCCCAAGAACTGGAGCACCCAGGAGGGGGGCTTTGCCCCATATGGGCTATCGGGCATCATGGCTGGCACAGCCACCTGCTTCTATGCCTTTGTGGGCTTTGACGTTATCGCAGCCTCCAGCGAAGAGGCCAGGAACCCGCAGAGGGCTGTCCCCAGGGCCATTGCTTTCTCCTTGGGGCTGGCCACCGGTGCCTATATTCTGGTGTCAGTTGTGCTGACGCTGATGGTGCCCTGGCACACGCTGGACCCTGACTCTGCCCTGGCTGATGCGTTCTACAGGAGGGGCTACGCCTGGGCAGGGTTTCTGGTGGCTGCTGGCTCCATCTGTGGTGAGTACAGGCAGTGGTGGGAGGGAGCTGCCCACCCTCCTGCCTTGGGGGCTGGGAACAACCTCCAGTTTGGGTTTGGGTCTGATGGGGTCTTCCTTCTTCTACTCATCCCTCAGCAATGAACACAGTTCTGTTGAGCAACCTCTTCTCCCTGCCACGCATCGTCTACGCCATGGCCGAGGATGGGCTCTTCTTTCAGGTCTTCTCCCGAGTCCACCCCCGCACACAGGTGCCCGTGGTTGGCATCGTGGTCTTTGGGCTGCTTATGGCCCTGCTGGCCCTTGTCTTTGACCTAGAGGCCCTGGTGCAGTTCCTGTCCATCGGCACTCTGCTGGCCTACACCTTCGTGGCCGCCAGCATCATTGTCCTGCGCTTCCAGCAGCACAAGGGGGATGTCCCCGCACCGGGGGCCAGTGGCCGGCCCAATGCTGAGCCCCACGAGGGCCCGTCCGGGGGCGAGCTGAAGGAGTACGAGTCCTTCTCTGACAAGCTGCACCTGGTGGACAGAGACAGGAGCAAAGAGCAGCGGGAGCCGGGGCAGCTGAAGGCAGCTTTTGAGCCCTACCTGGAGTTCCTCAGCGACTTCTACCCAGGTGAGGTGGTCACGGTGGCTGTGGTGACCTTGATGGTGTCTGCCATCTGCCTCTGCTCCATCTTAGTGTTTGGCAACACCCACCTCCACCTGCCCACCTGGAGCTACTCCCTGCTGCTGGTCCTCTTCAGTCTGGGCTTCCTGCTCAGCCTCCTCCTCATCTGGGCACACGAGCAGCAGCACAGCACCCAGACTTTCCAGGTATGCCCAGGGCCCAAGCAGGAAATCCCTCTGCAGGGGTGAGGGGAGGTGGGAGCAGCTCTGATGGACCCGCAGGGCTCCCAGGCACTGCACTTTGTTGAAAGCACCACAACTGCTGAAGGGGGAGGAGAGAGGAGAGGAAGAGACTGTTTGTGGACACTGTGTGTGGGGAGTGTTGGTGCCTCTGCTGTTACTCTGTGTGGCCACTGGTCCCCAGGAGAGGACATGCCCAGCAGTTCTGTGTCCATCCCATGAGATGGATCCCAGGGATTGCTCCTGACCAACTTGGGCTCCCTTCTCTGCATCCTCACAATTCCTCTGCTCCTCTCCTACCTCAGCTCCTTACTTTGGCTGCCCTTCAGCTATGTGATGGAGCCCATTTTCAGCCTCCAAACCACTTCTATGCCTCCTGTTCTCCCCCTTTCCTGTTTTCAGCCCACCTCAGCCCTGATTTAGTCAGTGCAGCTTCATAAAACCAGTGGTGATATCACTTCCCTGCCATGCCCCTGCCCTGGCTCCTCTAGCAAGGATCACGTTGGCTTGTTTGGTCCTCATGATGATGCCTGTGTCCACCCTGCCAGCCTGGCTCCCAGCTCCTGGCTCCATTGTTCCTTTTCCTTAAAAAAAGTGCCACTTCTAGAAACCCCAAGGTGACAGTCCCTTTGTCCCACACATTTGCCAGTGCTGTCTTTTGTCCCTATAATTTTAAAGATTGAGAATGTGGTCCGCAGGTGTCACCCCCGCCATCTCCTTTTCTCCTGCAGATCCCCCTGGTACCCCTCTCCCCAGCACTGAGCATCATCCTCAACATCTACCTGATGCTGAAGCTCAGTTACATGACGTGGCTCCGCTTCGCTGTCTGGCTGCTCTTGGGTGAGTGCTCCCATGGCTGCTCCAGGGAGGGGGAACAGGGTTTGTCTTGGCACTCTCCAGCTGCTTTGGCAGTTCCTCTCCCCCATTTATGGGTCTGTAAAGCGTATCCCGCCCCTTTCTGCCTCCAGTTCTCCTTTGGAGACACAAGGTGAGGTCTCCCAGCATCTCCTGAGCCTCTCTGCTTCCCAGATTGTTACAGCTTGTTTCTGTTAAAAGTTCAGATCCTCCTTAAAGCCCTGGGCCAGAACCACCCCCTGCTCCTGAGGCAGCTCCCTGGGGCTTAGGAAGTCCTTCCCTTTCCCAGGGACTGAGGGTGCTCCCCTTGCTCTTAATAATCTTGGGCAGGACACTTTTCCTCCTGCATGCAGCTCAGTTAAGCCCCTGTGGTTCTTCAGCTTCTTGCTCTGCTGGGTTACTGGCCACATCCGTGCCACATTCCGCTGTGGTGCCATCCATGATGGTGCCAGCAGCCAGGCTGTGCTGGAGCCCCTGCTGTCCCTGTCCCCGCTGCAGGCTTGCTTGTCTACTTTGGCTACGGCATCTGGCACAGCAAGGAGAACCTGCGGGAGCCACGGGCCCAGCGTGTCAGCGCCCGCTACGTGGTGTTCCCGGGCGGCAGCCTGGAGGAGAGGGTGCAAGCAGTGCAGCCCAGCTGCCAGCCTGCCAGCGGGCTGCCAGACACCGACACCGATGACTGCAAGAGATGACACCCCTGGCAGCGGGGGCACCTGGGGATGGGAGCGTCGGAATCTCCTCCCGCAGTCAGGCGAGAGCCCTGCCCCCTCCTCCTGGTCCCTCTGACCAGCCACTGGGGCTGCCCTGGGTGTGGGGCTCCACCTGGAGAGGATGAGGATGCTCACCCTTCCCCACATGCTTCTGACAGATTGTGGAGGGGCCGGCTGCCTCCCCCCCCATCCCCTGCACTTGAGAGCTGGGTCTCAGCCCGGTGCCTGCCCTGCTCATGAGGAGCTGTGTCCTTGTTCACTTCTCCCCGAGCACACCCTGGCACTGTGCAGTACATCTCCTGTCTGCCAGCACATCTATGCAGCTGGGCATGCAGAGGTTCCCCAGGGACCAGGACAGGCAGCCCAGTGCTGCCCATGCTGACCCTCATCCTGAGTGCAGCCCTCCTGCCTCCTGCAGAGTCCCCTTGGGAAGGGGCCAATCATGCATCCCCACAGGCACCCCTGCCATCCCTATGCCCAGGGCTGCTCTCCTCAAAGGCTGGGGCTGAGGGAGCTGAGGGGCAGCTGGAGACATGACATGGAGAAGGGATATGGCCAGAGTGGGTGGCTGGGAAGGCACCCCAGGAAAGCCAGTGGAGGCTGGCACAGCAAAAGCCCAGCTGCATCTTCCCAGCTGCTGGAATTGGCTGGCTGAGGGGTGGACTGGGAGCCATGCCCACAGGAAGATAATGCCATGGCCAGGCTCTTGCCCCAGTCCTGAGCAGGGTATGGGTGCTCAGGACCCCAGGTACATTGCCTTGTCCCTGGAGGTCCCCAGTGGCAGCCCTGGGCTGGTCTGTCTGGAGCCAGCTCCCTACTTCTCCTGCATCTCAGCAGCACCACCTGCCCCACCATGGGGACTCAACCCCCCATGGTGCCCCTTCCAGGCTCTCTGGGGCTTGGGCCAGGCTCAGCCGGTGCTTTTTCAGTATTGCCCCCTCCCCAGCAATCATCCCCATGCTCTGGGGTCACCCCAGCTGCAAGGATGCCACGGGGACGTCCCCAGCAGCACTGCTACAGCCACCCCTGGCTGTTTTGCCCATGAGCCCACGGTCAGTCAAGTGTGAGGCTGCCAACTTGACAGGCCTTGCAGCATGGACACCCTGCCCCATCCTCATCCTCTGCATGCTGCGAGGAGCTGGAGACTGTGGGCAAGCTGTTCCATTACTTTCTTGCTGCCCAGTCCCTGGGGGACCCTAGGGAGGCTGTGGGGACCCTCAGTAGGATATGCTGGCTCTGGTGAACCCCTTTGTCTGCCAGCACTCCTCCGTGTCCCACCTCGTCCCCGCGCTGCCGCCACCAGTGCTGTGGCCCCGCTTGGCGCCTCTGTGTCGTGGCTTGTGAGCAACAGACTGATTTGGTCATCCTCATAAACACTGTTTCTGCCATGGCTCTGACTGGTTGTGATCTCTGTGTCCCCAAGACTCAAGGTGGGAAGCACTCCCCAGTTGATGCTCAGGAAAGCCCCACCAGAAAGTAGGGAAAGGGAGGGTGCCCGCTGCCCCTCTGCCGCCACCGGGGTTCCAGTCATGAGAACAAGCTCCAGCCAGACCCACAGAAAGCAGGACCCCACAGGGCTGGGGTAGGCTGGGACTTGATCCTCACAGTACACAAGTACCCTGATACTGACCCAGATAGGACTGAGCCCCATTGTGAGCAGTGAGGACAGTGCTGAGTCAGCACCAGGGCAGGGTTACTAAAGCTGCCCAAGGTTATGAGCCAAAGGATGTGAGAACTGGTGCAGTTAATAGGAATTATTTATAACTTACAGTCACCCCCATCCCCACACTGTTGTTCTCTAGGGAGATGTCCTTCCTGAGATAACAGAGTCCTTCTTCAATTAAAAAGCAGGTGTTCAACAGGCACCCAGGGAGGCACAGGCTGAACTCAGTGACTCAGCTTTAATCTCGGTAATAAAGCCATTGTCAGCAGGACAAAGGCGAGTAAAAAGATCCACAGGGACACAGGAGGAAAAGGGAGCCCAGTGCAGAGCTGGGGAAGGGCAGGAAAGTCCTCACAGAGAGGGATGGGCTGAGGGTGACTTTATGTTCCCCTGTGGAGGAAAGTCACTGGCAGTCATAGCTCTCCTAGCAGGGGTCTCAGTCAGCCTTTTAAACTGCAGGAGACCAAAGAGTTATTGAATGAGCCTTGTAACCATTGATATTTATTCTATTTAAAAACATTCATTTCTAAAAATGCAGAGAAATCCCTATTAGGCTGTGGCACACAAAGCACAGGGTCCTCCCTAGCAGAGCAGAAGGTGCCAGGGATGCAGCCAGCAGGGTATTAAAGGATTGGAGTGTAATTCTCTGGCACCTGGAAGACCAGTGGGGCCTCCCAAGCACAACTGTGGGGTTTTTTTGTAATAGGATTACAAAATTGGTTGTTTCATGTGTCATACACTATCCTACAGTGGTAACATGCTCTGCACAGAACATGTGTTAATTAATATTTAATTGACTACTCATTAATGTACAGGGAAGAAAAGGGGGATGGCAGCAGCCATTCTACAGGAATTTGTTCCTGAAAATTGTATTAGCAGAGAAAAAATCCAAACTAATCAGCAAAGATGGCTTTAAGCAACAGGGTTTAAGATGGCAGCCTGTTGTAAGAGAAAACACTGGCTGCCCAATCCATACTCTCGATTCCAAACAGATGTAAAATGAAACCATTCCCATGTGCAGCTCCCAGAACCCTGTTTCATGGAGCTCCGGGAGCAGCTACTTGCTGCTTCCCTGTGGCTGACCATACACCTGTTTTCCAGAGCAGTATCCTTCTCCAAATTAGCTTAAAAATATAAAGTCCTCTATTTTCTGGGAGCTACGGCAATGATGTAGTCAGGCTGCAGGAAATCAATCTCTTTCCAGAGCTGCAGGGAGGTATGTGGACTGGGTCAGTGCTGAAATGGCCGGTGCTGGGGCTCTGGGAACTGGGAAGGGCTTTATGGGCCGTGGGGCAGGAGCAGCTCTGGCACACGTGCTCTGAGCTGGATTAAGAGGGTTAATACGAGTCCTGGATGATAATCCCCACAGAGAGCATGGGAGTGGACAGGCAGCAGCCAGGGCTGGCTGAGCCTCTCCAGTGATGCTGCTGCACTGGGAGAGTAGCTGGCACGGCAGTCCTGGTTTGTTGTGCCCTGGGAGGACAGTTCCCATAAGGCAGCTGCAGCAGGACAAGGAGAAATGCAAATCCAGAGGGGAATAAAGTGGGATTTGCGCTAGAGAGAAAATTGGTGTTGAGGCTGCCACCTACCCCCTACCCAGTGAGTAACTGAGCCTGTGGACTTTAGCCCCAGCTGCAACTCATGGGTGCTCCAGGGATGGACACAAGGACTGAGCCAGTGATGATTTTGGAGGCTTCAGGGTACAGGATCGCTGCTGCAGCCCATGCAGCCCCAGGGATGGGACCAGTAGGAACTGCAGAGATCTCTGGGCTGTGGGAGCTGTTACAGAGACCACTGGGTTGTGGAACCCACATGGATTGCTGGGCTCTTGCTTGGGAAAGCACAGGGGAGCAGGAGTTGCAGGTGCACAGTTTAATAACTGGAATAAGCAGCTGCTTACTTGTCCATGCTGGAGGGAAGAAAAGGGGAGCCCCAAGCACTGGGAGGGGGTGGTGGGTTGCACCCAGGAGAGAGCAGCTCCACGTCCTAATTAAATGACTTCCCAGCCTCATGTTTCTAAATTATCCCTCCCCGCCCCCAGCTCTGAAAGCAGCACAGATGAGCTGCAGGGCTCGGGAGGCTGGCTGTAAGTAATCCTCTCATTATCCTACCCTGCTCCCCTCCTCCTCCTGCAGACACAGCCTGAGGATGAGGTGAGCACCACACAGCATTCCAGGATGCCAGCAGTGGTGTATCTGCTCCTACCACCAGCAGGGGAATGGCAGGTGGCAAGGTGGTCTTGTTGTCCCCTTGTCCCTGCACGATGTGCTGGTGGTCAGGCAGACAGGTCCCCAGGTCACTCCAGGAGTGTTTGTGCTGTGTCTCAGCAGCCCCGCAGCCACAGCTCTTCCCTGTCTCAGCACTTTCCCAGGAGCTATGCAAGCGAGGACACAAACGCCGTGGGCCCATCCCTGTGGCACAGGCTCCAGCCAACACCAGATGCATCCGCTGCATCTGCTTTGGGGACAAGGGAGGAAACGGCCATTTCCCCACATGTAACACACCACACAGACACAAAACTGCAGCGACTGACCTTGATCATCTTAGCAGTTTTTTCCAACCTTACAGATTCTATAAAAGGAGAATAAATCTTCCCCACATACACAGGAGGCATGGAATGAAGCAGTGGACTGAAACTGCCATGAGGAAGATTTAGGCAGGAGACCAGAAATGTTTCCTGAGGCAATGACAGCTTGGCCTGAGGTTGTGAAACATCTGTCAGATGCTGGCAGGAAGGAGCTGCAGCAAGTGGCTCCTCTGGAGCCAGGATGACTGATTTCTCATTACCCCACACCTCTCTTGCTAGGCTGGAAGCATTCTAGGGCAGCCAGTCCTTGCTGGAACAAGAGCCAATGCACCTCTGTCCATGGCAGCACACTCAATATCCTAAAGGAGACAAAAGTGCTCAAGAAAAATACTTGGAAAACACAAAAAAACCCTTTTCTGTGTGGCAGGAGCAGCTGGAGCCACGCTGGAGGCTCCACTGCCCAACCCTGCCTCCAAAGTTAGTAACTACTACAGCAAGAACTTTGGGATCACCTCTGTAACTTACACCAGAGAAGTTCCACATGGAATCAGGCAGTGAGCTTCCCTGGAGTAGTAATGCTCATTTTCCAGAAACAGGCAGCTGGAGCAGTCCCAGAGCACTGCAGCAAAACAAGCTGGCAGATCCTTCTGAAAGGTGACAGGGACAGCCAAGGCTTCAAAAGGCCACTGAGCAAAGTGAGAGCTACTCAAGAATTCTGGAAAAATACCATTAGTGGCAATCAATGTGGATTTGTGTAACCTCTTTGCTCTGACTCAGAGAGGACCTGGAAAGAGGCAGCAGTGCTGGTGTGCTGTAACACCTTCACGAGGCATCCAACTGCTATCTGGTACTTTTGCAAAGAAAACGAAAAGGAACGATATGGAATTGACATTTGGGAAAAAAAAAAAAGGCTCAGTACTAGAATCACTGAATCCCT
Source organism: Calcarius lapponicus (assembly GCA_039654755.1). Classification (NCBI taxonomy): domain Eukaryota; kingdom Metazoa; phylum Chordata; class Aves; order Passeriformes; family Fringillidae; genus Calcarius; species Calcarius lapponicus. The sequence goes on along the minus strand of CM077478.1, from coordinate 13,580,520 downwards.
TGTGAACAGGGATTCAACAAGTCTTCTGGTGAATTATTCCAAGATTGGTTTCCAACACAGAGAGAACACAACTGAGTTTGAGGAAAGAGGAACAGTGATTCCAGCAGGGGAAATTAGCAGATAAATTTGGAGTAACTGGTATTTCAGTCTAACAGAACTACAGTTCTCAGAGTAAGTCCCTACATGTTAATTCCTCACAAGCTTTGGCAGCAGCTGCCAAAGCACAGCAAATCACTCCCAACTTCCCACACAATCCTCCCGGCCAGCTCCAGCTGCCTGCTCCCTCTTCTCACAGCAGCCCTCTGGGAAGGCAAATCCCACCTGGGAACAAGGCAGGCTTGTGCTCGGTGTCCCTCAGCCACCTCATCAAACCTCAGGACAACGGGATGCTCGAGGTCCCCATCCCAGTGACACTGCTCAGTATAACACTGCTGGCTCACCTGATGTGTTTAGGTTCCCAAATGGTTTGTTGATAGGTTTGTTGAGCCTAAAACTACACAGTTCTGACTCTAGTGACAAACAAATTAATGTGTCAAAACATGGGCAAGTGGATCTTCCGCAACTGGTGAATAAGGACAGATGTGGCGTGTACTGTTTCATAGGATTTTAATTTGCATCTCTTGTTTGGAGAATGCAGGGACGGCTAGGGGCAAAGGACATAACAGAAGCAATAAATGGTAAAAAATATTTTAAAATATAAGTACTTACACTGATTTAAACCAAGCCCTATAAAGCTTCTGTGTTCAATACACAAAGTTTTCATCTGGAGACTGAGGCAGTGTGAGGATGGTTCCAATGTTTTTAGAAACAGCCCAGATTTAAAGACTGCAGCCCATATTTATAAATGGTATTTGCAAATGGTTTTGGCAGACAGTCCTGAGACAAAAGCACAGGCTTGATTTATTAGATACATAACTATAAAATGATTTGTACATTTATAGGACAGACCCCACTAGGTAAATAATATAATTATTTTCAAATAAAGAAGATAAACTTTATAGAATCACAGAATCTTTTAAGTTGGAAAAAACCTCTAAGACCATTAACCGAGCACTGCCAACTCACCACTAGCCACCAACATGTGGTCTCTTTCAGCCTCAGAGGCTGGAAGAACTGATTCTTCTTTTGGTGAGTAAAATTTTAGTAGAATAAAAACAATATACAGAGTACAAAACAATATCTGTGTTGATTTATGAATCAGAAATTAAACCATTCAAAACATTCATTATAGTAATTTTGACTCTAAAAAGGAAAAATCTAGAAACAGAGAAATGAAAACATCTGTGATATATCCATAGATACTGGATGATTTTCCCTTCTTACTTCCAAGATCCATGTGATCCCAGGTCATAGATGATTCTTGGACAGGCACAGGCACAAGGCCAACAGCACATCAGCTTCAGGTGAGCTTTCACAGTTTAAGAGCAGGAGTGAAAACAATTCCCTGCTCCAAGCCTTTGGCAGCTGCCTTGGCTATGGAAATGGTTCCAGCTGATTCTAAGTTTAATCCAATGTTTTCTGCTATAGCCTTTCCAAAAATCTCACATAAGAAAAAATGCATGAAACAAAGCAGCTTAAGAGTTAAAAAGAAGCTTGGGTTGGTTCATGTACTTCTCTGCAATTGTCTGTATTACCTCTAGGTGATTAAAACTACACCTTTTTCTACTTCATTTACCACAAGCCCAAAGCAGAAGCTGCCAGACAGTGAAGCATCTATGTTCTTTGACCTCACATTGCCAAGACAGCAAAGAGGGACTGAAAGTCCAATCACTGTGACAAAGCCAGGGCTGGTGCTCACAGGGCAGCTGTGACTGCCCTGCTTGTTCTCCAGCTGGTGGAGCCTGCCAGGGAGCTCCCACAGCCTCCTGGTCCTGGAACCCCTCCCAGAGATGCTGGAAATCCGAATAGGTTTGCTCAGCAAGTGTTCTGTGAGTTTCCAGTGGGGCAGGAAAAAAATGAGGGTGTGGGCAAGGACAAAGGAAAAGGAAAACATGTCCATGCCTGAAGCCGAGACAGCTGAGGAGAACTGCTGGACTGTAAAACAAACAGGAGGTGAGGAGGACAGGGGTGGTTACGAGCAGGTAACCTTCAAAGGTAAAGCCAAGGAAAGCAAGCAGGAACTTGGAATGAAGGAGGTGGACGGCTGGGCTGTTCCTGGTGGCCAGAAGTGGTGAGGATTAAGGTTGTTTTCTCTCCTGTGAGCCAAAGAAGGCCACTGAAGACACAAAGGAAGTTCAAGGAGGAGGCTGTAGTGGGTGAGATGTGTGAGGACTGAGGACTGTAAAGCAGTGGATGGAGTGGACGTTGAGATTTGCATGAGACACCACCCAGGGAAAACATGGATCTGGCACACAGCATTTCAGAAATATTTACAGTTAAACAGAAGCATGGCCATGACCTTGTGATTATACAAAAGATACTACAAAATCAAATTATTTTCTCCATCCACAGATATTAGAGACAGGAAAATTACCTGCAAGGGACCTCAGAGAACTATTCCAGACAAAACAAACTTAACAAAAAGGTTTATCATCAAAAATGAGTCGGAAGGACTGTACTCTGTTATGGTCCAAACTACACATTTTTAAGATGCTGTGCCTGCTGAAAGCGACTTCATGTGGGACTACCTGACATGAATGTACAGAAGGTTTATAATTTTTTCCTAAAAATATTAATTTAAAAATGCGGAGTACTCCAGGGGAGATGGCATAAAGAAAAATTCTTTCTGAGATGTACTGATCCATTTACACATCCCATCCTCCCACCTGCATCCAGGGAAGAAGACGATTCTGGTTCCTGAGCACTTCAAAGCAGTCTGATGGCAAATCCCCTCTGCTGGCCAACATCACATCTCATGTGGTGAGCCCTGGGCTCTGGTAGGTCCCCGAACCTCCAGCAGGGCAGACTGGAATGGGTCCTTGATGTATCCTTGATGTAAAGCTTGGGCTGCTCCAACATCCAGAGGAATGACATCATTTTCATTAGCTGGAAAGAAAAATTGTCCGTCCCTTGGTCGGGAACTGGTCAGTACTGGTTTAGCACAGGCTGGGAGAGCTGGGGGTGCTCACCTGGAGAGGAGAAGCTCCAGGGAGAGCTCAGAGCCCCTTGCAGGGCCTGAAGGGGCTCCAGGAGAGCTGCAGAGGGACTGGGGACAAGGGATGGAGGGACAGGACACAGGGAATGGCTCCCACTGCCAGAGGGCAGGGATGGATGGGATATTGGGAATTGGGAATTGTTCCCTGTGAGGGTGGGCAGGCCCTGGCACAGGGTGCCCAGAGCAGCTGGGGCTGCCCCTGGATCCCTGGCAGTGCCCAAGGCCAGGCTGGACACTGGGGCTGGAGCAGCCTGGGACAGGGGGAGGTGTCCCTGCCCCCTGCAGGGGTGGAGTGGAAGGGCTTTAGGGCCTCTTCCAACCCAACCCATTCTGGGATGCTCGTTGCGGGGAGAGCCGCGGCTGGAGGCGGCGAAGGCTCGCCCTCTGTCTGGCAGGCCCCGCGGCCGCTGTGGCCGCCGTGCCCCGGCTCCGGCCCGGCCCGAGGGCTCCTCCTGCCCCCGCCCGCCGCCGCCATGGCAACCGGGAGGGGCGGGGCTGCGGGCGGGGCGGGGCTGCGGGAGGGGCGGGGCTGCGGGCGGGGCGGGGCTGCGGGAGGGGCGGGGCTGTGGGAGGGGCGGGGCTGTGGGAGGGGCGGGGCGGGGCTGCAGTGACTGAGGCCGCCGGCCTCGGGGCCGCCTGTCCCTCCTGGTGCCGCTGTCCTCACCGTGCCCGCCTTTCCCTCTTAGTGCCGCTAGCCTCCCCCGTGTCCGCCTTTCCCCCCGGTGCCACCATGTCGGGCCCACCCTGTGGGTCCCTGCTCGACTACAAGACTGCCAAGTTCTCGCTGACGCGGAACCGGCGGGTGGGGCTGTTGCACCGGCTGCTGCAGCTGAGCGCGCTTGGCTACCTGCTGGGGTAGGGACCCTGCCCTCGGGCTGCCCGCTCCCTGCCGGGACAGGGACATGCTCCCGGCCCTCGGGCGCGGCCGGGGGTCCCTCAGAGCCCCCCCGCACATCCGCAGGTGGGTGCTGCTGCTGCGGAAGGGGGTACCAGGAGCGCGACACAGCCCCGCGTGTCGCCGTGGTCACGAAGGTGAAGGGGGCGGCGGTCGCCGAGGCCGCGGGCCGGCGGCTCTGGGACGCTGCGGATCTCACCTGGCCCCCGCAGGTACGGCCGGTCCCCGGGCGGGGACAGGGAGGTCACACATACGGTCAGTCATCTTGGCAGGGGGATGCCGCGGGTACCACCGGTGTCCCAAAGTCCTGCCAAGTCCATTAGTGCCTCTTCTGCCCATGGTGTCACAGGGCGTCCCCTTGGACCCACCCTGGTGTCAGCCTCCCTTTGACAGCACCTTCTTGCTTCCCAGAGAGAAAATGTGCTTTTCCTGGTGACCCATTTCATCGCCACAATCCAGCAAGCCCAAGGCACCTGCCCCGAGGTGAGTGAATGGACCTGCCCCAGCTCGGCCTCACAGGGGTGAGTTGGAGCCAGTGGTTCAGCTGCTCAGCAGAACCCAGTGGAAGACCAGATAAAAGGGAAAATGGATTTATATTCCCACAAAACCCAATTCCCCTCATACTCACTGGGCCATAGCGCTCCCCAGCACATCTGCACTTGCTCTGTCATACCTTCATAAGCCAAGATGTGTATGCATATGCTCTACCAGAACTGTTTCTGGTGGCCAGGACAGGGGACATGGGGCCTCTCCAGCTCTGAACTCTTTGTGTGGTGGCACCGTATGACCATTCCAGGCTTTCTGCTGCCCTTGAACGAGAGGATGCCTTGACATACAATCCATGGATACCTGTGTCATGTTTCCTTGATAACTCCCTGCTGCAGTACTAGTGTCCATCTTAGTGTCCTATTTTTAGGAGGAACAGAGCACAAGGTCTAGATGGATTTCCAGCTATCCCACACTTAATTGTATGTGTCCTCTGGGAGACTTCTTCCCTTTAAGGCTGGAGTCAGGCCAGCTCCTCTGCTGAGCTCTCCCAGGCTGTACCCAGCTCAGCAGATGGGAGCAAATGTCCTTTAAGCTGAACCGCTGCTGGCACTTTGTACCCAAGTCAAGCACCAATTGTCCTAATGGTCCCTCCAGCTCCTGCTGTGGCCAAATGCTGCAGAGGAGGAGAAACACTGGGTTTGGGTTGGAGAAAATGGCCCAAATGATCCATCTTTAAAATGCTGAGAACTACTAAGGTCCCAACAGGGAGGAAGACAAGTGCTGTAGGGCATTTTGGGGTTCTCCCAGGCAGCCACAGGCACCTCTAGGTGCTGGGTTTGCAGTGTGCAAGCCAAGGACACACAGAGCCAAGGATTTCATTCTGTTCCAGAGCTGGGGTGTGTGTGGGGGCCTGTCTCAGCCTACCTCCCATGCTAGTCTCCAAGAGTTCCTCAGTTCCTGGCACTGGGACTGTAGATGACATTCATATTTGGAAAGCTTTGAATATTTAGCAGTGGCCAGCTTTTGGCTTTGCAGAGAGTTTGAGCTGCCTTAATATTCTTGATGACCAGAGTCTTTGGTGCTGGCAGGTGAATTTGTCTATGGCCAGAGGCAGCGTCAAACATGAGCTGAGCTGTTTCAGCAGCTGTACATGCACTTAAGTCTTTGCATCCTTTTATCCCTTCATGTTCCTTTTCAGACTACCAAGTTCCCTCCTTCCCATGCCTTCTCTTCCTCCCATTCCCTAAACACCTGGTGCAATCCCCAAATGTTCTCCTGCATCCCATAATGACTCCAGACCCCTAGCAGACCCTATCCAGCCCAAAGATTCTGCTCCTCTAAGATCATGTTTGTGGGTTTTACACCTGAACGAATGGCTGAGGTTGTCCTGGGGCAGCCCAGGGAAGGCCTGAACAGACGCCCACTTCTGAGCACATAACTGCGGATTCCCCTCCTGCATTTGGGCCTCTGCACCCTCAGAGCTTGGGGAGTGGGTTTCTGATGAGCTGGTGACTCCTGTCATGGCCTGGGGTAGCTGGGGGAGGGGTTAATGGCGTTTCCTCAACCACGATCATCTTTCTGTGTTTGAATAAGAGGTTTTTACTACTCCTGACAATCAGGTAGGTCCAGAGTAAGGGTGAAGCTTTCCCTGTCTCTTGTACAATTCCTGTCATGCTAGATTTAGGGTCTACTAAGCTCTTCCCTGGGAATTCATCATGGTACTTTACAAGGTGCTTAACGGGCTCAGTCATTAGGGCCCTCCTGAATCCCTCTGTACTGGTTCCCAATTCCATCTGGATTGTCTGAGGTAGCTCCTGAGCTTCCTCTGCCACTGAGCAGCAGGACACAAGTACCCTGGAGAGGAAGGATTGCCCTTTGGACATGCCTCTCTTCTGACTGGCTAGAGGCTGGTGAATGTTCATCTGGGTCTGGGAAGCACTTGGAGAAGCAGGAGCAGCAGTGCAACAATGTGGGGGAGTGACAACATGGCCTCAGGTAGCTGCACAGCACAGTGACAGCACTTCTCTCTGTCCCTCCCAGAGTCCCTCTGTCCTCGACGGGATGTGCACAGAAGATGCAGATTGTCCCCTGGGAAACCCTGTGGTTCATGGCAATGGTACTTACTGGGCGTTTTGCTAAAGAAACAAAATCCTAGAATGGTTTGGGTTAAAAAGGAACTTAAAGCTCATCCTGTTCCATCCCCTGCCATGGCAGGGACACCTCCCACTGTCCCAGGCTGCTCCCAGCCCCAGTGTCCAGCCTGGCCTTGGGCACTGCCAGGGATCCAGGGGCAGCCCCAGCTGCTCTGGGCACCCTGTGCCAGGGCCTGCCCACCCTGCCAGAGAACAATTTCTCCCCAGTATCCCATCTAAACCTGCCTCTGCCACTGGGACACCCTTCCCTGTGTCCTGTCTCTCCAGGCCCTTGTCCCAAGTCCCCCTCCAGCTCTCTTGGAGGCCCATTAGGCACTGGAGGGGGCTCTAATATCTCTCCAAAGTCTTCTCCAGGTGATCAAGCCCAACTCTCTCAGCCCGTCTTATATTGTCCTGTTTCTAGGGATAAAAACTGGGAAATGTTTGATGTTCAATGCCACCCATTCCACCTGTGAGATCTATGGCTGGTGTCCTGTGGAGAATAGCACCCTGCCCAGGTAATCACACATGAGGAAACAGCAGATACTGGGAACTTTGGCTCTCTCCCTCTGTGTTACCAGGAGTCTGACCACATATGCCCAAGGGAGAACCAGGCTCTGGGAGACCTCTGACATTGACTTTCTGGTCAGTTAAACTCAGAGGGTGTCACCCAAGAGCATTTCTTGCACCTGTCCATTGTAGCCAAAATCTTGGGATTGCAGGAGAGACTGCAGAGCTTGGGAAATGGGGCCTTGGCCACTGGGCAAGACTTGACTTTGTTGGTGGTTGTTTTCTAGGAAACCTCTTCTGGCTGAGGCAGAGAATTTCACTCTTTTTATAAAAAATACTGTCCACTTCACCAAATTTAACTTCTCCAAGTAAGTACAGTACTTTCCAGCTGGGCTGAGCATGCAGCCTGGTCCAGCCTTGGCACTGAGCCTGTCGTGGGGCTGAGGAGCTGAAGCACTCGTGGAACCAGTGCCACCCAGGGCAGGTGGTACTGGGGCAGTTAGGGCAGGACAGGTGTTGAGGTGAATACAGGTCACTTCAGCTGTGCTGGGTGTGCAGCTCTAAGAGCAGTGGGATGGGGACACCTAAGAGAGAGGGACTGGTGTCCATCTGCCCATGTAGAGCACTGCAGAGAGCCGGATAAGGCCAGCCATTCCCAAGCTCTCATTTGGAAGTGAAACTAATCGTTTTGTCTTTTAGTCCTTGCAAAGTGGTTTCACAGAAGGCAAGTAAAGGCCCCACAGTTCCAGGCACACTGACTGTGCTGCCTTACCATGGCAGGAGATATGGCATGAACTGTCCCTGCTGTTACCTGTAGCAGAGACCAGAGGTGGGTGCTGGGAAGAAACAAAGGAGCACAAAGAGGTGGAAGGGAAGGCCATGGCACATGCTATAGAGGATAACTCCATGTGAGATTCTTCTGGGCTGGTTTTTATCCACCCTCTTCCATCTGAGATTTTAGGTGAGGCATTGACTCTCTCCCCCAATGCAGGAGCACTGGCAGGCCCAATCCAATGGGAGGGTCCCCTTTGCAGTCCCACAGCTGGGCTCCATGACCTCCCACACCCCTGACCCCCCTCTCTCCTGTCTCAGGTGCAACACTTTACAAACCAGTGACCCCAGCTATTTCAAGAGCTGCACATATGATCCAATCTTCAACCCCTCCTGCCCTGTGTTCCGTGTCCGTGACATGGTGGAGGCAGCTGGAGAGAACTTTGGAGACCTCGCGCTGCTGGTACTTGTTTTTTATACAACTATGGAAGGCAATTCAAAATTCCCCAAGGATGAAAGCAAGAAGCAGAGGACTGACCTGAAATGCTAAGGGAATATGTGATCTGGGAATGTCTAACAGTTAATGACTCGTCTAATCCGGTTCCATGCTTCTTCTGGAATAAAATGTGTTTTGCAGGGGGGAAGCATCAGAGTTCTTATCGAGTGGAACTGCAACCTGGACCACCCCGCTACCCAGTGCCAGCCACAGTATTCCTTCAGCCTGCAGGACGTGAGGTACAATTTCAGGTGAGGATGCTGGGACAGTGGCCACACAGGCCTGTGGGATCAGCACATGGCGGTTGTTTGAGATTTCAGTTCTGACGGATGCTCTGAAAGGAGCAGCAGGGACAGGCAGTGTGCCTTGGTCACAGATGACACTAAGCTGGGTGGGAGTATGGATCAGCTGGAAGGCAGGAAGCCCTGCAGAGGGAACTGGACAGGCTGGATCCATGGGTTGAGGCCAGTGGTCTGAGGTTCAACAAGGTCAAGTGCCACATTCTGTCTTGGGGTCAGAACAAAGCCATAGAAGATTCCAGGCTGGGGCAGAGTGGCTGGAAAGGTGCAGGTGGAAAAGGACCTGAAGGTGAATGTGAACCCAGGTGCACCCAGGTGGACAGGAAGGCCAAGGGCACCTGATCTGTGCTGGCACTGGTGGGGCAGCTCTGGGACCCTCCTGACAGGAGACCTGGAGGGGCTGGAGCGTGTCCAGGGCAGGGAACGGAGCTGGGAAGGGGCTGGAGCCCCAGCAGAGGCTGAGGGAGCTGGGAAGGGGCTCAGCCTGGAGCAAAGGAGCCTCAGGGGGCCCTTGTGGCTCTGCACAGCTCCTGACAGGAGGGGACAGCCGGGGGGGTCGGGCTGTGCTCCCAGGCCCAACCAAGAGCCTTATTGGAGGGAACAGCCTGAAGTTGCACTAAGGGAGTGTTTAGATTGCCTGTTAGAAAAAAATCTTTTCACTGAAAGATTTATCCAGCCCTGCTGCAGCTGCCCAGGGCAGTGGTGGAGTCCCTGTCCCTGGAGGAATTTAAAAACTCTGTAGATGTGGCACCTGGGGACATGGGTTAGTGCTGGGTTAATTGTTTGGACTTAAAGATCTTAGAGACCTTTTAGGCACTGGGAAATGGTAGCTCAGGGCAGGGCCTGTCAGTACAGGGTTGCTGTGGCAATTCCCAAACTTTGTAGCTCTTTTTTGTTTGGAGTGGAGCAGGGCATTACCTGCCTGAGGCAGGGACCTGTGACTGTCCCCACCTGGGCTGGGCACACTGAGAGCTGTGTGCTCCCAGTGACCCAAACTGGATGCTGAGGAGATGCTGATGCCCCACTCTTGGTGCCAGTGAGTCATCACTGCATGTGTATGCCCAGTCCCCAGCCTGGAGGACATGCAGGTACCCGGAGGCCCAGCAATCCTTTGGCACTGGCACCCCCTTCCCTCCCTGCCTTTCTGAGCCATCCCAATGTCTCCCACAGAACTGCCTCCTACTACTGGGGCTCGCAGCAGCAGCTCTACCGGAACCTGCTGAAGCTCTACGGGATCCGCTTTGACCTCTCCGTGCACGGCCAGGTACCGGGAGCTCCTCAGCCCCAGGGCTGACTCCTCACACCACTGCTCCCACCCTGCCCCCGTGGTTTCTGCCACCCTCACTTCTCCCCACCTGGGTGAGCTCTTCACCTCTTCCCAGAGTTCTCTAAGCAGAGCAGGAGAAAACAGTCCCTCCTTTTTGAAGAAAAACCTTTTGGTAATGCCCTGAGGAGGGAGATTTCCCTCTCTGAGGGTCTGACATGGGGGCCATGAAGTGTTCAGTAGGCAAGGTGAGCTGGGCTTCGGGGTGTCTCTCTGAGGGTGTTATGATAGAAGCATCCTGACAAAGATCAATGTGAACTCTACTGAACCTGGACAATTAATCCCTTCTTGATTAAAAGTACCCTCAGGGGGAAAAGGTGTGGCGTGATTAAGGCTGGATATGCCCCAGCCATGTGCACTGAGAGCTTGGAAACGCCCTGTGCCCTGGACTCCTCTTCGGCACTGTGGGCAGGAGGTAAAGGAGGATTCTGCTCCTCTGCCCTGCTCAAGTGCAGTGCTGCACCTGCTCTGGTATCCCCAACAACAGAAGGATTTGGAGCTGCTGGATTGAGCCCAGAGGAGGCCATAGAGATGCTCCCAGGGCTGGAGCCCCTCTGCTCTGGAGCCTGGCCAGGAGAGCTGGGGGCGCTCACCTGGAGAGGAGAAGGCTCCAGGGAGAGCTCAGAGCCCCTTGCAGGGCCTGAAGGGGCTCCAGGAGAGCTGCAGAGGGACTGGGGACAAGGGATGGAGGGACAGGACACAGGGAATGGCTTCTCAGGGTTAGATGGGATATTGGTAAGAAATCCTTCCCTGTGAGGGTGGTGATGCCCAGGCACATGTTGCCCACAGAAGCTGTGGCTGCCCCATCCCTGGGAATGTCCAAGGCCAGGTAGGATGGGGCTTGGAGTACCCTGGGGTTGTGGAAGGTGTCCCTGCCCATGGCAGAGGATGGAATAGGATGAGCCTTAGGGTCCCTTCCAACCCAAACTATTCCATGTTTCCAAGATTGTTGATGCTACTCTGTGTAGCATCACTCACAAACTCAGTGCTTAGCTTTTCAAAGAGGGAGCCTGTGCTGAGAGCACTTCCCACACTGAGAGATGTCCACAGCTGGTCTTTCATGCTCAGCAGTGCCCTTTGTACCTGAAGAAGGTGAAGCACACAGTGCAGGACAGGGTGTACCACTTCTAGGCTGAGAGAGCAGGTCCAGGAGCTGTGGAGCAGGAGAAAACAGCCAGAAGAGAAACCACCGGACTCATTTGTGAAGGGAGGGATGCATCACATCAGGGCTGTGTTTGCTGGGATGTGGTTCCATAGGAGGCAGCTGCAGCAAGAGGGAAGTTCCTGCTGTGCCTGCAGGAGCAGGCAGGTCACGGTAACCTCTGCTGCTTCCAGGTCATCAGGCACCTCAGTCCCTTCTTTGACAACCAAAGGGGGTTGGAGTCAGCACAACAGCATTTCCTATAAATCAGCATGGGGAAATATCCCTGGATCCTTCCGGCACCTCCTGACTTTGAGCATGTTGCCCCCCAAGGCTCAGCCCACAAGCTTCTCACCCCTCTGACGACTCTTCACCCTCTCTCTTGCCCCTCCACTGTTTCTCATCAGGCTGGGAAGTTCAGTATTGTTCCTACTGCCGTGAGCTTTGGCACCAGCATCGCCTTCTTTGGTGCTGTGAGTACTCGATACACTCTTCCCCTTCGATCCATGCCTTGGGAATTGCCACTTCTCAGTTGTTTCCCTGCCTGCCTGGGCACAAGGCTTCCCTAGTGGCAGCACAGAAGGGAGATGGTCTGGCAGGCTGTCAGCTCAGGTCTCCCTATGACCATTAGTAATGACACCACTGGATTGGGATCCTGAGTGCTGGCAGAGTCACGTCTCATGGTGGTCAGATTTTTGTGTGGATCCTGGGACAGAGCATCACTGGGATGCTGCTGGCAGGAGAGAACAGCTCCTCTCTGCTTCTCCTCTGACTGAAGGGATGCAGTGTTCTGTCACTATGGTGGGGCAGCCCCTTGTAGAGCCCTTCTGTGGCTCTTCCCTTCCAGCAGAGTAACAGGGAGATCCCCCACCTGTGGCCCTTTCCCCCCTGACACGCTCATCCCAGTCCTTATGTGACTGTGAAGGTGCTGGAACAGCTCTCCCTGTCCATCCATTGCAGCCTGGGGATCCTGTCCAGCCTCCTGTGCAGCTCCTGGGACCAGGCTGGGTCAGAGAGGAGCCAGTGGAGCTGGCTGGAGGCAGGACTGGCTCGCTGCCCCAGCAAATGCCCACAGCTTGCTGCAGGGCTCAGGGGGAGCCAGGATGGAAGGCCAAGCATTCCTGTGGGAAGGTTCCCATCTTCAATGTTTGTCTGTCTCCAGGCTACAATGGTCTGTGACCTGGTTCTGCTCTACCTTGATGCAAAGGCTGACCTTTATTGGAAGGAGAAGTTTGAGGAGGTAAGGAAAGGGCCACATGGGAGAGAGGAGGTTTTGAAGTGAATCATTTTGGATTTACTGATTTTTCTGCCCTTTGGTTAAAACTCAGTTCCCAAGATCAGGGAAAAACCTGGTGGAGCAGCTCTTACTCTTCAACTTTTGGGCTTGGTTGCCAGTCTGAACTGGGAGAGGGATCCAGCTGGTGCCGGGAGTCAGAGAAAGTTGCACCATGACCTCAGCTACTGTCAAAACATCCATCAGTGGGTCACCATGGAGACCTTACCTGGAAAACTGACCCAGCTCTATGTTTTTCACCCTCTTCCAAAGGGAATCTTATGGGACTCCATAGAGAGGGGCCAGAGAGGGGCCAGCTCCTCAGGGCACATCCTGATCTGTGGTTCATTGACAGGTTCATGTGCTAAGCATGATTGCATTGTGGGAATTCACTGCTCTGGTGAATCAGGGAGTCACAGGGAGGCCCCTACAGACCAGAAAAGCTGGCAGCCCTGCCTCAGGACATTTCCAGCTTTGTCTGGCCAAGTCTTTGGAGCCTCTGAGGGCTGAGATCCCCCATCTCCTGGTGAACTGTCCCAAAGCTGCTCCATCCAATGAGGGGGAAACTTTCCTAATGCCTGATCTTGAATCCAGAGTGGGGTGGGGGTCCTGGACAGTGAATCTGGTTGCACGGAACCAAGCAGAGTAGCCAAGGGCCACCAGAGCTGCCTCCATGCCTGTTGTATACTGATGTCCCTGTTCATTTTGCAGGCAAGACCCCCTAAAGGTAAGCCTAAGGCCACAGCTTAGGGACATCGGGAGCGCTCCACCACAAACACCCTTGCCTGCAGAGCCACCCGCAGGTAGAGATGATGGGGACACGGCTGCAGCCCTGGTAGAGGAGGGCCAGTCCTGGCCCAGGTGGGCACCGCTGGAGTTAGGCTCTGCCTTTCCTGCAGAAGCACTGGCAGCAGCAGTTCTTGGCTCCTGGAGCACAAAGCCATCCCAGGAGCAGCTCCCAGCACTGACAGCCGGTGCTGGAGCAGAGCTGCCCATGGAGCTCCCCCAGAGGGTGCTGGGGAGCAGCTGATCCTGCTTGGCACAAGAGGCTTAAAGCATTTTGCATTTCTCCATGTTCCAGTGATCATGGGCCTTAATTTCCCTTGAAAAACAGGGATGCAATGGAATAAAGCTGTTCTGGAAGTGGGAAGAGGTGTTGCTCTGTCTCTAGCCCTGGAGGGACTGTAAGGTTGTGGAGTGCTGCTCTTGCACCTTGTGGCACCCTTCCAGCTGGGATGGCTTCGTGTAGGCCACCTGGATCCTCAGAAGCTCCCTGGGAAGCTCAGGGAGAGTTTAGGAGCCACGTTTTAAGTTCCAGCCCTGGGCTGGTGCTTCCTAGGGGTGTGCAGTGGCTCCTGCACCCTGATTCCTGTCTCCTGTCAGGGCTGATGCTCAGCAAGGACAGGCACAGCCCTGGGGTAAGCCAGAACATTTCAGAGGTGCCGACCCCTCCCTCCCACTTTTCCCAGGCTGTGTTAGCTGGTGCAAGGCAGGGATCAGCTGGGCTGTGCCTGGGTGCTGTTCTGGGACCTCCACAAAGCTCAGAAACAGCATCTGTGGGTTTGAGCACTGTTTAATGCTCCTTGCCAGGACCAGCTGTGTGGGGTGGAGGGGTCATGCAGCATCAACCCATCTCGGCTGCCTGTCCCCCTGTGCCCCCAGGCTCCAGCCGGCCCCTCCCACTCTCCTGGAACTGCCGCAGGTAGAACTGTGCCGCCAGCTGCTTGGTCATAGTCCTCAGCACCAGGAAGGCAGCCGTGATCTCCAGGAGGAGGAAGGCCAGGAACAAGCTGTGCATGGGCACCTCCAGCGGTAGGTGGATGACCTGCCTGTCTGACAGCAGGAAGAGCAGGAGGGGCAGCTGGATCAGGAAGGAGAGGAGCAGGAACCCAGCCAGCTCAGGCACCTGCAGGATCAGAATCTGCTGAGATAGGGCAAGGAGACAGTGGTGGGCTGGGGGGACCCTCTCTGCCCCTTAAGGCTCCTGCGTTAGCCTCTGCTGGCCTTGGAACTCGGGGACCCGGGATGTCCCTGCTCCACTGAGGTGTGGTCAGATGCTGTCAAACCGCCCAGTGGAGAGACAGAGCAGGAGGGCAAATGGGTCCCCTTCATTCCCTCTCTCCAGGTCATGTCTTTACCCACAATTCTCTTCTGGGACAGGTCCAGGTAGACCTCCAGAGAAAGGACAGTGATGGGCACATGGCTCCTAAGTGAGGGGATATCCAGCTCCCCCAGCTGGGCTGGGCCAGGGCAGGCAGTGCTTACCTTCTCCTGGAGGTTCCCCAGGTAGCCCAGGTAGAGGCGGGAGCCCTCAGCCAGTGAGAGGATGAGGAAGGCTGTGATGAGCAGGAACTGATAGTGCCACGGCAGCAGATGGTACTGTTATGGGGGCACAGCCTTGTCCAAGTCCAGCTGTCCATGCCCAGCTTCCCTTTCCCTGTGCACCATTCCCTGCTCTCCATGCCCAGCTCCCTGTGCTCTCCTCCCCATGCCCAACTCTCCATGCTCTGCCAGCTCTCATGCTGGTGCCCAGCTCTGCCTACTCTTCCCCCCCGTTTTGAACATTCCTGCCTGGAAAGTTAATGATTTCTATCTCTAGCAGAGATGAGCAATCTTTTCCCATGGGGGCCAGGGCATTTTGGGGATCCATTAATTCTGAAGAGGCTCCTCTGTCCCCTGCCCCCTTTGTCCCCCACCCATGCCAGGGAGACATGGCAGGAGCAGCTCCCCCCATCCCTACGTGCCCCATGGGATGGTACCTTCAGGTGCAGCATAATCCCCTCAGCCAGGCACCAGACTGGGAAGTAGTAGACGTTGAAGTAGAGCATCACCTGAAGGGGCAGGCTGGACAGCACCTTGTGAGCTAGGCAGGACAGACAGGGATAGGCAGGCTGCTCACCAGCCCTGGGGTCCCCCTGCCCAGAGGGACCCCCCTCACGGCTTGAGGGGAGGGAGCAACAGACCCTGGGTCCCACGAGCAGCTGATTGCAGCAAATGTTCTTATTTTTGCTCCCCTTCCTGGTGGGTGGGTTCAGGGACCCTTTGGGTGCTGCTGCCTCAGAGGCACCCAGGGGCTTTGGTGATGTGCTGAGCAGCGCCATGGGGATGGACAGACAGCCCCTGTTCCCAAGCCCCCTCTGCAGAGCCCCCGTGCCCATACCTGGCTGGGAGGTGGGGGCAGTGCCGCTGTCCCATGTCTTGTTGTTGATGAAGAGGGAGCCACTGAAGGCCACCAAGCCCCGGCGCAGGCTGGGGGGCAGTGGGGTGGGCACAGCCATGGACAGCAGCTGAGCCCTGCTCAGCCCAGCCCAGCTCAGCCCGGATTAGCCAGGAAGGAATCAGTGAGGGGACAGGCCAGGCTAATGCGCAGGGCCACACGGCCATTGGCTCCCTGGGCACAGGGCTGCTGATCTGGAAGGGGGATCTGGGAAAGGAAAATTTCCACCTTGGAACACCAAGCCCACACAGGAATCACAAGGTGGAGTTGCAAGGAAGTCACAAGTTAGAGAGCATCTCCCCTCAACAGCATCTCCAGGGGGTGACAGCAGCTTGTACCTGTCACTGTGACTTGCAGCAACTGCACCCTCTCCCAGCCAGGCTCTATCAACACAAATATTGCTCAAAGACCCCTGACAGATGAGGATACCTCATGAGAGGATGGTACTCTTCACCTGAAATGCTTCTTCAAGGCCTCCAGGTTCATGGAGCATTTACCCATCACTGTGAGTTCCTCAAGCCCCATCCAGGCTCAGGGGTGCTGGAGGACAGTGGGGGATGATGTATTAGGGGGTGGCTGGCTGAGCCAGAGGTGAATGAGAGGGAAAGGTTCTTCAGGAACTTCAAGTTTAAAATCACAGCATTATTAAGGTGGGAAAACTCCTCTAAGATCATTGGGTCAAATTATTAGCCCAGCACTGCCAGGGTCACCATTAACCATGTCCCCAGGTGCTACATCTACACATTTTTTGAACACTTACAGGGATGAGGACTCCACTGCTGCCCTGGGAAGCCTGTATAAGAGCTGGACAGACCTTTCCATGAAGAAATATTCCCTAATATCCACCCTGAGCCTGCCCTGGCCCAGCCTGAGGCCGTTCCCTCTGCTCCTGTCCCTGTTCCCTGGAGCACAGCCCGACCCCCCCGGCTGTCCCCTCCTGTCAGGAGCTGTGCAGAGCCACAAGGGCCCCCCTGAGGCTCCTTTGCTCCAGGCTGAGCCCCTTCCCAGCTCCCTCAGCCTCTCCTGGGGCTCCAGCCCCTTCCCCAGCACTGTTGCCTTCTATGGACACACTCTGTAAGTGTCAGTCAGTTCTACCCAACAGATCTGGTCTCAACTCATTATCTTCAGCCTCCCACTCACCCCATAAGATGCATCAGAGAAGCTGCCTCAAATAGCAGGAGCAAGTGCTATAAATGAGGTCCTTAAAGGGCCAGGAACTGTCAAGAAACACAAGAAACCAAAGAAAGAGATGATTCTTTTCCTGGATAAAGCTAAAATGAAATTGCAGAGCTCACTGCCATATGCTGCCAAAACCAAACCATCTGGGGCTGAAAGCATGGTAAAACCAGCACCTGACTAGCTGAAGCTGTAGGATCACAGAATGGTTTGGGTTGGAAGAGACCTCAAAGCTCATCTCATCCCACTCCCTGCCATGGGCAGGGACACGTTCCACTGTCGAAGGCTGCTCCAAACCCCATCCATCCTGGCCTTGGACAGGTTCAAGGATCCAGGGGCAGCCACAACTGCTCTGGGCACCCTGTGGCAGGGCCTCACCACCCTCACAGGGAAGAATTTCTTCGCTGTATCCCATCTTCTTCCCAATATTCCAACCTGCCCTTGTCTTGTCCCTCCATCCCTTGTCCCCAGCCCCTCTGCAGCTCTCCTGGAGCCCCTTCAGGCCCTGCAAGGGGCTCTGAGCTCTCCCTGGAGCCTTCTCCTCTCCAGGTGAGCACATCCAGCTCTCCCAGCCTGGCTCCAGAGCAGAGGGGCTCCAGCCTTCAGAGGATCTCTGGGGCCTCCTCTGAACTTGTTCCAGCAGCTCCAGGTTCTTCCTGTGCTGGGGCCCTAGAGCTGGATGCAGTTCTCCAGATGGGGTCTCACCTGCATGGGGCAGAGGCAAAGCCCTAGCTGTCCCCCACATCCTGCCAGCACACAGGTGAGACATGGGCAGGGTGACAGGCACGGCCCCAGAATCTGAGGAGCAGAAGCTGGTGGAGAGCTCAGGATCTGGGGGCATCAGGTCTGCATGGGCAGGCAAGGTGAGCAACCAAGATGATACCTGGGCAGTCTGGTGGAGGTAACTGACACGGGGCAGTGCAGCTGGGGGTCACTGCATGTGCCCCAGCTGGGCTCTCATTCCTCATGGGAACAGGCAGTTTATTAAGAAGAGATGGAAACTTTCTGTCCTGGCATTAGAGATTGCAAGACAGGCCTGGAAAAGTGGCAGAGAACACAACCCAGGCTTGCCCAGCTCCAGGACAGACTCACCACTGGGAAGCATTTGCCAAGGCACTGGATAAGGAGTCCCAGGTTCAACACCACCCCACACCTGTGCAGAGGAGCAATACCCACCTGAGCTAGCCCTGCCCATGACCTGACACATGTCCCAAGGAAAGCTACAGTGGTGACTGGGATTTCTTGAGTCATGGGAGATATTACCAGCCCTGGTTGAAACAACTCCTCTGTAAAAAGCAGGGAATGGGACTTGTTACCCCCACTGCAGCTGTAGGCTGGGACAGAAGGTCCTCCCTCAGCCCCTGAGTGGTCTTCAGCCCTGCGAACATGGTGGTGATGCCCATTTTATGCAGTTCATGCCCAATACTGGATGAGGCCCCATCAGAGGCAAAGGAGGTCAAAAAGCATCTTCCTGTAAAACAAAGTGGTCTGCCACTGTGTCCCCAGTGTAGAAAAGTTGTGCTGGGGGAGCTGCCAGTCTCACCCAGCATGGAGAATATGACAGAGAACTTGGGGAAAACACACAGCTGCAGGGAATGCCACTCTATGGTGCCCCAGAGTCCCCTGGCACTCCAGCTGGGTCCCCTGGGGAGCTACCAAAGCTGAGTCCAACTATCCCACCAGCAGGACACAGGATACAAAGCCAGATCTTTGTGGGTAGTGGGCAGAGCTGAGGCAGCACCTGGGCAGCTGCCTCCACCTGGGCAGTGCCCCCAGCCCTAGGCCCCTCTGGAAGAGCCCTGCCTGGGGCACCAGGATCTGAGCAGCTCCAGCCACCCCTGCCCTCGGAAGAGGACCTGTGGACAGGAATACTGACATTTGTCTTTTGGAGCCTGAGATAAGACTTGCAAGTTCCCATCCATTTGTGGATCCAGCAGACACACAATGGTCCCTGTTTATCACAGGATGTGTGCTGGAGTGTGCACATCCTGCTACCAACCCTCCTGGTCATTACATCTGGGAAAAGCTCTGCAGTGAAACCAGGAGAGACCAACCAGAGATGTGATAGACCCTGGGGCATTTCTACCCAGCCAAGATCTGAAATACTGGAAATACAGGTGAGCTGGACACAGGTGGGAAGTCTCCAGAGAAGAGGTTCTTGAACAACCTGGCCAACATGTAGAGGTGACCCAAGGTCTTGGAAGGAATCAGAAATGACCCAGACCCCAAGAATAGTATTGCTTTAATTCACAGGGGGCGAATCAAATTAAAAATATAAATCCTCTTGTTTGGGACGCAGGGTAAAACACTGACTGCTGGGGAAGGAGTTTCCCCCAGAACAAAGCACTGAAGTCTCTCCTAGGGGGACCCTCAACCCCCACGCTGCTGGGCTGATGGACTCTGGACTGTGGCTGGCCAGGTCCACTCCTGAGCTGGAGACATGGCTCTTCTTCAGCATGGGGCCAGAAACAGGACAGCAGAGTACGAGCATGGTGGGCTATGCAGCTTTGTCACTACACTGGACAAGTGCCAGAGAATGGACAGCCAGAAATGCTCCCCCAGCTACTTTTCCTCAAATAACACCTCAGCAACAGCACTGATCCCATGATAGCATTAAGGAGAGATATCTCAAGGCTGGCTGGAAGGGGGGCCACCCAGCCCAGGGCTGCAGCTGAGCCATCACAGCTCTCAGGTACCCCTGCTATGCACTCTGGCAATGGGCCCAAGAGCTGCCAGTGCCCCAGCCCAAACCAAGCCCCAGGAGACAGGGAACGAATCCCAGCCCCTTGGCTGCTCCAGGACAGGAGATTCTGGGATGGGGACTGATGAGCTCCAGAGCCCTCAGCATGGACAGAGACCCACCTCTACTGGCGGGGCTGCACAGGACCAGCCTGGACAACACAAGCACCAGCTGCACAGAGATCACCCAGTGTAATCTCCTGGCCTGCCCAGATTCCCCAGGGGTGGGTGGGCACAGGGAGAGCTGTGGCAAAAGCGGCAGCCATGCAGGAAAGGAGTGGATGTCAGGCTCCGCAAGGATGCGCGTTGGAGCTCTGCTGGGAGCGAAGAGAATTTGGAAAGGAGCATCATGCATGAAAGCACAGGAGCGACCAAAGGCACTCATGCTGCTTATGGGAGTGAGGGACATGCATGGGGCACACCCGCCTGGGGACCCTCAGCCCTATGGCAGCATCCAGAGCCATATGGTGCCCATGCCCACTGCCAGTGCCAAGCCTCACGCTCTCTGTGGGCTGGTTTTCCAGCATTCCACAGCAATTGCAACAGCAGAGCCCCATCCCCAGCCCAGCAGGCACAGGGGCAGAGGAGCTGTGTGAGATCCTCCTGGAAGATCTGAAGGCAGGTTCATCAAGGTCTCAAAGGGAAATGGCTGAGCCATGGGGTTCCCACCAGGCCATGGAGCTGCTGTCCCATCTCCCCACGGCAAGTGCAGCATCAGGAGAGCTCAGCCATCCGTGGCTTTAGGTGCCTTTCCCTGTTAGCCACGACATGTCTCCAGTTCTAAAAGAGAGAAAAACAACAGCGCTGTGAGGGGTTTCTCAACGTGCGCAGGCAAATGCTCTTGGTGTGCCTTGGTGCCCGTCCAGTACTTGGTGTCCATCCCAGCAATCAGCTGCCTCCTCTGCCCTCACACCTGTCACTAAACTGTCCAAAAATTCACCTGCAGGTCCTCAATTCTGTGTAAAACTGAGTTCAAACATTTTATTTATTTATACTTAAAAGCTGCCCTTCAGCTGAAAATCCATGGAAAGCCGCCAAACCCCAGCCAAGCAAGGTCCCAGCCAACAGGATCTGTGCCGGATGCGGCTCCTGGCAGCCCCAGCCCTATCACCCAGCAGTGCCCCACATGTGAGGGGGATGCAAAATAAGGACACCCGCCCCGTAACCAGTGTCTCCACATGGGAATTAGGGATATGGCCCAGTCAGGGGGGCAGCTGTCCCTCCTGCCAGCCCCTCACATCCAGCACACTCACGACCCCAAACCGAACGTACTTGCCGTGACGGACAAACAGCCTAAAGTTGTGAAAGCAGCAGGAGACAAAGAGAGAAAAGACATTCAGGTTTAATCTGGCTTCCTCCAGCCCCTGGGCCCCACCACAGTCCCAGCAGCTCCTCCCCACCCCCAGGATACCCACAAGATACCACCTCCCTCCCAGCCACAAAGTGGGACGCCAGCAACCATTTCCCAATGTACTGGGGTGGTGGCACAAGAAATTCTTCCCTTTGAGGGTGGTGAGACCATGGCACAGACTGCCCAGAGAATCTCTGGCTGCCCCATCCTTGGAAGCGTCCAAGGCCAGGTTGGATGGGGCTTGGAGCAATCTGGGATAGTGGGAGGGAAGGGGGCAGGGGGTGGAATTGGATGGGCTTTAAGGTCCCTTCCAACCCAAACTATTCTGTCATTTTATGAACCCTGTCTCAGCTGAGGGGGCCCATGACATACTCCCCATCCCGGGGATGCCCAGGGAGTCTGAGACACAAAGCTTCCTGGGGGTTGGGAGTGCTCTTCTCCCTGAGCTTTTGAAAATATCTGTTTTTATTCCAGATGTGGAAACACCCCTGGAACAGGGACCCGCATTTCCTCAGCAGCTCTGATTCCCACTCTAAAGGCCTCTTCCCAGCTGCTATCACCTCCCCGGAATTTGCCTTCCAGCACCCACCCTCAGCACAAAGCTATGCTCTTTCCTCTGCACGGTCTAAAAAACACAGTGAAGGGAGAAAAATATATTTTGCCTATGAGGTCCACTCCAAGGAACTGGAGGCTAAGACACCACAGACCAGCATATTGGCACCACCAGTTCTTTGGGTTGGGTTGTGCATAGGGGGGTTATGCACAGGCTACACACCCAGTCCCTCTCTGGTGGTCTCCTTGACTGACTGGGTGCCCAGGTGCGCCCCAGCATCCAGCATTGCTTCCCTGATGATATGCTAGTGCCCAAAGGCAGAGAGTATTCCCATCCCATCCTGTCTGTGCAAGGATTTGGGTCCTGGTGTTTAAGACAAACCCCATGTGTGGGGGATGCCAGACCTGGAGGCAGCTGGGAGGTAGCACAGGGGGGATGGAGGAAGCAGAACAGGAAGGGAGATGCAAGAAGGGTATGGAGATGGATCAGTGTGAAAGGCTCAGCTCTGCCCAGCACCCCGTGGCTGTGCTTAGCCTCTGCCCTGGCACTGCCACTTCCCACTGCCTGTCTACTTACTCTACATCGCGCTTCCGGATGGTCCTGCCAGCAGCCAGGACCTCGGCCACCTTGGACACAATTGGGTCGTAGTTCATGCTGGCCACAGCCACCACCTCGTCACTCCTAGGGCCGGGCAGAGCAGAGCAGTTAGGGCAGCCTGGATGGGCACAGTTCCACCACCCAAAACTCACCATGATGGAGAGAAGAGGGAGACAAAGAGAAGCACCCACTCCAGAGCCAGGCCTGATCCCAAGGTATGAGCACCACAGGGACTGGAAAAAGGTGGCTGGAACAAGGATCAGGAGAGGGTATAGAGTGGCACAGGAGGCCCCACTGGTCCTCCCAATGTTGACGATGATGTCATGAGCATCACTAGGGTGCCTGGGTGATGGAGACAGCTCTGCCACCCTGGCATCTGTGGGAAAACACCACCAAAGGTAGATCTGATGGTGGATAAAAACCTGGACAACATGAAGGATGCCCAGCTGTGATCCCTGCACTGCTGCCCTGTGCCGAGGGAGTGGAGAGGCAGGTGGTCAGGATTTCCCTGTGGAACAGTCAGTTGGGATGCTCCACATCCCCTTCCTGATCCCCACCTCCGAACAGGCAGAGTGCCCCGCTCTGAACTGCTCCACGGGCACTGGGGCAGCTGGGGTGTCCAACCCGAGTCCCACAGCCCCAGCAAGGAAGTCCCCATGTATACGGGATGTCCAGGTTGGCTGACTGCTCCCCTAGCAGGATCCCAATGCAGCCTCAAAGGTTGAGAGGAAAACAAATGAGGGAGAAGGAAGAGGATGTAAAACTGGTGGAGGAACTTTGGCTAAAGGTCACAGGCAAACAAGAAGGGCGGTTCTCGTTTGGAGTTTGCCAAGGTCAATCCAAGTGTAAACCTTCAAAGCCTGACCATGAAGAGATAACTGAATGCACAATGATAACTGAATCAGGGAAGATGTGTGGGTAAGATTTTAAACTCTGGTGATATTGTTGAATAGACTGAAAAGTAGAAGCACCCACTAAACCAAGATCTGCTTTTAACTGCCAAAGAGCTCTGGGATCAACAGAACAAAGAGCAGCTGGGATGGAGAGGGATATATGCCTAATTCCCAGGACAAGGAGAGCAAAAGCCATGTTTCAGAGGACACTTCAGCCCTGTGCAGCCATGGAAGTTAAAGCCATCTCTTACATCTGTCTACAAAGCCATGGGGCAGCTCCATCACAGACTCTTTCAAAAAAAACTCCCATTCCTAAATAAGTTCATGGCAGTTTCCTGAGCAGAGACAGCTCCAAGCTGGGAAACACAAAGTGGTTAGAGAGACCTATCCATCAAAACCAGGGGGAGATGTGCTGTTCCAAACAATGAATAACCAAGGTGTGCAAGGGAACCAGAAGATGTACTACCACCAGCTGCCCACTGGTTCCCCCTCAAACCCCAAAGGGGCCAGCCAGGAAGGTGGATGTAGCCCAAACATTTCTGTCAGCAGGACACAGGGTAGCTGCTCCTTTTGCAAAATAGTTCATGACATCCTGGTGAGCTGGAGCGTCCTCCATCAGCAGCAGCTTTTGAACTCTTTGTCAGACAGGTGGGGGAAGCCAGGAGGAATCCCTCTTTTTCAAAAGGTCTTCAAAGATAACAAGAATTCCCATCCTGAACCTGGGATTTGGAGCTATCAGAAATCTTTGTAAAGACATAGGGAAGAGGGAAACACAGTGAATGTGTCTACATGGTCTTCCCTTCTTCTGCAGCATCCCATGTAACAGAGGTGGGGAACCGTGAAGAAGACAACCACAGCAATTCCAGCAATTCCCTGGTCTCCAAGATCTTAGGGGCAGGAGGATATCAGTCTGTTGTCAAGGCAATGTGCCATGGGGACATCTGCAGAGTGCTGTCTCCTACACCTCCCAGCACAGGGCCTCTACAGAGCTATGAGAAAAATGCTTTCCTCTTCAAACTCTGGGGTAGAAGAAGCCTTATTTTGAAAGCCAACACCGAGGACAGGCTGTAGGAGCGGGAACCACCAGTGGTTCCTGCAACAACTAAGGAGGACCAGGAGGAGAAGAGTTCAAACACAGGGTGGGCACAACAGAAGGAAGCAGGACGAAATGGTCAGCTTGGGACTGTCCTCAGTGCAAAAGCATTAGCACCAACTAGAAGAACCACCACCAAAAAAGAAAAGAGAAAGAAATGTTCCAGCGGCCTCTCACAGACAGAGAGCCAAGCAGTGGGGGGCACACTGGCTGACCCCCACCAGCCAGTGCTTCCCAGTACCTTCGGCTCTCAGCATGGAATGCCATCCTGGTACCCACACGCCAGCTCCGGGAGACCCTCCTGGGTGGCAGAACAACACAGCCTCAGCAAGGACCTCCAAGTCTGCTGAGGTCCCCTGGCAGCCCCTGTCCCTTGCAGCCACCATGGCACATGGAGCATGGGGCCCTGGTGTGGAGCAGGGATTATGCACCTTGTTCAGGGTGTTCCCTTTGAACAGCCTACTCAGATGTTTAATTAAAGCAGCCTAATGTTTCCTTTCAAATTAGGGTTGGGATAGAGATAAAAGGCTCTCATGTGGAAAGGCTGCAGGAGGGGAACATCCCCACAGCAGCTCTCCCCAGCACTCCCCAGCCTTGGCATGAACCCACCCCTTTAGGCAATTTTGACCAAGGTTCCAGCACACTCTGAGCTGTATCCAGTGTGCAAAGGTCCCTGGGTGCCAGTTGGAGTCCCATCCCTGCAGCAGGTGTTTACCCAAGGTGTGCAGGTACCAGGGAGAGGAGGGTGAGCACTGGGGATCCCCAGGGTGATGTAGTGAGCCCCATACCTCTTCAAGCCCAATGCACACATCCAACCACCAGGCTCCGTTCTGAGCGACATGGGCAAGTGGGCCACCCTCAGGGAGGGAGAAGGCATGGGGTACATTGGAGATGGGACCAAGGGACAGTGAGATGATGTCTGCAGAGCCAGAGCTGACTCCTGTCCTGAGCTCCCTCCTGATCCCTGCCAGGATGCTGATGCCAAGTGGTTTGACAGCTGAGCTGGGCAGCTCTTTGCTTCCCTGGTTTCCCTCTCCCTATCCTTAATATCAGAAAGCACTTCGAGAAACCCCTCTGGTTCCAGCTTGAGGATGTTCTGTGGCCACTGGTTTCAGACTGGGATGGACAAAGGAAACAGAAGAATAAACAACAGCAAATATTTTTGGAATAAATTCGTGGTGCACTGACTTTCCAGTCTAAACAGCCAGCATGGCTCCAGAACAGCTGAGGCACCACATCCCAGCCACCAACACATCTCAAGAATGCGCTCCCAGGGAGGGTCCCAACCTGGGGAGAGCTGGGTTTCACTATAGATATAACAAAGCTCCCAAGTTCCTTCAAACCTTCACAGCTTGTGATAGACAGAAGAGTTTTTTGAGCTCAATTTGTCAAACCAGAAGGAGAAACAGTGATGCTTGAGCACTCTGTCCAGCACTGGTCGCAAATCATTAACATGGTGATTAGATGGGAAGGAAATATTTGATAGGAATGGCCAGTAGAAGCTGTCATCTGCTCAGAGATTATGAGGGCAAAGGGCAGAGACACCAGGCCCAAAGACCAGTTTAACTTGTTGTACAATCGGAACATCATTTCTCCAGGGCCATGTATAAGTGTTCCATAAACTCATTGTGCAGAGGTGAACAAAACTGACTGACAGAAGCTCTGGCAGAATTATTTTCCAGCCTAGCAATCTCAGATGAATGCCTGTGTAGGAATATGGACAAGAAAAACACTTACTTGGTATAAAATGCCACAAACTTCAGTTCATCTAGATCTCCCTGAATGACAACATCATCGAATCCTTCCCCATGGCCTGGAAGGCAAAGAAGAAGTGAAATCAGCAGCAATTCCTCCAGATCCAGTTCTAAGACAGGGTGTTTCATTCCAGCACTACATCCTGCAGTGACCAACAGACCAGCACCAGGAGATGCAGGTACCAAAAACCACAGAATCACAGGAGAGTTTTGGGTTGGAAGAGGCCTTGAAAAACACCTTGTTCCCACCCTCTGCTATGGGCAGGGACACATTCCACTATCCCAGGTTGCTCCAAGCTCTGTCCAACCTGGCTTCAAACACTTCCACAGATGGGGCAGCCACAGCTTCTCTGGGCAATGTATGCCAGGGCTTCATCACCCTCACAGGGAAGAATTACTTCCCAAAATCTAATTTAAGTGAATCCTCCATGCTGTTTAGAGAAGTGCGCTTCATGGCAGATGGGTTTCAGAGGAGACACTGAACCTCTTTGGAAGCCAGGCAGGGAGGCAGCCCCTGTGGCAGAGGTCGGTGGGGAGGGTTCACAGTGAAGGAGGCGACCCTGGCTTCGTTATCCCAGGACACCTCCAGCAGCACAAACTCTCCGCAGCCCCAGGGAGCCCCTTACCCGCGTATCGGATGCTCTTCCCAAACATGGCTGTCCACAGGTATGGGACAGTGCTGATCTCCGTGCCGTGGGCCAGCATGTTCAGCGCGGCAATGCGGCCTGCAAGAGAGCACAGGTTTGGGGGAACTGCCACTCGAGGGCAAGCTCCATGCTCTGCACTCAGGCCACAGCATCAACACCAGCAGTCACAGAGTACAGGGAGACAAAAAACTGCTGCTGAGAAAACCCACACAGCAACCAAGACAAAGCAGGAAGCACACAAGGATGGGCTCAGACTCCTTCCCATGGTGCATCTCCTACTTGTCACCTCCACTGCCATGAGCCATGTACCCATGAGACTCTTTCCCCCCAACTTGTGCAATAGTGACAGGGTTGAGAGTGTGCTGAGCTCCTACCCAGATGGGGATGGGATGGACAAACTCTTGGAGGGCAGGGAGACCGGTGGAGTACGGTCCTTGCTGCAGAAACATATCTGGACATGGGAGAGGCGTCCAAAGGCTGAATTTGGAACTGAGGTTCCGAAACCTCTCACCCAACATGCAGGAAACCTCTCTGAGACTGTGGCCATGAGGGCAGCCCATTTCACCAGGGGTTCCAGGCTGACGAGAGGCAAGAAGGGTTGGAGCTCTGCTGAATGCTCCCAGGCCAGCCTGGCAGTGTGGGAAGCCCAGCTGGGAACCTGAGCCCAGGCTGGCATTAGGATGTGAGCTACTAAGTGTCCTGGGGCAAGGAACAGAGCAGGCTCCTGCAGCAGTGCCAGGGAGCAAAGGGATATATGGGAAAGCCTGTCCCTGGGCTCCTCTGTGCTGGTGATGAGGCATTGTTAGGCAAAGCTTGGCAAGAATGCTGACACATGAAGGCGTAAGATACACATGCTTCAAAATGTTCAATACAACCATTCAGTCTCTCTGTTGGCCGTTGTCTCATTCTTGCCCTGGAGGGTTTGGAAATTTCTTGAGAATCTGGAAAAGGCTCTTTTCTGCAAAGCACCTACCATGCATGTGGGCCATCTGCCAGTGGGGAACATTCACCTTCTTGTTATTCCTCAAGGCCAATGGAAATGTGACAGCATCTCCAGCAGCAAAGACCCCTGGGATGTTGGTCTGCATCATCTGCAGGGGGGAACAGAGGTGGCATTAGGGGGGTTTGCACCCTGCAGAAACTCCACAGCTGGAGTGGTCCAGAGCTGCCACAGTCCCTCAGAACACAGGGAAAACCTCTGCTTGGCTGTGGGACCCCCAGGGGAGATTTCACTCAGCCTTCTTCACTTTCAAATGAGAACACACATGCAGGGACCTACAGTATCCTTCAGCCAGTGGGTTATCCAATAAAAAGACACATGGACTGGTGTCGTGGAGCCTCTCTCAGAAGTCTGGGCCTTGTTGGTGTTGGCTGATAGAGCACAGCTAATAGCAGGGATGAGCACTGCATGGCACTGAGCCCCAGGCTCCCAACATGCTCCTTTGCCCAAGGCACCAACACCCACCAGTTCCAACATCGCTCCTCCCATCACAATCCCTGGTGGTGGGGAGAAAGGATGAGATCCTTTAGGATCCTTGAAAAGATGGATTTATCTCAATTTTTTCCCCTCTAAATATCCATACCACTCCAGGACAGCTCAGAGCCAGACCCAAGCCAGAGCATTGAGGTCTGGAGTTTGCACAGCCCCCCTTGCAGAGGGGGTTCCCAGGCACTCCTGGTGATGCATCCAGAATTTCGCCATCTCACAGAATATCCTGAGATGAAGGCAACCACAAGGGCCGTTGAGTTCAATTCCTGGCCCTGCACAGGCCAACTCAAAGAATTAAAAAATTCCAATTCTGCCAATCTTGGCAGATAAAAAGCCATGAAAAGCCCCTGTGGCAGCAGTTTGGAGCCCCAGGGAAGCTCATAGATCAAAAGAGCTGACCCAGCTTCTCCTGCCCTCCCTCCCACAGGGGCTGCCCTTGGGCTCACCTTGTTGACCACGATGAAGCCCTTGGAGTCAATGTTGATGCCACTCTGCTTGAGGAAACCTGTCGCTGGGACTGCACCTGGGGGGAACCCAAAGGTTGCTGCTGCAGTGTCCTGTGTTCCACAGCCCTGGGGGCTGATCCTGAGGCCTTTTCTCCCGCCAGGACTGGGGGGCTGCCCCCAGTGACAGGCAGCAGCTGCTCTGGGAGTGTGGAGCAGGGCCAGGTACCCTACAGAGCCCCCACTCCCTCTGGCCCCTCAGGATCCCTGTCCTGTCCAAGCCATCACTGTAACCTGCCCACCACCCTTTTCTAGTGCTAAGAGATAATTTTCAATTTCATTCTCTTTTATCGATAGTTTGAAAAAAATTGTATTTAAAAGGGAACATTTAAGCTTCCAGCCAGGGCTCTTCAGCCTCCCCCAAGTCTGTGCATTTCCTTCACCTTCCTTCTCCTTTTTAATTTTTTTTTTACCTCCAACCTTTTCACAAATCAGAGTAGTCAGTAAAAACAACAAAACCAGAATTAAATTAATTCTGTGATTCTTCCAGTCCACAGCATTTTGAAGAGGGAAGGAAAGGAAATTTCCCCCCCACCACCACTAAGTGTAAAGAAATATATCATATTCTTTGGGATATTTTCTTTTATTTTATAGTATAGGACACATTTTTGATTGCTGTCAGCAGCAATTCAAAAAAACACACCTTAAAATTCAGTTTGGGGAAGATTTAATAAAAAACAGTTTAAGAGGATGAAACTGCTTTAAATGTTTTGGTTTTTTTTCCTAGAAAAAAAATATTAGTTCTGTTGCATATATATTTTCAGTTGCATTTTGTTGTGGGGGCTCTAGAAATGCCTTTTTAAAATATGCAGACTCATGTGTGGTAGTCCAGCAGGGCTAGCAGACCACTGCCAGTACCCCTGGCCACCCAGCTCCAGTGACCTTCTGCTGCCACATCCCCTCCAACTTCTTCTCTGCCCTCCCTCCGTGGGTCTGCCCCCACACTGCCCTTACCAACACCCACGACACAGACGTCAGCACGCAGGACCTTCCCACTCTTCAGCACAACCTCCTTCAGCTGCAGGAGACACAAGGGGCAGGGGGCACATCAGAGTTATTTTAGGGACAAAACCCCTCTGTAGCAGCAGGAAGCCAAGATGGCAGCTCACCTCATTTGTGAAATGCAAATTGACCATAATTCCTTAGAAAAGCAGCAGTAGGTGAGTGAGATCAATGAAGTCACCCCACACACTGCACTGGCATACATTTGCTCCTGGGGGCCAAATCCAGGAGCATGAATTTCAGGGGATAGGAAAGAGGGGAGAGCAAAACCCCACTAGGGAAGGGAATAGCAGCTCTGGGGGATACCACAGCAGTTCCCCCAGGGAGCCTCCGCCCACCACTTACCTTCCCCTCCTGCTCCCGCAGCTCCGACACCTCTGTCTGCATGTAGAACTTCACCCTGTTGTTCTCAAACATCTGGACGGGGGACAAGGGACAGAGCAGGGGACATCAGGGCCTGAACCACCCTGGTCCTAATGTCCTGCTGCCCCCCACACTGCCTTGCCCACCCGGCAGGCTTGTCTCAACCTGCACTGCTAAGGGGGTCCAGCATCCCCGCATTCCCAACATGGCTCTAGAGGTGTTCCATAGCACATGGACCATGACAGGGAAAATACAGCCCGTTCTCACTGACTGCTGCCATCACAGCTTTGTCAATAAATGTGAAGTAAATTAATTAGTGCAGTAAGTGAAACAAGTAAAACCTGCTCTGTTACCAACCCCTGCTAGATGGGAAAGCAAGGTCACCTTCATGACAGCACGGCCAACCCTCTCCCCAAAGAACTTCTTGAAGGGGACATGCTCCAGCTCCACCAGGGACACCGAGTGGGCCCTCTCTGCGAGGTAGGCGGCCACCTCCATCCCTGGGGAAGAGAAGCAGGTCCAAAGAGCCACGTTAGCCCAGCCAGCACTGCCCTGTGTCCTTGGCTGCAGATGAGGAGCAGCCTCACCCACTCCAAATGGGGAGGCTAGAGCTGCACTCCTGGGAGAACTGGGGAGCCACCAGACCTGATCACACCAGGGGTCACACTGATTCAGGTGTTCTATAGATGTAGGTTTTAAAGACAAAAGGGAGGAACTAGCCAGGAAATTCCAAAGTGCCCTGGGAAAAACATGGAACAAGGGACCTCAGCCAAGGGAAACCTTCCTCCTATGGCTGGGACAACCTCAGCTGTGGTCTGAAAACTGCTCTTGGGAGTAGCTGTTTCTCACATCAGAATGGTAGAATTTTGGTGCTGGGAATTGCATGGGAACCTCCACCAAGACATCTTCTGTCTGTGGGGGTTTTTTGGAAATTAATCTTTTTGATGACCTGCAGTTTGCAATTGGCCCCCCATACCGCATGCTTTTCTGTAGATCATATTGATTCAACCATGAAAACAAGTTATCTTTTATAAAAGAAGAAAAACAAATCCTTAATATCTTATAATAAATTCCCTGACTAATAACCATTTATGTTTAAGGCTTGCTGAACCCACTCTTATTTTGTTAGGACCCACAATAATTTTGTTGGAACCATATCAAGCAAAAAGAAGAGCCATCAAAGAAATAAGATTTTTCCTGTGCATTTTAAAAATTCACCACACTACTGAAATGTAAAAGAGAAAAATCCCACAGGCTTCCATCCACCAACAAGCCTCTCCTGACTGAAGCCAACTCTAGACACACCAGATTTGGACCCACATGAGCACCAGTACTTGTCTTGCCATGTACTTTTCAGAATGGGACAGCAATATCTATGCCCATGCCGGCTCAGTCTCTTTGAAAAATCAGTTTCTCTGGCATGGAAATGTCCTTACACACACCTAGGGCTGGAAGTTGGACTACCCCAGGTCCAATTTCATGGCAGTGTTACCTCTAACTGGGCAGTGACAAACTGGGCAAAGGACTTTACCCATCTGCAGGCAGAGGTGGAGAGCTGGGACAGAGCCACGGGCCAGGCAAGCACTCACCCAGGAAGGATGCTCCCACGATCACAACATTCTTGCTCGTGGCCAGCTTCACCACACGATTGGCATCTTCAGGCGTCCGGATGTTGAAAACATTTTCCATCTCCTTACCTTTGCAGCTGAGAGTTTTGGGCCTGAAAAACACTGAGGGTGATACAGCTGCTTTTCTCAACTCTGTGTGGTTCAGTGCCCAGTTAGGACTGCAGACATTCCTCCCGGGGCTCCAGGAACATTCCCAAATTTCCTTTTTTCACCTTCTCTGGGCTGGAGACATTACATGGAAAAACCCAGATGCTGGTGGCCAGTGGAGCAGGGGATGCTGAGCAGCCACCCCAGACCCCATTGTGGACTGGTGTACCCAGAGGTCCAGGGGAGCTCCTTGCTGGGGTAGTGCAGCCAGCGTAGGATAGGCATTGCTTTACAAGCCTGTGCTCAATTATTGGCATGTCACAAATTTTTTAGAAGCTTAATGGGACACAGAAAACTCACTCTGACCTCTAGCAGTACTTTGGAGCCAGATATTGAAAGTTTGATAAGGCTCTGCAGATGTAGGCCACACTCTCCATTCCCAAGGGCACACTGCTGATGCTGTAGCAGCTTAACTGTGCCCTCCCCAGGCACCCACTGTAGCCCATATATTTTTAAGTATCTGGCCCCTGCATAACTGACTCACATCTGGAAACAGGACAGAAGCGCCTAAATAATTTAGGTACCCTAAAAAACCCAGTGTACCTGGAGCTTGTGCATGAGGATTTTGAAATTTTTGCCAAAGGTTTAATCTTCTTTTTGAACCTAATTGGGTGGCTGGTGCACATGGCATTTTGGCTGAGATCCTGTACACCCTAGCACCAGCTATTCACACCTTGTGGTACTGGCTATGACTGATGGCACTTTGGTTTCCAGTGTGAGTCCCTGCTTTGGCTGATCTACAGCATTCCTTCCCCAGATAATAAATTATGCAGGGGCTGTATTTCTCCTACTTCATTTTATAGCTTGATGTAAGGAACACAAGGAAGGAGAGCCAGGATGCCTCATTTTCAGTTTAAACTGCTGATTTTGACAAACCTCCAATTGAAAACAAACTGATCCTGGAAGTACCAGGGCACAAGTGACAACAGCAATCTGGAGTGATGCTCGGCATGCCACCACATCAATACCACCTTTCCCTGTGGCTGGACCAGGTTCAGTCCTGAAAATTCCTATTCTGGGACCAAGGCTCCCAAATGATCTGTTAAAATGGGGCAACAGCAACACCTAATTAAGGCTGCAATAGCAAAGTGTTAAACCTTAATTTGCTGAAAAAGATCTTAAAGGTTGGCAGAAAATGAAAGATGGAAATTCGGAGGGATGAATTATCTGGTTGTCAGGGTTGAGTGTTATCAAGGAGTGAAAAGAAGAGCATGTGGCAAAAATGCCCTCTAAAAGAATTAGAATACTTCCACTTTGGAGCTTTTGTTAAAGAAAATATGTTCAAGGTCCTGGTACCACCCCTGGAAGTATCCAAGGCCAGGTTAGATGGGGCTTGGGGCAACTTGGTCTAGTGGAAAGTGTTCCCTGTCCACAGCAGGGGTGGATCTGGATGAATTTTAAGATCTCTTCCAACACAAACCATCCTGTGATTCTGTGATTCTATAATACATGATGTAGATATATATGAAATATATAGATGACGATATATAGATGTAAATACATACAGACATTTCCGATATCTTTTGTGTTCCTTGACTTTTCCATACTCAGACAAATTCAGTGTTTAAATTCACCTGCCACATTTCATCCCTTATCCCCAGGCTCCTCACATTCTCAAATAAAACAGTTTCTCTTGATCTTTGAGATGTTCGTCTGAAGCTTACGTGTTTCCCGTTGCTATCAGCAGCTTGTTGTACTCCATCTTAAACCCATCCTTGAACACAGCTATCTTGCTCTTGACATCCACAGCCGCCACCTAAAATCATTCCTAAATAACGTTAAGGGAAGAAATCCCAGATTTTCACCGAGGTCCCAGCCCAATCAACTTGTCTGTCAGGTTTTAGTCTTCCATGTCAGTTTTAGTTAGTTAGTTGGTTGCTTTTAGTTAGTCTGTTAGTTTCAGTCCCCCTATGTCCACAGCTTGGCCAACCCACACCTTAAATTTTCCTAGTTGCATTCTCACAAATCCTTGAAGATCTCCCAATATAAATAAAATAATAGGGAGAAATATTTAAGTCATCATTGTCTGCACTGTTTGAAGGCTGATTATCCTTATCAGATGGCAGCTGGCTCCCCAGATCCACATGAGGAATGGCAGGTAACACATGATGGTCACCACAGATAGCCACATCATGGTCACACCCAGAGCGCCCTTCCTCCCACAGGAGCATTGTGTTTTGAACACAGGAGCTGTGTTTTGAACAAGCACAGGCAACCTGCACTCCTGGGCAAAAAGAGGGGGGGCTGGGGGAGACCCGACATTCATACAGTTGCATCCAGTGAGCCAAGAACAGAGACAGCGGCCACATTCCCTAAATACAACCCTTGCCTTCTAGCACTTTCCTTCAGGCACACACAGGACTCTCCTTACCTGCATTTCAGTCAGGACTTCAATGTCATAGGTGCAGAAGAACTCCTTGGGGCGCAGGGCAATCTGCTCGGGGTGGGAATCCATTGACTGCAAAAAAGTCATTTTTCTGTCAGCTGCTGTGGATTGAACAGGTGAGTAGAGAAATGGCTGCTACCAGCACAAATCCTCCTACCAGTGGAGGATTTAACAAACCTGCACAAGTCAGCACTTGCTGCATGGGTTAAGGGAATGGTTCTACAGGGCTGGAATGAAAGCCTGTTCAAGTAGGAGTTGTCACACTGGTGCCTTCTCTGCTGGTTTGGCATGGGGCTGGTGCTGAGCAGCTAAGGCAAGATCACAGCAAGTGCTTCAGAGTGTCAGCAGACATAACTGCAACCCCTCCCAGTACACACAGGTTCACAGAAGCAAGAGAAAAGCCTCATTTTACAACGCAGGTGGTGAGGCCCTGGAACAGGTTGCCCAGGGAAGCTGTGGCTTCCACATCCCTGAAAGTGCTGGACTAGAGCAAAACCTGGTCTAGTAAAAGGAGTAAAAACCACAGCAGGGGGAGTGGCACAGGATGACCTTTAGAAGTCCCTTCCAACTCAAACCATTCTATGAGTATTTGGAAAACAGCCAGTTACCAGGGCAAATGGAAGCTAGAAGAGCAGTAAGAACAAGCAGCATTAACACACAAGGATACACTTTTAAAAGCACCCAAGTTATGCTGCACAAGTTCCATCCAACGCTGAAGCAAGGGGGTGGGGCCCATATCTGCACATCTTCAGCTGCAAGATAAAGGTTCACACTTTTCCCAGCCATCCCTGGTCACTGCAGCGAAATGTATATCTTTACACACAGGGTTGAGCCCAAGCTCATCTGTTCTCCTGACTCTGTGGACATAAGCTCAGATTCAGGCTGAAAACAAGCTGAGCATCGAGTGACCAAGGTGGGTGTGCAGGCTGCTCCCTGCTCCCGTGTCCCTCCCTGCCTGCAGCGTAGAGGAACATGCAGGGATGCCATGGTCAAGCCCTGCAATAGATCACACAGTGCCAGCAGCAGCATCTACCCATGCCACACAGGGATGGTGTTTGGGTTTGACCCAGGAGTGACAGGGGATGCAGGAAACAAGGGCATTCCCTATTTGCCTATGGAGATGGATGTGCAAGATCCTTGTCCCTGGAGGTGGTCTGGTCAGGGGCTGGAACAAGCCCAACAAGAACAAGCCCTCACTCTGACTTCAGACAACACTCTGCTCAGGAGAGACTGGTGTCACACGACTTGAGGCAGGGGCAGGGTCACACAGGTTTTACTGCAAATTCTTTGGATACTCCACATTTACAGAGAGAAACACCTGACTCTGTGACAGTGTGCAGGAAGGGCAAAGCACAACAATACACAACCACCATGCCTTTTGCTGCTGCTTGGTGCTCTGGGGACAGTAACGGAGATGTGGCAACACACAGGTCATGGTCCAAAGGAGACAAAGGGAAACAGCTCAGCAGGACCTGGGGACAGACTGATAACAGGCATTCAGCAGGGCAGAGGAAGGGCACTGCTGCAGTTTCAAGAAGCAAGAGCTCTGCTGCTTACAGAGCTAGCAGTGGCACTCCTCCAGTAGCTTGTACAGGTGTAGTCCCACACACAATAGGATTAAGAAAAACTCAATTTTTCCTACCCTCTTCTCAAAAATTCTGCCTTCTCTTCCATGGGCTTTGTGTACCTTTCAAAAGTAACTACAGCCAGAGTTGTTCAGTGGAGGATTTAAGAAACCATGTACAACATCTCTGCCATGTGGAATGTTCTTCTTACTATTTAACAGTGAGAAGAACAGCCAATTTAAGACTCATACATGGGGATGAGTGTTTAGAAGAGCTGTCTGGCTGGGAGAGGGACTCTCAGATTCTCCAAGCTCCTCAGCACAACCCCTGTGATGCTTGGATGCAGGTAGCAGGCAGCTGCTCTTCACCCCAGGCAGAACTCGCAGAAGCACAAAAGTGGCCTGAATTCTCCAAAAAAGTAATGTGCATGTTTGCCTGTCTTTGAAAATCCCTTTTTTTGGGTGCTGGAAGATGGTATGATTGTAGTAGTCCCCATGGGTAAGCATTCCTGCCATGAGGATGAATGCATAGTTCACCTTATGTTATCTTCAGGCTCCAAGGTCAAATGCTGCTGTCCAACTTGAGCTGCTGCCTGACATCAAAGAAGGCTCAGGAATCAGCAGCAAAAAAATCTGATTAAAGACCATCCTGTGTCTATAAACTGGAATGCAAAATGGGGTGTGTCAGAAAAAGCAACCTTTGCACTTCCATCAAGTTATCAAGCTGTGATGACAGCTGAGAATCACCATAATTATGGCACACAGCATCCCTGGGCAGCAAGAAACAGACACTACTATAAATTCTGGTACACAACACCATTTTTCGACATGCTCAATTTCATTGCCTTAA
Source organism: Calcarius lapponicus (assembly GCA_039654755.1). Classification (NCBI taxonomy): domain Eukaryota; kingdom Metazoa; phylum Chordata; class Aves; order Passeriformes; family Fringillidae; genus Calcarius; species Calcarius lapponicus. The sequence continues at coordinate 13,544,144 of CM077478.1, read as the reverse complement.
ATATTTTTGATCCAGTAACACTTTAAGAAGACCCATCCAGGTACAAGCTGGCTAAGAGAGCTACCATTTCATCCATGGAAGAATCATGGAAAGCTTTGGGTTGCAAGGGACTAAAGGCTCATCTCATTTCAATTTGCAGGGATACCTTCCACTAGACCAGATTGCTCCAAGCCCCAGTGTCCAACATGGCCTTGAACACTTCCAGGGATCCAGAGGCAGCCACAGCTGCTCTGGGCAACCTGTGCCAGGGCCTCACAACCCACACAAGGAAGAATACCTTTGCTTTTCTGCTGGAGTAATCTTAATTCAGTTTGAACAACTCCTTTTTTGTGTTTCATATTTCAGTCACAAAGAGGGAAGAAAATTCAAGGGAAAGAGAGACAGGAAGACTAATGAAACAGAACCTTACTGCTGCAATGAATAATAGTGGGGAAAGGCCCTAGAGCAAATTTTTAAATTGGGGAGCAAATTTTAAAACTGGGGAACTGTGGCATATCCAGAGTGATACAAACCTTACTGAGCTTTGGTCTGTCATAGGGCAAGTGTCTGTCCATGGTGCACATCACAATCCGGTCAGAGAAACCCTCCTGGCGCAAGGTCTCAGCACAGACCAGCCCAGCTGCCCCTAAGGGAGAAGGAGACCAGTGACAGCCATGTGTAGGTAGCCCCGGAGGTCTGCGCTGCTAAACCCGCTGGGCTGACTCCAAAACCACAACCTCCAGCAGCCCTGGCCTCACCTCACAGCCTCTCCTAACTCAAACAGCTCACACAGGAAGCCAGTTGGAGCAGATGCATGAGCAGCAGAAGGGACGCTCTGTCTATGAACTATGACATTAATCCTCTTGTCTGTCCCTAAACTGTCACAAACACACAAAGAGCACACCTGAGGAGTGTTGCTAAAGCTTACAAACTCCAGGCCATAAGCAGCCACTTAGAACCTTAGACTTCTCTAGTCAGAGAAGGGTCTGCACATCTTGCTCCTGGTGAATTTATGGCCAAGCACGGAGAGTAGGAAGTCCTCCCTCCTCCACGGCGAAGGGGTTGGTTGTGTGACTCACTGCAGACCATTTTCCATCTATTTCTTTAAGAGTTTTTTTGTTCACTTGTTTCAATCACAGAAAAAACTGTGGGGAGGGAAGGGAAGGGAAGGGAAGGGAAGGGAAGGGAAGGGAAGGGAAGGGAAGGGAAGGGAAGGGAAGGGAAGGGAAGGGAAGGGAAGGGAAGGGAAGGGAAGGGAAGGGAAGGGAAGGGAAGGGAAGGGAAGGGAAGGGAAGGGAAGGGAAGGGAAGGGAAGGGAAGGGAAGGGAAGGGAAGGGAAGGGAAGGGAAGGGAAGGGAAGGGAAGGGAAGGGAAGGGAAGGGAAGGGAAGGGAAGGGAAGGGAAGGGAAGGGAAGGGAAGGGAAAACTTGGCAGCTTTGCTGGTTTTGGCAATCTATTTTTGGGATCTGACATTTGCTGGCAAGGTGGAAGAACTTTTATCTTCAGAGAAGCATCTTGAGATGAGAACTTTGGAGGTGCAATGGGATGAGATGGTGATGTGCAAGGTCCAAGAGAAAAAGATGTATCAACACCACAGGGACCTGAAAAGACTTTACACTCATCATCTGTGGAAATCAGGGGTTGCTAATGTAACTGGGAAGGGAGTAGAAGGAAGAGGATTCAGGGTTCACTCCAAAGCATGGCAACAGGGAACTGTAAAGCTCCACAGACTGGACCACAGGGCATCTTTGGATCATTAGCATGCAGTACAAAAAAGTTCAGGATGACTTTCTGGTGTGACCCTTTGCACGGGAGGAATGCAAGAGGGGTGATGGGTAGAGGGTGCTGGGCACACAGACACCCCCTCCGTGCCTCCCTGCCTGGGAGGGGACACACAATGACCCCAGCATGTGCCACCCTTACCTGCACCAATGATCAGCACATTGGTGCTGCTCAGGTTGTAGTTGCTCAAGGAGATGCACTTTGCCATCATCTTTGTCCTCCTCTGTGTCTGAAGAGCCTGTGTCACCACCAAAAAAAAAAGAAGAAATGCAATTATCTTTACTCAGCATTACCCTGGGCTGGGATGGGGACAACTGTAGCAGTGTCATAAACCAGCTTGGATAAGAAGGGAACAACACCCTTGTATTGAACAAGGACTCCAAACCCCTGCTCATCCAAATATCATTCCAATGTCCAGTGCACTGCCCCTTACAAGGTACAAAAGTAAAACAAATCCATCATCTTCTGCAAAGGCATGTGACTATTCAGAGCTGAGGTGGTGGTGGGGCAATAGAAAAAGCAGGTGTTCTTGTGCAATTCTGCACCAAAGGTGAGACAAAAATGAAGAAACTCTGTCAGGAATTTTATCTTGAACTTGAGCAGAGCTTGTGCACCTGATATCCAAAGCTGATGGGCTTGTCCAATCCACCAGAGCACAGGCATGGACCTGTGCCAGAGCAGCCCTGCTGCACAGACCCCCCTGTTCCCAGGCATTAGAGGCCAAAATCTGTTCCTGATAGAGCATATAGACTCGGTTTCCCCTCATCACATCCCCCAATCAGCTGGAGTTGAAGTGCTGCCGTTCAGGTGACATCTCTGGATGCTCTAAGGGCCCACTGGGTCTCTGAGCCACTGGATTTGCACAGTGGACATACAACCATGCATCGAAAGAAGGCTTTTCATGGAAAGAAAGATGGCAGTGGCCTGAATGGGCTTCATTCTGCATTCCATCAGGGCGGGAGAGCCCTTTCTACTCCTGCATCAGGTTCCTCTCCAGCAGGAGCTGAGGTGTGGGCTAAGGAGGAAGCACAAGTGGCCTCTGCCATCACCATGCCAAAAGGCTGGTGGAAGAGGCCTCTTCCCATGGGCCTGCTAAATTAAAAGTTGCTCTGAGGTTAAGGAAAATAGGACAAGTACAGGATAAACGCCTGTAAGGCCTGAGAGTGTAGACAGCCCAGGCCAGGTGTCCAGCAGCTGCAGGGAGGCTGGGTGCAAGGGGGACCCAACATCTCTGCCCTGCTCCACTTGTACCTCCATATAAACTGGATATTCACACATCACTCTGCCCAGGACAGAGGATCAAAAAGAAGCATTTCCCCCCACCCCCATGCACATACAGCAAAAAATGAAAGCATTTGTCTTGATTTTTGGATGTCAGTGGCCCCTCACCTGCTTGCTTGCTCGGATGCATACCTTCTCCTTCTCAATCTTCACCTGAGGGTGACAGAACAGTGCTGGTTTGCAGAGCAGCAAGGGTTCCCTCTGGGCAACAGCTAAGGAGCAAGGGGTGATGGCACGAGGTCACCTGTAGGAGCAGCTCAGGCCATGGCAGGGCTCATCCCAGCTCAAGGCTGTGGGATCTCCTGCCTCGGATCAACCCCACCCCGACACTCAGTGCGCAATCTGATCCCTACCCAAATCTTACGTATGGTTTCTCATTCCCACCCCACTCCTACTCCAGAGACCTCCCAGACTGGGCACTCCATTTTCCCAGGAGGTACCTGATGCCTGTGGGTGGGTGCAAGGGAGCTTCAGGGGGAAGGAGCTACCCTCCACTGACGACACCAGCACATCCTTGGAAAATATTTTCTCCATGCCATACAGAACGTTGCTTATCCCAATTAAAAGAGTCATTTTGTGGGTGACATGGAACTGAGTGGTGTGGTTGATGCTCTAGAGGGAAGGGATCCATGCAGAGGAATGTGGCCAGGCTGGAGAAGTGACCACATGGGAATCTTATAAGGTTTCAATAAGGGCAAATGCAAGCTGCTGCAGCTGGATGTGAGCAATTTGCCTTACCTGTCCAGGCTGAGGGATGCAGGAATTGAGAGCCCTGAGGCAGACAGGGATTGTTCACATGGAGAAGAGAAGGCTCCAGGGAGACCTCAGAGCCCCTGCCAGGGCCTAAAAGGGCTCCAAGAGAGCAGGAGAAGGTCTTTGGACAAGGGGCTGCAGTGACAGCACAAGGGGGAATGGTTCCCACTGCCAGAGGGCAGGGATGGATGGGATATTGGGAAGGAATTGTTCCCTGTGAGGGTAGGGAAGCCCTGGCACAGGGTGCCCAGAGCAGCTGTGGCTGCCCCACTCCTGGAAGTGTTGCAGACCAGGTTGTAGTGGGCTTGGAGCAACCTGGGATAGTGGAAGATGTCCAAGGGGTGGAATGAGGTAAGCCTTAAGGTCCCTTCCAACCCAGACCATTCCATGATTCTATGGTTTCCTCTGCTGCAAGGACACGGATCTCACCTGGAACCTGGGTAAACTATCCAAGCCAGGAAAGTCCTCAATGTCGCCTGTGCCGATATTGAAGCAAGCTCCATGCCAGGGACAGCGGACTCTTCCTTTGGACAAAACCCCTGCAGGGAACATGGCAGAGCAGGGTTGGTGCTGCCCTGCAGCTGCCTCCCATCCTGTGAGATGCACCTCTCTTACAGGACACGTGACAGCTGATGTGAAACTGGATGGGCAACAGTGGAGTTTTCTCAACACGCACATTGGGCATGTTTGGGACCAGCTGGGATCCACTGTGAGCAATTCCTTCTAAAATGGCCTGGATGGCAGGGTCCTCCAGTACCTCTGGGCGCAGTTCCAAAGCTGTTTGCTCTGGGATGTACCTTCACTCTCCAGCCAGGATGGGGCTGCCATCCCCAGAGTCTCGTGGTCATTCTTAAAAGCCCCACTATTACCCAGAATAAGTGGTGTCTCAAGCAGAGCTTCATTGATTTAGAGTACACATTTCAGAGCAGACCCTGGCACAGCAAGGCACCTGCACACACTGGGAAGCACAGGCATGCCCAAAGCCATGTGTTCATTTCTCTAGGTGTTGGTTCAGATGCTGCTACCTTGGATTTCAGCTTTCCCTGCTACAGTGCCAGGGCAGGGAATAGGCCACCATGCGGCCATGGACTGGTCTTGAGCATGTGTGTCTGCTTGCTGAGGCACAGCAGTGACACATCTCATCACCACCATGGGTGGGGCACACGGGCAGCCCCCCTGCACCTACAGCTGCAGCAAATCCCCAGAGAGATCCCTGTGTGATAGCCAGTCTGAGGAATGCACCACAGGTCTCTGAAAGGGCGGTGAGCTCCCATTCCAGGGCAGTGTGGGGCTCCTCTGCCCTGCTCAGCAAGAGGCTCATCCCAGGGTGGGGGGGCTGAGAGCATGGCTGCTACACCCAGCACAGCTGCTGAGCCAGCAATGCCCAGAAGACACTCAGAAGGACGCTACCCTGTCTTCCCCAGGATCCCACCTCCAGCAAAGTGCCCTCTCAACCCCAGTTTTGGTGATGTACGTCAGTACACAGACTGCTGCCATTGCTTAGGCTTCAGAGACCTGCCTGAAGCCTGTGCTGAGAAAGTGCCAGGATGAATATTTTTAGATGCCAAGATGGGAAACCACTCCACCTCATCCCACTTCAGTCAATAACATGAGCAATGTTCTTTTTGCTACTGAAAGGATCCCATCAGCCCAAAGAGTGTCCTCTTTCCCCTCAACGAGAAGAAGCCCCAGCCCTGTGATCAGCAGTGGCAGCTGCAAACCAGAGCTGGCAAAGTGCTCTGGGGAGTTTTGTGCAACTCCGGCTTGCTCCCACTCCTTCCCCAGCCAGAAGATGCCCCGGTGATGCTGAGTGTGCAGTGCAGCACTGCTGCATGCTGGGCAGCACAGTCAGGGGGCTGTCCTTTGTCCTGTGATGCCCTTGGTTGCTCTCCAGGACGTGATGCAGACTGACCTTTGACCAGCGGAGCCCCATAGTGGGGACACTTGTGTCCCACGGCGTGGAACTCCCCGCTCTCCTTGATGAGCAGAGCCTTCCCGCAGCCCAGGTCCACTTCCCGCATCCTGGACAGGAGGAATATGGAAACAGATGGCAGAGCATCCACCTCACAGCAGATGCCACCGCTCCACCCTACAATCCAGCCCTAGTCCCACCAGGCTCCCCTCCTCCTTCAACCTGCTCATTACTGGCTTCAGACAACTACAGATGTAGGTCATTCCTTGTCACCAAGCCAGCTTTGGAGGTGCCTCTGCTGTCCCAGACTGGGGCACATCCAAGCTGGGCCATTCAGTGGCAGCATCTAATTTATCCATCATTGTGCCAAGAGGCAGCTCAAAACACCTCCCCAGCTGCTGGTAGTGGGAGCAAGAAACCAAACTTGTTTTACTGTGACATTAGCTCCCCTCCTGGCCCAGCAGCTCAGCAGGCCCCTGCCAGGCTTGTGTTAGTTTTTCAAACCAAACACAACATCTCCCAGAACTCAAAACCAGGACAGGTGACTCTGAACTTTGAAGTCTACCTCCCACACCTCAGGGTTTTGCTCTGGTCCTGGCCAGTCCCAGGGTCACTTTTCCTGATAAATCCCTCAGGACAGCAGACACCTGTGTGTGACCTTTTTGATGTTCTCCTCAGCTGCTTTTGCAGACTGGAGCTCACACAATGACCTCCCACCAGCACCAGGTTCCTGGCCCCAACTCTGCTGGGTTCACCTCTGCTCTGCAGAGGAGCCAGCAAACCTTCAAGCCATTCCTATGGAGGGGTTCAGGTTCTCTTTGAAATCTTACAGTTGCTCACAGAATAAGGAGGAACATTCTTAAACAAAAATGGATCAGTTTAGACTACATATAAGAAAGAAGTTTTTATAATGAGTGAGTAGCAGGATGCTCTGCCTGGAATAGGGTAAGACAAATCAAACAACACCCAGTTTTGCAAAGCTGTCAGTGGTGAACTGAGAGGGGGTGTCACACTGCTTTTGGTCTTGAATTATGCTAAATCCAGTCTGACTTATCAACCCCAAAGTTAAATATTCTGATAGCAAGAGGAAGATGGAGCAGATATGGTGAATTATCCTTACCTAAAAATGCTAAGCTGGAACAGCTGGCCTGCAGATATCTGACTGACAATCACTTTTTACTCTAAAAGTCCTGCCCCTTACAAATAGCAAGTTCTTCTAACATATCCCTTCTTGGAGTATGTGTGGAGATTCCTCCCTGGGGTGGGGACACTTTCAAGGTCACTCCTCAAGAGTGAGCAAAGGAGATTTGCCCACGCTCAGTCTGGGTGAGTGACATCAATCTCTATTTCATAATCATGGGGTTTTCCAGCTTTAATAAAATTACTTTCATATACTCTGTTCTACTCTACTACTAGTTTTAGCTTTTATCCTGTATAGTACGTAATTCTGATTAAGATCTTTTTTCTAATCATTTCTCGTAATAAATAATTTCTTTTTATACAAATATATCTGGTTTGCCATCCCTATCCCTGCAGGACAAAGTTGTACAAAGGTTCAGTCACACCTTTGTAATTCCTTAGACAAACCGTTGGCAATGAGGGTTAGGATTGGATCCAGCTACACCAAGGCTTCTCTTAGAGAAGGAGTTTAGAAAGGCAGGGAGTCTTTTCTGCACCTCCTTACCCAACAACAGCTTCTCTTACAAACTTTGTCTGAAATTCCCACTCCACCTGTGACAAATTGACATAGTCAGCAGGATGGCAAATAATTTTGGGAAAGAGACAAAAGGCTTAACAGAATATTTACGGCAGCAGAGGACACACATTGACACTGATAATCCTTGGCCAGTGAACAACTGGTATGAGTGGGAAAGGATACAAAAGAATTAAAGAAAAAGGGGATCACTGGAAGATAAAAAAGGAAGAAGTATCATGTGTCATGTAGTGAGATTATGCTTAAAGGCTGCATGGCAATGGAGAGAACAAATCATAAAAGAAACTAATTGTTATAAACAAAATTCTGCCTTTTTTTTTTTTTTTTTTGGTGAGAAAAAGGTTACAAAAACTAGCCAGCCCAGTGTTGCTGCTAAGGTGCTACCTGTTTGTTATGATAATTACAAGTCGTTGTTGTTAATAGTTCTTTTTGCATTGGTAAAAGCCCTAGCTGGGGCTGAGTTAATAGCTCTTCTCCTTGAAGAAGGGAGGGGATCTCCACAGACAGTGAGGAGAAGGGGCGTGACTAGGAGGGGGGGCCATGCAAAATAACTTCAGGAACTGCAATTAAAAAAGCAGCTAAAAAAATTCAAGGAAAAGACAAAAGCCTTGGAAGAAAAATTAGAACTGATGTTATAAAAAGCCCCTGGTGCTGAAAAAATGTGAAAATTAATAGTATCACCTGAGGATTGGGATGGTGATTTTTGGGAAAGCCCTGATGAAAATGCTGATGAGGGAGAATGGAACTCTGGTGAAATAACTGAATGCTCACCTCCTAGGGAGGAAGAGGTTCCAGATTTTAAAATGGAACACATAATTAAGACCAAAGTCTCCAAACAACCCCAAGGAGGTCAGAGGAGGAACATGGACAGAACTTATGGCCTGGGACCCCCCTGCAACCAGCAAATCTACAGGAAAAAATGGAAGAAAACCAGGGGAGACAGAAACCAAGTATTTGTGGAGAGTGAGTCTCTGGGGAAGCTAGAATATTGCTGAATGGAAGTCAAGCTAAGGGATACTGGGGGCCAGAAGTCTTACTAAATCTCGGACTTGAGCTTGCCAATCAACTCTATTCAAAAACCAGTGAGGCTGCATATTGGGCAGGAGCAATAAATGTTATGAGAAGAGGAGACACAGCTTCCATACCCACATGGTCATCTAATGAAATCTCTGCTGCTGTTACAAAGGCAGCTTTTATGTGAAAACAGAAACACCCCAATCTCCACAGAAGTGGCTCCTAATTAAGACTTCCATTGAGAGGTGCCCCTACAATGATAAAATTTTTTTTAGTGGGATGATGAGATGAAATTAGAACAGATGTAATGCATAATGAAGGCAATTATCCGCACATGGGAGAATTCTTGCATGGCTTGGGAACCAGACAAGGAAAATGGGCTACGAAAGCCATTCTGGAGAGCAAACTCAGACTATTGAGAGGAGCCTAAAAACTTACAGGCAGATACCTCCAGAATGCTGGGTGAGGACTTTAAACCTATCCTATTTGAGAGAAACAAAAGATCAAAACTCTGCTTACTTCTGGGAAGAGCAAAAGGAGGTGTGGATGACGATGGCAGTGATCTTAGGAGTCCCCTGTGATGCCCTCAGGGGACAGTCCAATGCAGGACAGCAGACTTAGTCAAAGTGGTGAAGGATGGGGAGAACACAAGTAATGAAAGCCTCCACAGGAAACCCCCCTCAGTCGTTCTGAGTTAACAGAAACACAAAAGGAAAAATATACTAAGCTCTGGGTGAACTTTGGGCCTTCTCACCCAGCTCATTATGACCTATCAATGATCTGATAAGGATGGACCCCATATCTACTTACAGTAGGAACTAGAAAACAATATTTGAATTTTTTAATTACTACAGGAGCCCAAATATCTTCAATCACCCCCACAGATGCTGAAAAAATAAATTTAAGTTTTAAAAAAGAAGAGTCCTTCTAACAGGATTCAAAGGACAAAGTATTTTATATTCCACTGTCAAAGTCTGTTTATGGCTAGCTGGGGAAAAACAAATGACCTCACACACATTTGCAATCACAAATCATGAAAAAAACATTTCAGGATATGCTGCTCTCAAAAGAAATTTGGCAATTGCACAACAGGAATGTTTGGTCATCCCGACCCACAAAAACTGCACATAATAAATTTTCTGGAAAAAACAGAAAAATAATTTATTAAATATTTAGAATAAAGGGGTATTATATTTAGGACACATACCCCCTATCATTCTCCTGTTTGGCCAGTGAGGAAACCAGACATGAGTTGGTGCTTAATGATTGATTATCGGTGGCTGTATGCCAACACAGTAAGACTCATCCCAAACACTGCCAGTCTCAGTGCCACCCTGCAAGCAGCTGCACGCAAATGGACAGCAGTTCTAGATGTAAAAGACATGATCTTCATGGCTCCATTTCAGGATACTGGAGAAATCATATTCCTGGATTTTCTATAGAGAAGACTGTTGTATGCATTAATGAGCAAAAGCCAGGCTCAGGGGTGGCTTGATAGTCAGAAAAGGCTTTACAAACGCTAATAGAAGACTTAAAAATATAGTCATCACTTGGAGCAGTTCATTCCAATGATCCTATAAGAGCTGAATGGGGTTTTGCTAAACATGGGACTTACTGTAACATGTTCCACCAAGGCCACACAGACCTATACAACCATTAGGGCTCAGTTCTGCAGCATTAAGAGAAGAGATGTACTCTGACTGGGAAAAGGGATTACTATCTCTGAGCTCTTAAACAAGTAGAAAAAATTCAACAGCACCAATCTGTGCAAATCCAAAAGCCCTTTAATCTGTTAGCCAGTATTAAGAAGGACTATGCTCCATGAGGTGGGATTGCACAAAGACTAGAGTGCACAAATGCTGTGTACGTGTCTCAGGAGTCACAGGTCTAATGGATATAACTGAAGGGCCAACAAAACCTGCAAAATTACAGACAGCCATGATCCCAGATATGTTGGCTTTGCAACAGCTACAAAAGCCTAGTGCTATACTTGGTGATCCTGCAGTTACATCATACTCTGAAGTTAAAGACGTCTGTTTCACCAATGCCTCAGCCAAACACTTTGATGGTAAATGGAAGTACAGAGCAGTTATGAGGGAACATCATGAACCTGTGCTAGGAGAGGGTCAGGCTGGATATTAGGGAAAGGTTCTTCCTCCAGAAGGTGCTGGGCACTGCTCAGGCTCCCCAGTGAATGGGCATGGCCTCCAGAAGCCTTTGGACAGCACTGCCAGGGATGGACAGGCTGGGATTGTGGGGGTGTCCTGTGCCTGGCTGTGAGTTGGACTGGATGATCCTTCTGATACCCTTTCAAGTCAGGATATTCTGTGATTCTATGGATGGGGCTCTGAGCAATCTTGTCTAGTGGAAGGTGCCCCTGCCCATGGCAGAGGGTTAGACCAGATGGCGTTTAACAGTCCCTTACAACCCCAACCATTCTGATTCATTGATTCCATGGTGCAGTACCATGGATTAAAGTGTGATTAGCACAGCCGGAATTGTTTACAACACGGAGCTTGGCAGTTTTTCTGCTCACTGGGCCACACATCTCTCCTTGACCAGCTAAGCCAGGCTGAGATTCCGCCCCATCCTGGCCAAAAGCATCTCTTGTTGATCATGCACCTTGTTTGCAAGCCAGAAAGAGCTACTGAACATACCCCTCTGCTGAATGAGTGATTGATTATGCCACTAGCACTGAAAAGCAGCATTTTAGAAAATTCTTTCTACCGCCTTTGGGTTGTCCAAGAGAGGCTCCATAGCCTTCTGTCCCAGCAGGGATAAACTGAGCAATACACACCTCTACAGCATCCACATGCAGGTGAATTTGCCCACAACATCTCCCAGGGATGTAGGAATGCTGTACCTCCTCCATGATGCCCAGAAACTCTGCCTCTGCCTGCTGCAGACTGGCTGGGCACAGGCTCTGCACTGCAGCTTCAACTCATGCTTATATTTGCCACAGTTCCCATGCCCTGCAGACTGTGTTGGTGGCCATGTGTCACCAGTCAGTGGCACTACCTACAGGAGCACAAGTCTTTCAACCATCAATCATTCCCAGGAAGCTGCTCATTGATCCTCTCTGGAGGCTGGAGACTGGGGTGCAGAAGGCTCCAGCACCGAGGCCTCCACTCCTCCACCTGCCCAGACCTTGGCCAGAGACATTTGCACAGCTTTGCAGAACAGTGCCCAAGTGTTGCTGAGTGATGCTGATGTTGCTCTGCACTGAGCAGATCTTTACTCTCTGCCCTCTCAGTGTGCCTCCACCAGCTCTGCCCGACCTTCCTCTCAGCACATCCTGTCTCTTCGCACCTCTCAGCTGCTCCCTTTCCAACCAATAGTCCCAACACACTCTGTGCAATCCATGGTCTGCCTGAGGCACTGAACCTCTTTCCAATGCAACTATCAGAAGCTGCTTCCCAGAGCAGAGTCTTCCAGCTAACCATGGAGGAAAGTAAGAGCTGAGGAGACAGCCCTTGTTTTGTACAGAGCTGGACAGGGAGCACAGAGCTGCTGCTCCCTGGAGACTTCCCCTCTTCCAGCCAGAAAGCCTATCCCTACACAGCTTGATGTTTATCTGGAAAACCTGGTTGCTACCACTGCAGGAAGAGGACCATCTCTACAGCTATCCCAGCACGTTGCCTTTGGGGTGCCAAACACATCACCGTGGCCATAGCAAACCCCACTTGCTCAAGGAAGTCACTGGCCATGTGTGATTCCAGAATGCTATTCATGCACACCAGGTTCCAGGGACTCAGAAGAATAGGACAGATTTTGTGTGCTCATTCCTTCTCAGATAACATCCCAACTCAATCCCATTATTTGTCCTCAGGCTACAGAGACACTTGCCCCATTCTGCTTTGAAGTCATGGAGATCAGAACAGGGCTCAGCTCACCAACACTTCTGTTCCACCCTTAAACCCAGACAAGCCAGACTTTCGGCAAGTGCTTCACCTGCATCAACTGTCCAATGACAAATGCTCAATTCCCTAATTTCCTTGTTACCTTGAGTGAAAACCAGCAGAGTCCACCACTCCTGCCTTTTGCCCCAATAATTTGGCCACCTCGCTCCTCAGAGAAGCAGCTCTGCTCCCTCCCCGAGTAGGACACTTGGCACTCGGAGCTTTTCCCCCTGCACAAGGGGAAGGGAGCAGTACAAGTCCTGCTACATTCCTCAGCTGATAAAACCTGTTCAATGACAACCATAACTCCCTGGGAAGATACGATAAGCTGAAGAATTTACAGCTTACCCAAGGAGCTGTGTGAACTGAGAGAGTCAAAAACAAGACCTGGAGTCTTCAGGCCAGCACACAGCCACGTGCAAGGGCTGGGAGGCTGGATGGGTACAGTAACACCAGTTTATCCTCCAGTATCTTTCTGCATCTCAGTTCTGCTGAGACTGTCCTGGTAGCAGAAAGACATAAAGGTTGGGCAGAAAGCATACTCTGTGCTTGCAGACTCCAGTTATGCAAGGCAGTGGTGCCCGAAGCCTCATGCCAGCACCCTGCGCTGAAGCCATGCCCATGCACACCCCTGCCGAGCACACTCCTTGGGAGAATCATCCCAGAAAATCACTCTGGGTACCAGCACAAGGGGACTCCTTCAGCTTGGCTTATTGCTTGCATGAGCCGTGGGACTGTCTCACAGCACTCCTATCTTGACCTGGACCCAGCCTGCTAGAGAACACCTTATTCTCAACCCAAAATATCTGGTGGTAGCACATCTGCTGTCACACTCATAGCATGCTGCAGCAGCTGATGCATATTGGACCTGCTCCCAGACCAGTGACAGCTCCTAGCCCTGGCTTTAGCTAAGGAGCTAAAGCTCCCTGCTATGGCCACCTGCAGCCAAGTATATTCTCACAGGCTGCAGCCAGCTCTTCCTTACCTTCCCTGCAGCCAGAAGAGCTCTCCTAATCTTTTCATCTATCACACTCCCTGCTCCCCAGTCCCCTGCCATGGGCAGGGACACCTTCCATAGACCAGGTAAGCCTGCATCTTGACCCTGGAACAGAGCCCTGCTTGTGCAACCAGTATTTCCCAAGACAGTTTCCCCCTTTTTCTTCACTCCACCATCAAGGCAATTCCAGTTGCTGCGTATGCTCTGCCATGCTCCCCTTCAGCCCTGCTGCCACTGCTCACCTGCACAGGTGTCAGTAGGTCACCCACACCTCCATATGTCAAATCTCCTTGAGGGATACATTGTATTTCTCTGTCCCTCTGCATCACCCACCAAAAGCACCCACATCCTTGAGAAAAAAACAATCTCACAGATAGGTTTGTCTTTGCTTGAGGTAGAATGGATCCAAACTTACTTCCTTAACACATTCTTTCTTCACATGCACCACAGGGACTTTATGCTCTTCTACACTACAAAGAGGTTTTGACTGGGCAGGGCCAGCTTGATTGGTGGACCCTCTGGCATTAACTGACAATGTGGCCTTCACTAAACATAGATCCCAGTGTTTGAAGGTCCCACTACCCACTGATTTCAATGTCGTTTTTAACAGTGCATTTCACCATTCCACTTTCCCAGGGGCTGGTGCATGAGAGGGAATATGGTATACCTGCTCAATACCTTGTGTTTGTAAGGTATAACACCTTGGTCAGTGTTAATAAGCCCAGTTCCTCCGAACTTTTAACAGAGCCCAGGTGTTTATAGGGATATTTTTGAAATTAGTCCCATTGTCTGACTCAATTCTTTCAGTACTGCTGTGTTGCCACAAGATTTGTTTTTCAAGGGTCCAAATGGTGTTCCAGGCAGTGGTGTAAAGCATAGGGTATGTCTCCAGCCACCCAATCATGCCTCCTACCATTGTCAGCACATAATGCTTGCCTTGGCAGTGAGCTTGCAGCAGGGTGATACAATCAATCTGCCAGGCCTCCCCATACTTACATCAACCACCATCCCCCCAACCACAGGAGCTTTACCCACTTGGCCTTCTTGATCACAGAGCACTTTTCACACTCATGGATTACCCAGGATATAGTGTCCTTAGTTAAGTCCACCCCTTAATCATGAGGCCATGTTGCATCTCTTCCTTGATGGCCTGAGGTACTGTGGGCCTACTGAGCCAGAAATAATTCACCTTTATGATGCTAGCCCAGACCTACCTGAGACACTTTAATCTTGGCAGCTCAATCCACCTGTCCATTGTTGTGACACTCCTCAGTGCCGGACTCTCATGGACATGTGCATCCACATGTCGGACTTTGACAGCCAACTCCTTTGCCCAGGCACCAATGTCTCACCACAATTCAGCAGCCTAGAAGGGTTTCTCTCTGTGCTGCTAGTTTGTCTTCTTCCATCGTTCCAGCCAGCCCCACAGAGCATTTGCTACTATCCCCAAGTCATTGTAGAGGTAGTGTTGGCCATTTCTCTCACTGAGCAATACCTAAAGCAAGCTTTCAGTTTTGCAACCTGATTTGATCCACCTTGTCCCTCAATACCTTCTGCCATACAGTGTGTAGGGCTCCATACAGTACCTTCCCATGTTCAATGCATCCCTGCAATAAGGCAGGAACTGTCAGTGAAGAGAGCACACTGTTTTCCATTTTATATTTTATAATCAGGTAGCTGATTATACGGGTGGGGCTTCCTCAGCACATGTCACCTTCTCCTCCTCCTCATCTTCTGGTGACAGTCTGAAATTTTCACCTTAGGGCCAGTTTGTGATGATTTCCAAGATCCCAGGACTACTGGGGTTTCCCATCCAAGCCCACTGTTGATCAGACCAATCCACTTACTCCAGGTAACATCAATGGCATGATGTATGGCAGAGACTTTCTCTTTGAACACCCAGCCCAGCACTGATAGTTGGAGTGCCAGAAGAAGCTGTGCTTCTGTGCTAATCACTTCTGAAGCAGATCAAACCTCTTAACAAACTGCAACTATCTCTTTTTCATTTGGGGTGTAACAGGCCTCAGATCCTCTGCATACCTGGCTCCAGAACCACAGGGATAGTCCTCAAGTCTACCCAGGTACCTTCTGCCAGGGGCTCCAGAAGGACCATTCTTCCTGGCTGTGGTGTAGAGCACATTTTTGTCACCCTGTCCTGTCCTGACTGGCTTAAAGACTACTGAATCAACAATCTCCTGTTTAATTTGTTTCAAGGCTCCTTGTTCTTCAAGACCCCCCTTTAAATAATTCTTCTCCTGTGTCACATGATAGAGAGGGCTGACAATCTGACTGTACTCTGGAATATGCAACCTCCAAAAACCCATAGCTCCTGGGAAAGCCTGTGTCATCTTGTTGGCTGGTGGGGACAAAGCTGGTGTTTTTTAGGCTACATTCATTGGAATCTGACATCTTTGAGAGAATGCCTTTCCCTCACACTTGACAGGAGCCATCTCCAGAGGTGATAGTTTCCGTCTTCTTCCCAATTCCCCTGTGTCTTGGTTTGAAAGACAGGTCTGCTAAGGAAGGCAGGAGCCTCCATTGAAATAGAATATATGACCCCCTTCCCTCCAAATTATTAAGGGGCTTTCGGGCAAAGATTTGGGAAAAGGAATAGCAGCTCTTTCCTAGGATGTACACCAAGGCAAACAGACCACAACTGCGGCATTAACAACACCCAGAGCCAGAGACTCGGTCCCCGCCATTTCCCCTTGGTGCAGTTCCGGGCACAGCCGGCAGGGGCGCTGCTGGCTCCGGGCAGGGCGGGGGCGATGATTCCCCCGCGCCTGCAGGGGGCGCTGTGGCTGGGCCGGGACGGGGGAAGGGGCGGCCGCTGCCGGGGCCCCAGCAGGACTCCGGGAAGAGCGAGCTGAACGGCAGGAGTGAGCAAAAATATCCCCAGGGAGCAGACGACATGTCCTGAACTCCGCAGCTGTAGCTGGAATGGTGGGGCATCCCAGCAGGGCGGGGGTGCAGGGCTACAGTGCAGTGAAAACTCGGAGCAGTGGCAAAAGAATGGTGAGAGTGGGGCCATGGCAGCCCGGCTCTCGAGCAGATGGTGAAAGCCCTTTTTTAGTGAGGTAGGTGTTAATAAGATCCCAGTTCAGTGCCTGCTATCCCAAGCAAAAGGCTAACCCCACAGTAGAAGAAGCAGGACTGGGTTGGGCTCCAGCAGTGGCAGCAAATTCCTTCCCACAAGCAGCAGCTCCAGCCTCTCCAAGCAGAGAGAGAGAGGGAGAGAGAACTAGCAGCTGCCCCGTCTCTTAGAGCTCTTAAAGCTCCATCTTTTAGCAGCCCAATTTTCTCGGTATCTCTGCCCCTGTGAGAGATACCTCAGATAAGAGGTGTGGAGCCAGATGCCCTCCTCCCTGAGCTTGGTCACTTCTTTTACCCGGTTGTTCTTGTTTCCTATCAGTTTATGGGACTAAATTCTGGGGGGGGGGGGGGAGGGGAAGGGAACCAAAAAACATCCTAACCCCCAACACCTTGTCAGTGCCTACATCCCGGGACAGGGATCCCAGTTCCTTGGTTTCACTACCACCTAGTTCCATATCATGGGCCGCAATATCCCTTCGTCCCTCACTAAGTGGACAGATTTTGCCTTGGATGTCTTCTTCCATATAGGGCCGAGTGCTCCCAGCGTGGGCTGTCCCTGTGCTTCAGCTGCAGTTGGAGTACCCATGGTGCCTCATGCTCTTCCTTGCTCCTTCTCTCCCTGAGAGTGCTGTCTAGTATGGAGCACTGTCTGATAAATAGTCGCCAGGGCCCAACACACTGCATAACTTTGCACCTCTCTGGAATTGCCACAGCATTTTTCTTTCAAATATTCTTCCACTTTACTGGGATCTTGTAATTGTTCAGGGCTGAATTACCAAACCACTGGAGAAAAACAGTCCTGTTTCTGCCACATTACATGCCACTCTTGACTATCCACCCCTGGGGCAGATCTCTAAATGACCTTCCTAAAAATCTCTTTTGTAACTCTAAACATGGTGTGGACTGCACTGAGGAGACCTGGATGACTTAGCAACAAGAACAGGCTTTCCTTAACATACAAGGGAAATTCAAAACCCTCAAAAGCTGTTGTCACAGGCTTGAAGGAAGAACAGGTGGTGAAACTGGGAAAAATCTTTGTCCCCTTTGGTCCCCAGAGACTGGGTATGATTATTAATGGAGTCTCAGAGGCAGCATCCAAGGACAAGGCAGGAGGTCAACCCTGAATACACATCCCAAATGGCCCTCATTGTCCTTTGTGTTATCATGTCATAAACCAATATCCCACAGTGCACCAACAGGATGATCCTGATCCCTTGCCCTGCTCTCAAAAGGATCACTGTGCTGGGCACACAGAGTATATATGAAAATACAGAGAGGGTGAGGTACCACGCCCACATGCACAGACCAAGCAATGTTACAGCCAGTTGCTCTGCACCTAATACAACAAATGCTTACATCAAATTTTGTTTCCAACCCTCTCTGGGCAGATCTGTTGATACCTCAAGCCTTCCCATCACATGCTGGGTATTAAATAAGGCTGCTGTGATTTAGGAATGGAATTCCCCAATTTAGTGCTCCCACCAAAACCATGCTGCTGCTCACCCTCCCTCCCCCCACCCCACCTGTGCGTGGCTGGAGGAGAATGGGAGTCACAAAAGGCAAAGATAACAAGGCTGAGATAACAATTTACTGGGATCAGCAATGAAAGAAGAAAACCAACAGTAACAGCAAGAATATTAATAACACAAATGTACAAAAGAGAGAGCTAGTCACATGCCAAATTGCTCACCCAGAGCTCAGAGCTCACCATCCCACTTCCTATTCTTTCCAATGCCTTGGAACCAGCATTACCCCAGCATCCTGTGTACCACACTCTGTCCCCCACAGTTACTCAACCAGAAGGAACCCCTTCTTCCCACAAGAGACTCTCTTCCCCTGCCCCAGCAATGAGATGAGGTTGTATAGAATAACCTCGGGGTCCTGGCCATGCACCTCCTGGCTACTGCAAAAATTAACCTTGTCCTAGCTGGAACCAGGATACAAGGCAAGCAACCTCAACTGCTCCACATCATGTGAAGATTTAATCCACGGAGTCCAGAAAAGACTCCAACAGAGTCCAGTGTATCCTTCTGCAGAATGATATAATACATAAATTCCCATTGCAATGAAAAAAACCCAATTTATTCCTGGATGAACTTCCCTAAGAAAATGAATTTATGGCCCATGAAACCTCTTAAATTTAGCACAAAGTACATGGATTGTTCTTGGATACTATCACAGGCAATACTTCAATTTAAAGCAAACAGCTGCCAGACTCCTGCTGTGTCCCACACACCTTACATTGCTCCCTCACTGCAACAAAAACTATTCCAAACTACTTTCTTTTACATACAGATGGAGCCTTCTGTGATGTCAATGGAACCTACACTTCTACCCCAGAAAAGAGGCACCTGTAAAGCACAGTGACTGGGACAGGCACTCTTTAGATTTCAGAATACTAAATCAGGGCACTGAATGTGCCCAGCTGAAGTGTGTTGTCATTTGCAAAAGATCTGAAGATCTGCATCCTTAGTGAAAGAGCAAATTGATGAGCTCAGCTGAAAGAGCCAGGCACTGCAGACAGGATGGAGCACATGACCTGCCCCATCAGCTCCACCCATGTGCTTCTCCTGATGCTTTGTAAAGTCAACGAGGCTATAAATTTATTTTAAAATGTCTAGGTTGGTTAATACAAGTTGAGAAGAGCCTTCTGAGAAATTCTGCTACAGAACATCACCTCTTTCTGAGACAAGTCCCAGTGCAGATCATGCAGGGAACAGAAGACCTTCTGATAAAAACAGTCGTCACTTGTCTATGATGTAATTTTTTAAGATTAAAAAAACCTTACTAAGTTAAATTATCATCTCCAACAACCCTAAAGAACAAGACAGGGCATTCAGATTAGGTTAGAAGGTTTCTCAAGTTTTATCTGCAAAAACTTTGGGCACTTACTGTCCATTCTCCAGGTCCTTTACGTGGCACACAGATGCTTCTACCACATCCTTTGGGTTGTGATAGGGGTTGCTAGCAATTGGATGCTCCTCAAGGTGGTAGTGCCGTGCAGTCCCATTGACTTTGTAGATCAGAGGGCTGGCTTTCCCATTGGGTGCCATCTCCTCCTTGCTTCTCTCCTTCTCAGGTATCACAACTTCAATTTTCACTTCAACTGCAGAAATAACCCAAAACCTTTGTTAAAATGAAGCCAGAGATTTTGCTGCTGTTTGCTGCTCTATCATTCCTTCTTTCCCTGAACTTGGAAACAGACATCAAAACTGATATTTTTTGTTGGCTTGACTTGGAAGATAAAACATTTAACATCAACCTTGGCTTGATTACCTGAGCCCATTATTCCTCCATTCTTTCTGCATCGGGTTCTTTGCATTCATAAAGTATTCTTGAAAGCAGACATGCTTATTATTGGAAGCAAAACAACCTCAGTTACAGTTCTTGTCCTGTTTAGTGGAAAACAGCTTCAGGCAGCTCCACATGAAGCATGCCAAGGTCTCTGGGGCTCAGACAGACTTCAAAAACCCCTTTAGTTGCTTGTAGGTAACATTAACTGAAAGAGAAAGCCAACACTGCATGGTGCATAAAGCTGCTTCATTAGATAGAGACCAATTAGTAAGGAACTAGAAATATCCAAAATTATTTCCACATGAGGTTTTGAGTGTGGAGTGACTCTTCAACAGTAGGTGAGAGAAGCAAGGATGGTCCATTTTTCTCATGTGTGCACCAGTGAACAGGTCTGACGATAAATTATCCCTGTCCTGGAAACCAGAAGACCCAGGGACACATGGGAGCAGCGACTGTGGGGAGCAAAGGCGCTCTCCTCAGCCACCCAGGTGAGGACATGCAGAGAAGTTGTGTCTGCCCCTGGATCCCTGGCAGTGTCCAAGGCCAGGTTAGACGCAGCTTGGAGCAACCTGGGACAGTGGAAGGTGTCCCTGCTTATGGCAGGGGGTGGAACTGGATGAGCTTTAAAACCTCCTCCAGCCCAAATCATGCTGTCATTCTGTGTTAATATGAGCTTCCTGAAGGCAGTGCTCACCCATCCCCTGCCACAGGCCCACCCAGCTACACCCCTATGTTCCACTCCATGCCTGGGCTGGGCAAACTGGTCACAGCAGCATCAGAAGCCACTGATAAGATTTCACATCACAAAGTGGAAAACATCACTTTATCTCCAAGGGACTTAATCAAGCTAAAGCCATTAATATAATAATAAATGCCCAGGAGTTGTATAGCAAACCAGGGGAAAGTGCCAGAAACCAGTGAAGTGACTCAAGTACATGGGGAGTAATTGAGCTTCTCCCATCTTATAAATGCCGTGAACAGGAAAATCTGTTGTAGAAGATAAAAGTTGAAGTTCCCAAAATAAACAGGTAAGGAAAGGCAGAGGAAAGGTAAAAACAAGCCCTCCAGCAAGGCTTGTGAATGACAGGGATGCTGGGTCTTCCCAGCCTCATCTGTTATCCCAAAACTTTTATTGCAAGAATATTGAGAGAAAAATGGAAGAACAAGTCAGGGAGAAAGTTGTTCATTCTGGAAGGGAGAAAAGCGGGTGGCCATGGCCATTCAGGCCCTGGAGGCAGGCAGCTGTCTCAGGAGTCCTGCACATTTCTGCTGTTTGTGCCTGCTCAGCAAGGCAAGGGATGCATGGCTTTTTGCCAAAGTGCCAAATCCCTGTGCTCACCTGGACAGGATTCACCAAGGGTAGTGACGGATAGATCCAGGAAAGTGTTTTTCTGTGTATGAATGCTGAGCCAACAGAAAACATCACCTTCTGCTGTGCTCTTGCAGCTGCAGGAGTTAATGCTAATGAATAGGCCCTGCACCATAAATTGAAAACCCCACATTGCTATGAGCAAATCTGTTCCTGGAGCTCTAGAGAAGCAGCCAGGCTGCTGCAGGCACCCAGTGAAGAGGCTGCTCCCCATAAGCACCTCTTTCCCAGGGCATTGGGAGAAGCAGACATGGATTTTCCAGGACAGAGTTTGAAAATATAATGAATACCCATTTATGCCAGTCCCAGTGAAATACTTTTGGCCTAAAAAACAGGAAGCTGATGTCATTTGATTTCACAGTCAATCTGCACAAAATGTGTCAGTGCATCCTTGCAGCCAGACTGCAGAGCCAGACCATGTCGCAGGATGAGACAAAGGTTGGGCAAAGCTGGTGGCTCTGAGCCGTTATGGTGAGGGGGACATGGATATCAGTGAATTCACCTGCAGGGAACAACTCCCATCTCTCACTTGGCTGATGCCCCAGGACTTTGTTTTCCAGAGCACATTTGGGTCAGTTGAGCACATGGAGTGCCCAATGATTCACAGGCAAATGAACCTGCAGGGATGAAGACAGAAATGTAGCTCTGAGCTTTCCCCTTCTTCCTCAGTTAGAAAAACATATGCAGGAAGCAGCAAGTCTCTGGCACTCAGCCATCCCCACTTGGCACCCACCAACACTGCTGGACAAATGTCCAGAAGAAAAGAAAAAGAGTTGTAAAATCTTCCCTCTCCTATTTCAGTGAAGGGCTCCACACTTCACTGCTTGCGTCTATGAGGGGCATATCCCACTTGCCTCTCAGGAACACTTTTTACCCCCATCTCCTCCTCCTTCCCATGCCTCTCAGCCCCTCATGGAGTGTCCCTCTGGCCTGAAACCTGCATTCCCGAGGGATGATCCCTCCAGGAATCCAGGGCTAAGCAGCACCTGAGCTGATCCAGCAAACTGGTTCAGTTGCCATCAGGGAAAATGACATTTAAATGAAATATTTATAAACCCAAGTTTAATTTAATACCAAATCCAATTGGTAAGGCGCTGGGGCCAGTGTGTTCCAGCTTTTTGACAGTCATATCCTGTAGTTGCTAGAAGAGGGTCTGGACAGCAAACTGTTTGGAAAGTTTTAGGCATATTACTACAAATCTAGACAGTAGGCAAATCCTCAGTAATGTAGGTAGAAATATGGATATAAATATGGATATTAATACATAGGTATGGACATAAAGGTATAGATATAGATGATATAGATAAAAATATAAATAGAGATGTATAGATGTATAGGTATAGATATAGATGACAGAAAGAGAAAGAAGTGTGCCTGCTTGCCCTGTGCCACCAACATCACTTATACACGTACATATGTGTGTGTAGGTGTTTGTATAAGTTCATGCACATTTTTAAGATATCTCTATAGATACACACTTACATAGATGAAGAACCAGAAGGCCAGGGCTGGAAATAGTTTATAAAAATATAGGAAAAAAAAGCAGAGAAACTAGCTGAGCATTAGCAAGTGCTCATATCACATATCTACATATACCTCAGCGCTGCAAGCTCTCACTACTCGAAAATCCTGAGTCAGCTTCTCAAAGTCACAGAATCATTTAAAACACAGGTTCTTGACAAGACTATAAATTTTGATAGATTTTTTTTCCTCCCAGGTTTTCAGCCTTTAGGTTGAGCACTGCTGGCATTCTTCACATACAATCAGGAACCATGTCCCAACACCATTTATCACTGTTGGCTCAGGTGTTGTTTTTCTCTTGTGGCCACCATGTTCTTGTGCTTTGCCTTGGTGTCATTCACCCAAGCAGTCAAAGCTTAATATCCCATTACATCTCCTGTAAATTTATTCCTTCTCCATCACTATTCACAGCATGGTGGGACTAGTCAAAGTCTCTGCTTGCTCTTGGAGAGGTACTTTAGATATGAGAATGGAGCTGTTGACATTGATCCCAAAGCAGGGTGCTGGCAGGTGGCTGGGCTGCAGTGCAGGGTCACAGGCATTATTTTTAAAAAATTAGGGCAATTGGATGCCCCAATACTTCTTTATCACAGGACTGGGTTCCCAGTATGGGTCAGAGCCCTTCTGGAGGCTAAACTTAAATTATGGATATTGGGCCATTGAAAGGTTGTACCTCCAGGTACCCAATACTTAAAATACTAGAAACCAGGAAAATACCGAGCTAATATGGGAAGAGAGAATTGACATGAGCCAAGAGCTGACTTGAGCCAAGGGGAGTCTGAATAAGATGAAGATGCCTAGCTATAAAGGATGGAGGAGCTGAGCTGGCAAGGGGAGAGCAGTGTGTCTGCCTTCCCCAGCCCTAAAACCCTGCAATGCCCCAGGGTGTGCCACTTCAGGGCTGCAGGCACAGGGCAGAGGGGCACTGAGGGCAGGGAACAATCTGCTTCTGGCTGTATGGTGCCGACAGCTTTGGGAGCAGTTGAATGCAGAAATGCATCAAGGGATGATGCTGGAGGGACCAGCAGGCACAGCCAGAAATCTCAGTTTACCCCAGCAGGGTTTATTTTCCCAAGAAAATAAACCCAGCCCAGAGTAAATCCACCACCATGGGACATGTTTAGGGCTTACTGTGCCCTGCCAGAGCTGCACTCTCCAGGCATCCCCTGGGCTCGCCCACCCCACCTCAACTGCAAGCCCCAATGACTGTGACTTCAGGTGGTCTCAAAGAGATTCCAAACCATTTCTATGGACCACTTCTCCCCTCCTTCCAAGGCCAGGATGGACAGAGCTTGGAACAACATGGTCCTGTGGAAGGCGTCCCTGCCCACAGCAAGGGGTTGAAACTACTTGGTCTCTACAGACCTATCCAGCCCAAACCCTTCCATGATTCTATCATTCTGTTAAAAATGACAGAGCCAATGACAAAACCACCATGTAAAATGTGCCTGGCTCTGCTCTCCCAGATGCTCTGTCAGCAAATGCTACAATCCAGAACCAGGAGGTAGGACTTATCAAGCAAGGCTGGGGACAAGCTCAGAGCCAAGCTCAGATCACACAGCCAACGGCACCCCCTTCAGCACCTTCCAGCAGTGTGAAGCAGTGTGCAGGGAACACACTCCCTGCTAAATGCATCCTCCATGCAAGGGTGAAGCCCACCCCAAGATACCCCATGTGCTGGGAAGTGACTGCCCTGCTATCAAACACTGAGCCCAGCAGAAGAAGAAGAATCAAAATTTATAGATTTTGAAGCCATTCTCCTTATACCCAGGGCAGAGACAGAGCTGCTGCAGCTCACACAGAGCTGGCACATGATGGTTCCTGACACCCATTATCCTGATAATCCTGATTATCCTGATCTGGCTGTGCTGTGGGAGCAGGTGCTGGGATACCATGCAGGCTGCTAGCTGGGCAGCTCATCCCCTATGCATCACACACCTGAGACAAACTCAAGGAGAGACTTCTGCAGAGATTGAGAACTGGGCCTTCAGAAGAGGATCTGGCATCACGGGACTGCAGCACTGGAGATAACAGCAGATTACTTCACTGTTTGAACATGAGCTCTTAATTAAACACTGAAATATCCAGACAGGGATGGGTGCTGCAGCAGCAGCCAGACCTCACGGCTGCACAGCTATTACAGTCAGCACAGCTATTTAGAGACTCCACTCCCCAGAACTCTTGTATCACTCATCTGCTCATCAAAAGGTGATATGTGCACAGTGCCAAGGTTATCTCGAGGGTTCTCAGGATGACTGAGGGTCTCTCTTGTAATGAAGGAGGTGGAACAGATAAAGATCTCATGTACACCTTGAAAAAGTGCCTGAATCAATTCTGTTCACTTCAGACTGCATCCAAAATATTCCCTTCATGTGGAAACAGCACTGATGGAGCAAATAACTCTATTCTGTCCCTGCTTCTTATTCAGAAAAGGAATAGTGAAGTCCAGTACTCAGCTCTAATACTGTACAATTCCCATATGAAACATCAGTGAAACCCTTTGCTAGAACAATCAGTATCCTCAAATCCCTCTGTTTAGCTCCTTGCATTTGCAGGTTTTATAAGCCTGGGATGAAGCCCTGCAGCCAGTGGTGAGCTTGTGCAAAGCCTTTGAAGATGCTAATCCAAACCAGAGCTGAGGGATGGAGATGCATTTCAGGGCGCCATTTTCAGGTATTTGGCCCTGTTATGCAAATACAGCTCTCTCTCTTAGCTGCAAAAATCTGCAGCTAAGGAAAACTGAGCATTGGCGTTCCAACACTGGTCCAAGATTACATAGTTTTGCTGACAGGATACAAAATTAAGTGGAGCTCATAGCAGTTTGTCCCAAGTTTAGTCAACAAAGGCATTTATTCCTGGATGTGTTTTTACTCCTCAAACATTTTAAAGAAACATATAAACAGGGCTTTCACAGAGAAGACTTACAGGTCAGAGTGTCCGGTGCCATATTACCTTGGTGGTGACCCATAACATAATCACAGTACAGGTCAAGGGCAGAAAGGCAGAAAGGCACCTTTATTTTCTCATTGTGCCTTGCATAAAGGCAGGGACCTCACTCCATGAATGTTTGGTGAGGCACAACTTCTATTGCCCTTCTGACCCATTTAGTCCTTCAACCTGAAATTCCTCCTGCCTCAGACAGTGAAGACAGATTGCCAAGGAAAGGTCTCCAAAAGACATCTTTCCACCCACAAAGGCTACACAGGGATGCTGACTGGTCTGATAGATCATCGCCATTCTCTGATTCCCCTTGCCCTGGGACACAGCAACAAGGACAAGGTCAACCTAAGCTCTCTCTGAAGTGGCCAAAACAAGCTGCAGGATGGGAGCTGGGAGCACTCCTCCATGACAGCTTCAGGAACACTGACAGGACCAACCACCGCTCCCTGGGGTCCTGTGCCAGGGCCATGCAGGTGCTGCCAGGGGTGTGAGTATGGGTGACACAGTGCCTGCTCATGCCCAGCCTGCTCAGGGCACAGGTGCAGCTGGTGTCCATGTGCACCAGGCCCCCCTCACACAGCAGATGAATCTGAGCATTGACACTTCCACAGAAGGCCCCCCTCAACCAGCCAGTTTGCCTGGGCAGGTGGCACCACCCCTGCCCCTCACACATACACCCAACCTTCCCCAAACCATAGAGAGCAGGGAGCCCAGCCAGCCCAGCCATGGAAGGAAACTGCCAGGCAAGGGGAGAATCCTTGATGTCCAGGTGTCTAGAGCTGCTTTCCCCACTGAAAGCAGTACAGATGGTACAGATGAACAAGCTTCACCAAGAAAATAAAATCCCAAAAGCAGAGCAGCTCCAGGACCTGGTCTGCTCCTTCCCAGGTCATTCCCTTCCTGCAGGGAAAGAAATAAGGGCTGGCCAGTGTGCCAGAGTGACAAAACTGTGGCAGAAGGAAGGTGCTGGAGCCCCATGTGTCTATGCTGGAATAGCTGTGACCCAAACCTACACTGGGGCACAAGGGGGGCAACTCTGCTCCAGATCTGGCAGAAAGGTAGAAGCAGGTGGGTGGTGAAGAGCAAGGCAGTGTGACCAGGCAGAGATTCCTCCGTCAGGGTACAGGGTGAGCTCCTGTCCCACCCACCTACCACCCCCCTGGCACTGCTGCAACCCCCCACAGCTCCCTGCCTGGGAGTGAGAGCACTGAGGAATTTGGGGGGATTAAGAGTCCAGTAATCCTCCCTGCAGGAGCCGAGCATTAACATTCCCCCAGCCAGCGTCCACCGCTGACCTACTTCTCCCACGGGGACAGTGGCTTGGGGCCCGGCGCAGAGGGCAGTCACCTGGTTTGGGCTTGGAGAAGCATCCTCCCATGGTGCCGGGCGGGACGGGCAGCGGGGGCGGGGGCGAGCGAGTCAGTGAGGGCGCGGGCACATCCTCGCATGGCACAGGAGGTGTCCCGGCTCCCGCGGCGATCCCCACCTGCGTTGGGCAAAAAAGCTCCGTGAGAGCTGGCACGGCCGGCAGGCGAAGAGGGGAAGCGAACCCGTGACAGCGCTGCCCACAGCTGCCGGCAGCACCGCGGACACACGCTGGGGGCACCCCGGTGACCCGGGGGACACGGGGACAGCGACCTGCTGGGGTCACCGTGCTGGGAGACACCGCTAAATTCAATTATGAAGTTTATAAATTCAGTCATCAAAGTTAATTACAAAAACTCCCATATCATTTATGGCCAGACTTGAATAACTTCCCAAAGCCCTGCCTTTGGGAATTAAAGCTCTAAGCGCACAGGTCGCAGCACAAATACAATGACTGAACCATAAATACATTTCAGTTGGGGTTTTTGTGTTATTATTAGGAGATTGAAAAAAAAGAAGTCTATTCTATTGCACTGCAAGTTCCTGCAAGTTCCCCTATGCCAGTTATGCTCATTCCTGTAGAAATGCCATTGGCTTAGGAACAATTAATTATTTAGAGAAAGGGGTTTTGCTATCAGACCATTTGCATCAACCTCCTTTTTTTTACACTATAGATTTTTTTTTTTTAATTTTTAAAGTCAAGTTGTGTTTCTCATATTAGCTTTGACTTGAGGTGCTCTCATATTTGGCACAGACTAAGAATTTAGATAAACCTTTCCATTTCCATTCCATGACTGAAAACAGCAAAGAGTCATCCAACACACTGGCAATAAAATAGTATATTTCATTTGTTTTATTCAGTCCTGAATTTAACTGATTTACTATGGGTTTGCCATATATTTTTCAAAAAGCCCTCTGATCTGGGCAGGAAGATAAATACAATTTCTGAATTATATTTTGAGACAGGCAAAGTAGGTTTTTCTGTATCTTATAAAATGCCTCAAGAACTTTACAATAAGAAGAAATTAGAGAAGTGCCAGGAGAGAGATACCAAGCACCTTCTCTCCTTAGGTTAAACATCTACTCAAAATATCAGGATGTATCCCTCTGTTTTCAGCTATATCCCTCCAAAACACAACTTCCAACTCTCCTTCCATGCATAGCATCACCTCTGCTAAGCCCCAGCTGTGTTGCAGAAGCAACTTCAGAGCCTGGATTATGATGAATAAGCAATCCAAGCTATAGAGGAACACAAGCCTGGTGCGTGCCCATGGTGCAAAGCAGGCATGTGCTATTTGATACTCTGCAAAGAGGGATTATTAAATATAGAGGGAAGAACTCTTCTTCCAAGAGCATCCCAGGAAAGTAGCATGACAATGTTTATACAAGAGCAAATGCAAAAAAAAAGTTATCATGTCAGAAGGTGCATAAATGCAGAGGAAGATTTGGGAGCAGTGGGGGAAAACAGAGTGGGGATGTCACATGCAGTAGCTGTTGTAGAGCCCTTTGCCAGAACCAGCAGAAAGAAAGGGAAAAGGTCTGGTACAGACCCTTGTACCAGGCAAACCGAGTCTTGGGTCACTGATGTATCAGTGATACAGGGCAACAATTTAGTGCATATAATAAAATACTGCCACTGGTGCCTCAGGAGCAAACCAAGTCCCCACTAACCCAGATCAGCTCTTTGCAGTGGACTTCCTGCAGCAGAAGTGGACACTGTGGCGTGATCCAAGACAGGATCTTGGCCCAGGCAAGCAGTGCCCTGGCACCATTGCAGCATTCCATTGGGATGCTGCACATATAGGGGACCACAGCAGGGACCCCTGGACGGGTGGTGGGTTGAAGGGCAGCTCCCAAATATGCTTCACCAGAGAATCACTCCCACTTCTCCAACCCTCTCAGAGATGCTGATGTGGGACTGGTTTCTAGCTGGTCTGACTGGTTTTAACAAGGACTTGGGGGGGATGTCAGAGTTCCTGAATGTCAGAATGTCACCCATTCATCCAAGATGCCTTTGCTTTGTTTGGACCTTAAAGATGGCAATCTACAGCCATCCCCTCAAGCCCACTTCACATCTCCTAATTTCTCCACTGATGGTCCCTCCAGTCTTTCCAAAGCACTGAGACATCTGCACCTCCCAAAGCAGGTCAGAGGGAAGTGTTTGCTATCAGAGGTGTCCCTTCTCCACTCCTAGAGTTCCCCAGGCAAAACCAAAATGGTTCTTGGTAGGATTTCAGCTGATGACATCAGAGGAGAAGCCACCTGTTTGCTCCCAGCCTCAGTCCCAGCAAGCACATGGAGATGCTTCAGAATCACCTGAGACTCAGATGGTTGCAGAAAGGCACCAGCCTCCCCTGTCAGACCAACTCAGGGGACACAGTAGGGCCATGTCACTGTTAGTGGCATCCAGAGGCATCGATCCAGAGCTGCATCCTGCAGGATTTGTGGCCAAAGCCATAAGCTCTGTTAGGAGAAGGAAATAAGCCCATACACAACACAAGCTGGCTGAACACAGGATCACCTGTAAAACCTTGCTAGGTCCTGAAGGGTGACAGCCTGACCTGAACAAGGTGTCCGTGCTCAGTAAACCAGTTCATCATCTGTTCCCTGAACAAACAACACTCTGTGGCACACAGCTGAACAGGAACACCTTCAGCATCTGCTCAGAGAGGGCAAGAAGGAGTGGGCTACCAAAATACAAGGTAACTGTTGTGGTGCTGAGGAACATACAAGTCCCATCCCTAAAAACTCTAGTGCGAATGAGGAACTGACCCCTACACCAGGCTGTCTGCAGAACTCCATCATCCACAGAGAGCACTGCCCGAGCATACAACCAGGGACACCAGCCTGGTCCCCAACAGGAAAAACTGGGAAAATTATCTAACAGGAGAAACATGGGAAACAGTCTATTGCTACTGACCCTGAGCACTTCCCCTGCAAGGCAGAAAATATGCAAAATATGGCAACATCAAGCTTCAGTGCAAGTCAGGGATATCAGACCAGACA
The DNA here is from genome assembly GCA_039654755.1 of Calcarius lapponicus. Taxonomy (NCBI): domain Eukaryota; kingdom Metazoa; phylum Chordata; class Aves; order Passeriformes; family Fringillidae; genus Calcarius; species Calcarius lapponicus. Next base: position 13,514,225 of record CM077478.1, on the reverse strand, counting down.
GCCCACTTGGCTCAGCCCAGTGTCCAGTGCCCAAACATGGCCAACAGCACCCATCTGCCACAAGCAGGCAGGAGCAGGGCAGGAAGGCAGGGACACTCCAGCCCACACTTCCTGCTGGGCTCAGAGTAGAATTCAGAGCCTGCACCACTTCTGAGCAGTGCAATGCCTGCAGAGCTATTATTAGCACTGTGCTTCTGCTCTCTGCAGTGCCCCAGGCTCCTGTTTTAATCCAGCGCCCTGCTGTGACTCCAAAATCCTTTCCAAGAGCTAATGTGGCAATTATATAACTATATAGGTGTATTAGTACACCATAGGTATAAAAAATGTTTTTCCCCTGAGCATCAGTTTGTGTTTATTGCCCCAGTATGATTTCCTTACCTGGCATCCAGGTCCCTCCCATCCAGCTGCAGCATCTGTAAGCATCTGTCCTGATGCTGTAAGTAATCCTGCATTGCCTGCCTAGAAATCTGGCAGAGATATGAGCACCAGGCCATGCCTTGTGACATGGACATTTCCCAGAGATGTCAGTTTGCCATCCCAGCTTGCTTCAGCTGGAGACCTCTGTGGAGCACTGAGCAGAGACACACTTGTGCCGCTGTTGATCGAGTCCCTCAGCCATGATTCATCTGCTGTGTGAGGGGGGCCTGGTGCACATGGACACCAGCTGCACCTGTGCCCTCTCCAGGCTCCTCCAGACCCTCTCACTGAGCTTCTGGCTGCACACGCACCTTTTTGTGGACATCACCCTGACCCCCATTTCCTTGGCCACACCAGCCCTGGGTGCCACCAGAGGAAGAAGAGGTGAGAGGGCTGCTTCTCATTCCATTCCCACTTGCCCAGCACAAGTCACTTCACCTGGTCCCCTGGACACATAGAGGGGGTTTCTCCACCTCTCAAGGCAGCTCTGTCCCCTCCCCTTCCCTCTGTCCCCTCCTCTCAAGCCCTGGACCCAAGTTTCCTCTCCTCAGTAATGTGGGACCTCCCAGTGTCATCAAGAAGACGACTGACGTGATCTCCTGGCACCAGGGGCTAGCAAGGGCTGCCAGAGAAGGCAGGGGCTTGGTGACAACTCACCACATGCTCTCAGAGAAGGGACCCTGCCCTGGGGCTGAAGCACGGAGGAGACAAAGATGCTAGAGCAGCTGCCAGCTCCTGAGGATCCTGGATATGGCTGTCAGAATAAGAAACATCTCTGTCCCTGGGTCTTACAATCCCAGATCCTCCAGGCTTTGCACAGCCCTGGTCCTCCCACAGCTGCATCTCCTCCGCTGCCCTGTCCTCCTCTTGGGACCAACACAAGCTAGCCCTAGGTCTGCTGGGACACAGTTCAGGCTCCCAAAGCTCAGGAACATGCCTATCATTCCAAGGAAACCAGACAACAATGGGTGCTCCCATCCTGCCATCACCAGCATCCAATCTCCATTCTCCCAAGGAGCTCAGGATCAGGTGCTCAGCCAGCCTATCTCCTCTCTTGATGTCCAGGCACTACTGCTTGGACTGGCTTCCTCCCACAGCTGGAAATGCCTGAATGATCTCTGCCATGCGTCCAGCAAACCAGACTCCAAGGACTTTTGTCTTCACACAGGTGAGCTCTCTGCTTCCTTTGCAGTGCTCTGCAGCAGGATCTGGAGGAAAGCTGGGGGTAACCTGGCAGAGCACCTAGAAGACCTTTAAGGAGGTTTCTGAAGAACCACTGGAATTCAGTGAACAAGTGGGACATCTGGGACCTGCTCTGTTCCCAAGGAGATGACTTCTGTCTCTTCACTGACATCACCAGTCTGCAGGAAAAGGGCTACAGGTCCATGGAAAGCCAAGGTCCACACAAGTGAGGATGAGGAAGGTCTCTTATCAGACATACACCAGGATCTCAAAGCAGAGGTCAGCAAGAGATATCTTCCAAAGACATTTTGTCAGGATGAGGAGGAGAGCTTCCCCCAAGGTCAAGGGAGAACTCCTCAGTACTAGAGAATTAATGAAAACCACAAAGGAGAGGTAGGCACTGTGAGCCCTGGGGTGGCTGTTTCTCAAAGGGAGTGGGATCAAAGGGCCAATCAAAGAGACATTACACCTCTCAGCAGCTTTCAATGCAGGGAGCATTAACATGGCAGTTGTGGTCATGACTATGCTGGTATTCATATCCCATCAGCATGGCACCTCTTGCTCTGCACCTTCTGCCCATGACCATGGAAGAATTTAGGCTGGAAGAGGTCTCTAGTGGTCATCTGACCCAATTCCAGCTGTGAGCAGGGTGACATACTAGCCTGGATCAAACCCTAATTCTGCCTTAAGCTTTGGACCCAACACTAGTCATGACAGGACCCACTAACATCTGGAGGTCCTCAAGGGTAAAAGACCTTTTTAGATGGATATCAGTGGGAAAGAGTCAATGGTATACAAAGAACAAGAAAATCCATTCCTGGCATCTGGAGACCACCACAGACCTACCCATCCACACATTTGCCAGATGCAGCACTCATTAAAAATGGGAACAAAAGGAGATGTTGAAAGATTTCACTCCCTCAACACTTTGGAGCACTAATGGTCTCCTGATGGGACTGGAAATTAATTTTTACTCCCAAGATACCCCACTTCTGGAGTATTTTGTGGTGCTGAACCCCCCTGAGGTGCCTCCAGTAGAGGAAGGAAAGGGGTTAGGCAGCTGTGCTGTGCCCTGGAGCGATGACAGCTGCAGAGGTCAGGCACAGGGGTTGGTCACATGCTCAGGTAACAGCTCATTGCCAGTTTGGGATCAGGAAGGGTCTCCCTTGGAGACTGGCACAAGTGCCAGGGAGCTTTTGCCTTCCTCTACAGCTCTAAACATTGCCCTTTGCCAGGCTCCTCAGGGCTGTTTCTGGCCAGAGATTCCCTGCTGTGGCAGGGCCAGGAGTCCAGCTGTGTGTGTGATCTCTCCACTTCTCTTCCCCATGGCAGCTTTGTTTTTCTAGCTTTCAGTCACTTTTAGCATAGGTCTTCTAAGGCAATGTCCAACAGCTCTGCACTGAATAGGAGCTGCTGGTTTTTAGCTGCTCCTGCATACAATAAAATTTTCTTTTTATTCAATCTGGGTTCTGTTGTCTGCAAACATTTGCTTATTTCTGCCCTGAGAACTTTGTCCTTCAGGAGCTTTATCAGTTCTCACAAAGATTTTTTGGACTCAGAATGATGTTACAGCTAATTGAAGAGCTCAGCACTTTCTTATTGAGACATCCTTCATGGATGTCTCTAAAGGGTCCAGGTCAAATAATTACTTTTCTGCTCTGTTTAAGGACTGAGCTTAACATCTGGAAAACTTGCTTGTCTGCTCTGCAGAGTGAAGGGTACCGTGTGCCCATTCCAGCCATTCACATCCAGCTCGGCAAGCTGGTTCCACATCCCCCAAGCAGGAACACAAGAGGAGGGGGCAGCTGGAGTCTCAGAGCATCTGGTGTTACCATCCATGCTTGCAGGGAAGAGCTGGCTCTGACTCTGGTCCCTGCTGTGGGAAAAAACAAGCCCTGATCCCAAACCATACTTTATCCACTACAGTGCTGCCAATTCTCCATACATGCAAAATATTGTCTTTAACACAAGGCCAGCAGGAGCCATGGAGCAGTCCCAGCAGCAGACCTGTTTCGGTCACACCCTACAAGCAAAGTGCAGCGCAGATCCTACCACAGCCTCTCCAGCCTATCTCACAAAGCATAGTCTATCCCATGTCCTCTGGTCCCTGGACACAAGGATTCTGGTCCACCTAGTCCTGAACATCAGCAGGACCCAGAGCATTCCTTCCCATCTATCTCCTCACCACACACAATGGCACCTAACAGGGACCCCATCCCTCAGCCCCACCTTCACCCTCTGTGGCTCCATCCCAGCCACACACACACCCACCCTGACCCCCCACACACCCCTGGCACATCACCAGCCCCCACACACCAGACTCAAGTCATGGTGTGCTCTTACAAGGACTGCCCATTTCTCTCACTTTTCTGGGGATTTGCTCTAGTTTGACTCCCACAGTGTTTGGTCAGAACTAAGCCACCACCTCCACCAGCTTCCTCCATACCTGTGCCTGTGTATTAGAAAGACTTTAGAGTGGTGACTCCACATCCCCCTGTCCTTGATGAGTACACCCAGACTTTCCTTCTCCATCATATCCTGAAGGCCCACTCTTGTTTCACATTAGTGCCACCATGCACAGTCTCATGCTCACTCCTCCTCCATCTGTGTTCAGTGGTGCAACTCCAGCCACCAGTGATGCTTTCCACCTCCAACTCCTCAACCCGTTTCAGCTGCTTTGTGGGCAGAGGGCATTAATAAAAGTATGTAACGTGGATCCCAATATTCCTGTAGTTCACCAAGCAGTACACCTGCCTCTGCTCCAATATCCTCCTGGCCCTAGTGATCCTGCCAGGGACCAGGCTTCAGCCCAGAGGTGCACCAGCATTCTCCCACAGCTCACCTCTTTCCCTTCCCAGAATCAGCCAGTCTCCACTGGTATGGCAGAGTCCCAGTCCATCTCCACAAAGCCTGTTAGAGCAGGAGCCAGCACAGACCCCACAGTGAACACACCACACTCCTCATGGTGCAGAGTGGTGGTGAAACAGTATTTGGGCTCCAGGTCTTGTCCGAGCACAGCCACACTACCAGTGTTCCACAGCTCACAGCACCTTCCTGCCATCCTCACCACCTTGCAGAGATCAACTCCCCCCAAAACCACAGCAGCCACTGGCACAAAGTCCTACTGACACCCTGAGTTGCCTGCAGCTCCCCCCTCTGCTCACCCTGGGGTCCATCCTCCACCTGCTGCAACACCCTGGGTGCCACAGCCCATGATGTCAATCAGGAACCCCCATGTTTCCCAGCAAGGTCTGGCTCAGCAAAATCAAACTGCCCTGTCTCCAGAGCAAGCCAGACTCTGCTGCCAAAAAAAGCAGCTCTCTCCACAGGACACAGGACTCTGAACACAGCTCAGGCATGGTTGGAGCACTGGGGAGCCCAAGGCTCTACCCCCACCCCGTGGACCATGCTGTGCACTCTGTGTTATCAACACCACCCGCAGAAGCCCTGCTCTGACCCCAGGGAGGGGCACAGGGCTTGCCTGCCAAGAGAAAGGCAGACAGTGGGAAGAGAATCAAGTCACACAGAAGACAGCATGACAGGGGATGATGTTTTTTAGGGCAGGGAGAGTTTGTATTTTTAAAATAATATGAGGATGAAAGCAGATGGTCTCCATCCTGAAGTTACCATTTTTGTCAGGAATCAGGCTACAAAGGATGAAAATAGAGTCCCAAAACCCCTAGCTGTGGTTCCCAGACCAGCAGATCAGCCTTCCAGAATGGGGTGCCCAATTGGGGGACCACTCCTGTGTTCATGTCACTGCTTCTTGTCCCTCCACGTCGAAGATGCTGCACACAGGACATGGTAACACTGTACAGATATGCAATGCACTGCTGCCCACCCTCTGCCCATGCAGCAGATGAGCCAAAATCAAGGGTGCTGGCACATAGGAACCCCATTTTCTTGTCTCCCTGGTACCCCAACCTCCCCCTGATACCTCTCTAGCTTTTCACCCCATTTTTCCTTCTTGATAGCTCTCCAAGCTAGCTTCCCCTTCTCTCTGGCCAACCCTTCCATTTTCACTTTCCTGCCATTTCCATACCCATCCCAATCTTGCTGCCTGGCTTCTGCTTCAGGGTACCCCAGATGCTGATTCAGTAACTCTGACATCCCCAGAGCAGCACTGGACCCCTCCTTCACTTCTGGGTCTGTCCTCCACCCTGTTTGCCCAGCCCCCTCAGAATAGCCCTCCTGCCAAAGCTTTATCTCTCCAGCCGCTTCCTGGTGGGGTCCAAGATTTTCTTTACACACACCTGGAGAAAGCAGCTTTGCCAGAGATTTTCTTTCAAATGGTCTCAAGACACAGAAGCAAAAGTCACGCTGCAAAAGGGCGAGAGCAGCTCAGGGCCCCAGCGACGGCCAGCGCGGCCCCGTCTCAGCGCGGGCAGGGAGGGATGTGGGCAGGGAATGACATACCCCGGCGCTCTTCACCTTGTCACCAGGAGTTTGTGTCAGCGGCAGCACAGAGAGCTACAAAGCTGCCGTTTCATGTACCCCGTGGCTCCCGAAGAAGTGCAGCGGGAACGCCGTGTCAGAGCGCAATCAAGGCAGGATTGTGTTCCTGGCTGCTGCTTCAGCAATTTACCGGCTCCAGGTTAAAGGCTCCTTCGGCAGCACTATCACTGCCACCCTCCCGCACACGTCTGTGAGCTAGACTGGAAATCATTAATCATGGTATTTGGTTCAGATCGTAAAGATCTGCCAATAAAAATCATAAATGTTGGAAATTCTCCCCGGATGAAGAGTGATTGATGCAAAAATCAAATCATTCCACAACACGAGAGACCTTTAATTCTCATTTGCTCCACCACAGGCAGCCAAGCCCCTGCTGTGCTGCCACTGCCAGGTCCCCATTGCACAAAAGCAATCTGTGTTCCCCACAGGAGCTGGAGCAGGGCAGGAGTTTATTCTGGCAATGTTTTCCACGACTAACAGCTACAGTATAACACCACAGTCCAGCTCCATTCATCACACTCAGATGTTCCCTCCCAAAGGAGACCATACAGTTCATGGAACCATGGCATGTCATGAGTTGGAAGAAAAACACAAGGATCATGGAATGGCTTGGGTTAAAAGGGACCTTAAAGCTCATCTCCTTCCACACCCCTTTGCACGGGCAGGGACACCTTCCACTATCCCAGGTTGCTCCAAGCCCTGTCCAGCCTGGCCTTGGACACTGCCAGGGATGGAGCAGCCACAGCTGCTCTGGGCAACCTGTGCCATTGCCTCACCACCCTCACAGTGGAGAATTTCTTCCTAATATTTAATCTTATCTACCTTTCTTCAGCTTAAAGACATTCACCCCTGTCCAGGCAAGATCATGGTTCCCCCTGGTCAGGAGCAAACAAACTTGGAGAACAAGCTGGCAGGAAGACATGACACAGGGACCTAAACCCCGTTCAGGACAAACGCAGCTTTTCTCCGCGACCCATTTTTATGCCGCTTTGATTTCCTGGGCATTCGCTGCATCCCAGAAGAGATGCGGAGACATGCGGCGCTCTCGCACTGCCTGCCCCCGGCTCCGACTCCGGCCCTGCCGGCAGCTCCGGCTGTAGAGGAGCCCCCGGGCCGGGCCGCGCCCCGGCAATGCCGATCCCCGCGGCGCCCCTGCTCCTGGCGGTAGCGGCGGCCCCACCGACCGCTCCCCCCCGGCCGAAGGTGCGGTGCGGTCCGGGACAGCGGCCCTGCACCGGAGCTCCCCTCGCTTCACATCCTCCCAGGGACGCGTCCCGGCCGCCCCCCGCGCTTACCTGGGCAGCAGCGGCGGTGCAGCGCGGCGGGAGGAGCGCGGCCGGTCCCGGGGCGGGGCAGGACGCGGGGCCCGCCCCCGCCGCGGGTGTGGAGCGGGAGGTCCCCGCCGGCCCCGGGCACACGAGGCAGTGGGTTCTTCTTGGTCCACCACGGGGCTGCCAGTGCCGGGGCTATTCCTGCCCGCCTGAAATACCCCGGCCCGGCCCTTCCCAGGTCATTTGCTTTTACATTTTCGTTCTGGATTTACGTCTCTGCCTCCTGCCCCGCTTCCCCCCCCCCCCCCCGCCCCCCGAAGACAACGATCTGCACCACCCTCCGCTTCCTCCTGCCTGGAACCTTTCTTCTCCCCAGAAAGCTCTTTCCCTCCCTATCATGTCATCTAGCAGTGTCAGCATCTCTCTCTGCCTTTTTCTATCAGATGCCCCAAATCTGTTCTTTATTTTCAGTAGATGACTTTTGAGATCACCCCGGGTACAAAGGAAAGTTTTCTCCCCCACCTCCAGAAAGTTTTGTCTCAGGTCGCTGCTCTCTTACACCCCAAGTATACAACTCCCGAGGCTTTCCAGGCAGATCACTGCACTTCAATATCCAGCTTCAGTTCCCTGCTCTGAGTGGAATGAGTGGCTTAACGGGGCTGTTCATCTGCAGTTCTCACTGCTGGTAAAAAAAAACTACCCAAGGATGAAGCATTTCCAGTGTAGAAGCTCCAAGGACCCATGTGCTTCCAGAGCCTTGGGAGACCGACAGTGGGTCCTCATGGAACTGCCTCAATTCCAAGACAGGAGAAATGATCCCATGTCCCAGTGTCTGCAGGCAGCTGAGGAGCATCCCTGCAGCTGGTGCTTGTGCCTCCCTGGGGCATTGGTGCAGAACTCCATGGGATGTGGTATTGCTGGCAGCGGGGACCCCTAGCCGACCTCTGTTACCTTACCTGGCACACAGGATTTTTGACCTGTGGTGTGAAAAAACTGTTCCTATGCAAGAAAACAGGAAGGACCGAGCCTTGGAAGAAGTAAATAGGTTTGCAGGGAATTATCCTGACAGCAAGCTCTAATCACAAGCTGTGGGTGGCCATGCTTTAAGATGAAGGAGAGTTGATTTTAAATTGGATTTTGGAAAGAAATTCTTCCCTGTGAGGGTGGTGGGGCACTGGCACAGGTTGCCCAGAGAAGCCATGGTTGCCTCATCTCTGGAAGTGTCCAAGGCCAGGTAGGACAGGGCTTGGAGTAACATGGGATAGTAGAAGGTGTCCCTGCAAATGGCAGGGATGTGGACTAGAAGACCTTTTAAAATCCCTTCCAATCCAAACCAGTCTGTGATTCTATGTTTAGCTGGCGCCACAAGTGGACAACATTTGGAGTTGTTTTGCTGCACCTTACGCATTCCGAGGACATCACGCCAGGGATGGGACTGTGAGACATGAGCAGTACTGTGGGGCTGCGCTGCCCCAGGAACAGCAAGAGTTGCAGTTCTGCCTGCAGCAGGGTGACTGGGCAGGAGGCCAGAGGGATGGATGTCTGGAGGTCGTTTCTTCCCCAGAAACCTCACACAGTTACTGGGTAGTGCATGCCTCCATGACTGTTGTTTCTTGGCCTCCTGGCACTGGCTCCATCACCCTGACACCACTCCCTCACTGAGCACTGCCTGCACTGCAGTGTTGGTCACCGAAATGTCACAAGTAGGTCCTGCCCCACTAGTCCCTGCCCAGCTCCTGAGCTGATCCAGTCACCCTGTGGTGCTTGGGGTGGTGTTCAGCCATGCTGCTGGTGGTGGCAATGGGGTGCTCTGGGGCCCGGTTTGCAGGTCTGCCCCAAGTGGAACAGTGGTGCCTCGCTACAGGGCTGACAGGGCTGTGCCAGCAGTGCCAGGCAGCTGCCCACTGTGCTGCAAAACCCCCATCTCTCTGCCTTCTCTGCAGTTCTCAAGGAGAAGACAACCTGCAGCCCTTCACCTCCCACCACCCCAGAATTAACAGCCCATCATGCCACTGCAGCAGGGACAAGGGCAGGGGGTGTCCCGTGCAGCCTGGGGCAGGGAGAGCCCTGGGAGGCCAGGGAGATGCAGGGAACAGGGTGATGGGCAGGTGCTGAGGTGACTCCATAACACAGTGGATGGAGCCTCCAGCATCCCCAGACCTGCTTTCCAGGCTGGATTGAAGCGTCTGCTTCAATGTTTCCTTACAGGAAAACTTCCTGCCCTTGACTGCACAGCCCTGCCCCTGCATTCCCCTGGGAAGGAAGTCCTGGAAGAAGAGTCAGGTAGGGCAGAAGTGGAAAGGGAACAAGGGAGAGAGGCTGTGCAAATGGAGCAGCCAGGGGAGGGGAGCGCGTGCAGGCAGGGCCGTGGGCAGGAGAAGGAGTGCTCAGCTGCGACATGAAGGCACGTTGAGTGAGGATCAGCCCTGACATCACCTGGCACTTTCAGTTCATAGGAAGTGACAGAGCCAGAGCCTTGGATCTTCTGGGATAGCTGGACAGATGCCATGGCACTTTAGCAGACCACAGCTGACAGCCCTGGCCAGTTCTGTGTTTTCATCAGGACTTTGCAGAATGGAACGTCCACAGTGCTGGTGTCTCCGTGCAGGAGCTCCAGCCACTGGGCTCCTCCCAGGCTCCCTAAACAGGAATGCTGCACTAAATAGCAGGCAGATGGACAACGACCTGACCCTGCAGCACCGTGAAATCACCTCCAGCTGCTTTTTGTGCAGTATACCGACATGTAAGTGCAGGGTGGGCTGGGGGAGGTGAGTGAAGATTTGTCCAACGGTTGAGGGGGAGTGGGTGCAGATCAGGGTGGTTCCTGGAGAGGCATCCTGGCCAGGAGAATGAGTAGGAGGGAAGCAGCCAGGTGGCTGTGGCTGTGTGTGCCCCAGGGAGGTGTGAGAAGATAAGGAATCATCGGGTCAGGTCATGCCGTGGTCCTCACTGACAGCCTGGTGAGCAGGGCTGCTGGAGCTGCAGGGTCATGGGGAGGATGTGGAAGTCACAGCACACATGAGAGTATACAAGGGGACTTGTGCAGCTAATGGGATCAGGAAGGCTGGGTGAAGATTACTGGAGAATGGCTTCTTCTCACAAATATGAGGCATAAAGGACAATGTCTCCCTGTTGTTCAGGACACAGACTGAGGAGATGGTAAGCAGCCTTCACACACCTCTGACAGATGCTTCTCAAGGAGCAGAGAGTGAAGGTCTCACCTGAAGCTAAGGTGCTGAGGAAGGAGCACTGCAGGGCTGGGGGAAGACAGGACTGCAGCACATGGGTCACTGTGGATTGGGGGTCCAGCCACTACACACTGCCACAGCAGCACCACATCAGCTGGCAGGAGCTGCCCTCAATCCCAGGAGTGGGATAGACCCTGATGGTGGGCCAGGCAGGCTCAGTGCCCATGCCAGCCTGGTTCCATCCTGCAGGAGCAAGGAGCAGGGCCAGAACCACACTTAGCATGGCATGCTGCTCATGTTCTCAGGCTTCTCCTCCTGCCCCCAGCAGAACAGGCCTTTGTTGGTCCTGGCAAGGCACTGTCACACCCACACAGCAGGCAACCTGAGACTGATTCTGGCTGTCACCTGCAGGGTCAGATGTGCCTTAAGAACCTGTAACTCAAAGCAATTCTTCTTTCTCCAGATGAGTCTCATCACTTTCACTGCACTAACTCAGCACACATTGCACCATTTTTTAAGTTCCTGGAAAAGGCCAATTCCACTTGCTTGCATCCCTAATTTGTTCTTGCTAAACATTTCAACTGCCTGTGGCCACTTTCCTCCCTGCTGCTACACCCAGGCAGAGCTGAATCAACACAGGCTTTACTCAAAAAAGTGAGCAACCAACACATTTTGGGAAACAGTTCTCTTGGGAAACAGAAACTTCCCCATCTGGAACTTCCAATAGTGAAATATAACCTAAAAATCAGTGGGTGAAACACAACTTGGAGCTCCAGGAACTGTTCTGCATGGCCATCCCAGTATCTCTCCTGCCTAGGGGATGCAGGGATGAACCAATGCCTTCCCTCTAGTAGCACTGGCCCAAGTGCATCATATGCCTGCACACAGAGATCTGTATTAAAGAGATGGTGAGCCTCAGGCATGGCTAGTGCTTGTTTCGGGTCTCAGGGTACAGGAAGCGCCAGTCAATGATTTTTTCACTGATGTCAGTGATGTTCACAAGGCTCTGATCTTTGATGCCAAGCTGTGTAGTGCTTCCCTGTAAATCCCAGCACACCCCTGCAAGCAGCACCCAGTGCAAAACACCCCACTCAGACCCAAACTGGCTACATGTGTGTTGCAGGATCTTCCTGAAGCATATACTTCAGAGATAACCTAACACTTTCTGAGGTACCTCACCTGATAAGAGCTATCAGTCCAAACAGGAGCTCCTTCCAGAAGCTAGTCACCCCTCCCACCTGCAGAGCCATCTCCCTGGTGCAGGTGACCTCCAGTGCTCCATCACAGGCCTCAGTTTTGGGCAGAGGTCAGCAGGGACTGTCATCTACAGATACACCTGAAACAGGCACCTGAGCAAGGCTGACCAGGTGCTGACCAGATCCCTCTACCACTTGGAAGTGCAGCCTGGGGTCGTGCAGATGGTGCATCTCCTCCACTTCATCCACCTCGTAGTACAGCAGCCACGGGGACCTGGAAATCCCAGTCCACCATCCTTCAGCCTGTCAACCTCCCAGGACCTCTCCAGCTCTCTCCAGACAGGTCCAAATTCTCCCTTTCCTCCAAAGTCCCCTGCTCTTCCCTGTGTTCTTCTGCTTTTCTTTAGCGTCCTTCATCCTTCTCTCACTTCGCAAGCTCCAGCTCTACACCACCAGCCTCTCCTTGCCCCAAGACTTCTCCCAGCTTCACTACAGTGACCTCTGGACACTCACAGCCCAGCAAGTCAGACCTGCCTCTCTGGGAGAGGTTTCCAGCCCTTTTCACCTCTGACAGCTGCAGGTGGGCAATGGCTGTCCCCCCCTCTGCTCCACCAGGACAGCAGCCTGGCCAGCTGTGCCCACCCACCACCTGAACCACTCTGGGGTGGGATGCAAGTGGGTCAGGAATTAGCCTATTATATCTGATTATATTAGCCTGCCAGGTTAATAGCAAAGTGTGCTCCAGAGATAACCCATGAGACTGGTCATCAGCAGAGCCTCTGGCCCACCCGTCCCTAAGGATGTCATCTCTAGATGTGATCAAACACTGGCGACTCACACAGTGCCCATCTGCATCTCAGTACGTGGTGTGTGAGCTTTGCAAGCAGGACACTGCATGGTGAAGTCTGGTAATTTTCCTGGTCCCATGTTGCCACCTTCAGATCTGCCAGTTTCTGAGCCCTCAGGAAGGCTGTCAAAGGCCTGCAATGCCCCTCTGGACCCAAAGCCCAGGGACACACATGGCACATAAAGCAGAACATTTCACTGTGTGTGGACATGTTCCCTTTCTGCTGCTAAAGCCTCAAAGAGAAGGGGCAGCCTGATAGAACTTATTAAAATCCTTGTTGCCTGTTTATCTTGCAGAAGATAAACCCCAGTCCATATTCCATGGATCTACTTTAAATCCTGGGAAGATGAGCCTGGAGAGACTGTCCTGGCTGACACCTTGCTTTGTGGTCCTGGAGAATCCACCTTCTCATTGCCCAGAGTGCTTTGGAGAAGGTTATGTTCAACCCTAAATTCACTCCCCATGAGTGAATGGAGGTGGTGCAATGCCAGCTCTTCAACTCTACCTGATCCCAGGTGACAACTCAGTGGAAATAAGTTAGACAGAAGCCCCGGCACAGGGTGCCAAGAGAAGTTGTGTCTAACCCATCCCTGGGAGTGTCCCAAGGCCAGGTTAGCTGGGACTTGGAGCAGCCTGGTCTACTGGAACATGTTACTGCTGATGGCAGGGATGTGGACTAGGTAACCTTTAAAAGTCCTTTCCAACATAAACCATTCTAACAAATGAAACAAATCACTCACATGTGATTCTGTGATTTCTTTTGCTGCTTGAAGGGCAGTCAGGTTTATCAGCACCCAAATGCTGACCTTTTAATGCAGAATCCACAGTGCAGAGCAGCAATAAGTCCTCTGAACCATCCAGTCTCAGCTCTGCCCTGCATGGCTGACTCATATGCCGGAAGAGAACAAACCAGTGTCACACCTAGTGAGAAGTTACTAGAAGAAGAGACCTTGGTTCACAATCCAGTGCTGATGCCTCAGACATGTCTGTCCCCCTGACAGAGCCTCTGCTGCTCCAGAGGCTGCCTGAAAAGGCCTGTCCCCATGCATAAGCCGCAGCAAACTGCAGATGTTGAATTGAACCCAACATCAAACCTTTCTCTCGTTTCTCTTCAGCCTATGAACAAAATCCACCGAAAGTTCAAGCAGCCAACCTGACTCCACAGGGCCCAGGTGACAGGCCCACAAAAAATAGCAGACGCAGAGGTCCCCTGCATCTTCAGGAAGAGTCTGACTCAGTAGCAGCTGCTGCAACATTCAGAAGAAAACCAGCAGATATTTTTTAAATCCCATTTTTCACATTCATAAAGGTCAAGTTCCTTTTTGGACCATTTTAATGCCATCACTGCTGCTGATGGACGTGCCAGTCAGGGCAGGACAGTCTGTTCTGGCAGCAAGGATCTACAAAGAGATTTTTTGGGTCAAGCTCAGGTATAATTTTGACTTTTCTAAGAGGAGAAGGAAAGTTCAAAAGGCGCTTCAGGGAAGTGGTGACATGCACCTCACCTCTCCGTGGGATTTGTGGGTTGAAATGAGCCTCTGCCTCACTAATTATATTTTATTTTTTCCTTCTCTGAAAACACAGAAGAGCACATCTGCTGCATGTTCTGGTTCCAGCCATGACAGGGTTATTTTTGCAGTAAGCCACAAGGGGCAAGGCGAGGATGGGGGTTATTCTGTACCACCTCATATTATGCACAGGACTGGGGGAAGGGGTCTCTTCAGGTGGCTAGTGTGAAGCCTGTGATCAGGGTAACATCAGATTCCACATGGTGAGAACTCACATATTAATTGTTCCCATCTTGTACACTCAGTTATTAAAGCTGTTTCTGTTACTGTTCTGTTTCTTATTTCATTGCTGTTTCCAGTAAATTATTCTTATCTTAGCCTGTGATTTTTACCTTTGGTGCCTCCAATTCTCCTCTCCAGCCACCAGCCACCCGCAGGGTGGTGCATAATTTGGAATGTTTCACTGCGAACACTAAATTGGGGAATACCTTTCCTAAACTGCAATACTGTGGAAACAGACTATGAGTGTGTCTCTGCTCCTGGAAGGGTTGAAGATCCTCAACCAGGATGTGTTATTAAAAGGAGAAAGATGGGAACAGAGAGGACACAGAGCTGACTGTAAGGTGACAAGGGAGGCAGTGAAGGTGGTAAGAAAGATGTGTACCAATGTCTTTACAAACAATTCGATGGATGAAAGTATTTGTGTTAATGTCTTTGACTTCAAGTTACAGGTTTGTTACAGAACCCAGAGCTGGGTTAGGGTTAGGTTTGACTCCTGAAATAGACAAATGGGTCTGCACAAGCCGGAGCTGCTGAACTTTGGGGGAAAATAATAGGTTCAAAGGGGGATATGTGGTAGGCAGTTCAGGAAGGCTGTACCTTCCTAGTACCTCAGCCAATGGGGAAGGAAAGAGGGCAACATGCAGTCAGGAGTTTAGGATAAAAGGAGGCTGCATCCTCCAAAACGTGGAGAGAGAAAACCCTGTGGGCATGTACCCCAGTTGCCTCTCTCCTTTTATTCAAATAAAGTTGCAGAACTTCTCTGTCTCCTTTATGAACACTGGCTTCTCATAGCATGATTTTCCATACAAGATGGGGGACTCATCCGGGGTCCTTTCACTGTCTGGACCTGGCACACAGGAAGAGGAGTTGGAGGCGTGCCTCGCCCAGTTTTTAGGTGACCATCCAGCACTGGCCAGCAGCGGGCAATTGATGGGGTACCTGAGACTGTTCAGGTGACAGACAAGAGGTGGACCAGGGGGACCAAGAAGAGTCCACAGGAAAAGACCATTGGAGATCTCACCAGTGAGTACAGTGGGACCTCAGGGTGTAAAACATGGCAGGATGTCCAGAGAGGGCAGTAAAGAAAAATAAAGAAAAGGGATGATGATCCCAAAATACCTCCAAAGGGTCCTTTGGGAGAATGTTCAGATGGTTTGCACATTCTCCCAGAGGTAGTTAAGGACATGGATGACCAGAGGGAGCAATAAGGGGAGTTGAAAAGGGATCTCAGCAACAGGGAATGGATGCCCAGAGAGAGCAGTAAGGAAAAATTGAGAAAGTGTCTCAGCAATTGCCACACCCAGAAGGGGCAATAAGGGAAGTTGAGAAGGACTCTCTGCAAGAGGAGATTGATGGTGTTGGTTTGAGAAAGGATTGTTCCAAGGGGAGTGTGGAGGAATGTGGTTAAGGCAAACAGCAGAGGGAGACTATGTGATAAGGAAAGAGAAACAGTGAGGTTTGGGATGTTCTCCACCTTATCTTCAAAACATGCAGTCTAATACAGGGCCCCAAGTCTTTTGTATTCCCAGCTTCCAGGATAGGGAAAACAGGGACATATTGTTCCTATGCCTCCACCCCTCCCCAGGTCATTATGGAGCCAGACTGGAGGATGTGTGTTTTTCCACTTACTACTCAGGCCTTAAAGGGGGTTTCTCAGTGGTAAGGAGTGCCAAGACCAGGTGTCAGACTGCAGGACTGGGGCCATAGGCTGGGCACCTGTGCAGGAGGTATGGGACAAGCTGAGGCTGCGGGGCTCAGCGCTGGGCAGTGTCTGACACCACCATGCCCACGGGCAGGGGCTGCAGTGCCCCCCGGCCCCATGAGGCTGCAGGATGTTTCACCCGCCCGTCCCTGTGGCACCATCAGCTGTGCCCATCCACCGGGACCTTGTGCTTTACAGAGCTTGTGGTGCTGAGAGAGCTGCCCAGAGACCTGGATGAGTGTGCTGGGGGATGGGTCTGGACACAGCGGCAGGACAGGGACTGGTTTTGGCATACGGTGTAAGATACACTCTATCACCAAATCCTCTCCTGATATAAGAAGGGATTTTGTTTGGGTCACCGGGGAGGTGAGTGATTTTGCAGAGAGTTCAGTGGCTTTGGGAACATGAGAGCCCACAAACAGTGAGAGCACTGGCTGGAGAGATGACAGAGTAGGCCCTTGCAAGAATTGATTAGGAAGGCACATCAGGTATATGTAAGAAGGGGCGAGGAAAAGGTAAAGGTACGGGCAAGAATAATGGCACAGTTTTTAATCAATGTGCCATTTGTAAAACACAATAGAACTTGAGAAATGGATTTTTAAGAGTGTCAGGATTCCTATTGTACTGGGGGCTCACCAGACTGGAGCCCTTGATAACACGCAAGGTGGGTCTGAACCGAAAAGTGTGTTTCATAGTAGACTTGGGAGTCTCTCTGTTTACTTTGAATTTTATGTCAAAGGGGGTTCTTTTAATAATTCAGGGAGTAAGAGGGAAATACGAGCCAGTGCACCTTATTCAACCACTATTGGTGAATATGTGATATGGGTTTGAACAGTGTGAATTTCTGTTTGTTCCTAGTTGTGATTGTGGTTTGCTAGGAGGGGATTTAATGACTGAGTTGGAAGTGTGAGTTAGTGTGGTGAGGGGTAATGGGGAGACTTGTGCCATTGTGCAGACAAAGCTTATGCTAAAGTGAACCCAGAAGTGTTGGCAGTCCCAGGGCAATATGGAAAACTGCCTCTCCAAATTACTCTGAAGCAACCAGAATAAGTGATGTCAAATACCCTCTTTCAAGGTTACAGCCTGTTATTGAGTCCTTGTTAAAGCGAGGTCTTTTGGAGACATGTATGTCTCCCTATAACACTCCTATCCTCCAGAAAGGAATGAGGGACTTGTCTTTATAAACAAACTGTGAGTTTGCTGGTAGATAAAACAAAAGAAACAATGGGGAGGATTCCACCAATTGATGAATGGAATGAGCGAGGTTTGTCTTTACCAATAAACTGTAGGTCTGCTGATAAATAAAATTGAATACTGAGAGAAGAAAGAAACAATTAGAAGAACCATAAATTCCGTAAGGAACTCCACTGAGTGACACAAGGAAAAGACAAAGTGGGGGGGCACACATTAGAAGGGGGCCTTAGGTGTTTTGGGAAGTCACTACCTCTAAGTGCCTCAGCCAGTGGGGAAAGAGAGAGGGACATGCGGTTGGGAAATTGGGATAAAAAGGAGGCTGTGTCCTCCAAAAGCTTGACAGACCCCAAGGGAAATGCCCCACGGCATCTCCTTTTATTTGAATGAAGTTATAGGACTCCTCTGTCTCCTTTTGGACATAAACCTCTCGTTGGTGTTTGTGGATTAATTTTCCTGACACTGCCAGTTAAGAAATCAGATGGAACCTATAGAATGGTGCAGGACCTAAGAATAATAAATAAGACTTTTGAACCCAGGCACTCCATGGTCCCAGATCCTTATACCATCTTGAACCAGGTTTCCCCCTCACACTGCTGCTACTCAGTACTTGATTTAAAAGATGATTTCTGGGGATGCCCACTTACAGAGCATAGCAAAAAGTATTTTGCCTTTGCGTGGGAAGAAGAGGGAGAAGGGAAAATAGTAAAGAAATGGATGGTCCATCAGCAGGGATACACAGAAGCACTGGTCATATTTGGGCATGATATTAAAAGCATTTACTCCATACCTAGGAACTAGGCTACTGCCATATGTGAAGGACCTGTTTCTGTCGGGAGAACTGGAGGAGACGGTAGGGGAAGCCACTGTGAAATTGCTTTCTGGCTGAAGGAGGGGGGGTTGGAGTGTCTGAAGGGAGGGAAGAGGTGATGGAGAGAAAGGTTGAATGTTTGGGGCATGTTGTGACTGAATGTTTGCGGTGTGTCGGCCCAGAGGGGATCCAGGGCATCTTAGAGGTGCTGTTGCCCAGGACTGAAGGGGAGCTGTGACAATTTTTAAGATTAGTAGTGTGAGAAATGATACTCACTTTCAAAAATTTAGAAGGTTTATTAAAACCTTGTTGCCATGTATCACAGTGCAGGCTGGCTTGTACTGTGTGAATGTACCAGCCCCTGGGTTGGCTGCCAGGGGCCTTGCCCAGTCAGTCACATCTCCTCCAAGGCTGCAGCATTTCACTGGCCAGAACGTGAAGGGGCGTGGAGATCAGACCAATGAAAGTATCCAGAACGAATTTTTCAAATGCCCTTTATAAGGAAGGGCTTGAGAATAAATGCTCTCTGTTGCCACATGAACATCAGGGTGAGTGGTCTCTTTGTCTCCAATCCACTTCCCTCCCCCCCCCCCCCAGTCAACATTAGAAAACCTTATCAAAAATACAACACAAGACTGAATAGAGAAGATAATACAGAAGAGGAATTTGAATTGTATGTGTGTTATAAATGATCAATCGTGAGCCAAATTATCAAAAATTTCAAAAAGATTTATTAATCTTTTTGCACAACTGAATTACGGTCTCTGAAACCACCACAGCCAAAGAGGCAGCGTCCAGCCGGGATCAGCGCTGGGTGAACCTGGACCTGACCTCTACCGCGTCAGAATCCCCGCGTCAGAATCCCCCTCATTCATGAAAGCCACTTCTTGTGGCGAGGTTTTATACAGTTTATTGTGCCCGAGGCAAAGGAGTCCCAATTTCTTTTGTAATTCTTCACATTCATCGTTGTTCTTTGTGCAGAGCTGGACAAAGATCGGCTCCTGTTGGACAGTCAGCCTTGATGGGCTCCGGGGAAGCCGTGTATTCAGATGTACAATTCTGGCATGCTGGCTATCTTGATTGATGCAATCGGCAAGGCAAGGCGCTCTTAGGCGGTTTCCTACCATACTGGTGATCATCGCCCTGGAAGCTTCTATTCTTACGCTAAAGCATTGATCATTATCTTAGCTGTGTCCCGGAATCTGAATAGACATCTGCTCTCTTTGATTTTACAATCTTTATAACATACATTTGTTATAAATGATCAAATTGGTAGCCAAATTTATAAAAAAAATAACAAAGATTTATTAGATCGATAACAAAAATATAGAATTTTGAAAAACCACCACAGCCAAGACAGCGTCTGCCCCAGGTGCAGGTGCTGGGTGAACCAAAGGTCCGACTGACAAAGTGACAGCGTTTCCCCAGGGGTTCACCCCCGAGTACTTCAAACAGCCAGCTTATATACAGTTTATTCTGCCTGAGGCAGGGATGACCGAAGGTTTCTTTGTGTCTCTTCAGATGTAGAACCAGATCCATACATGTGCAGGGACAGACAAAGGTAAGTCCAATAGGTACAGACGAATGTCTGAACATCCAGGCAGAGTTTGTATTCACATGTAGCAGAGTGCCAGTTCTTGAGTACAGTAGATGTAATCATCTCAGGTGCACGTCTTGTGAGTAGCTAAGACATTCCAGCAATCATGGTCCAGGAAGCTTTAGATGCTATCTTTCCAGGTGCCATACCAGGGAAGTCAGTGATCATGGCCCGGGATAGTCCAATTCATACGTTAACAGAGCTGATATTATCTTAACATTGTCCGGAACTAGTTGAATAGAAATAAGACTCTGCTCCCAGCCAGAGTGATCACAGACATACCTTAAATCCTACAATATTTTATTCACACTTATAGCATGAATTATCTCAACCATATACTACACATTCTTTAATAGCATGAATTATTTCTACCATATATTACAATGTGCATGTTAAACAGGGCCAAAGGAATTCTAGTGCTAAAAAATTTGACCCATTGGCAAGGGGGCAGCCCCACTGTTTCCTCTAACAGTAACTGAGGCTCTGTTGTCTGCAGAATTGTGCAGCCACAGCTTTGATGGTAACTGATGGCAGGATTATTAAAGTCTGGCATCAAATTCTAAATGGATGACCAGCACTAGATTGTTACAGTATGAAACCTGTCTAATGGAACAGGAGGATTTAGAATTGAGAAATGGGTAAGGGTTTAACCCAGTCTGTTTAACTGGTCCCAAGGAAGGAAATCTAAAGGAAACTCATAACTGTACCAGATAACAGATGTCCAGACCCAAGCTAAGGAAGATTTACAGCATACTCCTTGGCCAAATGGTGAAAGTTGTTTATTGATGAACCTTCAAGAGTAATAGGAGGAAAACGAGTTTCTGGATATGGTATAGTAAAAGGAAGGGAATTGCAAGAAGAGCAGAAGCTACCATGCACGTGGTCAGCAGAGACCACAGAACTGTATGCCTTAATAAAAGCCTGCAAAGCGTATCAAGGAAAGGTAGTGAATATTTACAGATTTAAAGTATGCATGTGGGGTGGTACTTGAGTTTGGAAAACTGGGAAGAGAGAGGTTTGTTAACTTGCAGGGGAAAAAAGTCCACTCATGAGGGCACAATGACTCGCCTATTGGAGGTGGTGAATTTACCAAAAGAGGTAGAAATAATACGTGTTAGGGGACATTAGGCAGGGTACACAGAAGAGACAATAGGTAATCAAGTGGCCAGTGGAGAGGTTCAGAAGGCAGCACTTCTGGCTAAGGTCTCCGGGATCCTCCCTTTGCTCCCTGTGGCTCAACCATTGCAAGGTGAAGGGAAAAGTGGTGCTGCTGCTGTCTTTCCCACCAGAGGAGTTGAAGATAATGAAAGGTCCCAGAAGGTGGTGAAAGGTGAGGCAGAAAAAAGGCAAAAATTGATTTATAGAGGACAGTAAACAGTGGATGCCAGGAGCTTTGACCCTGCAAATGTAAAAACAAATCCATGGGGGGTAATTGGAGCTCTCTAGGATTGGCAGAGACCTTTCTCAAGATGTTCTGCTTTATGTCGTTTGTTTTAGCAAAATGAGCTTTAAGCAGTGCCTGGCTAAAGTTAATAGCTGGACTACAAAGGACATTGCAAGGTGGGGGAGTGACCCTGGGCTATAAGTCTTTCCAGAGATGTCAGGTGTATTTGAGATGCCCTGGGCAAGAGGGTTTAAATATCCTCTAGTAGTGGTATGCCAAGTGGCAGGGTGGCCAGAGGTGTTTCTAGCCACTTCAGCTATTGGATCTGACTGATCTAGCTGATCGTTTATTTGATCAGTTAACAAATGATTTCTGAATATAGGATTGTGAAGGCAGTGAACTCGGACAGGGAAACTCATTTTACAGAGGGAACCTTCAAAGGATTATGGCTGCTTTGAGAATTCACTGGGACCTCCATACCCCTTGGCACCCTCAGAATTCAGGTCAAATAGAAAGGATGAACGTGTCACCAAAACTGGTGAGAACAAAAAACTTTCCAACAACCGTTTTTAGTGTTAGAGAATCAAGGCATTGCTTTATTCTGGCCAGAATATGCAACAGAAATTTCACCCACACATTGCCAAGATATGCAGTGAAAATCATTCTATGACACATAAATTTTACTAGATTTTCCCCATACTTTATAAAGTCAAACCTCATAGAAATTCATTGGTTCAATGTGCATTGGTCCCAAGTTAGGCAGTTCTTAGTATTTGGTTTCCTATTGCTTACGGATTTCTTCACCTCCAAGGCTAATTCGGTCCTCATTTCTTGGTTCTCTTATCAGTCTTTTCCAGACCAGGTGCCTCCGACCATGCCAGGGGGCAGTGTCTGGGGTTGAAGGTTGCCTATCTGCCAGTATCTGTGTCTGCTGGCTATTCCCAATCTATGTGGGTGTTAAACTCATCAGTTTTCACCCAGTGAAACAGAGTCATTTGAAAACTTCAATTCCTTTTTCCTCTAGACAAAGGCGAACTAACCTGACTAGAGTTACATTAAAAAATGTTAAACCTTGTATAATTTCCAACACTCTGTCTCCTTTATGTACACTGGCTTTTCATAGAATGATTTTCTGTACGAAGGGGACACACTAATCCATGGCCTATCCAGAAACCAATTGGGGTTGATCCTTCCCGAAGGCTCAGCCTGGGCTTTGCCACTGCTGAATGTGTGAACTGGGAGGACACCAGGCACGGGGAGGAGTGTGGGAATGGGGGCTGGGGTGTGATGTGGGTCCTGCACAAGGTGCTGATGACAGCAGCACCTTGTAGGTGTGTGCACCTTGATCTGTATGTCCGGTGCCTGTGAGTCCTGGGTGTCCTGTGTTTGCATCCATGTGTGTGTCTCTGGGATCTGTGTGTCTCTTAAAGTCCAAAACTGGGCAAGAAAATAAAACTCTATAGTCAGATGGCTACAGAGCAGGTATTTGTTTATTCAGCACTGGAAGTGAGGGGGATTTCTCTGCCGAAAACTCACTCAATCTTCTGTAGACTTGAGTTACATTTTAAAAGTCCTTCCCTGCAGTCACAATTCCAACATATCATTAGCATACTCACATTTGCATAAAGCTGTGTCTTGGTTTTACAAGAGTTTGTTGCTTTCACCAACAAAGAACTTTGTCAGTTCTTCTGTGGTGGTCATCAGTCTTCTGGTGGTCTTTAGATGAAGGCTTCTGTAGTCTTCACATTTGAACTTTCTACCTCTATCTTCAGCACATGCCTTGGTGCTTCTTGCTTTACAGTCTAACTTGGTTTTAGCTAATTTTGCAGTTTGCAAGTTCCGTTAGAACTTTCTATCTTGCTCTTGATGGCGTTTGTTATCTTACTTGCCCCATTGTCTAGCTTTTCTTTGCTATCCTGCTTGTTTTACCGGCACATCTTCTTACAATATTACTTGCGGTTAACCTTTTGTTAGATACCACTTAGGACTCACTCTGGGACCTGTGCTTAGCTTCGCTGCTACCTGAATCCACAACGGGGAAAGCAGCAGCCACATCCTGGCTCTGGGGCGGCAGCAGCCGGGCAGGGGCCCCCCGCGGGCGGCCCGCAGCCCCGGCCCGCCGGCCGGCCCGCAGCCCCGGCCCGCCGGCCCGCACCCCCGGCCGGCCCGCCCGCAGCCCCGGCCCGCCCGTCCGCCCGCAGCCCCGGCCCGCCGGCCCGCACCCCCGGCCCGCCGGCCCGCACCCCCGGCCGGCCCGCCCGCAGCCCCGGCCCGCCCGCCGGCCCGCAGCCCCGGCCCGCCCGCCGGCCCGCAGCCCCGGCCGGCCCGCCGGCCCGCACCCCCGGCCGGCCCGCCCGCAGCCCCGGCCGGCCCGCCCGTCCGCCCGCAGCCCCGGCCCGCAGCCCCGGCCAGCCCGCCCGCAGCCCCGGCCCGCCCGCCCGCAGCCCCGGCCCGCAGCCCCGGCCCGCCCGCAGCCCCGGCCCGCCCGCTCCGCCCAGCTCGCCGCGGAGCGGGGGTGTGGGGGGGCGCGCGCCGGGGGCGGGACGAGGGGGGAGAGCTCCGCCTGTCATTGGTGGGATCCATCCGCGGGGGAGGCGGGACCGCGTTCTGATTGGTGCTCTCGCTGCGGGGCGCGGTAAGGGAGTTCGCTCTCGCGAGAATCTGGCGCAGCGCGGCAAATTTCTCCCGCGGCGCCGCTAAGGTGCGGCCCAGGCCGGCCGGGATGGGGCTGCGGGACGGCGCCGAGGCCGAGCCGGCGCGGCGGGGGGCGGGGGCGGCGGCCAGGCGGGCCCCGGGAGCCGGTGGACGGCGCCGGGTCCGGCCGTGACGATGCTTCCGCGCTGTCTGCACTCAAGCGCCTGGAGCGGGCACAGCGCACGGACCGGTTGGACGCGCTGTTCGGTTTCGAGCGGCCCGCAGAGCCCGGTGAGCGGACAGGCTGGCTCATCAACATGCACCCGGTACGGGCCGGCGCGGCGGGAGGCTAGGAGGCGACAGACGGGGCACGGGGTGTTCCGTGGGGAGACCCCCGACAGGGCCTGGGGAGGGGTTTCCCACAGACACACCCCAGCCGTACCAGGGATGGGAGTCCCACGGAGGTATGGCCGGTAGGGCTGGGGGCAGGGGTCCTTTGGGGAGACCCCCGATACAGTCGGGGTGTGGGGGGAGTGTCCCACGGAGATACCACAGATAGGGAGCGGGGGAGGCAGTCCCCAGGGGAGACCCATGGTAGGGCCGAGGAGGCGGTTCTGACAGACAGACCCCGGCCGTACTCGGGGAAGAAGACTCAATGTCCCTGCTGGGCCTCCCATGTTTCCCTGGCACTACCGGGAGGGAAGTCCCACACGGAGACTTCCGGTAAGCCCCGGGGGGAAAGAGTCCCGTGGTGGGGTCCCGGGGTAGTTTCATGGAGGGACCTTGTTGAGTCTTGGTGCTCATGGGCAGACGGAGGTGCTGGATGAGGACCGGCAGTCAGTGAGCGCAGTGGACTACTACTTCATCCAGGAGGATGGGAGCCGCTTCAAGGTGGGTGCCGGGGGAGGGGGGGGGACCAAGTGGATACAGTGTCCCAGGAGAGAACCTGTCACCTTTGTCTGTCTGCTCCTTCCTAGGTGGCCCTACCCTACAAGCCCTACTTCTACATTGCTACCCAGAAGGTGAGGACGGGCAGGGCTGAGCTCCCCAGGAAAGGAGACAGCATCTTGGGGAGCTCAAGACCTCCTGGGCAGCCTGCTTTGGGATGATATCCTCCCAAGGACAGAGAGGCTCTGCTCAACCCCAGGGTCTCTTGACAGGGCTGTGAGCGGGAAGTGTCCTCCTTCCTCTCCAAGAAGTTCCAAGGGAAGATTGCAAAGCTGGAAACTGTCCCCAAAGAGGACTTGGACTTGGTCTGTATCCCTCTGCGGCATTTTTTTTGGACCTTGCACAGGTCTAGTGATGTAGGAAGGGATGAGCAGTGAGAGAAAGCAGCATGCTTGATTTAAATCTCCTGGTGCTGTGGGATCTCAGAAATGTGTTTACTATGGCTAATTGCTTATTAGCAGTAATTGCATTCCTCTCCTTCAACATATCAGTTATTTCAGACAATGCGTTTAGGACATTAATTTCTAGAATTAAAGTGGTTGGAGGAAGGAGTATAGTGTAGGAGGGGGGTGCTGCTCATGCTCGACCCATTCTTCCTCTTTTTCCCTGGGTAAATCCCACTTTTGGGTACCTGCACAAGCAGCAGGGCTGGCTGGGCTCTTGCTGTGCTGCTCTTGTGCTCTTGACACACCCACGAGAATCTCTCCTCAGTGCTTTACTGTCCCAGCCATCAGCATCTCCTTTTTGGCCAATCCTTCCACCTGCATCAGTCTTGTTGGCCTTCCACCCTTCTCTCATGGTACCTATCCCTGAGCTGCTGTTCTCTTGCTGCTTTGCAGCCAAACCACTTGGTAGGCCTGAAGAGGAACTACATCAAGCTGTCCTTCAACACGGTGGAGGACTTGTTGAAGGTGCGGAAGGAAATCTCTCCTGCCGTGAGGAAAAACAGGGAGCAGGACCAGGCGAGTGATGTCTACACGACCATGCTGTCGAGGTGGGATCTCCCCTCAGGGCATTCAGTCAGTCTCTGCTGTTAATAATTTATAGAACTATGGAGTAGTTTGGGTTGGAAGGGACCTCTAAAGGCTGTCTAGTCCAACCCACCTGCAATGAGCAGGGACACCCTCCTCTAGACCAGGTTGCCAGTGCTGGGACAGCACTTCTACAGAATCACAGATTGGTTTGGTTTGGCAGGGGTCTTAAAGATAATCTCACCCACCCTCCTGTCAAGGGCAGGGACACTTTGCACTAGACCAGATTGCTCCAAACCCTGTCCAGCCTGGCCTTGGACACTTCCAGGCATGGGGCAGCCACAGCTGCTCTGTGGCAATTTGTGCCAGTGCCTCACCACCCACTCAATAATTAGACCCTCTTGAGTATTTCCTAACTCTCTTCAGAGTTATCTTGCCTAGATGTGACTCCTGCTATGCCTTTCTACCACCCATCTTCAGGGTAGTTCTTCCAGCTCTGTGCTGCACATTAAGAGGCCTCAGAGCTGATGGGATGGGGTTTAGTGGTATCTCTGGTTGCCTGTCATACAGTTTGCCTGTTCCCTGTGAAAGGGTCCAGGAAGGCAATGGGCAACCTTACTTCTAATTGTGACCAAGACAGAAATAATCCAACATTTTCTATTTCTCTCCTGTCCCTGACTCCTGCTGCTAGTGTCACCAGTGTCAGTGGGTGTCCTTGGTAGACTGACACCAGGGGAGGGACATGCTAGACCTATTGTTTATGAGAAGAGATGGGCTGGTGGGATGTGTGGTGGTTGAAGGCCGTTTGGGGCACAGTGATCATGAAATTATAGAGTTCTCAATATTTGGTGAAATAAGGAGGAACATCAATAAAATTTTCATAGTGGACTTCTGGAGTGCAGACTTTGGCCTGTTTAGGAGACTTATTCAGAGAGTTCCTTGGGAAGCAAGAGGAATCCAGGAGGGGTGGGTGTGCCTCAAAATAGAGGTCTTGAGGGCACAGAACAGACTGTCCCTGTGCACTGAAAGATGAGTCGACAAGGCAGATGTTCAGCCTGGATGGGCAAGGAGGTTTTGAAGGAACTTAGGAATAAAAAGAGCGTGTATCACCTGTGGAAGGAGTGTCTGGTATCTCAGGAAATATTTATGGGGCTTGCTGCAGGGCATGTAGGAAAAAATTAGAGAGGCCCAAGCTTAGTTATAACTTAATTGGGCAACTTGTGTGAAGGATAATAAAAACGTTTTTACAAATATATTAATGGCAAAAGGAAGGGTACGACCAAACTTGGTTCTCTACTAGATGTGGGAGAGAATTTAGTGACTGCCAATGGGAAGAAGGCAAAGGTCTTTAAAGCCTTCTTTGCCTCACTCTTTAGTGAGAAGATGGCTTGTCCTCAGGACAGCTGTTCTCTGGCCTGGTAGATGGTGTCAGGGAGCAGAATGATCCCCCTGTTATCCAGGAGGAGGCTGTCAGAGAACTGCTGAGCTGCTTGGATGTTCATAAATCTATGGGCCCAGATGGGATCCACCCCAGGGTGATGAGAAGCTGGCAGATGAGCTTGCCAATCTGCTCTCCATCATTTACCAGCAGTCCTGGCTCACTGGTGAGGTTCCAGATGACTGGAAGCTGCCCAATGTGACACCCATTCACAACAAGGGTGGGAAGGAGGATCCTGGTGATTCTAGGCCAGTCAGTCTAACCTTGGTATGTGGTAAGGTAACGGAACAGTTTATACTGAGTGTCATCACCCAGCACTTACAGGATGGCCAGGCTATCAGACCCAGCCAGCACGGGTTTAGGAGGGTTGGGTTGTGTTTGAGCAACCTGGTCTCCTTCTATGACCAGGTGACCCCCCCGGTGGATGCAGGAAAGGCTGTGGGTGTGTCTGTTTGGACCCCAGCCAGGCCTTTGGCACTGTCTCCCACAGCACACTCCTGGAAAAGTTGCAGCCCAGGGCTGGGACAGGAGCACTCTGTGCTGGGTTCAGAACTGGCTGCATGGCGGGGCCCAGAGAGTGGTGGTGAGTGGGGCTGCATCCAGCTGGCAGCCAGGCCCCAGTGGTGTCCCTCAGGGCTCTGTGCTGGGGCCAGCTCTGTTCAGTCTTTTTATTGACCACATGGATGAGGGCACTGAGTCTTTCATTAGTAAATCTGCAGATGTCACTAAGCTGGGAGCATGTGTCCATCTCTTGGAAGGTAGGAGGGCTCTGCAGGGAGACCTGGAATGGTTGGAGGGATGGGCAGAGTCCCAAGATGAAGTTTAATAAGTCCAAGTGCCCAGTCCTGCATGTTGGCCACAATAACCCCCTGCAGCGTTCTAGGCTGGGGACAGTGTGGCTGGACAGGGCCCAGGCACAAAGGGACCTGGGGGTGCTGCTCGACAGCCGGCTGAACGTGAGCCGGCAGTGTGCCCTGGGGGCCAAGAAGGCAAATGGCTCCTGGCCTGTGTCAGGAACAGTGTGGCCAGCAGAACTAGGGAGGTTATTCTTCCCCTGCACTCAGCACTGGTGAGGCTGCACCTTGAGTGCTGTGCCCGGTTTTGGGCCCTCAGTTTGGGAAGCACATGGAGATGCTGGAGCGCGTCCAGAGGAGGCAACAAGGCTGGAGAGGGGCTTGGAACACAAACCCAGTGAGGAATGACTGAGGGAGCTGGGATTGTTTAGCCTGGAGAAAAGGAGACTCAGGTGACCTCATCACTCTCTACAGCTTCCTGAAAGGTGGCTGTAGTCAGGTGGAGGAGGTTGGTCTCTTTCTCCAGGCAACAGCTGACAGAACGAGAGGACACAGTCTCAAGGGAAATTTAGTTTGGATGTTAGGAAAAGGTTTTTTACTGGAAGAGTGATAAAGTACTGTAATCATCTGCCCAGGGAGTTGCTGAAGTCACCATCTCTGCATGTGTTGAAAAAAAGATTGGTATGACCCTCAGTGCCAGGGTTTAGTTGAAGTGTTAGGGCTGGGTTTGACGAGATGATCTTAAAGGTCTCTTCCAACCCAGTGATTCTGTGTGACACATGGATAAGGCAGCTGCTCCCCTCTGCTCTTGCAGTGCTCTGAGTGGGGGCAGTCTAAGCACAGATGAGGAAGGAGCCTCAAAAAAAATTGCCAACCAGATGGACAACATCATGGATATGCGGGAGTACGATGTGCCTTACCACGTTCGCCTTTCCATTGATCTGAAGATCCATGTGGTGAGCTTTGCTTTCCCAGTCACACTCCTGAAGCACAGAAAAGTTTTTTCTCTCCAACACCTTTACAAAAGTATTGGTGACAATGAGTTCATGTCTAGAGCTCAGTTCTGTTCTGCTGGGCTTCATATTTAATGGCACACAGAAAAGCTACCTGATTAATGCATGGCAATAGTTCCAACTTTTCTTCTGGGCTGCCTGTGATTGCCACAGTTCCATCCCCAGCAGCTGGATGGAGTGACATGGGGATGTGGCCCTGCCATAAGGCACTACCCACCCTCATCTCTCCACAGGCTCACTGGTACAACGTGCGATACCGGGGCAACACCTACCCACCCGAAATCACCCGCCGAGATGACCTTGTGGAGAGGCCGGTGAGCACTGGGCAGGTGTTCTTTGTGCAGATATTCTGCCCCAACGGACTGGTGTCTGATGTGCTGCCAATGTAAAACCATGGTGGCAGGGGAAACACTGGGCTTGGGTAGTGATTTTTTGGTTTATAAAGCACTAAAACGATTAACAGGGATGTTCTGGTTCACTTACTGTACCAACACTGGGTTTTATGGGAAACACCCTTTCAGTCAACTCTGAAAGATTTTCTAATGGATTTGGTCCTACCCAGGATCCTGTTGTTCTTGCCTTTGATATTGAAACAACCAAACTCCCTTTGAAGTTTCCTGATGCAGACACAGACCAGATCATGATGATCTCCTACATGATTGATGGGCAGGTAAGGATACTAGGATGGTTTCCTTCAGGCTTGGGCAGCAAAGCCAGGAAGCAGCCCTGCATTACCCTCTAATCCTGCTGTCTCCAGGCTTGCCATGCTGCCAGCTCCATGATGTGTGCCTGTGAGAATGGCATTGATGTCTGGGTGATGTTTCATGGAACCCAGCCCAGGTTGTTGCTGCTTCTCTGCAGGACAGAGACAACACTGGTGTCCTGTGTTGTCTCTCCATGGCCTCCTTTTCTGATGGTGAATGACACTTCAATGGATGACTCCCGAAATGTTGTTCCCCCTTGACAGAAGCTCTGGCTTTCAAGAGAAAAGCATCCCATTGTTTGGGCAGCATTTTTGAGTTGTCTGTGACTTCAGTCCTCCTAACTGCCTCCTTGTCACCTCCTTAGGGCTACCTGATCACAAACAGGGAGATTGTCTCAGAGAACATTGAAGACTTTGAGTTTACTCCCAAGCCAGAGTATGAGGGTCCATTTTCTGTCTTTAATGAACCAGATGAGGTAAGTCAGTTCTGTTCTGCAGAGTTTTACCTGCCTGGAGCCTTTCTTGGCCAGAGAGCTCATTCCCTGGCAGATTGCCTCCCTGGGGAACCCAGTAAGTCCAGCAGGCTGTTTGTGCTTTTGTTTCTTGGGAATAAGGGTGAGAATCAGTTTTGGGCTAGGTGCAGAGGAAAGAGGAAGTGTGGAACAAAGTGTGTGGTATCCACCACCTCCCTGTAGAGGAGATGAAGTTCCTTAAATTACACATCTTTTCTGTTTCATCCCAGGCTCATTTAATCCGGAGATGGTTTGAACACGTCCAGGAGACCAAACCCACCATCATTGTCACATACAATGGAGACTTCTTTGACTGGTAAGATCAGGAATGATGACTAAACTGGCAAGGTCAGGTTCCATCTTCAACATCCTTCCATAGCTCAGACAGTGTGGGGAGGTCATGTGGCCAGATGCAGGGCAGCCATGTCCTGCACCTCACCAAATCCTGTGGTTATTGGCTTGGCAGTAGGACTTTCTGAAGAGTCCCATCCACTTTCCTGAGCTACTTTTAAACCCTTGGCAATGTGGGAATGTCAGCATATGGATGAATTCAGTCATGGGAGAGCAGGGAGTGGGTCAAAAGAGACCTGGAGGATATTGGAAGAACTGTGCAGATGAGCCTGGGGAAGCAGGAGGAGAGGGACTACGCACCTCTGCCTTCAGATGCAGGATACAAGCAAGCAGGTTTGCCTCTTGAACCACAAAATGGTTTGGGTTGGAAGAGACTTTAAAAATCATCTTGTTCCAACCTCACTGCCATGACCAGGCACCACCTTCCACTAGACCAGGTTGTTTCAAGTCCTGACTGGAAGACTTTAAACAGATAAATCACAAGAAAAAATAATTTGGTAGTTTGTAACAAAGCTATTATGGAACCATTGTTAGAGATGCAGGAAAATGGCTGTTCTACTCCTTTTTTCATGCTGCATCTTTCCTCAGGCCCTTTGTGGAAGCAAGAGCAGCAGCTCATGGAATTAATATGTATCAGGAAATTGGGTTTCAAAAGGACAGCCAGGGAGAGTACAAAGCATCCCAGTGCATCCACATGGACTGTCTGAGGTACTGAATGCGGCCCCTCTACACATAGCTGTGTCTTTTTCTCTTCAGTTCAGATAAAATATCTATGGTTGTACTTGAAATACTGTTCTCATGTTCTGTCTGTTGGAAGCTTTGTGTGTCACCTTCTTCAGCTGTGTAATAATGCATTCCTGTGTTGTCTTCTTCCCCCTTGGTGTGCTGCATTCCAAAGGAGCTGCCAAGTCCTCCCCTGAAGGGTTCCCAGACTGCTCTCACCCTGTAGCCTTGGGTGTTTGATTGCTGATTTGGGAGGAGAGAGAAAGGGAGAGGGAGTGGGTTAAGGTTTGGCCATTGGAGCAGGGAAAGGGACTATAGCCTCACCTACCAGCCTCCTGACATAGAGGGAAGAGGAAAGGACACCGTGGGAGAGACAGAACTGTAGGGTTTTATGTTGGCTTCCCCCCCCTGGAGAGTCTGGGCTCTGGAGCACAGCTGGATGTTCTTGCAGGTGGGGTCTTCTTCAGCGGTGAAATTTTTATCTTAAAGCCACTGAGGGAACTGGAAGATGGAAATTATGAGCAGTGCTGGGGAGATGGACATTGGGGGTTGTTCTGGTTGGGCTAGCTAAAGTTGGACAGCCTTGTCCAACTGCATCCACTCTTCTTGGATGCTGGGCTGTCCTTAGTGAGAGATCCCCATGGTAGTCGAGGTCCCCTTCACAATCTTGACCCTGTTTTGAAGGTCAGGCCTGGTTTCTTTGCACAAACTGATATTTTCCTGGTTCTGTCCAGGTGGGTGAAGAGAGACAGTTACCTTCCAGTGGGAAGTCACAACCTGAAAGCGGCAGCTAAAGCAAAACTGGGTTATGATCCAGTGGAGCTGGACCCTGAGGAGATGTGCCGGATGGCCATGGAGGAGCCTCAGGTATTCTCTCCCTGTGCTCTATGGGAAAACAAGCCTTGAGCAGCTGCACTGTGACTGAGTCTATAAATTAGAGTGGATTTTGAGAAATGAACTCAATCTGTCTCCCCATATTTCCCATGCCTTGGAGCTCACAGGGAGAAGGAACAGGATTCCCCTGAAGTGATTCTGGACCTGGCATTGCACTGTGTATTCTCTGTATTTATTTGCATTAGTGTGGGGTGAAAAGCACGAGTGAAATCAGAAACACCATGAATAACTGAGACCTGCTGGAGGAATAGGAGAGGGTTAGTGCTCCAGGTGTCATAGGCAGGAGGTTCTGCTGAGCCCTGTAGCAGCTTCCTGAGACCCAAACTGGGTGGATTCTGTGCCTTCAGTTCATCTTCCTTCTAAGTTAGAGCTGACGTGTTGCTTTTTGATTAGAGCTAAAGCAGGATGGCCTCAGAAGCAAGCACATTATTCTTTACAACCTAGGCTATGGAGAAATGTGCTTTTTCCTTCTTGCTAATAGGAGAATGTCTATCAGGAAGCAATGAAAAATCATTGTCATTGAACCACTCTCACATGGGATTGGGATTCATTTGCTTCTCTTGTTCCTTGACAGACCCTGGCCACCTACTCGGTGTCCGATGCCGTTGCTACTTACTACATGTATATGAAGTACGTGCATCCCTTCATTTTCGCCTTGTGTACCATCATTCCCATGGAGCCTGATGAAGTGAGTGCTTTCCCAAAATTATCTCTTTTCTGGGTGAAGTACCATGATTCCCACTCTGCAGGGATGCTCTGGCCACAGATCTGATTCCCACTGCCTAGATACTCTGCATGTGTGGCAGGGAGGAAGGGAAGGTGGATTTAGAGGCGGCTCCTTTCTCCTACAGCCATGGGGTGTTTGGAGACAGGTTCCTATAAGAAGACACCTGACACAGCCCCCAGTGCAGGGCTGGAGCTAGAAAGTATGGCTGATGCTCCATGCTCAGCCAAGTTCACTTGTCAGTGAACTTGTTCAACTTGGCAGTTGTCAGCTGTAGGGAGGATGATGAGGAAGCTGTCAAGCACATAGAAGATGTCAGTCTGTTCCCACCTGGTTGAGCTGACAAAGGCACTTGATGGAGTGGTGCTGTAGATGTGTCACCAGCTGAAGCTGTCCAGCTTGTTGTGTGACAGTCCAATCTTGCCAGTGCTGGGACAGCACTTCTACAGAATCACAGACTGGTTTGGGTTGGAAGGGATCTTAAAGATAATCTCATCCGTCCTCCTGTCGAGGGCAGGGACACTTTCCACTAGGCCAGATTGCTCCAAACCCTGTCCAGCCTGGCCTTGGACACTTCCAGGCATGGGGCAGCCACAGCTTCTCTGGGAAACCTGTGCCAGTCCAGTGCCTCACCACACTCACAGGGAAGGAGTTCCTCCTGATATTTAAATCTGCTATTTTTGAATTTGAATCCAGATTTGGTTTCTCATGTGCAGGTGTTAAGAAAAGGATCTGGGACACTGTGCGAGGCACTGCTGATGGTTCAGGCGTATCATGCCAACATCATCTTCCCCAACAAGCAGGAGCAGGAATTCAACAAGCTTACAGAAGATGGACATGTGCTGGACTCAGAGACCTATGTGGGAGGCCATGTGGAAGCACTGGAATCTGGGGTCTTCCGCAGTGACATTCCCTGCCGCTTCAAAATGGTAATCGGCCAGCAGCCAGCCCCCATCCTCATGGAGTAGTGTGGTGGGGGGGGGATAGCATTTCCACTGTTGTTGGCATCTCCAGTGTATCCCTGCTGGGCTTCTAGGGCAGCATCTAGAATCACAGAAATCAGCAAGGTTGGAAAAGCTCTTTAATGCTGCCAAGTCCAACTGTTAACCCAACATCACCAAGGCCACCACTGTCCCCAAGTGCCACATCTGCATGTCTTCTGAACACTTTCAGGGATAGTGATTTCACCACTGGCCTCAACAGCCCGTTCCAATGCTTGGCAACCTCCAGGAGACCCTTGCTACCTGAAGCTGGGCTGGGACGGGGTGGGAGGAGATCTCTAAGTGGCCATCTTTGCTTCAGTGGGAGAGCAAGCAATCCAGAGCTTGTTGACAGCAGGGGATGGTAGTGAAGTAGGGTTTTGGGTTTGTTTTTCAGCCAGTGTTTCTTGGAAGTTAGGCCTCTGTCACTTTTGGTCCTGTCCTCTCTCAAACTGAGCCTGCTTTTGAACCCTTCCTGAGGGCTTTTTACCTGTTTCTGCTACCTTCATCGCCTCCCCCAGTGCCTCAACATGTCCCTTACAGCTTAGAGGTCCCCAAGTGAAGCAGAGACAGGGATATGGGGCAGAAGCTGCTGGCCTGCCACCAGTGACAGCTGCCTATGGCCTCACTGCCATCTCTGTGTCCCTGTAGAATCCTGCTGCCTTCGACTTCCTGGTGCAGCATGTGGAGAAGACCCTGCAGCACGCCATCGAGGAAGAAGAGGGTCTTCCCTTGGATCAGGTCACCAACTTTCAGGAGGTACAGCACCCGCAGCACAGCTGAGTTGGGCAGGAACCTGGGACTGCAGCTCTAAAACACTTGTTTGGGTTTGGTTTATGTTCTACAAAGAAAGACCTAAGAAGCCCATCTACAGGCTGAGTCCTGCAGCCCAGGCTGGAGATCAGGGTCTCTGCCCCATCTGAAGAATGCAGCGCCTGCTTTTCCTTTCATGGGTTCTACCAGGAGCAAACCTCTGAGAGAGCTGGGAAGGAATTTAGGGAGAAGGCAGACCCCCCTCAAATATCCCAAATGCTCTTGTTCCTCTTGTTCCCCACTTCTTATCAGCTACAAAAGTGCAGGTTGCCTCTCTCCAAGTCCAAGTCTGGAGCTTCTTGGAGGACAGCACTAGACTGGGGACCTCTGGTCTTTGCTGTTGTCTCCATTAACCCATTTGCGCTGAAAAGGTCCTTGATCAAGTCATATTTAGGAAGCAGCTGCTTCCACTTCCCAGGTATCCCTATGGAATAGCTTATCCTGGACATCAAAATCAAAACCTAAAGCAGTGTTGAGGAGACCCTGCTCTGCTCCTTTGGTCCTTTAGATCCATCCCCAGAGCCTGTGGCGAGTGAGCCTGTGAAGAACCAAATTCAAAAAGTATTTGATTCATTAACTTCTTCCTGCCATAGTTTCACTTCTCTTTATCTCACCACAGGTTTGTGATGAAATCAAGGCCAAGCTGAATTCCCTGAAGGATGTTCCCAACAGAATCGAGTGTCCTCTTATCTATCATCTGGATGTGGGGGCCATGTACCCCAACATCATTCTGACCAACAGATTGCAGGTGGGTAACATCAGTCTTGTCTCTTCTAATCTGACTTCCAGATGACTTTGATGGTCCCTCTGGATCCCCTTAAAAGCAAGAGCTAAACTTTCTGCACAGGGTAGGTGAAGCAGATGAGGCCGGGTATGAAATTTGGTCAAGCTGCCATGGAATTGTAGAATCACAGAATTATTTTGGTTGGAAAAGCCCTCTAAGACCATTGAGTCCAACCACTCTGCCAGCATTGCCAAAGCCACCACTAACCCATGTCCCCAGGTGGCGCATTCACATGGCTTTTAAATACTTTCAGGAGAATGCCACTCTGAGCAGCCTGTGCCACTGTCTGATCACCCTTTTAGTGAAGGATTTTTCCCTAATATCCAACGTAAACATCTTCTGGCACAACTTAAGGCTGTTTCCTCACTTGTTCCCTGGGTGCAGAGCATGATGCCCACCTGGCTTCATCCTCCTGTCAGGGAGTTGTAGGAACAAGAATCTCCTCCCTGAGCCTACTTTTCTCCAGGCTGAGCCCTCAGCTGCTCCTTACCAGACCTGTGCTCACCCCCTTCCCTAGTTCTATTGTCCTTCTCTGGATGGCTAGGTCTTCAGAGACTCAGCTGCAGCTTTAGCTAGACCTCTTCCCAGAAACCTAGCTGTTGTTTTGAGGAGCTTCTGCTCCTGAAAGGCTCTGGTAAGGGGATCTCACTGAGTAGTATCTCTGATGTTCACACCTGTGCTCTCCTGCCACTCAGCGCCTGTTCTGGCATGAGTTGTCATTTAGGGACCTCTCCCCTCTAACACCTGTGTGTCTGTTACTGCATCCAGCCCTCTGCCATGGTGGATGAGGCCACATGTGCTGCCTGTGACTTCAACAAGCCAGGTGCCAACTGTCAGCGCCGGATGACGTGGCAGTGGAGAGGAGAGTTCAGTAAGTACAGCCCACAGAGATGGAGCCAAATTCCTGCTTCTCCTCTGAGAGACTGATCACTGCTCTCTTCTGCAGTGCCTGCCAGCCGCAGTGAGTACCACCGCATCCAGCAGCAGCTGGAGTCAGAGAAGTTCCCTCCCTTGTTCCCTGATGGACCACCCCGTGCCTTCCATGAGCTTTCCCAGGAAGAACAAGCCAAATATGAGAAAAAGCGCCTAGCAGGTAAAAAAAATCAAGGTCATGATCCTGGCAGTGTTTTACAATGTGGACCATGAGTGGTATTCAGCAGTAGTGACCCCTCCTAGGGGTGTGGGGTGAGGTCAGGCAGGTCTCAGAACTTCTCCAAGATCCCAACAGACTCATGCGTGCTTCCTACAAGGAGCCAGGCACTGATACCTCTGTCAGTGTTTCCCTTTCTCTTGAAGAGCCATGGATTTTAGCTGAAATATGAATGGCTCCATTTTTTGTCAGGCTGCCAAATAAAGCCAGTTAATGAAAGAAAAACATCACATTATCCTATCACCTGGAGGGAAGTTGTCCAGGAGAACCACCCAACTGGCTAGGGGCAGAGCCTGGGTTTGTAGCTGGGCCATATTATTAGTTTGTTTTCCCCCTGGCCCTCCACCTCCATAAAGAGGTGCTGCATCTTTCCATACTGGGATCTTCCTCTCCCTTTGCAGTAGGACTGTCCCCCAGTCACCAAAGCCTTATGCTTAGCTGCCTCCCTATTCCTACGCTGTTCACCCCTCTGTAGCAGGACAGCCATCCGTGACAACCTCCCTCTGTCTCCTCCCTTGACCAGATTACTGCCGCAAGGCATACAAGAAGATCCATGTCACCAAGGTGGAGGAGCGAGTCACCACCATCTGCCAACGAGAAAACTCTTTCTACGTGGACACGGTGCGAGCATTCCGGGACCGCCGATATGAGTTCAAGGGGCTGCACAAGGTACCAAGCTTGAGTGCTGGTCAAATTGTCTTGCCAAGCCTGGGGACCTCTTGTGCCTTGGTGGAAACCTCAAAGGATTACTCTGTTGGCTTCCCACTGATAGAGGGCAGGGTTGTATTGATTATTGGGAAGAAAATCTTCCCTGTGAGGGAGATAAGGTGCTGGCACAGGTTGACCAGAGAAGCTGTGGCTGGCCCATCCCTCCAAATGCCCAAAGCCAGTTGGGTTAGATGGGACTTAAAGCAACCTAGTCTAGTAAAAAGGTGTTCCTGCCCAAGGCAGGGAGTGGGATGAGATGAGCTTTAAGGTGCCTTCCACCCCAAACTATTCTAGGAGGCCCAGGGGCCCTATGTCTGGCAGAGTTAATTAAAGAGCCTGTTGCTTTGCAGTTGCTCCCTGCTGCCTCTTTTGCCATGATTCCCAGGGCTGACAGAGAGGCTTTTCCTACACTGGTGGTTCTGTTGTTAGCCAGGTGTGATGGAGTGCATCAGGCAGTGTATTGAGTTCTTCCCTGCACACATATGGTGCAGCACAGCTGGTGCTGCTTGAATTCTGATCAATTATGGGAGCTGCAAGTCTCATCTGACACCTGACAAAGTGCCTCTGGCCATCCCCTCCTGTGCTGCAAAAGAAAATGGGTTGTTTGACTCATGATGCTGATCTTTGGCAAAGATATTCCTGTAGAGCTGCAATGCTATGCTGGGACTGAGTGGAAACCAGTTGGGTGCCACCAGCAGTGATATGTGGAATTGTCCTGACTCTGCCCTTGGCATGCAGGTGTGGAAGAAGAAGCTGTCTGCAGCAGTGGAGACCGGAGATGCCTCTGAAGTGAAACGCTGCAAGAACATGGAGATCCTCTATGACTCCCTTCAGCTGGCCCACAAATGCATCCTCAACTCCTTCTATGGATATGTCATGCGGAAAGGGTAAGTCTCCCCTGAGCCATCCAGGATCCTCTAGAGAGGACCCTTGGAAACCACAATTGTCCTGCTGAGCTAGTTACTTCCTGAAGCACCAAGATGAGAGTAGGTCCTGCCTGTAACACTCTTCTGTTGCTTCTACCCACTACTCCTCATCCT
This sequence comes from Calcarius lapponicus, assembly GCA_039654755.1. Taxonomy (NCBI): domain Eukaryota; kingdom Metazoa; phylum Chordata; class Aves; order Passeriformes; family Fringillidae; genus Calcarius; species Calcarius lapponicus. Next base: position 13,476,014 of record CM077478.1, on the reverse strand, counting down.
GGAGACTCCTACTGGACATTAAATGATGGAGATCTTGTCAGTAAGTGGGTTTTCAGCTTTTCTGGAGCATGATAAGTAGAGAATGTCATAGGAGAGCAATGCCCAGTGTTGTGTTTCTTGCCCTTCTTCCCCTAGAGATCCTTCTGCCCCTCCACAGCTGGGTTTTGGAAAGGGGTATGTCATTGTTTTAACTGTGACTCTTCTGCTTACAGAGCTCGCTGGTACTCCATGGAAATGGCTGGCATTGTCTGCTTCACAGGGGCAAATATCATCACCCAGGCCAGAGAGCTGATCGAGCAGATTGGGTAAGTGTGTGCTGAGCTGAAGAAGGTCTGTCTGTATCTAGGACAGACGTGGGTGCATGTTAAGCACTCAAGTTTTCAGAGAGATGGGACACAATTCCTGTGTGGAAGAAGGGCTGAGAAAGCTGGGGGTTTTCATCCTGGAGAAGAGAAGGCTTCAGGGAGACCTTAGATCCCCTTTAAGTGCTTAAAGAGATTCCAAGAAAGATGCAGACAGATTCTGGGCAACAGCCAGGAGTGGTGGGACAAGAGGGAGTGGCTTCCCACTGCCAGATGGCAGGCTTAGATGGAATATTGGGAAGAAATTCTCTGCACAAGTTGCCTGAAGAAGCTGTGGCTCCCCCTGGATCCCTGGAAGTGTTTCAAGGCCAGGTTGGACAGGGCTTGGAGTAACCTGGTCTAGGGAAAGTTGTCCCTGCCTATGACGCAGAGTTGTTGGAATGTGATGAGTTTTAAGGTCCCTTCCAACCTCAAGTGATCTGTGATTCTTGGATTCTATGAGCATTCAGATTCCTGACACTGTTGTATTTGAGGATTTGCTTTGCAGAAGGAAATAGTGGACGGAACAGGCTGCTGCTTAGTGGGGTACACAGAACTGATCCTCACCTCTCATCCACTCTGCTCCTGACAGTGGCCTTCTTTCCTTCCTTCCTTTCTTCCCTAGGAGACCTCTAGAACTGGATACCGATGGGATTTGGTGTGTCCTTCCCAACAGCTTCCCAGAGAACTTTGTCATCAAGTCAGCCAATATCAAGAAGCCAAAAGTAACCATCTCTTACCCAGGTGCCATGCTGAACATCCTGGTGAAGGTGAGTCTGGCACCTGTCCAGGCCAGCTCTGCAGCTTGAGAAAAGGAGATGGAGAGCTGATGAGTTGGGAGAGCCCCTCTTCCATCTCCACTCTCTATGTAGTGGTTGAGATGTTGGGGGTGATGGCGCTGGATAGCATCTGAGTGGAGAAAGAGGCTCAATATCCCACATCAGAGAGGGGGGGTCTCTAAGAGGCCAGGTTAGGTGCATGCTTACTTGTGCTGGTAGGGAGTCCAGTGCAAGGTCTAAACCTATGCTCTGCTTACTCCAGGCTCTGTAAGAGAAGAAAATATCATTTTAGGGTCCAAAGCCTTTTTCTTCTCAACAGGCAGGAAAGCTGCTTTGACTTTTGAGTCCTAGATTGTGCTATAGCTCCCAGAGGGGTGCTCAGGTGTCCCTTTGGGCAGGGTGTGTCCCAGGGGCATCCCCTGGTGTGACCTGACAGCTGTAGATTGAAACTGTTGTCCTGGGGCTGTGCCACAGGAAGGCTTCACAAATGACCAGTACCAGGAGCTGCAGGATCCAGCCTCACTCACCTACGTCACGCGCTCTGAGAACAGCATCTTTTTTGAAGTGGATGGTCCATACCTGGCCATGATCCTTCCAGCCTCCAAAGAGGAGGGCAAGAAGCTGAAGAAAAGGTGAGATTTCAAAGCTTGAAATATTGTCTCTTCCCCTGAGTTGAAAGACTAAGGATCTCATTGCCTTTGTACATGTGGGGCATGTTGGTCCTTGCCTCCAGAGCCAGCAGCATTTGACTCACTGGCTTTACATGACAAGTTCCTTATCATTGAACCCAGCTACTATGACAGAAAATTTTAGCAGATAACAGGAAAATGACATTTCTCCAGCCTAGTAACCAGACATCTGCCTGTTTGGCTCTGAGGTGTGCAGGAGAACATTGACTTAGCTTCTGAGGATTTCTCATACTGCTTGTATTCAATCCAATCTGTTTAAACTCAGCAGTTCCTCTCTTCCTATTTTTCAAGTGTTAACAGACTTCCAGTAACACTTCTCCGATATATTTCCCCTTCCCTCTCCATCTGTAAGTAGGACTGGTTCTGCCATTACTGTCACATTATAGGATAGTTGTACCCAAACTTCACTGATTTCTCAAAAACCACCTCCTAACCAAGAACGTGAGCTAGAGCAGTAACATCCATCATTTTGGGTGGCAGGCCACAGACCTGGATCTGACTTCAAAACATGCTGTTGCTGTCCCCAGCACCCTCTGTCCTCACAATTCTGAACATTTTTGTGCTTAATCCCTGACAGGACAAGGTTCACCACATCACCAGTGCCCCTCTTCAGGCATCCAGACCCTTCTGCCAGATGGCAGGCTTAGAGTCAAAGTGTTGCTCAGCTCTGAATGGCTGTGTTTGTACAACTCCTCTCAGGAGCTCTGGATTCCTATAGTTTAGGGATCTAAGAAAGGACATTTATTTCCTGGTCACTCTCCAAGCACAACAGGTGGCTTGGCTGCAGGCACTGTAGTCGGTGGAGGAAGGAAAGGTTGTGCTGTTGGGAATGTGGGTAGGTGGGAGAAGGGCTGGCCAAGCAGGTTTGAGTATCCCCTCTTCTCACTGGTTATTCCCACAATGGTGGTTTGGGTTTGTTTTTTTTTTTTGAGACATACAGATAATTTTAAGGGCTGTAAGAGGCAAAACAATGCAAGAAAAGAAAAGGCAAGAGGGAGGAATGTTTCCTTAAGTGTGTCATCGCTGCATCCAGTTTTCTCTCAACCCCTCTGCCAGCACTGGAGTTGCCAGTTTTCTGCTTTCTAAATCTCTTCCTAATATCTTCATTTCCCCTCTTGGGATCTCATCTCCCACCCTTACTTAGACAACAATTAAGGTCACTCCTCACCCTCAGTGCTGCATCAAGGTTTGGCATGCTCAGCACAAGAAATCATGGAGCTGCTGGGTTGAGTCCAGAGGAGGCCATGGAGATGCTCCAAGGGCTGGAGTCCCTCTGCTCTGGAGCCAGGCTGGGAGAGCTGGGGGTGTTTACATGGGGAAGAGAAGGCTGCAGGGAGAGCTCAGAGCCCCTCCCAGGGCCTAAAGGGGCTCTGAAAGCTGCAGGGGGACTCTGGACAAGGGCTGAGAGGGAAAGGACAAGGGGGAATGGCTTCCCACTGCCAGAGAGCAGGGTTAGATGAGATATTGGGAAGGTATCCTTGTCTGTGAGGGTGATGCAACACTGGCACAGGATACCCAGAGAAGCTTTGGCAGCTCCGCAGTGTTCCAGGCCAGGCTGGACAGGGCTTGGAACCACCTGGCCTAGTGGAAGGTGTCCTGCCCATGGCAGGAGCATGTGATTGGATAATCATAAAGATCACTTCCCCTGTGGTTCGATGAGTGCACGTGGATGATCTGGGGCAAGAGCCGAGGTCCTTTTCTAGACCAAGGTAAAATGGTTGGTAGAGAAGCTGTAGATACTTCAGATTATCCAGGTGCAGCTGTGGCTCCTTTGAACATGCTGGATGGTGGCACAAAGGCATGGAGAGAAGCACCCTGGCAGGAGGGACACCAGTGGCACCTTGAGGGAGGTGTCCCTTGGTGTAGGCCAGGTTTATTCACACTCTCTCTTAGGTACGCCGTGTTCAATGAGGATGGGTCCCTGGCTGAGCTGAAGGGGTTTGAGGTGAAACGCCGGGGAGAACTGCAGCTGGTGAAGATATTCCAGTCATCTGTGTTTGAAGCCTTTCTGAAAGGCAGCACCCTGGAGGAGGTCTATGCTTCCGTGGCCAAGGTGGCTGATTACTGGCTGGATGTGCTCTACAGCAAGGTAGGCACAGCTCAGCAAATCTGCACTCCAAGGTGGAGCCTGGGAAGGAGCATCTGAGCTGGTCAGGCACTGTGGGAGGGTGGACTTTGCTTGCACAGAGTCAGTGGTCTCCTGTGCCATTAGCACTCAGTCACTTCACAGATGACACTGAGCTGGGTTGGAGTGTGGATCTACTGGAAGGCAGGAAGCCCTGCAGAGGGAACTGGACAGACTGGATCCATGTGCCAAACCCAGTGGTGTGAGGTTCAACAAGGTCAAGTGCCAAGTCCTGCACAGGGGTCACAACAATCCCGTGGAATGCTCCATGTTGGGGGCAGAGGGTCTCGAAAGGCACCTGACAGGAAAGGATCTGGGTGTGCTGATCAAGAGTGACTAAATACATGCCCAGGTAGACAAGAAGGGCAATGGCACCTGGCCTGTACCAGCCATAGCGTGGCAAACCAGGACCAGGGCAGTAACCATACCCCTCTGCTAGACACTGGTGAGGCACCTTGAACCCCTTGTGACAAGAAAGACATTGAGGGGCTGGAGCATGTCCAGAGAAGGGAAAAGACCTGGGGAAGTGGCTGGAATGCAAGTCTAATGAGGAGCAGTTGTGGGGGCTCAGCCTGGAGAAGAGGAGATTCAGGGGGGATATTCTTACTCTACAACTCCGTGACAAATAGGACGGAGCCATGTGGGACGTACAACTCCCACAATCCATGTACAACTCCCAACATGGGAGTTGGGCACTTCTCCCAGGGAACGAATGACAGGATTAGAGGAAACAGCCTCAAAATGCAGCAGGGGAGGTTTAGGTGGAGTAATAGAGAAAATTTAATCTCCAAAAGGATTGTACAGCTCTGACACAGGCTGCTCATGGCAGTGATGGAATCCCTATCCCTGGAGGAATGTATAAGCTGTGTGGATGTGACACTTGTGGTGGTTAGTGGTGGCTTTGGTACTGCTGGGGGAATGGTTTGACTTGGTGATATTAGAGGACTTTTCAACCCAAATGATTCTGTGATAATATGAGGTAAGGGGGTGGGAGGGAACAAGAGTCTAACTGGGTCCTTGTCATGACCTGCTGGTCCAGGGACATGATGTTCATCATAAATTCTCATCAGGTTGAACAAAGACCAGTCACGTATCAGGAACTCTTTGTTTTATTGTACAATCGCTGTAAGTCCAGCAACCAGCCCACTGCATAAACTCAAAAGGTGTTAGTCAACAAGCCAATTCTTACAATAGACTTCCACGAGAGTGGAAGCAAACAAGCCCTTAATTTTGTATGGAACACTTCAATAAGCTCTCAACTCCCACCACAAGCTCCTCAAAATGCACTGGTTCACAAGCCACAATATACCACCACTATTCAACAGTACTGGCTAACAAGCCACAACACACAAGCTCCCCACTCCCACAACAGGGTTCAGTACCAAGTATGAAGCAGAATATGATGGCCCTTTGCTCAGGCAAAGCAAGGGAAGAAAACAAAGAAAATCACCAGTCCTTAGATCTGTGTTGGTCTTGCTTTGGTCATGCCATATGGATGGTCCAGAGCTGGGGCAAACACTGAGACAAAGAAAGTGGAAGAGAAAGAGAGGAGAAAAAGAAGAGAGGGGACCTATTTGCTCCCTTTCATGCACAGCAAGCCCTTCTTCTGGATGTGTGTTGGAGAGGGGACTAAGCCTGGGTCTTAAGGCCTAGCAGGGAATTGGCTCAGAACAGCACTACCACACCTCCGTGGGACCCTCTCTTCCAATCACACCTTTCCTGTAGCAATACTCAAAATGTTTGAGACAAAACATGTTTAGTTCTGATCCTCTACAGTCCTTTGTTTTGTGATGCTGTTTTACAACAAATTCTTGGTGAGCCTAACTTTGTATGCACAACACAAAGCTGTACTGCCACAGCCCAGCTGTGGCACAAATTGATGCCAGCCTGAAACCCACACACCCTCTTTTCTATAGATCCCACTGGCAGCTGCACCAGGAAGCAATTCCCAGGCTCCCAATAAAGAGACACATCACCTGTGTGTGGTGTTCCCTCTTCCTAACAGCAGCAGAGTTTGATCATTAGTTCTTGCTAACTTTGGGCTTTTCCCTGGCCTTCAGGCTGCCAACATGCCTGATTCAGAGCTATTTGAGCTCATCTCAGAGAACCGGTCCATGTCACGCAAACTGGAGGACTACGGGGAACAGAAGTCCACCTCCATCAGCACTGCCAAGCGCCTGGCAGAGTTTTTGGGGGACCAGATGGTGAAGGATGCAGGGCTGAGCTGCCGTTTCATCATTTCCAAGAAACCAGAAGGGTCTCCCATCACAGAGAGGTAACCACACCTGGAGGGGCCAGGGCTTCTGGCAGTGTGTGAGAAACCAAGAGGAGATGAGCAGGCAGCAAGAAGGGAGGGAGCTGGAATGCATGGCCAGGTGATCACCTGAATTTGGCATAGGCCACGAGCAGGGCAGTGGGTAACACTGGACAGCCCAGTGGCCTCGCAGGAGTTTAGGAGAAGCCTGGAGGATCTCCACAGGCTGGGAGAGTAGATTGTGGGGTGCTGGGACATTGATTCCCTGCCTTCCCCAGGGCCATCCCCCTTGCCATCTTCCAAGCTGAGCCCAGTGTGCGCAAGCACTACCTCCGGAAATGGCTGAAGAGCCCCTCGCTACAGGACTTCAACATCCGTGCGGTGAGTGAGGCCTCCCTGCAGATGACACCGCATCTGGGACATGGGCTTGTCCTGTGGAGACACAACCTGGGCAGTGGCTTCCTATGCTCACAAAGCAGGGGGCTGGGGTGAGGGTGCTACTGGGATGTTTGATCCTGTGTCTGGGGGCTCTTCTGCTTGGCTTTCTTTTCTGCCCAAGCTCTGCCCTCTTTCCAGATCCTGGACTGGGACTACTACATTGAGAGGCTGGGCAGCACCATCCAGAAAATCATCACCATTCCTGCAGCCCTGCAGCAGGTACAGGGAATGAGGGGGTGGACAGGAGGAAGGATTTCTGCAGGGGACTCAGTGTGATTTGGAGCTATTCTACAGGTAAAGAACCCAGTGCCACGGGTCCGACACCCAGACTGGCTTCACAAGAAGCTCCTGGAGAAGAACGATGTGTACAAACAGAAAAAAATCAATGAGCTTTTTGTTTCAAAAGGCAAGAAACAGGTAAAGAGGGGGAGGGAAAGATGCTGGCAGTGCAGGCAGGGGGGCTTTTCTCTTGCAGCCCCCATCCTCCTGGTGTCCTTGCTCTCTCAGATTCTTGCCAACCCACCTGTGGAGGGGACACCCAGCTCACAGGTCAGTGATATAGAGGACTTTGGGGCTGTCAAGATCCCTCTGCCACTGGTTCCCATCGCAAATAAGCGGAAGCGCATCCCTGCAGCAGAGGAAAGCCAAGAGCTGTCCCAGGACCTGGAGCTGTCCCAGTCCTGGCGAGAGATCCTGGGCCCACCTCCATCCCTTGGCACCACCAAGGTAGGTGAAGCAGATTGTGCAGGGGATGCCCCAGGATTGTACTCATCCATCCAAGCTTGGGTGCTTCCAGCAGCAAGCTGTGGGTTTCACAGCTGCACTCTTGAGAACCCACACTCTGCACCCACATGGTTCTGGGATACAAAGAGAAATACAACCAGGAGACAGAAAAGCAATCACCGATAGAGAAAAGGGAGTGGTGGCTTCACAGCTGGGGCAGGAACATGATGTGAGACTGGGGGCTGGAGGGCTAGGCTGTATGGTGTGATGTTGTGAGGCTGGGACGCTTTTGCTGATTTCATTCTTACGGTCACCCCACTCAGGAGGAGCGTCTGGTCTGGTTGCGCTTCCACCAGAAGAAATGGGAGCTGCAGGCTCGGCAGCGGCAGGAGCGGAGGAAGAGGCGGCGGCTGGAGGATGGTGGGGTGGTGGCAGGCAGAGGAGTGGTCCGCGATGCCCTCTCCAAAGGGCTGAGCAGTTACCTGCGCCGGACAGCGCGCAGCATCCTGGACTTGCCCTGGCAGGTTGTGCAGGTACTGGGGAGGGGACCTGCCACAGAGCAGCCTGGGGCACATTTACACTCTATGGTCAAACGGTGAAGTTTAGGAGCCCTGACCTACTCCATGTAAGTGTTAGCCCTGGGGAGCCCAGGAGGGGCTGCAGAGCCTCAGACTCACACACATCTGGATGGAAACTGGTGTCTACAGAGTCATTCTTGGTGACTCTGAGATGCATGGGTAGATCTGCTGGTGGGGCAGCTCTAGTTCAGCCTGCGGGCAGCACTGTGCAGTCACAGAACGGCAAAAACATCAGCTGAGCCTGGGGCAGCTTTCGTGTCCTTCTGGTCCCACATCCTGCTCAGTCAGGGCCACCCAGAGCTGGGGTTCCTGGACCATGTCCTGGAATATCTCCAAGGATGGAGAGCACCACTTCCATCCATAGGCAACCTGGACCAGGTTCACCTTTGTAGGGAAGAAGTTTCTGACGTGCCGAGGAACCCTCCTGCGTTCTGCTTTGTGCCTATGATGTCTAGTCCTGCCACTGGGCACCAGTGGGAAGAATCAGGTTCTGTCCTCTCTGCACTTCCCATATATATATGTGGATAAGATCTCTCTGAGCTTTTTCTGCTCTGAGATAGACAGTCCCAGTTCTGCCAGTCTTCCCTGATATGAAAGATGCTCCAATCCCTTCTTCCTCCTTGTGGCCCTTTGCTCTATTCCTTATGTCCATGTCCTGTGTTAAGGAGCCCAGCATTGGACACGGGATTCCAGTGGTGCCTAGAAGCCGACAATGTACAAATGAAGAGGTGGGATGGTGTCATCCAGGTGTTTTTACGTTTAAACCTTTGTTATGTGTGGCCACCTAAGGCCAGCCCCTGTCACCCACTTCATCCTCCAGAAAGGTGTCAGAATTGCAGGTCCAGGTCTTCAAGTGACTTGGATGACAATCCCTGGAGCTGGTTGGCCAGCCTGAGGCAGTTTTCTTCATGATGCCCTGGGACAGTAGCAGGACACAAGGGCTTCATAGCTGAAAATGATGACTCTAAGCCCCCACTTTGGTTTTAGCCACCAGCTGACCATATAGATCTCCCCAGAGCACTCTGCAGTGTAGATGTAAGCACTGATGCCATGTTGGATCTCCTGCTAACACTGACCTCGTGCCCCATGTCCTGCAGATCGCTGAGACCAGCCAGCCTGGGCTGTTCCGGCTGTGGGCGGTGATAGGGAGTGACCTGCACTGCATCAAGCTGAGCATCCCCCGTGTCTTCTATGTCAACCAGCGTGTCCCAAAGCCTGAGGAGGGAACAGCCTACAGGAAGGTGAGGACCTGCCCCTTCTGGAAGGGGAAACAGCTGCTTGCATTGAGGTAAGGCACTTCACCTCCCCTGTAAGCAGGAGTTACAAGCATCTGCCACGCAACACCTCCTACCCCATGGATATCCCTCATCCAGGCCCTAGTCCCTCTGCTAATCCCAGCCTGCCTGGAAATCAAGTTTTCTGTTAAAGGAATTTGTAACATGCGTGAGCATAACCCACTGATTTCCTTAAGAGAGGACACCAGGAGCTGGCCTGGCTCAGAGTCTGGCTCCTGGCAGTGGTGCCATGTGGTGGGATGTGTCCCAATTATCCTGTCCCTTACCTTGGCAGGTAAACAGAATCCTGCCCCGCTCAAACTTAGTTTACAACTTGTACGAATACTCTGTTCCTGAAGACATGTACCAAGAGCACATCAACGAAATCAATGCAGACCTCTCTGCTCCGGACATCGAGGGAGTGTATGAGACACAGGTAACTCCTTTAGGTGCTTGTCTTTAAGGGTTGCTGAGCAGTAGTTTGTTAGTCTGAGTTCCAGTGGTGAGACACCAAAAATCCAAGACCCTGGACATTGTCCAGGAAACTGGGAGTTATGCTCATATGGACAGAAGTGCTGGGTATCAGCACATGGGTTACAGTATGTTGAGAAAGGAACTTCAGTTTATTTGGAGTTAGGAAACTTTGGGGAAAGAAATTGAGAGCTTCCTCTAAACATATCCTGAGTCAGCCTGCTGGTATTGTAACCAGGAAAGAGAAAGGGCATTTGGAGTAAAGCTGGGGAAAAGCCCAACATATGTGGAGTGATACATAGGTCTGAGTGCCATGTCCTCTAAAACAAGGTTGTAAAAGCTTTAGATAAAAGAACAGCATATAACTTGAAAGTTTGTGAAGAGCAACAACAACCTAAATGAAATTCTGTAGAAAGCAATGAGGCTAAAATTCAATTTACCAATGCTGAGAATGAAGGTTGGAACCTGGGATGCTTGCTTCCAGTGAGGATACTGGTTTGTCCACCTGATGACAGGAATTTAACGAAGAAGATACTGTAGTGAAAAGACCTGGCCTGTATGTAAATGGCAGAATAGACCACACCATTGTAAGAGTGGAGTTAAAGCATAAACACTGGTGAATTTGATGCTGAAATGCACAGTAGGATTGTTATGGATGAAAGGTTCTGAGCAGGACAAGCTTTGCTGGGAGCAGAACTGACACTGGCCATGAAATGCTTTCTGAGGTGCAGGAGGCTGCAAGGGCAGAAAGATCATCACAGAGTTGGGAGACTTGCTACTCAAGTTACTGGTATAACCTATGAAGCATTCCAGTGGAACATAGTTGAAGAAAACTTTTATTAACCTTAAGTTTCTACTTTTGAAAAATTTGAAGAAAGGTCTCTCAAGGCAAGGCACAACACTTAGTGATTATGTGGAGGCTGTGAAATCCTATGGTGATGTAAAAGGTTGAACCATATATGCCATCATCAATTGAAAATTGTCCCCACCAAACCCTACTGAGGTTAAGTAAGCAGCACCCAAAACATACTTCAGATGACCTGTCTGAAGTGACTGGCTTGTACCCAAATTCTTTATATCTATAGACCTGTCTCTAGAAAAACTTGAGTCTTCTCCACTCTAGTAGAGTTCCATGAGTGGGAAGAGGAAAAACCAAGAAGTTTAGAGAAAATTAAATGGGCAGAAGTAAAACAAAGGACATAGAGAAGTTTTAAAGATATGAAGAGATTTAGATAGTCATGGGGTACCAGCATCTGTCATCTGAGGGGAGGTTGAGTGAGTTGGACTGTGCAGCCCAGAAGAGGCTCAGGGGACCTGCTTGATGGGAAGAGTGAAGAAGAGGCTCTGCTCTGGCACCCAGGAAAGAATGGGCAAAAGTGGACACAACCTAAAACATGTAAACTCAGTGTAAATGTCAGAAAAAACTTCTGCAAATATCGTTGAGCAGGTTGCCCAAGGGGTTGTGGAGTTTCCATCCTCAGAGACGTAATTAACCCAGCTGGACACTGACCTAAGCAAGGGAAGCTCTGTCTTGATTTTTAAACATCTGCAGTGCAGTTCTGATCATTATCCCTAAAAATGCAGCAGGACTAACAGAGGGATGCAAGGGAGGGAACAGTTTGCCCTCCAGGATGGAACTTAGATGGGAATGCTTCATCTTGCTGAAGAGATGTGAGCGGCCTCTACAACTAAAACTAGCACAGGGAAGAGCAGTTAGGCAACAAAAGTTTATTTATGTTATCCCTAGTTTGGGACCAGCTTCCTCAGCAAGCCATTCAAGAGTCTCCTACAGCAGTGGACTTGACAGCTACGGGGTTAATAAAACAGGACGGATCTGTGCTGAATCTCCCACCATGCTCCATTATCTGGAGGTTCAAATGGAGCCCCTGCCTCAGAGTGACAGACCACAAGTTGCAGAGCAGCAAGATTGCCCAAATATTGCTCCACACGTCCTCCAAAGTACCTTGATGGTAGGGTCTGGGCATAGTTAGGAAGATGTGGATTTTGAGATACCTGTTCTATACCTTTAGCAAGGCTGATAGTACCAAACTCATGCCAAGGCACCTCAGATATGTGCTACCTATGGCTTTTAATCTGGGTTATTCTAGGTCTGCAGCCCCCAAGAACAGCTTAGTAGCAGTTGTTCCATCACATCTCTCCCCATCATTCCAGGTGCCACTGCTATTCCGTGCCCTGATCCACCTGGGCTGTGTGTGCATGGTCAGCAGGCAGCTCGTCCGGCACCTGGCAGGACGAGAGGCTGAAACCTTCCACATTGAGCACCTGGAGATGCGCTCACTGGCTCAGTTCACTTACCTGGAACCAGGTGAGGCATCCTGGGAGAGGGGCTCCTGGGGCACCTGGCACCCATGGGCACCACTGATGCTCTGTGCTCTGTGTCCCCAGGAAGCATTCGCCACATCTATCTGTACCACAACTCCCAGGGCAGCAAGGCAGTGCTGGGCCTCTTCATCCCCTCCCAGCGCAAGGCTGCTGTCTTTGTGCTGGACAAGGTAAGGAGGGCTGTGGAGAGTGGAAAATTGGGGGTGCTGATGGCTGGACATGCCCTGGCCATATGCCCTGATAGCCCCGAAAGCCCCCATGCCCTGAACTGATCCCCACAGCAGAGAAAGGAGAGATTCTGCCCCTCTGCCTTGCTCAGGTGAGACCCCACATGCAGAACTGCTTCTAGCCTGGGGTTTGCAACATAGGAAGGATGCAGAGCTGCTGAAGCAAGTTCAGAGGAGGCCACAGAGATGCTCTGATGAAGGCTGGAGCACTTCTGCTTTGTAGACAGGCTGGGAGAGCTGGAGGTGTTGAACCAGGAGAAGAGAAGGCTCCAGGGAGACCTTAGAGCCTCTTCCAGTGCCTAAAGAGAGCTGGAGAGAAACTGTGGACAAGGGATGGAGTGACAGAACAAGGGGGAATGGCTTCCACTACCAGAGAGCAAGGTTAGGTGGAATATTGGGAGGAAATTGTTCCCTGTGAGGGTGGTGAGGCCCTGGCACAGATTTGCCAGCAAAGCTGTGGCTGCCCTATCCCCAGAAGTGTTCTAGGCCAGATTGGATGGGGCCTGGAGCAACCTGGTCTAGTTGACCTCAGGTTGCACCAGGGGAGGTTTAGGATGGATATTAGGAAAAACTTCACCAAAAGGGTTGTCGAGCCCTGGCACAGCTGCCCAGGACAGTGGTGGAGTCACCATCCCTGGAGGGATTTAAAAGATGTGACGATGTGGCACTTGGAGACATGGTTTAGTGGTGGCCTTCGGCCAGTGTTGGGTGAACAGCTGGACTTGATCATAAAGGTATTTTCCAACCTAAACAATTCTGAGATTATGTATTATCTCTGGCAGGCGGTTGGACTAGACAACATTTAAAGGTTCCTTCCACCCCAGACCTCGTAGGGCCAGGCAGCAGGAGGTTTCTCCGTACATCACACATCCCTGCCAAGTTTTGGCCGGGCCCCTGGCACTGCACATCCCAGGGTCGCTCTCCCCCTGCTCTGACCTGGTCCCTCTTCCACTCAGGTACGCAGCAACCAGATGCCAAACCTCACCGCCTTGTTCTCGGTGGAGCGCGCGGCTCTGCTGGAAAAGGTGGGCAAGGAGCTGTTGCCCCCAGACAAACACACCTTCGAGGTGCGCGCTGAGACTGACCCCAAGGCCATCTACAGAGGTGTCCAGCGGCTGCTCTCGGGCTACAAGGTGAGATGAAGGTGTGCGGAAGGTTTCAGTGAGACCATTTGGACTAAGGGAAAGATGCTGTGGAAGGCACTGGTACAGCAGTTCCAAGAACACCTGCTTGTAACTGCTGGTCCCAAGGTCATGAAGTGGATGCTTGTTTTGCTTGTGTGGGGCTTATCTGGGGCAGTGTCAGCAGCAAGGCCACCTCAGGATCTCCCTCCATCCCTGCACTCAGCTGGAGAGCTGGTGTTGTTGAAGGTGGGTGCATGCTTCAGGAATGCTGGGGTGTGCTGTCCCAGGACCGTGGGGACCTGCTGTGGGGATGGGGCACCTGACACCACCAGCTTCCTGTTGAGCAGGTGAGAGGTGCACCAGGACATGTCTCTTGCTTCTTGGTGCAGGATGAGCGCCGGGGCCCCACGTTGGTGGCTGTGCAGTCCAACTGGGACCTGAAGCAGCTGGCAAGTGGGATCCCCATCATGGAGGAGTTCCCCTTGGTCCCTATCCGGCTGGTAGATGACATCAGCTACTCTGTCCTGGACTGGCAGCGCCATGCTGCCCGCCGCATGATTCGCCACTACCTCAACCTGGACACCTGCCTTTCCCAGGCTTTTGAGATGAGCAGGTACCCAGAGTGGCCATGTTCCCCTGAGGCTGCCATGCCCTCAGTGGGACCACAGGAGTTGCCTCACCCCTTGAGGAGATTGTCAGGGTTCCTGTTTTCCCTGCAGCCATGCTCATGCCAATGACCACTGATGTCTCTGTGCCTCAGGTACTACCATATCCCCATTGGAAACCTCCCTGATGATATCTCCACCTTTGGCACTGACCTGTTCTTCTCACGCCACCTTCGTCGTCACAACCACCTGTTGTGGCTGTCCCCCACGGCCCGCCCCGACCTGGGGGGCAAGGAGGCTGATGACAACCGCCTGGTCATGGAGTTTGATGAGAGAGCCTCAGTTGAGATCAACAACCCTGGCTGCTACTCCACAGGTGAAGAGGGAGGAAGATGGTAGCACTGAATGGGGCAGAGCTGGATCCTGCTCTGTGAGTCCTGTAGAGGTGTGGATGCAGTCCCCAAAGAGTCTCTATGGTAACAGTTGTAACCAGCAGCTTTTGGGTTTCAGCATCTGTATGGGTAAGGAGGATGCTAAGGGCATGTCCTGGAGCAGGGAAGGCTCACCTGAAACATGTGCAGGCATCAAAATGGGGATTCTTTACCAATGACCCATGACAGCAGCACTTGGCAGACCACCTGCAATCTTCTCAGCCCAAGGACAGCTCACTGGTGATGCTGGGACAGACCTCTCTTAGGCAGCTTGAGTTCTTCTAAGGTCCACTGTTGCAGCCTCCAGGAAAACTGGTGGTCCCCAGAGTGTCAGTAGGTCTGAATCTTGTTGAAAGACAAGGCTCAATCAACACCTATGAAGGTCCAGGCATGCCTGTGAAAGCATCTGCCCTCTGAGTGCAGTAGCACCTCTAGATCACCCTGTACCTGTGAAAAGCACTTCTGACAGCAGCAGGGAGGGTGTACCTGGTCCTTTCCCTGCCTCCCTGCTGACAGCTGTGTCTGCTCGTAGTGTGTCTGGAGCTGGACATCCAGAGCCTGGCTGTGAACACCGTGTTGCAGTCTCACCACGTGAATGACATGGAAGGAGGCTCCAGCATGAGCATTAGCTTCGATGTGATTCAGCAGGCATCCCTGGAGGACATGGTCACAGGGAACCAAGCTGCCAACATCCCAGCCAGCTATGATGAAACTGCCCTCTGCTCTAACACTTTCAGGTGTGGCTTTAGAAACAGCAGGAAGTAGAGAGGTGGTCTCCATCCTGGCAGGTCCCCTCAGGGTCCTACTTCACTCCCTCCTGGCTTTAGCCTTTCCCCAGCAGTAGGGCTTGTAGGGTGGTCTAAGTCTAAATCCACGCCTCCAGTGCATGGCAGGCATCTTCTCCAACACATTGGAAGATCCTCAGAGCTGCCTGGTGCCTCAGCCAGCAGAGGCATGGGGATCAAATGGGTCATGCTCCACCAGGTTGTAGAGGCACGTATTATGTGCTGAGGGCTGAAGAACGGAGTTCCTGTTCTAAATCCTCTAGTGTGTCCATAAACACGTCCCTGTCAGGAAAGGGGGAAGCGTTGCTGGTTGCTGGTGGGGTGATGCCAGTCTCTGCTCGTTGGCAGGATTTTGAAGAGCATGGTGGTGAGCTGGGTGAAGGAGATTACGCAGTACCACAATGTCTATGCAGACAACCAGGTCATTCACTTTTACCGCTGGCTCCGCTCTCCTTCCTCCCTGCTTTATGACCCAGCACTGCACCGCACGCTCCACAACATGATGAAGAAGCTTTTCCTACAGTAAGTGAGGTCTTAAGTGTGCCAGTCTGGTGGACGGGGAATGGAGAGGCATGATGTTAGTGACCAGGATGCTGGCACCCAGTGATCCTCCAGAAAGGTGGGCAGTAGCAGGGACCTCTCATCCTCTTTGGGTGACTTCCCTTGCCCAGTGTTGCTACATGTTGACTCTAGCCTGAGGAATCAACACATGCTCTTTGGGTCACATATGCCCCTCGTGCATTGCTTTCCCACCCACTGATGCCACCCTGTGCCCTGCTGCAGGCTGGTGGCTGAGTTCAAGCGCCTGGGCTCCTCTGTGGTCTACGCCAACTTCAACCGCATCATCCTGTGCACCAAGAAGCGGCACATTGAGGATGCCATCAGCTACATGGAGTACGTCATCAATAGGTGAGGTGCACCTGGAGGTGGGGCTGGGGCAGGGCTCAAGATCAGGGAGGAGGATGCTGATTTTTTTGTCTTCTAATGCACCTCAAAACTGAATCTATTACTTATTTTGGCAAAGCTGCGGAAGGGACAAGGCTTTCCCAGTTCTCTTGCTGTCATGCCTGGAGTAGTGATCTGTCCTTAACTGCCCTCTATGGGCAGTATTCCAAGTATGCTCATAGGATTCAATCCTGAAGAGACTTTCAAGGAGAGCCTGAGATGCCCAGCAACTTGTCCCCTGGCTGGCTGTCAGCATCCCAGCTGCGGTAGAGGCGCCTTGACACAAGAACAGAGAGCCAAGTGTCCTTGGGGCATGACTTCCCTTGGGATCCCTAGCAGGGGTCCAGTGGGAAAGGGGACCCTCCTCTCTCCTGGCCAGCACCACCTCCCCACAGTGTCCCATGGAGAAGAGATGATGCTGACAGAGGAACTGACTGCAGTTTCTTCCCTCCAGCATCCACTCCAAGGAGATCTTCCACTCTCTGACCATCTCATTCTCCCGGTGCTGGGAGTTCCTGCTCTGGATGGACCCAGCAAATTATGGAGGTATCAAGGGAAAAGTGGACTCTCGCATCCACTATGGGGAGGTAAGAGATGGGAAGCACCCTGTCCCTTGGGAGCAGAGTAGGGAGGTGTTGGCTGGGTATGAGAGACTGCTATGTGTGTGACCCCCAGAAGGACACCAGGAAGACATTGGAGGAGGAGGAGGAGAGTGAGGAAGAGGAGGAGGTAGCAAGGGAAGAAGAGGAGGAAAAAGGGGAGCCAGATGTGGAGGAGCTGCTGGAGAATAACTGGAACATTGCGCAGTTCCTGCCCCAGGCCGGCTCCTGCCAGAGCTACTTCTTGATGATCATATCAGGTGAGCAGTATGGGGAGATGATGAGGTCATTGTGCCCCTCCAGTGCCAATTCTGGATAGGAGCTGGAGCCTTGCCTATGTCTTCCCAGCCTACATCGTGGCTGTGTACCACAGCATGAAGGAGGAACTGCAGCGTAACACCCCTGGGAGCACCCCCATCAAGAGGAGCACCAGCCAGGTGTCCCAGGAGGCTCTGGGGGAGCTGAGAGCCATGCCTGGTGAGTGCCAAGCCCCAGGGCAGCCCTGCTGCAGGCAGAGACACCCACCTTGCTTGCCCTGTGTGCCACCAATCAGTTCAAACACTCTCTGCTTTACCCCTCTAGGCATGATCACCTTCTCACAAGATTACGTGGCCAATGAGCTCACCCAAAGCTTCTTCACCATCACCCAGAAGATCCAGAAGAAGATGGCTGGTTCCCAAAATGCCACAGAGCCCTCAGACATGTTCCCAGTCCTGCCTGGCTCCTACCTGCCACTCAACAACCCAGCTCTGGAGTTCATCAAATACGTCTGCAAGGTCAGTAGGGGTGGGCCAGGCCCCTTGGCTGAAGGATTGGGGTCTGAACTGAAATTCTGATCCTTGTCCATTGCTGCAGCTTTTCCCAGGATGGATCTTTTTACTGGGCCCTGAATCTATATGAGGGTCACAAGGATCTGAGCTGTCCTTAGAACAGTGTCTGCTGCTAGGCTCATCTGGCTTTTATCCTTGCAGGTCCTCTCCCTGGATGCCAACATAACCAACCAGGTGAACAAACTACGCCGGGACCTGCTGCGCCTCATCGAGGTGGGAGAGTTCTCAGAAGCAGCCCAGTTTCGGGACCCTTGCCGCTCCTATATGCTTCCTGAAGTCATCTGCAGGAACTGCAACTTCTGCAGGGATTTGGACCTGTGCAAGGACCCTGCCCTTTCCCAGGTGCAGCCTCTCTCCTAGGGACAATAGAGGCCCCAGTACAGCGATGCTGGAGGCCAGCCGATCATCTTACCCACTTTATCTCCCCTTTGTTTTGCAGCTCTGCCTGCTGTCCATGATCATCCTCTCCTAAAGCAAATTTTCTGTTCATCTTTTCTAGCTGCATGTGATAGATCTGAGCATGCTTGGGCTTTGGCTTATGTTCTGTCCTCTCCAGAAACAAGTTCCACCATCCCAGTGCATGGGACTTGTGGTGCTTACACCCCTCTTTTTGCCCCTAGGACAGGTTGGTGCTGCCCGGCTGGCTCTGCCCCAGCTGCCATGTGCAGTATGATACTGATGCCATTGAGATGGCACTGGTGGAAGCCCTGCAGAAGAAGCTGATGGCCTTTGTGCTGCAGGACCTGGTAAGCACAGGGATCCCCTGCTCTGCCCATTTCCCTGGTTGTCTGTGCCTGCACACATTCACCTGAACCTCCTTGGCCTCCAGGTGTGCAAAAAGTGTCACGGTGTGAAGGAGACACACATGCCTGTGTACTGCAGCTGTGCTGGAGACTTCACCCTCACCATCTCCTCCCAGGTACTTCAACACCTGCCCAGCCCAGCCCCAGCCCAGCAGCTCAGTGAGGGGCCCTAAGGTGCCCTGTGCCTCCTCTGCCTCTGCTCTAACTGCACATCCCCCAGCACCTGCTGAACTGCTCTCTGGCCAGCCCTGACTAGCCACTCCATCAGAGCCCCTGGCTGCCCAGGATCCTGGGTAGCTTCCTTCCCTCCCTGTTCTTCTCTCCCCAGGTCTTCATGGACCATGTCAGTGTCTTCCAGAACATTGCCCGGCACTATGGTATGGCCTACTTGCTGGAAACAATTGAGTGGCTGCTGCACACCAACCTCCAGCTCCAGCAGTGAGGGCTGGGCTGCTCTTCCAGCCTACTCCATGCTCTCACATGCATGGAGAGTGGTACTGGACCCCCTTGGCCACAGGCCAGACCACAGAGACACTGCACACCCCTCCTGCAGGGAGGGAAGAGGAGGAGAGCCATGCTTGGCACTGGGTTGTCTTTGCCCGGAGCTGCCTGGTGGGGGATTTGGGAGTTTCCAGTGACTAGAACTGGGTTCCACAGGTCTGTGCTGGCCCCAGGTGTAGTTTTAATTTTCAATCTCTGTAAATAAATGGGTGGTAGAAGGCAGGTGTCATTTTTAGGGAGGGAGGAATCAGGGGCTGTGGGTGCTAGTGGCTGTGGCACCACCCATAGCCTGGGTCATACTGGTGGCTGTGGTACCACTGGCTTCAGCCCATCCCTTGCCAGCATGAGGCAGGCAGTGCCCACAGGTGCTGCCCAGACCTGCCAGCAGGTCCTGCCTGTGGGCAGCTGGCTGTGGTGGTGTGACTTCCCTGTGCTAATGCACTTGGGCATGCTTGGCCCAAGCACTTGTCAGCTTACATTAAGGTAGTAATGGGTCTGTCCGGTGAGGTGGGGGACCTGAGACCCTATACACATCCCTGCAGGACCAGCAGCCCATGGCTGGAGGCTGTACATCCCTGCCATGGCAGTGCAGGGCTGGAGGATGGAGACACAGCAACCAGCTCTGACGCGAATGTCCCTCCATTTCACTGCAGTGAGTCGCCCTAGGCAAGGTTTATTGACAGCCTGTACGGTAAAGGGAGGGCAACCCTGATGATGGGGAGAAAGTGATGCATCTGACTCCATTGATATCAGAAGGCTAATTAATTACTTTATTATACTATATTATTCTATATCACATTAATCTAAACTGAATCTGCACTCAATGTGACTGTCAGCTGACAGTCCCGACACACACAGAGATTCAATTGGTCAGTGAATCAAAACACTCACACCAGAATCCAATTACCAATTCTCCTCAAGTAAACAATCTTCCACAATGCATTCCACTTGTGAACAACAAGAGGCGCAGCAATTGAGATAAGAATTGTTTTTCTCTCTCTGAGGTTCAGAGAATGTGAATCCCAGAAAATATCCTTGGGAAGTTGTGCCTTGCTTTTTTCTCTGTGAAGAGAAATGTGGCTACAGGCCTGGGCCTGGCAGTGGTGGCAGGTGAGCTGTAGGACATGTCCCACTGAGGCAGCAGGTCCCTCAGAACTGGGAGCTACTGATGGTGTCGGGCAGAGCATGCATTATCCACCCTGCCACTGTGACCTTTCTGCTCTGGTGGTACCTGCAATGGCATGGCATGGCATGAGGCTGGAGCAGCCCCAGAGTCATTCCCCCACTGAGGAAGCATCTAAGGAGGAGACCAGTGAGCATTGTGATGGTGGGACAGGGCCATCACCTGTAGTTGCAGTCAGGGAAGCCGCAGTGCTTTCAGGGTGGAGACTGAGAGGAAGAGCATGGGCGCTGCACTGGGTGGTCAGACCGGTCCAGTTTGCACTTAAGCTGATGATCACACTGACCCCACACAGCAGCAGGGACCATTAGCCCTCACATACTATGGGCACAGCATCCCAAAGGGCATGAGCTCACCCCAGCTATGGCATCTCAGTGGGCACAGAACCACTGCAGCCATGGGATCCTTGTGAGCATGACACCAGGAGCTTTTGGGCATCTCAATTCAAGAAGATATAAATCTCTTAGAGAGCATCCAGTGAGGGCTGTGAGGATGGGGGAGGGTCTAGATGTGAAGTCATACATGGGGCAGCTGAGGGCACTTGCTTTATTCAGACCTCACCAGGGGGACTGCAGCTCCTCTTGAGGGGCAGGCACTGATCTGTGCCCCGTGAGCAGGGATAGAGCTCTAGAAATGTTTGGACAACAAACACACACAGGGTGGGATTGTTGGGCTGTCTGGGCAAGGCCAGAAGTAGGATTTGATGAATCTTGTGAGTTCTTTCCAACTCAGGATATTCCATACCTCTATGAAAAGAGGTAACTGGGTGCCGAGGAATAGCTCTGGAGTCCTTGGAGGATCCCAAAAAAGGGGGAAGAGCTCTGGGCTGGGCAGACATGGAGCAGCACTGTGGTTGCACTGGGATCGGTTCTCTCACTCCTGATGCAAGGCAGGCACGGGGATGCTTTGCGGGACGCTCTGCTCCTCTGTCCCCTCCCGTCATCTGGCTCACACTGGAGGCCGTGCCGGGGTGACACCACCCTGCTCCTGCTGCGCCTGATGTCCGTTTCCCCCACAGTCGCTCCTCTCTGGTTCCCGGGGACCTCGGCCGGGCCGGGAGGGGCCTGAGCGGGGCCGGGGCCTGCAGGGGGCGCTGCACGAGCGGCTCGGCCGGGTTTGGCTGCGCTCCTCTGGGCTGGGCTGGGCTGGCCAGAGTTCGAATAGATTTTTGCTTCTACTTATTAAAGCCCTGATGTCCTGGGGTACTGCAAGGAAGCAACTGGAGATGTTTTATCTCTTCTGGAGGGAACTATCCTGGATGACCCCAAGACTCCTCCCAGTCACCTCCTGGGGCTTTTGGATCTGTGATTTCGAGATCTGATATCCCGGATAGCAGACTCAGACTCCTCCAGGGAAGCTGCCTGTGCTGTTTTGCTCTTTGGTAGAAGCTCTCTGTTCGAGGATCCAGCTGAGACTCCTCCCAAGCACCTCATAGAGTCTTTTCACTAATACTGATAAATCCTGACATCCTGAGTAGTAGTCCAAAACTCCTACAAGTAAGCAACCTGAGATGATTTTTCTCATTTTGAACAAAAGTGTATCTGCTGGAATCTCCCTGCAGCTTCTCCCAGGCATCTCCCAGTCTTTTCATCTCTACCATAGGCATTTGATATCCCAGGCAGCAGCCCCAGACTCCTCCAGGGAAGCTGCCCAAGATGATTTTTCTCTTTATGGAAATTGCATCTTCTAGGTTCCACATTAGGCACCTGCTATGCATCTTCTGGAGTCTTTCTGTCTTTTATTTCAGCCCCTGAAATCCCAGGAAAAACGCCAATCACTTGTTAAAAAAAAAATTAAAAGTTTAATAGTAATAAAATGGTTATGAAAATAGTAATACAAATTAGAACAATAAGAATTTGGAATCAGAGTTAGGACAATAAAGGACAATAAAAGCAAAGAATACAAATGTTCAGATGCTTTCCTTAAAAAAAGCATGGCTTGCTAACAAAGGATTAACTCTTAAAAGCAATAGCCTTTTGCATATTCATATATCTCATACATGATGCATAAATTATTTTCAAACAAAGGGTGTTCTCTGGTTATTGTCAAGTTCTCCTCCTTAATCCTGTTGGCACCTCAAAGATGAAAAGGAGGTGGAAGATAGCTTGTGTTTTCTGATAATGAGGCAATATTTTTCTTAGAGCTTGTTATCTCTGTGTGAAGAATTTCTTGATTATCTCATCTCTTTCTTGAGCTAGTTAAAGAGTATCTTACATAGCATAGTTTCTCTTTTAACATTATAACCTAAAACTATATTTAACACACTACATAAGAGAATTAGTACAGCATAACTTTTTAACACAACACATAGAATATTCATTTTAATATTTGCAAAAAGCCAATCATATAATAAGCATTTTTCACAATCCCAAATAGCAGCCCCAGATTTCTCCAGGGAAGGGATCCAAGATGATTCTTTTCTGTTCATGGGACCTACATCCTCAAGGACCCACCCCAGACTCCTCCCAGGCATCTCCTGAAGGCTTTACACAGCTGCTTTAGTCTCCTCAGAACCCAAGAGCAGCTCAAGGCTCCTCCAAGAAAAGCAACCTGGGATGACCGTTTCTCATTTGGAATTAACTCTTTTCTGGGATCCACCTGAGATTCCTCCCACTTCTTACAGTGCCCTGTGGTCATGGGTAGCAGCCCCAGACTCCTCCCAGGGAGATCTCTAAGATGATCTTTCTCTTCTGGAAGACACTGCATCAGACAGATGCAAAATACAGCACCATGGATCATTGCAGCACTGTGGATCGTGCACAGTCCTCTGGTCGAAGGCCCCAGAAGTTAGTCTGGGAGTACTTCAAGGATCTTGGATAGTTTATGACTTCTTCTAAGATATAAAAGCCTTCTCTCCCATCAGAAGGGATGAAAACCCTCAGGCTGTGGTGTGAATGTCCTGCTATTTTTCCAGGGCTAGGGGAGTTTTACTGGCCTGAGCCAGTAATGGCTTGGGAGCACACTGGCATGATTAAAAGCAGTATCCCACCTCCCTTCCCTGGCTCAAATCCCAGCTTGCACCCCTCTCCCCCTGGGCTGTTCCCTTGTCAGCAAAGCACTCAGGAGGATCTATCTGCTCCACAGCCTTCGCAGCCACCAAAGGCAGGAGTTTACTAGATCCTCCTTTTCATCCTTTTTGTTGAAGGATGAAAATGGGATTCAGACATCACATTTGCCAGCCCCCTGGTGAGCGAGGACTGCTGACAGATGATAAAAAAGACCACTTACTTAAAGGACGTTTTCTTTAAGTTAAAAGAATACCCATATCAGTAAAATATATTTTTCTTTAGATTTAATTAAATAATTTTACTTTATCCCCTAAAATTATTTTCCACAACTTGCAAGTGTTGCCCATAATTCTGTAAAGGCATTTTCCAGACTGAGAAATCCAAATATCTGGTGTGCATGCTGTGGCTTCAGCCAGCACAGTCCTCCTCCTCTGCTGCCCTCACAATGACACCATCACACAGCCACGACCTGTGGGTCTCTCTTAATGATTCATCAGTCACTTTTCCTCTTTTCCCACCTGTCTAATTGCTGGCCAGATTTCCTCTACTGATTCTTATTTGTAATTCAACTCATCTGCCTGTCCATTCTCCCATGTTCACGTATCCCCATTTTTGTTTGTATCTCTTGATTGCACGTCCATCTGTGTCAGGCTGACTTACAGGTACTTTAGGGTTGGATGAAAACATTGAATTTTGGTGGCTTTTTAAAACATGGCATAGCTTTTGGTACTTTTTGATTTCTCCTGATGCTGCGTCATGGTTTAGAAATGGTATTCTCCAAGGCAGTACTCCCACTAAAACCATGTGCCCCTCCCCTCTCCAGCTGGAGGTACAAAAGGTAAAGATACCAGATTGAGATAAGAACAATTCACTGGAAACAGCAAGGAGATAAGAAAACAAACTGTAGCAGCAACACTGCTAATAACGAAAGGTATAAGAAATTAAATCATTAGTGGGGAAAATTCCCCACTAATAGATACAACAGATGTTTTCTCAACTGGAAGCAAGCCCTTCTCAGAAGACCGTGCCTTTCCCCTGTACCCAGCAATGGCATGAGGTGGTATAAAATAACATTAGGGTCCTGGACATGTCGGGTCCCGGCTGCTGCAAAAATGGCCACTGTCCTGGCCAGAACCAGGGCACCTTGCATGCAGGTGAGCTTACAGGAAAGGCAATGGACAGACCTAAACCCCTCATGGGACCTTCCCAGGCTGTATTCTGTTGTGCTCTGGCAGAGTTGGTGACAGAGGAGATCTCACCAGACACAGCTTAGTCCTTGTTGCCTGAACAGGAAAACAACTGGCTGCAGGCTGCCCAGAAACTACATTGCCTGGGGGACTGTTGTGCTACCCCGTGTGGGACAGTGTTGGATTCCCCAGCGGAGGCAGAGATGGATCACACTCATTTGATGCAGAACAATTTAACTTCTCAGGCCTAGACTGACAAAAAAATTAAACAGTTTCCTCTTGTGCTCATTAAAGCCATGATTCCTGGAGCCCTTCCCAGAGGACAGCCTCACCTACCATCCGGGCTCTGGCTCTGTGGAGAATTTCAGGCAAGAACGAGCTCACCACAGTTTCTGGAGCTCTTGCGGGTAAATCACACACCATGTAGCGGATGAGGTGGTGTAAGAATGTTTTAACAACGTCTGCTGAGAGCTGATGGTGATAAAGCTGTTCTGGTATACCAAGGTGTCACTGCAGACAAGTTAGAATAGAAAATCAGAGGCACAGACTTCTGGATGATAGAATGGAGGCAGACAGGGACAAGCCAGGGACAGGTGCCAGTCCTACCCCAAAGAGTGACTCTTTCTGCCACCCCTCAACCGGAGGGTCCCTCTGGTTAGCAGGATGTGGTGGGCACATGGAGGGCACTGATCCAGCACCAAAGGAGAGCAGTACTAAGGCTGTGACACATGGAAGCAGCCCTCCCTCTGGAGGTGCCAGCAGCAGAAGCTCTTGGGGCTGTGAACAGGTCAGGCCTCCTCATGTGTGGACGCCAACAGCCTCCTCTCTTAGGACATCACTCCCAGAAACTGCTGCTCTACCTGTACTACATACAGAGTTTTAGGGATGCAGTAGGACCTAGAGACCATGACAACCCTTAGAGGGTCCCTTCACATGACTCACAGGATAAAACAGTATCTCTCAGTCCTAAGGGTATCACCTTGCAGGTCACCAGAAGTCTGGCCCAAAGAGAAGGTTCCCACCTACTTTGTGTGAAAGCTTATCCAGACCCAGAGCAATTCCCCACTCACCAGACCCCACAACTAGAGTGGTGCTGCTCAACTGAAAATCCCTGACACTCGACCCTTTGAACCCTGAACCTTTCCTCACCAGAGGCTTTCCTGGGCAGCAAACACCTTTTCTCCAGCTTCTGTCTCCCCTATAAGTTTTCCAGAAATGGAACAGTGTTTTCAAGCCATGGAAACCACCATGTTGCTGTAAGATCAGTCAGCAACAGGTTTTGATGTCTAAATATTCAGCCTGTCTCATGCCTAAGGTCTGTGTAACAGCCTTTCATCAAGCTGTTTCCACAGTGAAATCTACCCAAAATCATGACAAAATCAACCCTGAAAATCAACCCTGAAAGTGAATAGTTTCAAGCTTTGGTGAATGCCTAGAAACAAACACTTGAAAAAATAAGCTAAAATCTCTTTTCTTGATTACCAGGATGGTGCTTCTTTATTTGCATTGCTTGCTTCTCATAGGGTTGAAGGAATCATCGTGTACAGCTGTGGAAAGATCAGGAGAAACAAAAAGCAGAATACTTCCAAAAGCAGCACATGCTGATGGTAGCCAGATTAGCAGCCCAGCAGAAGTTCGCTGCATATCAAGTGCAGCTTCTCAGTATACCCAGATAACAGAACAGGGAAGGATCGGTGTGGGGAATAAACAGTCTGGTCTCAAACTGGAAGAAATCCTCAAGCCATTAAGTGTTGAGGTTGGGAAGGTAAAGAACTGGGCAGGAATTGTAACACACCCAGACAAGAAGCCAAAGAACAGCAAAGACAGTCTGTCTCAGAGATGGGAGGCAAGAACCTCTGGGAGATGTGCCTCTACCTGAGAGGTGCCAGAAAGGAGACTCAAAACCTGAACATGACTGCCAGCCTAGGAAGAGCCCAGGAAGTGTGGTAGTGATGGAAAGCCTGGCATTCCTCACCTTGGGTGTCATCACAGAGGATCTGGAAGCCTCACAGACAAGGCGAATGCTGACATCATGGGGTCTGGCTGTTGGATAATTTCCTTGGAGACGCCCTCCTGAGACTAGGGAGCAAGACAGAAAGAATATGCACAAGGGAAACTCACTCTCCTTCAGTTCAGTTTTAGAGCAAAGCTGCCTTATCTTCTAAAAGGCCTTCTATTAAACTCTGTAATATTGTTGCAAACTTGTTCCAGTGCTTAGCTGCAACATCCAGCCAGCCAGAGGTATCTCTGTGGTGAAATACCACACCTGCCGCCTCTGGCCAAGCAGCAAGGGCCAGACGAGCCCAGGCACGTTCCATCCCGTAAGATTGGGATTTTTATTCCAATACTCTGGCACAAGTTCCTTGGCAGGGATGGAACTGGAGGTGGCTATAGGCAAGCTTAGGCTCTACTGGGGGCTTGGTGGGCAGAAGAGTGGTGCCCAGGGTGGGGTGGCAGTCCTGCATATCCATGTCCTTCCAGCAGGTAGAGGGCTGCCACTGGTTTGGGGGTGACCCCCAGGCAGGCGTATTTGTGCCGCAAGCTGATCAAGAGCAGGGCCAGCATGGGACCCAGTCCCTGCTGTGTGCCCTGGTACATGGTCAGGGAATAGTCTCTGCCGTGTCCATGAGGAGAGCTGTCCCATGGTGCTGCCAGGGCTCTCCTGGCCCAGCCAGAGCTGCATCTGGGAGAATGCCAGTGGAGGGGATGCCCAGCCAGAGTGCTGGCATCCCCACAGGCATGGGATATGATCCCACATCAGGCAGGGATGTGACTGTGTCAGGATCATCCTAATCAGAGACTCCATGTCAGAGCCCCTGGCTCTGCTCCTGCTCAGCAGCAGAGGGCCACAGTACTCGCACTGCTGAACCCAGGACCTGCTCCTGGGGGCACTGGGGACTGGTCCAGCTGCAGGTGGGGAAGGGGGATGAGTTGGGCTGAGATGAGACATGGCACAGAGCACCCTGGGTGTCCTAGGTCTGCAGTCCTTTTTCCCTGAGGGGCAGCATTTGCTGGTGGATGCTGGAGGCCAGGATTGTGCTGCAGAGGTGGCATCACAGGTGTGAAGGAGACCTCAGACCTGCAAAAGGGAGGCTGGGGGCTAGATCCTGACAGGAAATATGGGTGCTATTGTCTTTAAAACGACTTGATGGGTGATGGTCTTGTAAGGAGAAATAGTGTTAATGTCTCTACATCAAGCTGCAAGTATGTTGCAGAACTCAGACATCTGAACTTCCAAACTTTGGGGGGAAATGTCAATACATACTCAAGGAGGGATGTGTGGTAGGCAGCTCAGGAAGGCTGTACCTTCCTAGTTCCTCAGCCAATGGGGAAGGGAAGAGGGTTACATGCGGCCACGAGTTTAGAATAAAAGGAGGCAGCATCCTCCTAAACCAAGAAACTGCACAGGGTTATGTCCCAGTGGACTCTCTCCCTTTACTCAAATAAAGTTGCAGGACTCCTCTGTCTCCTTTGCGGACAATGGCTTTTCATAGAGTGGCTTTTCTGCACAATCCTCAGCTGCCAGAGCACCTCCTTCTTTTCCCTTTCTGCCCCACACAGCTCCCTGCTCCGCCTGTGTTCTTGGCCAGCTGGGGTTGCCTCCCTCTGCACCAGCTCCCCACAGACACCTGCACTGTCTGCTGCTGCTGCTGCTGCTCCTCCCTTTCGGGTTCTAGAACAATTTGGGTTCCAGTGGGAGCCCAGAGCTTCAGAGAAGCTGGCCTTTAACTTGTGACAAATCTTGCCACAGCATACAAAGCATCTCAAGTCAACACTAACTTTGGTGCCTAATGACAGTCCCCTGACAGTGGCCCTGGTAGCTCATCCTTTCCTCTCCCAAACTGCAATGATGTCAGCTTTGCCTGTTCTTGGTTTAGTTATCCTTCTTTCAAAGATTCCCAGAGATTTTTTTCATTCGTCCACTATGCACACAGTGATTCCTGGAGAGCTGCAGAAATGCAACAGCAGCAGTCTCCTCTGGGGTTTATAGAGGGAACACCCTCTCAGCTGTTCTGAGCCTTCCTGCAGCCAGGTTTTACTCCTAAAATGACACAACTGAAAAGCTCCAATGATCAGTGACCTAGCTGAGCAGTGATCAAAAAAAGCAACACTCTTTATCCCACTGAAGCCTAATAGTGATGTTTGTTGGAAAAATTGCATCCCAATAAGTTCTCTTGTGTGAAACACAAAATTTTTGGTACAAAAAAAAAAAAAAAGAAGCTTCTGATTAACCAAATAAAAATATAAACAAGCAATGAGAGCAGATGCTGCTCTGCCTTCTTGGGCAGGAAGCCAGAATGTTCCTCTGCTCTGTAAAGGACATCCTTTTCACTAAAATGAAGAGCTCTGGAATGCACCACAAGGTAGTCAGTGCTCACCAGGCTCTGACAGCAGTTCAGCCCGGGCAGCTCAGCTCAGATGAGTGCTTGCACTACTTCAGTGCTCCCAAGAAGCATCTGGACCCCACTTGCCTCTCAGGAAATGTCTATAGATCCGAAATAGCATCCTCATTTTGGAAAAAAAAATATGTTGAGTTTCAGGCAATGGGAGGCAATGGGATACAGGCAATGGGAAGTTCTTAAGTTTCTGGAACAACAACTAGCATTTTATTATCCAAAACCACTGTAGAGTGCAAGCAGAGACAGGAGGCAAAGTGAATGTCGAGTCCCATAAACTCTGCTCCATCCTGAGGCAACTTCTGTGGTGCTATGTCCAGGCTGGCACTCCAGGTAAACACATTAAGAACATCACTGACACACAGAAGTGCAGGCAACCAAGATTGCTGAGGCTGGAAGTAAGGGATGCATGAGGGGAGGAGGAACTTGGTTTGTTAATTCTGGAGTATCAAAGGCTTTGAGGATCCTAGTTGCTACATTCAGAAGCACCTGCCTAATGAGAAAATGCCAAGGGGACTGTGCTGGATCCTTAGAGGTGCATGGTGATAGGACAAGCGTTGATGGGCACACAATAGAACATAGGGAATTCCAGCTGGGTACACAAGAGAAAAAAACTACCATGAGATGGCTCAGGTGCTGGAACAGTGCCCAGAGAGTCTGTGGGATCTCCATCCCTGGAGACACTAGGAGCTGAACTAGAGGAGAACCTGAGCAACCACTCCTAATGGAATCTGTTTGGAGCGGGAGGCTGCTCTGGAGACCTCTGAAGGTCCTCTGCCAACTACATTGTTCTGTGATACATTGAGCAGCAGTGATAGCACAGATTTGGCAAGAAAATTTGCAATAGACACCAATGAAACCATGTGGGTGACCACAGCCCTGCCAACAGCTGATACCAGGTGAAAGAAACACCCCATAAGAAAGAGAGAGGACAGAGGGTTGTTGTGCTAGAAGGCCACTGACAAACCCAACCCACCCTCCAGATTTCTTATGTACTCCACACCTTTGTGTGGAAGAAGAGGTTTGTTGAGGTGTGTTTGGAAGATACCTTGTAGGAGTCTACTAGGCGCACAGAGCAGATGTCTTCACTCCAACTCACCCTGAGCAGTTCTGGCAAAGTGCAGACAGTCTGCCCATTGTCCCCAGCCTGCTGGGGGCAGGCTGTGGAGTCCCCTTACGGCCTCCTTCCACAGTCCATCCAGCTTTTCCAACTGCTGGGCCGGTGGAGGACATGCAGCAGGATAAGGCCCTTGGTGAGGCAATTGGAGAGCAAAGGACAAGCAGGAAGTGTATTGCTGGAAGGTTCAAAGCAGGGGCAGCGAAAAACCCGTGTGGAAAGAAAAACTGTCCAGCTTGCAGAGATTTTGGCGCACATAGGCACAGATTTGCTCATCTCTCTGCAACTCTGACAATCCACCAGGTAGGGTCTGTGTTTCCCAACAGCTTCTTCACAAAATAAGTGGTTAACTTGGAAGGGACCTCTGGAGGTCTTTGCTCCAAGCCCCTTTTCTCAAAGCAGGGCCTTCAGCTCTGACGCGACAGCACGGCTGGGTGCCATTCCCTGGCAGAATGCAGAGCTGCTAGGCTCCCACACAGCGACCACAGCGATCCAAACCCAGCGGACAGTCCGTACCCCGCAGGGACAGGGAGCCAGTTCCGCTGCGGGCCGCGCTTCCTCCCGCTCCCTCAGCAGCGCCGGCGGCTGCAGGAGCCTCCCGGCCCGCAGGGGGCGCTGCAGACCGCATCGAGCGGCGGCAGCGGCTCGGCCGGGCCCAGCTCGGGCTCTTCGCCATTTCGTGGTCCGGAGGGAGCCTTGTCTCGGCGGGGAGGGAGTGCTGTCCCCTGGACAGACTGGCACAGGTGCCCGGGGGCTTTTCGCTTCTCCCGCTGCTCCGAGCACGACCGCGCGACAGCGGGCCTTGGAGCCACTTCTGGCGGTGGATTCCCTGCTGTGGCAGGGCCGGGAGTCCAGCTGTGGCTTCCATCCCTCTGCCTCTCCTCCCTGTGCCAGGTTGGCAAGTGAACTCCAGTTCTGAGAATCTCCATGTATGAGGTCACCTGGGGGTTTCTGCCCTGGGCAGAATGTGGCCGACTTGGTAAGGCTTCTGGAGGGACGCTCTGCCGGGAAGGAGTCACCACTTGCTGCCTGTGGTCATTGCAAGACACGCCTGCAATGAAAGCAGAGCACTTTCTACCAGAGTTGTGGTTTGTGCCTCAGTCACCACCTCGGGTCCTCAGTTTGAGGACCTGATAGGTTACATCATCACTAACTGGAATGTGAGTGAATCAAATCTGCTCACAGCTTCTCCTGTGTTCCTGCAACAGAACTCAGAAAGCCTATGTCCCTGCATAATAACCCTGAAGTACATCTTTGCAGGTGGAGGTGCATGGCAATGCTTGAGGGATTCCTCCTATGTTTTAATTTGTGCTTTCCAAGAAAAACGGCCAGTTCTGCTTTGACCATGATGTGAATCCAAAAGAAATTGATGAAAATCTGCCCTTTTTCTTTCCTGGAGAACCTCTGGCAACAGGGCACAGGAAAGGTGACTATCAGCCTCAAGAATGCATCATGAGGTAACTGTGCATGTGGTGTGGCCACATGGTAGAGGCAGTCTGAAGCTTGAGAGCCTGTGAAGCTGTTCTGGCGCTCCAAAATGACTGACATGGACACAAGGATGAATTAAAGCAAAGTTGTAGGTGCTATGAGTATCCAAAACCAAAAACATGCAGCCTCCTGACCAGCACTGCTCTTTCTTCAGGTATGCTCCAGGGACAGATTTCTGGAAGAGCAGCTGGATTTGGTAATTAACTTGGTGGTTTTCTAGACCAGATCCCCTCCCCAGTCTGCTGGGCTCCCTGGGCTCCTGCTGCTCACAAAACTTTGGTGCTTCTACAGAGTCACCATTCCTGATGGCTGTACTGGACCAGGCATAGGCATGTTTTGTCTCAATCATTCTGATTTACAACAGGAAAGATATGACTGTAGGAGAGAGTCCCATGGAGGTTGGGCAGTGCATTCTTAGCCAATTTCCTGCTCCCCCCTGAGTTTCATGCTCAGTTCCCTCCTCCAACGCACTTCCTCCAGGAAGGCTGAAATGGCTGGCTGTGTATACATGAACAAAACAGCACAAAGAGTCAAGTTTACAAAAAGGCTTCTACCAGGTTAACTAGAAAATAAAGTGGATTGGGCCCACTCATTCTCTTTTCCCTCCGTTTCTTTTTCACTTTCTTTGTCTCACAACCGCACAATGTGGCAAGACCAGGATAGGATCTACATACTGATTATAATCTTTGTTCTCTTTCTCCCTCTTCTGTGTTTATTTCTCTCCTGGGCAAAGCACACTTACCATATTCCACCCCATACTCTTTACTGAACTTTGTTGTGCAAGTGGGAAGTTTTTGGAAATGTGTTGTGGCTTGTTAGGCAGCACTCTGTGGAAGTGTGTTATAAGAATTTACAGGCTTGTTGGCCAACACCTTTTGAGTCTAAGCAGTGGGCTGGTTACCAGAGTTACAGTGACTGTACAATGAAACGTAGGAGTTCCTGACATGTGACCAGTGGCTTTGTTCAGCCTGGTGAGAATTTATCCTGAACATCATTTCCCTGACCAGTGAGTCGTGACAATAGCAGCACAGGCCCAGGCTGCCATCTTTGGCCAGGGGACAAGGAAGTTCCCAAGTCCCAGTTGCCTTTGCAGAATCCCTTACGTCAGCAGCATGCCATGTCTCCAGGACTCACTCCATGAATTGCTGCTCTGTGTAACTACCCTTCTTTGTACTACTGACAACCTTTAACAGCCTGGGATACGGCTGGCCCATCCTGCTGCTGGCTGACATCTGCAGAGGCTCTGTGGTGTGACTGTTCCTGAGGCTTGCCCTCCGTAGAAATTGCTGGAATTCCTGCCTTGTGTCTAGGCTGGACTACAAATGACAGCCAGGACAGCAATTTCATTGAACTAAGCCAGGAGAAGCCCTGACCCAGTTGCACCAGACTCAGCTCCAGTGGGAAGGAGAAATTCACTGGGGCCCAAGGCCATCTGACATTAGCTGCTTCCTTTATCAAAACCAGGGAAACTGGCTTTACCCGGAGATGTGGGGAGTTCAAGGAGGAATCCTCAAGTTTTTAAGCTTGACTTGCACTCATACCCCTTTGTTGAGCCATATGATGATGTGGACATGGTGTGGAGGCTGCAGGCCAGGGTGCACAGGCTGCAGCCCTGCCAGTCCCCATGGGCTGCTCAGGGTGGAGCTGGCTGTGTGCAGGGCCCTGATCTGCCACCTGGAAGTAACAAGTACACACAAGCTGTGGCTTTTTCACCTGACTTTGCAGTAAATTATTCACCCAGTGCCGTACACACTTCCTGCTGTAGGCACCCAAACCTTCCCAGCATTTGTCACAGGCAGAGCTCAGTCTCATCTGTTGCACACAATCGGAAGGAAATCTGAAGCATGTGGGAATTTTATCTCTTGTCAAGCTTTTTTGGTCCCTTCCTCTCATTTCCAAAGAGATGATAATACCAGCCCACAGTTTTCCTTGGACATTGAAAGAAAAGCAACTGGGCTTTCCAGAAATGCCTCAACCCCATGAACTTTCCTCTCCCCGGCATGCTAGCCCACAGCCTGCCAAGCCCCCACGCATGCTGGGAAGGGGGTCCCTGCTCTGAGTTGCTGCTCCTCTTGCTCTTGGTAAACCCAGCTCCTGTTGATTCATCACTTACCTGACCTTCACCTGGAGTGCAGTGATATGCACCAGTCAAGTACTACTCCTTGCAGAGCTGCTTCCTCCTGGGTAGTTACCATAATTTAAAGGGACATGTTCACCAGGGCAGTAAAACCAGGTGCATTGATCACAATGGCATGGGGAAATGCCTAGGGACTAAGGGAAAACAGAAAATGGTAGGAATTTCCTCCTACCATCAGTAGGAGGAAAGTACCATCCTCTCACAAGGAACCTCTGTGCCTTGTGGTAGTTTTGGGGTGGTTTTCTTTGTGTTCCTTAAGTCTTAGAGAAAATACTCTCCTTGTATTTTCCTATAGACAAGGCTGGTTATTTACTGCTGGAAGCAAGGTGCAACTCCTTGCTGAGGGTGGAGGTTTTCTAGTCCCTGGCTCAATCAGGGTCACCCAGACAAGGCTGCCCAGGGCGTTCAGGATGCTCTATGACTCTTGGAAAAGACCTTGAGGAGGCTGCAGCTGTGGCTGAGGATCCAGAGCAGGAGATGGCTCCTGTGAGCTGCAGGACCCACAGATGTGCAGAGCCTGATCACCTCCATTGTCCCTAAAGCCCAGCCTCGTACCGAAAATAGCTGATGGAGCCAGCTTTGCTTCTGCAATGCGAATCTGGCCAGGGAGAAGAAAAGTCTCTGTAGTCCCTTCTGCCTATAAAATTAGACAATATATCCTAGAGGGATGTCTCTTTCCTTGAAGAAGTCTGGGCAGATGCTACATGATGACAGCCAGCACAGCCTTCACAGAAGCTGGGGCCAGGCACACGGACTGTCTTTGCCCAGGGGGGCCTGTGCACCCATGGGCACCAATGCCACCCCAACCTGAACCAGTGCTCTCCCTAGAGCCAGGACTGCTGGGTGCAGGTGAGTTAGGCCCACCACCCTGGCCTCTGGCCCCACAGGGTAGCCAGGGAGCAGGCAAATGCCACGAAAGCAGCAAAAGTGCCTTACTCCCACCACATCCCAGTGTTCCCATCTCCATCAGGCTGATGGAAAGCCTGAGTAGCCTGATACAGCAGGCTGGGGCACTTCTGGCTACTGTGTGATGAGGGTCCCAAGTCACGCAAGTGGGAGAGGGTAGCACTCGTGTGGAGTCTTGGTGCCACAAGAGGATGGGATCCAGATGGGACCAAGATGTCACATGGGGCCACAGCTTGACCCAGGCTCTCCTAGGCAGACAGGTGGTGGCCGTGTTGGCTGCCAGCCTGGGGAGTGCCCACCAACCAGCATGGGGTGGAGAGACATGTGGATGCATGCCAGAGTCCACAGGAACCCTCAAGGGTCTCCCTGGGTCTGCAAAATACTTGAACTGATAATCTCAAGTCAGGCGTGAAATAACTCCTTTGCTCAATTCAACTTGAATTTTGTCTTCCAACCTTCACAAGACATTTTCTCTCATGAAGTTGTTTCCCTGTTTTGCCTTTCATGTTCAGAGCCATGAATGCCCTGGATGCTCTATTGCTGCCTTCCACAAAGCTGTAAGTTCCAGCTTAGATGAGTAAAAAGCAGACAGGCTTGTATCCAGTGCTGCAGCAATTCCTTTTCCAGAAGGCAGAGCTGTGCATCTCCTCCAAGGGTGCCTGTCCCCAGTGACACGAGCAGGCCAGTAGCATGCATGATACACATACAATGGGGAGCCAGTGCTGCTGCTGGCTGGGGCGAAGGGCAAGGCTGGACATACGGACGTCTGGGGGTGTGTCAGCACTGAGATACGGACGAGGCTCCAGGTCTGGCAGCCACTCACACAGTCTGTTTATCCAGCTGCTGCCTGCAGGAGGTCTCCATAGGAGGCATCATCCCAATGTCCATGCTGACCTGGGGAATGCAAAAGGAGAAGAAATTAGTCCAGCCATGACTCCGAGTTCAGGGCAGATGAAGTCTGATTTCTCCTCTTCTTCAGCCCAAGTAAGCCTAGCTCCAGTCCTGACCAGCTCAGCAGCCTTTACTAGCCTCACTCCAGTATGGGATCTTTCTTGTACTGGGGAGCCCCAAATGGAACATAGAGCGTCCAGAAGAAGGGGGGAAAGACTTGCTTCACCAGCCCATTTCTGCACTCTTGCTGACCCAGGCTGGGACCCACTCCCTGCATGGACTGCTGGCATCTTCACCAGAGCTCAGTTCTCCCCCACTGCAGGCTCAGCCCTGAGTCCTTGGGAGCTTAGCCACACACTGGCCTTGTCTACAGCCTTGAGCCACGTCAGCAGAGCTGGGTGCAGGGTTGGCAGTGCTACCTATTGAGTTGGGCAGCCCGGGGCTCAGCCCCATGTCCTCACTGTCCAGCCACACACCAGCCTTGTGCCAGCAGCTGGCAGCAGGGCAGTAGCTGCATGATTACACAGCGGGGAGATCTGCTGCAGGGCCAGCCCTGTAAGCCACTAGTTGCTTGGGCGGTGAAGGCCAGAGCATTAGGCGTCCCTCCTTATCCCCTGTTATCTTCCAGATAAACCCAGACTGGGTTTTCTGTCTCTCACACAGTCATTCACTTGTCAGCCAAGACTGTCCCGTGCTGCCCCATGGATCCCTCCCTGTGGGGCCCCACAGGGCTGAAAACACAGCCCAGGCACAGGGCAGCCCTGGGGGCACTGGGACAGGAACACAGCACAGTGTGGCAGAGCCCATGGCAGGAGGGCTCTGTGCATCCCTATGGGTGGAAAGCTGGTTCTCCCACATCTGGGGTACCCCCGAGCAGAGCCCTTCTCCAGCCTTGGCATGCCAGTTCTGCCAGCCCTCATCCAGCTTTATGAACACAGCTCCCAGGACATGTGACATGTGTGGTGATGTCAGGGGTGGCACATGGCAGCCCTATCATAGCCTGATAGGGTGGACTCTGCCCTTTCTGCAGTGCATTGCTGTCAGGGAAATCCTGATAAGGTGAGATAAGCCTACACTGCCAAGCACCATCCATCAGGCCCCAGTGTCTCCCAGTTAGGGTTAGGGCACATGGGGACCCACAGACCACCTCCCCTGCCCCCCCCAGAACCCCAGCAGGGCAGAGCATCAGCCTGGACACAGACATGACTCCAGACTAGCCATGGAAGAAAAAAACACACCAGAGGAACGTAACCTTCCCTTCCCTTCCCTTCCCTTCCCTTCCCTTCCCTTCCCTTCCCTTCCCTTCCCTTCCCTTCCCTTCCCTTCCCTTCCCTTCCCTTCCCTTCCCTTCCCTTCCCTTCCCTTCCCTTCCCTTCCCTTCCCTTCCCTTCCGGCAGAGAGGTGCATCTGGACTTCAGTGGGCCAATTCTCCAGAGCGGGGCCAGCATCCTTTTGGGATGCAGCAGTGATGCAGCAGGATTCCCAGACACACTAGCCACTCTAAACAACACTTCCCTGGGGCACTGGGGCTCTGGAATAGGTGGAGGGGTAAGCTCTGCCCCACAGCCCAGCTACCCTCCCAAGGTATTTCCAGGGTAGAGAGATCCTGATTCACAGGCGGGTATTGTACCAGCATAAATTGTGCCACCAGCTGGAAAGGAGCTCCACAGGGATCCTTGGGATCCTGCTGGGCACCAGCTGAGCAGAAGCCAGGGATGTGTCCTCATGGCACCAGGCAAAGCCAGGCAGGGAGCACCAATGGGGAGCCGTGCTGCTCCAACTGGGATTACCTGGGCAAGGCACAGACATGCTGGGGTGAGTCCAGCAAAGTGCCGTGATGGTGGTGGAGCGACTGTAGTGCCTGTACTGTGTGGAGTGGCTGCAGGAGCAGGGTCTGCTGAGGCTGGAGCAGAGGAATTTTGAGGGATCCTGCTAATACACAGGCAGGGAGGGTGCAAGGAGATGAGAGTTCGTCTCTTCCCAGTGATGTCCAGTTCTGGAACAAAATGCAGTAAGCACAAACTAGGACATAGCAGGTTCCTTTGAATATCAAGAAACACCTTTGTATTGTGAGAGTCACGCCTCAGTACAGGTCACAGGAGGAGTTGCGCTGGGGGCTGTGGTGGCTCCGTCTGAGGGATCCTCAGCTCTCAAACAGGTGTGATCCTGGGCCACGGGCAGCTTCTGCAGGGGCTGGACAGGACAGTGCTCTGTGTCCTGACTTGCACACAGTGGACACTTGAGCAGGGACATGGCTACAGCCTGTGCAGGGCACGCACATGGTTGGGCACGCACGGCACATGGGCATACACTCACACACGAGTGTACACGCGTGCTCAAGGTGAGCGTGCAGGCACCTGTGCCCATCGGCACACACACCTGCATCCAGGGTCGCGCACGTGAGAGCACACCCGTGAGTGCCCAGGGAGAGGGCGCGTGCGGTGGGGTGCGTGTAGCAGGGGGTGCGGGGACGGGGGGTGCCCGGAAATGGCGGGTACCCGGACGGGGGCGGCAGCCGGGATGAGGAGCCAGCGTCGGGAGCCCCGGCTGCACGCCGCCGCTCTCCCGGGGCGGGGCGGGGCCTGCGCGGCGCGGACCAATCAGCGCTGTGCTCGCCGGCGGCCGCGGGGTTAAAGCCGGGCGCGGCGTGGGGGGGTAGAGCGGCGCGCGGGATGTGGGCGCGCGCGGTTGTGGCCTGCGCGGCGCTGTGCGCATGCGCGCGCGCTTGGCTCGGCGGGTCGGTGTGCGCGCGGGAGGCGGCGGGCGCGGGCGGCGCGCGGTACGTGGCGTTCCTGAGCGTCGGCACCGCCGCCGGACCCGCGCTGGTCGAGAGCGTCTGGGCTGCCCCCGGCCGCCTCCGCGCCTGCTGGGCCCGCCGCGATCCGCGCCTCGTCCGCGCCTTCCGTGCCGCCTGCGCGCGACGCCCGCCTGCCGCGCCCGGGGCTGCGCTGCGCGGGGCCCTGTCCGCGCTGTGGCGGCGTCGTGCCGCCTGCACCGACCCCGTGCCGGCGGGACCGCAACGCCGCCGCCGGGGCTGGACGCTGCCAGGAACGCTGTGGTGCGGCGCGGGGAACTCGGCGGGGAACTGGAGCGAGCTGGGTACGGAGCGGCGGGGGGCGGCGGGAGCACTCGGTCTCCCTCCGGCTCACCGGCGCCTCCGCAGGGCTCTTCCGCGGCCCCGACCGGTGCTGTCGGGAGCATGACCAGTGCTGGGCGCAGATCACGGCGCTGCAGTTCAATTACGGCATCCGCAACTATCGCCTGCACACCGTGTCCCACTGCGATTGCGACACCAGGTGAGCCCAGGGCGTGAGGAAACGGGGAGCTTGGGCAGCCCGCCCTCCTCACCGGTCCCCTGCCCGCAGGTTCCGGCAGTGCCTGCTCGCCATCAACGACACCGTTTCCAACATCATCGGCGTCACATTCTTCAACCTGTTGGAGGTGCCGTGCTTTGTGCTGGAAAAGAGCGAGGAGTGCATCCGGTGGCACTGGTGGGGCGGGTAAGTTCCCGGGGGTGCCCCGGCCCTCAGCGTTTCCTGCCCGGCTGTCTCCTCGGGCACTGACTTGGTGTGCAGGACCTCACAACACGTGGTGTCCTCAGGTGTGAGCGTTATGGAGTAGTGCCTCTGGCCAGGATGGTGCGGCAGAATCAGTACCACCCCAGCCTACTAGCAGAGGAGAGGAGCAGCCCCACTGTGCAGCCCCCGGGCAAGGGAAGGAATTTCTCTAGAACAGGGCGTAAGCGGTTTCGACAGGAACTGAGGGCAAAGCCTGGGCGCCGCCGGGCACTGAGACCTAAGACAGCCCAGCAGCCACAGGGCCCAGGTACCCCTGCGTCGGCCAGGGACAAGGCTGAGCTCACAACCAGGCACCCAGCAGTGCAGTGGGGGCTAGAGCCTGGCCGTGCAACAGCATCGACAGTGTCAGGACAGGATTTGGTTGGACCAGAGCAAGGAGCTGGAATCTCGGCATGTCCTCGGTGTGGCAGCCTTGGACCCAGCCCAGCCACAGCGCAGTGTGGAGCCACCCCGGTACCAGCTGTGAAGGGGTGCAGGCAGCAGGGTGAGCCGATACTGTGGGCAGCATGTGCACACCGCAGCTGGGGTGGCCCAAGGCCTCAGGGTGGTGGGGTCATGTGCTGGGGGTGCCCATTACCTCCCCACTGTCCTCAGGCCCGGGCAGAGGGTGCCGATGCAGCAAGCACCTGGGTAAGTGTGAGCACCAGATTGCACCCCATGAGGTGAGGTACCAGCTGCACAACGTGGACAGCCAGACACTCTTCCACTGCAACTGCACGCGCAGGTGTGAGTCCAGGTGGAAAAGGCCACTGTGTGCATACAGTTGGGGATCAGAGGAGGTGGGATGCTTGCCCTGGCCAGCACCTGGTGACATGTGCCCTCCTGTGCCTGCAGGCTGGCACGATGCCTCCACAGGGCAAGGGACTGCAGCGACATGGACTTGGCTGTCCTGGCTGACCGCATCACCATGGACTGCTTTGTGCTAGAGCTGCCTGCTGCCTGCAGCCCAGGCAGGGGGTCACAGCGCAGGTAAGTGGGGAAGTCAAGAGGCCAGGGCCTGGGTAGGGCAGGAAACCAGTAGTGCAAGCATTGGCCCCTGCTCTGCTGTGCCACAGCCAGGCTGCAGGGCAGGGGTAGTGGATGTTGGTGCTGCAGGGATACAGTGATGCTCACAGCTTTGCTTTTCCAGCAGTTGTACCATGATGACCAGGGCTGTGCTTGTACCTGCACAGCAGCTCAAAAAGATTCTAAGACGCTGGAGCCCTCTGCGTGTGAGCTCCAAGGCCAAGCATTGACACTGGAAGACACATGCCAGGGGAGGTATCCTCTGTGAGCAGTGCCAGCATCTGGTTGTAGAGCAGACACCAGCTTGGCCCCACACAGTGCTTTGATGACACCCAAGCAGCGCTGCCTTGGGATGGAAGGGGAGGAAGATGTGCTGTGCAGCAGCTGGGAGCTGCTTGGGGTCTGGTCCTCAAGTCAAAGGATGGCACCGAGCATGGCTGTTGGCATGACAGCGTGGAGCTGGGGACAACAGCCAGAGCAGGCAGAGGGACTGAGAAGCCTCTCAAGGAGCTTGGCTGCCATCCATGAGTATCAAAAGCAAGGGGAAAGAAATAGGAGGGCTCAGGAAAGAGGAAACTCTTTGTCCTTCCCTGGTGTGCTCTGGGGCAGGGAGGATGGCAGGGCACCCCACCCCTAGACTGGTGACCCTTCAACTGGGGGGCCTGAGCAGTAAGGTGTAATCCTGACCCTCTTGCCCAGGCAGGGTAGCAGGGTTGAGGTCAGTACCTGAATGCAGCAGAAAAAATAAAGGGTGGGTGGTCAGAGCATGGTGTATGGTACAAGAATTGAGCCTGCTGTCCCCTCTTGACACTGTGGCCCCCACCCCAGGGGTGATCCTGCCCCCAGCAGTGAGCACAGTGCAGCTGGGGTGGGCAGGATCATTTATTTTGTCACTTGCACTATGTTCAGGCTGAGGCACAGTAGTAGAGCAGGGAAGGCGCAAGCTTTGATCTCCGATCTCCAGGCTACCCTGTGGTGGTCCTTGCTCTGTGCCTGTCACCATTCCTGCCAGAGCCCTGCCCTGGCCTTTTGTGCCACCTCAGGTGTGAGCACTCCTCCCATGGGACAGGAGTCCTGCACTTGGAAGTTCATGAGAGGTTCCCAAACCGCAGTAGACCAACTTTGCGCACCCTCCCCTGGGTGGTCACCTCACAGCCCAGGGCAGGAGCTTGGGCTGTGGGGGCATCAAGGAGGGGGCCTCTACCTGCCAGGCACACAACAGGGGTGAGGAGTCACTGCAATAAATAAGGGAGGGAGTGTCTCAACAGGGAAGTGGCAGAGGAAAGCACACAGCAAGCGCGCTATGGGGAGGAGGTAGGGAGCCACTGCATCAGCGGCCCATGGCACAGCTCTGTCTGTCCCGCTCCTGGGGGCTGTGCCCCGCCTTTGGGGAGGGGCCGCAGCCTGGGGGGCTGGTGGCGCTCATTCTCCGGCAGGGATAATAGCCCTGGTCTGCGCTCTCCTGACGCTGGCCCAGGGCCTGGTCAATCATCTCCAGGCGCAGTGCAGGCAGAAGGCCCAGGTTCCGGGGGTCAGCCCCGGTCAGGGAGCTGTCAGCAGAGACACGCTGGAGGCCACTTTGCTCCTGCACAGTCTGGTAGAACGAGCTGCTGTCAGGGCTCTCAGCTGCCTGTCCCAGCTCCTTGCTTTTGACTTCATGGTGCCCCAGCTCCTCATGGGGCAGATGGATGGTGGGGATATTCCTCGGGAGGCTGCAACGGCTCTGGGGTGAGGGACTGCGGCTTGTACCCCTGTCCCGGCTTGATGGCCGCAGGATGAGGCCCTGGAACTTGGCCAGGCTGGGGCTTCGGCTCCGGTGACGTTTCATCTTGCCCGGGCTAGGACTACGGGATTTGGGAGCCAGGAGGACAAGTGTACTGTCATCCTCTTCTGAGCTGCTGCCTGAGCTGTCTGTAGAGCTGCTGCCCTCCTCTGACCTGGGTAGGGAAATCTGCACCCCTGCATCAGCACTGCTAGCTGACCCTCACAGGGGACTGTTGGGTACCACACCAGCTGGCCTCCCCCATCCAGAGACACCCCCTCCACCATATCCATCCCCCCTCACCTCTTGGCTGTGCTCACCTGGAAGGGCTCAGTCACACCAGCGATGCTACTGGAGGTGTTGCTGTAGTATCCAAGGATGTACTCTCCATTCCCCTTGGGCAGTGCTTCCTCAGAGAACATCACCTGCAGCGCAGAGCCACCTGATGGGCACCAGGATTGGCACAGGGGTGCCCCCCTGCCACCTCCAACCCCAGCCAAAAGCACAAATCTCTGCTGCCAATACCATGAGCCTGCCCCATACTCAGCAAAAAGCAGTAACGAGGTGCCTGCCTCCCCCATCCAGGGGCACAAAGGGGCGATTGTCCCCCTAGTGTGGGGCAGAAGTGCCAGCAAGACAGCAGGGCTGGCCCCAGCTCACCTGTGCACACAGCTGCTTCTCCAGGCAGCGCTCCCCATCATCACTTCTGGCCCAGACATAGGACACATAGTCTTTAGGGTGCCGAAAGCCCACCTGTGCACAATACATGGGACAACAGAAGTGAGTGGGACAATGTGGGCCCCACTCAGCACACTCCTCAGTCTCCTGTTGCTCAGCCGGCTCTGTTCACAGAGGGTGACCCAAAGCTGCCTTGCACGCCCCTGCAGGTGTGCCCTGGGGTGCTGCAGGGCCCACAGAGCAGGGGGAAGTATAAACTGCTGGACCAGAGCCTCCTGAAGCAGGACCACATCATGATGCCAGGGGAAGGGAGGGCACAGCTCCATGCCCTCACCATGTTCACTGGTGGGGGGTAGCTCAGAAGGGACCCCGCAGTGCTGTGCAGTGCTCCCCACTCCCTCCAGCCCCAGCAGCCCCCAAGCCCCTACCCGGTAGAGTCCTATCCAGTCCCAGGAGCTCCGGTGGAAGCCAACAGCCATCTTGTACCTGACAACTGCTTGCTCAGGCCTGCTCCACTCATCAGCCACATAAATCTCAACCAGGGGCTTGTCCACCTTGGAAGCAAACTGCCAGAGAAAGGGCATGGCAAAGAGCTGCCTCTGCTGCCCAGGGACCCCATGCACATACCCACAGCAGCCCCCAGTAAGAGGCAAGGTAGCTGAGCTTGCCAAACCAGAGTAAGCTCCCCACACACAAGGCTGGATGTTCCACCCCTGCAGCTCCCGCCTGTGTTCCCAGCAGCCCTGGACAGTGCTCACCTGCACAGCAAAGATGGCAGCTACTGGCTTGTGGTCACTGATGGTGTATTCCATGTGACTGCAGTAGCACAGTTGGCTCACTGACAGCACACCCTGGCTGGGCCGGTGCCCACCTGTGCCCAACCCCTTGGTGGGAGGTTTGATCTTCCACAGGATACGGTCAGTCCAGGCAGGTTTTCGCTTCTTGGCACTGCAGGCACAGAAGAGCATCTCTTGCCTGGCAGGGGCAGCGGGCTCTGACCCAAACTGCCTCCCCCTGGCAGTATGGCACACGTGGGCAGAGGATGTGGCTCATCCTGGCATTCAGCACAGCTGCTGGGACAGACCTGTGCTGGCAGCAGCACTGCCGTCACATTACAGTCCAGCCTGTGCCCACCCCAGCACGGCTGCTCTCCCCACCCATCCACACCAGCACCTACACTGGCTCTGAGCCCCACAGCTCCTGCATCTCTCAGCCCCACCTCATGCCCAGCTCTGCTCTCCTACCTGCTGTCATACTTGTTGGTGCCCACATCAAACTTGAAAGTGGGTGGGAAGTTCAGGGGTCCCTCCTGGAAGCCTCTGAGAACAGGCCATGTACTTTTGGCAATGTTCAGCTGTGGAGAAGAGAGCACATCAAGGAGCACAGCAACCCCCATAGCCAGACCCCTCTGCAAATCCTGCCAAAATCTCCCCACCCTCACACACTGTGAAATCCCAGTCCCATTCCTGCCAGCTCCCACAGCTCTCAGGGTTTGTCTATGCCAGCAGCTAGTCTGTAGACTGAATGCCTCAGCTCTCCTTCACACACTCATAAGGGAAGTGTGCCCAGCTCCATCCAGACTGACCTGGGATTCTGCTGTCCCTTCCTCCCCCAGAGACATGAGAGCCAGGGCCCTTTGTGTCCTACAGGTTGGAAGAGGACATGCCCTGACCAACAGCCACATGGGCAGTTTTGGGGAGAGTCGATCACTGCTAGGGTTCCAGTGTAGGCTGGCAGCATACCCATCCCTCACCTGATCCTTCTCCCAGAGCTGGCTCAGAACATTGCTGTCAATGGCATACTTCACAAAACAGATGTCCAGGCTCTCAATGCGGAAATTGAGGTCCCCAAACCAGAACACGAGGCTGTGGATGGTAGCAAGGGCAACAGGCTGAAAGGGCTGAGGCTACCAGAGCCAGGGACAGCAGGGGTAAGATGTCCCCCAGCCTGGGGGCAGCCTTAGCCCACAGCACAGGTGCTCTTGGGAACACTGGCACAAGTCACTGCTCAGCCAGCAGCCTGGCCAGCTGCCAGGATTCTGTAGGTAGGACCAAGCACCATTAGCCAAATGGGCCAGACTTCCCCAAACTGAAAGCAAGGGTGGAAATTTCCACATGAGGCACCTATTGGATTCAGATCACAAAGCCAGGACACAGGGACAGAGTTAGGCCCTCTGACTGGTCCC
This sequence comes from Calcarius lapponicus, assembly GCA_039654755.1. Taxonomy (NCBI): domain Eukaryota; kingdom Metazoa; phylum Chordata; class Aves; order Passeriformes; family Fringillidae; genus Calcarius; species Calcarius lapponicus. The sequence continues at coordinate 13,431,630 of CM077478.1, read as the reverse complement.
AAACCCCAAGAGTGCTAGTAAGGCAGGAGTTGTACCAGCCCTGAATGTGGTGAGACCAAGACCCCTCTATAAACACCTACCCCACCATGCTAGGCCAGCTCTGCAGGCAAGACCTAATCTCCAAGTTGTGCTGGGATGCAGGGGAGACCCCACACCCTACATGGAGGTGGTCAAGGACTGGGATTGGCACTAGAGCCCAGACTGGGAAGCAAAGTAGTGGGGTACGCACTCATGGTCCAGGATGCCGTTGGCCACAGGCCCCTCAAACTGCTGCATGTGCAGTATGGTGGCAAAGTCCTCCTTGCGTTGCTCTGCCTTTTCCAGGTGTGCTGGCAGGTGGCAGTTCAGGAAGCAGACCATGTGGCCGAAGATGGAGAGACGAACACTCACCCCACCCTTGTTGCCCTGCACCAAGAGGATCCCATGACTCCTTGGGAAGCCAGCCCCTTGCAATCCCCCCCCAGGGCCACACTCACCCAGTATCCCCCCAGCCCTGTCCTGGTGCAGTCTGTCTGGATGTCCTGAAGGAAGGGCAGGTGGTAGTACTTGGCAAACACCAGCAGGATCACACCTTGCATCCTCACTGTGCTGACCTGGAATTGGAGCAAGGGCTGGAGTAGGATAGTAGAGAGCCTGGGGACAAGGGAACAACTCTCCCCGCTCCAGGCCATGAGGCAGTACCTCCACCCTTTGTGTGCCCCTCCATCTTACAGGTGACTAACAGCACATTTGGTTCAGAGATCTGTGCATACCCTCCTGAGCACTGACAGCCAAACCTGGACCTCAGTGATGCTGGGCTTACATATGCTCTGAGGCAAATGCCTTGGGAAGCTGAGCCTGCCCCGAGTCTCGCAGGCTGTTGCCAGCAGCACCAGCCAGTTCCCACATTTACCTCCTCACCCTGGTTCAATGCAGGGGGCAACATAAAGCCCACCCCAAAGCACCAGAGGGGAAGCATAAGCACAGGAAAGGCAGCTGGGTGGCACAAGCCAAACAACTTGCTGGGTGAGATGCAGCAGCAGTCCCTGCGGCCTGGATGGCTGCAGGCTGCCCCTCCAGCCAGCTCTCCCACTGCACCTCCCTCCCAGCTTTCTATTCCTGTGTCCCACCTGCCTGGCAGGCAGAGCCAACTCCTTCAGGACTCCTTACCAGGATGAAGTGGAAGGGGCTTAGTACATCCATGAAGAGTTCACTCCACTGATCTGTGAAGAGGGCATCCTTCAAGCGTTTGTTAATCTTTGAGTTTACCTCCTGCAGCCTGAGAGGAAATGTACAGGTCCTTCAGCCATACCAGGAAACCATCTGTGTTCCAGTTAGTGAGAACTTGGGAGAGGTGCCAAAGCACAATGCTGGGCAGCAGGACAGGGTGGGAAGGGCAGTTCAAGGGAAGACACTGATTTTGGAGCACAAACCAGCCGCGTCCTTGCTCCAGTGATTCGGGACCATGTGGTGGCAGGAGGCACAAGTGGCCCTGAATCCAAGAGGCTTTGGCCCTTTCTAAAGCAGAAGCAGTTAAGCTGCACAGGGTTGAGCAGAAGCCTAAAGCCCATCTTGGTATACAAGAGGGGCTTATGGGGCCTTTCAGTCTCTACAGAGAAGTCATGTCTCAACAGCACAAGGTGTCCAGATGTATTTGAGCTGCATAGCTCAGAGCAGCAGCAACCAGAAAGCTAATAGTGCTCCTCCTAGCTGAGCAATTAATGAAGAGAAGGAAAAATGTCCACAGAGAACAGCACAATCAGGAAATGTCTTGCCCAAAAAAAATCGAGCGCTTAGAGCACAAAGACACAGGTCAGAGGAAGGACACAGCTGGGCAGAGATGCCAGGAAGTGAGCAGTAGCAGGACACCCTGCCCTGGCCAGAACATGGTCCCAGCAGGTCCCTAACTATCAGCTACACCCCTCACCCCATCCATCCAGCTCAGGTTGACCTCTGCCACCCATACAGACCCATTTCACTGGCCTGTAAGGCTGAGGGGACTGAGAGGCTGGCTCCAACACAGCTCCAGCAGTGTCAGCCTTTACACCACTATGCCCCTGCAGCTGGGAGCTCGGAGGCAGTCCTGGAGGCAGATCCAGCTTTTCCACCTCATACCTATAGGCAGAGGCTGCTTCCTGCTCCCTGTGCAAAGACAACACATCCCTGGCCTTAGCAGGAATTCATACACCACTGCAGTCCTCAAGGGACAGCCACCCTCACCTCACCAGCCTCAGCACAGTGCTGAGGTACTGCCCTGTCAGCAGATCTGTGTACCGGGGGCATGGAGCCAATCCAGCCTCGGGAGAACAGATCTATGCTCTTGATGCCTGCATACCACATGCAAAAGCACAGAGGAGAACGCTCCCAGAGGACTTGAGGGAGGAGACTGTGGTCAGGTCTGTCAAGGCATTTGGGAGGAGAATGCTCCCAAATGCCTTGACAGACCTGACCCAAGGACTGCCACAGCTCATAGCAAGAGCAGGGCTAACTTGGTCTAGCATAGCCAACCTCAGGCTCGATTAGTATTCAAGTCTAATCAGTACTCAAGGGTTTCAGTTCCTCTCAGCACTCCCATTTTACCAGGAGCTGATTCTCCATCACCTTTTCTGACATGCTGTCATTTGTGATGCACACCCCTCCCTGCTTCCCATGCCCCAAGGGAGGCTGGGGCTGCAGCTCTTCCATTCCTTGTTCCCCAGGGCTTTGGGGATTCCCTGAAAAGGGAATTCGCCAGAGGGGGGAGGGGAAGGAAAAGGAGGAGCTGCACCTCATCTTCTTACCCAATGGCGATCATGTCCACATCGTTTGTCTCGCCCGTGTTGAGGTGCAGCAGGGATGTCACATCATTTGGGGGCATGGCTGTACCTACGTTCCAGGTGACCACTGTGATGCTTGGGAGGACAAAGGAAGAACAGGCTAACATGAAGGCTCAGACGGGTTCCTTGTAACCCTGTTCAGCCCCCAGATCCACCAAAGAAGCTTTCTGCTGGCAACAGAAGTAGCCAGGGCTGAAGCTTAGTCTTGGCATATATACGAGGTCCTTAACTCCTGTATGAGAGAGACAGAACCTCGCCTCCAAGATATGCACCTGAAATTCTAGAAACCAACACAAAGAGCCCTCGTCTTCATCACCACTAGCTGACACAGGCAGGCTGCGAGACAGGGTGCCTCTGGAAACCCCCCCCTTCCCCAGGAAGGCTCAGGCTCCTGGGGAAAAGGACCCGGATCTCAGTTCCCAGCCCCTGCCAGCCACAAAGGCCCGGGCAGCGCATGTGACAGCAGCGCTGCAACCCCGCAGCGGTGTCCTTCACCAACGCAAAGCAACATCCGTCACAACACATTAATGCCCTTGCGCAACGGGCACCAGCAAAGGGCCCGCAGGCTCTTTTGGTAGTGACAGGAGCCTCAGTCACTGGGGAGACGATTCAATAGGGAAGGAGAGCAGCGCCACGCTAGCCCCGGTGCTCGGGGACAGCGGGGGCAGGTAGCACTCACTCCACAGTCGGTGTCTCTATCACGATATGCCGCACGAACAGTGCGCGCCAGACATCCTACCCGCCGAGGGCTTGCCTGCAGCCCCGCACCTCAATCCTGCTGAATCCGCCACAGCGGGAAGAAAGGGCACAGTGGGTGCTGCTCCCACGGCACTGCGAGACCCGTCCCCGCGAGCGCCCCGCGGCCCCACTCACCGGAACGCGCCGTCCTTCGGGGCTCGTCCCGGGCAGTCCGGCAGCAGATCGCAGACGTCGCTGGGGCCGAGACGACCGAGGGGCCGGGCGAGGACGGGCAGCTCTCCCGGCTCCGCTCGGGGGCTCAGGCCCGCCCACCCGCCGGCAAGGAACTCGCTGGAGACGGCCTTGGGCAGCGTGGGGGCGCGGGACACGGCGGGGCCCGCCCAGACCGCGATGTGGTCGCTGGACTCCGCTTTGGGCAGCATCTCCCGCCGCTCCGGCGGGGCCGGCGCGGGGAAGGTGACCCGGCCGGGCGCTGCCGGGGACGGGGGGCCGCCCGGGCCGGGGGACAGCAAGGCCGGCAGCGGGAGACCCTCGGGCGGGGTATGGGCCTGGGGCCGCTCCTCGGTTCCTGCGCGCCGCGGGCAGCCGTGCCCGAAGCCGTGCCCGTCCGGTCGGGAGCTCCTACGGCCGCCCGGGACGCCGCCGCCGAGGAAAGGCGCCGCCGAAACCGCAGCGTCGGGCGGGAGCTGAGCCGCGCTCCCGGGGCCGCGCGGGGGGCCGGGTCGAGACCCCGCGCCGGAGGCCGAGCCCCGGTCGGCGCTGCCGCGCCGAACCGGGTCCATCAGCAGGAGGAGACCGGAGCGGCCCCGGCCCCGGCTCCGGCCTCGACCCGGCCCCGCGCACCTTGCGGCCCCGCCCCGTGACGTATCCACACAGTGACGTCAACGCCCGCCACCTGCGCGGCGCCTCAAAGGCGCAGGAGCGGCTCCGCCCCTCGCGCACCTGCCGCCCCGTCCTGCTCACATGAAAGCCCGTGCCTCGTCCTGTCCGCCGCTCGAAAGCCTTTCCTGCCCTGTGCCTGCCCCTTTACACCTGTCCCTGCATGTACACGCCTGTTCTTGTGCATGACACCTGTCCTTGCACACCTGTCCCTGCATGTACACGCCTGTTCTTGTGCATGACACCTGTCCTTGCACACCTGTCCCTGCATGTACACGCCTGTTCTTGTGCATGAACACCTGTCCTTGCACATTTGTCCCTGCATGTACACGCCTGTTCTTGTGCATGACACCTGTCCTTGCACACCTGTCCCTGCATGTACACGCCTGTTCTTGTGCATGAACACCTGTCCTTGCACACCTGTGCGTGCATGTACACGCCTGTTCTTGTGCATGACACCTGTCCTTGCACACCTGTCCCTGCGTGTACACGCCTGTTCTTGTGCATGACACCTGTCCTTGCACACCTGTCCCTGCATGTACACGCCTGTTCTTGTGCATGAACACCTGTCCTTGCACACCTGTCCCTGCATGTACACGCCTGTTCTTGTGCATGACACCTGTCCTTGCACACCTGTCCCTGCGTGTACACACCTGTTCTTGTGCAGGAACACCTGCCCCTTCACACCTGTCCCTGCGTGTACACGCCTGTTCTTGTGCATGAATACCTCTCCTTGCACATGAACACTTGTCCTTGCACACCTGTCCTTGCAAGTGCACGTCTGTCCTGGCTCATGCACATCTGCCCCTGCAAATGAATGCCTGCCCCGGTGCATTACTGTGTATATGACTGTTCACCATTGCAGCTGTTGCGTCAGCTTGTGCGAGATATGTCTGTGGTCTGCTGCAGAGTGTTTGCATTGTTGGTGAGCACACACACCCTCGTGCAGCTGTGTGTGAGCATGTGAGTGTGTTTGTGTGTGTTGTGTCGAGACGTGTGTATTTACACATGGGCTGTATGTGCTGCATGTGCATCTCTGTGTGTGTAATGGTCTGTGTGTGCCACTGTGTGTGTGCAGCTCTGTGCAGCTGTGTGTGTAGCTGGGGATGTGTGTGTGTCTGTTTGTGCAGCTGTGTGTTTGTGGCTTTGTGTGTAGGTGCTGCTGTACCTGTGTGTGGCAGTGCCCGTGTGCTCCAGTGAAGAAGCACTTTGTACAGGCAGGTCTGAACACCTGCACTTGGGGTGCACACGTACACAGAAGTCTGGGTGACAGGTTTATCCTCATCCTGTGCCTGCTACAGTGTCTGGGGAAGGCTGGAGCTTGGGGAGGAGAAAGACCCGGGTGAATTAAGGAGTGAGGCAGAGGAGGATACTGGCCAGAGAGTATAAGATCCTTGGATCACCATGGGATTCAGTCAGGAGCCAAAGGAACTGTGGGAAGTCCCTGCCATCGTGGAGGGGCACTTGCAATAATTTGTAATCAGTGGTGGCAACTGGGAAAGGACTGAGAGTCGATGTCACTGCTCTGCACTGGACACAGCACTCCAGGGGTGGCCTCATAGGAGCCTCTGTGACCTCCTGTGGCCTGCTGACAACACCCCCAAACACAGCTCAGGATGTCATTCACCTGCTTTGCCCTGAGGAGATGGTGAGCTCATGGTCAGCAAGGGTCAGGGTGTGCAGGGTTGTGGGGGTGGGGTGTGTGTGTGTGTTGGTGTGTGCTGTTGGTATGTATGTGTTGGTGTGTGGTGCTGTCGTTGGTATGTGTTGTTTCTGTGTCAGTCAGTGCAATGGTGTGTTCTGTATGTGTAGGTGTGTTGCTCTGTGTGTTGGTGCTGTTGCCTGTCACCTTGTTTTTTTAAGATTTTCTAAGCCTTCGGATGTTGACATTCTTGTGGTGAACTTTCTCACACACTTTCTGTAAATAACTCATTGTTTTGCATTCCATTATGGAAGAGGAGAGAGTTGATAGACTGTTAGTTTGACCAGTGTCATTGGAGAGGTGTCACTGTCACCCTCCAATCCACTGTGACTTTTGGAAAACGATAAATGTTAGAGTCAGAAAATAAACTTCCCTTTTTTTCCTTCACCTTGAGAACGGTAGTGAGCTTGTGTTCTTTCGTGTCCTATAGCGACAGTTGGCATGTATTGCTCTGTGTGTGTTGGTGTTGTTGGTCTCTGTGCTCTACTGGTGTGTGTTGCTGTGTCTGTGTGGTGCCATTGGTCTGTGTGGTGCCAGTCTGTGCAGATTGTGTGTGTTGGTGTTGCTGGTCTCCGTGTATCAATCTGTGCACACTTGGTGCTGCTGTGTGTGTGGTGCTGTGTGTGGTGCTGTTGGTCTCTGTGTGTCGGTCTGTGCACGGTTGCTGTGTGTTGCTATGTGTGTGATGCTGTTAGTCTGTGTGGTGCCCATCTGTGCATGGTTGGTGTGGTGGGTTTCAGGGCTGGCTAAATGCCAGGGCACTTATCAGAATATCCTTATTAATTTCCTGCTGTGACATAGGATTAGGAGAAAGGCAAAGGAGACTTAAACTTGAAAAGGGTATAAAGAAAAGTTTATAATAGTAACTACAAGAAAGAATAATAAGAATTATAATAAAACTTTTAGAACACTTCTCCCTCCATAACATTTTCTTTCTCTCTAACAATGTACAGAAACAATTCAGTCAGTTTATTACTTTTAGAATAGTCTTTCTTCAGTTTACTTAGGGAGAGAAGTCTCTTGTTAATATATGAAGACTGCTCTATAAGAAAACAGTTCTCTCCTGGCTTTGAAATTCTATGAATAGTAGCCACCAGGAATTGTGAAGTCCTTCCCATTTTTCACAGCTTCTCCCACAGCTGTGTTTATGGGCCATGTCAACTTATGGGGTACTGTTTTAAAGATGAGCTGTTTAAGAGCAAAGGTTCTCTTCATCTATCATTGAAATAATAATTTCTGGGAATAGAGGTCTTCTTTTCTCCCTGGGGGCACAGGGTCTTCATCACTCTTTTCTCTCTCTCTGTATAAACTTCTTATGGGATCACAGCTACTTTAACATCTGCTTACTTTAGCACAGAGGCCTTTGCTAGATATCTACCATTTGAACGATTCATCTCCCTGGACTTTTCAATGCATTACAGGGGGAAAGAGCCTGATGCATCAATTACATTTTTCTCCATATCTTTATAAGAGTACTTTCAGGCATCTCTTTATCCCTCCCATCTGGGACTTGTCTTCCTCACTGACCTCAGTGACTTCATGCTATTCTGCTACGTGTTTGCACTCTATCCTTTTCTCTCACTCGAGGGAGGATTGAAGCACTGAAAGAGTTAATATCTCACCCGGGTCCTGCAGACGGTTACATGGCCCTGGCCAGGCTCTGTAGCTTGCAGCCGGAGCTGCGGCTGGGCTGTGAGGGAACGCAGTTAGGATCTCGGCAGCCAGGCCAGGACACAGCAGCAGCACACCGGGGCTGATGGCTTCTCCTCCCCCTGCCCGCTGGGTGCAGGCGAACCTCAATGGCAGCAGAATCTTGGCCGAGCCAGCCCAGCCCCGGCTGCTCCTGGGGCCCAGCGGACCCAGCTCGGCCTGGGCTGGCGGCAGGGCAGGGCTCGGTAGCAGCAAGATGTCAGCAGCCGCAGCCGCGGCCCGGCCTCGGCCCCGCGGCCTCCCCTCTCCCTGCCCGGCAGCGATGGGGCCCGGCGGGCGCCCTGGGCAGGGGCTCGGCCCCGCGGCAGGGGCTGCCCGGCCCGGCCTCCTTGACTGCTCTCAGGCCAGAAGGGAAAAAGACCCTCCTGGGCTTTTTTGTTTTTAGCAGGTATCTTCACAGAGGCGTGTACAGTTTCCTTAGTAGTTTAACAAAGTGCCAGTTTTCAAAACTAATTACTGATTGATCTTTTTGTCAGACACAGGGGAAAGTGCTAACAGCTTCTTTCAGAAAGTCACTTCCATGACTGCCTCCAATATAAAACCACGACAGTTGGTCTGTGTGTTGCGGTGTGTGTGTCACTGTCTGTGTGTCGCTGTCTGTATATTGCTCTGTGTGTGTCGCTGTCGGTCTGCGCACGTTGAGCGCTCCCGACTCTGACGCGCCATTCACACGGTGCGCATGCGCGCGCGCGTCACTGCGTTCGTGTGCGCACGTGTTTTGCGCGAGAGCCGCCGCGCGTGCGCGGCGCCGTGCGCGTGCCCGTGGCGCGCCGGACGTGGCAGCGGCGGGAGCGATGCGGGCGGTGCTGCCGGGGCCGCGGCTGTGGCTGCTGCTGCTGGCGGCGGCGCTGGCGGCGGGCAGCGGCTTGGAGCACCCCCGGCTCCGCGAGACCGTGCTGCAGGACCTGGCCCGCGGCAAGGTGGAGGTGAGCGCGGGTGGGGACCGCGGGACGCGCCAGGGGCGAACCGGTGCCCGCCGGGTGCCTGACGGGGTGTCCTCTCCCGCAGACCTGCGGCGGGTGACGGCTGAATCGCCTCAGGGAGGTACGTACTGGGGCCGGGCCGGGCCGTGGCGGGGAGTCGGGGCCTCCCGACGCTGAGCCGGGTCCGACTGGCCATTCTCCGCAGGTGAAGGCGTTCGTCACCCAGGACATCCCGTTCTAGTACCTGCCGGCAGCGGCTGCAGCGCTGGGGTCCGGATGGGATGGGATGGGATGGGATGGGATGGGGTGGGATGGGGTGGGATGGGGTGGAGGATGGGATGGAGGATGGGATGGGGTGAGATGGGTGGGGGAATGGATGGGTGAGGGACAGGATGCAAGGGAATGAAGTATGGGAGGGGATGGGCTGAGGGACAGGATGGGGGTTTGTGAAGAATGAAGGGCAGGGTTTGGGGAGGAGTGGAGAATGGGTAGTTGGGGAATGTGATAAAGGATAGGATGATATTACATGGGAAAGAGGATGGGATGGTAGGCAGTGAAGGATGGGATGATGGATAGAACAGAGGGGATAGAAGGCAATAGGATATGAGAGAAGATGGGTTGGGATGGAGGATGGTACAGGATAGACAGGAATGGGATGTGACAGAGGATAGAAGGGGATGTGATGAAGGATGGGATGGGATAAGGATTGCATGGGCCTGATCAGTGCTGCCCATTCCTTGACACATTGCCCAGCCATAACCTGGAGATGAAACACCTGCCTGGTGCTGACCCTGAGCTTGTGCTCCTCAGCCTCCGGTATGAGGAGCTAGAGGTGAGTGGGCAGTGCGGCACCTGCTGCCACAAGGCCTGGGGTGCTCAGTGCCCCACAGGTGCCAGGCTACAGCCCCTGTCTGGGTGCAGAGAATTCCCCTGAGCGACATGACCCGGGAAGAGATCAACCAGCTGGTGCAGGAGTTGGGCTTCTACCGCAAGGAGACACCAGATGCCCCTGTGCCAGAGGAGTTCCAGTTTGCCCCTGCCAAGTCTTTGCCAATACTGCTGCCCCCGCAAGCACCCACTGCTGATGGCAAGACCCCACCCAAACATGACAAGGAAGAACACCCAGACCTCTAGCAAGGAGTGGCACCCTTAGGACAGGGTCCTGCAGCCAGTCCCCAGTGCAGGGGATGAGGGCATTACGGCAGCTACATATGGACATGGTGTCACAGGGTGGCAAAGGTTTTCCCCCCAACTCTGGCTTGTGTGCTGGTTGATGCCCTCCTGTCCTTGAAGCCCATTATCCTTGCCAGTCAGGAGGAGCAGCATTTCTTGCAGTCTCTTGCTGTGCCCAGACATTTAGCTGCTCCCAGCACTGGGCAGCAGTATCCTGCCTGCATGGGACAGGATGAAACCCTCAGCAGAAAGCGCCAGGTGCTAAGGGTAGATGTGCTGAGTCCCAAAGGTGGGAGAGCTGTCTCAAGAAGAGGGCTTTACCCCCCAGCAGGGTTTGTCATATCCAGCTCCTAGTAAAGCTTTTATTTGCAGTCATCTGCATTGTGTCATCTTTTCAGAGGGAGCTCAGTCGTGTGCATCCCAAACTGCTCTGTTCCAAGGACAGCTGGGTGGCCCAGAGCTTCTCACAGAGGTAGAAGATGGCACAATCATAATGACTGCTGGACCTACAGACCAACTGTGCTGTTCCTGTGCCACCCCTCCCCAGCATGAGAGAGGGGTGAGGGTGGTGGGCACCATGGCATGGGATGAACTGTTCTCACAGGGTGCAGGGGGATGGGCATGATCCCATGAGTGAGTCCTGCAGTGTTGACCCAAACCCCATGGCTGCACTGGCCCAGTTGGAGACATTTGGCCCTCAGCTAGGGAAGGCAATGGGGCACAGCTGCACTTGACCATAGTCTTGCTGGCCATGTGGGAGTTTTTCCCTGTGCCAAGCCTGGGACAATAGGGGCCAGTAAACCCTGGTCAGGGTGGCTCAGCTAGGGACATCATCAATGAGGTGAGGAGCAGTACATGCTTCAGTGTCCCTCTGAGCTGGGTAAGCAGTTGAGTTGCAGGTAGAGGGGCCTGCAGCAGCTGGACTGCCAGTATTCCCCAAGCACTGTGGTGTGCAGTATACCACTGGCAGAAGGACCTGAACCAGAGGCATTGCCCTAGATAAACCTTTATTATCTGGCTGGTGTTGGTACACGTCAGCGCGGGTATAGAGATGTGACAGAAGGGCAAGCAGCGCTGAGCACACGGGTGGCCTGAGCTGGAGAGGAGAGGGGGGGGCGGTTGTCCCAGCTTGCACCATTCACCTTGCACTCCCCTGGGACCCCTTGCTGCTACCCCCTCCCCAGCCCACAGGTGCCCCTAATGTGGAAGTGCCTCAGGTACACGTGGAGGTGGGAAGCAGGGAGTTGGCACAGTTGTGGAGCTGTCCCCAGGGAGGTGACACCAAGCAGGGCCTGCAGTGGGCAGAGAGGCTTCCTTGCAGGGACCAAGGGAACTGCTGACAGGTGCTGCCTGCAGGATATACTATGACCTGGCTGAACAGCACAGCCCTGCTCAGCCACGGACCCATGAGGTGGCCCGAGTCTGAGGGCACAGCTGTGCCCATGCCACCCCAGGGACATAGGGATGGTACCTGCAGGGCAAATAATTCCTGGAGAACAAATAACTTAAAAGGCCAGAGTATGGGGGGCAAGCCAATGTGGGAGCATCCCCAGCAGTGCCCACCTGGCTCTGCCCACAGGGTCAGCCCACAGCTGGCCGAGGCAGAAGCAGCTCCGCCAAGGCAGAGGTGTGGGGGTGCCCTGGTGGGAGAGTTCTCCTGTCCCCAGTGCCAGACCCATGGCCCCACATACCCTCCCAGGCAAGCAGCTCCATTGCCCGCAGGCAGCTCTGGGGTGAGGGCAGCAGTGGGGGTGGAAAGGGCAGGCTCTAGCACTCCTTCTGCCGCATGCGCAACTCGTGGCGACGCAGGTGGTTATAGAGGGACTGCACGTAGGTGAAGACGCACTTGGCGTCAGGCTTCTTCCCCATGATCATCATGTCTTCAACCTCCACCAGCGGCACGCAGTCCACCAGCGTCCTGCAGAGATGAAGCCTTCAGCATGGCCTCAAGCAGGCTGCCACGTGTGGGGGCTGGGATGGGCACCCCACACTGCCCATGGCCTGCTGGTGTGGGCACTGCTGCCCTCAGACCTGCTGAGCTCCTTTCACACCCCCCCACCCCACCCTGGTACAACAGTCCTGCTCCTTACACTGGGAAAAGCATGTGCTACCTGCCCTGTGAGGTGCCTGCCCCAGGGCAGGGGTTGCCCAATTGTCTGCACCCCTGGCTCCCCAGATGCTCTCCATCACACTTCTTGGTGCTGGCAATCATCCCCTGCTAAAGCCGTGCCCACCCTCCTATTGCTCCTCCAGCTGATGCTGATGTTGTCTAGAGAGAGCCCAGCCTGGCTGCAGGTGTCTGCTGTGCCCTTGCCTCAAACCCTACCAAGTGATTCAGGGAAAGCAGGGGGTGGGTCTTGGTTATGTGCTGTCCCTTAGTCCTGCCTCAAGTCCTGGCCCTGCTGTTTTGCCTTCCCCTAAGTCCTACCAACCTGGCTCCCTCCCCTGCCCTGGACTGGAACCCAGGGGCTACCTGCACCAAGCCCAGCACACCCTACTGCTGGAGTGGGCACTGCCCTGCCTCAGCTCATTCAGCCCTGGCCTATCTCCTCCTCTCCCTGCCCCACCACAGTGCAGGGGTCCATGCAGGACCTGGCTCCAGGAGCTACCAGTCTTGTGGCACCCTAAAAGACAGGTTGTGGTTGTGTCCCCATCCCCATAGTAGCCTTGGGGCTCTGCCACTGCCCTTTTGGTGGGGTGGCCTACTCTGCCTTGCCATCCATCCAGTTCCCTGGGCTATGTCTCTGCCCAGGCTGAGGCTCCCTGGGCGCTTGGAAGGGACTGACAACACAATTAGGAGTCATGATGACAACCAGGAAGGGCATGGAGGGGATCTGGCAACATCTTGTCCTCTCCTTTCTACAGGGAGAGAAGGGGTGGGGGGCACAGAAGCAACCCCGCTACTTCTGCCAACACTCCTGGCCCTGCCCAGGCCCCACACCCCTAGCAGGAACTGTTTCCCCTTTAGGCTGCCGCTGCTGCTGGAGCAAGGGCTGCATTGGCACTGGGGGCAGTGCCGACACAAACTGGCAGCACCTGCTGCTGCCATGGCCAGTTCAGCTGCTTTGGCCTGGGCCACTCAAGTTTCTGCCCCCAAGGCTCTGGGTGCACAAGGATGTCCCAAGGCAGGGATCTGCCCCCAAAGACAGGATACACAAGGAGGGTCTGAACCCTAAGCTTGCCACCCACCACAACACCCTCAACCCTCAAGCCCTGAACCTCCCTTCTCCCCTCCTGCAGTAGCCCACTGCACACCTTGGCCCTCTAGAAGAGTCCCACCCCAAGGAGCGACCCCAGCCAGTGCCAGCCCCTTGGGAGCACCAGGGCCCAGGAGAGGCCTCCACCCTGAGTTCCATGGCTCCAGCCATTGCATTAGGTCTCTGCTGCCTGCTCAGTGGGCTCCAAGCCCACAGCCTGGCTGGCACCAGCTACATATGGTGGTGGTGATGATTTGGCCACTGTGAGGGTGGGAGGGATAATGCTTGGGGCCTTGGGAAAGGCCCACTGCCAGCCTGGCTCAGGGTAGTGGTGGAGCAATGGCAGTGCACAGAGTGACTCTGCCCTTATAAAGCTATTGTCTGGGCCCTGGTGTGCCAGCACTGTGCAGAGCCAGGGGAGCCAGAGCTCTAGCGCTAGGCAGGATGCCCTGAGACAGGCACAAACACTGCAGGACCTGAGCCTTGAGTCACACTTTCCAGCCTCCTGCTTCTGCCCATATATGAGCAGGCAGCCTCTTGGAGCTGGGCATGCACCCTGAGGCAGGGGAATGAGGCAGCAAGTGGAAGCAGTGATGCTGCAGCATCCTGAAGGGCCACCCACACTCAGACAGCACCATTCAGAACACCTTGGGTGGCATCCCCAGCAGCTGACCCCTGGGTCAGGCTCAGCTATGGGGGCATGGCTCTGTTCTAACTACTGCCCTCCCCACAGCTGGAGAGCAAACAGCACTCCAGGGCGAAACAGCCCCCCTGCCCAAACCCCCAGAGGTGCTATTCCAGAAGGCTGAAGCCCAGCCAGCTGTCCCTGCCAATCTCCTGCTGGGCCCTGTCTGGCACCGTCAGGACTTGCCCCTCACCCATCAGCATCCCCCAGCCTCATCCACAGCTGAGGCAGTCAGTTCCCTGCCAAGCCCTGGTGGTGGTGGGCACATGGGCAGGTACTTGGAGGGGAAGGTTCTCACCATCAGTCCTGGGGGGGGCTGACAATGGGCTACGACTTTTTGGTTTTTACCAGCCCCTTCTGGACCAGGCAGCGATAGAATTCCTGAATGTATGTGTACACACACTTCCAATCTGGCTCGCGCATCCGGACCATGTCCTCCACGTCCAGCAACTGTGGACAGTCCGCGTGCTTCCTGGGTGCGGGGAGAGAGAGGGGCAAGCCAGTGACCGCAGCCCAATCAGGGAGGGGAGGAAGAGAAAACAAGAGACACAGATCAGTGCAGTTCCCATCCCACTGGCAGCTGCTCCGCTCTGGCATGCTCTGGGGATGCACGATGCAGGGGCAGGAGGGCTCCAGGCACCCCATGCCAAGGCCATTCAGTGATACTGGGGGGGGGCACAAGCAAGGGGGAAAGGGGCAGGTGAGTGGCGTGGAGAGGCGTGAAGTCCAGAGGGAAAGACAGACGGAAGAGGAGGAGGAGGACGAGTGAGGTGTTCTGGCACGCCAGGTGCTCGGGGTGCGGGTTCCAGAGTGGAGTGGCGCTCTATACAGCTCCTATATAGAATCGCTGGGAGGATGGCGGGGGGCAAGCCCAGCCCTCCTGCCCAGCTCCACTTGGAACCGCGCGGCACAGCCCTGGTGCAGGAAGCTCAGGAAAGGACGCTCACAAGAGCTGGAGGAGGAGGAAGGACGAGAGGCCACCTGGCTTCCAGGCCGGAGAGATCGATGGCTCTCTCAAGTCCGCGCACCAGTTTCCCAATTAAGGCAAAAAATCCATTAACAGGAGCGCCAAGAGCCAGGCCCACAGCCCCCTTCTCGCTCCACCAAACAGCACCACGGCACCCTGGGAGCTTGTGGGAATCCCCATCTCACCCTGCCACCTTGGACATCAGCAGGATGGGACCCCCCATCCCCAGCCCTGCCCCCTGGCAGGGTGCTGGAGGAGAAGAGCGGGTGGGTGGGAGAGAGACAGAAGGAAGGAGAGAGGGGCTGGCTGCCAGCCCTCCAGCTAGGTGCACTCCCATCTCTCAGCACCCAGGAAAACCAGAAGCAAAAAGGGAAAGGAAGAGACTGGAGAAGGTGCAATGGTGTTTGAGCCCCTACAACTGTGAAAGGAGGAACCTGGCATAGGCCAACCCTGCTCCCCCCACAGGCTGCAGTCCCACACCTGGTCCCCCAAGATGGAAAGTACTGCTGGAAGCCAGGTGGGCTCATGGGGCTGCTGCTCTGCCTTTGGGTGCTCTGCCCCACATTCAGGAAACCAGACCCCTATACCCACCCTTGCCACACCAGACTGGGCTGCACTGGCCTCCTGTGACTCTGCCCATACCAGCTGCTGTTTGCCCCCACAGCACCTAACCTTGTTGCATTGCATGGGGAGAGTGACACCTACAGGCACCCACCTCCAGCACCATCAACTCCATGTGTCCCCCCTCGCCCCAGCAGCGAGCAGGAGAGCCACCCCAAGCTGCTCCAAGCCATCCCAAGTCCATATGATGGCAAGAGAGGTACGTACTCTGCAGAAGAGAAGGCCACCTCGAAGTTTTGGCGGCGGTTCTGGGGCGTCAGCTTACTGTAGTCAAATGCATCAGGGAAGAAATTGTGGACCAAGGCACAGAAGGCCATGCCATCACTCCAGCTGGATGAGAAGTTCTGGATGTCCACGTGCTGAGAGAGCAACAAAGTTACCAAGGGACAGAGTGACTGGCTGTGAGACAGGAAGAGGAGGTGGCACCCACCTCATAGCCCCGGGTCTTGGCTCTGCACCAGTCCAGCAACATCTGCTTGATACTGTTGGCATTAGGCACGCCAAAGCTGGAGGAGCGCTGCACAGTGGTCTGTGATGCTGCAGGGTTTGAACTGTGGCAGGAGACATGGGGTGTTATTCATAGCTGCAGGGTGTTGTTATTTGTGCAGCAGTTACTGCCCTGGCCAGCCTGCCCCAGGCCCAGCCTCACCTCCCACCCTCCTTCTGCAGCTTCTCCATCATGGCCTTGCGTGCCTGAGAGGCCGATGTCTTGGGCAGGCTCTGAGCCTTCATCAGTTCCTTCTTCTTCTCCGCCTGACGCCGCTCCAGCGCAGCCAGGCTGCTCTGCCGAGAAGCACTCTCATCTTCACGGTCAAAAATGCTGGGAGAGAGACAGACAATGCTAAAGGGGCTCTGGGCAGTGGGAAGGAGGGCAAGCAGTGGTCTCAGCCAATGGCCAGCCCTGGAACTCTGGAGACCTCCATGTCCTTGGGATAGAAGAGAGGCGGCTTAAGGTCCTCGGCTGGCAGACCTATCTCTGTGCCCAAGGAAGGACCCATGAGAACCTCTGAACACAGTGGATGTACCTCAAGGACCAGGAGGCTTTGGAATCACATTTGCGTGAGGACACTGCAAGCTGGGCAAAGGATCTGTGCAAGCAGATAAATGACAGGGACCATGTGGGGCTGTCCCCACAGGCACCTCTGCTCACCTGCCTGTCTTTTTGGATGAGGAGCTGTAGGATGATTTAGTTTGAACAAAAGTGCTGTTGCCATCTGCAGAGAGAAAGGAAGGAAAGAGGCCCTGGGCAGGAGCTGAGGGCAGCTGTGCCTGGAAGGCAGGACTCTGCCTGCACCAGGGCACTGACGGCTCAGCAGCAGCGATGCCCCAGGGTTACACCCTGAGGATGCTATGGCGAAAGGGCAGGAAAAACTCTTACTGTCTGATCTCTTCACATAACTTGACTCCATGGTTGTCGTACGAGAGGTCTTGCTGCCATCACCTGCAGGGACAAAGCAACGGGAACTGCTGGGCTGGGAAGAGCAGCACCCACAGACACCTGCTGCTGCCAAGCATTCACACCCACTCACTGCAACAGGGAGAAGTCCCAAGTGGTAGAGACATGGGCATAGTAGGCAAAGGGAGGACAGAGGGCATGTGCCCCCCAGGCAGAGAACAAAGAGGCAAGCGCAAAGCAGCAGGGAGCTGGGGCATCCCTCAGCCCCTGCAGCCACTCAGCTTGAGCCATCCAGGGACTGGGAGAGCAGGGATATAGGAGACAAGACACAGGCCAAAGGTGCAGATGAGGCCCTGCCATCCTGACAGGGTTGGGGATTCAGAGCGAAGTCACCAGAGCAAAACCCTAATTATCCCCAGGCAGGCTCTGGGCAAGCCAGAGACTCAGCTCTGAAACACTGTCCTGCTCCCAGGACAGTCTAGCCAGACTCAGGACAGGCAGTGAATGGCAAAGGACCTGTGGTGGCAGAGCACTGGGAGGGATTCTGCAAGGCCCCCAAAGGGCTGGCACACCCCACTCCTGGCCCAGCCCATACTAGACTGGATAAGACGCTCAGTCTTGGTGACGGTGCTGCATGCCGAGCCATCGGCTGACTGAGTGCTCTGCGTGGTGGTGGTCTCTGTGGCATGGCCAGCCCTTCCTGTCACAGATTGGCTCCTAGCCTCCTGCAGCCGCTGGTCCCGCTCCTTCTCCCGCTGGTCTGCAAACATGAGTGGGAGATGGCATCAGCAGGGAAGTGGGGTGGTGCGCATGGTTCCTGCCACACCAGGAGTCCTGCAGCTGCTGCTGGCCCACAACTGGTTTGTGGGAAGGATGATGTCCTTGGCATCACAAAGCCAAGGGGGCAACAGAGGAACCAGCACACACTGGTTCCTACTGCTTCCCCACAGCTGGACAGCCACATTTCAGTGCCCTGTATTTGCCACCACCACCATTCTGACCCCAGCAGGGATCACCATCCCCGAGTACCTCGCTTGCGCTGGCGCAGCTCCCGCATGGCATTTCGAATCAGCCGTCGTTCCTCAAAGTCTGTTGTCTGATCCAACTGCAGGAGGGGGAAGTCATCATTAGCCTTCTGCCATCAGCTTGAGGTCCCTTTACCTTCTTGCAGGAGCCCAAATCAGAGGAAGAAGTACCATCTTATCCAGAATATCCTCATCCTCAATTTTGCTCAGCTCCTCGACATTCAGCTTGCTCCTTCTCTCCACCTCCCTCACTTGCACCTTCTCCATGCCATTGGGCAGCTCTGGTTCTCGCCTTGGTGCCTGCTGCTGCTCCACCACCTCTGGCTCCGTCTGCAAGAACATTACCATGCAGCTGAGCCCCCTGCCAGCTTGGCCACACCCCCACCTCTTCTCAGGGTCCAGGCCCTCATCACCCTGACACCTGCCCAGTGCTACAGGCAGTGAGAACCCTAGAGAGGATGCACCACATTGGGCCTAAGTGCTGTCAGCTGATGGGTGCCACAAGCATCTGCAGCACCCAAGGCAGGCAAGGGAACATGGCAATCTGCAGCACCCCATGCCTCAGGAAGACCCAGCAGTCCCTCTCTTCCTTCCAGTCTGGCTGCCATAGTATCTCCAAATCCTCTCTGCTCCCTGATAGGAGGTGGCTGGGTCCCCCAGCAAGCAGGAGCTGCCCACAGCTCTGGGCCCAGCAGTGGCTGTTACCCAGCAGTGGGCAAGGTGTTGGCAAGGCCAGTGCACACCATTAGCAGCACAGGGATTTTCATTGAATTAAGGGACTTAGTGTAGAGAAGAGCTTGTGCAGCAGGTCAAGAGCCTTCCTCTGCATCCCTGCCAGGATCTAGGCCAGTTCGGCCCCTGCCCGAGCACAGCCAAGTCCCTTTCAGCACAACCCCCCAGCAATGCAGAGCAGGCAGCGGGCCAGGCCCAGAATAGGGCACAGGGCACCAGAGATGACAGAGTGGGGCCAGAGCAGCCATGCACACACCTGGTCCCATCCTGCATCCTGTGACCTGGTAAACCGATCTCTGGCAAAGCTATCAGCTGGAGTTAACACTGGCCACATGCCCCCATGCCACCACCTGTGCCTGGTGCTGCGGTGGAGGCAAGACCACTGCCTGGGCCTCCCACCTGGCACACTGAGAATGCGAAACAGGTGGGTGCACAGCCCCACCACAGTGGGCCCAAGGAGTGGCAAATCCCCATGGTGCCATGTCCCCGTGCACCACTGCCACAGTCACGCCTTGTGCCAGGGCTACAAATACCCCCAGGAGCCCTGGGGGTTGGTGACCCCCTCCCTTCCCCCTGTCACGGGGCAGGGCTGCCCACACTCACGCTGCTGTTGCTTCGGGAGAGATGCATGGTTGATTGCTGGCGCGTACTGGAGAAAGTGGGTGGATGGGCCACAGGGACACTGGGCTCCTCAGTGCCCTCAAAGTGAGCGCAAGGGTCCTGTGCTTCCAGAAAGAGGGTGCTGATGTTCTCCCTGGGGGGCACCTGCAGCCCTGGTGCCAGCAGATCGAGGTGGTGGCCCAGGCGCCCCAGCTCCGCCCGTAACTCCAGGTGCTCCTGTTCCAATGTCTGCAGTGCCAGTGCCAGGGCCTGCACTTTCTGCAGAGCCCGTTCCAGCTGGCCCTCTGCTGCCCCCCGGAATGCCACCAGCTCCTGCCGCAGCTCTGCCAGCTCTGCCACCCCAGCCTGCGCCAGCCCCTCCAAGCTGAGCCCTGGCATGATGGCGGAGCAGGCGCTGCGGCAAGCCCCGCTCAGCTGTCCTGCTGCCCTTTATAGGGGCCCAGGCACCCCCCCGGCTGGAGGCTGGCCCACTCCCTGCCTGTGGGCTATTCTGGTCCCAGCAGCCGGGGGTCCCGTGCAGGGGTGCTGAGCCAGGCGCCACACTTGGCAGCACACCCGGCTGTGGGACCAGGTGGCTCAGCAAGGGGAGCCCTGCAAGAGCCGCCCCCCCCCCCCACCCCTGGAGGCTTCCAGGGCCAGATACCAGCCTAGGGGCTGGTGGGGACCAGCCCTGCCCACGGCAGTGCTGGGTGAATGAAAAAAGCCAGCCACTGCTGTGTTCTTCTGTCCAAGAGCCTTCCCACTCTGGGCCAGCATCACCCACTGCAAAACATCTCCAGCCCCAGGCTGGCATTGGTTCAAGGGCCTTGGTCACAGCACGGATTTTAGGTCTTCATACCCCTGTGCTCCCCAGTGCCTGCTCCAGGGGGAGCAGGTCCCTGCATAGGTACAGGCAGCACCCCACCAAGAAGAAGACATGCCACCGTGGCTACTGCTTCCAGGTCCCTACAGCCTGCTGGTCCTCCAACCAAGCCCTACATGGCAGGGCTACCAGCACCACTGCCTCATCCTCCTCCTCCTCCTCCTCACTGCCCAGCGGGAGCATACCTGGAGGCTACATCTCCTGCCAGGCAGCCAATGGGTCTCAGGTCCCCCCCTCACCGGACAGACCCATTACTACCTTAATGTGAGCTGACAAGTGCTCGGGCCAAGCGTGCCCAAGTGCGTTAGCACAGGGAAGTCACCCCACCGCAGCCAGCTGCCCACAGGCAGGACCTGCTGGCAGGTCTGGGCAGCACCTGTGGGCACTGCCTGCCTCATGCTGGCAAGGACTGGGCTGAGGATGGGTTGAAGCCAGTGGTACCACAGCCAGTGGCAGTGACACAGGCCACCCACAGGGCTGTTCCTGCAGAGGCAGCCAGGCGTGCGCATGGCCATGAGTGAAACAGAGCCACGTTTGACATCCTGGCTCCTGCCAAGGCGGCACACGGACGCCTTGCATTACCCTAGATGGGCAGGAGCAGATTAAAGCACTTGAAGGGCTGTCTCCTGTGTGCACCCAGCCCCAGGATGGCCACAGCCTCACAGCCTGCCCTCCCTGCAAAGACACTGCAGAGGGGTTGTTTTTTCAGGTTTTTTTTTTCCTCCAGTTGCACTCAAGAATCCCTCCTCGGCAGGCTGGGGCTTTGGGCACGCTCCACTCAGGATGGCATAGCAGGAACATGAAAGACCCCAACCCACAGCTCTAGGGTGCTTTAGAGACCTTTGAGGAGTAGCCCCCCCTCCAAGGCAGGCTCCCCAGACACATGGCCAAGGTCCATCCCCATGAGGAAAAACAGAGGGGTGGTTGGCAATGGGTTTTTCCCTGAGCTGCTGCCACCCTTAAAGGTGTTTAAAACAAAGCGAGACCCACAAAAGACTCCCCGTCCCCCTCTGCCCACCTCCCCAGGTGTCTGAGTACATGGTGGCACAGTCCAGAGTACAGGGGGCTCATTTAGGGCTGTGTAACCACACACAAAGTCCAGGGTCTCTTGATGAAAAAAACCCTATCAAAACAAAAGCACCATCCAAAACCAGACAGAGCCTCTGCGGCATGCTGCCTACACTAACTCCTTGGTCCCTGGTCCCCAAGCCCTGGAGCTGCCAGGTAATAGCCAGGTGGAGCACAGCCCCACAGACCCCCTGGGCACTCACCTTGGTGACATTGCTGCTGACACTGCTGATGTTGCAGATGCTGCTGACGCTGCTGGGGATGGTGGTGATACGGATTGGGGCATTCCGCAGATCCAGAGTCACCTCTGCAAGGGGAGCAAGAGGCATGTGGGGTCTGAACCAGCCCACAGGCTCAGCACCACAGCTGGGGAGTGGCTCTGGCTGGGCTATCTGCTTGCCTCACACATCCTGCCCTAGCAGTGAGCACTGAGCTCTGGCATAGGGAAAGGGCTTTAGGGGCGAGCAAGAGATGGGGCAATTGAGACCCCTCGCTGCCCTGGCTTATCATCCTCCCCAAAGAAGGGCACTTTCTGCAGTGTTTCAGCTGGAGCCAAGACCCCCCTGGTGAGAGGGATGGCCACAGGAGCATCCTGAGCCAGCCACATCTGCGGGCAAGCAGGGTTGGGGCAGGGCTGGAACAGACGTGGTGCAGCCATGGGATGGGACAGAGCAGGATGGCGTGGGCTCCCCTGAACCAGCAGGTCAGTGGGGAGAGGATGGGACAGGGCTGCACGGGCAAGGCAGGGATTGGAGAATGACCCCAAACATAAACACGGTAAGACGGTAGGGTTGGGGACGGGCTGCAGGGCCAGATGGTCTCCCCGAACTGAGAGGCTCCAAGCACGATGAGAGTGCATGCCAAAGGATGAGGGCTACCAGGCATGCTTTGTTCTTCTGGCAGCACTCAAATGCCCCTGCTGCCACCCTGCCACTGATCAGCACCCACCTGACCTGGCTCAGCCTGCCCACCTCCACCTGCCCATTTGTGCCCCCCAAATGTCAGTGCCCGATGGCCCACTGGCATCCACCTGCTCCAGTGCCCAGCTGTGCACACTGTCGTATTAGGAGCACAGTCCTGTAGTGCTAACAGTGCAGTAGATGTCCATTCTCCTGCGGTGCCCACTTTCCCGAGAGATCCACACCTTTTTCAGTTCCACCTCCCTGCATGACACCTATGCCCATCACCCCTACAGTGTCAAGCCTTATGACAGATGCCATCTGCCCACTGGACCTGTCCTGCACACCCCGTACCCCATCAGTGCCCACCTGCCCGCTGGCTGCCGGGGGTGGCCGTGATGCGGGGCGCCAGGGGCTGCACGCGCCCATCCTTGATCTCGATGGTGAAGAAGGTCTTCATGGCGTCGAGGCGGGAGCCGGCGGGGCGCGGGGGCCGGGCGCTGCTCTGCGCCGCCGCTGCCCCGCGCGTTTTGAGCGGGCGCCGGCGGGGCCGTGCGGGGCCCCCGCTGCCATTGGGCGGCCCCGGCCCCGGCCCCGGCCCGCCCCCCCGCGCCGCCCGCCCCCGCCGGCCCGAACCGCTGCGCGCGCTCCCGCACCGAGCCGGCGGCGGGGGAAGGCGGGGGTCCCGCGGGGCGCGGCGCTGCGGGGACGGGCGCGGGGTCACCGGACTGCGGCCGCCCGCGCGTGTCCCCGCCGGCCTGGCCTCGCACCGTGCAGGCAGCGCCCCGCGGTGCCCCCTGCGATACACGCTGCTCCCCATCCCGGGGTGCCCCCTGCGATGCATGCTGGCCCCGCCCCGGGATGCCACACTGCGCATGCAGCCCCCCCTAGGTTGCCCACACGACGCACAATGCCCCCGGAGTGCCTGACTGTGCATGCAATCCCTCACGTGCTCACGGGAGGTACTGCTGCGCCCCAGAGATCCCATCATAAGCCAGCATTTCCCAGGGTGGCTGCAGCCCCTCAAAGCCTCTGCTCCCTCCCTCCACTGCACATGGATAGGAAGGAGGCAGGGAAGGAGGGAGGGAGGGAGGGAGGGAGGGAGGGATTCTGGGCAGGAAGCAAAAGGGGCAGGTAGGCAGCCAGCAGCATCCTGCGGCATCCTGGCACTGCGGAGCTCCACACCTGCCCAGGCTCAAGGAGGGACATCCCACCACTGGGAAGCAGAGAATGGAGGCAGCCATCACTAGGATCTTACCCGTGGGGCCAGCCAGGGAGGAGGGCACCAGCTCCCACCGGTGAGTATTCAGGCGAGCCGGGGTCCCCATGACCTCCTGGGTGGGCACTGATGCTTGGAAAGAGACAGGCCAGGGAAGGAATGACACAAAGGAGGCAGAGGGTGAGCACAGCACAGGTGCTACTGGCATCACCCCACCCCAGCACAGCACCCTGCAGTCTCCCTCCCCATCACTCCACACTCCCCAGAGCTTAGTGCCAAAATCTATCAGCACTTGTGGGCTGCCTTGAACCGCAGGCATGGCCTCTGTCCTGCAATGCAAAACCACACTGCAGAGGGTAGGTTCTGTGCCCAGCAGTGCAGGGGGTCCCTGGGATCTGTGTTGAAAGGTTGGGATCACCCCTGTCCTCACCAGGCCCTGGCATATCATCGCCTCTGGAGAAACCTTGAAGGGGCCAGGTGGCTCAGCCTTCAAGGGTGCAGGCAGAGCTCTCTGCCCTTGGGCTGGAGTCATTGATGCCCATGGAGGGAGGGGGCTCAGCTTCTCCTCAGAATCCAAGTTTGAGCCCCCTGTGAGGCAAGGAGTGGGGGTCAGATCCTGCACACTTGCCTCTACCCCAGGGCTGTGCCGTGCTGCAACCTATCACCCCTGGCATCTTCCCAGGGCTTTTTCCTTCCCAGGAGCCAGCGGCCTCCAGGGGCTCCTCAGAAGGACAGCAACCTCTGCCTGTCAGGGCAGCACCCCTGACCCTGGAAGCAGAGAGCTGCTTTTTGGTTTTTTCCCCATTTCCTCTTGGCACAGCCATGGGGATGGTTTTCCCAGCAGTAGGAAGAGGGCAACTGCTGGCCACTGGAATCCCTCAGGGCTGTGGGGAGGCCCTGCAGGGTGCTGGGCCCAAGGTGGGGGTGGTCAGAGCCAGCCGTGCACAGCTCCCAGCCTTATTGGGACAAAGAATGCAAAAGGCCAGGGTTTGCTACTGGCACTGATTCCCTTTCATGGCCCTGCAGTAAGCCGGCCAGAGTGGGAGCCCCAGTAAACAGCCTGCCTGGCACCCAGTTCCCTGGCTGGGGTGGGCATTGCCACCACTTGGCTAGGCAGCAATCGGCCCCCAGCTAGGGGTGGCCTTTGGCCTGGCCGTGTCCTGCACTCACATTCCTGGCCCAGCACACATGAGCTGGAGTCATGTCCCTAGGGCTGCCTGGGATGGACATGCTGCAGGACAGGGGAGCGGGGGGGCCTTGGGGTGGCACTGCCCAGCTGGCAGGGGACCACAGCTCTCATGTCACCCCCCTCAAGGCTACACTTACCCACTGATGGCCTCTCATGTCTCCCACCTGGCCCCAGCACCTGGCAGCGTACCCCAACATGAAGCTGTGGGAGTAGAGGGGCAGAGCACTCAGCTGGGGGTTACATGCAGTCCACCCATCAAGTTGGCTTCACTCACAGACTGCCAGCCCTGGGCAAGGAGGGCAGCGGCAGCTGCCACCAGTTTTGTACCTGGCTGCCGGCACTGGGCTGGCCTGGGATGAATTGCTCCCCTCTGGGGCTTTGTACCACACTGGGCTCTGGGGCGCTGGCAGGGCTGCCCAGGTTCCCTTCCTTCCAGGCTGCCTGGGGCTGACCCTGCTGCTGGTCCTCACCATCATCCTCCGGCTCTGGACTGGGCTCTGGGGCTGGCTGCAGCTCCAGGAGCATGAGGGTCCCCGAAACCACAGCTGTGGGTGAGAAGAGACTCTGCTCAGGTAGCCTGCAGCTGCCTGCGATGCATCCTGCAGCCCCTCCAGGCACCCAGCTGCCCTGCCCACCACTGTGAGATAGTATGCCCTCCATCGTCCTGCAACTGGTCCCAGGCATGCAACCCAGACAGGATTTTGCCATGGACATTTGAGGGGACTCACCCTGAGCACCAGGTTTCTGGGGGTCTCCTGATTGCTGGCTGCACAGCTCCTGCATCCTGGCTGGGACATGCTCCTGCTCCACCACATCCTCTTGCTTGCGGGCCTGGGGGGAGTAGAACCAGCCCTGCTCCAGTCTCTCACTGGGCCACCATGGCCCATTCCAGCCAGGGATGCATAGGCTGTGGACTCTTCCCATGCTATCCAAGTTGCTGCCTGCATGCTGTTGGGAATTCACAAGCCAGTCCCTGCACAAGGGTCACAACAAGAGGCTCACAGGGGGACAAGTGTCCCCACACCCTGCTTCATCCTGCGGGCAGGGAGAGAGACAGTGTCTAGTGAAGGGGGACCCCAAACCTGCCCCATGCCTCCAGCCCAGGCACTCCAGGACTCCGTGATGCAGAGAACTTCCAGTTTTACAACACCCTGTCCCTGTCCATAGCACCTGCAGCTCTGCTTGGCAAATGATGAAATATTCCAAACATAGGCCCACACACAGGTGACAGATCTGTCTCTGACATAAGTCTGAGCAGGGTTGGGGTGTCCTGGTGTCAGCTAGGGAACAAGGTGCCAGTCCTGGCTGTGCCAGTGCCTCTAGCAGCACCATGCCTCTAGGGCAGAGGGAGATGAAGAGGGGTCTGTACCCTGAGGGGGCACAGGAGAGCCAGGCCCCAAACCCAGGAATGGAAATGGCCAGATAGAAATCAGCCAGATCAAGTGGAACAGCTCTCTCAGCTGCTCAGTGATGTCCCAGCCCTGCCAGGGCTTGGGGGCAGCATGCCAGCACATCCAGATGAGGAGGCCGACAGTGCTGAAAGGTGACACAGTCTCCTGCTACAGCCCTGGGGTAGGCAGAGGAAGAAGCAGGGCTGGACAGAGGCAGATGGGAGAACCCACACCTTCTTACCTGGCTGCGGGTACACCCATTGCTTCTCCTCTTCCCACCCTTGCAGGGCAACCCCACAAGGTTGGATGCAGAGATCTCCTACCACCACAGAGTCTCTGCAGTGTCATCCCTGCTGCACTGAAAACCCCAGTTGGTGTTCATTCCTTGCAGCTCTGCCCACCAGTTTATCCCTCCCCCATCCAGAAAGCTCCCAGCAGCTTCAGTCCAGAAAGAGCCCTGGCCCCTCGAAGGCTAGGAGGAAGAGCCATCATGAGAAGGGGGACAGGGAATCGAGGTTTCTACCCATGCAGGAAAACTGCTGCAGGAGAGATGAATAACAGCTGCCTCCAAAGAGCCCCATCCCCAAGAACTGGAGCAGAGACAGGTGCAGCACATGCACCAGGAGCTCCCAGATCCCCACCAGGTAGCATCCTTGGGAGAAGCCCAAGGGGCACCCTGGCCTGAAGACCGAGCCCCAGCTCACCACTGCTGGGGCCACGCTGGCACAGCCCAGCCGTGTTTTCCCTGTCCCCAAAGACCCCAGCCCCACCTGTCTCAATCCCTTTGGGCAGGCAACCACAGCTTGCCCAGGGCTCTGTGCTCCAGACAGACTGGCACAGGAATCCCAGTAAAAGGTGAAATCTTGAACAGTCCCACCCCCTGCAGTGCTCTACACACTCACCACTGAGCCTTTGGGCTGCTGGGCAGGGGCCTGCTTCACAGCCTCCCCATACCCACTCTCCTCTGCTCCAGCCAGTGGTGGCTCTGCATCGTCCTGCTGGCTGCTCTCCCCGCTCTTGTCTGTGCCTGGAGGCTTGGTGCTGTCCTCACCACAGCTTTTTTCACTCCCAGTAAAGGCTGGTGTTTCAGCATTGTCCCTCTGGAAAATTTTCATTTCCCCAGGCACAGTGTGGGGCTTGGTGCCATCCCTTCGGCTGCTCTGCACATTCCCAGCCAGGGTCGCAGCTGAGTGGGAGCAAAGATGGTGTTCAGGAAGGAGCTGCCCACATCTCACACCTTCCAGGGCCTCCCCCCCAAGAACATGGGAATTGTGCCTCACCTTCAATCTCCTCAGCCCGCAGCTTACGGATGGCAGCTCGGATCAGCTTGCGCTCCTCATACTCATCCGCTGCCCGCAGCTGCAAGAGGGAAGGACCCAGGAAAGCCCCGGCACAGGGTGACCCATGGTCAGCCCCAGCACAAGTTCCATCCCAGCAAACAGTCTGCCCCGGCACATGGTCACTCACCAGTTTTGTCAGTTCCTCCACGCTGGTGATGGCTTTGAGCTGCTCAGACAAGGCAGCCAGGGCTGTCTGCTGCTCCTCTTCCAGGCGCCGGGACCTGAGCAGGGTGAGAGGAGTGGCCATCTGGGAGCTGTCATGGGTGTTTGCCAAGTCCCCTTGTGGGCAGCCGGCAGATCCAGGCAACAGGCCCCACCGTGCACCAAGCTGCTCTGTGCCGTGCTGCTCCCACCCTCGTGTTCACTCAAATCTGTCCCAGCCATAGTGGGGCCAGGTACCGCAGCCCCCATCTCCCAGTGCAGAGGCAGGGAATGACCCCAGCTCACAACAGGACTCACTGTGGCCAATTCTCCTTGTTGTCCTGTCGGTGGCTGCTGCGTTCTGGGCGGAAGCGCTTGGATGCCAACGTCTCCTCGTCTCGCTCCAACTCCTGCCGCTGCAGCTCCCGGATAGCAGAGCGGATGCGGCGCCGCTCAGCCAGGTCCAGTGTGGCCTCCAGCTGGGTGCACAGGGCAGGGCTCAGCACTGGCTCTGGCTGCTGAGTCCCCGTCTCAGCCCTGGTGCCGCCCTCTCCCACACTGCCACGAGTTGCCCATGCTCTGGACAAAGGCACTGTCTGTGTGTGGCACCCACATGCCCAGTGCACACTGCCCGGCACTGCCAGGCCCTGCAGGAAGTGGGCATGGCCCCCCCGGGACAGGATGCTGGAACCAGCCATAGTGAATAGGGGTTGTCACAGTGGCACCGAGACCTCCGGGCATTTAAAGGTCAAAGAGACAAGCATGGGAAATGAACACCCACCAGTGGTCCTACTGCCTGCAAGGGCTGGTGCCCTGCAGCTCTGTCCCTCCCAGTAGCACCAGCTCTGGAATGAATCCTCCTACCCATGCCAGTCCCTCCAACAGCAAAGGGACAGGAGACCCCATTCTCTTCTCATCCCCTGTTCCCCAGGAGGTGCTGGTTGAAAGGATCCCAGCATCCCACCAAGGAGACATCTTGTCCACCCTGCAGCCCTCCCCATCCTCATTCACTGCTAGCAGATAGCAGGTGGTTCTTGGAACCAAATCCATGAGTGGGATCTGTTCTAAATCCAAGTCCAACCCTTTAAGTGTGGGAAGCACAGCCACAACTCATCCACAAATGCCCCTCATGAACATCTCACAGGCACTCCAGGTGCTCCTCAGCCCACCAAAGGCCAGCACCTGGCATGGGCATGCAGAGCTGCTCCACCTCTTCCAGATCAGGTCATCCCCACTGCCAGCTCCAGTTTTTCCAGAGTGCTATGAACACACATCTCCTGATGTTCAAGGGGCAGAAGGCAGCCAGATATGCAGTGAAAGGCCAGTCAGAGCAGGCATGGCCCCACTATCCTTACACTGTCCTGCTGTAGGACATCAACACCGCCCTGACATCAGGAACCCGGGAGGTTATTTCCCATGGAGCTCATTAAAAATAAACCAAATGACCAACACCAACTGCTGTCAGCACCAAGCTCCATCATGCAGGGAGAAACCATGGCTATGCCACAGGACAAGTGCATCAGTCCCTTCCCTTCCTATCCCATGGGCCCCTGACAGGCCACCCATGCAGGCTCTCTGGGTTCTGCTGCAGCAGGGATCCAGGATTAGTCCCTTGACTGGACCTGAACTGAGCCACACTGGGGGCCCCACACCACTACCTGTATGCAGACTTCTCTGCAGAGAAGCTATCTCTCCAGAGAAGCTATCGCCCTTTGCTCTCTCTGCTTGGAGTTTGGTGATATGGGAGGGTATTCCCATCTTAGTGAAGCCAGCAAGCACAGAGCAGGCAGAAGATGCCATGTGCCATCCCAGCAGCAGCCAAAACTATTGTACTCCAACCCTTGCCAGCCACAAAGCCCAATAGGGAGCATTATCCTTCCCCAACTGGGAAGATACTGGTGGCCAGGACTACCAAGCCCTAGGGCAAACCAACTCTAAAAACACACATAACCTTTGGGGGAGCTGCCTGGAGCCAGGGCGCACTTCCCTTCCCACCCCAGCAGCCCCCACCACGCCAGCAGGCAACAGCATCCCTTCCAGCAACCTGGCTAGACCTGAGGCCTGCAGCCCACTCTGGGCTTTTATCCAGAGCAGGCACCTCTGCCACCACAATGCCAGGGAAACAGCTGGGAAGAGCAGGAGCCATGGCACTGCCAGAGCAGTGGAGAGTGTTGGAGAGAAAACCAGCGTCTGCATCCTCATGGGCCTCTCATTTCCCATCTGCCCTAGATGGCCGCTGGCATCCCAAGGATGCCACTACAGTGGGGACAACTACCACCAGGACAAAGGCATGGTCCAGCAGCAATGGCAGCCAGCCAGGAAGCCTGGCTCCCTGCAAACAGGGCAGCATAGATGAGCTGGGAAGTGGTGGAATTTGGTTCAGCTCAAAATGAGGGGCTAAAGGCAGACCTTTGTGGTAAGGACAAGCTCTCCCTGCAGCCATCCAAAGGCTTTGAGAACAGGAAAACAGTCCTGAGCTGTATATTGGGTGGCCAAGGCCTTGCCTGTTCCCTAAATAAGCTGCTGGTAGTGAGTGGCTTGGCCCCAGCAGCTGGGTCAGGGCAGTGGAGAAGGTTGGGGGAGAGAGGAGAAGGGGCATGTACACAGCAGCTGCAAAAGTCGTGAGTGCCAGGAAAGGAAGACACAAAGGGACACCAGCCCTGCAGACACTGGTGCAGGAAACATGCTGGCACCAGTGTGTGCTGAGTGGCACCCACCTGCCAGCTCTGGGGTCTGCCCTACCCAGGAGGCTCCAGCTGGGATCTGACATGTACTCAGGTCCTGGAAGGCTTCTCCCCACAGGAGAAATGGCAGGGCAGGAGAAAATGTCTTATTCCAAGCCCACGTCAGCAGGGAGCTAGAATGAGGCAAATGAGCAGCTTTGGAAGCGCCATAGCCAGTAGCAAGGGAAAGCATGACGGAAACCACAACAGCTGTGAAGGACCAAGGGGCCCAACCCTGCCAGCACAGGAAGACTCAGGGATTGGCACATGCCAGGGCCCCATGGGCCCTGCCCAGCTACCAGCAAATTAATGGTTCTCAGCAAACACCCTCCTCGGCACACAGAGTGCCTCTGTGAAAGGGCACTGGCACAGCACCCATAGGCTGCTTCCCCACTGGTGCCTAACACAGCAGTGCTCAGAGCCCTGGCACAGTGGGCAACTTCCCCTGGAGGGCTGCAATTATACTGGCATCCATCCAGCTCTTTGGAGTGCTGCAGCACACAGCAATTTGAAGGCTGGAGCCTGGCCACAGGGAAACTGCTTTGGGACATCCGATGAGCTTGGCACATTGAGCACCTCCTACAGCCCGAAGCTTCACTGTCACCTTTGGAAAGAGCCATGGGGAGCATGGCTGCCCCTCAGGCAGAGGAAAGCAGGAAGGACACTGGATGACAGGGATATGGCAGGGATGCAGTGCTTCCCAAGACCATTGAAGATTTGCCAAAGGCTACTGGGTATGAGAAGAAGGGGATCTCATGGCAGCAACTTTCCTAGCTCAAGCCCGCCCTGCCTCTGTCTCCAAAGGTATTTATATCCTCCTTAGTCAACCAGACTAAGAGTTGGAGAGGCTGGGAGAGGGAAGCATTCCCCAGCCCAAAGCTGGCAGATCTCAGCCTGGAGTTCAGTACAGCTGTGAGCACTCAAACTATCTCCTGCTTCTGGACATCCACCTAAGGGCCACCCTGCAGTAGCACCCACCCCATCCCCCACAGCTCCCTCCTCCATACTTCTCCAAGACCTTGGTCACCTTTACGCTGCACCATTGGTTCATCACAACCGGCCTCCCTGGGACTGGGATACCAGTGGGCAACTAGGGGGGGAGGGAATCATGCGGATGCCTATGGCAGGAGTTGCAGGGCAGGGGCTTCCTGGCAGCTCCCAGCCCAGCCAGCACAGGAGTGAGAGGGCTGCAGGGACCTCCTCAAGTCCCCCAGCCTCCTTCTTTCAGTTTCCCTGGGGACATTAGATGCTGCTGCCTAGGTGTCACTTGAGACAAATGAGGAGGAGCAAGGCAGAGTGGAGAGCTGGGGAGAGCAGAGAAGATGGGAGGAAGCTGTGGGAGAAGCAGTTTTCCCTTATATGGACTAATCCTCTTCCAGCTGAGTGGAGCCAAAAACCTAACCAGAAGAAAAATAATTCCTTCCCTGCCTCACGCCAGCTCAGATGAGGCTTTCCCCAGGTTGTGCCACACAGCACAGGGAAATGTGGGTCACAAGCACAGTGCTCTGGGAAGGCGAAGCCTCAGCATGTCAAAGAAAAAGAATCCATAGAAGCAGTGCTTGCTGCAGGATGAGATCCACCTCCCTGGGCTGGCCAGACACCAGGAACCCACTGCTTCTGAGGCTCCATCTCAGATCAGAGACCTCGGCTGGGACATGGCAGAGCTGGAGCACTGGCAAGATGGGAAGACACCCTGACCATCCATCCCCATGCCTCTGGATAGATGGCCCACTGGCCCCGATATCACCCCACGAGAAGCAAGTGGGGTCCTCAGATCGAACCACGGGCAGGTCTGCGTGTCGTCACTCCACTGGCTGAGGGCTGCAGGACAGAAGGCTCAGCCGGGGGCAGCCCTCGTGCGGACCCACTGCACAGCCCTCACTTCCCGCCGGCATCCCGACTCTTTCCTGTTCCAGCAGAGCTGCCTTCCCGGCTGACTCAGCTTCCTGCTGTGACTATTCCCCATTGCTAGCCCGGGCCACCCCGGCTCAACCCCCGGGGCAGCCAGCACAGCCCTAACCCCGGGCCGGGGGTCCCCGGGGTTGTCCAAAGCCGGGCACTTGTAGGGGCTTCCCGGGACACCAGACCCGGCTGAGTATCCTGAGTCTCGTCTTCGGGACACGGAGGCCGTCGTCCTCCAGAGCCCACCGGCCGCGGCAGCGCACGACTGCAGCTCTCGCTCCTGGGGCAGCGCTCCGGCCGGTGCCCCAGGAGCCGCCGCGCAGGAGGGGATGGGATGCAAGGCCATTCAGGCAGAGCCCGGGAAGTGCGCCTGGCACCGCGCCAGCTCCCCGGCAGCGCGGGAGCCCGCAAGGAGACAGCGAGGAGCAGAAAACGTTGCCAGCATTGGGGAACGATTCCCCGGGATCCGCCGGCCGAGAAGATGGAGCCGGGACAGGCGGTACGGCCAGGCGCGGTTGCGAGCAAAGGGCCCAAAGCGGCCAGAGCAGCGGGGCCAGAGTCTTCGGAATCACCAGAGCTCGTGCTGGAGCTCACCCCGGCCCAGAGCC
This sequence comes from Calcarius lapponicus, assembly GCA_039654755.1. Classification (NCBI taxonomy): domain Eukaryota; kingdom Metazoa; phylum Chordata; class Aves; order Passeriformes; family Fringillidae; genus Calcarius; species Calcarius lapponicus. The sequence goes on along the minus strand of CM077478.1, from coordinate 13,399,163 downwards.
CGACCCAGGCCAGTGCGGGTCTCTCCAGGTGCTGCCGCCTGCGACCAGCGCTGGGTCCCCAGCGCAACATCCACTCCCAGACATGGCTCCAGAGTCCCCCGGCCGAGCAACAGACCCGAGGCCCGCCCGGTCTCATTCTGCCCGCGCCTGGGACAGCGGCCCCTGGCTCGGGGGCTTCAAGGAACCTCCAGGCACGATCTACCCCCGGAACCGCCGCGGGCGCGCACCGTACCCCGAGACCCAGAGCAGTCAGGGGACTCACCAGCTTCCGCAGCGCTCCCTCGTCCATCCCGACGAGACTCTCCTGAGACATCCTGCCCGTGGGGCCTGGGCTGCTGCGGCCGGGACCCGGTGGCGGCCGAGACAACAAAGCGCGGCCGGGGCGGCGCGGCCCTGGGCGGCCCTGCGCTGGGTCCCACTACGCTCCCGCCCCGCCCCGCTCCCCCCCTTTCCCGACTCCGCTCCGCTCCCGTTCGTGCTCCCAATAGCGCCGCAGGGCCGCCGCTTCCCACCGCCCCGCCTCGCCCCGCCGCCGCCAGCCCGGCCGGCACCGCCCCGCCGGACCTACGGATTCTGTATCCCGGTGCCCAGCCCTGTTCTGGCACCGTGTAACAGCAGTACCGTGCTGCGCCGCACTCACTCCTGTCCCGGACCCGGCGCCGGCCTGAACTCGCCTGGCCACCTTGGGGTAGCACCCCAGGGTATATCGCTGCCCGCAGAGTGTCCCCGAGACCAGCCGGGCCGCGGGGCTCCCCACCCGCAGGAGCTGCTGCGCCCCTCGCCTTGCGGGATGCGGGGCAGAGAGCCACCAGCACCTCCTGCCCAGAGGCCCTCCCCACCGGGCCCGGGGGATCACACTGTGGGATGCCCCTGCATGATCTGGGGAGCTGTTTAAGCTGCTCCCTGACAGCACTGCAGGACTAATGCTCAGGGCAGCCCCAAAAACTTGTGAAGGCTCCCTGAGGATATGTTGTGCCCCTTACATGGTCCTATTGCTTGCTCCAACTCAGAAGCTGCTTGTGGTGTCCTTGTCCCTACATCCTTTTCCAGGTCCTAGAAGGCAGTGCTGGGACAGTCAAGCCCTGGTGTCTCACTGTCGAGAGGTTCCCCTGGAGAACCCAAGCTCCTTACCTGCAGTTGAAGTGCGGCCCTGCTCTGTAGAGGACAAACTTGTTGGGGCTCAGTCTTGTTTCTGGGCAAAGGCCAGAAGTATTCCCTGGAGAGGACTAAGTACCTGACATAACCCAGAGGTGTTGTGGGCTCTGCAAAGCAGGCAGTGACCATCTGCCTCCAGCTCCCCCGAGGTGAGGGGGAGAAGTGCTGCTCCCTACCTTGTCCAGCAACCCAGAGACTAAGGGGCTTCTCCAGAGAAGGTCATAGAGATTAAGTTTACTGTTTTTCTGGGAATTCCAAGCAATCTGGGAAGATGGATGGGATGGAGCAGGACCATAGCATCATCTGACACAGGGAAGAACCCACCATGGTAGGCCAGAAAGATGGTGTGTCGTAGAGGTACCTAGAAGGTCCAGCAGTTTCCATACTGGGAGTGTTGGTTCAGATATCTCACTTCAGACCTGTTTGCCACAGTGGGTGTCCAGCCGCACTGGCATCCCAGAGCCCTCTGCTGCCCTAGGTTCCTCAGCAGCTCTCCACTTTCCAGGCCTGAGCAGCATTGGGCTCTACTGGTGCATGACAGCCCCTGCCCAAGCAACTACACTAAAGCCAACCCCTCCAAGCACTGTGCCATCTAACATAGCATCACCCTCTGCCAGTCTCAGGAGCAACATCATCTTCACTTGCTGGACGATCCCTGCCATGTCTGCCACAGAGCTGCCACACAGGGGTCTGGGGTCTGCCATGCCCTCAATCTCTGCTGTCACACAGCCTCTCAGGGACCAGGCACCAGCACACTCAGGGGTCGGCATCACTTGCAGCTCTGCTGTCACGTGGGAGCAGGCACTACCACATACCAAGCTCCTGGCCTTCAGGAAGCACAGCTGGCAGCAGCTCATCTGCCCCTGAAATATGGGGGGGACCCCACTGCCAACCTTAAGCTGTTGAAGTTACATCAGGTTTGTTCCCCAGCCCCTCTGCCAGCAGCAGCACTGAGCAGGGCAATGGATACTGATGTGTGGCTGGCAGCATGGATGGGAACCTCCCTTCCCTGCTGTATGCTGGCATTGCCAGATGGATCTGTGCGTGGTCTTCCCATATGGAGCACCTGGCAGCAGAAGCATGCTGAGCTTTGTGGATAAAGTAGCCTTGTGTGCACAGCTCTCAGCATGTGCAGTGGCACTTACCCTGCCTGTGTTCCCACCGGTCTGCACCACTCCTGGCTCCATCCCCCCAGGTAGTGATCCTGTCACATCCTCAATGACCCACTGCCACATCCCCAGGATCACCACCCACCACACAGCATATGCAGGGCTCCCCAGGGGTGAGCCGGCCAAGCACAGACTCCAAGAAGACCTCCTTATTCCATGAAGTGGAGCAAGGAGATATTTACAAACCCCTTGGAGAGCCCAGGGCTCCAGCTCCAGGCCTGGCTCTGTGAGGGCTGTGGGGAGGCTGCCCCGTGTGTTGGTGCAGGGCATGTGAGGGACTAATCTCACCAGTTTGCAGCAATCACAGCTGTTGTGTATTCTGTGCTGACAAAGGTGGTCATATTGCCCAGCAGATGGGATGAACCTGCATCAAGAGGCAGAGGCCTGGGTGGGTGCACAGGTCCTGGGGGGTCCCTCAGCCAGGGGACAAGTGCAGCAAAGGGAGGAGAGGCAAGAATCCTTTGGGTTCCCTTTGGGGATGCTAGACGTAATGTTAAATAGCAGTGATGGAATTTTATTGTGCAAGCACATGTTTGGAACTGGTCTGGGCACCTGCCTGACTCAGAGATGGGACAATGCAGACAAAGGTAGGGACGTGACTGTAGTGCCAGGCAGGGAGAATTCAATCAATTCAATTCAATTCAATCTCATTTGGGGCATAGCCCTTCCTCCGGACACAGGAGCACAGCGTGGGGCCAGCATTACCCTGTTGTAGCACAGACCCTCTGGCAGTGCAGGGCCACACAGGCTGCAGTGGGCAGAGGAGGGTCCTGGAATCCATCTCTTCTTCCTCCTGAAGCTTTCCTGGTTTCATACGTCCTCTCCTGGGAACTTCTGACACGCACAGACCTTTGTCCATCCCACTGTCCACACACCTAATATTTTGTGACTGCTCCCAAAATCACAAATTGGTCAGACCTGGCTGACCTCAGTCCCAGAGGAAGCCAGGGAGGGGAGACCTGTCACCCCAGGTGGATGTTTGGGCCAGGCACCCACTCCTGGCTGACCAAAGCAGGAGGATGAGTTGGAAGGGGGGGGGGGGGGGGGCGGTTGGTGAGAAGGAGGAGGAGGAGAAAAAAAGGGGAGGAGAAGGACAGTTCTTGGCTGCTGTTTGCTCATGGCTGTTTGCCCATGGCATGCACATGTGAACCCTGATGCTGCCACTCCTCTGTGTGCTGACAATAGGGCAGCTCCCACAGGACACCATGCTATTATCAACAGTGACATCATGGTGGTTGAGTTTTGGAGCTCTCAGAACTTCTTCCCAGGGCCTCCCATGGCAGAGTACCCCCGTGGTTCCCAGCTCCTCTGGGCAGGAGAAAAGTTCCTCCATCTGCTTGGGGCTGCAGGAGAAATTGGGCTTTCCCTGCCTCCTCTTCCTCCTCTCCTGAGAATTGCAGCCATGGGTGTGATGATGTGCCAAGATCCTCCTTGACAGTAGGTCCCTGGGAACTATGCAGCGTGTTTAATTCAGACGTTGGCATGAAGAGAGGCCAGAGGAGCAGGACCTGGGGTGGATGTAGTGTTGTGCTCTCTGAGAGATGGCAGAACCTGGGCATGGGCACACCCCAGAGACGGGTCAGGACAAGGGGCTGCCCTTGGGTGTGGATGGAGGCTGGGCAGCACAGAGTGGCCAGGATGATGCACAGGAAGGTGTCCTGGGGCACACAGTGCAGCTGGAGGGCAGTAGCAGCAGGAGGGCAGCAGTATGGCAGCTCTGCTCCAGCCAGACCAGCCTCAGGGACCATCTGCCTGCACAAAACTGGTGCCACTTGCTTAGGACAGGGTACTCATGCCTAAACATGTCCCCATTTCTCAGGCATGATTCACATCCTGCTAGGAGCCGGGGCAGGATCAGGTGTGATGGATCCCTCACATCCTGCTGCTGGCAGGGGCACTGGGCAGCCTCCTACCTGCCTGGGGATGCTGTTTCATCTGGGATAGGAAGGAGCCATGTGACAAGACAGGTCCCACTTTTGGGGCGCTACATTGCCCAGCGAGGACCAGTGCTGCCACATACAGAGGGCTCCAGTTGTCCCAGTTGGCTGGCTGGTATGGGGAACAGCATGTGGAAAGCACACACCACTTCCCCATGAACTAGAAGCAATTTGCCCCAGGTGTGGGTCTTGGGGACTGGATCTCTGTTGTGCCTCTTTACCTGCATAGAGGAAGAGAATGGGCAGGTCTGTTCCTCTGTCTGCAGGCTCTTGTGTGTGGCTTGTGCTGGTACAGGAGTAATGCTGATGAGTATTCTGGGGCTGTCTGCTCAGGACATGCACCTGTGCTCCTGGTGGAGCCTCTCCAGAGGGTAGATCCACACATGAGGTGCTGGGTTAGCATCCTTCCTGTCCATGTCTACCCTGGTCCAGCTCAATTTGTGCTGTGGGGGTTGCAGCACTGGGGCACTGAGCTCCTGCCCCACCACAGCCTTGGCTTGTAGGAGTTAAATGCCAGATAAGTGAATCCATTTCCCTCCAGTGACCTTTGGTCCCTGTCCTGCACAGGATCCCCCAAGGATCCTGAGAAGCAAGCATAGTCTGTCCCATTCCCTGCCCTGCCACAGGAGCCAGTGGGTCTATCCTTCAGCACCACATCCGCCACAGGAGCCTGGTTCTGCTTCTGCTGCAGTGCCTCTGACACAGCCTGCTCTTACCTGGGCACCTCTTGGCCATGAGTCTACCTTGCCTGTGCCCCAGGAAGGAGGGGAGAGGGAAACACTCTCAGTACCCAGCACTACAGGAGCCCAGGAGCCTAAGGTACTGCATAGCACCCCACAGTGCAGGATGTAGCCACAAGCCATGTCCACCAGAAGCAGAGGGAGCCCTCAGGCAGAGGCTGCTGTGGAACTAGCATCTGCTCAGGATATGACTCCCCAGGCTGCAGCCTGTTCCCTGGCAGTGGGCCCAGACAACTAGAGTGCTTGAAAACTGTCAGGGCCTTGGTGTCAGCATCTCCAGCTACCACAGGGCTGCCAGCTTGCAAAGAGTGGGAACCTCCCTTTCCTTCTGTATGCTGGCATTTCCAGATGGATCTGTGCATGGCAACATGTGTACCCATGCTGAGTGCATGGTCCCTGTCCTGCTGCACAGCCGCTGCTGCCAGGGCCTGCAGAGGCACTCTGTGGCATCTGAACTTCCCATGGAGCTGTGCCTCTGCTTAGATGGCACTGGTAGGCTGCAGAGTTTCCCCTCCAGCCTGCCCAGACCTCCAAATGTCCATCCTCCAAGGGGTTGTATCCTTCCTGCCGTGCTGACCCACGGGACTCTCATCCTGCTTTTCTCTGCTCCTTGAGCAGTGGTAAGAAACAGGGTCCCAGGGGGACCTCAGCTTCTGGCCACATCAGAAACTCCACTTGAAGCTGGAGAGAAATATCTTTGTGCTATCAGAACCAAGGGAGGCTCCAGCTCAGCTGCAGCTCTGGGATCTCACATGAAGCCCTGCCTGTGTGTTACACTGGGGGAGGCTGCTTCAGTATTTCCACAGACAAGACATTCCTGAGAGGTGACCTGACAGCAAACTTCCCTCCTGCCTTTCCAATTTCTCTGTCATACTGAATGAATGCAGCTCTTTTTTTTCCTTTTTGAGACACCTTAAAAGCCCATAAATCAAACGTTGAGATCTGCTGTGGCCAAGAAAGGAAGGCTTGGAAAAAGAACAGGGGTTCAGGAAAGATGCCATTCCTGGTCACTTACCCCTAAAACCCAGGATCCAGACATCTCCAAATACTGCTCAGCCTGGAGAAGGCTCTAGGGACACCTTCCAGTACTTAGTGGGGGCAGGTAGTGATAGGATAAGAGGGAATGGTTTAAAACTGCCAGAGGAAAGATTTAGATAAGGTATTAGGAAGAAATTTTTCCCTGTGAGGATGGTAAAGCACTGGCACATTGCCTAGAGAAGCTGTGGCTGCCCCATCTCTGTAAGTGTTCTGGGCCAGGTTGGACAGGTCTTGGAGCAACCTGGGATAATGGAAGGTTATCCCCCATGGCAGGGGAATGAAATGAAATGAACTTTGAGGTCCCTTCCAGCCTGAATTATTTTGTGAAACACACCAACCCTTTCAGGGCTTTCTCTGAAGACTAGAGCAGACATCTGCATCTCCAAGAATCCTGCCTGTCAGTTAGGGGTTTTGACCACCAATACACTGGGAAGAAATAAAGGAATTGTTTTCCAGACTGCCCTAAAAAGTGGCTTTATTTACAAACTGTATGTCAACAGCAAGATGACTCTTCTTGCAGGGATGGGTTTGGGGAAGGTCCCCCAAATCACTGGGACTAGAAACCAAAGTAGCGCTACTGTGCCACAAGCAAGTGCCATTTGCCATAAGCAAGGCCAAACAGACTTGGGTAGAGGTGGCCAAACCCCCTGGACTGCCCAGGTCTTCTCTGCAGCCTTGTGCCAAGGCAAACAGAGTGTTTGTCCTGGAGCTGTGACACTGCCTGCATGGAGGGAGACGGAGCCCCAAGTGCAGGGTTCAGCATGGCCCACAGGCAGCCCTGGCTAGAGACCCAATTTCACCTCCAGGACTGAGGAGCTGGGGACAAATCTGCCTCAGCACTCAGAAGTTGCTCTCTTGTGGTCACTGGCAGCATGGAAACCGCATCACAGACACCAGTGCTATATGACCCCAAGAAACCTGAATGCTGTAATGTAATGGAGCACCTGTACATGACCAGACCTGATATTTGCAAATGAGCAACATCACACGCTGACACAAGTCAGTTGGGTGTGCTGCTCCCAATGGGTCATGTCCTACCAACAGGTGGAAGGACTGGCTGTCTGTCACACCTCTAGGCTTTCTGCTGCCTGATGGTTGCCCCATGCTTCAGGACTACCATGTCCTTATGGATCAAGAGGGTGAGGTTTCATCTGTTATTCTCTGGTGACACATCTATTTTGTCTCTGCACCTGTCTCAGGCAGGGGCCCTTCTGTCTCATTTACCATGTAAACTATTTCAAGACCAGACTCTTTTCTGAACATATTTTCTCCTTATAGACACTTGATTCTCCCCAGGACAGTCACAAGGAATTAAGAAGACTTGGAAAAATATTCCTGAGTATATTCTTCAGGGCTGCTCCTCCCCAGGACCATCCTTCTCCTTTCCTGCAGCTCCATGCCGTGTCCTCTTGCACTACCCAAATTTTGTGGGCTCACCATGAGTAGATATTTCTTGGCAATGCTGCACCTTCTGTGTGCAAAACATCAGCTGTTTTCCTAGCTGTAATAAATCTCACTACTCACTGTTCTTTTCCATTATTTTTATAGTGGTTTGTAGACTTTTCTCTGATGCATAGCTGGCTGCACTACCAACATCCTTTTTTGGTTCCCTCCCTGCTTTGCACAAGCTCAGATATGAAAGCTGTAGACTGGAGACCATCTGTGTAGGGAGCAATACTCTCATGCCAGGGCTTTGCTTCTTCTTGCCTTCTTGTCTAGATGGCTTACGTAAGAAAGACCCAAACTGACACCTGGTTGGGAGTCTTCCCTGCCCAGCTGTGATTCTGCCAACACCTGCATTGGACTCCTAATCCTTGCTGCTATGCCTAATATACAACAGGCAGGCTGAACTGTTGCATTAAAATGCCCTATCCATACACAATGAGATTCAGAGAACTTTTCACAGAATCACTGAATAGTCTGAGATGGAAGGGACCCAGAAGGATCATCAAGTCCAACTCTTAAGTGAATGGCCCACAGGAGGATCAAACCCACAGCCTTGGAGTTACTAGCACCATGCTAGTAACTGACCAAGTGAGATTGCTAGTACTCCATTCAGCATTTCACATGTGATCTCCAATTAACTTTGGAGATAGAAGATTAATTTATCCACTGGAAAGCCAGTATGAACAAGTATGCAGCAAAAACTCCCACCAGCATCCCATGATGCTCTGCTGGCTCCCCATAAGTGCTTTTCCATCCTTCCCTTTTCTGGAGGTCATTCTCTTAAGTCCCAACTTCAGTCACTGAACTACAGTCAACTGCAACTCCATAATGTATGGCAGTTACAAACCAGCGCTTTGCTCTTTTTGACTCATTTACAGCTGTCAGGTGCATCCCAATCCAGCTATCTCCTTCCACGATATTCCTTCTCCCTCCTCAGTGGTATGATGGCACACAGAGAAATCTTAAAATAACCTTTCACAAAAATTCTGCCATTCCTTGCAAGTTGTGCCCACATTTCAATGTCTCTTATGCTGTGTTTGGTCCCTCAAGAAGCTGCTCTGCCTGCCACCCCAACCATGCCCCATTCCTGTCCCCACTCCAGCAGCTGTGATGCAGGACACAAAATCCAGCTGTCACAAAGCAAAGCTTCTCCCAATCACCTCACAGCATTTATGTTTTATTCTTAATGCCACACACCTTTAACATTCTGCATATCAGCAGGTGGTGTTACAAGGCTCCTTCTCTTCTCCCAGTACCTGTTAAGATGTTCCTGGCCCCAGGTACACATGGTAAAGTGAACCAGCAGAATAATGAAGGATATCATCAACATCCACCAAGATCATAAAATGGATCAAAGTCTCCATCTGATGTTACAAAAATTCCTCACAATTCTTAAGATGTTCCTACAGTGGACTTCTCAAACCACCCCATGGAAACACAGCAGGTACTGCCAGACTGGTCACTGAGGAAACACCACAGAACGCACACTGTAACTGCCAAACTTCCCACCAAAAGCAAAAAGAGCAGGCAGCTTGTCCCACCAACTACCATGTGTGACAGACACCATTGCTCCATGTTCCCTTGAACCCACATCCTATGCCTAGTCTTGTGGCTCAGCCTCAGTGGCAGCAGGAGCATCCAGTTGGTCCAAAACCCATCAGCTACACCTCAACACAAGGCTGGGGTGGTGGGCTCCCAGCTGAATGTGCTTCCCTGTGCTGGGCAAAACTTGCACCAACATGCTGCATGCTGTTACTTCTTCTCTTGAATCCTTTGGCCTCCAGTCCTCTCATTTTTCTCTGTTTCAGGGAAGCACTTGCTCAAGAGACCCAGCTCCTATCAGTTACTGGCATCCCAAAAGGAAGTTGGGCTTCACACGTCTGCATACCTGGAAGCTGGTGCCTGCTCGTTCCAACAGCTACAGCCCAGCAGCCTGACCTCAGCTCTGCCACAAACCTGGGAGAGGGGAGAGTGTGGCCAACCACTTGCGTGCTCTGATGGCAGTCATGCCAAGGTGCATCCCTCAGTGCAGGCTCACACTCCTCTCTGCCTGGTGCACCTCCAGACCATGAATCCAGCAGACACTTGTGAACACTGCAGAGCCCTGGGTACAGGGCAGGATGTTACTCCACAGCAGGGACCATGTGGTGTGCCTAAAACCCTTTCCACACTATGAAACTGGGCAGCACCTTTGCCATCCAGTGGGAAGGCAAGTCTCTCAACAAGCAAAGGCTTTGGAGAACCTCAGGGAGGAGCAGGCAGGGACAAATTCCAGTTGTGGCACTTGACCCACACTGCCTGCTCTTCACCATGCTGTGAGCTCCAGGGATCTCACATGCTCTGAGATCCCATGGCCTCTCTTTCAAGGGCTCCCCATTCCTGGCAAGTGACCCCTTCCCTGCACAGCTGATGCAGGGAGGCAGGGAGGCTTGGTTTCTGCCCCCTAATTCTCCCATCCTCTTCCGATGTGTTAGTTCTTTCATACACCTCATTCGAAGTGCGTAAGTCAGATGGAAAACTCCTCCCAGGATTAACTAAGGATAAATTCTTTTCTCTCCCTTGCTATGACAGTGGCTGGATTAAGACCTTAGCTATATGTGAACAGTGGACAGAAGCCTGCATCATGGCCAGGACCTGAGCCACATAATCAGCCAAGGATTAAATCTCTATGAGGCGGAGAAAGGAAATACTATCTTAGAGCAAAATATTTAGATTCTGTGGAATATTGGCTAATTACAATATTTTTCTTCAAATAGACCTTTTATTAGAATACTGAAACAAATATTTGAGAACACTACCAAAGCCTTGAGTAATTTCTGAGCATAAGTGTTCCCTCATTTTTCAGGTAGCTTCCCCATTTAGTGTTTGGAGTTGGGATGACTTCAGGTGGGACTGAGGTGCACTGACAGGTCTGGTGGCATGCATCCCTGTGGCCTGGAAATGCTGAATCCCTCAGGGCAAGGGTCACCTCCCAGTTTGAACCCAACAGCTGGGTGTGCTGGAGTGTGAGACATGCTGTCAACTTCCAAGACCTTGCCAGCAGCAGCTTGGGAAAGGGCCTGCAGAGCTCTTCCTGGGAAGTGGGAGGGCAGTTTATGACCTTCCTCTGTCTTTCAGTCCTGTCTGGAGAGCTGCAGAGGGATGTGGACACAAATTAGATTCCTTAAATGGCCTTTTCTGAGATTCTGATGAACTGAGCTGCTAATTTAAGTCACACTCACAGCTGCCATGTCAGGAGACTTGTTCAGTGATGCTGGGGGTCACATCCCACTCCCATGGCTGCAGAAGCAAGGCAAACCCACCTGCAGAACCCTAGCAGATTTGGTGTAACGCACCCAAGCCCACACTGGCTCCAAACAGCTCCATCACATGCTTTGCCTTCTATTTTGCCCCCATTTCCCCCTACCATGTCAACAACCTAGCTCAATTCTTCCTCTCTCAGGCTCAATTTCTGCTGATTTTGCACCCTTGTTCAGTGATTGTAGCCTTGGTGAGTGATCCCAGTCAGGCAGCACTGCTGATACTCATCCCTTTGTCTGGCTATTTCTTGCTTTTCGCTCAGCCTTTGGAAAGGGTTGGCATCTCTTTGGCCTAGCAGTCACCTCTCCATTTAACCTCAGCCCAGAGCCAGACACCTTTAAATTTTGCACTACTGTCCTTAATGCTGGTATTTTCCTACATTTCAGCCAGTGCCACCTGATGCAACACCAAAAGTGACTTTCAACACAGGCTGGAGTATCTTCATTGGCTTTCACATACCCATTATCCCACATGCCAGTAGGAAACAAGCCACTACGACACTCCTGTGAGCCTATGGATACTCTGCTCTTCCTTACATTAGGTGAGGCAGGGTTAGGGAAGGAGTTTGGGAGAGGCACACAGGTAAAACCAATTTCACAAAACAAAATCCATTGTCTTTTCAAAATATTATGCAGATTATGTATTATGCAGATCACCAATACAGGACAAAAAAGTGAGGCTTGCTTGTATTGAACAAGCAAGATGATATCACACATCCTTCAAATGGATGGGATTATAGGATTGATGAGGACTGGTGAAACCATCATGAGATGATCCAACTGTGCTGATAAAACATTTCCTGACTTTGTTTCTCTTAAAGAAAATAACTAGGTTTGGATGGAAGATCTGAGTAACAAGAAATAACTTCAGGGTGAAGTTGCTGAAAAAATGACACTGCCTTACAGATTCTTTTTTTCACCTACCAAGAACTTCCCAGCTTCCTGATAGTTCTAGCTCAGGCTAGGGACAGTCTCCAGAGCTGTGTACTGACAGAGTGCTGACATCTTTTCCCTACAGTACATCCGCTCCTCACACCATCTCTTGACTGCCAGACTGTACCAGCTTCCCCCAAACCATGACATTCCAGGGAATATATTACACATCTGTGAAGTTCCCCTCATCCTCTCTCCCCAAGGCAGTCAGCTCTTCATGTTGATGTCAGATTCCTATAAGGCAGAAGGGCAGCCCAGAGCTCTCATGCACCTAGCACTTGTCTAGAGCTAAAGCTAGGAGAGATGAATGCCTTCAGAGATGACAAAAGACATTTGATCCACGGTGGTATTCCCAGCAAAGGCTAGAGGAGCAGTTATCTAGTCATCACTGAGAGATGCTTTGAAGGAAATGACTGGCTAAGGCCTGCTCTCTCTGTAGCACTCCCCATGTGTGTTCTGTACCAGATGTGGTGATTCATCTGTTCATCTCTTCATTGGTACCACAGCTCAATCTACTTGGATGCTGCTTCCATGAGACACCCAAGATTTTCCCGTAAGCTTTTCATTATAAGAGTAGGTTTTTGGTTGCTTTCAAGTTGCCAGACTGAAATTACCTGAACTACCCATGTCAGGCACACATCCATCAGCCTGGGTTAAACAGACACTCTGAGCTGGACCAAACCCACAAGAAACACAGTCCACATATTTCAAATAATGAGACAGGAAAAAACATTTATTCATAAAAGGAATTGTACTAGTTAGCTACCTTGTTAAGAAGCTTGCACATATTCTTATGTTGGTCGAAGTCACTAAAAACATCATTGTTCCAGCTCAGAGCAGAAAGCCTCTGGGCTTGGGTCCTTTCCAGCATCCCTGTGGACCCTTACGGACCTTGACCAAACTATTAATTTCTGACAGTGAGTCCATGCCATCCATAACTCTTTCAAGTTTGTGGGGAAAAGTCTTGTAAGACACCATGATCGCTCCTTTTCTACCATCTTCTCGTAGGCTCTTCTGCCTGTCTTTCCTGCCAAGGCACAGGGTGTTTTCTGCAGTAGGACTGAGGTGGTGACATGATGCTGTAACAGCTGTGACATTTTTTTCATGTTGTTAATTCATTAATCAAACCTGGGCTCAGGACACTGGGAGCCTGACTGGCAGTAGAAAATCCTCCCTGTTCACCATTCTGCTGACAATTCACTCCAAGATGTCTCCCTGCTCTCAATCACCCTTTCTACTCTTCTGCAAACTCATTTACAAAGTAATTCCTGACAACCAGTGTCTCACTGAGAATGGTACCTAGATTGAAATAATGAATTTAAATCCATGATGTGACATTCCCTGAAAACAAAGCATTGAGAGATTGACACCTGGCACTGCGGAAAAGGTCTCTGAACTGCTATGCCAGTACCTTCCACATAAGGGCGTGCATCTTTGAACATCTTGCTCTGCATGTCTTGTAAGGACTGATACACAGACTGTTCATAAAACTACTGTTCATAAAATTACTGCAGAATTTAGGCTTCCCAACATAGGAGAAAAAGACACTTCCATGAAGAGAGGTTCAACTTCATGATACTTACGTTTAGTCAAATTGCTCTGCTACTTGATGCAAATGATGGAGAACCTGGGCAGATATGCCTAGGAACACAAGAAACAGGGCTGCCTCAGGTCATACAGGGAGTAACTCCTTACTACAAGAAGCCAGGAGGAAAACACTTCCTTCTAAATGTTTGACTTTAGAGTTGTGTTCTTGGATTGTATTGAATCGACATGGAGATACAACTCATGCCCAAGAAAAGGAATGCTTCTGATGCTTTTTGACATAGCCCTTCTCTGTGAGTGAGACTGGCATGCTCTGTCTAGAGGAGAACACCACACGTTGGAGGCAGCAGCATTCTGTACTCACAGAAGTTCCCATTCTGTACTGGGAGACAATGAGAACTCATCACACAGCAGAGGCAGCATACGGCATGACATGAAAGAATGAACCAAAAAACTGTTAGGCAATATGACTTCAAGCCCATTAAAGAAAGCTGCTTTGAAATTCTTTCTACAAACTCAGGACAATGGAAAAGAGGTCCATGCCAATCTGGTTACTGGGGCTTGCAACTGCACCCAATCTTCTTAGAAGTATCAAGGTGAATGCTTGGTAGAACAGCACTGACCTAGAACTTCAGCAGCTTCCGTCATGAGGTAGACAGAGGACCTTGCATCCAAAGGCAATGCCATTTTTTCCTTCCAGAAAACAACGGATAAAGGCAGGACCAGTAAACACCTGAGGACTACTGGTGATGTGTCAGATTTATGTTTCACTGCCTGTTTATTTCACTCTGACAACTGAAAACCTCATTTCTACAATGCAAAGTTTTACATTTCTTCATGTACATAAAGACAGAATAAAGCTACAGTTAACTTGGGAGACCTCTCAGGTGTGTGAAAAAGACACTTTGCTGCACTCATGGCACTTGTCTGGTGCAGAATCTAGTACTTACCACTATGATAACTCCTGCACTAAGTATTTGCTTAGCAGGCTAGCTTCTTGAAAAATAGGGAGAAAAAGAACAATTGTTGACTCAAGGCCCACACAGATGTAGAAGCAGTTACCTTCAACTTGCAGAACAATGGCCACATAAATAAACTCTTCAATGACCTCAGGCTATGGCCTGGACTCCAGTGGAAAGACGCTTAACAAAATGCTGTGCCAGAGTAAGGACTCAGCAAACACTACATGGGACTGCATGGGAACTCACACCACAGCCTATAAACACAGATTTTGAACAGTGTGGGATCAAAAGACTAGTTTTACAAGGAGACTTGGGGATTATTTCAGAGTAAAAAACTTAGCGTTAGGGTTAAAGAGCAGTACACTTTGCCCCAAGCTCCACTTGTACAGGCTGCACAAACCACCAACCCACAGGTCATTTATGAGGAAAGCTATGTGCACCAGAGCAAACTGCTGCCTTCTACTACACTGGAGACTTCAAAAATGAGGGGGTACTGCCTGTGACACCTGAGCAGCCAGACTTATTTTGCTCATTGCTGTAAGATGCAGAGATCCTGGGACTGAAAGCAGAGATCCTGTTTCAGAGATCCTGGACCAGAAACTCAGGGAAATGGTGCTGGTAGCAGAAAAAAAAAAAAAAGCAAAAAGGGAGGTTGCCTGTCATAACCAGTATAACTGAAAGATCTAGAACTATTTAAACAAAGTTTAGGGAGAGAGTTTCCAAGGAAAAACAGCTGTCCCAAAAGAGGGCAAAGGTGAATTTCCAGTGGGAAGACTTTCATCTCTAAAGTACTGAGAAATTCAGCAGTTTGCAGCAGTGGGACACAGGTGAAACAAGCCTGTTATATCTCCATCCACGGACAGAGAGGTTCCTATCAAAGCATGGCTCTGCCATGGCAGAGCTGTGATGTAATCTAAATGCTGCTTTGCAAAAGGTGCATTCATTCCATTACACCTTGGGCCAATGTCTGGCAGCTGAGAGAGCCAGCAAATGAAGGTATAAATCTTTCAAGACTTGGGCAAGAGAGACCAAAGAGCAGAAGTTAGGAACATGTCTGAAACCTACTGTAGAACAGCTAGGGAAAGTGCAAAAATTAAATTCTTACTTCACTTCTGTCAAATTGATCACCACCAAATGGTGAGATGGTAATGAGCAATTTCCTGCCTCGGCTGACCAAATGAAATAGAACTGCATTGTACTGCTCTTCTACCAAGGGCCAGATCCACAGAACAGGTCAGATCCCATAGGAGCTGCAGGAAGGTGTTCAACTGCTCTGTCTACAGCGCTGCAGTACTCACATAATGTTGTCAATCTCTCCAACACTAGGAAAGAAACACTGGCTGCTCCCTGAAGGTAAAATGACAAGACTAAGTTCCTGATAGGCACAGAGACACTCAGATTACCTAAGAGGACAAGGTTGATATGATGCATAAGTTCAGGCTCACATTCCTCAGGAACACATATTTGGGTAATTACCTTGCCTTTACACTGAGAGGATTTATATTGCTTTTGAATATCTGCTGCTGACATTGACTACAATATAACAAAATAAAAGCTGAGCACAACAGATGATGCTACAATCTATAATTGACTCATTGATTGTCATAAATCCAATATACCAAAACATAGGTTTCAACAGCAATTTTCCTAATTCATTAATGCAGTTCAATGTCCTGCCGTGCAAAGCTTTTTAGAGCTAAGGCCTAAAAGAGCCACTGCACACACATGCACAGTGATTTTTTGACGCCTTCACAAGGCATTTTCTCTAACACACAGAGAAATCCCTGCCAGGAGGAATGATACAACTTGCTGGCCTGAACAGGCCAAATTGAGGGTAAACAGAACTAAATGCTGTTCTGGGAAGTGAAGTTCTCAGGCCAAAGCTGCAGACTTGTTAGCTCAGGCTCATACACAGCTGGGGATGGGGGTCAAACAACTCAAATATGAAACTCAGGTTTTAGCCATTTACCAGTCATGAGTAACATTTAAATTTAACTTTTCACCACATGTGTTGGATACCACAGAATCATGGAATGGCTTGGGATGGAAAGGATCCTAAAACTCATCTTGTTATACCCCCTGCCATGGGCAGGGACATCTTCCACTAGGCCACGTTGCTTCAAAAGCCCTGTCCAACCTGGCCTTTCACACTTTGAGGGATGGAGCAGCAACAGCTTCTATGGGCACCCTGTGCCAGGGGCTCGCCACTCTCCCATGGAAGTTCTTCTCATTATTCCAATAACCCTGCCCTCTGGCAGTGGGAAGCCATTAGCCCTTGTCCAAAGTCCCGCTCCAGCTCCCTTGGAGCCCACTGAAGTACTGAAAGGCCGCAGTAAGGTCACCCTGGATGCTTCTCTTCCCCAGGCTGAATAATCCCAACTCCCATAGCCTTCTTTTTTTCCCCTCTAATGAATTAGATTCTATTGTTGGAAAATTATCAAAGTGCTTCTCTTTTTTTGTAACAAAACCTTTACCTTTTCCCTTTGGTGCCCTATAAATAAAGTATCAAATAATGTTTATCCTTTTTAAATCTGCAGTCTTACATGTTTCATTCTTGCTGGACATTCTTCAAGAAGAAATATACCACAATAATTTCTGCACAGATTGAATTCCTTCAGATTTTGGATATTAAATTCAGATTCCTATTATCCAAGACACAGCCATGCTGTTTCAGTGTCCATTTCAGAAGAACGACTGGAGTTGTTTTTCCATTGGACAAGTCAGATGCTCAGACAAGCATTCCTAGTCTTCAGGGCTCCCGCGTTCAGGCTGCATTTCGCAGGGGTGGGGGCAATGATGGGTGCAGAACAGAGGTAAGACAGCCCCTGAGCTCAATCCTTTCACATTTCAAGATGAACCAAAAGCACAGAGTTGAAGCAAGAATATTTATGATTCTATATACCCTTTATATTAATGTTTTTTGGTAAGTACGGGCACTTTCAGAAGCTTCTCCTCGGTGACTTCGCAGAGCCTTCACCAGCGCCGCAGGACCGACACCCGCCGAAATCCGCGCGGAACTATCATAAGAGACATCCAGATAGGCCCTGGAAGCCACTCCCGCCGTTCGGGGACCGGCGGGCCCTCACCCGCTCCAACCTGGCACCGAGCAGTCACCGCCAGCTGGCGCCCTCCGCGCAGGCCGCCGGCAACCGCGGCGATCGAGCCCCCTGGCTCCGGCGAGCTCGGCAAAGGCCGGAGGGGGCTACCGTGCCCAGGCCACCTCACCGCGTAGCGCGGCCCCACCCACAGCCGCGGCCCCACCACAGCCGCGGCCCCCGCCCTAGGAGGCCGCGGCGGCCGCTCCCCGCGGCGCTGAGGCGCTTGGCTGCCGCCTGGACGGAACCTGAGGGAAAAAGAGGATCCCGCGCGCCGCACGCACCCACCTCGCCGCACGCACCCGCCTCACCGCTCCCACCCGGCCGCGCGCACCCCGTCACGCGGCGGCGCAGAGCACACATTGGCCGCGCCGAGGGACTTGTATCACGTGCCTCTTCTTGACCAATACGGGGTAGCCGCGTGGCTCCGCCCCACGGGGGCAGTTGCCGTGCCGGGCGCGATCCCAGCGCGGCGGAGACAAAGGGGGCCCGCACCGCACCGCACCGCACCGCACCGCACCGCACCGCACCGCACCGCACCGCACCGCACCGCACCGCACCGCACCGCACCGCACCGCACCGCACCGCACCGCAACCGCACCGCACCGCACCGCACCGCACCGCACCGCAAGGGGGCAGCGGGGCGCGGCATAACGAAGTGCAGCGCAGCGCCTGCCGCTCACCCGGCGGTCACCCGTGACCGGCAGGGGGCGGGGTGGGCTCGAGGCGCGCGCCGCCGCCGGTGCATGCGGCGCGGGCGCAGGCCCAGGCCCGATGGCGGCCACTGCCGCCATGTCCCTGGGTAATTACAGCAGCCTGAACCGGGCCCAGCTTACCTTCGAATACCTGCACACCAACTCGTGAGTACCGGCTGGGGTGGGGTGGACCCGCGGCATCCGTCCTGCTGAGGACCTCGGCTCAGTGCGATGGGCCCCGGCCGAAGCCACGCGGGGCCAGTGGGGGCTGAGCGGCTCCCTGCCCCCGGCCCAGGCGCTTCGTGGTCCTTCTGGGACCAGCTTTTGTACCGCGGGCAGGTCCGCGGGTCACGGAGAGCCGGTGCGTGGGGACAAGAGGCCCCGGGAGGAACGAGAAGTCACCTTGGGCAACCAAACCCCGCACGGTCGGACCCTCTGCGGAACAGTGTGTGTGTGCTGTCGTGCCGGCCACCATCTCTCTGTAGCATCTGGCTTTGTGTGTGATTGAGTGTTTTGCAGGTTTATTTTTAACAGGATTATGGTACTCTTCTTCCAGTTAGATTTTTTTTGCATGTCGCCACTGAACCCCCCAAAATAGCACCTCTTGAGAAGAGGCAAAGCCATTATTTAAGATGAGTTTCTTGTGGGTGCATGTCTAGAAAAATGAGGAGCACCATCAGGGAGCAGCACTTAACAGCAGCCATCAACACTGCCCTGCTGCTCCTGAGCCTTGTAATGGCATGTATAGAGGAGATAGATGGAAGAGCTCGTTCAGCCCCAACTGGAAGAACTCTGTGGAACCACTTGGCATGGCTTCATTTGGATCAGCTGGTCACCGGCGTAAGATTGTCTGCTGATGTTCTGTGGAAGAGTTGACTTACTGTCCATCAATAGAAGAATAAATAAAGTGCCGGCTTATCTTTTTGTTTCCCTTTTCATCATGTGAAGGATCAGTGGTCTACAGCAGTCTAAAGAAGGCACAGAAACATGGGCAACTTGGTTTCAAAGGATTTTTATCTGGTTCTGATGGTAGTGAGATACATCTACGAGAGCAATGCAAGAACAGTTAAGACTAATCTCACATATGCCAAGACCATTACAATCCATTTTATTTTCAGAATCAGGAAAGTAATGGGCTTTGAAGAGGGAAATAAACCTAGTAATGGCTCCATGTCAGATTTGGGTCTGCTCTTTAGCTTGGCTGGTGGCAGTTACATACGGAGTGAACAATCTGGTGCCTGAAGATGGACAATACTGAGTCATGTTGTGGTGCTGCTGTTGATTTGTGAAATTCTCATGTCCAGCTCCAGAAGAAAATCTTTTTTTTTGTGGATAAGAAAACTGTGCAGATGATGGCAATGCTCTTTCAGCAGCTTGTGTTTACCTGCAAAGCTCCAGAACTCTATCCATCTTCATAAGAAGATAAAGCCTGTGCTAAAGACTTGAGTTGTTGCTGCTGCTCTCAAGTATATTCAGTGTACTTCAAGTTGCCATTGTGCTTATGCTAGTGTCTGCTTGTGGTGTGCTGCATGTCTGCAGTGATACCTGCATTACTGAATTCTTGGAAAGAGCTGGAAGCCAATGCTTGGATAAGCCAAAGCCAGAGCTCCTTGTCCATTGTGAGCAAGAGCCTTTTGAGGTTATGGGAATCAGTGCATAAGTGAAATGCTTCCCCTAAGAATGGCAACAGGAGTAATGGAAGTCATTATAAAAACAAAGAAAGCAGCAAACTGACCCATAACAAACAACCTCTCCTGCTCCTCCAGAAAAAAATGAGCAAAAAAGAAAACAAGCTAATCCCCAAAATCAACCCTAGGCCAGTGTAGAGATTTTGATAGAGGAGACTAGTCTCCTCTGGACTGCTCTTGTGCTGAGGAACACCATCCCATCTTAGATAAGTTCTAGTTCAGTGCTAAGTGTATTCTCATAATCAAGGAGGTGGAAATTTTTAAAATTCTTTAAACTGCAGTAAAAGACCAATTGTCTGGCTGCTAGGGTGCAGAAGAAAACCATGCTTTTAAAAATTTTTTTTTCTCCTTCCCTTTTAAGACCTTCTTTCAGAAAAGTTTCCATATGTCTGACTCAGATTACTCAGTTGGAAGTGCTTTACAGGAGACAGTTGATCAGGTCCCTGCGCTTGAGGAACTGCAGCAGATCTTTCCAATAGCAGCTTAATGCTTACATGTCTGCCATATGAGACATGGAGTTGAGCCTCCAGCATCTACATTAATAGATTCAGTTGCCATATTTTTTAAAAGTAAAAATATCAGTGTGCTTTTCCAACTTACTTGATGAACAGTTGAGTGAAGACAGACTTTTTAGTAAGTTCTAAAGTGATGAGACAGAGGGCAATGGCTTTAACCTAAGAGTGTAGAGTCACACTAGATAGAAGGAAGACGTTCTTCCCTGTGTGGGTGGGGAGGCCCTGGAACAGGGTGCCCAGAGAAGCTGTGGCTGCCTTATCCCTCAAAATGTCCAAGACCAGGTTGGATGGGGCTTGGAGCTACCTGGCCTAGTGGAAGGTGTTCCTGCCCATGGCTGGAAGTTGGACTAGATGACCTTTAAAGGTCTTTTTCAACACTTATGTTTCTATGTTAAAATTCTTTTAAATCCTAGAATGAAAATCAGTGTGTATAAGCACATGAAAATTGCATGTGCATTGTTTTATGACTTTCTGGTGTCACCTGCTTGCCTTTGCATTGGTTTTTCCTTAACAATTAAATGCTTACATTAAGGCACTTCCAAAGTTATTAATTGAGATGATGCCAAAAATATAACAGAGACCAGACAATTTATATTTGCATATTTCGAATATTTATAATAAAAAATTGAATTATTTTGTTAAAAAGTTCAGGGACCTGTAATTGTCTTCTAGCAGTAGGTAGCCTTTAGTTTGCAACTTGTGTGTTGTTGTGTAACTAGAATTGTCCTGGTGAATACAGTTGGAGTCAAAGAAAGTCACTCAAATAGACTTCAAGATGACTAAATGATGGACTTGAGGAAAACTAGTAATAACAGACCAACAGTATTTCCCTACCCCCCCCCCCCCCCCCCCCCCCCCCAAATTCCTGCTTCTTATTGTGCTTTTTGTCTATTTTGGCCTGAAATAGAGTGCATTATTTAGAGAATGTCTGTTTTTTCCTGATGCATGTGCCAAAATAAAGCATTTTCCCAGATGTGCTCTTTTTCAGAAGAAAAGTGAAGTCTTGAGTCTCTCATTAGTAATTAGGTACTTGTCTGCAGGATCTGGAGTCCACCTAGTTCAAGCCTTAGGTTCCTGTAGGAACAAAAGTTTTTCTTCCCTTGGGACATTACTCCAAATGATTCTTTGTGGAGGTTTTTTGAAGTTAGTAATGTTTTAGAGCCATCTAACTCGACCTTTTTGTCACCTATATTTCAATAAATTGCCAATGTTGGACTCCCCTTTTAGATTCCTGATCAAGCCTCCAGTTCTGTATGGAACTGGCTCAAATGGAAGTGCGCATTGTGGGATGATCCAGGCCAGTCTTAGTCTACCCAGATGAGCTCTTGTTGACACTATGGATTTTGATACTGCTTTCCTCCCTTCTATATGTTGTTTCAACCCATTGTATGGCAGTAATAGTTGTATTTTGGGTACTCTGATGCAGGTTGTTGTTGCCTCTGATGATGCTTATCTAAAATAAGCTCACCGTGTTTGCAGGTTGCTAGCAAGCTCTGATAGGCTATATTTTGCCAACAGTTTATCTTGTTTTTTTAAAGTTTGCTGCAAGTAAAATAATCCTAAACTTTTTTGAAGAGATGTGAGAAATGGTCACTGGTTGATTATGATGGATGTGAAATATTTTGGCACTTTTGACTGTAGGGCAAGACCAATGGGTTTGTTTGAGATTAGCTGATTAAATCAGGCCAAAGCACTTCATCTGACTTAAGTTAGATATTGACAAGTGTGTTCAAATTCATAAATTGAATAGAAGACTTTTATAGTATATATTCATTTCTGTTAGTGATAAATAGCTGGAGTGAATTTTCATTCGCTTGTAGCAAGGTTTCCCTTTGCTTGTGTCAGCACAAGAGGTTGCAGTTTTGGGAGATGGTCAAGTTCAGTAGTGTCGGGCTATGTGAAGATGTTTTGTTTTGCCTTTCTTGTCATCTATAGCTGTGCTGTCAATTGTTTTGTTTCAGCATCTTTCTTTGGAAATCCTTATTTTTATCTTATTTGCATCTTTTCATTGAAGTATTCCTAAAATTGTGGAGTAAAAAGTGCTCTTTAAGCATTGTTACTAGTGCTAAAGCATGCGTTTGCTTATGGGTTACTTCCTAAATATACTTCAATGATGTTGACCTGTGGAGCTGAATAGACACTTGTAAACTCAAGAGAACACTTGAAATCTGTAGTCATCTTACATATCTGCTCACTCACTTCCCCAGTGGAATGGGGAGGTGAATGGTACAAGGCTAAAACCATGGGCTGAGATAAGAACTTCTCAAATATTGGAGGGAAGAAACATATAATAATAATAGGAAAAAGTGAGAGAGGAATAAACCCCAGAAGTCAAGTGATGCTCAATACAATTGCTCAGCACCTACTGACCCATGATCTCCCTGTCCCCCAAGAGTGATTGGCACCTCTTGGCCTCTCTTGGCCAGCTCCCCTGGTTTGTAGACTGAGCAGAAGATTCTGTGGTACAGAATATTCCTCTGGCTGATTTGGGTCATGCCCTGACCATGCTCCCCTCCAGCTTCTTGTATAGCTGACTAGTGCAGGACCCTGAAAAGCCCTTGACTTGGGGTATGCTTGGCTTGGTACCAGACATCAGTGTGTTACCAACATTATACTCGCACTAAATCCAAAACACAACTCTTAACACCTACTGAGAAGAAGATTAACTCTATCCTTGCTGAAACCAGGTCAGCAGGAAATCGTGTTCAAAGGAAGGAATAGCAAGATTGTGTTTCTATGGAAACTTTCTGTTTGGGTAGATATAGTCTTCCAAACACTGTCCCCATTGGCTTTGTCTCTGTGGGAGAGTGGAGATATGGAGATCTCTGTTCCCATGGTTTTAGTGATAACTCTAAAGCCTCATATGTTTTCCCCTGACTGGAGCTGAGTTGATGGGTTCAGTGTGATCACTCTGAAGATGGCTATGAAAGTGTGTTTTGTGGTTATTAACAGTATGGACAGCTATATATTTTATGTGTATAAAGGGTACAGGGTATACAGAGAAGTACCTGTGTGTCTGTTCTTGGAAGGCTGAAAATATGAAGAAATATCTTCTTGGTCACCTGTTCGCTGTATGTGAGGGTTTTGTGCAAACTGAAACATGCTGATCGAACTGGTTTCTGAGGTCTTAGTCTCTTAATTGAACAACCTGGAGGAGTAACAAATTCCATCAGCTGTTTCTCCACATCTTTGCTGTTAACCTTATAGTCAGTGTGGTTCATCTATGTTTAAAAAATTGTTAGATTTGAAGTTAGGTTGCCACCTTGGGCATGAAGTGGAGATATGGCATTTATGTCAACAGACAATGTATTATAATGATTTTTATTAGCTGCTTAAGTTTTTCTCACCATCTGTTTCAATGTTGAGGCATATAACTAATGGCTTCCAAATGGGAGCTGCTTAAAAGAGGTGGCAGTTAAAGAGGCTGGAAACGAAATATGTCTCTTGAGATTGTGCTGAAGTGGTAGCTGGGTTCATTATTTTAGTGTTAATTTGGGAAGGCGGCATGGTACTGTGGTGTCAGAAGACTTTCTTTGGGTTAGTAGCAGTTGCATCTGCTGGATGTTAGCCAGGATCTGGAAGCATTTTTCTGTCACAAATAATTTCTGCAGTGGGACTGGGTGCGTGGGGGAGACTCACCTTGTTCATAATGTTGTTCGTGTCTTGTTGCCCAGGGTGGCTGTGGCTACCGCATCCCTGGAAGTGTTCAAGGCCAGGTTGGACAGGGCTTGGAGCAAGGTGTCCCTACCCATGGCAGGAGGATTGGAATGAAATTAGCTTTAAGGTCCCTTCCAACTCAAACTGTTCTGTGATTCTATGATAATCCTCGTCTGGCCATATTTCCTTATAGGCAGTATTTAGTTGCTGTGAACAGACCTGTCACTGTGCTGTATAAGGACTTCCATGAACTGTTGAC
This sequence comes from Calcarius lapponicus, assembly GCA_039654755.1. Taxonomy (NCBI): domain Eukaryota; kingdom Metazoa; phylum Chordata; class Aves; order Passeriformes; family Fringillidae; genus Calcarius; species Calcarius lapponicus. The sequence goes on along the minus strand of CM077478.1, from coordinate 13,375,030 downwards.
TGGGTCATAGGCTGGTTCATTGGTTCATCATGTGTTCTCTATCATATCATATATTTTAGACCATAGTGAGCTGCAATTTCGGGCAGACTGGCTGCTGCATGGCTGCCTCTGGCAGACAGGAAATCACTCGTTCCTAGTCTGCTGTCAGCCAGACTGTAGTGTTGTACCCATTTGACTGGATTTGTTTAAAATGTAGTTGAGATTCTCGTTTATTTAAAGGTCTCTTTTTTTAAGTGTTGGTGTAACTCTGCTGATTTCTGTTTCATTGCAGAACTACCCATGAGTTCTTGTTTGGTGCCCTTGCTGAACTTGTAGATAACGCCAGGTATGTACCTGAGACTGCCTAATTCCCAAGGTAACTTTGGTTAAGATTTAATTCACCTATGTATTAGTTGATCTTAAGCAATTTTCACTTCTAGTAGATTTTACAAGAAAATAGAATTTTAATTTAGTATAAGTATTTCACTTGCTCGTCTTACATTGCCACATCAACTCCCTAAAAGAAAATAATTATTCCTGGAAAGACAGGTTTGAATGAATCCTGGAACAACTCATATTGGAAAGGAAATTGATAGCAGACACAAGAGAGATTTAAAGAAAAAAACTAGTCTGCCTTTTTGTGTAAAGAAAATGGTAAAATAAATATTACAGGAGCTGTGACTCATCTGATATATAAAAAAATCATAGTATCAAACATGACAATGAAAATGAAATCAGAAGCAGGATGCTGAAAAACAGAGCAAGAAATGCTAAAGGAATTTTGACACTTCAGGAGATATGGTCTTTGGAAATTGCCACTGTTGGGCCACCTGTCTCATCTGTGTGTGGAGGGAATCTCTGCTATAGAAGCCTCCCAAGCCTTGTGTGCTTTTGTCTTGAGCTAGAGGAAGTACTGTCATGAAGCACTATGGAAGTATTTTGGGGTTGTTTTCTCTCAAATGTGATTTGTCACAGTGTGCATTTTGTGATGTAACAAGCTGAAACTGGGGCATTTTTGAGTCGGAAAGCTTCTGTTTAGAGAATCAGCTCTGTGTGTGTGTGTATGCGCATGCGAGCTGGTGCTATGTTCATGGTTCAACAAGGTAAGAAAAAGTAGGGTCTTTGGGGGTGGTTTTCCCTTCCCTCGGTTCCCCTCTGGCTATAGAGAGGTTGTCTTCTGGGAAGAAGTAGCTAGGCTGGCCTAGAGATCAAAAGTGAAACAAAGTGGTTGTGGCATTTGTCAAGTGGGGTTTTGTTACTGCTCTATAGTGCCACGCCTCTAGTCAGCAAACCAAGGTTGGTTTGGGAGGAGGGCAGTAGTGCTGTACATGCTGTACTTTCAAATACAGAGGAGGATGCAGTGTGTGAAGGGCCTCACTTCAGTGATCTTGTAATGACAGTTTGCTGTAACAATCCTGAATGTTTTGGAATGAAGGTATATATTGAGTTACTAAACCTTTTGTAGGCAGCTCAACAAAAAAACTATAGGTGATGTTTGTTTTGTGTAGGAGGGAGCTCAGAAATGTGTACTCATTTGATTTCCAGCCCCAGAATGACTTTTGTTAGAATGCCAGTGGTACTTCCTGTCACCAGAACTGTTTGTGTGCTAGCAATGTCGTATGCTGGAGTTTAGGTTCAAATGGACAGTGTTTTCTGTCACTCATGACAGTGGGGCCTCTGTGGACTTTGATCTATACAGCCAGTTATTTTGGAAATGCTTGTGTATGCCTGGATTTTTATCTTTATTTCTGTTTAACGTTTGGATATCAATTGTGGTTCTATTTGTAGAGATGCAGATGCCACGAGAATAGACATTTATACTGGTAAGTCACTCATGCTGCTTCCTTGCATGTCAGCAATTAAGTCAGTAGTTAACTTGGATTTAGGCTGCAAATGTATGTTGTCCTTGATTGAATAAGAGCGAGCGTCTTATGCCCAATCCTGGGGTCAGTACTGGGCCCCTCAACACAAGAAAGATATTGAGGGGCTGGAACATGTCCAGAGAAGGGTAAGGGAGCTGAAGAAGGGGCTGAAGCACAAGTCTGATGAGAATTGGCTAAGGAAGCTGGGGAGCTCAGCCTGGAGATAAGGAGGTTTGTGGGGGGCCTTCTTGCTCCTACAACTCCCTGACAGGAGAGTGCCACCAGGTTGGGGTTGGGCTCTTCTCCCAGGTAACAAGTGACAGGAACAAGAGAAAACAGCTACAAATTGTTCTGGGAGAAGTTTAGATTGGGTATTAGGGAAAATTTCTTTACTGAAACTGTAGTCAGACACTGGAACAGGCTGTCCAGGGCAGTGGGGGAGTCACTATCTATCCATATTTAAATAATATGTAGATCTGGTGTTTAGGGACATGGTTTAGTGAACTCAGCTGTTTTAGATTTGTGGCTGGACTTGATGATCTTAAGGGTCTTTTCCAACCTGAATTATTCTATTGTTTTACCATTTCTTCTGTGCCATAGTCCCTGCTGCCTTTCAAAAAGGAGTACCTTTACAAATATCTTGGGGAAGCAGTTAAGTCAGCCTTCACCTGGGGTCAGGTGAAGTGAGTTGCTCTATGTAGTGAATGCTAAAAAACTCCATTGACACAATACAGTTTTGTAGCTCAGTTTTGTAGTGAAGAAGTTCTTAGTCATTCTGTAACAAAAATCTGGTGCTCTTTCTTACAGCTTAGCCATATTGCAGGTTTAAAAGTCCTGTTTGTTGTGTTACTTTGGTTGTTAACGCTGATCCCATTTTATGGAACTTTTAACTTCTGCTTATGGGAGCAGTGAATAACTCTTCTCTTGCAGAGCAACGAGAGGACCTACGAGGTGGATTCATGCTGTGTTTTTTGGATGATGGAACAGGAATGGATTCAAGTAAGTGACAGAAAGTTACACCTGCATTTGCAAGCTGAGGTTTCATGTTATGGTTTAAATTGAATTAGCAGCTTAGTTCCATTGAAAAGGACACGTTCCATGCCTGTATACATGTTTCTGCCTCTCCACTTGCTCTTTCACACCATATTACATATCAAACCGTTTACCTCTTGCATTGCAGAAAACTAATTGGTCAAAAGAAAATTGTTTTGCTGCATTATAGAGTTGGGTCTGCCTAGCTTGAAGTTTCCCCAACACAGAAGTTGGCCTTGAGGCTGGAGGGAGAATAATGGAGCAAGAAGGGGAACAAGCACAAGGTTTGCTGGCATAAGCCTTTTCTCCATCTGGCTGCCAGATGATCAGTGTATCTCAGCTCTAACCAGAAGGTGTGCCATGGCAGAAATTAAGGTTCTGCTTTGAAAACAGTTTGCTGTTGTTTCATCATGGACATTGTGTTTGAGATCAATACTGGACAATATAAAACCTTAGTAATATGAGAATATAGCAAATGTATTTCTGCCTTGTAAGAATTGCTGTAAATTGGTGTTGTATCTAGCAGGAGAAAGCTAAAAGCTTTTCTGCTTTACTTTAGCATCACTGAACAGCACTGTCAACCCACCTTTGAGTCTTGAGGACTGGTAAGTCATTCTGTGAGGAGTTCCATACAGGGCAGCAAAATTGGGTGAAACTGGGAGGTGAATATGGAGAAGACAAAGGAAATGTGTAAATAAGCAACAACTAACATTTTTGCACTAATTCCTTAGTACTTTAAGTTCCTCTTGTGATATTTTCATAGTTCAATCCCAGCCGGCAGCTCAGTCCTACACAGCAGCTTACTCCAGCTCCACTGGGATGGTGGAGAGAATCAGGAGGGTAAAATGTGAAAACTTAATGGGTTGAGATAAAGACAGTTCAGTAGGGAAAACAAAAGTTGTGCACGCAAGCACAGCAAACCAAGGAATTCATTCCCCACTTCCTGTGGGCAGGCAGTTGTTCAGCCACCCCCAGGAGAGCAGGCCTCCATCATGTAAAACAGTGACTTGAGAAGGCAAACGCTGCAAGGTCACACATGCCTCTCTTCCTCCTACTTCCCCAGCTTTATCTGGTGAGTGCTACACCAAGATACATGAAGCTTGGAGCAGCCTGGTCCAGTGGAAGGCGTCCTTGCCCATGACGGAGTGGAACCAGATGGTCTTCAAGGCCCATTCTAATCCAAACCATTCTGGGATTTTATGATACTGTCTGGAATCCCTTGGGTCAGTTGGGATCAGCCATCCCAGACTTGTTCCCCTCCCAAGTCCTTGTGCAACCCAGCCTGCTTGCTGGTGGTGCAGTTTGAGAAGCAGAAAGGACCTTGATGCTGTGTAAGCTGTGTTCAGCACTAATGAAAACCATATATTACCAACACTTCTCTAAAATACAGCCCCATGCAAGTTAGCATGGAGAGATTGAGCTCTATCCCACCCCAAACCCATATAGATACGAAGCATTTAATTCAATTTAATTTGTGCTCTGATACACAGATTTGTGACTTCCTTAAAGGAATTTGGTTTGAACTCTAGGTACCTTCTGTATAGTCTTTGGAATATGATTAAGGATGCTAAACAGGTCTCCCAAGAGTACTTTTCTGCCATCAGTTTAGCTGAAGGAAACAGTAAAGCCACATCCATAAAAAAAAACCTCTGAGGTTGAAGTGTGGCCTTCTGATAGTCCTTAGGATCAGGGAGAGGAAAATACGACCTTCTCTCCTGTGTGTTTCTCTGGAAGGTGCCAGATGTCTGTTCTAATGCCACAGAATTTTATGGCAGCTTCCATACAGTTATTGCTTCTGTAGTGCTGGTTTTGTGACAAAATGGGATTTAAGTATTGGCTATTGTCTTGGTTGAAGACAGTTTAAGGGGGATGCTCTGAAATGAGTTATATCCCCTTAGTTTTAACCAATCCCTTTCCACAGGAAATAAATGTGTAAAAATAAGTGAAAAAATAACAGTTTACTAACAAGCAAAACAGCAACAGGCGCAAACTAACAGTAAATAATCGCTAGATACAAAATTGCTAAATGTCATGGACTCCCTGGGAGCCAAGAGAAACTCAAAATGGCAGTGACACCTGTCCCCAAGGTGACACTTGCCCTGGGCAACTGTGTGTGGGGAGACAAAGGGAGGGCAGCCCTCCCTCTTACCTCTCTGGTGGCAGCAGCTCCATCGTGTTTGCGACTGACATGCTCTGACTGCTGGTACTTGGTCAAGGACTAGAACTTCTGGAAGGACTTTGCCTTCATCTTGGCAGAGGATGGCAGGGCAGCCAGCTGAAGTGGCTCATTCTGTGACTCCTGATGCAGCAGCTGCAGGGACTGGGGCCTCTTCACTTCTCCTTGTGCCTTGCTACAGCTGCAGACAGATGTTGCCAAATTCAGTCTGAAACGGTTTTTGATTATGACATGCACAGTACCATTTTGTAGCAACAGTTGCTACTGTTGTGAGCACAGAAAACCTACCTGAAACAACCCCCTCTGGAGGTCGGAGAGAAACAGAGAAAAAAAAAACCCAAAGCAGAGCCTCTGCCTTGAGCAAAAGCTATGAGGGGAGAGACGAAGGTCTGCCTGAATGCCTTGACTTGAAAGAGCTTGACACTTGCCTGCTCCCATCCCTGTGGTTCTGATTCTGGCCACACCGCTGGGTCTTAAAGTGACTTTAAATTTTGAGCATAGATGGATATGAAATACAATAATAATATTTGGGGTTACCTAGGTCAGCTATTAAGTGGCTTCTTTTGACTAATCTTTCAGCTGAATTTTGAAGAATTTTATCCTGATAGCCTGAAATGCTTAGTGAAGAAGATTGGCAGATACTGTGCCTTGCAGGGATGTTTCACAGTGCTATGCATTGTATATAGGAAATACCATGTAATTCAGGTCCTTTGACTGTCTTGATGCTGGACCAAGGGCAGCCAAGTGGAAGCTCTGTGTCCTGCACCATTTGCCTGTCAGCATGGACAGAAGCAGCTAAGGAGAGTCTTTCATTCAAACTCGCTGCATTGGGCTCTCTGGTTCCATCCCTAGCTGTAGGGATATGAGCTTTAATTTCTCATAATGCAGGGTTTACCAGTTTTAAAGATATTCTGAAGATCTCCTTCCTATCTGACTTTAAAAGATGTCAGCAGAAAACTTTTTATTGGGCTTCTCTCCTTCAATACAGACTTTGCTTCAACAGAAATCACGGATCTTGGGAGTGTTTTATTTTTGTGCATGATAACTTCAATTAAAATTATTTTTATTGTACATAAAGCTGACATGTTAAAAAGAATACCTCCGTGACTCACTGTAGTGCTGTTGTAGCCCATGCTAGCATGGGATCTTCCCAAGTCAACTGAAAGGATGGCTTGGAAGGCTGGATGCGGCACCATCTGGGGATGATGAGTGAATAAACCCAGTTGCATCTGGGCACTTGTAAATGAAGGGAAGAGCTGAAGGGCTCAAGTTAACTGTTCCAGTAACAGTTTGTGTTACTCTGTCTTGTTGCTGTTCTCTTTGGTCTTGTTCTGTCTTGGGAATTCTAGATTTGTCTGGCAGGCTCTGAAAATGGACGGGTATAGTGAGGCAGTTGGTCAGATTTGAGTGCTCTGTCTGATGGCTTCTGATTAGCAAGCCAAAGGACAATTCCTAATTTCTAAAAATTAGGGATGTTTGTCAAGTGATTCCTGCTGCAGTTGCATTCAGTACTCACTGCATTGGCTCTCTTAATGATCACTCTGGGTTGTGTGGTCTCAAGATCAAAAACCATTTGTACTCAAGCTGGAAACATCTCACATTGTAGTCATGAGTTATCATAAGGTCCAAGGATTCAGAGATGTTACAGGACAGCTCTTTTCAAAGAAACCATCATGTCCTGCGGAGAGGTGTCAAAACTATAGAATCTTCTGAGTTGGAAGGGTGGGATTTTGGGGTGTCCTGTGCCTAAGAGAGTTGTCAAAATGCTCCTGGGGCTCTGTTGGGCTTGAGATCATGATCACTGCCCTGAGGAGTCTGTTCCAGTGCCTGATCACCCTTTTGGTGAAGAACCTTTTTCTAATTTCCAATATTAATAAATATATTATTATCCAGTAAATACCCTCTGCCCCCCAACACAGAATAATAGCACTGGTCCAAAACTTTGGCTCTTTTGTAAGGAACTACATAGGAGTCCATAACAACCAAACAATAGATTTCATGCAGCACACCACATTTCTCATACTATCAGTGAAATCACTACTCAGGCTTGAAATTTTATCTAATGCCTGGTTCTGAAAGTGCTGTGTGAATTTAAAGAATCAAAATACAGGTTGAATGATTCAGTGAATCAACTTGTAGGTTGAGAAAGTATAACAACTAGTTTAGGAAATGACTGTAGTTTTATTCTTAAGCAATTGAAGAAAATAAGTTTCTAACTGGCATTTTCATCACAGAAGTGCTCAGGTTGGAAAGTACCTCAAAGATAATTTGTTCCAGCCTTTCATGGGCAAGGGAATAGATGATTTAGCACCCTGTCTCTCAAGTGATGGGGGACTCCACCACACTGGGGACGTTGTTCTAGAGATTGATTAAATGACTGATTGATCTTTAAAAAATTTCTTACTTATTTTAAGAAGAAACCTCTCCCAGTGCAACTTGTATCTCTTGCCTCTTTTTCATGTGGACCCTAGGGAAGGGTAGCCTTTATAACTACCTTTCAAGTACTGTAGTATTATGATGAGATTCCCCCTGGGCCCTCCCTTCTCAAGGAAGGAGACCTAGTTCTTTTCATAGGGCAGTTTCGGCAGCCCTCTGATTATCTCCTTTGCACCCTCTTCAGGCTGTCTGCATCTTTCCTGAATTGAGGAGACAGAACTGGGCACAGTACAACAGGTGGGGCCTGACAAACACAAAGCTGAGTGGGCTAATCGCATTTCCATCTCCTTGGCAATGTCCCTGTAGATACAGTCCAGAGTCCTGTTTGCCTCAATTGCTGTTGTGGGACACTGCTGGATCATACTCAGTTTGTTGTCTACCAGGACCCTTCCAGCAAGGCTGTTCCTTCCAGCCTGTAGATTCCAGTCTGTGCTGGGTTCTTAGGTTATTTAATCCCGGGTGCAGGACTTCACAGTTCCCTTGAACTTCGGACACAATCTTGCTTGCCCACTATTTCAGCCAGTCCAGATATCTAAGAAAGCATTCCAATTTACCCCCATCAATGAAGCTGGTGAGGATTCAAAAGCACCCCACTGTCCAGATCCTGTGTGGAGATGTTGAGCAATATGGGGCACGGCATCAGTCCCTGAAGTCTCTGCGTGTGACAGCCTGCCAGCTGGAGTGAAAACCATCGATGATCACTTCTGAGCATGACCCATGAGCCAGTTCCCTATTTGTTTTGTATACCACTTGCCTGGTCTATGTCTACCCAGTTTGTCCAGGAACAGGCTGTGTTAAACTGTGTCCAACACTTTGTTGAAGTCCAGCCCAACAACACCCACTACTGTCTCCGTAAGGACAGGAAGTGCTGCCTTGTAGAAGGTGACCAAATCAGTCAGGTGTTATTTGCCTTTGTAAATCTCTGCAGACTTAGCCCAGTTACCTCCCTTGTCTGGCTTCTAATACTTTTTAAGATGGCTTGTTCCATTGCTTTTTGAGAGATTGAAGCAAATATATCAAGTCTTGCTTTTTTTCAACTGTGTTTTTGAAGTTTGGAAGCTCAAAACAGCTTTTGTTTTAATGGAAGCAATTAATTAAATAGTAGTGTGTGGGCTGCAGTATTATATTTTAGTATACAGTATTTGCTATTTAGTATTTTAGTAGTTGCTTTGTTTGTATTTAAAAAATACTGTTTGTCCAAGGCTCACAATAGTGAGGAACAATGTTTAACTGGAACTCCAACTCCTACTTTAGAGTGTGTACACGTGTGTGTGGACAGTGACTCTTGGGGGCCACTTTCAGGGGAGCAGTCTACACAATTCTCACGAGAAAATGTCTCTTTAACCTTGTCTAAGGTTAAATCTTTAACCTAAACATTGATGTTTCCTATAAAGTTAACAGATTTTTAAAACAAATTACAGGAACATATATCAAAGCAATTTGTCAGTCACTGTCTGTTTCCGGTCATTGCCTCATGTGGGGTTGGTGTCCTGTGTTTGTTACAGTCACAAAGGACCTCACAGCTTTTCCCTTGTTCCCCTATCCTAAGGAAAGTTCAACTTGGCTTTAGGCTAATTATCTCCAGGTAATGAATTAAATCCTGCCTATCTTGAGTGGATTTCTTCAGCTTGTTTTTTCTCTTCTTTGTTTTGCATAGATCTCCCTTCTCTATTTTTCTTGCTGGGGAGTTTGGCTTTTTTTAAATCCAGTAACTCTAAGGCACAACAAAACAAAAATTAGTGTGACAAAAATAGCCTTAAGTAGAAACACCCTCCAGAGCCTATAAAGAGCTGGGGAAAAAATTGTGTCTTGATTCTTGGGAAGATAAAAATACTAAATCTCTCCTAAAGACAGCTTGGGGAGAGGTGCTGCCTCACATTCCCCTCTGCTCAGCATCACTTTCATCCCTCTGACCTGAAAGAGGAGTCATAATAGGGTGGTTTCAGACATCCAACAATGAGTGATAAACCATCTGGTCACTGTTCCTGAGAGGGGAAGTGCTTTGGATAATTACTCTTTACCCTCTTTAGGCTTTCTAAAAGTTTCTTAAAAAATAGTGACTGAAAAATGTTTGTGGAGCAAAAAGATTCCAGTAGTCCTTCTCTTTTTAATATCGTGTATCTGCTTTCCTTACCAGGGTTAAAAATAACACAGTAATAGTAGTTAGAGTAATAATAACTGGATGATGATGATGATGATCATCAATTGGATGATAATGGTGATGATGATCATCATCACCAACATCCTTAGCCAGATGTCAAATACAAGACATTTGAGTGTTTTCTTTCTTTGTTTTGTATACCACTTTGTTTTGTATACCACCAGGAAATATTACAGTAGGCTGAAGGGAAGGTAGAGGTACCTACGATTATCCAGTCCAAAGCTGTTTCTGGAATAGCTGTGAGTTCCGTTGAGAACAACTACAGTTTAGGCAGCAAGGTGTTTGCACAGTTGTTCTCCTGTATTTGTGTATTTAAATCTGAATATAGTTTCAACTGAAAATGGTATTCTGACACCAGCTCAGTGATGTCATGTCAGACCAATGGTGTTAGTACTGAGTATTTTACTGTAAAACTGGTCAATGCTGATAGGTCTGTGTGTCTCCTGCATGCTGAAATCTAGCTTGTCCATGGGCTCAGCCTCCCCATAGTTGCCTGGTGGGGTGAGTGATGTCTTGTGCTCCCTTATAGCTTGTGTGTATGCATTTGTTTTTAGCCTTCACAGTAAGGCACTTTGTGTTCCTTGTCTCTGGAATTAAACTTTATTTCTCCAAGTAAACTGGTGAAATGATTATTATCTCTTGGGGGAAGGGAAAGGAATCTTCCTAGGGATGTTGTTAAAAGTCTTTATCCCTTGAACAATAGAAAGGCTGGAACTAAAAATGACAGACCCTCTGAGCTGTAAAGCCATTGTGTCCTTTCATTTTGTCCTGTGCTAATGAAATCCTCTGCTAATTGCTGTAGGACCTGCTTGTGCTGTCCTGCTGCCAGGGGTCCAGCAATCTGCTGCCAAAGTTAGCTTGTGTCCTACTAGTGCTTTAATTAATCAGAGTGTTAAGTTCAGCACTGTGAAGAAATAGTGTTTATTCTGGATTTCTGACCTTTTTAATAGCCCTGACTAATGCTCTAGTGCCAGTGCTCTCAAGTGTGTGGTGTTAATGGGACATGGGATACAACAGACCCACTGCATCCTAGGGTCTTAATTTATAAGAATTGACAACTGTGATGGACACAATAGATTATTTTTGTGGATTTTTTTTTTTTTCAAAAAGAAATGTCTTCATGCAGTTCAGATGGGACAGTGAACTAGACTGAAACCTTAAAACTCTTTCTGTCAGCATCATGGCACCTGTACAGATCGTCTGGTAACATCAGTGCCCTCAAGCAGTATGTGTCTCACAGGGCTGTGTGGTGCAGTTTCAGGATGCAGCTTCAGCTTGGGATTCTGACCTCTTTTCTGGCCTGTTTCCAGTGGTGAAGAAGTTACCTTCCTTCTTTATCTAAAAGATGTGTCTGTGTGTGTCTGTACACTGAAATAAGCCTTTTCTGTTCCCTGTTTCTTGTTGCAGTTGAAGCTGCCAGTGTTATCCAGTTTGGTAAATCAGCCAAGCGATCACCTGAGTCCACTCAAATCGGGCAGTATGGAAACGGCTTGAAATCGTAGGTACAACAAGAGCCAGCCTCCTGAGGTTGGGGAGGTCATAGTCCAGATGATCGATGTACTTTTTTTGTTCAGAGGAGTATAGCTTTCTTCCCAGAAAAAAAATAAAATGCAGATGAGCTCTAAGATCCTCTGCTTTGGTAGACAGGAGCTCTCTCAACATCTGCTGTAGTTTTCCAGTGGCCAAGAAGGCTCTGTACAGCAGACAACAGTGATTTGGGACGATGTTTGCTCAAGGCAGAGGGTACAGGTAAGAGCTTGGGGAAAATAACAGAAGAGCTGGAAACAAAATGGTCATTTCCCTGTTACAGTCAGGCAGTAAAATAGTGCTTCAGTCTCCCAACAGGAAAGTTATCTGGTGCAAGGCCGATGGACTTAAACATTTCTTTTTGTTCTCAAACCAAACAAATGCAGGGAGAATGGGAATGATGGAAGCAATGAGGGGAGGGGTAGGATTAAGTGCAGAGGAGCACAACACCGGTTGGAGTGGATTTGCTGGGAAAGAGGAATAAGTTTGCTGTGCCTTTGGAAAAGTTGCAGGGCTTTGTGACTTACTCTGGCTGTTCTGCTTTGTGCTCACCCATGTGCCTTGATTATATGCATCCTATTGGGAAATCAGTGGGACTCAGTAACCTGGGGGGAAAATTAGGGGATCTTGAGACACTGTCAGTTCAGCTACAGTGCAGGACAGATCCCAGATCCTGACTGTATACTTCCAGGAGAGATCTCTGTCCTTTCTTAACCTTGAGCAAGAGATGTACTTTATTACATCAGAGAAATGCTGCCTGAAGCCCCAGCATATGTGAAAGGTAGGTTGTGGAATTGCTGTGGTACGGACTTCAGGCAGTCTGAAGAGAAATGCGCTGACATAACACCAGTACTTCTTTTGATGCAATTTTGTTACCTGTTAAGGTGTTTTGGATGAGCTTGGTAATAGGATAACTTAGGAGAGTGGGGAGAAGGAAGGGACTGTCCCTTTTTGTGACAACAAGCTGCTAAGCTGCCTTAGCTGAAGGGTCAGTTAGGCTTTAGTTAGGTTAGGAATTTTCTGTCTCCAGACTGCTGCACTTTATTCTGGATACAGTGAAATGAGGAATGTGCTTGCTTTCTCACTGACATTTCTGCTCAGAGATTTGAAGGTTATTGTCACATCTCACCTCAGTTGTCTTTTAAATTTTTTTAATTTCTGTTTAAACTTTCTACATAGTATGAGTCTGCAATGCTACGCACCTTTTAATTGTGACTGGTGTTAAATGTTTTGAAACATTGTGAAAATGCCCAGATTGATATGCCTTCTGAAAGGAATGAGGTGTTTAGAGAGAAATGATAGTTGCTGTTTCAGCCCTTCTGCCTAACCTTGTTTTGGCATCTCATAACTGAACGTAATGGGAAAGCTCAGTAATGTGGCCTGCATTCTGAACAGTATGGTGCATCAGGTGTAACACAGTTTGACCTCTGCCTACAGGGGCTCCATGCGGATTGGGAAGGATTTTATCCTGTTCACAAAGAAAGATAACACCATGACTTGCCTCCTCTTATCACGGACGTTCCATGAGGAAGAAGGCATTGACGAGGTTTGCATGTGCTTCTTGTAATGAACTAATATAGTGAATGCTGCCTCATCTGAACTTGCCTAGCTCTTATAGAAGAGTCTGTCTCAGGCCTGTTTGTGACTCTGGTGGGATCAGTGTATGGTTTTCTTTTAACATACTGTAGGGCTTCTGCAAAGTCAACACATTTTTTTTCCTTTTGGTTTTAATTCTAATTCAGAAGTCTCTAGAGTAGAGCAAGTTTGAAGGCCTTATTTCAGTCATGTAAAAGTGTGCTTATGCTCAGTTCAGGACATGCCCAGACATCTTGCATTTTTCTTTTCCCACAAAATTTGAGTTTGAGATGTATTTAATTTTACTGTGCTGATTTGATTTTGTGTAGAGAACTAAAGATGTTTGAAGTTGCTACCCACGGGTCATTAACTGCAGGTGTGTCTTCTTACAGATATTTTTGATTTTTAATAAAAAGTCAGTATAGTTCTACCTATGAAAAACTTGTATATTTTAAGAGATAACTGAGGCATTGTTGTTCCAGGCAAGGTTGATAATTTAAATTTGCACTGGGGTGGTATCTCAGAAAGCATCTTCTGGTATGAGGGAGGGATTGAAGGGTGAAGCTCGGGAGGGTCGGTGCATGCTGGTAGCCAGCCCATGACTGAAGCAGATTGGAAAGAGTAAAGCAAGTCTAATTCCCACAGCAGCTCTGGCTACTTTTTTTGGCTAGACCACAGTTCTGGGATGGCATTTGTGTCCTTGATGTGCAGCTGCAGTTTAGAATTCTGTGTTTTTACTCTATGTGGCAGAAACCACCTTGCTAGCATCCTTTAAAAAATGAAAGACTGAGATCAGGATAAATATGAGTGAAGGATATCTGAGTTCAAGAGAGGAATTAAGCCAGAGCGGTTTTTTTCAGTATTATGAAAGCTGCTTCATGAGAAGGGGAAAAAAAGCCATTGAGTGTGTGAGTAGCCAGTACCATGCATGTAACTTGGGAATGGTTCACTCTGAGACTGGTATGTTGAGAAGGCAACTCAGAGGCTGGCAAAGAGGGTCTGTGAGCATTTGACAGACATGCAAACCTACTGAAGAGCTGGAAAGGCCTCTCCTGGTGACTTAGGGGGCTGTCAAAAGGGGTAAGTCACTGGACCATGACCTGAAGGAGGGGCTGACTGGAGTGGGAGAACCTGAGTCACTCTCAATACAATGGGATTTGCAGGTCATCGTTCCCCTGCCCACCTGGAACGCACGGAGCCGTGAACCCCTGACGGACAACATGGAGAAATTTGCTATTGAGACGGAGCTCATCTACAAGTATTCCCCTTTCAAATCAGAATGGGAAGTGATGGACCAGTTCAATAAGATACGTGGTGAGAAAGGTACATGTGGATGGTGCAGGTCACAAGTGAGATATTTGGGGTTTGGTTGGGATTCACCTGGTTGACTTGTTACTTTCTCAGGCACTCTGGTGATCATCTTTAACCTCAAACTAATGGATAATGGAAAGCCAGAGCTGGATGTGACTTCTGACCCTCAAGATATTCAGATGGCAGAAACACCCCCAGAGGGAACGTAAGTGTGACTGGTGTAACAGGCCTTTACCAAATTTGGGTTTGGCTATATACTATGTGCATGGTTTTTTTTTTAAGATTCTCATTTTGTAGTGAATTTGGGAATTTAGAAGATCTGTAGAAGATCTGTAAGCTGTTTGGGGTACATGTGTGTGTCAGCCCATGGGTGTTGTGGCTGTGTTTGGGGTGAATGCCTGCAATGGCTGATCTCAGCTTAGCCAAAGCAGAAAACTTAGTGTCCTTTAGGCACCATAAAAAAAGGAGCTCTAAGCTTTATGTTTAATTTTATACACCTATCAAAGATGTTTTCATCAGAATGAGAGCTGGTTGTGAGTCAGTGCTGCTTGCAAATTACTGTTCAGTTTTGTGGCAAAACATGGTGTGCTGCACTGATCAGCCTCTGGGGGTAGATAGTATGGAAGGCTGGTGGGGGTGTATCATCACATCTGTCAGGGAGCACTTCTTCCTGTAGAGGGGCAAGAAGGATGTGCTCAAAGGGCAGCTGGAAGAGCACAGTCCCCTGTTTAGAGAGAGCTGAGTGTTTGCTGAGTTGATCACCTGTAGCCTGAAAACAAAAAACTGAGCTGAAATGAGCCAAATGCTTGGTTAAGTCCCAGAGCTCCATGGGCACACCTAGCAAGCTTTGCGTTTTGATGAGATCACATGCTTCTCCTCTGCAGTGCTTGAACTTTCTATCGTAAGTTTCAGACCCTGTAAAGCAGCTCTGTCTATGTATTAGAGTGATGTTACTGAGCAAATTCCTTGGAGCCCTCTGAGGGTTCTCAGCATCTTTAATGCCTGTTTGTAAGGCAGGCGTGATTGCCATTGATCACTGCCTCTTCTTTCTGATATTTTGGTACCATGTGTGTCAGTGAGTAGTGCAGGTTCTGAGGCAGCATACCACTGACTCACTGAAGGATGGAAACGCTCTGGGTAGGTGGGCACACTTTTAGTGTTAAATAGGCCAGTTTATAGCTTTGGCCATTATTATCCAGATGTATTCAAACTCCCTCTTCAGGTTGCAGTAACACGAGTATCAGTTTCTTGTAGCAGTAGTTATGACGTATAGCTCAACAAAGAGTCTGGAGAAGACATAGGTCAAAAAAATTTAAAGAAAAGCTTTACTTAATGTAGCTTCATGGTAATTAAAACAGAAAGACCTTTTCTTTCACCTGTCTGTTTTGCTAAGGGTATCTCTTGGGCATATTCTGAAGTAGGTGTCTTTCTTGCAGCAAGCCGGAGCGCCGCTCCTTCCGTGCCTATGCTGCTGTGCTTTATATTGATCCCAGGATGAGGATCTTCATCAATGGACACAAAGTACAAACCAAACGACTCTCATGCTGCCTCTACAAGCCAAGGTAAATGCTGGATCCAAGATCTGTGGGTCTGTGGGACCATTTGGAGTTAGAGAAAAGGTGTAGTGTTTTGCTCTCCAGGTGTATCCTGCATAATTCCATTCCTAACTCTAATGCCACAGAATCAGACCATAAGAGAATGGCATGTGGTGTTGACATCATGGGAAGAGAGATACATCATGGAAAATCGAATGCCTTTGAAAGTTGTGTGAGTCATTGGTGCAATTTGGCTCCCTTTCAGAGCAAACAAAGAAATTAAGATCCTGGTTGTATGAAATACCATATTTATACAAAACTGTTGGGTAGCTATGTTGTTGTTGAGCAGAGGGAAATACATATGGTGGGTGTTAAGATTATTTCCAAAAAGAAACTAGACCGAGTGCTTTGAAACAGTTGCTTTTATGTGTAGCTAATCCAGGTTTGAATAGAGACTGAGAAAAAGCTTTCCCTATATTCCTTCTAGATTTCCTTAAACAAAAAATGTGACCGTGAGCTGGGGTGTGCTGTCAGTTGGCTGAAGAGAGACTGGAAAAGGTTACTGGGATGGGAGGGGAAAGGGAAACCTGTATTTCAGTCTGCTTGAGGCAGACTCTCTCTGGGAGCACACAGTCTGCATTCTAGATACCCTGGCATAATTTATTTGAATCAAATAGTAGTAATTTTGTTCAGTATTTGTGGATTTTTTAGTATAGCATTTTGGGCTCACTCAGCCTACTAGGTTACACACCACTGACAGTGCCTGAAGAGCCTGGCTGGTTTTTAACTTAGGCTTCCTCAGCTCCTTTCATGAGACTGTGTGAAATGGTATCAGAAACCTGACCAAAATAAAAGAATGTTACACACCCACTGCTCCTCATGCTGGCCAGGCCAGTTGTTTCCCTGTGGAAGGCAGGGAACTTGCCACTGTAAATCCTGATTACTGGATAGAGAATCTCTGGATTTCTGTATTTTTGACTGTGTTTTATCTACATGTGAGGGCCTTGTGCTGCTTCTGCTTGTGCTGTAGTTCGTCAAAAGTACTAGGGAGAGAAACCCGGGGAGGACACAGATTTTTGTCTTATCAGAGACAAGCTTCTTGCAAAACTTATAGACAGGATGCCATCATTGTGGGTGATGCTGTCAGTGTCATGACAACATTAGGTGTCCCAGGTCACCCCTGATGAACATGTCTTCTTCTGAGCGTGTCTTCTTCTTTTTCAGTGTCTTCTTCAAGTGGTCAGTAGTCTATTCTAAGGAGCCCCAAGCTGATGTGTGCTGGTGACAGGTGTATCTTACAGATCTGTTTGTACCACATGTGAGCAAACTCCTGTAGATCTGCTTATAGTGATAGGCCAGTACAAATTCCTGAACACTGTAAAAACATTTACATTTAAAATCCCCATTCCTGCAACAGAGCAGTAAAGACTGCAAGGCCTTCCTGCAGAGCACAGTGTAAATCTTCTCAGTCTGGTGGCAGTCATTGTGGCTTTACTGGGCCTCTCTGGAGACTGTCCAGACTGCTCCCTTCTGGCTGGACTTCCCAATGCCAGCTTTGGGCTCTAGAAGCTGTGTGGCCATCAGGACAAGCCATCAAAGCCTTTACTGTGGGTTCTGAGAGCCAGCACTGCTCTTGGGGTAGATGCCATGCTGTGCCCTGGGCAGGTTGAGGAAGCTGTCTTTTTCCTCAGGAGAGCTCAAATCTGCCTTGGGTGGCTCTTTCTAAAGGGAAAACCAGTAAATCAGTCCACTCTGAAAGTGGTTACTTTGCTTTTACTGACATAGGTGTAGGGTTTTTTTTACATTTTTCTCCCTGAACCTGCTGAAAAGGGTCACTTATGCCCTCACTTTCCCTTTAGAGCTGAAGCCAGAGCTCAGCATCCCCATTTATCTACTAGGCTTTGTGTGCTCCGCAGGGTAATACTGGGTTAATCCCTTGCATTTGTGCCAGCATTGTTTTGTGTTTGAGTGCACGGGGAAGGGACCTCCATTATGGTGCTCCTTTGGCGTCAGCAAATGTAGCAGTGATGCTCAGCTCTTTAGCATGGCTGTGTTTCTGGCCCAGTAGCCTGGGCCAGGTAAATACTGAGCCTTCCTGGTCAAGCAAAGGGATGGGGAACAGACGGTGGAGGTGCTGCTGCCTTACAGCCTGAGTAGCTGGTGTGCTTGTCTGGGACATCTGAAGGGCTCTTTTCTTTCAGAGGGGCCTCCCTCCTGCTGTCAGTCAGGTTGCCTTTATCTCTGAAGGAAAAACCTGTACAGGGCTTGTCTGCAGGTTCCAGTGTTGGTGTTTGTGGACAATGAATAGAAATCCACTGTGGATTTAGGGTATGTAAGTGCCCTTACTGAGAAAAGGTTTTGCAGCCCTTGCACTGTTTTTCAGGAATAACAGTGCATCTCCTGAGCCGGACACTTGTTTTCTGTTCGTCACCACCCATGTTTCTGTGGGAGAGACTTCTCCTAACCTTTCTGGAGCTGATAACATCCTGGTGGCAGGGGCTGGCTGGTTTTGTGTGAATCTTTCACCAGCCTTTGCAGTTGTGTTGCCACATTCCCAACTTCCTTGGGAGTGGCCTGTGTCTCCTGAGGGATTGCTTCCATCTCTTCCCTGGTACCTGTTGGTGCTTGTTTAGCAATATGGGCCATGCAGATAGAAATAGCCAGGCCACATGCAAGGCCTGTGCCTCCTCAAGGACACTCCAAGGCAGTTGGAATGAGTGTCTTGAAGGTCGTGATGGTTCATAGTGCCATGATCTAGGACATCCAACAGTTGCTTACAGTGTTTCCTACAGCAAAGGAGTGCTGTCCCTACGGTCCCCCCAAGTGCTGCCCTGCCTGCTGAGCTGGGCATGGGGAGATAATTCAGCTTCGCTCTACTTCTCTGTCTTTTTATTTTCTCCTTAGAATTCAGGCAGGTGTGGGTGAAGTAATGTACTTATGCCAACATGTTGAAAGCAGCCTGGTTTTCAGAGCGTACTGTCTCCTGGCCACAGATAGCTTTAATCAACCTTACACAGGTTAGAGATGACACCACCAAAATCCTGACTCTTTAGCTCCTGACGTGATGAAATCACCAGCTGTGATTTCTGGAAGTCTTAGCACCTGCCTGCTTTTTCCCCAGGGAGGAAATCCTTAAAAATAGCAGAAGATGTATTTCCGGGAAAATGTTTTTCCGGGAACTGCGCTTGTCGTATTAGTTTTCTAGATTTGGGAGCAAGGGATTCCTGTTGGATTATGTCTGGTGTCAATACCATGTGTGCTCACCCACAGAAACAAACCTAAACAAAACTTTTCGTAAGTACAAGGTTGTTTCTCATAAATCCTGACAGTTTATCTGCATTTGGGGGGAATTTTGTCTCTCATTAGGATCTAAGTGTGATTCCAGTCAGTTGGTCAGTCAACTGTTATATCTCCATTTGTTTATGCCTCTGTAACAACAGCATTTCTAGTGGCTTTTGCTTTAGCTAAATACTGGAAATTTTAATCCTCTTGGTATATCCAAACCCTCATGTCTTAAGGTGATCTGAGTTCCTGCAGGCTCTGCTTGTCCTAAGTGTCATCTTTCCTTGTGATGTGCTTGGAGGTGATACACATTCATGAGCTTCTGCCTCACAGGCACCAGTCTTTCACTCTGCAGCAGTCAGTGAATTTGGATCTGTATTTGGCATGTTAGCATACAGGGAAGGTGAAACAAGCTGCTTCATCTCCAGCACAATTTACAAGGTTGTGAGTCAGATACAAAACACAAAGAAGAGTCCTGAAACTTGAAGTTCTTACCAAATTGTTCTTTTACTTTGAGATAGCCCTGTGTGAGATGGACCTGTCAGACTGCACCTGTGGACAGCTGTTCACAGGAAAGGTTATTAAGCTGTGGTGGGAGCGTTTTGAGAAGCTGTCCATATATATTCACTCCTCCTTTTTACTTCTGAAGAAATTATTTCTCTAAGTCTTGATATTTGCTACAAGAATATGGATATATTTCACCCCCACTGGTTAATGCAGAAAAAGAGGATATTGTGGTTGGAGCTACTACTAAAATATCTATGACTTAAAAAGATTTTGCTTAGCTTCATCCAAAAATGTCCAGTTCATGATATGTAAATCTCCTCTATTTATTGAATGTATTGTGAGGAGTAGAGTAGCATGTGGGGACCTTGTTCTCTCATGCAGTGATGAAATTTTGATTTGACCTTACTGCTGAGTTTGCTGATTAATAAATTTTGATCATCACAGGATGTACAAATACACTTCAAACCGTTTCAAGACCCGTGCAGAGCAAGAGGTGAAGAAAGCAGAGCACTTGGCAAGGATAGGTGAGTTGTCAGGGTATGCATTCATCTGTTGCTAAGGGGAGGACCAGACCCTTGAATGGTGTGACCTGGGCTTGGCTGCCTCTGGGATCACTGAAATTGCTCAGGAACTGAATTATTGCAGCAACTACAGATGACACAGACTTGCGTTCATGCAATGGAAGGAATGTACATTGTTTCCAGGGACCATTTCATCATCTGAGTAGCAGATGTACAGGATAACCCTTGGAGTCCCAGCAGCTTGCCCCCACTCCAGCAGAAGCCTGGCTAAGCCCTGTCATCCTACAGTTCTTCTCTCACCTTTAAGATATTATGAGCTTTTGGCTATGTTTTCATTCTGCACCTTTCCTGTTAAGGCAGTTAAAAAAGTAGATTTTTATTCTGTCACTTAATGTAAAGAGTCTGCGGTCTGGGTGTACAAGGGAGCCCTGGTTTGTTTGATTTTAATCCTTCCTGGCATACCTTTTGCCCATCTAATCTTCCTTTCCTGTTAAGTTCTGTAATCCTCAGGGAAAACTCAGTTTGTCATAATTGGTTATTCAGCATATAGAAATCACACAAGCATATAAATACAGCATTAAACTGTATTAGAACTGCATTAAATCTCCAGAAGTATAACACAAAAAGCAGCATCCCTCCCTAACCCTTAATGCTATAGTGAAGGAGGAATCTTGGAAGTTGTAAGTGATTTATATGTGACCTGTATCTTCTGGTAGGTTTCATAAATCAATTACATAAATCACTTGGAGGCACGTGTCCTCTATCCCGGTGTCAGAGCTGCTATAGGCATGTCTGCACATGGCTGCAGGTCATATATACAAGGGATGGTGCTGCATTCAGCTTGTACAGCATCACAGAAGGCAGTGTGTTTGTGACCCTGCCCCAGAGAAAAGCAGCAGAGTGAAATGGTGTGAATTGCCATGTTCCCTGTTCCTTCTTTAGGAAGTACAGCCTGGCAAGATAGACTTGGTAAGATGAAGCTTAAACAGATTTTATTGTGTGCCTCAATCCTCATAGGTGAATTTATTTTTACATTGAGTCCTATAGCCAGGGCATGTCTTGAGCACACCTCCCATTGCTTTTCAAGAAGATGCAAAGAGTAGGATTTAGAGAAGCTTCTTCCCTGAAGCAGTCTGTGAGGCTTTCATGACACTTAAAAGTGGAGTTCAGTGTATGGCACTGAAAAATGGTGTTCATTGTTGTCCCAGTGCTGGGAACAGGTCCCATTGGCCCTAAAATGTCACACATTTCCATCACCAAACCAGCCTGGTGCCTTTGGATGTGCAGGGATCACTGAACCTGCAGTGTGTCCAGGGGACCAAGAAGGCCAATGACATCCTGGCCTGTGCTAGAAATATTGTGGCCAGTAGGACCAGGGAAGTGATTCTTCCCCCCTGCCTGGTACTCAGCACTGGTGAGGCCACACCTCAAGTACTGTATCCAGTTCTGGGCCCCTCATTTCAAGAAGGACATTGAGGTGTTTAAAGTAAGTCCAGAGAAGGGCAATGGAGCTGGTGAAGGGTCTGGAGTGCATGTCCTATGAGGAGAGCTGGGGTGGTTTAGCTTAGAGAGAAGGACGCTCAGGTAAAACTACCTGAAAGGAGGCTGTAGCCAGGTGGGGGTAGGTCTCTGCTTCCAGGCAGGTAGTTACAGGATGAGAAGACATAGTCTGAAGGTGCGCCAGGAGAGGTTTAAGTTGGACATTAGGATTAATTTCTTCACAGAAAGGATCATTATATATTGGAATTAACTGCCCAGGAAGGTGACGGAGTCACCATCCCTGGAGATGTTTAAGGAAGGACTGAATGTGGCACTTAGTGCTGTGGTCCAGTTGACATGGTGGTGTTGGTCACAGGTTGGACTCCATGATCTCAGAGGTCTTTTCCAACCTAATTGATTCTGTAATTCTGTGAACTGGCCCAGTGCTTTTGGTGTGCAGGGATCACCAAACCAGCCCAGTGCTTCAGGGAGTGCAGGGATCACTGAATGGGCCTGGTGCCTCTAGGGGAAGGAGGGTGCTGAGCAAAGGGCGTAGGACACTGTGGTGAAAACTCCCAGCTGACCTCAGACTGTTACTGCAAGATTGGAGCACACATGGAGCCTCCAGGACTAAAACATGCTCAGGGTATTATCCTCTGGGGCCTAAATCTTTACTTGTAGGAAAATAGATTTAATCTGTAGCACCAAGCTTTTTTGTTCTCCTGCTGGTAGAAATTATTAATTTCTCATGGTCTCCGGTACTCCAGAGGGATCATCAGGAATGATTTGCAGTTTGCTCTTTTAAACCTAGGAGTACATTGTGACAAATGGTGGGTCTCAGCTGAGCAAACAGCAGTTCCAGAATGCCAGAGATACCTGCCTGTAAGGAATGTGTTGGAATCAGTCAGATTGAGAGATTGCTGAGTCTCTGGAAGTAGCTTATGAGCTTGTGGAATCAAAACAGGATAACAAAAAGATAGCTGGATGGGGAAGATGTATGAGCAGCAGAGAGAGGGTGCAGGCATTGTTTGCCTTGGCATGAGCTATGCCATCCCTCAGCGTGCACCCTTTGTATTGCCAAATTACAGAATCACAGGAAGGGATCTTAAAGCTCATTTTGTCTAAAGTCTCCCTGAAGCCTTCTCCACACTGAACCCTCCCAGCTCTCCCAGCCTGGCTCCAGAGCAGAGGTGCTGCAACCCTTGGAGCATCTCCATGGCCTCCTCTAGACGCTCTGCAGCAGCTCCAGGTCCTTGCTGTGCCAGGCCCTAGGGCTAGAGGCAGCTCTGCAAGTGGGGTCTCACCTGGACAGGGCACAGGGGCAGA
Source organism: Calcarius lapponicus (assembly GCA_039654755.1). Lineage (NCBI taxonomy): Eukaryota > Metazoa > Chordata > Aves > Passeriformes > Fringillidae > Calcarius > Calcarius lapponicus. Next base: position 13,352,321 of record CM077478.1, on the reverse strand, counting down.
ATCTCCCCCTCCCCTGCTGCACATGCTGTGGGATCAGCCCAGGGTATGGAAAGTTTCTGGGGGCCAGAGCAAACAGCTGGGACAGGTCCAGCTCTCATCCACTGGCAGCCCCAATTCCTTCTTACTCAGGACTGCTCTCAGTCCATTCTCCTTGCAGAAAATGAGGTTTATTGAATGAATCTTAAGTAATACCGGGGTGGTGTGTGCCTATCATCAGCATTCCTGTTTGTCTAGGAGAGAGGCAAAAAGGGGAGTTCCTTTACGTGGTAAGTTTCTTGCATGCAAGGGTCACGTGCAGGGTAGGTTTTCCAAAAGCTGGGTCCTATGTAACGTGTAGCACAGATTTTTTTTTTTCCCACACAAAATTTAGCAATTTTTAGAGATAAAAGCATTTCTGAGAGTAGTCATTTCCCTTAATCTTTGCAAGAAAATTACTTCTTTGGAACTCCTTTTCAAGCCTGAGCTTAGTCTTGGTTTTGTGAGAACCTTTCTCTGAATCACAGTACCAAGCAGAGCAGGCAGGGCCACAGGCATCCTGAGAGACTTTCCAGTTCCTTGTTGTCTTCCTCACAGATCCTTCCTTCACATGTGCTTTTGCACAGTTTATCCCTACTATTGTGCCAGTGTTGACTGGGACCTCTGAGCATGTTTAAGATGCCATGTCAGTGGGACCCTCTCATGTAAGGTTTGATTTTTGTACATTTTTGTGTTTCCTTTGTACCCTTGTACACATCAGTGCAGCAAAGGCTCTCTGTAATTGCTCTCTTTGGGTGAATGCCTGACAGTGTCTGTCTGTACCAAATGGCTGACAGCATCCTTGTCCCTGTATGTTTCAGCGGAAGAGAAGGCTCGTGAGGCGGAGAGCAAAGCCCGTGCCCTTGAGTTACGCCTTGGAGGGGATCTCACGCGGGAGTCTAGGGTGAGCCTTGTGCTTTTGGCAGCGTGTCGTGTTTTGAGCACCAAGGGTGTTCAGAGCACTGGTGGTGGAGTGATGCTGACTGGGCAGCACCCCATGGCAGCATGCCGTGTGCTGGTTAAGCAGGTGGTGGCTCCAGTCAGCAGTGAACTTCCAGCAACATTTAGGCATCTCCATGGCTTCATCACCACTGGATGTGTTTCACCATCTTCACACGGTGTGCAGCCCAAGTGAGAAGTGTGTTGGCATTCCCCTGCCTACACACCCAATATATCCTGCGTGAGAAGGTGACCTCCCGACTCCAGGTGCTGTTTGCTGACAGCCTCTGTGGAAGTGGCCTGGGGAACAGAAGTAGAGCTATGGGCCTTTTGGCTGTTCCCTGCTGCCTGTGCAGCTGTCTCTGCGGCATTCAGGCAGGGGCTTTTGGAGAGGGCCTCTTTGCTTCCTTCCAGTGGGACTGTGGCTTTGAGGGGCAAGGCTGAGCCCTGACGCTAGGAGTTGGGAGGAGGGCTGGCAGGGGCACCAGAAGGTCAGCAAGTCACACCAGTTTAAAATCACTGAGCTTCCTATTGGTATGTCATGGAAACAACAGTATCCAAGTGCCCTGGATGTTTCCTTGTGCTCCATTGCCACTGTTTTCAATTTCATTAGTCCTCTTTTTACATGTAGATGTTTTCCTCCAAATAACCTAGCATAAGTTTGCCCTACCTCTCGAGTCACACTGGTTGTCACTGTCTACCAGTTGTGACTTATTTACGCTTAAAACATTTCTCAGCTCTGCCTGAAAGAGCAGAAAATCATAAATGGAGTGAATTTTATGAATTTCCCAGCTTGACTATGCAATGCCTGTTTGCAGGTGACATTGCGTCAGGTCCAGAACTCGGCCATCACCATGCGGCGGGAGGCTGACGTCAAGAAAAGGATTAAGGATGCAAAGCAGCGGTGAGTGCAGGGACTTCCAAACTCTGGAGTACCTAGGCTGTTTGCTCCAGGTGCTCATATTGCTCTCCTGTTTTGCATGTATTTTTGGTTCAGCTCAAAGCTTAAATATCCATGGGCATCTTATATGCCTGGGCAGCTGAGCAGCTGGGGCAGCTGGGGCACTATTCTGGTTACCCCTGGTATTTCCCTCTTAGCTGCTGAAAGACATGTGGGTCTCTGGATTGGGTTGTTCGCTGTAAATATTTACCTGGTTTTCACATCAGTTTTTTTCACTCTTGCTTTTTCACTTGCAGACAAGATTCAGGCTGATGAACAAATGTTCACAAGTTACAATGAAACAGCTTTAAGAATTTTAGGCATGCTTTCTAAAAAAGGCTGAGTTTTGGTGTAGTGCTGTGAAATCCCAAGGCATTCTTCTAGCTTAGCTCTGGTGGCAATTAACTTTGGTTTTTGATGTACTCACAGGAATATTTCACTCTTCATATATGTTTGTTTTGCATTTCTCAAATGAAGTGAAAACCAGAAACAAATGCTCTTAAAACACATGCTGAGTTTGAGGAAGTTGGGAATTTGGATACAGAATGTCTCCATTCCCTATGTGTATGCATGCCCATTTACATGGCTGCCTAGGTCAGAACTATTGCAGACTTGTTGCCAGAGATAGATCTAGTACATCTTAAGATGCTGAAAAGAAATAAATAAATACATCTTTAATTTAAAAGTGCTAGAGCTAGGATCTGAATGATACAGAAGCTTGTGAGAGAACATATTTCCTTCAGCTTCCACATAATTTTCCATATACACCTTTGTTCTTTAATTCTTGAGTTTGGTGACACTAGTGTGCAATGAAAAATTTGTGAATAGTCTTCTGCCCTTCCTGCCCATGGGCAAAATACTTCTTCCTGTTACTAAGCTGACCAGCAAACAGCCACTCTGGGCAGGTTCATGGCTTTCCCTGTGTCTCTGCATTCATCACTGGTGATCAGAAGCAGATCAGAGGATTATGCTTCTCTACAGCATTGTACTTCATTCAGAAATCCAAAAAAAATCCTGAAAGATGTGTATAATAGGCACATTAACTTCTGTACTAAGCAATCCCTGTTGTCTTTTGGAAAATTCTGGAGTTACAGAGGATGTCCTAGGACAGTTTTCTGCTGCTTCCCTGATGCTGGGTACATCAATGAAAGAAGTGCTTTCAGGTTTCCAAAGGCTATGTAGGATTACTCTGAATCCAGACAGTAGGACAGGTACTAAATTTCTAGTAATTAAATCCCTGGCTTTTGACCCACCACTTCATTTTCCATGGTTTGGATGATAATTTTACTTCCTGTCCTCTCGGATAAAAATGAAATGCCCTTTTTGTTTTGTAGGTGAGTACATGCTATTTCTTGAAGTATAAGGCTCTACATTCTTTTCCAGAAGTTAGAAAAAGAAAATTAATCCCTGATATGGGTGTTTTGCTGCACTTGCTCATGCTCTTGAATCATGGTTTTCTTCAACAGTGAGCTGAGACCAACAGGTCACATTCCAGCCCAGCAGCTGGCAGTGTTCAAAACCCCTCTTTGCAAAGGTTTAGATTTGAAATTACTGAAAGTTCTATTTCAGGTGTTTTCCTAGGAATGTACTACAGTCACCTGTTTTAAATGAGGCTGTGTCACAGGGTACCATTGCATCTGTGTGAGGGATGATGCCTTAAACAAAAAATGAATATGAATTTTATTTATTTTTGGTATTTATTTTGAAAAGTTTCACCATTAAGACAGACTCAGATCTCGTATCTGCAGGTGATCATTGTGTAGGGTTCATGCGTGTGTGGTTCAGGTCTTCCTAATATTTGATATTAGTAGACAGTCAGCTGAACATTTTAAGGAATTCCACTATCTTCAGCTAGCCATTTAAGCAGAAGTTAAATTCCTCATTAAGATAAGGTACATAACTGCAAAGGACTTGATGGGGGCAGGTGGGGAATATAAAGCAGGTCAGTATTGAGAGGGGTGGGCAGGACCATGGTATAGGCTATGCCTTGCAGTAGTTACTGGTTTGGACCTCACATTTGAGGATACTTTCATACTGAGGCTGAGTATCCTTCTTATGAAAAATCCTCAGCGTGGGTATTGGGGAAGCTGTGGAACCTGATTAATTTAGTATATTGAAGAGCAGGACTTGTTTGTGAGACACAGGGATTTTGTTCGATTTATAGCACAAAGAGATCAAAATCTCAAGGCTTTTGACCTTAATGGAGATAGAATTCCTGGTAACCAAAGATTCAGATTGAGAAATCCCTGTGGGCTCACAAACATACTCGAGGCCACCTTTTCTTAGAGTCATCTGCTGCATAGATAAGGGAGAAATCATGCAAATTGATATCCTGACATTCCAGAAAAAAGAGCTCTGCTTGGGCTGTATGTTGTATCCTCCAGATTTTGAACTTAAGGAGCAGCCTTGTGAAATTTGGAATTAGGAGAACTTCCTAGAATCAGAATATCTAGACTGTAGTTTTGTATTGAAATCTGAATTTCCATGCCTTATCTAGAAAGGGATATATAGCTGGAAAATGCAAACCAAAATAGCATGGGAAAGGACCAGTCTGGATGCAACAGTGCTCTCATAAAACTAATTCACTGAATAAAAACATCTGAAGTAAAAACCAGAATCTGTTCTGAAGGAGAAAACATATTCAAATGAAAAATTCTCTGTCCAGCCTAAATTAGTATTTGTATTGCAAAGTTTTTGTATTTTGTTCATATTCAGTTGTAATGCTCTTTCAGCTAATGTTTTGTATTTTTCAGAAGTAGCAGTTTAATGCTCAAGGGTGCTGGCCTCCATACCCTCTCTCTAACACCAGCAGATAGTATGCTTTATTTCCAGCATCCCTAGGGGCACTGTTTTGTCCCCTACAGGGCACTGAAGGAGCCCAAGGAGCTGAATTTTATCTTTGGGGTGAACATTGAGCAGCGCGAGCTGGACGGCATGTTCATTTATAACTGCAGTCGGCTGATCAAGATGTATGAGAAGGTGGGCCCACAGCTGGAGGGTGGCATGTGAGTCCTGCAGATTTTTCTGCAATCTTTGCTTAAGCTTGGCACATTTTTCTGTATCTCACTTAGGCTGTGCAATAACCATGTTTTGTATTAATCATTCTTCATGATCCTGAAGCCCTGCTCATTTTGTCAGCCTTCAGTTTGCATTCTGACAAATAAATTAGGTTTAGTACTGCCTCATATTTTCCTGGTTTCTTGATAGAGAGTTCTTGACACAAATTTTAAACATCCCTGCAGCAGTATGAGGAGCTTGGCCTTTGGTGCTGATGAGTGCTGGTAGTACTAGTGCCTCATTCCAGACACAGGCAAAATAGGTCTTGACAGCAAGTACAAATATTTGAGCCCATCTTACATTTTGCATGACAGTTCACGTTGCCAGCCTGTCGGTTTAATCTGTGTCCTTCTGTGTCGCTGTGTCCCTCTTCCAGGGCATGTGGAGGAGTGGTAGGCGTGGTGGACGTGCCCTATTTGGTTCTGGAGCCAACCCATAATAAACAAGACTTTGCTGATGCCAAGGAGTATCGACACTTGCTGAAGGCCATGGGAGAGCATTTGGCTCAGTATTGGAAGGATGTTGCAATAGGTAGTGAAGCTTCACAATTACCAGAGTCTGGAAGGAGAAATTTGGGTGGCTGAAGGTCAGCCAGAAGTGCAGATGGTGATTTTGTGATAATGGCTCCATATTGAGCAGGATATGGTTTGTTTTCCAGCCCAGAGAGGTATCATCAAGTTCTGGGATGAATTTGGATATTTATCAGCAAACTGGAACCAGCCTCCATCTAGTGAACTGCGTTACAAGCGCAGGAGAGCCATGGAGATCCCCACCACAATTCAGTGCGGTGCGTCTGATCCAGCTGCTTCTCTCCGGGGAAGGGGGGGAGCACTCCTGGCTGCAGATGGGGACAGTTAAATGCATAGGAGATTTGGGATGGATTTGGGATGGGATCCCTTCCTAGGGCCTGTCTCCTCTGCAGTTTGCCTTTGTTTGCACTCAGTGGTATTCTGTGACAGCCAGGCATAAAGCTTCTTTCCTGCACAGTTTGCTAGTTCACTAACTGATCTTACCAACTGATCTTCTGACAGAGCAGGGCAGGTATGGCCAGTAGCAGTGTTGAGAACAGGCTTAGAAATGTCATATGAACTGGAACTCACCAAAGGCACCCATCCCAGCACCAGAATAAGATCTGAAACATCCTCACAGGCAATGGGAAGTGGCCAAGTAATTTGTACCCTCATGCACTGGCCTGCACTGTGTCAACACAGAGGGAACCTTTTACAGTTACCTTGGAATTTAATGCAAGTTCTCTTCTGTGCACCTCTAAACAGCTCTGGCTAAGCCCTTGTTAGAGTAATGGGAAGCTCCACACCATCACTTTGTCACCTGGTAGAGGGACACCAAACTCCCTTATTTTCTCCCCGGGACTTGAGGATGTGGTTGTAGGAAGGAATGTGAGGCCATTCTTGTGGAATTATTTGTTAGACTCTTCTGCCCTGATGGTTGTCTCAGTCTTGTCAAGGTTCTTTTGAAGGGGAAGGGACTTTTTTCTCCTTCTTCTTGTCTTCCCTTGTTGATATCCTTCCAGAGCCTGATTTAAAGACATTTGGATTTTCTTGGCAGAACTTGATTTTGTGAAGCTGTTGGTTTCCTGGTAGGCTAGCAATACTCTGGAAGACAAATTTGTGTTCTTGGTCCATCAAAAATTTAGTAGATTTTTTTTTTAAAGTGGATATGTCTGTGATTTGTGTTACTTTGGTATCATTGAGAGACAGCCTGACTGCTGGGCTGAGCTGTGATGTCTGGACTGGCTGTTCAATTCAGTTTGTATATGTCATAGCTGCAGCAGGAGTGTGAGGTCCTCTGGTGTTGGTTGGTGCCAGGCTTCATTGCATTCTTGTTGGGTAGAGTTGTCTTTGAGGGTTTCATTCAAGTGTTTTGTGAGCACAAATAAATAATTGACTCAATATATTCTGTGACTGTCTCACTTTTTTGGCCACTAGTCTTACTTTGGTGTGGTACTTGGGCATTAAATGGGCTATGGGAAAAAATTATGTGTCTCAGGCTGTGTATTTCTGACTTGCAAAGTGTCTTTCTGACAGATGTCTGTCTGAAGTGGCGGACTCTCCCGTTCCAGCTGAGCTCAGTGGAGAAGAACTACCCTGACACCTGGGTGTGCTCCATGAACCCTGATCCTGAACAAGACAGGTAAGAATCAGTTAATATTAAGACTTTTCTGCAAGGTGCTTTATCTGCATATTTGGAGCTTTTTTCTGGTCATCTGTTCTTTGAAAACAGTTGGAGAGATTCTGTACCTTTAAGTTGTGCTCACAGTCTGTGAAAAGGCAGCAATGGCAATTGTATAGGGAGCGGAATGCTGGGTGGGCATTTGCAATGTGCAAATTGCAGAGACATCCTCAGCAAGTGACAGGTGATACCAAACTGGAAGGAGCAGCTGACAAACCAGGCAGTCATAGATCCCTCCAGAGGGACTTGCAAGTTGCAGAAATGGGCCAGCAGAAGCCTATCCTGACATTCAACTAGGAAAATGCAAAGTCCTGTCCTTGGGGAGGACAGCCCCAGCACTGCTGTGTGCTGTCCATCCCAGAGCTGATCAGGCTCAGGGCGTTCTCATCAATGTATAGAAACATATAAAGGCAGGCTGCAAAAAGCACAGAGCCTGGCTCTTCCCAGTGGTGCCTAGTGCCAGGACCAGACACCAGGAACACAAACTGGAATGCTGGAAGGTCCCTCTGCACATCAGAAACACTTTTTTCCCTGTGAGGGCGACCAAATCCTGGCCCAGGTTTCTCAGGGAGATTGTGCAGTTTCTATCCTTGGAGATATTCCAGGATGGGGGTCCTGAGCTCCTGGTCCTGGGTGGCCCTGCCTGAGCAGGGTGGAGCCAGGTAGACCCCAGAGCTGCCTCTAGCCTGTCAACCAAGTGATATGGTGGAATTTGAATCACTGGTTGTTTTTCTGCACTGGCACCAGAAATACTATTATAGGTTTAGATTATATTAATTTTGCCATGGGCAGGATTGATGGCAGTTGGAGAACTGTCATGGTACACGCTGGGAGTTAGGTGAGTTCAAGGGGGCTTTGCATTTGCCTTTATTGCTCCTACTGCTCCCATCCATCAGACACCAAACTGCAGCAATTCCACATGATTGGGATGAACCCAGGAGGGACATTTTGCATGCTTGAGGAAGCAGCACAGTGGTTCATTTTCCAGTGATGTGTGTTACAGTCACAAAATGTAGGTAGAATGCAGTCATTTATTTGAGTGAGGAAAATTATTGCTTTAGGTTGCTTCTGTGGGAAAGCAGCACTGCTGGAAGCCAGTTCTTGTTTGTATTGTGTAAGGAAGGGAAGCTGCTTCTCTGTAAGTCAGGTCTCTTGGCTCAGGGCTTAAAGACAAAGGGGATGAATCCAGGCAGTAACTTTTGATTGGAATAAAAAATTTAACATCTATGGCTGAAAATTTTACAGAATATTGATGCTATTTCAAAGTATTGACTTTCTGACTTCTTCCTTTTGGTACCTCCCAGTGGAGAATACCTGTGCTGACTTCTCTGTTTGCTCCATATATATGCAGAACTCCTGCTGTAGAGCTCTGAGGAGTGTGGCAGTGCTGAGGATGTTCCTGGACAAAATGCTGGGGCAGGGCTGAGTCTGGAACCTAAGGGGCTGGCACATCACCAGCCCTTCAGCTGGAAGGAGTAGCGAAGTTCAGAAGATGTTGCTTGTAGACACACACAAACACAGACCGTGTATGTGCATGCATCCGGTCCCACAGATAGCACAAGTGGGCATGTGCAGTGCTCCCACAGACCACACCAGCAGCTTCATCCTTTTCCCTCTTGGCTCGTCAGGATGAAGGATCACTAGTGGAAATACTCATGTCCATACCTGGCCTTCAGATCCCGTGCCTCTGGTTACTTCCACTGGGATAGATGGGCCTTGAGGCCTGCAGTGCCAGGGGGGAGGTGTACAGACCTCCTTCTGTGTTTACACATAGCGCACACACACTCCAGACCTCCCAGTGTCTCACACTGGGGATTTCTCTGTCTTGATTGGATCAGGATCCTTGCTCTTCCCCATGTGCTTTCTGCATAGAGACACCCACAGTTCTGCCTACACCCCTATACCCATCTCCATTAGCTGTGAGACTCACCCATGTCTCCAGTGATCAGCTCCTGAGGGTCACCTGTAGGCATCCCCTCCCTTGCTCCCAGGTAGCCTCCTCCTTGGCTCCTCTGGCCTGACGTTCCTGTGGCTCATATTCATTCACTTGCCTGTAGTCACAGCAGCTGGTGGCACTCAGGCCCATGAGTCACTGGGACCAGTGGTCCCTCTCCAGGTGCTGACACTTGCACCCCAGTACAGAGGCCCTTGCCTAGGAAAGGGGGAGACATGGAGGTTAGTACATAGAGGTGTACTGACCAGCCAAAGGTTTATGGCCCTTGTTATAGTGTATTTTTCCCATATTTGTTCTTCCCAAATAATCTCAGTCCTGTCCTTTCCTTGCTTTTGGTTCCTGGTGTTGGTCCAAAAGATGTTTCAGAGGGCTACCCCCATTGACCAGACACCAGAGCTGAGGCAGCCGTAGGACAGTCTTGGCAGGACCCCAAAAAGGGGTTTCTGTTCCTCTGAACAGATTTGCATTCTGCAATTCCCAAAAAGCCTAGCTCACATCCCCTGAGCTGCCTTTGGGCCTCTGGGCTTGTGGAAATGGACCCTAGATGGGCTGGTAGCTTCTGGGATGGCCTGAGGGTAGCCATGGAAGGGTGTTATTCAGGTCCCCTCACCTGCCATTATATTCGTGCACTTCTGTCTGCAGAAGTGGGAGTCTTTATTGTATCATCTACCAGGAACTTGATTTAGTGATGAAAGAATTCAGATCTTTTATTTGCAATACCTTGAAAATTGGGGGTGTGTGGGTGGGGCTGCTTTTCACGTTGAGGCGTTGTTTGGAGTGAGTCCAAGTACCTCCGCAGTGCATGCTGTGCCATCCTACATTCCCTGTGCAGGAAGCTGGGAAAGGGCAGGTGGGGCGCTTGGCACTGGTGAGCCAAACTTCTGGTCATTTTAGCTTCAAAAGGGGTCTCAGGAGTCTTACTCTGGGTGAATAAATAACTCCAGGACATTTCTTGATTAAGTAGGGTTACATGTGCTTTCCAGCAGCAAGTGCAGTTGTGTCCTTTACATGAAGTAGAAGTTTCTCCAGCACTCCTGGCTTTTGGCTGGAGCACATTCCAAGTGCTGCACTGTTGAGTCCTTGTTCAAAGTTTGGACACCTTCATATCTGTGTCCTGACCATTACAGGTATTTGTAGTGTCTGAAGGATGACAGGATTTGAGAAGCACATGGGTGGGATCCTCAAGTTTGTGTACTGTGAGGCTCAGTGCAGGGTCTCATCCAGCCAAATTGGAAATGATGCAATGTCAGAGCAATGTCAGGTGTTGAGACTCTCCTGGCATCAGAGGTCATATGGTAGTTTTGGCTGCCTCAGCACAGTGTCGACTGTTGGCACTGAGCTGTTCCCTGCCCTTCTGGTTTGTCCACCTACACTTCAGTGGCTGCTTGTGGCAAGGTGTTCCAGATCATGGGAGCTGAATGCCCTTCTCAGTCTGTGTCATGGGAAGCAGTCACTCCATCCAGTGCCATTATCTCTGTTGAGGTCAGCACCAGGTGCCACTATCACTCAACTTCGATACAGAGAAGGCAGTGTCCCTGTTTCACACTGTGAAATAATGTCAGGCTTGCTTGCCTCTATTCTCCTATCTGATATCCTGTTGGATCCCAAATGTCGTTTGGATAGGTGGCTGAAGCACCAGCTGAAGATGATTGTGTGTCTCAAAGCTCCTTGAGCATTATCAGAGTCTTGGTTTTAGTCCATTCTGACTACCAAGATAATACATTTGTTCTGATTTGCTGCCTCCAGTGATGCAGTCTCTGGGTTTGGATGCCATGAGTAGTCTGAATTTTTCTTGTCACAGAACTCAAGGTGCTTTTGTTCTTTACTGTGCTGTAAGACATAAATTGGCAATGCTTCCAGCCTTACAATGAGCTGGAAGATGCATTTCTGTGCTGGGAAACCTGTTTATGGTGCCACTTGTTCAACTTTATCTTTGGGAACTGCAGGTTTCGTGTCACAGGCAGTCATTTTGCAGTGATGACACACACTTTCTTAGCCAAGGAAGTAACCACTCTATGGAAAGTGCTTCAGCAGGGAAGAGACTGAGGGAGGAACTGCTGCTTGTGCTCCTTCTCACTCACAAAGCTGATCAGAGTGTATCTGATAGCTAGAGATCTTGATAGAATCATCTCTCCCCAGCTTCTTGGAGCTTTGAGTGTTCTACATTGAGAGCAGGGTTCTCCCTTTTCTAGTAAGACTTACATCTTCAGGTTTACCAGCTTGGTTCCAGTGTCCAATAAGATCTGCTGCATCTCTTGTGTTGTAAAAGGGCTGTCTGCTGCTTTCCTGGCTCAAATCATTCTTCCATGACTTTACCCCAGCAGTGCTGATCCTCGTCTGTCATTCTATGATTGTTTGGTGATAGGAGATGAGCTTGGGCTCAGTCCCCTCTTCCTCCTCTGGCAGTGCTCCTGAGGGCCAGCTGCTCATCCAGACACTTCAAAGGTGATGCCAGTGCATTTGAGAGAGTACTTCCTGCCTCTCTTTTCCTTCTCTCTCAAGGACTCTTCCAGGATTCTGCACCTGAGAGGACCTGGGAGAGTAGGATACTCACCACTGTTGTCGGCCATGGGCTGAACAGCTACAGGAAAGCAAAGGACAAAGCAGATAGCTACAGGATATTGCAAAGGACACTGCCTGGCCTTGAATGGCAAGACAGAAGGCATCTGAGACTGGAAGGCTTGTGTTAATGTCTTAGTCATGGGTTTCTGGTACTGTGCTTTCCTTTATGAAGGGAAAAAAGTATGTAGAAAGAAGAACTGATGTGAAGAAATAAGCTGATAGGAAGGACAATTGCTGAAAAAGTCTGGAGTACATAGGCAGTACAGAAGCTGTCACAACTGTCACAGTTCCTGGGCTCTGAATTGGTGATTTCCAGCATAAATGCCTTTTTATTAGCAACTATGCTTTTGATCCTTAATTCATATCTCTTTTCCAAGATGAAAATCACTGCTTTTGAGATTGTGACTACTGCAGAAAGGCAGGTGGCTTTCCTGCTGCCTTTGGAGTGGTATGTTGGGATAGTCCTGCATGAGATGATACAGGTTCTGCTGTCCTTGCTGAGGTTGTCTTGCATTCCCTCCATTCTAGATGTGAGGTTGCAGAGCAGAAGCAGAAGGTACCACTGGGAACTTTAAAAAAAGACTTGAAATCAAATGAGGAAAAGCAGAAACAACTGACAGAGAAAATCCGCCAGCAGCAGAAGAAGCTGGAAGCTCTGCAGGTGAGTCTGGAGGTCTCCAGCTAAGCAGAGCAGGTGTGATGAACTTCCCTGTGCAAAGGGCTGCTGCTGAGTCTGAAACCATCTATGCTTCTTCATAGGGCTGGGGCTGTTGTAACAACAGAAATTGATCATCTCATCTTGCATTTAATTTTCTGTTGGGAAAATGGAAATGACAGCTGAAGGAATGTCTCTTGAAGAACACAAAACACACCATATAATTGTTGGGTTTAGCCTGGAAAACTGCTGGGATGGGTTCAGGCAGCCCCTGGCAGCTTGTATACATGAACTTTCTGATCTGTTTTTTTGTTGGTGTTGTTTGGTTTTGTTTTGTTTTGGGTTTTTGTTTGGTTGGTTGGTTTTGTGTTTGTTTTTTTTTTTTAATTTTTCTTTTTTTGTTGTTGTTTTTTGTAGAAAACCACTCCAATTCTATCTCAGGCTGACTTAAAGAAACTACCTCTGGAAGTGACTACACGGCCTTCAAGAGAGGTAAATGGGATCCTCCTGTAGGCTTTTTACTCTTTTGTGCTTCCTTAGCTGTTCTGAACAGCAGTTCCCCACTCTTCTCTCTTTACCCTCTCTCTTTACCCTCCGTTGTTTCAGCACACCCGAACTCAGCGCCCACGATCTCCTCCTTTGCCTGATGTAATCAAGAATGCTCCCAGCAGGCCACCAGGATCTTCACCTCCTCACAAGCCCTGCACTCAGCTGAAAAAAAGTTCTTCAGATTGTCCAAATACCAGCTCGCCCAAGCTAGCCAGCATGCTCTCCAAGGAGGAGGCCAGCACTTCCAGGACACACCATCACACTGTGACAGCTGGGAAGTCTAACAGCACTTTAAAAACTCTTGCCAAGCCAGGTACAAGCATGAAGTCACTCTCTGGCCAACAGAGCCCCAAAAGCTTACGTGAGACACCCAATCTAAAAGCAGCCAAGGTGCCAGCAGTAAGGAAATCTGCCTCTGGCAGATATTTACAGGTAAGAATTAATGGGATGAAACCCCTCAGCTCCTCACCCACTGTCCTGTAAGCCTGTCTGTTCTGTACTGTGATATGTGCACTGTGGGCACTGCACAGGACAAGAGAACTTCTACTTTACTCTTGGGTTAGGGTGTCATTTACACTCCTTGAGAAGACTGGTCTCATCTCTTTCTTGTTAGATCAGATTGTTTCCCCAGGGAAAAAAAAAAGTGCATGGAGTGGTGGAATGAGTGTTTGCATGATGATATACCATCTCTAAAACCTTCCAGAAAAGATCATTAACTACCGAATTAAATACTGAATGTTGTGTTTTTTTTTTTTTTTTTTTTTTTTTTTTTAACTTGGCTGCAAGAACATTTTGGTTGGAAGCAGGCTGGAATTAATAGCTAGAACTTATTTGCTTCCTTCAGGCCTCCAGCACTCGAAAGAGGGCCTCGAACATCACAGAGGATGGGTCTGAGGAGGAGGGTGAGCCCAAAAAGGAGAGGACAAAACGAGGAAAATTTTTGGCAGTGAAAGAAGAGAAGGATTCCAGTGAGGTGGTGGTGGAGGTAAGAGTGTGCTGGTTTCCCCAGCAGAAGGTATTTGTCAGGTGTTTATAATCTTGATGGGAGGTGACTAATTTGAGCTCTCTCTACTCCCAGCTCACAGACAGTGCTGGAGAGGAGGAGTTGTTGGAACTGAAGAAAGCACAGAAAGGTGAGAAATAAGCCCTTGGGCTGCCGGTATCTGACGTAAAAAAGAACTGTTGTACAAGTTAAGCATGTGCTTTCATTAATGAGATTTTAAAATGAAAAATAGTGTAGATTTGAATTCCAAACCCCAAGATTACTCTAACTTGCATGAAAAATTTTGGCTGAGAACCCTTTGATTAGACCAGTGGCAATTGTGGCATGGAAAGGTCTGTGATTGATGGTTATGTGGTGTTGTCAGGGGTGGGGCTGGGCTGCAGGGTGTAGCTGATGGCGTGTTCACCTACCCTGAGTGGATCATGCAGCCATGCCAGCTGGAAAATGCTCAGGACTCTATCCAAATCTGCGCTGCTGCGAGAGAAGAGTGACTGGGAGACCCCAGGAAAGGTGATAGCTGGGGTGGTACTTCACCGTCTGTCAGAGCAGGGCAGCTTTTCAGCATGCTTCCAGGGAGCTGTCTGGAAAATGGCCCACTAGGGACATGTGGCAAATTGTCCTAGAGCCCATCATGAGACTATAAAGCCAATGTCAAGCAGCTTGGAGTACAGGAGAAACCTTCCATCCGGAATTGCCAGCTCATTTCCATGCATCTTCATGTTTCTCAGCAGGAGCTGACCTGTGTGCCCATTGTGTTTTGATGGTGTCCGTACTGCTTGAGGGCATTGTCACAGGTTCAGGTGTGCTCCCTGCTGAGGTGCCTGAATCTCTAGAGCCCCTGTAGAATATGCTTTCCAGCAGCTGAATGTTTACAAACACCTTTGCTTCCCCCTCACAGATAAGGGGCTGCACGTGGAAGTGCGTGTGAACAAGGAATGGTTCACAGGCCGTGTCACAGCTGTGGAAAGGGTCAGGCATGCAATCCGGTGGAAGGTGAAGTTTGATTATGTCCCTACAGACACCACACCAAGGGATCGCTGGTAACTATCTAGAGCTACTGAATTTTGGAGGCTTGGGGTTTTTTTTGGGAGGAAGGGCCTGTTTTATTGCCATAGATCCTGAAGACAAATACACTGTTGTCATGTCAGGAAACATGTGAGGTCAAGACTGTCCAGGGCTACATAAGGAATGGGCATGACAGACTCCATCAGTCTGTCACTCTGATGCCTGGCCTGGAGGCAGCTGTTGTGTGTCTAGAGGTCTGTGTGACACTTGGGTACAGGTTCTGATGAAGCTGTTAACTGTGTTTCAGGTATGTCCAATGTAAAAAAAGATTCCTGACATTCCCTTAATACTTCTTCTCAGGGTAGAGAAGGGCAGTGAGGATGTCAGGCTTATGAAGCCTCCCTCTCCTGAGTACCAGGCTCCAGACACACAGCAGGAAGAGGAGGTGGTCATGGCTGAACCTTCTACCTCGGATTGCATCAGAATCGAGCCTGACACCACTGGTCCCAGCAGCAGCCAAGAAACAGTTGACTTACTAGTCCAGATCCTTCGGTGGGTTCACTGCAGATCTTGTGAGCTCTGCAGTCTGATTGCTTCAGTCTGTTAAACACCCAGCTCTGGTTTTGCATTTTGTTTCCTGCACAGGAATTGTTTGCGATACTTCTTGCCTCCAAGTTTTCCAATCTCCAAGAATGAGCTGAGTTCCATGAGCTCAGAAGGGTTGTTGGCATTTCCCTTGGTGAGTTCAGTACTTCTAGAAAAGTAAGTTCATGCGTTTTCCCCACACATATTCCATCTTTATGGCAAATGTGCGTCTTGCTAATGCGGGAGTGCACTCTTGAAAAAATAATTTGGATCCTTGGCAGACTAACATAGCTGAGGAAAAGAATGATCGCTCTGAGAGATGCCTTGAGTCTTGTAAGAGTTGTCTGCGGATTTTTTTAATTACCATGCGTGTGTGTGGGAATGCTGTTGGCTGCTACTATCTTAAATTCTTAACCATTGCTATTAAACTTCTAAAAAAGAGAGACCAGGTTACAGGTTTGTAGAAGGAAGAGGTAGACATATCTGCTTGTTTTGCTCCCAGCTTTATAACTTACCTGGAGACAATCTTAAAAATTATAAATAATAACAAATAATTATCCCCAGATTCACAGAATATTCTGAATTGGAAGGAAGCCACAAGGATCATTGAGTCCAACTCTTAGGTAAATGCCCCATACAGGGTTTGACCCCATCCATTAGTGTGGATTCAATCCCTTTATAGGCCATTTACTTTAGTGTGAGAGAACATTGAAGTAAAACCCTTCCCACTTCCTTGGGAAAACAGGTTGACTGCTAGCAAGTCAGCTGCACACCATAAGACTTTTGACTTCTGTTTATTTGAGGACAGGTGGGACTGAGCTTCCACCAGCAGCCTGGTACTGGGAGGAATGTTACCTGGTACCAGTGCTGGCTGCAATGCAGGGCAAGGGAACTGGCCTCTCTTACTTTTTCCTTTTCCAACATACCACCAAGAGAGACCTTTCCAAGGAGTCAAATGTAAAAACCACCTGCAGATGAGCACATGACCAAAGCCTGTTCTGTTTTGTACTCCCAGACTCGAAGTGTGTGTATTGGCAGTCTCGTCTCCTCCCCTTCTGTTAACTTAGGCATCTGCTGGCATTTGCTGGAGTTACTATTCCTGCTTCTTCTATAGGACAACTTGGTTGTGTCTGGGGCTTTTAGTTAGTCTAGCTGTCCCTACCTTGCAGTGGGAGGCTATGATGTCTGGGTGATCTGTACCAAGGATACTTATAATTTACAGGGGATGTTAGGCCTGCAAGCATACCTGTGGGTTCATGTTTTTTAAAGTACACTGCACCCTTAATCTAAATTCAAGCAGCTTTGGGAGCAGTTCTGG
Organism: Calcarius lapponicus; assembly: GCA_039654755.1. Taxonomy (NCBI): domain Eukaryota; kingdom Metazoa; phylum Chordata; class Aves; order Passeriformes; family Fringillidae; genus Calcarius; species Calcarius lapponicus. The sequence goes on along the minus strand of CM077478.1, from coordinate 13,335,549 downwards.
TATTGGAAGAATGTGAAAAGCTGTGTGAATTCTGTGCTGGCTGGTGTAGGCAAATCAGTTGTAAATATGAGTGTGGGCAGAGTGTGCAGGGGCATGCTGCAGGGAGGATTTTTTCATGGGGGCCAGGAGTTTGGATCTTCTACAGCCTGTGAATGCTCATGTTTTTGTTGATGCTTTCTCTTAATGTGACATCTTGTGTTTTGTCTACTACAGAAAGAATATTTTAAGCAGTATGAGGTGGGTCTGCAGAACCTGTGCAATTCATATCAGACACGTGCTGATGCCCGGGCCAAAGCCTCTGAGGAAAGCCTCCGCAACTTAGAAAGGAAGCTGAGGGAAACAGAGGAGAAACTGCAGAAGTTGAGGACTAATATCATGGCTCTTCTGCAGAAAGTGCAGGAGGTGGGTAAGGAGTAGCAGCAAACCCTGAGCTGTCTCAGAGTACCCACCTGGCTCATCCCCTCCAAGCATTACAAGTGTTTCACTCCAGTGTCTCACTGGGCTCCAACTTCCTCAGCTTTGAACAGCTTGGCTGTCACTGCCCACACTTGGGATCCAGGCCCTGAGAGTCTGACGTGTGTTAATTCTCACATGAGAATGATTTCTCATGGTGTGTATGTTATGCACAGATTCTGTTTGTTCTCTGCCGTGAGGCTGCTTGAGAATTTCCGCAGGCATACGCAGTGCTGATCAGGGAATTTTTGCCACATTCCTGGGCAGATTCTGAACTCCGCATATAGAAATGCAAACCTTTAAACAACCAACTTGAAAAAGTGTTGTGGTGAAATTGATATATTAGTTAAACTATTAAATTAAAATAGAAAGTATATAATTAAAACAAATAAATAAACTAAACTAAAAAACTACTTAAATAAAATCAGGATCAACCTGGAAAGGCTACTGAAAGCATCTGAAAGCAGTTTCACCCTGTCAGGAAAATATGTTAAATCTAAAAGAACCCCAACCAAATCTGCCTCGACCAAAATCAGTACAGTAGATCCATCACTTGAGTGTGTTGTTTGAGTATCAGGTGCTGATGGGTTTCCTGTGTTGTCTTTCGAATGCTGACAGGGAAAGCTAGGGATGCTGTCACAGCAGCTGGAGGGTGCTGGAGATTGGGGCATGGAGGTTGAGCAGGCCAGATGTAACAGAGGGTGCTAAGCTGCTCTGGCTCCTCTTTTCTTGTGCTGTTCCTCAGTATTCACTTCTCACTGGTATTCCTTGTTGCTTTGGTTTCAGGACATTGATATTAATACAGATGATGAACTGGATGCATATATTGAGGACTTGATCATGAAAGGTGACTGAGCAGCTCCAGCACAAGTCATGGAGAAGTGCAGAAGAGCTGGCTGCTGCAAAGGGAGATGTGGATCTCTCTGCTGGTGGAGTGAGGCAGCTGATGAGGAGAGAGTTTTTTAGACAATACTCATGTTGGTGTACAACTTGTTCCTGTGACTGTAAATAAGAAGCATTTGTGCTGTTGGCAGGAAAATTTTAAACTTTGTAGTTCTCTGAATCTCTTCCTTTTGTTTATAAATATTTATTTTTAAAAGAAATGGGAACTGTGCCTGTTACAAAGGCTGGTTTTAGTGATGTAGAATTGTGAGTACCGCTTTTGCAACTCAAGTATATTCATATGCTAAACCTGGGAGCTTGGAGCACCCTGCTTAGCTTACTGGTTCTCCAGCAAGAAGCTGGCAGCAATTAAAAAATAAGCCTTGAGTTGTGGCAAAGGGGGTCAGGCTTTTTTTGTGGAAGATACTGAACTTGAGGTAGAGAAAGCCAAGCCATGAATTGGAACTATAGAAAGGAGATGTCCTTGTATGACTGTGAGTAGAGGGGATGGAACGTTGGTGGAACTCAGAAATTTGGCACTGGCTCCTGCAGTGAGCTTCCTGAAGAGGAGGTTGCTGCAAGTGGGTGAAACTGCCACCGTGGTAATAGCCAAGAGGCTGAAGTCCTTCTAGAAGAGGATCACCTCCTGGACTGCTCACAGTCAGAGGAAGAATGCTGGCGTTTGCATTCTCTGCTTGCAGTCACTTTATCACTCACTTCTGCTGCTGTTTCTTTGAGACATAATTACAGCATCAGAAGAACTCCTCATCCACTTGACAATAAAGTGACCCCTGTTCTATCTTCACCCCCTCAGTTTTGTGTTGCTTTGCTCAATTTGCTCTACCAGGTAATTTTATTATTAGAGATTTCTGATTATTAGAGAGAGGCTATTTGGAGCCTTCGGAGCCCTGCACCACTGATTGCCATCTGGCCCTGTACCTGCAGCAAGGAAAACACCTCTCCCTTATCCTTCAGCTGCAGCCAACTCCTGGTGAGCCACTTGTGGTCAAGGGGACTCGGTCAGAGTTTGTCAGCTGGCCAGCAGCTTCGCAGGCCTGCTAGGACAAAGTGTCTGTGGATTCATGTTCGGAAACTGGAGTCCCCTGCAAGCCAGATGGTTGTAAACATGGTGTAAAGCAAGAGGTACCCCCTGTCAGGGAGGTCAGGTGGAATGGACCCTGGGGATTGACACCTGGATGTGTAATAGACGTCTTGCAGCAAACCCTTCCAAATTAAATATCTGTTGCACCAAAAATCTTTGGCACTAATTGTTTTTAGTCCTGAAGAACTCCCAAGTTTCTACACGCCACAGAAGAGGGGGAAGGCTTTTGCTTATTACCTGAATTCCAGGTGCTTATCACAGCACATGGTGAGACTGCTTCCATCTAGAATCTGGGCCTGACATCCCACAATAAAGGTAAGGAATATTCCCCTCTCCTCATACACTCTTCTGCACAAAGGAGCAGCATTCCTTAAGCAAAGGAGCAGGCTCCACCAGTCTCCATTTCCTCACATCTACTGGAGATTTATTAGTTGTAATGATACACGGCAGTTTCTGATGACAATAATCCAGAGAAGATGCATTTTTTTATTAAGGTGAAAGAAGTCTTTGTCCTTCCCAGGAGACAGCAGACATTCTAAAGAAGGAGATTTTGTTATATTGCCGTTCAGAGCTGCTGCTGCACACAGGCTTTAATTTCTGACACCCAGAGGGCGCCAGGATGGGGCTAACTGTTCTTACATAGTTCTTGAGCTTCCTGGCACAGTTTGATTTCCTACTTCTCCCATGTTAGGAAAGTGCACTTGTTCTGAGGTTTGGTCTTTTTCCCCTCTTTTCTGTGGAACTTCTCATTTCCAATTTTAAGTCTTGTTTTTTAATGAGTTTAATTGTTTTGATCTTCTACCAAGGTTTTTTGCTAGGAAGAGAAAGCCAAGAACTTTTAAGTGCCAGTAAAATAGATTTTTCATTCTCAGACCCTTTTGGGCAATGCTCTGCAGCTGCTTTTTTCTTTTTCTTGATTTTGTTTCTATAAATTTGTTAAGCAAGTCTGTGTGTAACATCAGGTTTTAGTAACACCTCTAAAACCCATAGGCTCAGAATGCCTCCAGAGGGGATCCAAACTCCTGGCTCCAAGTGGGGTATACTCCAAAGCTTTATCAAGTGGTTCAGGGCATTTTCCTGTTGAGCTCTTAAAATCAGGGGTAGAGACTGCCCACAGCTCTGCACCACACACCACTCCTATGGGTGTTCTTCTCTGGTATCACACAGGGATGTCCCTATCACATCTTGAAGGTTGTTCCAGCTGCCATCAAAAACCTGTCCCCTGCCTGTAACCCTGTCATGACACCACCGTCCTGCATTTAAGCCTTTTGATGCATCAGATGTTCCCCTAAGTCTTCCTCTTCAGTTTCAGCTGTTTCTTGCAGCAGAAATACTAAGGACATGAGTTTCATTTTGCACAACATTCCCCTTCCCCTCTCTATGGCCAGCTTAATCCCTTGTTTATACATTCCACAGTTGAAATTTCTCCCAGAGCTGTCAGCTAGATACTTATGCCACCTTACTTCTTGTGGGGAGGTTGCATTTTTCCTTCAAGCTGCCACATTCCCTTTGCATCTGCTGCCAAGAGCAGCAGGAATAGTAGATGACTGACATTCTTGCCTGCAGGAAAGTAAAGATGAGGGTCACTCATGAGAGAAACCAAGGGAATCTGGGAAATTTGCCCATTCTTGATAGTTGCTGTGGACTAAAATGCTGTGGAAATAGAGAAGATGTCCTGGCATGCACAGCTCTGCAGAGGTGGAAAGTAACACTGATCTTTTTTGGATGGAGAACGCCGAGGGGTGTGTGTGTTCATTGTCCCTAAGAGTTCCTCAGTGCCCAGAGTTGCTTCAGAAATGAGGAGGACTGTGTGGTTCCTGTCCTTTTGAAGCACTTCTTGAAACACTTTTTGTGTGTCAGCCAGAGTTTTCACCTTGGTTTGAAAAGCAAGTGGCTGCCAAGGTGTCTGCCTTGGTGTCTGCCAAGGAAGGCAGGAACATCCCTTGGAATGGAGACTATAACTCCCTTCCCTCAGAATTATTTTAACTTTGAAATTAAGGGTCTTTCGGGCAAAGATTTGGGAAAAGGAATAGCAGCTCTTTCCTAGGATGTACACCAAGGCAAACAGACCACAACTGCGGCATTAACAACACCCAGAGCCAGAGACTCGGTCGCCGCCATTTCCCCTTGGTGCAGTTCCGGGCACAGCCGGCAGGGGCGCTGCTGGCTCCGGGCAGGGCGGGGGCGATGATTCCCCCGCGCCTGCAGGGGGCGCTGTGGCACGGGCTTGGTGTTTCTCTCACGTTGTAACAGCAGACATGCTGGCAGAAGGGTTGGAAAAAGGGTTTGCTCCACAAACCTCCAGGGGCAACCGATCCCAGTGCCTCATCGAGAACCTTGGAAGTGGCAAGCTGAAACGGCAGGAACGAGCTCACCTGGGATAGCAAGCCAGAGTCAGCTGTAGTAGGAGCTGCGGTGTGTCCTGGCAGGCAGGGAGTGTGGGGTTACAGTCTTGCAAAAAAGCCCTGGAGCAGTAGTGGAGGCACAGCAGGAGCTGAGCAGCAGCAGACCGGCTCCCAAACTGGGCCCAGAGAGGCTCCCTTGGAGAGGGAAGGGGCTCAGGGATCCTGGTGTTTCCCCTGAGGCACCTCAGCAGATGGTGAAGGATTCTGTATTTGCTGAGGAAGGGTGCTGATAAGGTCTCAGTGCAATGGCTGCTCTTAAAAGCAGAGCTCCACTCATGGTAGGATGCAGCAGGAGACTGAACGCCGTGCTGGTCGCAAATTCTTCCCGCAGCAACCGAAGCCTCTTTCCCCTCCAAAAGCTGAGAGAGCAAGAGAGGTAGGAGCTGCACCCAAACCCATTTTCCCCAGCCCATTTCTCTCGGTATCTCTGGCCCCCTGAGAGAAACCCTCTCGAAGTAGAGGGTAAGAAAAGTGCAGCTAGGTGCCCTCCCCCTCAAGCTTGGCAACTTCTTTTGTCTCTCTTAAGTACCAATCATATTTTCTTAGAGACAGATGGGACAAAATTCCATGAGAGAAAGAAACAAAAGGAAAAAATGCAAAACCCAAACACTTCCCCATTAAAGACACAAGCAATTGCCGTCACATAGAGCAGCTCCTGTGAGTACCGGTCTCAGTTTGGACACAAATTCTGGCAGAAAAATGCTCTAAAATTACTGTTTTTCTCTAAAGAGAGGGCTTCAATTGACACGTGGAGAGAGACTCTAAAACTCAAAGACAAAATGAGTTTTAAAGTAGGTATGTTTTTATTTGGCCAGATGTATGGGGATATCGCTACAAAGACATGCGTACCCCTTGTACAGAAATGGTTTTCTTTTATCCCGTAGAATATTACATATGCGTCATGTTTCCGAATAGATTATTTCCTGGCTCCCCTCCCTCTCTACTTTGTATGCTAATCATCTTATCAGACCTTTGCTGGTGCGCAGTTGTCTCTGGTGGTCGTCTCGGGGGTCTCAGGGGTCGTAAGGGATGAAGTAAAGTTGTCTTCCTCAGGACTGACTTTTTGACCTGCTGTCTTGCACATGCTTACTGATCTTTTGGCACTGTTCAAGCCAGGAGTCCAGATTCATCTGATTTCAGGGGCCCAAGGGACCTTGTTATCTCAGTATCCTTGCATACTGTATCCTGTTCTTGATAGACATCCTTCTCCTTATCAGGCATCCTTGCATTCTTTCTTGCTGTTTTACATGTACTCCTTTCCTTTTCTTTCTCACACAACTAAGGATGCAGCAAATATTAAGCAACGTCCACCATCTATGTGCCTATTCTTAATGAATAACCTTCTAATTTCTGTGATTAATATATATCCTCTAGTTTCTGACTCCATCCTTCAGTGCCCCCTTTTTAATAAAGTAGTAAATTCTTTTACTTAGTATAAATTCCAATCCTCACGGTATGTGTCTTCTAATGCTTTACCATGTACTCATGATAAAAAGGTTGTGGTAAATAGGTATGATTTGTGCTGATAAAATTGAAACAATAATCAATATTGATACAATAATTAATATTTGGGAATAAATAAAACAGTAAAAAGTTGTAATGCCAAGAGAAGAGAGGAAAAGGAGGGGCTCCACCCCCTCTTCCCAGCAGATGTTTCCAAGGAGGGGCTCCACCCTCCCCCTTTCCAGCAGATGTTTTCAAGGACAGAAAAAGCTAAAAATTAACAGAAAGGAAGAAGAACCTGGTTGGGTCCCAGAAACTGCTAATTATAAGGAATTTATTAATTTGATATTAAGTTGTAGCGATATGATAGTTTTGGCTTGCAATGTACTGGCTTGGTGCACATTTGTAACCCAAAGGTGAAATAAAGGACATAGAGGAAGACTACTAAAATCTTCATCAGAAGACCCCCCCCAAAAGACTTGTGCGACCACCAAGCCGAGTGACAACGCATGCGTGGCAAAGGTGGTGATGAGGGCGGAGATGAAGGTGTGATGAATTGAAAATGGGAGGAGATGATATTAACACATGGCATAAAAGGGGGAATCTTCACTTGGCACACTTGTAGGTGAGGTGGCAAGGGTCCAAAAGCCTTGTACTCTGTACCCCGTGGCTTTTTGCTTATGTGCTATTATTAGAACCAAATTATCCCTTGTTATAATCAAATTATATTGTATCCAATTTTATATTTTCTTTATATATCTTTTCAATTAAAATTGTTACTATCTGTAATATTGTTTGGTATTTTATGATTGGATAATTGGGCAAACATAACAAGATTAATATTGCTATTTGTTGTTAACAGTCTCCAATTCAAAATAAGTATTACAAAAGACAGTGTTAAACTTACACTAATTACTAAAACTTTGTCAATTAGTAAATCAATGATGGGGTGACATAATGTATTTAGGATCCCAGTTGCAGTTGGCAACCATCTGAAAAATGAACCCCACCAATTGTGACTTGCATCTTGTTTTACTCTTTGCAGAACCTTGTTTATTTACTTTGCATCACAGTGGACAGTAATTAAAGTTTTCTCTCCAGTTTTCTGAATATCCTTTAGAATTTTGACAAGGTTCTGATGCTTAATTAATTTTTGTGAGGTTCGTTCTAGTAGGTGGGGGGTGACAACCTGTGATACATCATATTGTGATGTATCACAGCTGGTGAGATACAACTGGTGCCAAATTCAGAAATTCACACCCTAAAATTTTAACAAAGTTACAAATACAAAAGGTTAAAATGACTCTCACTGAGCAAAGTTCATTGTTCTTGTCTATTTTTATAAAAGTACATGCAGTTCTCAAACACACACAACCTTGACCAATATATACAAGCACAGTCCTTTGACTAGTATTCAGATGAGTTTCAAAAAGACAAACACCCTGTTCAGTTTCAAGACATGTATCTTGAGCATTGATTGTGTTACTCTCACAAATTAACCCCTGTTGTTCCTAGGTAATGCAAGATTCTAGATTCACAGTTTGCCATTTTTCATTTACTCTTCATGCCCATGTCCTGTGTTCTGAAGGGTAGACCACTGATTTAGTCCTAATGCTCTAATAGGATGAATAATGTAAACTGTGGCATTGTGTACGGTGAGCACAAAAGCATTAGCTATGTTATCACTTGAGTCATAGGTGAAGTTTAGCAAAGTCTACCAAGATTGAAATTTCTTCTCAAAATCCGTAGCATTGTCCCAAACAGCTTTTCGAATCTCAATCAGAAAAGCTCCTTCACTTCCTTCTCTTATAATTGAAGCAGCTGTTGATTGCAACCATAATTGTGTCTGTATACAACTAAAAGCCAGAGACACATTATCTTGAACCATAGCAAGTGCATCTATAATTAATCCATGGTCTTGGTCTTCCGCTTTTTTCAAACTTGGTAATATTTTCGAAACCTGCCCCTAACTGGTTTCCAATGCTAACAAAGTTGACTGTAAGGGTTGTTTTAATTTTGTTAGATCGCTTGTTGCAGTGGCCAATTTATTCACTAATATTTCTGAATCAATTGCATTTAAAACTTCCAGCCCTGTCCCTAATATTCCAGTCAGATCTCTTCACATTCTGCCTCTGGTATATGCCTGCTTTTACAGCTGTGTTGGCCAACCCTCAAAGGATGTCTTTAGGAAAGAAGAGCAGGCTGGTTGAATTTCAGAGATGTTAGTTTGCATTAGTAATTTGACACACTTAAGAGATGATTCTGGATTCAACAACTGCTGTTGGCCTGTCTTCCTTATTACATATGGGCCGATTTTATAAATTTTGGGTTCAGGCCTAGGTGGTGTGATTTGGGTTTGTGCTGGGGTAATGGGCTCAACTGTGCCATTTCTTTTAAATTTCAAGGTGAGCCCAGTAGTATCATGGGCGCAGAGACAAACCACCTCAACGGTCTGTACTAACGTAAAGTTATACCAACAGTCTAATTCACTTGAATGACTACAAACCTCCTGGTGTTTGCCTGTGGGAGAGGTTGAAACACTAATTTGAATTGCTCTCCTATGATCTGTTCCATTAATCCTTTGACATCCTATCCTGATTTCCTCTCCTATAGTCCATTGAAGTGACCATAACCTTTGTGTTTGCCACTCTTGCCTTCCATATGCTTGGTTTTTGTGCATGACTACAGTCGACAGGTTTAGGTTTTTTAAATCAGAATATTCTCCCATAGATCCAGTGTATCCGGTAAAAGCTTGGGACCAAGGCCACTCAGCATTATCCTGGCTAGAGTATTTTCTAGTTCTAGGGTTGTAATTATGGTTACTAACTGTCCTGGTGTAGTAAACTCCAGGGAATTATCCAAGGCTCCCTGGAGAATCGAACAATAGATATGCTGACACAGCAACTGATAAGTTCCTTTTTTCCTCACCCTCCAACTCAAAAAACCTAGCTTTGTACCCTTATATGGAAAAATCACGTTAACCCCTAGCTATTGGTCATTTATGTATACACTTAACCTTTGTCCATTGGTCAGTCTTGGATCCCTGCCAAGGCTATTTAAGTAGCATACTGTACTCTAGTAGTTAGTGAAGAAGAAGATCGGAGACCCTTCACGAACCCCTGAATAAAGCCCTCTCCATGGAACAGCTCATGTCTTCTTCTTCCTCCTCTCTCTCATCTGCTGCTGCCTCAAGCCAAAGGCATACTGACCCAGCAAGCTAAGAGCTGAAAATCATAAGAGCTGGCTGATTACTATAAGAGCTGAATATCACTGAGCTTGCTATGGGTTTTGCCTGCGGCCTGGCCTGAAATCCTGAGGTAGCTGGTTCCTGGGCTCTCTATCTCCCTCCCGGGAACAGAGCTCCCAGGCTGCATGCCTCTGCTCTGTCATAAGGCTGATAAAAGAGGCATTATCCTGGTTTACAGCAAATTTGGGAGAAAACCTCCAAAAGGGCCTCCCTGCAGAAAGAAAGCTCCCATGGCCCCTTCCCCCAGACAGTTTGGAAAGAATTTCCTCAGAGAGAACTGGAAAAAAACTGTTTATTTAACAGGCACAGCACTCCCCAGCACAAGAAATGAACAATACCGGATGACAAAACTCATTCACCACTCTGAAGAGATGACAAATTCAGAAAAGTCTCTCCTGGGAGTGGTCGCTCTGTTATCAGTCCCTCTGGTGCTGGGAATGGCTCCTGCCCAGAGTAGACCCCAGTAGGCCACAAAGTGCGAGATCTTGGTGTTTCCCCGGGTCCTGGTCTGAAGCAGGTTTGAATGGTTCCAAGAAAAGGGAAAGAAAAACAGTCCAGGGAAAACTTGGACTGCCTCAGCTAGCTAAACTAAATAAAAAGCAAAAGGAGCACTGTGTTCTGCCCTGTCCGTGCCCGGACAACAGTGGAGTTCTCTGTTCCAGCAGACTGTGGGGGAGAGTGCAACTGATAAAAAAACTCTGTGCTTCTTCTTCTCCTTGCCTGCGCTGTGAGAGCCAGCCTTGAAGGCACAGAATATAACATCCAGCATAAACAGAACACCTGACTGGGGATACAAGCATCATAACGTCACCCTAGGACATTAAGAAAATAATTTTCTTGATTAAATTCCTGCAATCTAGATTGCTAAACATTTTCAACTGCAATATATTAATTTTGTTTCAAGTGAATCTTAGTTCATCACCCAGTGTTACTTTCCAAGGAGCCTCAGGAGATTTCTTTTTGCGAGAGTGGTGAATCCAGGCATTCTGCTCTTGGATCTTGATTACAGTAAAAGTGGTGAGAAGCACTTGGAAAGGTCTTTCCCACTGTGGCTGCAAGGTATTTTCTTTAAAAAAATTGACATACACATAATCCCCAGTCTGTATGTCACGCACTGGTCCATCTAGCCCTCTGCTCTGAGTTCCAGCCATGTTTTTCAATTTCTCTGAGTTGCTTCCCTAGGGCTACCATATAAGCAGTCAGTCTATCTTCCCCAATTTGGGTGGATATCCCTTTCTGCCCACCATATGTTCTCCCATAAAGCATTCCAAAGGGGCTCGGCTTTTCTTTAGTTCTGGACTTAGTGGGAGTCACAGCAATGCTCGTGGGAGGGACTGGGGCCAAGGCAAATTAACCTCCTATCCTTAGTCTCACAATTTGTTGTTTGATCAAATTACTCATTTTTATAACTTGGCCACTTGACTGGATATAGTATGGTGTGTGAAATTTCCAGCCTATGCCTGGAAGTTGACTGACCTGCTGTACTATTTTTGAAATAAAATGTGGTCCCCTATCTGGGGATATTGTGGCTGGAACTCCAAAATGTGGTATTATTTCTTGCAAGAGCACCTTGGTTACTGCCTGGGCTTTGGCAGTCCTGGTAGGGAAAGCTTCTGGCCATTCTGAAAAGGTATCTGTTAGTACCAATAAATATTGATACCCCTCTTTTCTTGGTAATTCTGAAAAATCAATTTGCCACTGCTGACTGGGTTCATGGCCCTTTCCAATTTGGCCCAGGTTTGGTTTAGGGGTATTCTTGGGTTAGTCTGGAGGCAAAGTTCACACTACTGGGCTATCGAATGCTGGGTGCCCCTGTTGCGGGGAATGATTGGCATCTGATTCCATTGATTCAGAATGCTGAACAATTGTTTTATTAAACTATACTATATTGCATTATACTATACTATAATTAAGAGATACTATACTACAAAGAGATACTAAAGAATACTAAAGAAAAACCTGTGACTGTTGGCCACAGCCAGGACACAGCTTCAAGTGATTGGTTAATTAATATAGACAATCATCACAGAATCCAATTACCAAATTCCTTCAGGTAAACAATCTTCGTAACACATTCCCCATGCGCAAAACAATAGGGCAGAGAATAGAGATAAGAATTGTTTTCTCTTTCTCTGAGGCTCCTCGCTGCGATTCACAGGAAATATCCTTGGGAAGTTGTGCCTGCCTGCACTCTATGAAGACAGCTGTGGCTACACCGGGCTACTTGACTAACAGTGGCATATAAGTTCCTGGCAGTGATTCTTTCAATCAAATTATTCTACAAGGCATCAATTCCCCAGTGTATTTTCCTCTCTTACTAATGGCCATAGTAAATGGGAGGGGATAACCAATTTCCTTTCTGCTGTAACAGCCCATCCTTCCTGGTTATATGTTCCCTTTTGATCCTCAATTAGCTTTCTATCCTTCTAATTATACACTGGCTTACCTTCTAGGGAGATTTGACCATCGGGAATTAAGGCTCCTTCTGCTATTACCTCACCTTTTGCTGCTTCTTTTGCCTCTCTGTCTGCCAGATTGTTTCCTTATTCCAATTCTGAGCTCACTTTCTGATGTGCCTTGATGTGCATTATTGCCACCTTCTCAGGCATTTGGACTTCTTCCAACAGTTGTATTATTTCTTTTGCGTGTTTAATGTTCTTCCCTTGCAAATTTAACAGATCTCTTTCTTTCCAGGTAGCCCCATGGGCATGCACTGCTCAGAATGTATTTCTTGGATCTGTATAAATGGTTATTTTCTTTCCTTTTGATAACTCTAATGTACAGGTCAGGGCAATTATTTCTGCCTTCTGTGCAGAGGTACCTGCTGATAATGGTCCTAATTTGATTAGGTCCCTTGATGTGGTAACTGCATACCCAGCATGTTGTTTTCCATTGATAACATAGCTGCTTCCATCAGTGAACAAGGTTTCTGCATCATCCAAAGGAGTGTCCTTCAGGTCTGAGCAGCTGGAATAATTAGCTTCAATAGTCTCGAGGCAGTCATGATGAATTGGCTCTCCTTGGTTCCCACTAAGAAAAGAGGTTGTGTTGACAATGTTAGTTATCACTATCTCTACATCATCCTGTTCTACCATGATAGCTTGATATTTCAGCAACCATTGTGGGGAGAGGCAGTGGCTGCCTTTTGTTTCCAGTACTGAGGATACTGTATGAGACACTAGCACAGTAATTTTCTGGCCCAGGCTGAACTTACAGGCTTCCTGAATGTTCAGTACAACTGCAGCCTCTGCTCTGAGGCAGCCTGGCTATCCTTTGGCTGCTGTATCCAGCTGTTTAGAAAGATAAGCAACTCCCTCCTATATGGGCCCACGTCCTGTGTCAGTATTCCCAGGGCAATTCCCTATTTCTTATGAGAGAAGAGAAAGAATGGTTTACTCATGTCTGGAAGTCCTAAAGCTGGAGCTGACATGAGGGCCTTTATCAGTTGACCAAAGGCCTGTGTGGCTTCCTTTGTCCACTGGAGATCTCTCCTTCCATTTGCAATGAGCAAATACAGAGATTTCACAAGTACTCCGTAGTTGTAAATCCATAGTCTGCACCATCCCATCATGTCCAGGAAGGTTCTCAGGTCTTTTCTTGATTGAGGCTTTGGGGTTTGACATATTGATTCTATGCGTTCTTTCCCCAAAGTCCATTGTCCAGCACTGACCTCATAACCCAGGTAGATCTCCTTTTGTTTTACTACCTGAGCCTTTTTCTTTGATACTCTATACCCATGCAGCCCCAAAAAGTTTAGAAGGCTTACCATCCAGGCCATGCACCCTTCTTCTGTAGGGATAGCTATTAGGTTGTCATCTACATTGTGCAATATTTTCCCTGGTGGAGCTTCCCAGGATTCCAAATCCTTCGCAAGTTGTTCTCCAAACAGGGTGAGCGAGTTCTTTTGTCTTTGGGGTAGGACTGTCCATGTGAGCTGACCTTTTCGTGCACTTTTGGAATTTTGCCACTCAAATGCAAAAATTTTCTAGCTGGCTTCATGGAGAGGAAGGCAAAGGAAGCCATCCTTCAGATCTAAAGCAGTAAACCAAGTTATCTCTGGCGTTAAACACGTTACCAAGGTGTACAGGTTAGCCACCACAGGGTAGAGATCCTCAGTTATCTTGTTAACAGCCCATAAGTCCTGCACGGCCCGGTATGACACATAGGTTTGCGGACAGGCAGGATAGGAGTGTTGAAGTCAGATTGGCACTCCTTCAATAACCCCAGTGAAAAAAAAATTCAATTATTGGGCTAATTCCTTCTCTATCTTCTTTCCTCAAAGTATACTGTTTCATTCTAACCAGTTGTTTTCCTCCCTTAAGCTTAATTTATATTGGTGGTGCATTTTTCACCCTCCCTGGTACACTGGAGGCCCATACTCCCAGAAGCACTTCATTCAGGATCTCCCCACTAATTTCTTCTTTAGCTTTAATGGCTGTCAATATTAAACTCAGCACTTCTACATATTTTTGCTCATTAAATTCCAGAGTAACCTCTCCATTTTTAAACAAAATAGTTGCCTCCAACTTCTCTAAGAAATCTCTCCCTAGGAGCAAATCCAGGGAATTGGATATATATATATCCATTTATATATATATAAATTATATATATATAAATATAAGAATTTATGGATGTCCCATTGTTTTCCATATTTGTATTTGAGTGACTTGCAAAAATATGCTATTTCAGATTGACCAGTTGCTCCCCTTACCCTAACATATTCATTCCCCACTGGCACCAAAGTTTTATTTAAAACTGAAAACGTTGCCCCTGTGTCCGCTATAAGTTCCACCTCTTTTTCCTCCTTCCCCCATTTCATTTTTATAACCAGTGGATCCCCTGGGGTAAGGTCCACTGGTCCCCTGCAGTCGTTTTTTGTATAAGCACCCACCACCTCCCTTCCCTGGTCCCCTTTTCCATTTCTTTTTAGTTCAGGACACTCGTTTTTCCAGTGTCCAAATTTTCTGCAATTTGCACACTGATCTTTGCCCAGCCGGGGTGGTCCTTGCCTAGGTGGTCCTTGTCTCTGCCTTCCTTTGCCTTCCTCTTTTACTACTGCCATTAACTTTCTCATCCCTTGCTTATATCCTTCTTCTTGATTGCTGAAAACTCTCCATGCCTCATCTAGCAAGGCCTCCAAATTCCTTCCCTCTGGTCCCTGGAACTTCTGAAGTTTCCTGCTGATATCTCCTGTAGATTGCCCTAAAAATAAATCTATTAGTTGCTGTATCCCTATCTTGGATCCAGGATCTAATGGTATGGGGATGCATTGTGTCTCTCAGGCGATGTAAAAACTCAGAAGTCCTGGGTAAATGATTTTGCCTATAAAAATGTGAAGTTCTATTGATGCAGGGCAGCCCCCCACGCAGGAATAATGTGCTCTGACTCCATGATTTTAGAAGGCTGAAGAAATGCTTTATTAAGCTATTCTATATTACATTAATATGATACTATAACTATACTAAAGAGATACTCAAGAAAACCCCATGACTGTCTGGAGATAGCCATGACACAGCTTTCACCCAACTGGCCAATCAATCCAATCAACCATCACCTTTGGTAAACAATCTCCATAACACATTCCACATGTGCCAGCCAACAGGAGCAGCAAATAGAGATATTTTTTTTTCTCTTCTCTGAGCTTCTCACTGCCTTCCCCAGGAAAAATTGTGGGAGAGAGAATTATGTCTCTCTCTGTTCAGAGAATGTGAACCACAAAGTTGTAATAAAGTTTGCTCTTCTGCCTTCTGAGCATGGAGTCAAATGTTGCTTTCTATCAGCTGTCCCTAACTCAATAGCAACAGAACCATCCTCAGCAAGCCAGAGGTGCCACTTCCTAGAGGATCCCTGGAAATGTTTGAGCCAGAATAAAAACCCTTAATCTGTCATATTTCATAGCAAAAAAAAGAAAAAAGCCCAGAAAACAAATTCCTCATAATTTTAAAATAGATATTATTTATTAATTTCTATTTTTATATGTTTATTTTGGTTATTAGCTATGATTTTCTCTAGGAAGGCAGCCCAGCTCATCAGCAGTGGCACCTCTCGACACCTGGCAACACCTGGCCAGGATGGGCTCTTCCTGCCACAACTCCCCTCCCCCATCTCCAAGGTGCCATCTTTCTGCTGACATCACAATGCACCTCCCCAGTCTACCAGTGACATCACAAGGTGGCACCACTCCATGGTGACAAGTGGGGGCTGCTGGGCACTGCCTGTAGCCTCAAGTGGGGTTGGGGGGCTGTTTTGGTGGGTGTGGGAGCTTTAATGGGAGGGCCCTCAGAGACAGGCAGGTCAGGAGCCTGATTGGAGATGGAGGAGTGTTGCACCATCAGCATCAGCAAGAAGCAGAGTTACTTGTTCCCCACACTTCTGCGTCTCTCCACCAAAGGTAAGGGTTTTGGGAGCCCCCAGGGGCCAGAAGGAGAGTTGGACAGGGCTGGGGCTGCTCTGAGGGTCCCATGGGCACAGCATGTCCCCCTACCAGGGCTAGCTTCTGAGCTGTGGGAGCTCTGACCTCTTGAGGTTCTAGCTCTTATTGGGGGTTTGACAGCTCCTACTGGGCTCTCAGGAGCCAGCTGGATCTTGGGTTGCCATCTCCTTTTGGGGGTTAGATGATCACAGCCCTGGTTCTGAGGACTTTTCACGTCCCCAGTTCTGCCCCAGCCCTGCCTGGGGAGTAGAGAGAACCCAACTCCCTTGGGGAGTAGAACCAGGGGCACAGTCCAGTCCAGGCTCTTTGTCAGCCCCATCTATCACTCCACAGAGCTCTCCAAAATGCCACGAGTGCAACTTGACGCCTCTTTCTGGTATTTTCCAGAGGTGGTGGCCATCTGGGATGTCGTGTCTGCCTACATCCTAGGACAGATGAAGCTGGACAAGGTTGGCTGGTGTCTTGGACCCCTGTGGTCCCCCTCCCCAAGCATCATGGCACCACCCCGGAGAACTCATCTTACTGTGCCCTGATTGTCCAGGGGTGGAGAGACCTAGCAGAGAGATACAGGAGGATCCTGCTGGGTCTATTCCAATGATCATCCCTGAGAATCTTTCCCTGGGTTGGAATGGCTTGGGTCCTTCTTTAGCCAAGGAATTTTTGTGAATATTTTGAAGAGAGAAGGTAAAAAAATGAAGAACATGGGTTTTCCCCACAGTTTTCACATTTCTTTTTGTCAGAGTCTGGATTAGAACAACATCTCAAGACATCTTGCACTTGTAATGCCAAGGTCTGTGTTTGGTGGGAGGGGTAGGCCAGGCTTTGCATAGTGAAGCAGACCCCTGTCCTGCCCCCAGCTGGGCTGTCAATCATAGCACCTATCAGCAGTCCCACCAAGGACTTAAAACAGGCTGACCACAAGGCATGGGAACCGTGCCTTGTCTGGGACTCTGGGGGAACCCAGGAGCTGGTAGCTATATGTGTGCTTTGCTGTACCTTTTCTGTTTCTCCTTCTAATCCTCTTTTCATGGAAACTTTTTGGGTAAATGCTAAGTAATGGGATGATTGATAAGTGGTTTTATGTTGAATTTGTTAGTTTTTTTATTCCATTGCCAAAATTTCCTTAGTTTTCTATATGTTTGCCTTTTGTGTGATTTTTCACCTATTGAGAATAGCTGGTGGGGATTTCTCCTTTGCACCAGCTAGAGTAAAGGAACCTTGAGTTTAACCCCTGGATTCAAGGGTCTGGGATGTGACAGCTATCTCAACTGTTTTGTTTTCTTCCTGGACAGGGTGTCCTTGTCCCAGGTCTTGGGACCTTTGCTGTGGTCCCTGAGCAAATCAACAGCACAGAAGAGGTGTATGTGGTTCGAAGACCCGTGTTCCAGCTGGACATGGACATGTCCTGTCTACAGGAGCTGGTGTTCCCAACAGTGATGATCCCTGGTGAGAAGGGATCTAGCTCCACATTTGGGGGGACTGTGTGCACTCTGCTCTATGTGGGAGGGGGGAATTGCCTCCAAAGTTGGAGGACAGCTTGAGTTGCCCCCAAACTAAACCTGTCTTTCTGACATTTTGCCATGAATCTCACGTGAAAATTTGCTCAGCTTGGTAGTGACAATACTCTCCTCTTTGCAGGGGACATCATGATCATGCCACTGGATTACTGGTGGCTGTCCCAGACCAATTCCCTCCCGCCCGACTTGGTGAGGGGCTGTGTGGAGGAGACCATTCTCTTGTATTCCTTCCAGCTGAGGGACAGGCAGCACCCTGCATTCGCCTTTGAGAATATTGGCATCCTGTCCTGCCAGGACAATGTCCTGTGCATGCAATTCCACTGCAGCTGCATTGCGGGACTGGAGAGTCAGGACACCTGGGTGGCTCTGCTGCTCACGGTGAGCTGGAATCGAGGCATTGAAGTGCTGGAGAGTGCCCAGAGAAGGGCAGAGAGGCTGGGAAAGGGTCTGAAGCACAAGTCTCATGAGGAGCAGCTGTGGGGGCTGAGCCCAAAGAAAAGGAGGCTTAGGGGGGACCTTTTTTGCTCTCTGCATCTGCATGAAAAGAGAGTGAGGCCAGGTGGGGTCAGCCTGTTCTCCCAGATAACAGAAGACAAATTGCACCAGGAGAGGTTTAGGTGGGATTTTAGGGAAAATTTCTTCATGTAATAGGCTGCCCAGGGCAATGGTGGACTCATCATCCCTGGAGGGATTTAAGAGACCTGTGGATGTGGCCACTGTTGGACTTGTTGGCCTCCAAGGGCTCTTCTTATTGGTTCTTTGATTCCACGATATTCACGAATGAGATTTGGGAAGAGGAGTTTGGAGAAGTGGCTCCTATAGGAGCAGGAGACCAGTCTGCTTTCTCCATGGAAATCTCCTGACAGCTCCCTGTCCCTCTGCAGAGGCTAAGTATGCCAGGTTCTGGTGTCAACAATGGAGTGACCACTGCTCAGGGTGTGCAGGCTGCACAGGCCCACATGTTCCCCAGGTGAGTGCATTTCCTTGTTGATTTTCTGGTTCCTTCATTGCCTGCAGAGTGTGGGATCTGCCATTCTTCAAGCCTGTGGCATCATTTGCTTCTGGAGTTGACCTCACTTATTCTTGTGGGTTCCTTGCAATTCCGGATATTGTCATTCTGTGATTCCAGGTTTCAGCTTATTGTGTCTGATGCTTTTTCCACCCAACATACAAAGGCTGCAGAGAAACACAGTGTCAGAACAGGTATGGAATGGATTCCTGCTGCTCTGTCACACATGGGGTGATCACATCTGTGACCATACAACCTTAGAGACTGCTCCCAAGAGCTTCCTCCTTTCTCAGGGGAACAAGAGCATACTGGAAAGTTTTCCCTCCTTGCGCTGCCATACCAGAGGCCAGGCACAAGGCAGCAAGAGCCAAGGTCAAAGCCACCTGCCAGGTGAAACTCTTGTGGGAATGGTTTGGAGGGATCCTTGCACCCCCTCAGACACTTGGACTGTGTAGCAACTCGCTAAGGTCCTTGGGAACAGCCCTAGCTCCCGACTTCTCCTGAACACCTGTGGAGTTCTGGTCCCAAGGGAAACAGGTTCCCTATCTGCCCCATGCTCATGCTGCTGGTATTTCTGCAGGGTGCTCACCCCATGCCCGGCAAGCTCTCCGAGGATGAGGGAGGCAGGTAGGCAGGAGTTAGCTCCTTCAGCCAGGCCTGACATCACACTCTTGGCTTCTGAGAACTGCCAGAGAGCACTGCAGGTATGTGCCAAATGGATGAGACCTGAAGGAAGCCCCTCAAAAGCTGAGACTCATCATGCCTGACACCTCCAGGAGGTCTGGCAGCTGTATGCAGGATGGGAGCATGGGAATTCCCACTGGAGAGAACAGAAGGTGGAATGGGCAGCATGGGAAGCGTGGGCTGCTGGGGAGGACCAACAGATGCTGCAGGTAGGGGCAGAGACCCTCTGTGTCAGGTCACCCTGGCTGGACATAGAACCCCTCTGGGACAGGGGCACAGAGGGTAGATTGGGAGGTCAGGAGGGACCACAAAGGACGAATGAGGCATGGGACAGGTCCCTTGGAGAGGGGCTGGATGTTTCTTGAGGGCTTAGGGTGTCCCAGGGGGCTTTTGGGCACTCCTGGGCTAGCTTGGGCGTAGTCCCTGGGAACTGGGGGGGACTCCTAGGACCCCAGGTGATAGGAGTCCTTGGGGACCCAGATTAAGAGAGGGGTCTCAGATGGGGTTAAGGTGTTCTGGGGCTTCAAGGGGACTCTTAGGACTCAAAGAGTTGGGCATCCCAGGGGTGGAGTTGGGGGTCGCCCAGGTGCAGGGCAGGGATTTGCCTATATGTCCCGCAAGGGAGAACTCTGCGGGACAAAAGCAGCCATCAGTCATGGTGGGGTGCCAAGTCTCCTGGATCCCACATATCCAGGGCCCCCCTGAGAAGTGGCATCTCTGGTTTGCTGAGAGTGTCCCCTCCTTGGCAGATATTTGGCGTTGGAAGTGCTTGGGCTCCACACCGTCCATCCCAGCCCCCAAGAAAGGGGATCACTGGGAAGTGGGGAACAGCTGGAACCCCCCTCCCCACAGAGAAAATGGCAGACAGATTCCAGCCTGGGACCAGGTGGGTGAATGCGGGACCAGGTGGGTGGATGTGGGACTGTGTGGGCACAGGGTGGGGTAAGGGGAGAGGCAGCTGGCAGCTCTGGGATCGTGATTCCCTGTTGTTGCAGACACCTTTCCCCAAGAGCCATCCAGGTGCTCCATAGGCTGGAGCCACATCAGACACGGAGGAACATCTTCATGTTTTTGGCTGAGAACAACCGGCGGCGGCAGGAGCAGCAGAGGCAGTTCTGCAGGTAACTCCACAGGAATGGATTTTCCCATGTTCCTCTGCTGAAGCAGCCCCGGGGGACAGAAGTGGGATCTGGAGGCTGCCTGTGGGCTGGACTCCCCTGGCTCCCACCTGGACACCCAACATTGGCTTTTCATGCGGGACAGAAATCCTGACTGAAGACAGAGGGACCTTGATGGCAGGCCGTCCCCTTCCCAAACCTGAGAGCATGTCCTTCCCTGGCAGAGTCCTACCCCACACCACCTTGTCCTGAGTGGGGACACCTGTATGGGACACCCAAGGTCTCAGGCCAACCTGGCTTTGCCTCAGCTGCACCAGGGGGTGCATCAGGGACCTTCTCATGGGCTGGGAAATCACCAGAGGCATCTCCATGTTCACGTTAATGTGATCTGATCTCAGGTGGCCTGAGCTAATCCTACAGAAATTCTCTGCCTTCTGCCTGCCTGTTTGATCAGACACCTCTCTTTCTCTCTCCCTCTCACCTCAGCTCCAGGCGCTGGTCCAGCGCATGAAGGGCTGGGGCTGGAGGTGTGTCTGCAGCAGAGGCTGCTGGTGATGGGGCTGTGAGGCTGCTTACCTGCTGAGGTCCACCTGTGGATACAAAATAAATATCTCTGTTCCCACCTGGACTGAGTGGTCTAGACCTGGTGATGAAGCTGTGAAATGGCTGGGACCATAGGGGCTGGGACAGGGAGGGGGGCCTCATGGGGAGACGGGCTCTTCAGGATGGTGAGAAAGTGGGTTTGCCTCTTTGGCTCCTGCTCAAGGTGGGACTGAGCAGCAGAATAGCCCAAGGTGGGTGCCATGTTTCCAGGTACCTGCTCTTCAGGAGGAAGAGGTAGGTGAGGCTCCTTCGCAAGCCCTGGTCCTCATGGGGACCTGTGCCAGCCACTAGGCCCCCCACCATCCCCTCGTACCTGACAGGAGGAGAATGCAGACATCTGGGAAAGCTCCAGAGTGCATTTCCTGGTACAGGTGATATGGAACCAAGAGGGAGAGGTGCCTGGGGAGCAATGATCACCCATGGGACCATTGATGCCTGCTGGGATGTCACTGCCCAGCGAATTGCCACCATCCAAGTGGAGAGACTGGGGAACACTGGAAGGAGGAGCACTGGAAAGCAGTGCAGGAGACAAGGAGCAATGGAAGAGGCACTGGGAGCCCTGACAAAAACCCTGAGAGCACTGTGGAGACTGTGGAGCGCTGCAGAAAGCAGGCAGTGGCCTTTACCTTCCCTGGGCCCAACACCTTCCCCACCAACCCTGGGCCTGGGTATTTTCCTCCCCCAGGAAGGGAAGACACTAAAATTTGAACACATCTAGGGATTGCTCCCACAAAAAAGGTGTGGGGCCAGAAAGGTCCTAGCCTTTACCTCCCCTGGGCAGAAAAGGCACCAACACATCTCTGAGCTCTCCAGTCTGGTGTGTCGGTCCCTTTGTGAGAATGAACACCTATCATTGCAGCAAGGCATATTGCATCCCTAGAACTAGAATCAATGCCAAAAGTCTCAAGGGTTTTGTTGCAATTGATACAGACAAGATACCTCTTTCTATGTGCAGAATAGCCCAATTTTTATTGCACAGAGCTCATTTTTATATGGTATCAGAAGGCATCATGTTTGAATTTAGTTGGCCAGCAACACAATGAAATTCAGTTCATTGTTTGGTAAAGGCTAGTGTACATGTCCATTAAACTTTTTTCTTTCTAGATGTGTTTCCATTCTTTCTTCATGGATTCTTGTCATTGACATGTTTTATGAAAAATCCTTTCCTCAGGAATTTTTCTCCTGAGAAACCAAGAGGCCTCAGGAACAAAATGTAAACAATAATTATCTGCTGCTGTGGAATGCAACAGGTACATCTTTGATTGGTCTCATGTGGTGGTTTCTAATTAATGGCCAATCACAGTCCAGCTGTATCTGACTGTCTCGGTCAGTCACAAGATTTTATTATCATTCCATTCTTTCCTTTCATTTCAAGCCTTCTGATGAAATCCTTTCTTCTATTCTTTTAGTATAGTTTTAATATAATATATATAATAAAATAAATCAAGACTTCTGAAACATGGAGTCAACATTCTCGTCTCTTCCCTCATCCTGGGACCCCCGTGAACATCACCACAGATTCTCATGGGATAGATGTCTTAATTTTGCAGGTGCAAAGTGTTTTCTTGCAAGAATAGATTGTTATGCAAACTGATTATCATTCTTATAATTATTTTCTTATGAGAATTTAAAAGGCTAGCTTAGTTAGAATAGCAAGGCCTGAACTATTTTTTACAAGGTCTTCCTTTTATACGGTTTTACCTGTATGTAAAAGGGTTTGACAAAGAATGATTTTGTTTCCTCCAAAAAATTCCAGCTTTTAATAGAATCCCACACCAGTTTATGATTGATTTTCTATGGTGCCACCTGATGTGTCTTTTCAGGGGCGGTTTGGTTCAGGTTTTAGCCCCCTCCTCATCATTCACCGGTGGCTAATCATGTCACTTAGTACAGTGGCAGGACACTACAGAAACAAGGTGCGAAGCAATGCTGAGGATCCAGATGCCATGTCCTCCACTTTTGCATCTTTCTGAAAAGAGTGGGAAATCCAAATGACAACATCCTTTCAAATGCACTTCAGCAGTCAGAGAAAGCTAAGAATGACAGTCCCTGAAATTTTGCGCATGGCAGGTTTATGCATGAAAGTTACTCCTACACCACACTCTCTGCCAGTGCGAGTGGCCACAAACGGAGGCCAATTTCCGTGGGAAAAAGAAGTCATTTCCCCAGGGTCTGGGGATCAGATGAAAGGTGGCCTTTAGGGTTCTAAGGACTTGCAGGGTCATAGTTGCTGGCAGCTTTAGTTTTGGAGAAATACAGCACAGTTTTCATATTTCTTCCATGGCACCCCACAGTCAGCCAGGGCGTGTATCTGCAAATGGAGGCCATTTTCCATGGGAAAAAGAAGTCTTTCCCCAGGGTCTGGGTTATTTTTTAAGACTGAATTTTGAATGAATTCAGCAGAGCTATCTTTTTGAATGTCTACATACCCCTATTAAACACTGAGGTGACAAAGAGAACGGCAGTGGAAGGAAACCTGGTCCATCTCCACCTCCTTGAAGCCTTAAGGCAGTGAGTGATTAGAATTTGGCCACATCATTTGAGGTAAATAGCTTTACCAAGAGAGAATATTATGCAGCCTTTATCTTTCCTTTTGGAGCTGATCCGCTTGGTAGTCATAAATTCTTGACTCAGTTGGTGAGAAGCAATGGCATTACAGCCATGGATGCTAAAGTGCTCTGATGGGAAATGAAGTTTTCAACTTCAGGTCCTTCCTTCAGTAAATATTCCAAATTCATCAGAAAAAAAAGTTCAAAGACCAGTAATCCCCACTCAAATGGCCTAATTCGAATAGTCTGTACACATAAGAGACATCAAGCGGGTGCTGTCACCTGTTAGGGGAATAGCCAGCCAGATTGTCGAGTTAGGCAGCAACAATTTTGGAAATAATTTAATTTTTTGCATTGCAAGTGAATGGTCAACACATTTGATTACTGCATAAGGTAAAAGAATGCCTTCTGCATCCTCTCCGAGGGGAAGCTTGCCTAGATGTAAAGCTGCTCAGCTCCATGATTGGATGCTTTGTCTTAAAAGGGAACTCTAGTCTTTGTCCTTTTGGATTGCTTCCATAGCTTTTCACTCACTCTTCAGGTAGCTGTTAATATGTCCTATTAGCCCATGCAAACTTTGATGGGCACAGTCACTGAATTGGTGCGTATTGCATGAAGTCCACAGGCCCCGTTGAGGTGGAGCCACAGGTCTCAAGGGTGTTAGCAGATGTTATTCTGAGGCCACTCCTAATCATGTTTGATGGATCACGGTGACTGAGGAAAGTGCCCAAAGACTGGATGAAAGCAAATGTCAGCCATCTTCAAAAAAGGCAACTAGGAGGACTTGGAAAAGTACAAGCCAGCAAGCCTCATTTTTATCCCCAGGAAGTTGATGGAGCAGCTATTGCTGGAAAACATTGCCAGGCACACAAAGGAGGACAAAATAATGTAGTCAGCATGGATTTACCAGGGGAACTTGATGCTGAACAACTTTTTAAACTCCTCTGATGAATCAACTTGCCTGGTAGATGAAGGGAATATTGTCTGGCTGGGCTTCAGGGAGGTTTTTGACATTTCTCTACGTGGCAGCACACATCCATACCAGAAGGAATAGTGCAAAGAGGAGGGAAGTAGTGTCTTTTCAATGATGTGCAGTGAAAAGACAAGAGGCAGTGACCACACACTGAAATACAGGAGATTGCCTCTGAACATCACCACATGATTTTTTACTGTGAGTGTGACTGAACCATGACACAGACTGCCCAGAAAGATTGTGGAGCCTGGATCTTTGGAGACATTAAAAGTTATTAAGATAGAATCCTGGGAAAGAGGCTCTAGGTATCCTGGTTTAAGCAGGAGGGTTGGGCCTGGTGAACCCCACTGATCCTTCCACTCTCATTCATTCTGTGCTAGTGAATTCTCTTAGAGATGCATTTCAAGCACTGGCATGACAAAGTTCTGTGCAGCGAGAGATCCAAATGGACATGGGATCTAAATTCCTTAAGTAGTGTTCAAGAAGAATGGAAAACTCTGGGACAAGTGTCTCTTCCATAACTGAATCCCTTTCATGGGAAAATTCCCCAGCTCTAGAAAGATCTTCCAATATGCATGCTTAAGACTGACACTGGCTGAGCAAATTTCTCCCATTGTGTGTCTAAGACCAGTTAGGATCTTCACCAAAAGTCTTGTCTTGTCAACATAGTCACACAAGGTCTATTGTTAAGAAGCAACAACTTAGATCAGAATGGCAAATCTTGGTCCACAAAATATATTAATGTATGGCAATTATCTCCTTGGGTTCAAAATAAAAATAAATAGTTGGTCTTTATTTCTCAATTTCATTGCAATCTTGATAAGGGAAGAAAAAGACCTAAGTCCTTAACTTCCTTAACTCTAGCAAAGATTTTAAAACTTCCTTGTAAAAAATGGATCATAATTATCAGACTATGAAACAATTAGAGGTGGGAAAAAGTGCCAAATTTGTCTAGATAGTGGCAAAGAAGCCAAGAAAATAGGAAAGAAACAAAAAGATAGCAAAAGAGTCAGTTTCAGTCTGCAAGCTCCTTCTAGAAGTAATCTGCTAGAAAAAGGATCCCCCAGTTGAACTTCCGATGCATTCATGCACTTGATTCAGTAACTGGTCAATGTAAAAACCAATCCTTTTGTACAATTTCTCCCAGCAACAAAAACTCCAAGAGGTTGAAACCACCATCATGCCTGTCCCAGAAGTATTTAAAAGAGAAATGATGCTTTCTTGAAAATCTACTTGCATAAGAGTTGCAAGGCATTGGAGGGATTCTCCACATTCTCATTCCTCCATGTGGCTTGAAAGTAGATTTGATAAAATATGCAACAAAGCACATGATTTCTAAGGTAGAGTAAAATGGATGATTTGGGAGTTGATCTCTTGTTGATATTAAACTTCATATCCACTCTCGGTGAAGTTTCTAAAACAAATGATGGAGCTGAGGCATGAATCTGCCACAACAAGTCTTAGGCAGACATACACACTCCCCTTCACATGCCCCCCTTCCACACACACCTAGGCACACACAGAGGTCAGCATAGCAGATCATGAACACCTTGGAAAAGACTGAAATGCTAAATACCTCTCTTTGTGGGCAAAAGAGCTGGTGCAATAATTCAAATACCTGGTACAAAAATTCTGTTTCATATCTACCTCCTATTTAAAACACAGCTTTTCATTTCATTCTATTTACAGAAAATTTTCATTTCATTTATTGCTTTAAAATGACTTAGCTCTCATGTGTTGTATGTCTAGGAATACTTTCTTCTAAAAATAGAAAAAAATAGATTATATCTTTTCAGAAGAAAACATTGGTTTATACAATTTTAAACCATCATGATATAGAAGCATTTTTTGTCCCTCACTAAGGTGGAAGAAGTATTTGGACCACAGATCATTGACAATGAAATACTTGAAATTTTAAAGATGCTTTCAATCAATTTTGAGCTTCATTGCTTATTCATTGTAAACAATAATTTTTCAGTGAAGGGAAAGTGTGTGTGATATATCTCCATGATCTTCAAAGCCAATTCCTACAAATGGTCAGGCTGAACTCCAGTAAATAATGTCCTGAATGATATTTTGCCGCCTTCTTTGGCACTTCATGAAATCCTAACATGATAAAGTGTTGAAATACAGAGATTTTCTCTTAGAGAGTGTCCCATGTTGAAACCCATCCCATGTCTTTTATAATAATTCTTATTAATTTCTAATTAATGTAATTAATTACATTGCTGTAATTCTTATATCTTTTAAAATTTTCTATCTTCTGCATTATTTTCATTAACCTGTTCCGGTAGTGAAAATCACAGATCAATATCATTTTGTAAAACTTTGAATTTACCCCAAGAGCTAAGAGAAAACTTGCTCCTATACTTCAATCCGAGTTTCTTTTCTACTCAAACTTTGTTTCTCTACCATCAAGATTCTCCTTTGTTGCTGCTCCAAGCCCCATCCAACCTGACCTTGAATACTTTCCAGGATGGGACACCCACAACTTCTCTGGGCAACCTGTTCCAGTGTTCCAGCACCCCCACAGTAAAAAATGTCTTCCTTTCATCTAATATGTGTCAGAAATAATAAATTTAGGCATAGAAACTTGGAGTAAAAATTGGAAATTCTTTTGATTTGAGGCACATTTGATATGAATACTGGCTTCCAGATGACTAAAATATGTTGATGGGCATTTGAGCTTGACACTTTTTGGAAAAGTGCATGGAATTTAAAATTAAAGCCAGTAACATTCAAAACTTCTTGCCATTTTCTTTTTCCTCTGATATTCAAAATTGCATCTGTCAAATATCTGTGCTTCATACAAACCTCTCAGACACTCTCAGAAAAAAGCTATTATTTCAGACTTAGTTTCGGTTTATGTGGAACACTAGTACTAGTGAAGGTTTTTCTGGGCATAAGGGGAACACCTTGTCATTGGATTTGTGTGCAAATGTATTTGATCCAAACTGGAAGATTGATCCCAGCTGTGTTCTATTAATCATTCTTACTGCATCAGGCCTGAAGATTCCATGAAAAGTAGCCTGTGGACCTTGAACATAGCTCATGTGAAACAGATGAGAGGTGATGGAGAAGTTGAGGGAAGAGAATAAAGAGCATATGGCCCAGTAGGGACACCAGAAAGTACTTCTTCATGGTATCCACAGCCTGGACAATTGTTTAGCACCCTTGAAAGGCTGTGTTTGACAAGCAGGGCTGAAGCAGGTCTTCCAAATATCTGGGAGATCAAAATCCATGGAAGCAAATTCCTCTGGCCAGTCACTTTGCTGCTGTTAATTCACTGCTGCCTCAGAAGTATTGTGAAAAAGGTAGGCATATTTTCACAGATGCAGGGGAAAATCCCCTTGGATGATGATTCCAAGAGACAGCTTGATGGAGCAAGTTATGTACCCTTGTCTACTGTGCAATATCCAAGTTGGTGAGTTCACTGTCAGCATCACTTTAGAAATGTTTGATCCACAAGAATTATTTCATATGTCCTGTCTACCTGCTTCATTTCAACCAATGAATAGGCTATGTTCTATCAGCAAAGGCTTTTATGATCCTATGTTTCTTTAAACAGTGATAATTTTTTTTTTCTAAATCAGACACTGTCTATTCATAAGATTCAGATGTCCATGGTAGGGGTGTCATTAAATTCACATGTTAAAAGCTATCCTTGTTGTTATCTATTTTTTAAATTACCCACATATAACATCAGACTGAGAGCTGAAGAAAACCCCTTCATTTGCTGTTTGCCAAGTATCATCTATGTGATACAAATTCTACTTGAGAAATCACACCCATGCATTGGCATGAAACACTACTAGGAATGCTTTTCTTCATCATTAAGTATTTTGGTGAAGTGAATGATTAGAACATAAGCAAGGGCATTTGTTCAAGATGCTCCAGAAAGAGCTGTGCTCCCTTCTCTTCTTTGCTGCCTATGTTAGCACTGAGCTGCAAAAAAACCCCCAAGATTACTAGGAAGAGTGTCACTTTTAGTCTAAATTTCTAAATGATGTTTAGAACACCCTGTTAAATTAAATGGTATTTTAGATGCTCTTTTAAAAGATGGCATCTTAAGGGAAAGATCTGCCTTTAAGTAGTTGAATGTTCTGGTCTAAAAGTAGCACCTTCTATGTAGCCATGCTCTTAGTTGCCAGTGTCATCTTGAATCCAAATACCCTCCTGCAGGGGACCTCTTGTTCTGTAGTCAACTAAGGGGAAAAAAACGATCCATCCATGCTTCCTGATTTAAAATATAAAGGTATGGTGTCCCTAAACAATTTTCTGCAGTTGAACACTATTTATCTTTGCCGTGTTTCTTCAACTCCCTTGCAAGTCATTCATGCGGTAGGTTCTTGTGAGAATTGCTTGCTTTGAAGATGATTAAAAAGGGTATGAGAATACTTTTGTACCTCTGCTATAAGGATACTTTTCAACTCCATACAAATTTCCTGCAAATGCAAAAACATGCATCCTGTATTGTCCTAGGTTACAATAGAAAAATGTATTCAGTTCCCATCCTCAAGAGCTGCTGAAACCAGGAGGGGCATAATTTTTTCCTTATCTCCTGTTAACGGGCCTATCAATGTCTTGCTACATGATTCAGAGATGACTCCCTCTGGGAGCCATTTCTGTTCAACCAAGGACCCACTGCACAACTCAGAATGATATCAGCGCATTGCCAGATGCTCTGCCCAGGGGCAGGGGTAAAGGATTACTTTTTCCAGCCTTTCAGGCTTGACACAGCAGTTTTTGAGAATGTTGAGTTCTCTCTGGATGCCAAGGACGACATAGTGATCTTGTTAGTTCTGCTTTGTCTTCTCTGTACAGCCTGCAACGTGCTTAGAAACAAAGCACTACATGGTGTGGTGCAGTGTTTTCTTGAGGAAGAGGAAAGGAGAAGCAAAGCAACAGCATCCGTGTCCGCACGGAATGCCACAGAGGAGGAAGAAACCAAAAGCGAAACAGCGTCTGTGTCTAAGCAGGCTGTCACAGCGGAGGAAGGAACCAAAAGCGTCGTCAGCATCTTCACACACACCGTCACCGAACCAGAACGGCCTGAACCAGTAGCATTTGCCCCGTGGAGAAGAAGAAATCAAAGAGCAAATCAGTCTGCATAGTGACTGATGACGATGTGGCAGGACCCTCGCACCCAGCGGAAGAAACAGAGCCAGAAAAAATCACTTGCTCTCTCTCCCTGGGTGAGCTGCTTGACCTGCAGAGGGAATTCACCTGCCAGATGAATGAGTCCATCCTGACCTGGCTGCTCCCATCTGGGATGCTGCAGCCAATGACACCATTCTGGATGGAAGTGAGGCAAGGCAACTGGGATTGCTGTCCTGGGATGTGGTCATTGACCAAGGGATTGAGAGAACCCAAGAAACTCTCAGCCTCTGGTGGCGACTGCTGATGAGTGTGAGATACCTTTGTAAAGAAAACCT
This sequence comes from Calcarius lapponicus, assembly GCA_039654755.1. Taxonomy (NCBI): domain Eukaryota; kingdom Metazoa; phylum Chordata; class Aves; order Passeriformes; family Fringillidae; genus Calcarius; species Calcarius lapponicus. Next base: position 13,305,696 of record CM077478.1, on the reverse strand, counting down.
CCAGGAACACCAAGGAAAATGGAGCACAATGGAACAAGGTATCTGATGCCTGAGGGAACTGTCTGTGCTAGAGATAATTTTCTCAGAAGACAAGAGATTTCATAAAACCCCAGATTGTGTCTAGTGCACATGGCAAATGTGATTGAGATTTGCATGGCTTGGACCAGAGATGTATTTCCACTACCTGGCACCACTACAGTGGAGGGAAGGCGAGGACAGGCCGGGCGCCTTGGCCAATAAGCTAAGAATTTACGAGGACACTGTCACCGCTCCATATTGTACCCATGTCTTGTCCGTGGAAACAAGACTGGCTGAGCAATTCCGGAGCTTGATTGAAGGGAGCCATCAGAAACTAAAAATGGAACTTAAGGAAGAAGTCTACCACATCTGGCCAAAACCAACAAGAGTCTCTGCCATTAGGGGCTGGCGTCACCCAGCCAAGGAGAGAGGATACACTCCATGAGGTAACCTCTGGTTTTTCCTTCAGCAGCATGGAGAAGATATGAGGAAGTGGGATGGAAGACCCACGTCCTCCTTAGCAGCCTGGGTACGTAAACTGAAAAGAGGAACACCTAACACAAGAAGCTCATCTAGAGTCAATGCTGCTCCAGTCTCCCGCACACAGAATTCCAGACAATCTAGGAATGATGATGTGTCTGATCCTCTTGAAGGAACCTCAGGAACCTATTGACAGGAAGAGAGCAATGTGTGCCACATCCAGGAATAGGCGGGGCCTGCCTCTAGCCAGGTAAGAGGACAAGGACAATTGGATCTATTGGACCATGTGGATCCAGTGGCCTGGCACATCTGACCCTCAAAAATGTAAGGCTTTGGTTGACACCAGTTCCCAATGTACCCTGATGCCATCAAGGTAGTTGGGAGCAGAATCCGTTTCTATTTCTGGGGTAACAGGAGGATCCCAGCAGCTGACTGTATTGGAGGCCGAAGGGAGTTTAACTGGGAACGGGTGGCAGAAAGACCCTATCGTGACTGGCCCAGAGGCCCCATGCATCCTTGGCCTAGACTATCTCAGAATGGATATTTCAAGGATCCAAAGGATCTTTGGGCTTTTGGGATAGCTGCTACAGAGACAGAAGACATCAGAAAACTGATTACCTTGCCTGGTCTCTCAGACAACCCCTCTGCTGTGGGACTGCTGAGAGCTGAAGAACAACAGGTACCAACAGCAGCAGTACACCATCGGCAATATCGTAGCAACAGAGACTCTGTGATTCCCACGCATGAGATGATTTATAAACTGGAGAGCCAAGGAGTCGTCAGCAAGGCTCGCTCACCTTTCAACAGCCCTATAAGGCCAGTGCATAAGTCCAGTGGAGAATGGAGACTGACAGTAGATTACTGAGGCCTGAATGAGGTCACACCACCACTGAGTGCTGCCGTGCCAGACATGTTGGAGCTTCAGTACGAGCTGGAGTCCGAGGCAGCAAAGTGGTACGCGACCATGGATATTGCCAATGCCTTCTTCTCCATTCCTTTGGCAGCAGAATGCAGGCCTCAGATAGCCTTCACCTGGAGGGGAGTGCAGTACACCTGGTACTGACTGCCCCAGGGGTGGAAGCATGGTCCCACCATCTGCCATGGACTGATCCAGACTGCACTGGAAAAAGGCGAGGCTCATAAACATCTACAGGATATCGATGACGTCATTGTATGGGGGAGCACAGCAGGGGAAATCTTTGAGAAAGGAAAGATTACCCAGATTCTGCTGAAAGCTGGTTTTGCCATTAAGCAAAGCAAGGTTAAGGGACCAGCTCAAGAAATCCAGTTTCTAGGGTCAAGTGGCAGGATGAATGTCGTCAGATCCCGACAGAGGTAATCAATAAGATCACCACTATGTCTCCACCTACCAACAAGAAGGAAACACAAGCTTTCCTAGGTGCCGTAGGCTTTTGGAGAATGCACATTCCCTAGTACAGCCAGATTGTGAGCATTGCTGGTCACCTGCAAGAAGAACAATTTCTACTGGGGTCCTAAACAGCAACAAGCCTTCACTCAGATCAAGCAGGAAATGGCACATGCAGTTGCCCTTGGCCCAGTCAGGATGGGACCAGAGGCGAAGAATGTGCTCTACTCTGTGGCTGGGAACCACAGAGTCTGTCCTGGAGCCTTTGGCAGAAGGTGCCTGGTGAGACTTGGGGTCGACCACTGGGATTCTGGAGATGGAGCTACAAAGGCTCTGAAGCAATCCCACAGAGAAGGAAATCTTGGCTGCCTATGAAGGAGTTCAAGATGCCTCAGAAGTAATTGGCACCAAAACACAGCTGCTTCTGGCACCTCAGTTACTAGTGCTGGGGTGGATGTTTAAAGGAAAGGTTCCTTCCATACATCACACCACCAATACCACATGGAGCAAATGGATTGCCCTCATCGCTCAGCATGCCTGTATTGGAAATCCCAATCGAAACTCTGGGATTCTGGAAATTAGAACAAACTGGCCTGAAAGGGAGACTTTTGGATTATCTTCTGAAGAAGAAGAGGAGCAAGTGGCATGTGCTGAGGAAGCCCCACCATATAATGAGCTACTGGAGCCTGACAGACAATATGCGCTCTTCACTAAAGGTTCCTGCTTAGTTGTAGGCACTAACTGAAAATGGAAAGCTGCAGTATGGAGCCCCACACGATGAGTTGCACAAGCTACTGAGGGACAAGGTGGATCGAGTCAGGTTGCAGAGCATAAAGTTGTCCAGCTGGCTCTGGATATTGCCAAATGAGAGAAGTGGCTGAGGCTCTATCTCTACACCGACTCATGGATGGTAGCTAATGCTCTGTGGAGGTGGCTGAATTGCTGGAAAAAGGCCAACTGGCAGTGCAGAGGGAAACCCATCTGGGCCACTGAGATTTGGCAAGACATTGCCACCCGAGTAGAGAAGCTGACCATGAAGATTCGACACGTGGATGCACATGCACCCAAGAATCGGGCTAATGAAGAGCATCACAATAATGAACAGGTGGACCAAGTTGCCAAGGTGAAAGTATCACAATGGATCTAGACTGGCAGCACAAGGAGAATCATTCCTAGCTTGTTGGGCCTATGATGCCTCTGGTCATCAGATGCAACATACTGATGGGCCCGTGAGTGAGGGGTGGACCTTACTATGGACACAGGTCATCTCACAGGTCATCAAACAGGCCATCCACTGTAGTAAACTCCAGGGAATTAGCTAAGGCTCCCTGGAGAAGTCGAACAATAGATATGCTGACACGGCAACTGATAAGTTCCTTTTTTCCTCACCCTCCAACTCAAAAACTTAGCTTTGTACCCTTATATGGAAAAATCATGTTAACCCCTAGCTATTGGTCATTTATGTATACACTTAACCTTTGTCCATTGGTCAGTCTTGGATCCCTGCCAAGGCTATTTAAGTAGCATACTGTACTCTAGTAGGGAGTGAAGAAGAAGATCGGAGACCCTTCATGGACCCCTGAATAAAGCCCTCTCCATGGAACAGCTCATGTCTTCTTCTTCCTCCTCTCTCTCATCTGCTGCCGCCTCAAGCCAAAGGCATACTGACCCAGCAAGCTAAGAGCTGAAAATCATAAGAGCTGGCTGATTACTATAAGAGCTGAATATCACTGAGCTTGCTATGGGTTTTGCCTGCGGCCTGGCCTGAAATCCTGAGGTAGCCGGTCCCTGAACTCTCTATCTCCCACCTGGGGATAGAGCTCCCGGGCTGCATGCCTCTGCTCTGTCATAAGGCTGATAAAAGAGGCATTAATCCACAATTGTGAGACCTGCATGGCAATCAAACAGGCCAAGCGGATGAAGCCTCTGTGGTACAGTGTGTGATGGTTGAAGTACAGGTATGGGGAAGCCTGGCAAATTGACTACATCATGCTTCCCCAAAGCCGCCAAGGCAAGCGCTACATGCTGACCATGGTAGAAGCTACCACAGAATGGTTGGAAACCTACCCTGTGTGCTTCACGCTACTGCCCAGAACACCATCTTGGGCCTAGAAGAGCAAATCCTGTGGAGACATGGCACCCCTGAGAGAAGTGAGTGGGACAATGGAACCCATTTCAAGAACAGCCCTATGAACACCTGCACCAGAGAACATGGTATGGAATGGATCTATCATATCCCCTATCATGCACCAGCTGCCAGCAGAGTTGAACGATGCAACAGACTACTTAAGACTACCCTGAAGGCACTTGGTGCAGGAACCTTCAGGAATTGGGAACTGAACTTAGCAAAAGCCACCTGGATGGTCAATACCCAAGGATCTATCAATCCTGCTCCCGCCCAGTCTGAGCCCCTGCACACAGGGGATGAAGACAAAGTTCCTGTAATACACATGAAAGGTATTTTGGGAAAGACTGTTTGCATTAATCCCTCTGCAGGCAGGGGCAAACCCATACGTGGGATTGTTTTTGCTCTAGGACCTGGTTACACTTGGTGTGTAACGCAGAAGGATGGGGAAACCTGTTGTGTACCACAAGGAGACCTAACTTTAAACTAGAACTGTTTCATTCTCTATTTTATGTATATATATATTTATGTATGTATGTATGTATATACAAATATATATGTATATATGTAAGAGGATATTGGTTTGGGTATAGATGGTAATAGAATAAGGGGTGGATTATGTCCTAGGTTACAATATAAAAATGTATTCTGTTCCCATCTTCAAGAGCTGCTGAAACCAGGAGGGGCATTGTTTTTTCCTTATCTCCTGTTAACGGGCCTATCAATGTCTTGCCACATGACTCAGAGATAACTCCCTCCGGGAGCCATTTCTGTTCAACGGGTAATCAAGGACCCAGAATGATATCAGCGCATTGCCAGATGCTCTTCCCAAGGGAAAGGAGCCAAGCATCCCCAGCTGGATAGAAGCTGGGGTTTGGGACACCACAAGCAGTCTTTCCACTGGATTCCCAGAGGAATGTCCACCCTTACCCACTGGTCTTCCAGAGGACAAGAGCTACCAGATTGTTTCTACAGGATCACCACTTCAACCAGACCATTTCATCAGGACTACTATCACCACCCTAACTAGCAGAGTGTCAGATTGTATTCTGACTCTGACAGTGGTTTTTCTTTTGTAGTATTGCATGTATTTGGGTTTTTCCCTCCTTCCTAATAAATTCTGTTTCTGACTTGGAGTCTCTCACTGGTTTTGTTTTCAAACCAGAAGAGGTGCCAACCGAAAAATTTGCAAACTTAAGAGTTAACTGGCTGCAGTTTTGATTTCCTTCTTAATATATCACCAAGGCACTACCAGCTTCTCTAATTGGCTTAGCAGCATGTCTGTTCTTAGTGCCAAGCAGGGATTCACTTTGCCAGGCACGGAGGAAGCTTCTAGGAGCTTTTCACAAAATATTCACTTCTGTGGCTGGCTTCTTCCCTCCCCACCAAAAACCAAGCCATGTAAAACCAACACCTTAACTAATCCATAGTGAAATAGGGCAGGAAACTTTTTCTCCTTTTAATGCCTTTATTAAAAATGATCAGCTCAGGATTAAGGGGTGGCTCGGCAGGTCTGCAGCATCTGTCGAGTCTCCCAGCGTGATGCCAAGGAGGTGGGTAATTCACAGCTCTGTCCACTAGGAGCAGAACCGGGTGTCCAGTCTTTCAGGTATTACCCGGAACTTGACCTGACTCTGGCCAGCCCCGGGTACTGCGGCTGGGACGGCCACCGAGCTCAGGGTGAGGGCCCACGAAGGTCTTCAAGGTCTTCAGTCATTCAGCATCTCATTCCTCACACCTGGACGCTATTCTAATCTTCTAATTTCTCTGTTGGCTCGCCGTTTTGGGGTTTTTTTTCTGTCCATCTGTAGCAGTCCCAGCATGCATTGGAGGGGAATTTGCATGTTCTCTGTCTCTGCTTCTCCTTCTTGGGGAGATCTCCGCCTTTGTTGCCCTAGGAGACAATATCAGCCCGGCTCGGCTAAGGTTTTCTACTAATACAAAGAGAGCCATTAGCGCTAATGGCTCGTGATTACCATAACAAAAATCTCCTTCACAGCCAAACTGGTTTGGTCAGTTTTGCAACAAGCAAGTCCTGCTCTGGAGGGAGAGCTTTTAAAACTTTTCTTTTACAAAAAAAAAAAACACTGGCAAAATTTTGTTCATAACACATAGTACTTAGTATGCATCCAATAATTCCTTTTAAACAATACTTTACATTTTTTACTAAATGCACTAAAAAGAAATGGATCAATAATATGGATCAAAATAGTTCCAGTTCAATAGAAATATTGAGTCATGCAACTCTGGTTTACATAACTTTTTTTTATACAATCAACAGAAGCTTTTTTCACCTCAAAAGAAATGTTTCCTGATGGTTTGGATCAGAAGATCCAGTATTGCCATTCTGAGATTTTTGTTTTGAAGGCCATAATCTGTGCTCAGTGTTTTGGGTATATTCTTTGTTGTGCCTTGCATATCTTTTGGATAGAAAGCCAGTATAGATGATGTTCTTGCTGCAGTAGCTATGTGTCCTGGTTTAGAGCAAATCTGGGAGAGAACCCTCCAAAGGAGCTCCGGTAGGAAAGCAGATCCAATAGGCCCCTCCCCCCCACTGGTCTGGGAGAAAATACCTCTGTAGAAGGGGCTAACAGCAGGCTTGTTAGCTAAAGGAGCGAGAAGAAGCTAAGAAGTAAGAAGAAGCTGATAAAGAGCTCTCTTTAAGGCTGTAACAAAGGAGACCGAGAGAAGAAAGATAAGAACACTTTGCAGTTGGATGAAGTAATTTTAGAAAGATAAGTAGAGTCACTATAACTTTTTACCAATAGCATTATGTTGATTTATTGTAGCCAATATCTAAGGTAGAAGAAGCATAAACAATTAAAAAGTGTATAAAAGTTAGCCATGTTCAAGAATAAAGTGTTGCCAACTGAGACTGCTTGTGGTCTCTGCTTTATGTCGTGACTGCCTCGACAACGACATACCTCCTTGGAGAAAGGTGGAAAAAACCTGTTTATTAAACAATGAAACCTAAACAATATCAAACAATGAAACCCCTTCCCGCTCCAAAAGAGATGACAAATTGAGAAAGTCCCTCCCTGGGTTGCGGCTCAGCTCCTCAGTCTCTGATCAATTCCCCCGGTGCTGGAATGTCGCAGGCCAGGCCTGGCCGGGTGGGCCACAGATGCAGCTGCCGGTGCTCCCCTGGGTGTTCAGTCCAGAGCAGGTTTCAAGAGGTCCAAAGAAAAGGGAAAGAAAAACAAAAGTCCAGGGAACTTCTTTGCCTCAGCTAGCTAAAACTAACTAAAAGCAAAAGAGAACTCTGTCCCGCTGTCTGTCCATCCACAGACAACAACAGTCCAGGAGCAGGAATGTGTAGGAGTGAGTACAGTGTCTGAAAAAAAAAACCCTGCCGCTTCTTCTCTCCCCCCCCCCCCCCCCCCCCCCCCCCTTCACTCTCTGGAACACTCTTAAAGGTGCAAAATTTATTATTCAACATAAACAGAACGAGACGACTGGGGATAAAAGCATCATATAGTCAACCCAGAACACCATGCTAAATAAGGCAGAGTGTCTGGCTGATGTACTGGGGCTGTAGACTATCCACCAGTTGCCCAGGGCAGTGAGGATCTCTAAATTGGTCTATAATATTGGCTATGCTCTGGGAGTTTTACAGAGAGAAAGATCCTCATAGCTCTAATGATTTGTCTCCTGGAGTTCTGAAGAATATGTTGTAAAGAAGAAGGCAGCTGTCTTTTCCAACAATCTTCCATGCATTCAAGAGGATCATTTACCTTCTTGTCTGAGAATGAAAGAAATTCTAGCAGTAATTAGTTCTTTTTCTCTGTCTGTGCATCACTGATTGAGTTTGGGTAGGTTGTATTTTCTTTCTTTTTTTTCCTTAAATATTACATAGTAAGGTGTTCCAAATTCCCAAATTCTGCTTCACTTTATTTTGTAGGCCAGACTGGTTCATCTTCTCTCTGCTGTATTATTGCAGACCATATCTGAATGGATTTTTTTTTTCATTTTGAACGTTATTAGATTTAAACTGTATGACCAGAAGACTTTATTTATCATTATTTTACCAGTTTGTAAGGAAATGCAGAATTTTGAAGACAAATGACACAACTCCACTTGTGGTTTTCAATGGAAGAGAAGAATTACAATGTCCTACATTCACAGCATTGTTTACAGTAATATTGCAGCTAGTTTCCAGCAACTTAGGTCAGGTTCTGGAAGCAGACACCCATGATAGTATAGAAGTCTAAACACTTTCAGTTTGGTGGTTTTTCTTGAAAAATAGCTAATATGTCTCAAGGTTGTGCTGAATCTTGTTGTACAGACTCTTCTTTTGAGGTCTGAACTCCTTGCTGGACTTCTGTATCTCAGAATCAGCTACAGTAAACCTGTGTTTCCTTGTAGCTTGAAGAATTTGATTCTAATCTATAAAAGCAAGAAAAGGTTGCCATATTAATACAAGATAAAGAATATGTTAAGAAAGCAGTTAATGGCATGGGGTATTTTTCTAGAAATTGGAGCAGAGATTAAGTTGTTGAAGGGTTTTTTTTTGCTTCTCAATAGAATTTTAGAAGTGGTGGGGTAAGAAAGTGTGGATTTGTACAGGTGTGCCTTCAAAGAAGAATTCCAGGGGAAACTGTTGAAAAGAATTCATCCAGAACTCTATGCCTTTCATACAGAGATTCAGAAGTGAAAAGCAAGAGGAGAGAGTGCAGACAAGATGATTGAATAGAATGAATTCAAAAGAGCTTACTTTTCTCTCGGAATTACAGCTCTAAACCTCTGGGTATTATAAAGAAATACATCACAATCTCTAAAATTTAAAAATGGATGATGAAATTTTATATCCAGTCAAGTGTAAAGCTTCACATTTTAATCTGATTTGCATTTTGGTGAAAGCTCGGCATCTTTTGCAATTTGCCAGATAACAAGGGATTTAGAACAGTAAGTATGCAAGTAATCTTTTGGACCCTTCATCTCCCTTCTTATGACAATGAATACATTTCTTATGCTCCTATTTTTATTCCATCAGGGGATTTGATGGTGCAAATGTCTAGTCATTCTTTTCTTGTTTTCAACCACTCAAAGAGCATGAATCAAAACTATTCAGAAGTTCTTGATCTGCAACAGTGGAAAGCACTAGACTGGTAAGAGTCAGTGGGCATCAGCAGATCCCCTATGACAGCACATGGTGGGCTGTTCTGGCAGGACTGATGTTTGAGGGGCTTGAATTCTGTGAAATATAGCATTCGAGGGATGGGAGAAATGGAGACACATTCTGAACTTTCAACCCAACACATGAACAAGTAATAAGGCAGGTAATTTTCTGTGGAAATTTCTTTAGCCCCAGACTTGAGGATGATGATTACTCTTCCTACCTCCTTTGGCCAGCCACCAGCTTTCCTCTCCGTCACTCCGCTTATGGACAGAAAACCAGAAGTAGTGATTTTGGACCAAAGCACCTATCAGGACCTTAGAGTGTTTTTTGCTCCAAAATGTTTCAAGGCAGATAGGGAAACAATTCCATTGTCGAGAGTGTGCTGAGAAGACAAGGTTGAAAGTTAAAAACCATGGGTTCTGTTTCTATATATGTTACTGATTGTGCTTATTATCTTAGTCGTGTAATATATATATATATTTGGTAGGGTTTTTTTCTTTTTTCTTTTTCTTGTTTTCTTTTTCTTTCTTTTTTTTTTTTTTTCAATGCACCCTTGAGATAAAAGCATTACACAGAAAAGTACTGTACGGGTAAAATACTTTGAGATGCCTCATGCTGAAAACCTTGTAGCTACTGCTAAGGCCCATTGGCCAATTCCTGCTTCATTTCTGAGAAGCTATAAAATTCCCATCTGTACTTTAGTTCTAATGATCTGTTGTTATGGTGGAGATGCAAATTAAGAACAACCCTTTTTGAATCTGTAGGGATGTATTCACCATTTTGTAGCTGCCTTTTTAGTTTCTGAGCCACTAATGAAAAAAAGGAGAAGTATCTACTCTGTTTTCAACCTGTAGACCATCCACTACTGTCCACGTGCTCAGATTCAAAGCCAAACAATGCTGTCTGGCCTCATTGGGAGGAATTATTTGCATTCAAAATACTAGACTAGTATTGGATTTCCACCAGCAGAGTCCATTGGGCAGAATCTATCGTCTGCATTTCAATATTTAATCCTCCTCTATGTTTACTGCGCAAAGCTCTTTCAGAATGACGGTGTGCCCACTGTCTCACCAGCTGGGATGTTTGCATGGAGTCTCCCATGGAAAGGAGCTGTAAAAAAGGCAAACCAGGGCAGTGATTTTTGTGGTTTGCTTGCAATACCCACAAATCAAAGCTATTTAGCCTAATTTAAGGCTGAAAAAGAACATGCCTTCAAAGGATTCAAAAAATCATCATTCAATACTGCAGTTCAGTATTCAGGACAAGAGCACATCCCACAGGCTTCGAGAATTGGGGCTGTTTAACCTGGTGAAGAGAAGGCTGCATGGAGACCTCACAACACCTTCTGGTATCTGAAGGGGAGCAGGAGAGGGCCTCTTCATTAGGAACTATGGAGACAGGACAATGGGCAATGGCTTTTTCCAATACACCATTTGTTCCAGGTGCCATACACTAGCTTGCTCCCTGAAAATTCTGTCAGAATGAAGAACATCTCTGTATATATTATATACATAATAAATGAACAAAAGGGTTTGCACACTAAGGGTTTGTCCACTAAGTTGTTGATGAGATTGCTGTGAAGTTTCATTTGGTTTTCCTGTTTGCTCATGAGGCCAACGGTCCTTGTGTCAGCTGCCTCCAAGGCAGCATTTGCCTCCTCCTCCCTCCTCCCTCCTCCCTCCTCCCTCCTGCCTCTTTCAATTTCTTTCCATAGACAATTTAATGTCATTTTCCCTTTCATACCTGAAAACCCCTGCATGCTTCTGGGTTTTCTCCCTTTTCATCCAGATCTTCTTCCACCCTTGACAATCCATACTTTTCATACCATAAGGGCATGCTTGCAGGCATAAAAGACTTTGATTCCTTATCCTATTGATGGAAATTTAATTATTAGCTTCACGCCTTTTCACAGAAACAGTAGGGAATTGATAGCTTGTTCCCTGAAGTACATTAGGAAGAGAATGAAACATTCTCTTGAATCACGTGGAGTGGAAAAGTTGCTATCTATTTTCTTCCAAGAACTTCCCCAAAAGATGTGGGGGGTGATGAAGCCTGGCTAGATGAGTTTCCCATCTAATGGAAGGAAGCTACCATGCCAATAAGGGCTCTGTGCTGAGGTCTCAGAAGAAGAGAGAAGCATATGTGTTTGTAAAGTGGAATTTCTGTTAGGCACTTCCCTCTTCAAAGCAGCGTGTTCCAAGCCAAGCAGACGACAGGGAAACAAAAGATGAGTGTGACTCTGCATCCAAATCCTGCAATGTCCCCAGAAGTGAATTTCTCTCTTCTATAGGACTGACTTGTATGAAGATACACCGTGAAGTGTAGCAAATGTCTACTTTTCATTTACATTTTTACCCTTTGTCTTAGAAGAACCTTAACTATAAAAATAATGGTTGCTTTCCTCACTCAGACACCTACACTCCTGTGGTTTTCATCCAGCTGATAGTTAGCCATCACTGACAACTAGTTTGCTATTAGGTCTCCGATGACACAGCTGCTTCTCATGCCGGTAACAAACCCACTGCAGTATCAGCTTCTAGACAACACCCTACCCATGCAAAGTCTTCCCTCTTCAACCATTCTTCACTTGTTTCATTCATGGAAAGATTAAGACATCAAGCAAGAAATTGCTGTGCTATTGAAATGTGCCCTGTCAATACCATTTTCTACTCTCCAAGGAGCTATAAATACGTGGAAAAGGCAAAGTCATTCCAAAAAGGGAAAAAATCCCCCCCCCCCAGGGAAGATTAATATTCTACTAAGAGGCCACTCTTTGCATAATCACAACCGTTCTGCAGGAGATTTTCCTTTCTTGATGTGTCTCTGCCTTACTGTCCAAACATTTGACAGAGGAATACTTTTTCCTCTTACTTTTGGTTGGGGGTTGCTGTTACATTGCTCTGCATCAGGGGTTCCAGACTCTGCTCCATGCCATTGGAGTTCCTGGCTTGATAGCCAGGGAGCTGCAGGGACCTCTCACCTTCTAGCCTGGGCTGCAGGTGTCTCATTAGTCAGGAGTTGGGCTGTGTGAGGATCAGACCAAAGGAGCTGTCTAGAGCTGGGAATTTTCAAATTTCAACTCCCTATAAAAGTAAGCTCTGAACAATAAAACAGGCTGTTTGTCACAAGGACCTTTGGAATGTGTATCATCTCTGATGGCAAGCCACAGCCCTGACCATAACACCGCTTTGCTCTCACTGCATGTGTGTGTGAGCACACGCATCACATTGATGACACACAAACCTCTGTCAACATGTTCCATAGCTGGGACATTGGATTTTTCCTTAGACAGGCAAGGTTTGCATGATCTAGCCAGAAAAAGGCCACTTATGAAGACACTGAAAAACACTCCAGTTGGAATTTCCTGAGAGAATTGGAAGAGATATGAGAATTGCAAAGATAGAAATGTCACAGACTCAAGAGGGTTTGATTTACAGCCTCAGAAGAAGCCTAGATTGGTGTGAAAGCAAGGTACACAGACACTGAACAGAGAAATCATCAACTTCTGTTTCTTTAGTTCTAAGTAAGAATAGGCCTTAAGGAAGTAAGAAACTGTATTAGATAAGATAAGGGAGGGTTTTATAGTATAGTCATGTGATTGTACTAGAATAAACTGAGAGTCGAGCTAATATAATAGAGACATAGATGTGTACATGTAATCAGACCTTCTTGGGCAAAAGTATTCTCATTGCAGTAGAAAGAAGTAAAGGTGGCAGCTTAGAAAAGCAAGACATATTCTCTGGCCACTGTCCATTGGATTAGAGAGTTCTATGGCTACAAGTGTATTCTCACCTGACTGTGAATGAGCTCTTTCTCCACTTCTGCAATGAGGTATACTATGCACAACATGTGGGTACTCTGCTACTTCATTCTGTAATCTGCATAGAATTGAAGCACAGCAAAGGCATTCAGCTTTGCCAGTTTTCAGCATCTGTGCTGCATGAAAGCACTGTGACATCCCTCCAGATCTTTAGTCCTTGCAAGGTTGTAACGTGCTCATCGGTACTTGGAGGTAAGAAGGAGAGGGCAGAGAGCACTGTGATCTGACAGTGGTTTCCAGGTTGTATAGGAAAGAGGACTGCCCTTTGAATGTGGTGCAAATACAAATTTCCACCAGTTTCAGGGGTACTCTCCAGCCAAGCTTGTTGTCCTGGCACATTTTCTCTCTGTGAAATGCTTTGCGGTATGATCTGGACGACAAGAGAAGCAGAATACGCAGGGCCTACGTAGTGCTGAGAATGTAAGTGCCTGGCTCGAGCGTCTTTTGGCAGAAGCAGTGCTCTTGGCTGCTTCCACAATGATCTGTGTGAGAAATAGATGCCTATTCCCCTCCGGGAGAGTAAAAGCAGGACTGCTTACAAGAGTCAAAGAGCACTGGGCTGGTGGCTGCAGCATACCGGCTGTAAAAGGAGCATGACTCTTACTGGCCTACCAACCAAAATCACGGTGGCAGTGGTAAGGATTAAAGTTCAGTGAGAGCTATTTGTGCTACTACTTATGGCCCTTCCAAGCCTTCTGTGGAAACAACTGTGCCTACCTTTAGGTTCCGAGATCCAGAGAACACAACGGTACTTGCAGTGGAGAAGGGAGGGGCAGAGTGCACAGGTGAGTTTGATGTGGCTTATGTGGGGCAGGCGGAAGGTGCAGCCCAAGGCTTGCTTTTATTTCTAGAGCCTTTTTCTACTCAAACAGCTGCTGATGTTTGCAACAAAGATGTGAGAGTGAAAAAGTGAGGGCAGGTCTATGTGGGAAAGAAGATATCGAGCATTGTGCTCAGTTTAAAACCTGTTTAGAAAAAAAGAGGAGGTACTTTGAGAACGTCTTCTGTCTTGACACTTCCACCTGTGTGACCTCTAGCTGCTTGGACACGGCCACAATGAAAGAATGTGAAAATATTTGCGCTGCCATCATCAGTTTGCACAGGAAAGAGGGTAGGTTGGCAAATGTCTTCTGTCCTGGCACATCTGTCAGTCAGAAGTGCAGCTGAAAAGGCTTGGCTGTAACGATAGTCTCTGCCACTTGGAGAGAATGTGCTGATGCATGTATATATATCATTGAGAAAGAACATGCAAGTCGCTAGTAGGTTTCGTTTGGTTGACAGACTGCAAAAGGGACTGTTATGGCCAGCACTGCCTTTTTGTTGTAGAACTTTTTCTTTGAGAGCAGCCGCTGGACATTTTGAAGCGGTTTGACATCTTCGAGCGTTAGCGTGCAAGATGGTAGATAGATCTTGAGGGAACGTGCATAACTCCAGGGAGCTGGATGCAGTTCACTGCATGCAAGTTATATGTTGAGCAGCTGATGGCCCAGAAAACATTCTAAAATGAAGAGGCCGTGCTGCAATTGCCTTTTATTTTAAAGCTTCTAAACTGCAGCCAACAATGAAATGATTTCTCTTCCTTCCCTGCTACATGCAGGATCCCATTCTGTCAGTGCCCAAGAGCCAGGATCCACAGCAGAGCTCTTGCCCCCACACTGCTCCCACACAAACGGGGCTGGGCTAGAAAAGTGCTTGTCTTTTTCCTGGGCACTGTCAGTGCTCACCTAAATAACCACACCAGAGCATTGTCAACTCACAAAACAAGGACACGCACCGAGCCCAGCTCAAAACCAGCCCCAGGACACAGCCAAGTCAGAAACGTCCCTGCTCTCCAACTGTGTTGGGACAAAAAGATTTCACCCATCTTCCCCTTCCAAGAGGATACTCTTCTTTGCCCCACACTCAAAGGCCAACACCAGCTCTTCTGCCCTAACAAACTTTTCTCTCTCGTAGAGGCTGGTAACAAACTTGAAAACGTTGGCTGAGCTTGCAACAGAGCTTGCCAAACTGCTTGTGGAGAAAGCTCTTTGCTGCCTACGATTTCAATTGCACCCATCAAACTATAAACACACCCCCTGCTATCACCACTTTCCTTCTCAGCTCTAGGTACCACCAGAAGCCTTCAATCTCTCCGAGTCAGGATCCAAAAGGGATGGCACCAGGGACTGCTCACACAGTCCCTAAAGCTACAAGGGACAAAACCCTGTCCTGCAGAGGCCTGGCCTCCACATTTCCACTGACACTTCAACAACTCTAACCCAGAGAACTGCCTGTTGGGAAAAGCCTTTCAATTCACTGAGACCACTCAAAGTGCCCATCCAAACTTTGCCAAAGAGAGGAGGAACTAGAAGCCCATCTCAAAGGAAATGGCACCCTCTCCTCCAAAATCCAGAACATCCAGGGCCTGATCCTATACCAAGGTGTCAGAACACTGCTATTGGGCATTACCTGCACAGGGCACTAGCTAGGCTGCACACCAAGACCCAGCGCAGCTCTTTACCTTGTCCAAAAGAAGTGTGCTGGCAGAATTTCAAGAAGGCTGCCTTAAGGAAATGCAAAACACATGCCAAACGGATTCTTTCAGGAAGGAGACTGCCTTCCAAAGATGGATACCGTCTCCATGATTGTACAAATTGAGTCAGTGCTTCCAAACCAAATATGCCAGGATAGAAAGTTGCTGCCGCCCTTAAGCTGCACAACACAGCTTCTTATCTGCACCTCCAACACCGGGGTGAAGTTCTTTCCTTCCCATGAGAAAGCATTGCTGTTCTCCTTCTGGAACTTACTGAGCAAAAGTTGCATAACTCTGTCCAACAATGGCTCCTACACAGAAGGGGTCAGGACAGAAATGTCTTGCTGGACTATACCTCCCCACGATACCTTATCAGCTGCCCTACCAACATTGCCACTGTATCTTTTACTTCCCAAGCAAGGAAAGGCACTCCAAGTCACTTGGCTTTGCCTCGCCTCCACTACCATGCCTAGTTTTCCTAGCCTACCCTAGCCTAGCTTTGCTTGCTTGCCTATGTCTGCCTTGCCTAGCCCTACAAATAACTTCCTGGCTTTGCTTTGCCTTGCCTACCACTCTTTGCCTTGCCTTCCATGCAGGTAAGGCAATGCAAAGCAGGTGTAGGCAACTGGAGGAAAATCAAGGGAGAGGTTGGCAAGACTGAAGCTGTGAGGGGAAGCCAATGGAATGGTAGGTGAGAGAAGTCCCAGAAGTTAGAGGCAAGGCTGGGCATAGGAAGTAATGGTAACAGGAAGGGCTAGGCAAGGCAAAGCCCTGTAGGAAAACTGTAGGCAGGTCTGAGGCATGGGTATGCCAGGGAATGCAAAGCAATGGAGAATCAGCAGGGCAAGGCAAGGAAACTGTTGGGTTGCCAAAGCAAGGCGAGTGGCAGGTCCATGCAAAGATTGCTGGTACACAAAAGTGGCCCGGACAGACCGCTCCGTCCAGCCTTGATCTTGCATGGGCCATCTCTAATCTGCACCTAAGACACTTGGGTTGCCTGCTTTCCTTTGTATGCAAAAGAACTGTCATTCTTCTCCTGAAGCCCAAAGGTGAAAGATGCATTTTGTGTCCAAAATGCAAGACATGTAAGGATAGATATCAGAAGAAAGCTGTCAGGACAGATAGGTGTGCTTGCACGTGACCTCCTCCAGGCTTCCTCTCACATGCTCCTGAAATGCTGGGGCCGTGAGAAAGAAAAGGCAGTGGAAGCCTGGGGAATCCTGGGAGAAGCAGGCAGGGCAATGCAAGTTGAAGAAATTCCACAAAAAGAGATGTGGTGAATTCCAGGTGGGGGACTGGTGAGCAAGGGAATGCAAGGCAAGGAAGGGGTTCAAGGACAAGGCAAGACAAGTGGTGGCTTTGCCAGGCAACACAAAAGAGAGGGAGGCAAGGCAAGAAGAGTCCTAGAAGGAGAAGGAAATGAAAGATTGGAGCTGAACAACTGGGAAGCAAAAGAAAGATAGGTGAGCAAGTCAATGCAAGGCACTGGCTTGGTATGAAGGGCAAGGGAAGGACATGCATGGGTCAGGAAGGCAAAGGAAAAGAAAGGAATGGTCAGCAATGACATTTCTTTCCCAGCAAGATTGACTAGGAAAGGCAAGGCAATGTGGGGGAGGGGTAGGCAACACAATGGGTATCTTAACAGGAAATGGCCATGCACAGCAAGGCCAAGAGAAAAGTAGTAGGGAGGTCAAGGTAGGAAATAGGTGATTAAGTGCAGCTAAGAAAGAAAGAAAGAAAGTGCATAGCTCTCGTGTGTGTGTGTGTGTGTGTGTGTGTGTGTGTGTGTGTGTGTGTGTGTGGAGTTTGCAGGATGTAAAGCAAAGAAAGCTGTTGCTTGATTGTGGAGTGAATGGATTTTTTCGAACATAAGTGGCAAGGTCCAAGCAACCTTTTCATCCTGGCACATCTGTGTGTGTGAGACATAACCAGGAATTTCTCCATTTAGATTCAGACTGCAAGCAGGACACAGAACATGACAGTGTGAATAGCTGAGCAGGAAAGCACATCACATGAGCATGTTTCAACAGAAGCAGTTTGTGCAAGAAAGAGATGGACGCGTGGGACTCCAGCAATATGGCAATGCACTCAGCTGAGAAGCAAAGTGCAATGCCTCGGTGCGTGCTCTGAAAAGAAAAGGCTGCAAGGAAAAGGCAAGGGGACAGGTCCGTGAAAGCTTTCTGTCCTGGCACACTGAGCTGTTTGAAGGTGAACCGCTGTTTGGTTTCACTAAGGACTCGGCGACAGGGACAGGATGTGCTTGTCCGTGTAGCTAAGAAGGAAAGTGAGAATCACTGGTACGTTTGGCAAAGTTTATGGGCTGCAAGGAGAAGGTGACGGCCAGGCCTGGCTTTTGGCTGTGGCACTTGTTGCAAGGAAGAAGCTGCTGGATGGTTGAAGCTTTTGGGGATCCGTGAGAGTGAAAGACTACATTGGTACCTCATTAAACTAATGATTGTTGATCATCTGACTGAATCTATGACATAAAGCAGCAGTGAAATTTCCCCCCCATTCACCTCAGTTTTTTCATCTTTTCATCCAACAGCCTGAGCCTTTTTGAGGCTGCTGTCAAACGCCTTGCCTTGAAAACTATAAGTGTCTCAGTTCACCCACTAAGAAACATGGAAAACAGCTCAAGTCAATTTCAGAATTGTCCCAAGCAGAGCTGGTGTTTCGGTACCTGAAATTACCATGGCGACTATGTGCAAGAATCATCATTTTATTAGGCAAACATTTGAAATACGGTAGCAGCTTCATCTTCTTGTTGTTGCAGTCCTTGGAAGTTTTGCTATTTCCTGAAGCAGGAAACAGATCAAACACAAGAAGCTTAAGAATCCAAGCTCACTGGCCATTGTGCAAATAGCACTTGATGAATTCAAGGTACCATTGTAACATGCAGAATGGCTCTATGCAAGAAAATGGACGTGTTGTCCTTCACGGGGGCAGAAAAGCTTTCTACCACGTCAACTCTGGGAGTAATCCATCATGCCTCAGTGTGCTGTGGCTGGTCAGAGAGCTACACGATGGGTCTCTATGCCCATGGCACTCTCAGGGCTCAAGGCCGCACATCAACTCCCCACCTTACAGACACACAAGTAAAGCCCACCAGAAATGCAGCTCTCCAGACGGCTTACTGAAACCAGCTAGGAGTTGCCAGCATCACGCGGGGCACTTCTGTCCACAGATGGCTTTGCTTTTAATGAATCCAGAACAGAGTTGCATTCTTCTAGTCTTTAGCTCTACTAAGGTATTTGATGGAACATGGTGAGAAAAAATTGTTTTTTCAACAATGATCAAGAACAGAGGGGATAATGTGCCTTTTGCTGCTATCTTCTTTTGCTGCTCCATTTTGCTTGCTTTGTTATTGCTTTCTGTCAAAGAAATGCTAGCAAAATCCCTCATCAAGTCTTGCTGTGAAGACAGACTGCCAGAAAGGTAGAGAAACTTGGAACCTTGTAAAGACCCTTGTAGCACGTGTCTTGGTCAATTGCTATGCAGATCCTTTCTTCCAGCAGGACTTTTTTGCACCATTAGCGCACATTGAACTGAATCCAGTACAAAAGCAGTGAAGAGAGGAACCGTTCTCTTTTCATTTGAATGGTGATAAAAATGCATATCAGAGAAAAGCATTTGAGAGCAGCAGGAAGATTTTCTATGTAGCTAGCAAATGATAAAAAGATGCATATTTACCAGTTGGGTTCCTTTCGGAATTTACAAGAATTCCAGATGGAAAACACAGCTTAGTAAACTGCAAATCTAAGTCCCAATATCTAGAAAGGTGACATGAAAAAGAGCAAGAGGAAGAAAACCAAAAAGAAAACCAAAGGAAGCCAGAAATAAGGCGCAACCCCTCCTCCTTTTCTGCTTACTACAGTACCTTAGAAGTACCTTCAAGTGTCCTAGCAGTCACATAAGTAGAGAACTGTGCCAAGAACAATTGTGGAAAACTATGGAAAACCGTGCTATCCCAACAGAAACATAGGGTTTGCTTTCACGACGATTAGATCTGCAAGCAATGCGTAGGGTAAGGGTATGTTTTGCATATTCAAAACCAATTTAAAGCTATATCCAAACTGAAGGGACTGCTTTTTGGTTTTTTGAATTACTTGGCTAAATATGGCACACATTAAAATACTGCAGACGTGGTTCATTTTAGAGATGCCAACTGCAAAGGAGGGAAGCATTTTGTGTGCTTAAGAAAGTAAAGTCTTGGAGAGTGCTTTTGTTACTTCTTTAGAAGGTCAGAATATGTGTAAAAGATGCTAGCTGGGGACTTGCAATTCATGAATTATTTGCTGTAAGTAGGTCAAATGGCATTAGCTTTCAAAAAGGAAAAGTAGTCTTATTCCACGTGCCAATTCTAAAGTAGATTAATAACTCTTAAGCAGAATATGGATATGAAGAGAGATATGACATGAAAGGTTAAGCAACACTGGTGACAGCAAAAGGCTTACCTGCTTGACACAAAGCCAGGAGATAAAATACTATTTTTACACAAACATTGCTATTCAGAGCTTTCCTTGAAAAGTTTCAATGCCAATCATGATAGGAAAATTCTGAGTGACAGTCAAATTTACTCAATCATGAATAAAATTGACTCAATCATGACAGTAAAATTTGCTCAATCATGAGTAAAATTCTTAGTGTGAGCTAAGTACCTTAAGCAAAGGGTAGCTCAAGCATAACTGGTATTTGATGGCAAAAACGGCAACTTGGCCTGCGTTTGTCACATCTTCTCCATTTGAAAGCTTACTCTGTCTCAGAATCCTTTTGAGGGATACCAACGCAAGCCGTGAAACTGCATGAAAATGATGATTTAAAGAAGGATAGATTAGAAGAATGGAAGAATGGTTAATGTTCTTTTCCTTCCAACTGCTTTGTTTGCCCTTCTAAATTTTTGGAAGTCCTTTCTGGTATCACCATGGTAGCACTGCAGCAAGTGTTGGGTTGTAAGGCGTCCATATTGCCAGCTTCTGGACTGCCTTCAGAAAACTTCCCACTGGTTTTGTATAGAAATCACAAGCAATAGAGATGACAAAGACTGCAGAAACCTTCTCATCTCCTTCTAGAGCAGGACCATGTCTTTGACCCACTCTTAAACTAGACAACTTTCATCACTCATGAGGAGTCTCATGTTCAAGAGCTAAGCAGTGACAGCTGTAAATGACAAAAAGCACACTGAAATTCTCTTGGGACTCCAGCACAGAGCAATGAAGAGCTTGAATTCACCTTCCTGGCAAGTTTTAAAATGGATATTAGCTTTAGGACAGGAGCTAAACCATGGTAACCTTTGTTGAGTATGTCAGCATCGACAGAGTTTCCATCACTGCAGAAGGAATGTTATTTAACTCACGTTATCATCTCTAGCTGCTAAGCTGCACTTACTGCAGAGTATCTGCAGCATATTTTACAGGGTGGACCTTTATGAGTAATCCTGAGTAACATTCCAGAGAGAAGTATGTTGGGGGGCGGGGGGGGGGGGGGGGAATGGGATGACACCCCTAACTTTTAACTATTTCAAATAATGGTTACATTTGAAAGTCAAAAAGATGTAAAACCCTTCTTTCCTAGATGTATTACCAGCAGAAACTGTACCAGAATTTATGACCTGTACTCTACTGTGGATGCTCTTTCTCTGGACTATTCCTTGAGAAACAAAATCCTGCCTAGAAAGAAAACAAAATTAGCCAAAATATTGGGCTGGATTAGTTCCAAGGCTCTGTACTAAAGGCCAAACACATGTAATAATAGTAATGAGTGAGCTAAAAGTTAAATCAATACAGCATAACTCAGTTCAAAGGTATCTTGTGTCCTAATGTTCTCACAGAAGACTGTAAAATCCTCTATTTTTGTGGGTTTGTTTTATCCTTTTAGATGTACCTTCTACTTCTTTCCACTGGATGAGAATGTTTATGACAAGGTTGGAGGACGTCATGTAACCTTCTAGAAGTAAAGAAAGAGAGAAGCCAGTAAAGAGAGCAAACTTGTTAATTGCAGGTGGAAAGAGGGAGGCCAACAAAAGAAAACAAAAGAACAATAATAATTAAGTGCCCCCCTGTCTTGTGAAAAGTAAAGGCACAGACAAGAAAGAATGACTGCAAAATTCTCACTAGAAAAACACACTTTATCTGGCTCAAGTATTTTGTGCTACATTTCTTGCGGTTTCTCTATGCCAAACATCTTAACCCTTTTCTCTTTCTGGAATCCAGCTAGGAAGATGGCTGTGTCATTGCTGACAAGCTGCTATTCTCAGAGGTGTCCAGCTGAAAGTCCTAGATCAATGGACTTCCTCTGTCACTTTCATATGGCATGACTTAACCACTTCCAGTTTCAGTGCCTGAACTTGCCCAGCCTTAAAATTCTTTGCCCCTTGAATGGTTCTATAGGCTCCTTGGCAACTGGCATTTGTAAGTACATGAAACTATGCAGAGTTTGCACTAGGAGATGATGCCAAATGAGTCATGCCAGTAGATAACTAGGGCATGCAAAGCAGAGAGGGGGGAATGAGAGCACAAGTGAGTACGCAAGAAGAGAGTACAGTGTACTTTTTTTCTGCAACCGGGTTAACACCGTAGAAATCCAAATGAACACAAATCCTCCTAGGGGTAGTTCTTGCAAAAGACTAAGACTTCTTTTTGTCTTCACAGGCCTGGAATATTTAGCTTTAGATCACAGCAAAGTGCAGATGACAAAACGAGGCCATTAAGTCACATCCAGTATAAAGCAGTATGAAAGAGGAAAAACAGCTGAGAGTGTCAACCCTGCTAAGTAGTCTCAGTATTCTTCTTGACATTAGCAGAAATTTGAAATGAGTCTCTGAAAATTACAAAGGAGGCAGTAAGAAAGGCAGTGATGACTCCTCTGGCATGGTGTTTCCTAACAGGGATCTTCAAAATGTAAAGATTGTATCGTCCTTTCAACTGAAGGAAGGTATTAAAGCAACAGGAAGGAAATGGCATCAAATGCTAGAAAGACTCTGGGCAGTGTACTTCTAGGCGGAAAGGCCACTGATGGAAAACCCACTAAACTGGCACCAATGCAGCAGCATTGTACTAAAGCCCAGAAATGTCCACCGCGTCACTCTCTAACATTCTGGTAATATGCACACAGCAGCTCTGCAACATTCCTACTGATCATCTCCTTGGCAAACTGGAGTGAGGCTCCATAGTGATGCAGAGTCCCCAGGCAGATGCAAAGGAGAACTGCTGGATTGCAAAAACCAGGCTTTTGAAGCACTCAGGCCTTTATCAGTTCCATAGCTTTAAGCCATAACAAACATCATTCAACCAACCGCCATGCACCTCGCTGTGAGCATGCAACGGTTCTAGAACTTGGCGATCTGCCTCTAATTCAGCTGCCTCACCTTCCCATAGTCCTTTTCTACTTAGCCAAAGGAACAGGCCTCAGACCAAGGCCTTCCTTTTGTAAGCTTCTACCTATATGCAGCAGCAAAGCACTAGTCTCTTCTGTGCCAAGACTTTAGGTAGACGATTTGCATCTGCCCTTCCAGTGAAACATCATGGGGAGAGAAAAGCCTGTCGGAGATGTTCAGTCATTCCATTCTCTAGACAGGCCAAATAAAAAGAAAAGCAAGCTATAGGATTGTGTACTTGCTCTTACAAAATACCTGCTGCCCTCTGACAATGAACTAGCAGAAAACCAGCAAAAATTAGACTTGAGGCAAACAACCCTTTGAAGGGAAAAATGACGTGATCAAGACAACACATTTCCTGGCTATCAAGATACTTGAAATGTCAGCAAAGGCTTGAGAGCAGAGGCTGAACTAATGGGGAAAGGTTAAAGAATCCCAAGAAAAACATGACCAAAGATTAAAAGAATTCCAAGAAAAACATAGGCAACAGACCTGTTGAAGCCTTGAGGAAATCAGCGGGCCGCTGATTTAGACAGGCCATTCAAGTTAATTTACCCGTGCACCTTCCACTCCTTTTCCACGTGTCAGCATCACAGGGTGAATTGTGACCATGGAATCACAAGACTTTGGATTCTGTTCTTAGCTTTAGGAGAGAAGTACAGCAGCTGAAGTACCTGTTACTGATGTGATACCCAGGAGCACAGAGTTGACCCATTTCATTCTTGTCCAATCACAACTAGCATTACTAAGAGGATAGCATTGTCTTCTTTTCATGACGCTTTTCTTGTTTTACAGCCTGCTCTGATTCTGGTGAAACTTTTTCATTAGCTTCTCTCTAAAAAAGAGAAAGTCCAATTCAATGTCCCTCCCTACTGCTGCAGGTTTACTATTCGGTTTGTCAAGCCTAAAAATGGAATTGGAACAAGCAGGAATGACTGTGTTTTAAGCGTCTGGTCTCTTCAGACAATCTCAGGTTGATAAAAGCCTAGATGCTAGTGGCTAAATACTCTTTTTCCCCCAAGAGTGGACACATGCAATTTAATCCAACTTCTTGTAACAAATTCCAGTCCTACAAAATCCAGTCCTAGGAAAGAGGCAGAAAGAAGCAGGAAGAATTATTGGACCATTTAGGGAAGCAAACTTCTCACCTTCTTTTGGAGTGAGCATAATCTGCTAGCTGAAGTAACAAACTTGAGGGCAGAAATCTCCCTACTACTGAGAAGTTGTTGACAAGGGAACCACCTAAGCTCTGTGACTTTCCCTTTTCTATTCATTGGTCAAGCCGAGTAGCCTAAAATTGACGGGGTCAATCAAAAACAAATGCTAATCTAGTCAGAGCTCTATGAAAAGTCCAAAACTAATTGGAGCTCTTCTTAGACAATGGAAATCGAAGCAGAGTTACCAATCTATTTCCTTGCAACATATCCCTGAAAGTCATTCCCTTCTACTCATTACTAATGTATAGCCACCAGTACAATCAGGAAAAGATGAAACTTAGTGATGGCAGCAAGGGAAGGATTTGAAAGAATTATTCCCATGAATCATCATCTAGACAGTAACTATCATTAAAATTGGAGCCCTCTTAGTAAGTATCCCTTGTGGGAGATTCAGGACTCCTGGACAACAGAACAAGAGGATTTAGCAGAAGCCATTGATTATTGACATGATGTACTTACACATTCTAACTCTTGTAGAACCCCAAAAATGCAAGTCCCGCATTTCTTCTTGGTGCCTTTGTCTTGTCCACGCATTCTGCGTGCACCTCTCAGAAGATGTGGATGGTTACAGTCCAGGTGCATTGCTCCCTCCGTTATTGAGTTCTTGTGGTCTTCGAATTTGGTTTCTCAACTTCTATTTCTTATTTGAGCATGGCTTATGTCTTAGTAACCTTGATGAATTCCAGAGGGCCCTGAGAAAATTCTGATAAGAACACTTCCAAGCTGGATGGCTGGTGCACCCTGTAGTCTAAGTGCTTCAGATACACTGCTACAATTCCCCCTTCTTCTTCTTCTTCTTGCACCAACCCGACCCTTTCCACCATATTTTCTTCCAAGAGACTCACCATTTTTGTGATGCATGGAATAAAAGAGAGCAATAGAATATTGACTACTAGTAATAACAAAGCTCCCTTTACGAGATCTTTCAACCATCCAGTTCTTTCCCATCTCTCAAACCACTCATGCATAGCCCACCCATTCTCAATCAATTTCTTCATCTTATCTTGTCGTTGTTTGAGTTTCCTGTGAATGACTGCAGAATGCTCAGAGAGGTTCATACAAAACATTCCTTCAAAATCCTCACACTCGTGCAATAGCTTTCATATTAGAAATCACTAATTGTAAATGTAGACTTAAATGTGTATTGGCAAAGAATTGCAAGCCTGCAGTCTTACATCAAGGGGTGTAAAAAAAATGGAATCAAGCTCATATTTATCATTAAATATTCATATTCTATTTCTTTTCTTGCCACTTTATAGTAAAATAAAATAACTTTTTAAAAGAACTAAGGAGCATTTTTAAGATCACCATGTCTCTTCTCACAAAGGGAATGGTGAAATATCCTGGAATGATAGAATGAAGTAAAATTAGGCATTTGCTTTTTAGCAAATCTGAAAATTATGGCTTTCAGAGAAAAAAAAGAAGACAGCACATCCATTATGTGACCCTTGTTCTCCTCATTGATAGGCAAAATAAACTTTTTAATCTTGTGGTTAAAATGCTATTCATTTTCTAAATAGTGTGCCTCTGTTAGCAGTACATGTCTCAGCATGTCTCTGGTAGCATAGCAGTTTGGAGCACAGGATTACTTGGAAAAGGATACTTTAAAAAGTTGTTTAAAAGACCTGTTGAACAGTTGTCTCTAGGATTGCCATGAGTCTACCATGTGCAGAGCCAAAAAAGTAAGATATAAGGAGAAAAAAAAGTGCTGTGCTATAAAAAGCATTTAAAAGTCATCATCAGTGGTATGTCTCAGGTATTCACAGCACATGAGTAAACAAAGGACTAACAGCTACCAGAAAGCTGAAGAGATAGTAGCAATATTCTCTCAGGGATCTATTGAATAGCATGGGTTTTATTAAAGAGTGATGGGGAAAAAAAGCGTAGAAAATACAAACCCTTTCAACAGTGTCATGAAAGAATACTTGAGTGCTAAAGTTTTAAGGATGATATTTCCTTGTCTGTTGCATGCAGGTGCAATTCCCTCAGCACTAAATAGAATTAATTCTATGAGTTAACAGCAGAAAGCTCCCTGGAAGAATCCTAGATTTTGGTATTGAAGTGAAAATTACTTAACTCTTGACTCACAGGAGACAGTGGGTTATGTCAGATGATGTCGATTCATTGTTTCTAATGCCAATTGGTAATTTTTTAATGGCAAACTTACAAAAGAAACAAATTGCTTTCTTAATGTAGTAATATCTTTCATTAGCAATAAACAGCTGATATTACTGGAGGCAGAAGCAATAATTTGTAACAAATTAAAGCATTCTATGAAATTTAGCTCTATAATGTAACTTAGGTAAATGATTAACGCTATTAAATTGCAAGAAATAAGCCATGTGAGAATGAGTTACAGATTCTAAACATGGATTCATTCAGACCTGAATAAAAGTGTTCAAATGAAGATCAGTCCTGAACTGTAGGAAAATCAGTTGTGCAACAATGCACAAGTGCTTAATTTGGGATATTTAGCAGAGTTGAATTTAAAAAGGGATTTGAAAACTTGTTGCTTTCTGATACAAATACTGGAGAGAAATTCCTCAGGGTATGAAGGTCCTGTTTCTAATACTGTCACTAATTGTTCTTAATAAACCTCTTGTCTGAATTCCATCCTTTCTGTAACATTCATATATCACTTGTATTATGAAATTATATGAAAACCATTCAAGACCAATAGTGCTGTCTGTTGCTGTAAAAAGATGAGTCCCAGCAAAGATGCCCATCAGCTGGGTATGATCTGGGTATACTGAAATCTCCCAGATTGTGAAGAGGATGGGACCACTACTCTCTCTACAAAAAGTCCAATTGAACCACAAAAGGTGTCAGCATTGATTGAAACTTCATCCACAGCTTTGGTAAAAGATTTTTTTGCTGGGGCCTGTTTCTAGAGCCAGAGGCCTGTATTAGATGTTACTCAGTTTATAAAGCTATATAAATATATATAAAAATATATAACATTTATATTTCTGTCAAACATGTAAATATATACAAATGCATGCACAGCCCCACATGTGTGTACCTGCACGTACATGGGCCCTGCATTAGTGGTGAAGTCCATTGAAATAAATGCTACTGAATGCATCTGTAGCCAAGTAGTCAGTCTTTAGCAAGTCAACCTTCCAATTTGTCCTGACCGCTTTTCACTTTTCAAATGTGTCTTCTTTCACTTTTTGCAGCAATTATTAAAATTTCCTCACATTTACTCAACATTATTATCTTTTGCTGCCTACTTATTTCAGCTTTAGAAAGAGAGTTTCCTAAGACATGTAAACTGATATTTCTATCCTCATGGAGGCAGTAATTGATATTTCTAAGGGCTTCTCTTTTTCTGCATAAGAGCGTGTCTTCCATATGCGTATATGCATAAAATTTGCTTCTAATGTCCCAGAATTCAGTTTAGCACTCTATTATGAAAGAAAGATGGTTAGGTGTCTCTTTTTCTACACAGCCAAGATATGTAGGGAACAAAAGGTTCCTGCATCATTGCAAAGCAACTCTTAACAGTAGTTTACAATTAAAAAATATCTACCAGGGGTTTTAAAACAGGTCTCAATTTTCTCCTTCAACCAGTTTGTATTCTGCCATTCAGTCAGCTTGTGTTACTGTTCTGCAGAAACACATCAAATTGTATGAAGCCCAAAATATTTAAAACTGTGTAAATTGAATAAGCAGTTCAAAGGAAATGTTTTCACTCACCTTTTGATATAAATACAGCTTGTGCAAGAGTGGTCCCCAACAAATAAATTCAATGTTAATTCAGATGTTGATGTGGTTTCTACATACCATTTCAAGAAAGACTGTATTGAAATAAACTAGGTTGGAGTGACAAATGCTTGACTTAATTCAATAGGTAGAGAAAAAGTATCCACAGCTTCTTGACCAAACACAGAGAAAGTTGATTTCCTTCATGTATTCCTCTATATGTTTTGCATGCCAAATTCATAGAGGAATGAATTTTCTACGTGGCAGTAAGAGTTCTTTTCTACTGGAAAAGCATCACGATGAAAATGAAGTTCTTGCCAGCTGTAATACCAGTCTTTCAAAAGCCTGAGATATCTGATGGCTGCAAATCTTTCTAAAGACACACAAAGCTGATGAAGTTTATTGTAGATTTGGTTATTAACATGTTAATATTTCAGGTGCTTTTATAGTTGATAAAATTTAGTCCCAACCATTATGCAAAAAATACATGCCAAAGTTTTTGTGCTTATGTCTCCTGTGTATTGCTCAGTTTGTTAGAAAATTATCAGTGAAGTGAAAGAAGTGCACACAACTTTTTCTGCATAGCACAATAACAATTAAAAAAATGAGCCAATTTGCTAATTTGGAGTTAAGAGCTGTTTTAGTCAGAAGGTGATGAGAGAAACACAAACTTTCCCAAAAGACAATAACTGTTTCATGAAAAGCCAGGCAATCTAGTCCTGTGAAATTCTACATATTCCAGCTTGGTCTGGCATGAGCTATTTAGCTCTTGCCTTGTCTCTGAGAGGGAGAGAGCGTTTTGCAGATGAAAACCATAGCCTCCAGTCTACTGGGACCAATCAGCTAGTTTATGTTTAAATTGTTACAAGAAATTGAATTAAATATCCAGTATCCTAGCAAGCACATTTAATACTGTCAAAGAGCTATCTTTAGCCCTCAAGGCATGTAATTACTAGCTCTGGTCCATAAGGGAATTTCATCCTGAGAGATTTTCATTCTATTTCAGGAGGATCCTCTCTGCTAGTGGTAGTGGATACATCCTAAACAACATTCAGCTTCTTGCCAATGGGATACTGAGGTTTCCAGAGAGTGGAAATTCATATCACTGACATGTTGACATGGGACAACCCATTTATACCAGAATATTGTTCTATTACTCTTGCAGCTACTTGTTATTTCTGCTTTCCTAATAGTAAGAAAAATAAATAACTCATAGAAAGCTCTACCATGAATAAGACTCAAGTAATAAAAACTCCATCCAGCTCTGTCAGTCATTCAACTCTTTGCAGTATCAGTATGTCTAGCTTATTAATGAAATAGATTTTTGCTTGAGAATGGCTGCTTCCCCATAAAGTTATGAAAATATGCTAAAAGCAGCACTATAGACTCATTTTCACAGAAAACTATTGCTATTATTTATTTCTTCAACATCAAGGTGAGGAAAGGAGAGGGTTTTTTCACTGTTATTGTCAAGTACTTTCCATATTTTAAAAAGCTGGTCTGGTTTAAACATAAATAATTTTCCTTTATTGATGGTTTTTTTCCAATTGGGCAACTTGTGGATAGCACAACTCTCCAGGTTCAAAATTTACAGCTGACACCTGCTTTAATTTTCTTCCTGCTTCCCTGATCAAAAGTACCAAGACAAATAAGGTTGATGAAAATACTTATGAGCATTTTTAAATAGAAAATTTAACTGTTAAATGAAAGTTATTTAACCTTTTGTGCTTAATTATCTCTGTGGCAATCAAGCTAATATTCTGAGCACATAATTTAAACTGTGAATTGTGTAATTAAAAAATTTTGTAAAAATATTTTTTTTTTTCCAACAATAATGATTTTTTTTCCGCTTGTGTAAAATTAATTTACTTTTCCCCAGTAGTACCACAATGTATTTTGCCTTCAATGCCTACACACCTAAATAATTTGCCTCATTTAGCACTTAAAACCAGGGAAGCTCAGGGAAAAAAAAAGAGGAAATACATATGGCTGGGAGTGGCAGGCTGGCTCCTGAAATTCCGCACCGTGCAGGATGGTTCCCAGACCCAAGCTGGCAGCAGTGCCAAGTCGGTCTGGTTTGATAGTGCCAAGTGGCTCCTGCAATCTGCCATTAAGGACCAGGACAGGTGAGTTTTGTTTGCCAGGGAAAGACCTGACATTTGTTTTTGGGGGCCTGTGGCCAGGAATGGCCGGCTGGCTCCTGAAATTCCGCACCATGCAGGATGGTTCCCAGAGCCAAGCTGGCAGCAGTGCCAAGTTGGGCTGGTTTGATAGTGCCAAGTGGCTCCTGCAATCTGCCATTTAGGGCCAGGACAGGTGAGTTTTGTTTGCCAGGGTAAAGGGCCGAGGATTTTGTATTGGGGGCCTGTGGCCGGGCGTGAAGGGCTGGCTCGTGAAATTCCGCAACCTGCAGGATGGTTCCCAGAGCCAAGCTGGCAGCAGTGCCAAGTCGGGCTGGTTTGATAGTGCCAAGTGGCTCCTGCAATCTGCCATTAATGGCCAGGACAGGTGAGTTTTGTTTGCCAGGGTAAAGGGCCGAGGTTTTTGTTGGGGGGCCTGTGGCCGGGTGTGGCCGGCTGGATCCTGAAATTCCGCACCGTGCAGGATTGTTCCTAAACCCAAGCTGGCAGCAGTGCCAAGTTGGGCTGGTTTGATAGTGCCAAGTGGCTCGTGCAATCTGCCATTAAGGACCAGGACAGGTGAGTTTTGTTTCCCAGGGAAAAGTCCGAGGTTTGTATTGGGGGCCTGTGGCCGGGAGTGAAGGCCTGGCTCCTGAAATTCCGCACCGTGCAGGATGGTTCCTAGACCCCAGCTGGCAGCAGTGCCAAGTTGGGCTTGTTTGATAGTGCCAAGTGGCTCCTGCAATGTGCCAGTAAGGACCAGGACAGGTGAGTTTTATTTGCCAGGGAATCACCTGAAATTTCCTTTGGGGGGGCCAGTGGCCGGGAGTGGCCGGCTGGCTCCTGAAATTCCGCACCGTGCAGGATGGTTCCCAGACCCAAGCTGGCAGCAGTGCCAAATTGGGCTGGTTTGATAGTGCCAAGTGGCTCGTGCAACCTGCCATTAAAGACCAGGAGAGGTGAGTTTTGTTTCCCAGGGAAAACGGCCGAGGTTTTTGTTGGGGGGCCTGTGGCCGGGAGTGACACGCTGGCTCCTGAAATTCCGCACCGTGCAGGATGGTTCCCAGAGCCAACCTGGCAGCAGTGCACAGTTGGGCTGGTTTGATAGTGCCAAGTGGCTCCTGCAATCTGCCATTAAGGGCCAGGACAGGTGAGTTTTGTTTGCCAGGGAAAGACCTGAGATTTGTTGTGAGGGGCCTGTGGCCGGGAATGGCTGGCTGGATCCTGAAATTCCGCACCGTGCAGGATGGTTCCCAGAGCCAAGCTGGCAGCAGTGCCAAGTTGGGCCAGTTGGATAGGGCCAAGTGGCTCCTGCAATGTGCCATTAAGGACCAGGACAGGTGAGTTCTGTTTGCCAGGGAAAAGGGCCGAGGTTTTTGTTGGGGGGCCTGCAGCCGGGAGTGGCTGGCTGGCTCCGGAAATTCCGCACCGTGCAGGATGGTTCCCAGAGCCAAGCTGGCAGCAGTGCCAAGTTGGGCTGGTTTGATAGTGCCAAGTGGCTCCTGCAATGTGCCATTAAGGACCAGGACAGGTGAGTTTTGTTTGCCAGGGAAAGACCTGAGAATTTTGTTGGGGGCCTGTGGCCGGGAGTGGCCGGCTGGCTCCTGAAATTCCGCACCGTACAGGATGGTTCCGAGACCCCAGCTGGCAGCAGTTCCAAGTCGGGCTGGTTTGATAGCGCCAAGTGCCTCCTGCAATCTGGCATTAAGGACCAGGACAGGTGAGTTTGGTTTCCCAGGGAAAAGGGCCGCGGAATTTGTTGGGGGGCCTGTGGCCGGGAGTGGCCGGCTGGATCCTGAAATTCCGCACCCTGCAGGAGGGTTCCCAGAGCCAAGCTGGCAGCAGTGCCAAGTTAGGCTGGTTTAATAGTGCCAAGTGGCTTCTGCAATCTGCCAGTAAGGACCAGGACAGGTGAGTTTTATTTGCCAGGGAATCACCTGAAATTTCCTTTGGGGGGGCCTGTGGCCGAGAGTGGCTGGCTGGCTCCTGAAATTCCGCACCGTGCAGGATGGTTCCCAGAGCCAAGCTGGCAGCAGTGCCAAGTTGGGCTGGTTTGATAGTGCCCAGTGGCTCCTGCAATCTGACATTAAGGGCCAGGACAGGTGAGTTTTGTTTGCCAGGGAAAAGGGCCGAGGTTGATATTGGGGACCTGTGGCCGGGAGTGGCCGGCTAGCTCCTGAAATTCCGCACCGTGCAGGATGGTTCCCAGAGCCAAGCTGGCAGCAGTGCCAAATTGGGCTGGTTTGATAGTGCCAAGTGGCTCGTGCAACCTGCCATTAAAGACCAGGACAGGTGAGTTTTGTTTTGCAGGGAAAACGGCCGAGGTTTTTGTTGGGGGGCCTGTGGCCGGGAGTGACACGCTGGCTCCTGAAATTCCGCACCGTGCAGGATGGTTCCCAGAGCCAACCTGGCAGCAGTGCACAGTTGGGCTGGTTTGATAGTGCCAAGTGGCTCCTGCAATCTGCCATTAAGGGCCAGGACAGGTGAGTTTTGTTTCCCAGGGAAAAGGGCTGAGGTTTGTATTGGGGGCCTGTGGCCGGGAGTGGCCAGCTGGCTCCTGAAATTCCGCACCGTGCAGGATGGTTCCTAGGCCCAAGGTGTCAGAAGTGACAAGTCGGGGGTGTTGGATAGGGCCAAGTGTCTCCTGCAATCTGCCATTAAAGACTAGGACATGTGAGTTTTTTTTTCCAGGGGAACACCTGAGATTTCTACTGGGGGGCCTGTGGCCGGGAGTGGCCGGCTGGATCCCGAAATTCCGCATCTTTCAGGATGGTTCCCAGAGCCACGCTGGCAGCAGTGCCAAGTTGGGCTTGATTGATAGTGCCAAGTGGCTCCTGCAATCTGCCATTAAGGACCAGGACAGGTGAGTTTTGTTTGCCAGGGAAAAGGGCCGAGGTTTTAGTTGGGGAGCCAGTGGTCGGGAGTGGCAGGCTGGATCCTGAAATTCCGCCCCGTGCATGATGGTTCCTATACCCAAGCTGGCAGCAGTGCCAAGTTGGGCTGGTTTGATAGTGCCAAGTGGCTCCTGCAATCTGGCACTAAGGACCAGGACAGGTGAGTTTTGATTGCTAGGGAAAAGGGCTGAGGTTTTTGTTTGGGGGCCACTGGCCGGGAGAGCTGGCTGGCTCCTGAAATTCCGAACCGTGCAGGATGGTTCCTAGACTCCAGCTGACAGCAGTGCCAAGTTGGGCTGGTTTGATAGTGCCACGTGGCTCCTGCAATATGCCAGTAAGAACCAGGACAGGTGAATTTTGTTTGCCGGGGAATCACCTGAGATTTGCTTTGCGGGGCCTGTGGCCGGGAGTGGCCGGCTGGCACCTGAAATTCCGCCCCGTGCAGGATGGTTCCTAGACCCAAGCTGGCAGTAGTGCCAAGTTGGGCTGGTTTGATAGTGCCCAGTGGCTCCTGCAATCTGCCATTAAGGGCCAGGACAGGTGAGTTTTGTTTGCTAGGGACAAGGGCTGAGGTTTTTGTTTGGGGGCCACTGGCCGGGAGTGGCTGGCTGGCTCCTAAAATTCCGCACCGTGCAGGAGGGTTCCCAGAGCCAAGCTGGCAGCAGTGCCAAGTTGGGCTGGTTTGATAGTGCCAAGTGGCTCCTGCAATCTGCCATTAATGGCCAGGACAGGTGAGTTTTGTTTGCCAGGGTAAAGGGCCGAGGATTTTGTATTGGGGGCCTGTGGCCGGGCGTGAAGGGCTGGCTCCTGAAATTGCGCACCGTGCAGGATGGTTCCCAGAGCCAAGCTGGCAGCAGTGCCAAGTTGGGCTGGTTTGATAGTGCCAAGTGGCTCCTGCAATCTGCCATTAAGGACCAGGACAGGTGAGTTTTGTTTGCCAGGGAAATGGTCCAATATATGTGTTGGGGGCCCTCTGGCCGGGAGTGGCCGGCTGGCTCCTGAAATTCCGCACCGTGCAGGATGGTTCCTAGACCCAAGCTGACAGCAGTGCCAAGTTGGGCCTGTTGGATAGTGCCAAGTGGCTCCTGCAATCTGCCAGTAAGGGCCAGGACAGGTGAGTTTTATTTCCCAGGGAATATGGCCGAGGTTTTTGTTGGGGGGCGTGTGGCCGGGAGTGGCCGGCTGGATCCTGAAATTCCGCACCGTGCAGGATGGTTCCCACAGCCAAGCTGGCAGCAGTGCCAAGTTGCTCCTGCAATCTGCCATTAAGGACCAGGACAGGTGAGTTTTGTTTGCCAGGGAAAAGGGCCGAGGTTTATATTGGGGGCTTTTGGCCGGGAGTGGCCGTCTGGATCCTGAAATTCCGCACCGTGCAGGATGGTTCCCAGAGCCAAGCTGGCAGCAGTGCCAAGTTGGGCCTGTTGGATAGGGCCAAGTGCCTCCTGCAATCTGCCATTAAGGGCTAGGACAGGTGAGTTTTGTTTCCCAGGGAAAACGGTCGAGGTTTTTGTTTGGGGGCCTGTGGCCGGGAGTAGCCGGCTAGATCCTGAAATTCCACACCGTGCAGGATTGTTCCCAGAGCCAAGCTGGCAGCAGTGCCATGTTGGGCTGGTTTGATAGTGCCAAGTGGCTCCTGCAATCTGGCACTAAGGACCAGGACAGGTGAGTTTTGATTGCTAGGGAAAAGGGCTGAGGTTTTTGTTTGGGGGCCACTGGCCGGGAGAGCTGGCTGGCTCCTGAAATTCCGCACCGTGCAGGATGGTTCCTAGACTCCAGCTGACAGCAGTGCCAAGTTGGGCTGGTTTGATAGTGCCACGTGGCTCCTGCAATATGCCAGTAAGAACCAGGACAGGTGAGTTTTGTTTGCCAGGGAAATGGTCCAATATATGTGTTGGGGGCCCTCTGGCCGGGAGTGGCCGGCTGGATCCTGAAATTCCACACCGTGCAGGATGGTTCCCAGAGCCAAGCTGGCAGCAGTGCCAAGTTGGGCTGGTTTGATAGTGCCAAGTGGCTCCTGCAATCTGGCATTAAGGACCAGGACAGGTGAGTTTTGTTTGCCAGGGAAAGACCTGAGAATTTTGTTGGGGGCCTGTGGCCCGGAGTGGCCGGCTGGCTCCGGAAATTCCGCACCGTACAGGATGGTTCCGAGACCCCAGCTGGCAGCAGTTCCAAGTCGGGCTGGTTTGATAGCGCCAAGTGCCTCCTGCAATCTGGCATTAAGGACCAGGACAGGTGAGTTTGGTTTCCCAGGGAAAAGGGCCGCGGTATTTGTTGGGGGGCCTGTGGCTGGGAGTGGCCGGCTGGCTCCTGAAATTCCGCACCGTGCAGGATTGTTCCTAAACCCAAGCTGGCAGCAGTGCCAAGTTGGGCTGGTTTGATAGTGCCAAGTGGCTCCTGCAATCTGCCATTAAGGACCAGGACAGGTGAGTTTTGTTTCCCAGGGAAAAGTCCGAGGTTTGTATTGGGGGCCTGTGGCCGGGAGTGAAGGCCTGGCTTCTGAAATTCCGCACCGTGCAGGATGGTTCCCAGAGCCAAGGTGGCAGCAGTGCCAAGTTGGGCCTGTTGGATAGGGCCAAGTGGCTCCTGCAATCTGCCATTAAGGGCCAGGACAGGTAAGTTTTGTTTCCCAGGGAAAAGGGCCGAGGTTTTTGTTGGGGGGCCTGTGGCCGGGAGTGGCCGGCTGGATCCTGAAATTCCGCACCGTGCAGGATGGTTCCTAGGCCCAAGGTGTCAGAAGTGACAAGTCGGGGGTGTTGGATAGGGCCAAGTGTCTCCTGCAATCTGCCATTAAAGACTAGGACATGTGAGTTTTTTTTCCCAGGGGAACACCTGAGATTTCTACTGGGGGGCCTGTGGCTGGGAGTGGCCGGCTGGATCCCGAAATTCCGCATCTTTCAGGATGGTTCCCAGAGCCACGCTGGCAGCAGTGGCAAGTTGGGCTGGTTTGATAGTGCCAAGTGGCTCCTGCAATCTGGCATTAAAGACCAGGACAGGTGAGTTTTGTTTGCCAGGGAAAAGGGCCGAGGTTTTTGTTGGGGGGCCTGTGGCCGGGAGTGGCAGGCTGGATCCTGAAATTCCGCCCCGTGCAGGATGGTTCCTAGACCCAAGCTGGCAGCAGTGCCAAGTTGGGCTGGTTTGATAGTGCCAAGTGGCTCCTGCAATGTGCCATTAAGGACCAGGACAGGTGAGTTTTGTTTTCCAGGGTAAAGGGCTGAGGTTTCTATTGGGGGCCTGTGGCCGGGAGTGGCCGGCTGGCTCCTGAAATTCCGCACCGTGCAGGATGGTTCCCAGAGCCAAGCTGGCAGCAGTGCCAAGTTGGGCTTGTTTGATGGTGCCAAGTGGCTCCTGCAATCTGCCATTAAGGGCCAGCACAGGTGCCTTTTGTTTGCCACGGTAAAGGGCCGAGGTTTTTATTGGGGGCCTGTGGCCGGGAGTGGCCGGGTGGCTCCGGAAGTTCCGCACCGTGCAGGATGGTTCCCAGAGCCAAGCTGGCAGCAGTGCTCTGTCAGGCTGGTTTGATAGTGCCAAGTGGCTCCTGCAATCTGCCATTAAGGGCCAGGACAGGTGAGTTTTGTTTCCCAGGGAAAAGGGCTGAGGTTTGTATTGGGGGCCTGTGGCCGGGAGTGGCCGGCTGGCTCCTGAAATTCCGCACCGTGCAGGATGTTTCCCAGAGCCAAGGTGGCAGCAGTGCCAAGTTGGGCTTGTTTGAAATTGCCAAGTGGCTCCTGCAATCTGCCATTTAAGGCAAGGACAGGTGAGTTTTGTTTGCCAGGGTAAAGGGCCGAGGTTTGTATTGGGGGCCTGTGGCCGGGAGTGGCCAGCTGGCTCCTGAAATTCTGCACCGTGCAGGATGGTTCCTAGGCCCAAGGTGTCAGAAGTGACAAGTCGGGGGTGTTGGATAGGGCCAAGTGTCTCCTGCAATCTGCCATTAAAGACTAGGACATGTGAGTTTTTTTTCCCAGGGGAACACCTGAGATTTCTACTGGGGGGCCTGTGGCCGGGAGTGGCCGGCTGGATCCCGAAATTCCGCATCTTTCAGGATGGTTCCCAGAGCCACGCTGGCAGCAGTGCCAAGTTGGGCTTGATTGATAGTGCCAAGTGGCTCCTGCAATCTGCCATTAAGGACCAGGACAGGTGAGTTTTGTTTGCCAGGGAAAAGGGCCGAGGTTTTTGTTGGGGAGCCAGTGGTCGGGAGTGGCAGGCTGGATCCTGAAATTCCGCCCCGTGCATGATGGTTCCTATACCCAAGCTGGCAGCAGTGCCAAGTTGGGCTGGTTTGATAGTGCCAAGTGGCTCCTGCAATGTGCCAGTAAGGACCAGGACAGGTGAGTTTTGTTTGCCAGGGAAAGACCTGAGATTTTTGTTGGGGGCCTGTGGCCGGGAGTGACCGGCTGGCTCGTGAAATTCCGCACCGTAGAGGATGGTTCCCAGAGCCAAGCTGGCAGCAGTGCCAAATTAGGCTGGTTTGATAGTGCCAAGTGGCTCCTGCAATCTGGCATTAAGGGCAAGGACAGGTGAGTTTTGTTTTCCAGGGTAAAGGGCTGAGGTTTGTATTGGGGGCCTGTGGCCGGGAGTGGCCGGCTGGCTCCGGAAATTCCGCACCGTGCAGAATGGTTCCCAGAGCCAAGCTGGCAGCAGTGCCAAGTTGGGCTGGTTTGATAGTGCCAAGTGGCTCCTGCAATCTGGCATTAAGGACCAGGACAGGTGAGTTTTGTTTGCCAGGGAAACACCTGAGATTTGCTTTGGGGGGCCAGTGGCCGGGAGTGGCCGGCTGGCTCCTGAAATTCTGCACCGTACAGGATGGTTCCGAGACCCCAGCTGGCAGCAGTTCCAAGTCGGGCTGGTTTGATAGCGCCAAGTGCCTCCTGCAATCTGCCATTAAGGGCTAGGACAGGTGAGTTTTGTTTCCCAGGGAAAACGGCCGAGGTTTTTGTTGGGGGGCCTGTGGCCGGGAGTAGCCGGCTAGATCCTGAAATTCCACACCGTGCAGGATTGTTCCCCGAGCCAAGCTGGCAGCAGTGCCATGTTG
Organism: Calcarius lapponicus; assembly: GCA_039654755.1. Lineage (NCBI taxonomy): Eukaryota > Metazoa > Chordata > Aves > Passeriformes > Fringillidae > Calcarius > Calcarius lapponicus. The sequence goes on along the minus strand of CM077478.1, from coordinate 13,267,919 downwards.
GGCTGGTTTGATAGTGCCAAGTGGCTCCTGCAATCTGGCACTAAGGACCAGGACAGGTGAGTTTTGATTGCTAGGGAAAAGGGCTGAGGTTTTTGTTTGGGGGCCACTGGCCGGGAGAGCTGGCTGGCTCCTGAAATTCCGAACCGTGCAGGATGGTTCCTAGACTCCAGCTGACAGCAGTGCCAAGTTGGGCTGGTTTGATAGTGCCACGTGGCTCCTGCAATATGCCAGTAAGAACCAGGACAGGTGAATTTTGTTTGCCGGGGAATCACCTGAGATTTGCTTTGCGGGGCCTGTGGCCGGGAGTGGCCGGCTGGCACCTGAAATTCCGCCCCGTGCAGGATGGTTCCTAGACCCAAGCTGGCAGTAGTGCCAAGTTGGGCTGGTTTGATAGTGCCCAGTGGCTCCTGCAATCTGCCATTAAGGGCCAGGACAGGTGAGTTTTGTTTGCTAGGGACAAGGGCTGAGGTTTTTGTTTGGGGGCCACTGGCCGGGAGTGGCTGGCTGGCTCCTAAAATTCCGCACCGTGCAGGAGGGTTCCCAGAGCCAAGCTGGCAGCAGTGCCAAGTTGGGCTGGTTTGATAGTGCCAAGTGGCTCCTGCAATCTGCCATTAATGGCCAGGACAGGTGAGTTTTGTTTGCCAGGGTAAAGGGCCGAGGATTTTGTATTGGGGGCCTGTGGCCGGGCGTGAAGGGCTGGCTCCTGAAATTGCGCACCGTGCAGGATGGTTCCCAGAGCCAAGCTGGCAGCAGTGCCAAGTTGGGCTGGTTTGATAGTGCCAAGTGGCTCCTGCAATCTGCCATTAAGGACCAGGACAGGTGAGTTTTGTTTGCCAGGGAAATGGTCCAATATATGTGTTGGGGGCCCTCTGGCCGGGAGTGGCCGGCTGGCTCCTGAAATTCCGCACCGTGCAGGATGGTTCCTAGACCCAAGCTGACAGCAGTGCCAAGTTGGGCCTGTTGGATAGTGCCAAGTGGCTCCTGCAATCTGCCAGTAAGGGCCAGGACAGGTGAGTTTTATTTCCCAGGGAATATGGCCGAGGTTTTTGTTGGGGGGCGTGTGGCCGGGAGTGGCCGGCTGGATCCTGAAATTCCGCACCGTGCAGGATGGTTCCCACAGCCAAGCTGGCAGCAGTGCCAAGTTGCTCCTGCAATCTGCCATTAAGGACCAGGACAGGTGAGTTTTGTTTGCCAGGGAAAAGGGCCGAGGTTTATATTGGGGGCTTTTGGCCGGGAGTGGCCGTCTGGATCCTGAAATTCCGCACCGTGCAGGATGGTTCCCAGAGCCAAGCTGGCAGCAGTGCCAAGTTGGGCCTGTTGGATAGGGCCAAGTGCCTCCTGCAATCTGCCATTAAGGGCTAGGACAGGTGAGTTTTGTTTCCCAGGGAAAACGGTCGAGGTTTTTGTTTGGGGGCCTGTGGCCGGGAGTAGCCGGCTAGATCCTGAAATTCCACACCGTGCAGGATTGTTCCCAGAGCCAAGCTGGCAGCAGTGCCATGTTGGGCTGGTTTGATAGTGCCAAGTGGCTCCTGCAATCTGGCACTAAGGACCAGGACAGGTGAGTTTTGATTGCTAGGGAAAAGGGCTGAGGTTTTTGTTTGGGGGCCACTGGCCGGGAGAGCTGGCTGGCTCCTGAAATTCCGCACCGTGCAGGATGGTTCCTAGACTCCAGCTGACAGCAGTGCCAAGTTGGGCTGGTTTGATAGTGCCACGTGGCTCCTGCAATATGCCAGTAAGAACCAGGACAGGTGAGTTTTGTTTGCCAGGGAAATGGTCCAATATATGTGTTGGGGGCCCTCTGGCCGGGAGTGGCCGGCTGGATCCTGAAATTCCACACCGTGCAGGATGGTTCCCAGAGCCAAGCTGGCAGCAGTGCCAAGTTGGGCTGGTTTGATAGTGCCAAGTGGCTCCTGCAATCTGGCATTAAGGACCAGGACAGGTGAGTTTTGTTTGCCAGGGAAAGACCTGAGAATTTTGTTGGGGGCCTGTGGCCCGGAGTGGCCGGCTGGCTCCGGAAATTCCGCACCGTACAGGATGGTTCCGAGACCCCAGCTGGCAGCAGTTCCAAGTCGGGCTGGTTTGATAGCGCCAAGTGCCTCCTGCAATCTGCCATTAAGGACCAGGACAGGTGAGTTTGGTTTCCCAGGGAAAAGGGCCGCGGTATTTGTTGGGGGGCCTGTGGCTGGGAGTGGCCGGCTGGCTCCTGAAATTCCGCACCGTGCAGGATTGTTCCTAAACCCAAGCTGGCAGCAGTGCCAAGTTGGGCTGGTTTGATAGTGCCAAGTGGCTCCTGCAATCTGCCATTAAGGACCAGGACAGGTGAGTTTTGTTTCCCAGGGAAAAGTCCGAGGTTTGTATTGGGGGCCTGTGGCCGGGAGTGAAGGCCTGGCTTCTGAAATTCCGCACCGTGCAGGATGGTTCCCAGAGCCAAGGTGGCAGCAGTGCCAAGTTGGGCCTGTTGGATAGGGCCAAGTGGCTCCTGCAATCTGCCATTAAGGGCCAGGACAGGTAAGTTTTGTTTCCCAGGGAAAAGGGCCGAGGTTTTTGTTGGGGGGCCTGTGGCCGGGAGTGGCCGGCTGGATCCTGAAATTCCGCACCGTGCAGGATGGTTCCTAGGCCCAAGGTGTCAGAAGTGACAAGTCGGGGGTGTTGGATAGGGCCAAGTGTCTCCTGCAATCTGCCATTAAAGACTAGGACATGTGAGTTTTTTTTCCCAGGGGAACACCTGAGATTTCTACTGGGGGGCCTGTGGCTGGGAGTGGCCGGCTGGATCCCGAAATTCCGCATCTTTCAGGATGGTTCCCAGAGCCACGCTGGCAGCAGTGGCAAGTTGGGCTGGTTTGATAGTGCCAAGTGGCTCCTGCAATCTGGCATTAAAGACCAGGACAGGTGAGTTTTGTTTGCCAGGGAAAAGGGCCGAGGTTTTTGTTGGGGGGCCTGTGGCCGGGAGTGGCAGGCTGGATCCTGAAATTCCGCCCCGTGCAGGATGGTTCCTAGACCCAAGCTGGCAGCAGTGCCAAGTTGGGCTGGTTTGATAGTGCCAAGTGGCTCCTGCAATGTGCCATTAAGGACCAGGACAGGTGAGTTTTGTTTTCCAGGGTAAAGGGCTGAGGTTTCTATTGGGGGCCTGTGGCCGGGAGTGGCCGGCTGGCTCCTGAAATTCCGCACCGTGCAGGATGGTTCCCAGAGCCAAGCTGGCAGCAGTGCCAAGTTGGGCTTGTTTGATGGTGCCAAGTGGCTCCTGCAATCTGCCATTAAGGGCCAGCACAGGTGCCTTTTGTTTGCCACGGTAAAGGGCCGAGGTTTTTATTGGGGGCCTGTGGCCGGGAGTGGCCGGGTGGCTCCGGAAGTTCCGCACCGTGCAGGATGGTTCCCAGAGCCAAGCTGGCAGCAGTGCTCTGTCAGGCTGGTTTGATAGTGCCAAGTGGCTCCTGCAATCTGCCATTAATGGCCAGGACAGGTGAGTTTTGTTTGCCAGGGTAAAGGGCTGAGATTTGTATTGGGGGCCTGTGGCCGGGAGTGGCCGGCTGGCTCCTGAAATTCCGCACCGTGCAGGATGGTTCCCAGAGCCAAGATGACAGCAGTGCCAAGTTGGGCTGGTTTGATAGTGCCCAGTGGCTCTTGCAATCTGCCATTAAGGGCCAGGACAGGTGAGTTTTGTTTGGTAGGGACAAGGGCTGAGGTTTTTGTTTGGGGGCCACTGGCCGGGAGTGGCTGGCTGGCTCCTGAAATTCCGCACCGTGCAGGATGGTTCCCACAGCCAAGCTGGCAGCAGTGCCAAGTTGGGCTGGTTTGATAGTGCCAAGTGGCTCCTGCAATGTGCCATTAAGGACCAGGACAGGTGAGTTTTGTTTGCCAGGGAAAGACCTGAGAATTTTGTTGGGGGCCTGTGGCCGGGAGTGGCCGGCTGGGTCCTGAAATTCCGCACCGTACAGGATGGTTCCGAGACCCCAGCTGGCAGCAGTTCCAAATCGGGCTGGTTTGATAGCGCCAAGTGCCTCCTGCAATCTGGCATTTAGGGCCAGGACAGGTGAGTTTTGTTTGCCAGGGAAAGACACGAGATTTGTTGTGGGGGGCCTGCAGCCGGGAGTGGCCGGCTGGCTCCTGAAATTCCGCACCGTGCAGGAGGGTTCCCAGAGCCAAGCTGGCAGCAGTGCCAAGTCAGGCTGGTGTGATAGTGCCAAGTGGCTCCTGCAATCTGCCATTAAGGGCCAGGACAGGTGCGTTTTGTTTGCCACGGTAAAGGGCTGAGTATTTTGTATTGGGGGCCAGTGGCCGGGCGTGAAGGGCTGGCTCGTGAAATTCCGCAACCTGCAGGATGGTTCCCAGAGCCAAGCTGGGAGCAGTGCCAAGTCGGGCTGGTTTGATAGTGCCAAGTGGCTCCTGCAATCTGCCATTAAGGACCAGGACAGGTGAGTTTTGTTTGCCAGGGAAATGGTCCAATATATGTGTTGGGGGCCCTCTGGCCGGGAGTGGCCGGCTGGCTCCTGAAATTCCGCACCGTGCAGGATGGTTCCTAGACCCAAGCTGGCAGCAGTGCCAAGTTGGGCCTGTTGGATAGTGCCAAGTGGCTCCTGCAATCTGCCAGTATGGGCCAGGACAGGTGAGTTTTATTTCCCAGGGAATATGGCCGAGGTTTTTGTTGGGGGGCGTGTGGCCGGGAGTGGCCGGCTGGGTCCTGAACTTCCGCACCGTGCAGGATGGTTCCCACAGCCAAGCTGGCAGCAGTGCCAAGTTGGGCTGGTTTGATAGTGCCAAGTGGCTCCTGCAATCTGGCATTAAGGACCAGGACAGGCGAGTTTTGTTTGCCAGGCTAAAGGGCCGAGGTTTGTATTGGGGTCCCTCTGGCCGGGAGTGGCCGGCTGGCTCCTGAAATTCTGCACCGTGCAGGATGGTTCCGAGACCCAAGCTGGCAGCAGTGCCTAGTCGGGCTGGTTTGATAGTGCCAAGTGGCTCCTGCAATCTGCCATTAAGGACCAGGTCAGGTGAGTTTTGTTTCCCAGGGAAAAATGCTGAGGTTTTTATTGGGGGTCCTGTGGCCGGGAGTGGCCGGCTGGCTCCTGAAATTCCGCACCGTGCAGGATGGTTCCCAGAGCCAAGCTGGCAGCAGTGCCAAGTTGGGCCTGTTGGATAGTGCCAAGTGGCTCCTGCAATCTGCCATTAAGGACCAGGACAGGTGAGTTTTGTTTGCCAGGGAAAAGGGCCGAGGTTTGTATTGGGGGCCTGTGGCCGGGAGTGGCCGGCTGGCTCCTGAAATTCCGCACCGTGCAGGAGGGTTCCGAGACCCAAGGTGGCAGCAGTGCCTAGTCGGGCTGGTTTGATAGTGCCATGTGGCTCCTGCAATGTGCCATTAAGGATAAGGACAGGTCAGTTTTGTTTGCCAGGGTAAAGGGCCGAGGTTTGTATTGGGGGCCAGTGGCCAGGTGTGGCCGGCTGGCTCCTGAAATTCCGCACCGTGCAGGATTGTTCCTAGACCCATGCTGGCAGCAGTGTCAAGTTGGGCTTGTTTGATAGTGCCAAGTGGGTCCTGCAATCTGCCATTAAGGACCAGGACAGGTGAGTTTTGTTTGCCAGGGAAACGGTCCAATATATGTGTTGGGGGCCCTCTGGCCGGGAGTGGCCGGCTGGATCCTGAAATTCTGCACCGTGCAGGATGGTTCCCAGAGCCAAGCTGGCAGCAGTGCCAAGTTGGGCTTGTTTGATAGTGCCAAGTGGCTCCTGCAATCTGCCATTAAGGACCAGGACAGGTGAGTTTTGTTTGCCAGGGTAAAGGGCCGAGGTTTGTATTGGGGGCCTATGGCCGGGAGTGGCCGGCTGGCTCCTGAAATTCCACACCGTGCAGGATGTTTCCCAGAGCCAAGCTGGCAGCAGTGCCAAGTTGGGTCTGTTGGATAGTGCCAAGTGGCTCCTGCAATCTGCCATTAAGGACCAGGACAGGTGAGTTTTGTTTGCCAGGGAAATGGTCCAATATATGTGTTGGGGGCGTGTGGCCGGGAGTGGCCGGCTGGGTCCTGAAATTCCGCACCGTGCAGGAGGGTTCCCAGAGCCAAGCTGGCAGCAGTGCCAAGTTGGGCTGGTTTGATAGTGCCAAGTGGCTCCTGCAATCTGCCATTAAGGACCAGGACAGGTGAGTTTTGTTTGCCAGGGTAAAGGGCCGAGGTTTTTGTTGGGGGGCCTGTGGCCGGGTGTGGCCGGCTGGCTCCTGAAATTGCGCACCGTGCAGGATGGTTCCCAGAGCCAAGCTGGCAGCAGTGCCAAGTTGGGCTGGTTTGATAGTGCCAAGTGGCTCCTGCAATCTGCCATTAAGGACCAGGACAGGTGAGTTTTGTTTGCCAGGGAAATGGTCCAATATATGTGTTGGGGGCCCTCTGGCCGGGAGTGGCCGGCTGGCTCCTGAAATTCCGCACCGTGCAGGATGGTTCCTAGACCCAAGCTGACAGCAGTGCAAAGTTGGGCCTGTTGGATAGTGCCAAGTGGCTCCTGCAATCTGCCAGTAAGGGCCAGCACAGGTGAGTTTTATTTCCCAGGGAATATGGCCGAGGTTTTTGTTGGGGGGCGTGTGGCCGGGAGTGGCCGGCTGGATCCTGAAATTCCGCACCGTGCAGGATGGTTCCCACAGCCAAGCTGGCAGCAGTGCCAAGTTGCTCCTGCAATCTGCCATTAAGGACCAGGACAGGTGAGTTTTGTTTGCCAGGGAAAAGGGCCGAGGTTTATATTGGGGGCTTTTGGCCGGGAGTGGCCGTCTGGATCCTGAAATTCCACACCGTGCAGGATTGTTCCCAGAGCCAAGCTGGCAGCAGTGCCATGTTGGGCTGGTTTGATAGTGCCAAGTGGCTCCTGCAATCTGGCACTAAGGACCAGGACAGGTGAGTTTTGATTGCTAGGGAAAAGGGCTGAGGTTTTTGTTTGGGGGCCACTGGCCGGGAGAGCTGGCTGGCTCCTGAAATTCCGCACCGTGCAGGATGGTTCCTAGACTCCAGCTGACAGCAGTGCCAAGTTGGGCTGGTTTGATAGTGCCACGTGGCTCCTGCAATATGCCAGTAAGAACCAGGACAGGTGAGTTTTGTTTGCCAGGGAAATGGTCCAATATATGTGTTGGGGGCCCTCTGGCCGGGAGTGGCCAGCTGGCTCCTGAAATTCCGCACCGTGCAGGATGGTTCCTAGACCCAAGCTGACAGCAGTGCCAAGTTGGGCTGGTTTGATAGTGCCCAGTGGCTCTTGCAATCTGCCATTAAGGACCAGGACAGGTGTGTTTTGTTTGCTAGGGAAAAGGGCTGAGGTTTTTGTTTGGGGGCCACTGGCCGGGAGTGGCTGGCTGGCTCCTGAAATTCTGCACCGTGCAGGATGGTTCCCACAGCCAAGCTGGCAGCAGTGCCAAGTTGGGCTGGTTTGATAGTGCCAAGTGGCTCCTGCAATGTGCCATTAAGGACCAGGACAGGTGAGTTTTGTTTGCCAGGGAAAGACCTGAGAATTTTGTTGGGGGCCTGTGGCCGGGAGTGGCCGGCTGGCTCCTGAAATTCCGCACCGTACAGGATGGTTCCGAGACCCCAGCTGGCAGCAGTTCCAAGTCGGGCTGGTTTGATAGCGCCAAGTGCCTCCTGCAATCTGGCATTAAGGACCAGGACAGGTGAGTTTGGTTTCCCAGGGAAAAGGGCCGCGGTATTTGTTGGGGGGCCTGTGGCCGGGAGTGGCCGGCTGGCTCCTGAAATTCCGCACCGTGCAGGAGGGTTCCCAGAGCCAAGCTGGCAGCAGTGCCAAGTCAGGCTGGTTTAATAGTGCCAAGTGGCTCCTGCAATCTGCCAGTAAGGACCAGGACAGGTGAGTTTTATTTGCCAGGGAATCACCTGAAATTTCCTTTGGGGGGGCCTGTGGCCGAGAGTGGCTGGCTGGCTCCTGAAATTCCGCACCGTGCAGGATGGTTCCCAGACCCAAGCTGGCAGCAGTGCCAAGTTGGGCTGGTTTGATAGTGCCAAGTGGCTCGTGCAACCTGCCATTAAAGACCAGGACAGGTGAGTTTTGTTTTGCAGGGAAAACGGCCGAGGTTTTTGTTGGGGGGCCTGTGGCCGGGAGTGACACGCTGGCTCCTGAAATTCCGCACCATGCAGGATGGTTCCCAGAGCCAAGGTGGCAGCAGTGCCAAGTTGGGCTTGTTTGAAATTGCCAAGTGGCTCCTGCAATCTGCCATTTAAGGCAAGGACAGGTGAGTTTTGTTTGCCAGGGTAAAGGGCCGAGGTTTGTATTGGGGGCCTGTGGCCGGGAGTGGCCAGCTGGCTCCTGAAATTCTGCACCGTGCAGGATGGTTCCTAGGCCCAAGCTGTCAGAAATGACAAGTCGGGGGTGTTGGATAGGGCCAAGTGTCTCCTGCAATCTGCCATTAAAGACTAGGACATGTGACTTTTTTTTCCCAGGGGAACACCTGAGATTTCTACTGGGGGGCCTGTGGCCGGGAGTGGCCGGCTGGATCCCGAAATTCCGCATCTTTCAGGATGGTTCCCAGAGCCACGCTGGCAGCAGTGCCAAGTTGGGCTTGATTGATAGTGCCAAGTGGCTCCTGCAATCTGGCATTAAGGACCAGGACAGGTGAGTTTTGTTTGCCAGGGAAAAGGGCCGAGGTTTTTGTTGGGGAGCCAGTGGTCGGGAGTGGCAGGCTGGATCCTGAAATTCCGCCCCGTGCATAATGGTTCCTATACCCAAGCTGGCAGCAGTGCCAAGTTGGGCTGGTTTGATAGTGCCAAGTGGCTCCTGCAATGTGCCAGTAAGGACCAGGACAGGTGAGTTTTGTTTGCCAGGGAAAGACCTGAGATTTTTGTTGGGGGCCTGTGGCCGGGAGTGACCGGCTGGCTCGTGAAATTCCGCACCGTACAGGATGGTTCCCAGAGCCAAGCTGGCAGCAGTGCCAAATTAGGCTGGTTTGATAGTGCCACGTGGCTCCTGCAATCTGGCATTAAGGGCAAGGACAGGTGAGTTTTGTTTGCCAGGGTAAAGGGCTGAGGTTTGTATTGGGGGCCTGTGGCCGGGAGTGGCCGGCTGGCTCCGGAAATTCCGCACCGTGCAGGATGGTTCCCAGAGCCAAGCTGGCAGCAGTGCCAAGTTGGGCTGGTTTGATAGTGCCAAGTGGCTCCTGCAATCTGGCATTAAGGACCAGGACAGGTGAGTTTGGTTTGCCAGGGAAACACCTGAGATTTGCTTTGGGGGGCCAGTGGCCGGGAGTGGCCGGCTGGCTCCTGAAATTCCGCACCATGCAGGATGGTTCCCAGAGCCAAGCTGGCAGCAGTGCCAAGTTGGGCTTGTTTGATGGTGCCAAGTGGCTCCTGCAATCTGCCATTAAGGGCCAGCACAGGTGCCTTTTGTTTGCCACGGTAAAGGGCCGAGGTTTTTATTGGGGGCCTGTGGCCGGGAGTGGCCGGGTGGCTCCGGAAGTTCCGCACCGTGCAGGATAGTTCCCAGAGCCAAGCTGGCAGCAGTGCTCTGTCAGGCTGGTTTGATAGTGCCAAGTGGCTCCTGCAATCTGCCATTAATGGCCAGGACAGGTGAGTTTTGTTTGCCAGGGTAAAGGGCTGAGATTTGTATTGGGGGCCTGTGGCCGGGAGTGGCCGGCTGGGTCCTGAAATTCCGCACCGTACAGGATGGTTCCGAGACCCCAGCTGGCAGCAGTTCCAAATTGGGCTGGTTTGATAGCGCCAAGTGCCTCCTGCAATCTGGCATTTAGGGCCAGGACAGGTGAGTTTTGTTTGCCAGGGAAAGACACGAGATTTGTTGTGGGGGGCCTGCAGCCGGGAGTGGCCGGCTGGCTCCTGAAATTCCGCACCGTGCAGGAGGGTTCCCAGAGCCAAGCTGGCAGCAGTGCCAAGTCAGGCTGGTGTGATAGTGCCAAGTGGCTCCTGCAATCTGCCATTAAGGGCCAGGACAGGTGCGTTTTGTTTGCCACGGTAAAGGGCTGAGTATTTTGTATTGGGGGCCAGTGGCCGGGCGTGAAGGGCTGGCTCGTGAAATTCCGCAACCTGCAGGATGGTTCCCAGAGCCAAGCTGGGAGCAGTGCCAAGTCGGGCTGGTTTGATAGTGCCAAGTGGCTCCTGCAATCTGCCATTAAGGACCAGGACAGGTGAGTTTTGTTTGCCAGGGAAATGGTCCAATATATGTGTTGGGGGCCCTCTGGCCGGGAGTGGCCGGCTGGCTCCTGAAATTCCGCACCGTGCAGGATGGTTCCTAGACCCAAGCTGACAGCAGTGCCAAGTTGGGCCTGTTGGATAGTGCCAAGTGGCTCCTGCAATCTGCCAGCAAGGGCCAGGACAGGTGAGTTTTATTTCCCAGGGAATATGGCCGAGGTTTTTGTTGGGGGGCGTGTGGCCGGGAGTGGCCGGCTGGCTCCTGAAATTCCGCACCGTGCAGGATGGTTCCCACAGCCAAGCTGGCAGCAGTGCCAAGTTGGGCTGGTTTGATAGTGCCAAGTGGCTCCTGCAATCTGGCATTAAGGACCAGGACAGGCGAGTTTTGTTTGCCAGGCTAAAGGGCCGAGGTTTGTATTGGGGTCCCTCTGGCCGGGAGTCGCCGGCTGGCTCCTGAAATTCTGCACCGTGCAGGATGGTTCCGAGACCCAAGCTGGCAGCAGTGCCTAGTCGGGCTGGTTTGATAGTGCCATGTGGCTCCTGCAATGTGCCATTAAGGATAAGGACAGGTCAGTTTTGTTTGCCAGGGTAAAGGGCCGAGGTTTGTATTGGGGGCCAGTGGCCGGGTGTGGCCGGCTGGCTCCTGAAATTCCACACCGTGCAGGATTGTTCCTAGACCCATGCTGGCAGCAGTGCCAAGTTGGGCTGGTTTGATAGTGCCAAGTGGCTCCTGCAATCTGGCATTAAGGACCAGGACAGGTGAGTTTTGTTTGCCAGGGAAGCACCTGAGGTTTGCTTTGGGGCGCCTGTGGCCGGGAGTGGCTGGCTGGCTCCTGAAATTCCGCACCGTGCAGGATGGTTCCCAGAGCCAAGCTGGCAGCAGTGCCAAGTTAGGCTGGTTTAATAGTGCCAAGTGGCTCCTGCAATCTGCCATTAAGGACCAGGATAGGTGAGTTTTGTTTGCCAGCGTAAAGGGCCGAGGTTTGTATTGGGGGCCTGTGGCCGGGAGTGGCTGGCTGGCTCCTGAAATTCTGCACCGTGCATGATGGTTCCCAGAGTCAAGCTGGCAGCAGTGCCAAGTTGGGCCGGTTGGATAGGTCCAAGTGGCTCCTGCAATCTGCCATTAAGGACCAGGACAGGTGAGTTTTGTTTGCCAGGGAAACGGTCCAATATATGTGTTGGGGGCCCTCTGGCCGGGAGTGGCCGGCTGGATCCTGAAATTCTGCACCGTGCAGGATGGCTCCCAGAGCCAAGCTGGCAGCAGTGCCAAGTTGGGCTTGTTTGATAGTGCCAAGTGGCTCCTGCAATCTGCCATTAAGGACCAGGACAGGTGAGTTTTGTTTGCCAGGGTAAAGGGCCGAGGTTTGTATTGGGGGCCTATGGCCGGGAGTGGCAGGCTGGCTCCTGAAATTCCACACCGTGCAGGATGTTTCCCAGAGCCAAGCTGGCAGCAGTGCCAAGTTGGGTCTGTTGGATAGTGCCAAGTGGCTCCTGCAATCTGCCATTAATGGCCAGGACAGGTGAGTTTTGTTTGCCAGGGTAAAGGGCCGAGGTTTTTGTTGGGGGGCCTGTGGCCGGGTGTGGCCGGCTGGCTCCTGAAATTGCGCACCGTGCAGGATGGTTCCCAGAGCCAAGCTGGCAGCAGTGCCAAGTTGGGCTGGTTTGATAGTGCCAAGTGGCTCCTGCAATCTGCCATTAATGGCCAGGACAGGTGAGTTTTGTTTGCCAGGGTAAAGGGCCGAGGTTTTTGTTGGGGGGCCTGTGGCCGGGTGTGGCCGGCTGGCTCCTGAAATTCTGCACCGTGCAGGATGGTTCCCAGAGCCAAGCTGGCAGCAGTGCCAAGTTGGGCTGGTTTGATAGTGCCAAGTGGCTCCTGCAATCTGCCATTAAGGACCAGGACAGGTGAGTTTTGTTTGCCAGGGAAATGGTCCAATATATGTGTTGGGGGCCCTCTGGCCGGGAGTGGCCGGCTGGCTCCTGAAATTCCGCACCGTGCAGGATGGTTCCTAGACCCAAGCTGACAGCAGTGCAAAGTTGGGCCTGTTGGATAGTGCCAAGTGGCTCCTGCAATCTGCCAGTAAGGGCCAGGACAGGTGAGTTTTATTTCCCAGGGAATATGGCCGAGGTTTTTGTTGGGGGGCGTGTGGCCGGGAGTGGCCGGCTGGATCCTGAAATTCCGCACCGTGCAGGATGGTTCCCACAGCCAAGCTGGCAGCAGTGCCAAGTTGCTCCTGCAATCTGCCATTAAGGACCAGGACAGGTGAGTTTTGTTTGCCAGGGAAAAGGGCCGAGGTTTATATTGGGGGCTTTTGGCCGGGAGTGGCCGTCTGGATCCTGAAATTCCACACCGTGCAGGATTGTTCCCAGAGCCAAGCTGGCAGCAGTGCCATGTTGGGCTGGTTTGATAGTGCCAAGTGGCTCCTGCAATCTGGCACTAAGGACCAGGACAGGTGAGTTTTGATTGCTAGGGAAAAGGGCTGAGGTTTTTGTTTGGGGGCCACTGGCCGGGAGAGCTGGCTGGCTCCTGAAATTCCGCACCGTGCAGGATGGTTCCTAGACTCCAGCTGACAGCAGTGCCAAGTTGGGCTGGTTTGATAGTGCCACGTGGCTCCTGCAATATGCCAGTAAGAACCAGGACAGGTGAGTTTTGTTTGCCAGGGAAATGGTCCAATATATGTGTTGGGGGCCCTCTGGCCGGGAGTGGCCGGCTGGCTCCTGAAATTCCGCACCGTGCAGGATGGTTCCTAGACCCAAGCTGACAGCAGTGCCAAGTTGGGCTGGTTTGATAGTGCCCAGTGGCTCTTGCAATCTGCCATTAAGGACCAGGACAGGTGTGTTTTGTTTGCTAGGGAAAAGGGCTGAGGTTTTTGTTTGGGGGCCACTGGCCGGGAGTGGCTGGCTGGCTCCTGAAATTCCGCACCGTGCAGGATGGTTCCCAGAGCCAAGCTGGCAGCAGTGCCAAGTTGGGCTGGTTTGATAGTGCCAAGTGGCTCCTGCAATGTGCCATTAAGGACCAGGACAGGTGAGTTTTGTTTGCCAGGGAAAGACCTGAGAATTTTGTTGGGGGCCTGTGGCCGGGAGTGGCCGGCTGGCTCCTGAAATTCTGCACCGTACAGGATGGTTCCGAGACCCCAGCTGGCAGCAGTTCCAAGTCGGGCTGGTTTGATAGCGCCAAGTGCCTCCTGCAATCTGGCATTAAGGACCAGGACAGGTGAGTTTGGTTTCCCAGGGAAAAGGGCCGCGGTATTTGTTGGGGGGCCTGTGGCCGGGAGTGGCCGGCTGGCTCCTGAAATTCCGCACCGTGCAGGAGGGTTCCCAGAGCCAAGCTGGCAGCAGTGCCAAGTTGGGCTGGTTTAATAGTGCCAAGTGGCTCCTGCAATCTGCCAGTAAGGACCAGGACAGGTGAGTTTTATTTGCCAGGGAATCACCTGAAATTTCCTTTGGGGGTCCTGTGGCCGAGAGTGGCTGGCTGGCTCCTGAAATTCCGCACCGTGCAGGATGGTTCCCAGACCCAAGCTGGCAGCAGTGCCAAGTTGGGCTGGTTTGATAGTGCCAAGTGGCTCGTGCAACCTGCCATTAAAGACCAGGACAGGTGAGTTTTGTTTTGCAGGGAAAACGGCCGAGGTTTTTGTTGGGGGGCCTGTGGCCGGGAGTGACACGCTGGCTCCTGAAATTCCGCACCGTGCAGGATGGTTCCCAGAGCCAAGGTGGCAGCAGTGCCAAGTTGGGCTTGTTTGAAATTGCCAAGTGGCTCCTGCAATCTGCCATTTAAGGCAAGGACAGGTGAGTTTTGTTTGCCAGGGTAAAGGGCCGAGGTTTGTATTGGGGGCCTGTGGCCGGGAGTGGCCAGCTGGCTCCTGAAATTCTGCACCGTGCAGGATGGTTCCTAGGCCCAAGCTGTCAGAAGTGACAAGTCGGGGGTGTTGGATAGGGCCAAGTGTCTCCTGCAATCTGCCATTAAAGACTAGGACATGTGAGGTTTTTTTCCCAGGGGAACACCTGAGATTTCTACTGGGGGGCCTGTGGCCGGGAGTGGCCGGCTGGATCCTGAAATTCCGCATCTTTCAGGATGGTTCCCAGAGCCACGCTGGCAGCAGTGCCAAGTTGGGCTTGATTGATAGTGCCAAGTGGCTCCTGCAATCTGGCATTAAGGACCAGGACAGGTGAGTTTTGTTTGCCAGGGAAAAGGGCCGAGGTTTTTGTTGGGGAGCCAGTGGTCGGGAGTGGCAGGCTGGATCCTGAAATTCCGCCCCGTGCATGATGGTTCATATACCCAAGCTGGCAGCAGTGCCAAGTTGGGCTGGTTTGATAGTGCCAAGTGGCTCCTGCAATGTGCCAGTAAGGACCAGGACAGGTGAGTTTTGTTTGCCAGGGAAAGACCTGAGATTTTTGTTGGGGGCCTGTGGCCGGGAGTGACCGGCTGGCTCGTGAAATTCCGCACCGTACAGGATGGTTCCCAGAGCCAAGCTGGCAGCAGTGCCAAGTTGGGCTGGTTTGATAGTGCCAAGTGGCTCCTGCAATCTGGCATTAAGGACCAGGACAGGTGAGTTTTGTTTGCCAGGGAAACACCTGAGATTTGCTTTGGGGGGCCAGTGGCCGGGAGTGGCCGGCTGGCTCCTGAAATTCCGCACCGTGCAGGATGGTTCCCAGAGCCACGCTGGCAGCAGTGCCAAGTTGGGCCTGTTGGATAGGGCCAAGTGCCTCCTGCAATCTGCCATTAAGGGCTAGGACAGGTGAGTTTTGTTTCCCAGGGAAAACGGCCGAGGTTTTTGTTGGGGGGCCTGTGGCCGGGAGTAGCCGGCTAGATCCTGAAATTCCACACCGTGCAGGATTGTTCCCAGAGCCAAGCTGGCAGCAGTGCCATGTTGGGCTGGTTTGATAGTGCCAAGTGGCTCCTGCAATCTGGCATTAAGGACCAGGACAGGTGAGTTTTGTTTGCCAGGGAAAAGGGCCGAGGTTTGTATTGGGGGCCTGTGGCCTGGAGTGGCCGTCTGGCTCCTGAAATTCCGCACCGTGCAGGATGGTTCCCAGAGCCAAGCTGGCAGCAGTGCCAAGTTGGGCTGGTTTGATAGTGCCAAGTGGCTCCTGCAATCTGCCATTAAGGACCAGGACAGGTGAGTTTTGTTTTCCAGGGTAAAGGGCTGAGGTTTGTATTGGGGGCCTGTGGCCGGGAGTGGCCGGCTGGCTCCGGAAATTCCGCACCGTGCAGGATGGTTCCCAGAGCCAAGCTGGCAGCAGTGCCAAGTTGGGCTGGTTTGATAGTGCCAAGTGGCTCCTGCAATCTGGCATTAAGGACCAGGACAGGTGAGTTTTGTTTGCCAGGGAAACACCTGAGATTTGCTTTGGGGAGCCAGTGGCCGGGAGTGGCCGGCTGGCTCCTGAAATTCCGCACCGTGCAGGATGGTTCCCAGAGCCAAGCTGGCAGCAGTGCCAAGTTGGGCTTGTTGGATAGGGCCAAGTGCCTCCTGCAATCTGCCATTAAGGGCTAGGACAGGTGAGTTTTGTTTCCCAGGGAAAACGGCCGAGGTTTGTATTGGGGGCCTGTGGCCGGGAGTGGCCGGCTGGCTCCTGAAATTCCGCACCGTGCAGGAGGGTTCCGAGACCTAAGGTGGCAGCAGTGCCTAGTCGGGCTGGTTTGATAGTGCCATGTGGCTCCTGCAATGTGCCATTAAGGATAAGGACAGGTCAGTTTTGTTTGCCAGGGTAAAGGGCCGAGGTTTGTATTGGGGGCCAGTGGCCAGGTGTGGCCGGCTGGCTCCTGAAATTCCGCACCGTGCAGGATGGTTCCTAGACCCATGCTGGCAGCAGTGCCAAGTTGGGCTTGTTTGATAGTGCCAAGTGGCTCCTGCAATCTGGCATTAAGGACCAGGACAGGTGAGTTTTGTTTGCCAGGGAAGCACCTGAGGTTTGCTTTGGGGCGCCTGTGGCCGGGAGTGGCTGGCTGGCTCCTGAAATTCCGCACCGTGCAGGATGGTTCCCAGAGCCAAGCTGGCAGCAGTGCCAAGTTAGGCTGGTTTAATAGTGCCCAGTGGCTCCTGCAATCTGCCATTAAGGACCAGGACAGGTCAGTTTTGTTTGCCAGCGTAAAGGGCCGAGGTTTGTATTGGGGGCCTGTGGCCGGGAGTGGCTGGCTGGCTCCTGAAATTCTGCACCGTGCATGATGGTTCCCAGAGTCAAGCTGGCAGCAGTGCCAAGTTGGGCCTGTTGGATAGGTCCAAGTGGCTCCTGCAATCTGCCATTAAGGACCAGGACAGGTGAGTTTTGTTTGCCAGGGAAACGGTCCAATATATGTGTTGGGGTCCCTCTGGCCGGGAGTGGCCGGCTGGATCCTGAAATTCTGCACCGTGCAGGATGGTTCCCAGAGCCAAGCTGGCAGCAGTGCCAAGTTGGGCTTGTTTGATAGTGCCAAGTGGCTCCTGCAATCTGCCATTAAGGACCAGGACAGGTGAGTTTTGTTTGCCAGGGTAAAGGGCCGAGGTTTGTATTGGGGGCCTGTGGCCGGGAGTGGCCGGCTGGCTCCTGAAATTCCGCACCGTGCAGGATGGTTCCCAGAGCCAAGCTGGCAGCAGTGCCAAGTTGGGCCTGTTGGATAGTGCCAAGTGGCTCCTGCAATCTGCCAGCAAGGGCCAGGACAGGTGAGTTTTGTTTGCCAGGGAAAAGGGCCGAGGTTTGTATTGTGGGCCAGTGGCCGGGAGTGTCAGGCTGTCTCCTGAAATTCTGCACCGTGCAGGATTGTTCCTAGACCCAAGCTGGCAGCAGTGTCAAGTTGGGCTTGTTTGATAGTGCCAAGTGGCTCCTGCAATCTGCCATTAAGGACCAGGACAGGTGAGTTTTGTTTGCCAGCGTAAAGGGCCGAGGTTTGTATTGGGGGCCTGTGGCCGGGAGTGGCCGGCTGGCTCCTGAAATTCCGCACCGTGCGGGATGGTTCCCAGAGCCAAGCTGGCAGCAGTACCAAGTTGGGCTGGTTTGATAGTGCCAAGTGGCTCCTGCAATCTGCCATTAAGGACCAGGACAGGTGAGTTTTGTTTGCCAGGGTATCACCTGAGATTTGCTTTGGGGTCCTGTGGCCGGGAGTGGCCGGCTGGCTCCTGAAATTCCGCACCGTGCAGGATGGTTCCCAGAGCCAAGCTGACAGCAGTGCCAAGTTGGGCTGGTTTGATAGTGCCAAGTGTCTCCCGCAATGTGCCATTAAGGACCAGGACAGGTGAGTTTTGTTTGCCATGGAAATGGTCCAATATACGTGTTGGGGGCCTGTGGCCGGGAGTGGCCGGCTGGCTCCTGAAATTCCGCACCGTGCAGGATGGTTCCCAGAGCCAAGCTGGCAGCAGTGCAAAGTTGGGCCTGTTTGATAGTGCCAAGTGGCTCCTGCAATCTGGCATTAAGGACCAGGACAGGTGAGTTTTGTTTGCCAGGGAAAAGGGCCGAGGTTTATATTGGGGGCCTGTGGCCGGGAGTGGCCGTCTGGATCCTGAAATTCCGCACCGTGCAGGATGGTTCCCAGAGCCAAGCTGGCAGCAGTGCCAAGTTGGGCCTGTTGGATAGTGCCAAGTGGCTCCTGCAATCTGCCAGTAAGGGCCAGGACAGGTGAGTTTTGTTTCCCAGGGAAAATGGCCGAGGTTTTTGTTGGGGGGCCTGTGGCCGGGAGTGGCCGGCTGGATCCTGAAATTCCGCACTGTGCAGGATGGTTCCCAGAGCCAAGCTGGCAGCAGTGCCAAGTTGGGCTGGTTTGATAGTGCCAAGTGGCTCCTGCAATCTGCCATTAAGGACCAGGACAGGTGAGTTTTTTTTGCCAAGGAAAAGGGCTGAGGTTTTTGTGTGGGGGCCAGTGGCCGGGAGTGGCCGGCTGGCCCCTGAAATTCCGCACCGTGCAGGATGGTTCCCAGAGCCAGGCTGGCAGCAGTGCCAAGTTGGGCTTGTTTGATAGTGTCAAGTGGCTCCTGCTATGTGCCATTAAGGACCAGGACAGGTGAGTTTTGTTTGCCAGGGTAAAGGGCCGAGGTTTGTATTGGGGGCCTGTGGCCGGGAGTACCAGGCTGGCTCCTGAAATTCCGCACCGTGCAGGAGTGTTCCTAGACCCACGCTGGCAGCAGTGCCAAGTTGGGCTGGTTTGATAGTGCCAAGTGGCTCCTGCAATCTGGCATTAAGGAGCAGGACAGGTGAGTTTTGTTTGCCAGGGTATCACCTGAGATTTGCTTTGGGGGGCCTGTGGCCGGGAGTGGCCGGCTGGCTCCTGAAATTCCGCACCGTGCAGGATGGTTCCCAGAGCCAAGCTGGCAGCAGTGCCAAGTTGGGCTGGTTTGATAGTGCCAAGTGGCTCCTGCAATCTGCCATGAATGACAAGGACAGGTGAGTTTTGTTTGCCAGTGAAAGACCTGAGAATTTTATTACGGGGCCTGTGGCCTGGAGTGGCCGGCTGGCTCCTGAAATTCCACTCCGTGCAGGATGGTTCCCAGAGCCAAGCTGGCAGCAGTGCCAAGTTAGGCTGGTTTAATAGTGCCCAGTGGCTCCTGCAATCTGCCATTAAGGACCAGGACAGGTCAGTTTTGTTTGCCAGCGTAAAGGGCCGAGGTTTGTATTGGGGGCCTGTGGCCGGGAGTGGCTGGCTGGCTCCTGAAATTCTGCACCGTGCATGATGGTTCCCAGAGTCAAGCTGGCAGCAGTGCCAAGTTGGGCCTGTTGGATAGGTCCAAGTGGCTCCTGCAATCTGCCATTAAGGACCAGGACAGGTGAGTTTTGTTTGCCAGGGAAACGGTCCAATATATGTGTTGGGGTCCCTCTGGCCGGGAGTGGCCGGCTGGATCCTGAAATTCTGCACCGTGCAGGATGGTTCCCAGAGCCAAGCTGGCAGCAGTGCCAAGTTGGGCTTGTTTGATAGTGCCAAGTGGCTCCTGCAATCTGCCATTAAGGACCAGGACAGGTGAGTTTTGTTTGCCAGGGTAAAGGGCCGAGGTTTGTATTGGGGGCCTGTGGCCGGGAGTGGCCGGCTGGCTCCTGAAATTCCGCACCGTGCAGGATGGTTCCCAGAGCCAAGCTGGCAGCAGTGCCAAGTTGGGCCTGTTGGATAGTGCCAAGTGGCTCCTGCAATCTGCCAGCAAGGGCCAGGACAGGTGAGTTTTGTTTCCCAGGGAAAACGGCCGAGGTTTGTATTGGGGGCCTGTGGCCGGGAGTACCAGGCTGGCTCCTGAAATTCCGCACCGTGCAGGATGGTTCCCAGAGCCAAGCTGGCAGCAGTGCCAAGTTGGGCTGGTTTGATAGTGCCAAGTGGCTCCTGCAATCTGCCATTAAGGACCAGGACAGGTGAGTTTTGTTTGCCAGGGTATCACCTGAGATTTGCTTTGGGGTCCTGTAGCCGGGAGTGGCCGGCTGGCTCCTGAAATTCCGCACCGTGCAGGATGGTTCCGAGACCCAAGCTGGCAGCAGAGCCTAGACGGGCTGGTTTGATAGTGCCAAGTGGCTCCTGCAATCTGGCATTAAGGACCAGGACAGGTGAGTTTTGTTTGCCAGGGAAATGGTCCAATATATGTGTTGGGGGCGTGTGGCCGGGAGTGGCCGGCTGGCTCCTGAAATTCCGCACCGTGCAGGATGGTTCCCAGAGCCAAGCTGGCAGCAGTGCCAAGTTGGGCTGGTTTGATAGTGCCAAGTGGCTCCTGCAATCTGCCATTAAGGACCAGGACAGGTGAGTTTTGTTTGCCAGGGAAAAATGCTGAGGTTTTTGTTGGGGGGACAGTGGCCGGGAGTGGCCGGCTGGATCCTGAAATTCCGCACCGTGCAGGATGGTTCCCAGAGCCAAGCTGGCAGCAGTGCCAAGTTGGGCTGGTTTGATAATGCCAAGTGGCTCCTGCAATGTGCCATTAAGGACCAGGACAGGTGAGTTTTGTTTGCCAGGGTAAAGGGCCGAGGTTTGTATTGGGGGCCTGTGGCCGGGAGTGGCCGGCTGGCTCCTGAAATTCCGCACCGTGCAGGATGGTTCCTAGGCCCAAGGTGTCAGAAGTGACAAGTCGGGGGTGTTGGATAGGGCCAAGTGGCTCCTGCAATCTGCCATTAAAGACTAGGACATGTGAGTTTTTTTTCCCAGGGGAACACCTGAGATTTCTACTGGGGGGCCTGTGGCCGGGAGTGGCCGGCTGGATCCCGAAATTCCGCATCTTTCAGGATGGTTCCCACAGCCAAGCTGGCAGCAGTGCCAAGTTGGGCTTGTTTGATGGTGCCAAGTGGCTCCTGCAATCTGCCATTAAGGGCCACCACAGGTGCCTTTTGTTTGCCACGGTAAAGGGCCGAGGTTTGCATTGGGGGCCTGTGGCCGGGAGTGGCCGGGTGGCTCCGGAAGTTCCGCACCGTGCAGGATAGTTCCCAGAGCCAAGCTGGCAGCAGTGCTCTGTCAGGCTGGTTTGATAGTGCCAAGTGGCTCCTGCAATCTGCCATTAATGGCCAGGACAGGTGAGTTTTGTTTGCCAGGGTAAAGGGCTGAGATTTGTATTGGGGGCCTGTGGCCGGGAGTGGCCGGCTGGCTCCTGAAATTCCGCACCGTGCAGGATGGTTCCCAGAGCCAAGATGACAGCAGAGCCAAGTTGGGCTGGTTTGATAGTGCCCAGTGGCTCTTGCAATCTGCCATTAAGGGCCAGGACAGGTGAGTTTTGTTTGCTAGGGAAAAGGGCTGATGTTTTTGTTTGGGGGCCACTGGCCGGGAGTGGCTGGCTGGCTCCTGAAATTCCGCACCGTGCAGGATGGTTCCCACAGCCAAGCTGGCAGCAGTGCCAAGTTGGGCTGGTTTGATAGTGCCAAGTGGCTCCTGCAATGTGCCATTAAGGACCAGGACAGGTGAGTTTTGTTTGCCAGGGAAAGACCTGAGAATTTTGTTGGGGGCCTGTGGCCGGGAGTGGCCGGCTGGGTCCTGAAATTCCGCACCGTGCAGGAGGGTTCCCAGCCCCAAGCTGGCAGCAGTGCTAAGTCAGGCTGGTGTGATAGTGCCAAGTGGCTCCTGCAATCTGCCATTAAGGGCCAGGACAGGTGCGTTTTGTTTGCCACGGTAAAGGGCTGAGTATTTTGTATTGGGGGCCTGTGGCCGGGCGTGAAGGGCTGGCTCGTGAAATTCCGCAACCTGCAGGATGGTTCCTAGACCCAAGCTGACAGCAGTGCCAAGTTGGGCCTGTTGGATAGTGCCAAGTGGCTCCTGCAATCTGCCAGTATGGGCCAGGACAGGTGAGTTTTATTTCCCAGGGAATATGGCCGAGGTTTTTGTTGGGGGGCGTGTGGCCGGGAGTGGCCGGCTGGGTCCTGAAATTCCGCACCGTGCAGGATGGTTCCCACAGCCAAGCTGGCAGCAGTGCCAAGTTGGGCTGGTTTGATAGTGCCAAGTGGCTCCTGCAATCTGGCATTAAGGACCAGGACAGGCGAGTTTTGTTTGCCAGGCTAAAGGGCCGAGGTTTGTATTGGGGTCCCTCTGGCCGGGAGTCGCCGGCTGGCTCCTGAAATTCTGCACCGTGCAGGATGGTTCCCAGAGCCAAGCTGGCAGCAGTGCCAAGTTGGGCTGGTTTGATAGTGCCAAGTGGCTCCTGCAATCTGCCATTAAGGACCAGGATAGGTGTGTTTTGTTTGCCAGGGAAAAATGCTGAGGTTTTTATTGGGGGGCCTGTGGCCGGGAGTGGCCGGCTGGATCCTGAAATTCCGCACCGTGCAGGATGGTTCCCAGAGCCAAGCTGGCAGCAGTGCCAAGTTGGGCCTGTTGGATAGTGCCAAGTGGCTCCTGCAATCTGCCATTAAGGACCAGGACAGGTGAGTTTTGTTTGCCAGGGAAAAGGGCCGAGGTTTGTATTGGGGGCCTGTGGCCGGGAGTGGCTGGCTGGCTCCTGAAATTCTGCACCGTGCAGGATGGTTCCCAGAGTCAAGCTGGCAGCAGTGCCAAGTTGGGCCTGTTGGATAGGGCCAAGTGGCTCCTGCAATCTGCCATTAAGGGCCAGGACAGGTGAGTTTTGTTTGCCAGGGAAAAGGGCCGAGGTTTGTATTGGGGGCCTGTGGCCGGGAGTGGCCGTCTGGCTCCTGAAATTCCGCACCGTGCAGGATGGTTCCCAGAGCCAAGCTGGCAGCAGTGCCAAGTTGGGCTGGTTTGATAGTGCCAAGTGGCTCCTGCAATCTGCCATTAAGGACCAGGACAGGTGAGTTTTGTTTGCCAGGGTAAAGGGCCGAGGTTTGTATTGGGGGCCTGTGGCCGGGAGTGGCCGGCTGGCTCCTGAAATTCCGCACCGTGCAGGAGGGTTCCGAGACCCAAGGTGGCAGCAGTGCCTAGTCGGGCTGGTTTGATAGTGCCATGTGGCTCCTGCAATGTGCCATTAAGGATAAGGACAGGTCAGTTTTGTTTGCCAGGGTAAAGGGCCGAGGTTTGTATTGGGGGCCAGTGGCCTGGAGTGAAGGGCTGGCTCCTGAAATTCAGCACCGTGCAGGATTGTTCCTAGACCCATGCTGGCAGCAGTGCCAAGTTGGGCTTGTTTGATAGTGCCAAGTGGCTCCTGCAATCTGGCATTAAGGACCAGGACAGGTGAGTTTTGTTTGCCAGGGAAGCACCTGAGGTTTGCTTTGGGGCGCCTGTGGCCGGGAGCGGCCGGCTGGATCCTGAAATTCCGCACCGTGCAGTATGGTTCCTAGACCCAAGCTGGCAGCAGTGCCAAGTTAGGCTGGTTTAATAGTGCCAAGTGGGTCCTGCAATCTGCCATTAAGGACCAGGACAGGTGAGTTTTGTTTGCCAGGGAAATGGTCCAATATATGTGTTGGGGGCGTGTGGCCGGGAGTGGCCGGCTGGCTCCTGAAATTCCGCACCGTGCAGGATGGTTCCCAGAGCCAAGCTGGCAGCAGTGCCAAGTTGGGCTGGTTTGATAGTGCCAAGTGGCTCCTGCAATCTGGCATTAAGGACCAGGACAGGTGAGTTTTGTTTGCCAGGGTAAAGGGCCGAGGTTTGTATTGTGGGCCAGTGGCCGGGAGTGTCAGGCTGTCTCCTGAAATTCTGCACCGTGCAGGATTGTTCCTAGACCCAAGCTGGCAGCAGTGTCAAGTTGGGCTTGTTTGATAGTGCCAAGTGGCTCCTGCAATCTGCCATTAAGGACCAGGACAGGTGAGTTTTGTTTGCCAGCGTAAAGGGCCGAGGTTTGTATTGGGGGCCTGTGGCCGGGAGTGGCCGGCTGGCTCCTGAAATTCCGCACCGTGCGGGATGGTTCCCAGAGCCAAGCTGGCAGCAGTACCAAGTTGGGCTGGTTTGATAGTGCCAAGTGGCTCCTGCAATCTGCCATTAAGGACCAGGACAGGTGAGTTTTGTTTGCCAGGGTATCACCTGAGATTTGCTTTGGGGTCCTGTGGCCGGGAGTGGCCGGCTGGCTCCTGAAATTCCGCACCGTGCAGGATGGTTCCCAGAGCCAAGCTGACAGCAGTGCCAAGTTGGGCTGGTTTGATAGTGCCAAGTGTCTCCCGCAATGTGCCATTAAGGACCAGGACAGGTGAGTTTTGTTTGCCATGGAAATGGTCCAATATACGTGTTGGGGGCCTGTGGCCGGGAGTGGCCGGCTGGCTCCTGAAATTCCGCACCGTGCAGGATGGTTCCCAGAGCCAAGCTGGCAGCAGTGCAAAGTTGGGCCTGTTTGATAGTGCCAAGTGGCTCCTGCAATCTGGCATTAAGGACCAGGACAGGTGAGTTTTGTTTGCCAGGGAAAAGGGCCGAGGTTTATATTGGGGGCCTGTGGCCGGGAGTGGCCGTCTGGATCCTGAAATTCCGCACCGTGCAGGATGGTTCCCAGAGCCAAGCTGGCAGCAGTGCCAAGTTGGGCCTGTTGGATAGTGCCAAGTGGCTCCTGCAATCTGCCAGTAAGGGCCAGGACAGGTGAGTTTTGTTTCCCAGGGAAAATGGCCGAGGTTTTTGTTGGGGGGCCTGTGGCCGGGAGTGGCCGGCTGGATCCTGAAATTCCGCACTGTGCAGGATGGTTCCCAGAGCCAAGCTGGCAGCAGTGCCAAGTTGGGCTGGTTTGATAGTGCCAAGTGGCTCCTGCAATCTGCCATTAAGGACCAGGACAGGTGAGTTTTTTTTGCCAAGGAAAAGGGCTGAGGTTTTTGTGTGGGGGCCAGTGGCCGGGAGTGGCCGGCTGGCCCCTGAAATTCCGCACCGTGCAGGATGGTTCCCAGAGCCAGGCTGGCAGCAGTGCCAAGTTGGGCTTGTTTGATAGTGTCAAGTGGCTCCTGCTATGTGCCATTAAGGACCAGGACAGGTGAGTTTTGTTTGCCAGGGTAAAGGGCCGAGGTTTGTATTGGGGGCCTGTGGCCGGGAGTACCAGGCTGGCTCCTGAAATTCCGCACCGTGCAGGAGTGTTCCTAGACCCACGCTGGCAGCAGTGCCAAGTTGGGCTGGTTTGATAGTGCCAAGTGGCTCCTGCAATCTGGCATTAAGGAGCAGGACAGGTGAGTTTTGTTTGCCAGGGTATCACCTGAGATTTGCTTTGGGGGGCCTGTGGCCGGGAGTGGCCGGCTGGCTCCTGAAATTCCGCACCGTGCAGGATGGTTCCCAGAGCCAAGCTGGCAGCAGTGCCAAGTTGGGCTGGTTTGATAGTGCCAAGTGGCTCCTGCAATCTGCCATGAATGACAAGGACAGGTGAGTTTTGTTTGCCAGTGAAAGACCTGAGAATTTTATTACGGGGCCTGTGGCCTGGAGTGGCCGGCTGGCTCCTGAAATTCCGCACCGTGCAGGATGGTTCCCAGAGCCAAGCTGGCAGCAGTGCCAAGTTAGGCTGGTTTAATAGTGCCCAGTGGCTCCTGCTATGTGCCATTAAGGACCAGGACAGGTCAGTTTTGTTTGCCAGCGTAAAGGGCCGAGGTTTGTATTGGGGGCCTGTGGCCGGGAGTGGCTGGCTGGCTCCTGAAATTCTGCACCGTGCATGATGGTTCCCAGAGTCAAGCTGGCAGCAGTGCCAAGTTGGGCCTGTTGGATAGGTCCAAGTGGCTCCTGCAATCTGCCATTAAGGACCAGGACAGGTGAGTTTTGTTTGCCAGGGAAACGGTCCAATATATGTGTTGGGGTCCCTCTGGCCGGGAGTGGCCGGCTGGATCCTGAAATTCTGCACCGTGCAGGATGGTTCCCAGAGCCAAGCTGGCAGCAGTGCCAAGTTGGGCTTGTTTGATAGTGCCAAGTGGCTCCTGCAATCTGCCATTAAGGACCAGGACAGGTGAGTTTTGTTTGCCAGGGTAAAGGGCCGAGGTTTGTATTGGGGGCCTGTGGCCGGGAGTGGCCGGCTGGCTCCTGAAATTCCGCACCGTGCAGGATGGTTCCCAGAGCCAAGCTGGCAGCAGTGCCAAGTTGGGCCTGTTGGATAGTGCCAAGTGGCTCCTGCAATCTGCCAGCAAGGGCCAGGACAGGTGAGTTTTGTTTCCCAGGGAAAACGGCCGAGGTTTGTATTGGGGGCCTGTGGCCGGGAGTACCAGGCTGGCTCCTGAAATTCCGCACCGTGCAGGATGGTTCCCAGAGCCAAGCTGGCAGCAGTGCCAAGTTGGGCTGGTTTGATAGTGCCAAGTGGCTCCTGCAATCTGCCATTAAGGACCAGGACAGGTGAGTTTTGTTTGCCAGGGTATCACCTGAGATTTGCTTTGGGGTCCTGTAGCCGGGAGTGGCCGGCTGGCTCCTGAAATTCCGCACCGTGCAGGATGGTTCCGAGACCCAAGCTGGCAGCAGAGCCTAGACGGGCTGGTTTGATAGTGCCAAGTGGCTCCTGCAATCTGGCATTAAGGACCAGGACAGGTGAGTTTTGTTTGCCAGGGAAATGGTCCAATATATGTGTTGGGGGCGTGTGGCCGGGAGTGGCCGGCTGGCTCCTGAAATTCTGCACCGTGCAGGATGGTTCCCAGAGCCAAGCTGGCAGCAGTGCCAAGTTGGGCTGGTTTGATAGTGCCAAGTGGCTCCTGCAATCTGCCATTAAGGACCAGGACAGGTGTGTTTTGTTTGCCAGGGAAAAATGCTGAGGTTTTTGTTGGGGGGCCAGTGGCCGGGAGTGGCCGGCTGGATCCTGAAATTCCGCACCGTGCAGGATGGTTCCCAGAGCCAAGCTGGCAGCAGTGCCAAGTTGGGCTGGTTTGATAATGCCAAGTGGCTCCTGCAATGTGCCATTAAGGACCAGGACAGGTGAGTTTTGTTTGCCAGGGTAAAGGGCCGAGGTTTGTATTGGGGGCCTGTGGCCGGGAGTGGCCGGCTGGCTCCTGAAATTCCGCACCGTGCAGGATGGTTCCTAGGCCCAAGGTGTCAGAAGTGACAAGTCGGGGGTGTTGGATAGGGCCAAGTGGCTCCTGCAATCTGCCATTAAAGACTAGGACATGTGAGTTTTTTTTCCCAGGGGAACACCTGAGATTTCTACTGGGGGGCCTGTGGCCGGGAGTGGCCGGCTGGATCCCGAAATTCCGCATCTTTCAGGATGGTTCCCACAGCCAAGCTGGCAGCAGTGCCAAGTTGGGCTTGTTTGATGGTGCCAAGTGGCTCCTGCAATCTGCCATTAAGGGCCAGCACAGGTGCCTTTTGTTTGCCACGGTAAAGGGCCGAGGTTTGCATTGGGGGCCTGTGGCCGGGAGTGGCCGGGTGGCTCCGGAAGTTCCGCACCGTGCAGGATAGTTCCCAGAGCCAAGCTGGCAGCAGTGCTCTGTCAGGCTGGTTTGATAGTGCCAAGTGGCTCCTGCAATCTGCCATTAATGGCCAGGACAGGTGAGTTTTGTTTGCCAGGGTAAAGGGCTGAGATTTGTATTGGGGGCCTGTGGCCGGGAGTGGCCGGCTGGCTCCTGAAATTCCGCACCGTGCAGGATGGTTCCCAGAGCCAAGATGACAGCAGAGCCAAGTTGGGCTGGTTTGATAGTGCCCAGTGGCTCTTGCAATCTGCCATTAAGGGCCAGGACAGGTGAGTTTTGTTTGCTAGGGAAAAGGGCTGATGTTTTTGTTTGGGGGCCACTGGCCGGGAGTGGCTGGCTGGCTCCTGAAATTCCGCACCGTGCAGGATGGTTCCCACAGCCAAGCTGGCAGCAGTGCCAAGTTGGGCTGGTTTGATAGTGCCAAGTGGCTCCTGCAATGTGCCATTAAGGACCAGGACAGGTGAGTTTTGTTTGCCAGGGAAAGACCTGAGAATTTTGTTGGGGGCCTGTGGCCGGGAGTGGCCGGCTGGGTCCTGAAATTCCGCACCGTGCAGGAGGGTTCCCAGACCCAAGCTGGCAGCAGTGCCAAGTCAGGCTGGTGTGATAGTGCCAAGTGGCTCCTGCAATCTGCCATTAAGGGCCAGGACAGGTGCGTTTTGTTTGCCACGGTAAAGGGCTGAGTATTTTGTATTGGGGGCCTGTGGCCGGGCGTGAAGGGCTGGCTCGTGAAATTCCGCAACCTGCAGGATGGTTCCTAGACCCAAGCTGACAGCAGTGCCAAGTTGGGCCTGTTGGATAGTGCCAAGTGGCTCCTGCAATCTGCCAGTATGGGCCAGGACAGGTGAGTTTTATTTCCCAGGGAATATGGCCGAGGTTTTTGTTGGGGGGCGTGTGGCCGGGAGTGGCCGGCTGGGTCCTGAAATTCCGCACCGTGCAGGATGGTTCCCACAGCCAAGCTGGCAGCAGTGCCAAGTTGGGCTGGTTTGATAGTGCCAAGTGGCTCCTGCAATCTGGCATTAAGGACCAGGACAGGCGAGTTTTGTTTGCCAGGCTAAAGGGCCGAGGTTTGTATTGGGGTCCCTCTGGCCGGGAGTCGCCGGCTGGCTCCTGAAATTCTGCAACGTGCAGGATGGTTCCCAGAGCCAAGCTGGCAGCAGTGCCAAGTTGGGCTGGTTTGATAGTGCCAAGTGGCTCCTGCAATCTGCCATTAAGGACCAGGACAGGTGTGTTTTGTTTGCCAGGGAAAAATGCTGAGGTTTGTATTGGGGGGCCTGTGGCCGGGAGTGGCCGGCTGGATCCTGAAATTCCGCACCGTGCAGGATGGTTCCCAGAGCCAAGCTGGCAGCAGTGCCAAGTTGGGCCTGTTGGATAGTGCCAAGTGGCTCCTGCAATCTGCCATTAAGGACCAGGACAGGTGAGTTTTGTTTGCCAGGGAAAAGGGCCGAGGTTTGTATTGGGGGCCTGTGGCCGGGAGTGGCTGGCTGGCTCCTGAAATTCTGCACCGTGCAGGATGGTTCCCAGAGTCAAGCTGGCAGCAGTGCCAAGTTGGGCCTGTTGGATAGGGCCAAGTGGCTCCTGCAATCTGCCATTAAGGGCCAGGACAGGTGAGTTTTGTTTGCCAGGGAAAAGGGCCGAGGTTTGTATTGGGGGCCTGTGGCCGGGAGTGGCCGTCTGGCTCCTGAAATTCCGCACCGTGCAGGATGGTTCCCAGAGCCAAGCTGGCAGCAGTGCCAAGTTGGGCTGGTTTGATAGTGCCAAGTGGCTCCTGCAATCTGCCATTAAGGACCAGGACAGGTGAGTTTTGTTTGCCAGGGTAAAGGGCCGAGGTTTGTATTGGGGGCCTGTGGCCGGGAGTGGCCGGCTGGCTCCTGAAATTCCGCACCGTGCAGGAGGGTTCCGAGACCCAAGGTGGCAGCAGTGCCTAGTCGGGCTGGTTTGATAGTGCCATGTGGCTCCTGCAATGTGCCATTAAGGATAAGGACAGGTCAGTTTTGTTTGCCAGGGTAAAGGGCCGAGGTTTGTATTGGGGGCCAGTGGCCTGGAGTGAAGGGCTGGCTCCTGAAATTCTGCACCGTGCAGGATTGTTCCTAGACCCATGCTGGCAGCAGTGCCAAGTTGGGCTTGTTTGATAGTGCCAAGTGGCTCCTGCAATCTGGCATTAAGGACCAGGACAGGTGAGTTTTGTTTGCCAGGGAAGCACCTGAGGTTTGCTTTGGGGCGCCTGTGGCCGGGAGCGGCCGGCTGGATCCTGAAATTCCGCACCGTGCAGTATGGTTCCTAGACCCAAGCTGGCAGCAGTGCCAAGTTAGGCTGGTTTAATAGTGCCAAGTGGGTCCTGCAATCTGCCATTAAGGACCAGGACAGGTGAGTTTTGTTTGCCAGGGAAATGGTCCAATATATGTGTTGGGGGCGTGTGGCCGGGAGTGGCCGGCTGGCTCCTGAAATTCCGCACCGTGCAGGATGGTTCCCAGAGCCAAGCTGGCAGCAGTGCCAAGTTGGGCTGGTTTGATAGTGCCAAGTGGCTCCTGCAATCTGGCATTAAGGACCAGGACAGGTGAGTTTTTTTTGCCAAGGAAAAGGGCTGAGGTTTTTGTGTGGGGGCCAGTGGCCGGGAGTGGCCGGCTGGCCCCTGAAATTCCGCACCGTGCAGGATGGTTCCCAGAACCAGGCTGGCAGCAGTGCCAAGTTGGGCTTGTTTGATAGTGCCAAGTGTCTCCTGCAATCTGGCATTAAGGACCAGGACAGGTGAGTTTTGTTTGCCAGGGTAAAGGGCCGAGGTTTGTATTGGGGCGCCTGTGGCCTGGAGTGGCCGGCTGGATCCTGAAATTCCGCACCGTGCAGGATGGTTCCCAGAGCCAAGGTGGCAGCAGTGCCAAGTTGGGCCTGTTGGATAGTGCCAAGTGGCTGCTGCAATCTGCCATTAAGGGCCAGGACAGGTGAGTTTTGTTTGCCAGGGTAAAGGGCCGAGGTTTGTATTGGGGGCCTCTGGCCGGGAGTACCAGGCTGGCTCCTGAAATTCCGCACCGTGCAGGAGTGTTCCTAGACCCACGCTGGCAGCAGTGCCAAGTTGGGCTGGTTTGATAGTGCCAAGTGGCTCCTGCAATCTGGCATTAAGGACCAGGACAGGTGAGTTTTGTTTGCCAGGGTATCACCTGAGATTTGCTTTGGGGGGCCTGTGGCCGGGAGTGGCCGGCTGGCTCCTGAAATTCCGCACCGTGCAGGATGGTTCCCAGAGCCAAGCTGGCAGCAGTGCCAAGTTGGGCTGGTTTGATAGTGCCAAGTGGCTCCTGCAATCTGCCATGAATGACAAGGACAGGTGAGTTTTGTTTGCCAGTGAAAGACCTGAGAATTTTATTACGGGGCCTGTGGCCTGGAGTGGCCGGCTGGCTCCTGAAATTCCGCACCGTGCAGGATGGTTCCCACAGCCAAGCTGGCAGCAGTGCGAAGTTGGGCTGGATGGATAGTGTCAAGTGGCTCCTGCAATCTGGCATTAAGGACCAGGACAGGTGAGTTTTGTTTGCCAGGGAAAGACCTGAGATTTGTTTTGGGGGGCGTGTGGCCGGCTGGCTCCTGAAATTCAGCACCGTGCAGGATGGTTCCCAGACCCAAGCTAGCAGCAGAGCCAAGTCGGGCTGGTTTGATAGTGCCAAGTGGCTCCTGCAATCTGCCATTAAGGACCAGGACAGGTGAGTTTTGTTTGCCAGGGAAAGACCTGAGATTTCGTTTGGGGGGCCGGTGGCTGGGAGTGGCCGGCTGAGTCCTGAAATTCCGCACCGTGCAGGATGGTTCTTAGACCAAAGCTGGCAGCAGTGCCAAGTTCGGCTTCTTTGATAGTGCCAAGTGGCTCCTGCAATCTGCCAATAAGGACCAGGACAGGTGAGTTTTGTTTCCCAGGGAAAGACCTGAGATTTCTTTTGGGGGCCTCTAGGCAGGAGTGGCCCTCTCGCTCCTGAAATTCCGCACCGTGCAGGATGGTTCTTAGACCAAAGCTGGCAGCAGTGCCAAGTTGGGCTTGATTGATAGTGCCAAGTGGCTCCTGCAATCTGCCATTAAAGACCAGGACAGGTGAGTTTTGTTTGCCAGGGAAAAGGGCCGAGGATTTTGTTGGGGGGCCAGTGGCCGGGAGTGGCTGGCTGGCTCCTGAAATTCCGCACCGCTCAGGATGGTTCCTAGACCCAAGCTGGCAGCAGGGCTTGGTTGGGCCTGTTGGATAGGGCCAAGTGGCTCCTGCAATCTGCCATTAAGGGCCAGGACAGGTGAGTTTTGTTTGCCAGAGAAAGACCTGAGCTTTGTATTGGGGTTCCTGTGGCCGGGAGTGGCCGGCTGGCTCCTGAAATTCCGCACCGTGCAGGATGGTTCCCAGAGCCAAGCTGGCAGCAGTACCAAGTTGGGCTGGTTTGATAGTGCCAAGTGGCTCCTGCAATCTGCCATTAAGGACCAGGACAGGTGAGTTTTGTTTGCCAGGGTAAAGGGCCGAGGTTTGTATTGGGGGCCTGTGGCAGGGAGTGGCCGGCTGGATCCTGAAATTCCGCACCGTGCAGGATGGTTCCCAGAGCCAAGCTAGCAGCAGTGCCAAGTTGGGCTGGTTTGATAGTGCCAAGTGTCTCCTGCAATCTGGCATTAAGGACCAGGACAGGTGAGTTTTGTTTGCCAGGGAAATGGTCCAATATACGTGTCGGGGGCCTGTGGCCGGGAGTGGCCGGCTGGGTCCTGAAATTCCGCACCGTGCAGGATGGTTCCCAGAGCCAAGCTGGCAGCAGTGCCAAGTTGGGCTGGTTTGATAGTGCCAAGTGGCTCCTGCAATCTGGCATTAAGGACCAGGACAGGTGAGTTTTGTTTGCCAGGGAAAAGGGCCGAGGATTTTGTTGGGGGGCCAGTGGCCGGGAGTGGCAGGCTGGCTCCTGAAATTCCGCACCGCTCAGGATGGTTCCTAGACCCAAGCTGGCAGCAGTGCCAAGTTGGGCTGGTTTGATAGTGCCAAGTGGCTCCTGCAATCTGCCATTAAGGACCAGGACAGGTGAGTTTTCTTTGCCAGGGTATCACCTGAGATTTGCTTTGGGGTCCTGTGGCCGGGAGTGGCCGGCTGGCTCCTGAAATTCCGCACCGTGCAGGATGGTTCCCAGAGCCAAGCTGGCAGCAGTACCAAGTTGGGCTGGTTTGATAGTGCCAAGTGGCTCCTGCAATCTGCCATTAAGGACCAGGACAGGTGAGTTTTGTTTGCCAGGGTAAAGGGCCGAGGTTTGTATTGGGGGCCTGTGGCAGGGAGTGGCCGGCTGGATCCTGAAATTCCGCACCGTGCAGGATGGTTCCCAGAGCCAAGCTAGCAGCAGTGCCAAGTTGGGCTGGTTTGATAGTGCCAAGTGTCTCCTGCAATCTGGCATTAAGGACCAGGACAGGTGAGTTTTGTTTGCCAGGGAAATGGTCCAATATACGTGTCGGGGGCCTGTGGCCGGGAGTGGCCGGCTGGGTCCTGAAATTCCGCACCGTGCAGGATGGTTCCCAGAGCCAAGCTGGCAGCAGTGCCAAGTTGGGCTGGTTTGATAGTGCCAAGTGGCTCCTGCAATCTGGCATTAAGGACCAGGACAGGTGAGTTTTGTTTCCCAGGGAAAATGGCCGAGGTTTTTGTTGGGGGGCCTGTGGCCGGGAGTGGCCGGCTGGATCCTGAAATTCCGCACCGTGCATGATGGTTCCCAGAGTCAAGCTGGCAGCAGTACCAAGTTGGGCTGGTTTGATAGTGCCAAGTGGCTCCTGCAATCTGCCAGTAAGAACCAGGACAGGTGAGTTTTGTTTGCCGGGGAATCACCTGAGATTTGCTTTGCGGGGCCTGTGGCCGGGAGTAGCCAGCTGGCCCCTGAAATTCCGCACTGTGCAGGATGGTTCCCAGAGCCAAGCTGGCAGCAGTGCCAAGTTGGGCTGGTTTGATAGTGCCAAGTGGCTCCTGCAATCTGCCATTAAGGACCAGGACAGGTGAGTTTTTTTTGCCAAGGAAAAGGGCTGAGGTTTTTGTGTGGGGGCCAGTGGCCGGGAGTGGCCGGCTGGCCCCTGAAATTCCGCACCGTGCAGGATGTTTCCCAGAGCCAGGCTGGCAGCAGTGCCAAGTTGGGCTTGTTTGATAGTGCCAAGTGGCTCCTGCAATCTGGCATTAAGGACCAGGTCAGGTGAGTTTTGTTTGCCAGGGTAAAGGGCCGAGGTTTGCATTGGGGGCCTGTGGCCGGGAGTGGCCAGCTGGCTCCTGAAATTCTGCACCGTGCAGGATTGTTCCCAGAGCCAAGCTGGCAGCAGTGCTAAGTTGGGCTGGTTTGATAGTGTCAAGTGGCTCCTGCTATGTGCCATTAAGGACCAGGACAGGTGAGTTTTGTTTGCCAGGGTAAAGGGCCGAGGTTTGTATTGGGGGCCTGTGGCCGGGAGTGGCCGGCTGGCTCCTGAAATTCCGCACCGTTCAGGATGGTTTACCTACCCAAGCTAGCAGCAGTGCCAAGTTGGGCTGGTTTGATAGTGCCAAGTGGCTCCTGCAATGTGCCATTAAGGGCCAGGACAGGTGAGTTTTGTTTCCAGGGAAAAGGGCCGAGGTTTTTCTTGGGGGGCCTGTGGCTGGGAGTTTCAGGCTGGCTCCTGAAATTCCGCACCGTGCAGGATGGTTCCTAGACCCAAGCTGGCAGCAGTGCCTAGTTGGGCTGGTTTGATAGTGCCAAGTGGCTGCTGCAATCTGCCATTTAGGGCCAGGACACGTGAGTTTTGTTTCCCAGGGAAAACGGCCGAGGTTTGTATTGGGGGCCTGTGGCCGGGAGTGTCAGGCTGGCTCCTGAAATTCCGCGCCGTGCAGGATGGTTCCCAGAGCCAAGCTGGCAGCAGTGCCAAGTTGGGCTGGTTTGATAGTGCCAAGTGGCTCCTGCAATCTGGCATTAAGGACCAGGACAGGTGAGTTTTGTTTGCCAGGGTAAAGGGCCGAGGTTTATATTGGGGGCCTGTGGCCGGGAGTGGCCGTCCGGGTCCTGAAATTCCGCACCGTGCAGGATGGTTCCCAGAGCCAAGCTGGCAGCAGTGCCAAGTTGGGCCTGTTGGATAGTGCCCAGTGGCTCCTGCAATCTGCCAGTAAGGGCCAGGACAGGTGAGTTTTGTTTCCCAGGGAAAATGGCCGAGGTTTTTGTTGGGGGGCCTGTGGCCGGGAGTGGCCGGCTGGATCCTGAAATTCCGCACCGTACAGGATGGTTCCCAGAGCCAAGCTGGCAGCAGTGCCAAGTTGGGCCTGTTGGATAGTGCCAAGTGGCTGCTGCAATCTGCCATTAAGGGCCAGGACAGGTGAGTTTTGTTTGCCAGGGAAAAGGGCCGAGGTTTGTATTGGGGGCCTCTGGCCGGGAGTACCAGGCTGGCTCCTGAAATTCCGCACTGTGCAGGAGTGTTCCTAGACCCACGCTGGCAGCAGTGCCAAGTTGGGCTGGTTTGATAGTGCCAAGTGGCTCCTGCAATCTGGCATTAAGGAGCAGGACAGGTGAGTTTTGTTTGCCAGGGTATCACCTGAGATTTGCTTTGGGGGGCCTGTGGCCGGGAGTGGCCGGCTGGCTCCTGAAATTCCGCACCGTGCAGGATGGTTCCCAGAGCCAAGCTGGCAGCAGTGCCAAGTTGGGCTGGTTTGATAGTGCCAAGTGGCTCCTGCAATCTGCCATGAATGACAAGGACAGGTGAGTTTTGTTTGCCAGTGAAAGACCTGAGAATTTTATTACGGGGCCTGTGGCCTGGAGTGGCCGGCTGGCTCCTGAAATTCCGCACCGTGCAGGATGGTTCCCACAGCCAAGCTGGCAGCAGTGCGAAGTTGGGCTGGTTTGATAGTGTCAAGTGGCTCCTGCAATCTGGCATTAAGGACCAGGACAGGTGAGTTTTGTTTGCCAGGGAAAGACCTGAGATTTGTTTTGGGGGGCGTGTGGCCGGCTGGCTCCTGAAATTCAGCACCGTGCAGGATGGTTCCCAGACCCAAGCTAGCAGCAGAGCCAAGTCGGGCTGGTTTGATAGTGCCAAGTGGCTCCTGCAATCTGCCATTAAGGACCAGGACAGGTGAGTTTTGTTTGCCAGGGAAAGACCTGAGATTTCGTTTGGGGGGCCGGTGGCTGGGAGTGGCCGGCTGACTCCTGAAATTCCGCACCGTGCAGGATGGTTCTTAGACCAAAGCTGGCAGCAGTGCCAAGTTCGGCTTCTTTGATAGTGCCAAGTGGCTCCTGCAATCTGGCATTAAGGACCAGGACAGGTGAGTTTTGTTTCCCAGGGAAAGACCTGAGATTTCTTTTGGGGGCCTCTAGGCAGGAGTGGCCCTCTCGCTCCTGAAATTCCGCACCGTGCAGGATGGTTCTTAGACCAAAGCTGGCAGCAGTGCCAAGTTGGGCTTGATTGATAGTGCCAAGTGGCTCCTGCAATCTGCCATTAAAGACCAGGACAGGTGAGTTTTGTTTGCCAGGGAAAAGGGCCGAGGATTTTGTTGGGGGGCCAGTGGCCGGGAGTGGCAGGCTGGCTCCTGAAATTCCGCACCGCTCAGGATGGTTCCTAGACCCAAGCTGGCAGCAGGGCTTGGTTGGGCCTGTTGGATAGGGCCAAGTGGCTCCTGCAATCTGCCATTAAGGGCCAGGACAGGTGAGTTTTGTTTGCCAGAGAAAGACCTGAGCTTTGTATTGGGGTTCCTGTGGCCGGGAGTGGCCGGCTGGCTCCTGAAATTCCGCACCGTGCAGGATGGTTCCCAGAGCCAAGCTGGCAGCAGTACCAAGTTGGGCTGGTTTGATAGTGCCAAGTGGCTCCTGCAATCTGCCATTAAGGACCAGGACAGGTGAGTTTTGTTTGCCAGGGTAAAGGGCCGAGGTTTGTATTGGGGGCCTGTGGCAGGGAGTGGCCGGCTGGATCCTGAAATTCCGCACCGTGCAGGATGGTTCCCAGAGCCAAGCTAGCAGCAGTGCCAAGTTGGGCTGGTTTGATAGTGCCAAGTGTCTCCTGCAATCTGGCATTAAGGACCAGGACAGGTGAATTTTGTTTGCCAGGGAAATGGTCCAATATACGTGTCGGGGGCCTGTGGCCGGGAGTGGCCGGCTGGGTCCTGAAATTCCGCACCGTGCAGGATGGTTCCCAGAGCCAAGCTGGCAGCAGTGCCAAGTTGGGCTGGTTTGATAGTGCCAAGTGGCTCCTGCAATCTGGCATTAAGGACCAGGACAGGTGAGTTTTGTTTCCCAGGGAAAATGGCCGAGGTTTTTGTTGAGATTTGTTTTGGGGGGCGTGTGGCCGGCTGGCTCCTGAAATTCAGCACCGTGCAGGATGGTTCCCAGACCCAAGCTAGCAGCAGAGCCAAGTCGGGCTGGTTTGATAGTGCCAAGTGGCTCCTGCAATCTGCCATTAAGGACCAGGACAGGTGAGTTTTGTTTGCCAGGGAAAGACCTGAGATTTCGTTTGGGGGGCCGGTGGCTGGGAGTGGCCGGCTGACTCCTGAAATTCCGCACCGTGCAGGATGGTTCTTAGACCAAAGCTGGCAGCAGTGCCAAGTTCGGCTTCTTTGATAGTGCC
This sequence comes from Calcarius lapponicus, assembly GCA_039654755.1. Lineage (NCBI taxonomy): Eukaryota > Metazoa > Chordata > Aves > Passeriformes > Fringillidae > Calcarius > Calcarius lapponicus. The sequence goes on along the minus strand of CM077478.1, from coordinate 13,231,644 downwards.
AAGTGGCTCCTGCAATCTGGCATTAAGGACCAGGACAGGTGAGTTTTGTTTCCCAGGGAAAGACCTGAGATTTCTTTTGGGGGCCTCTAGGCAGGAGTGGCCCTCTCGCTCCTGAAATTCCGCACCGTGCAGGATGGTTCTTAGACCAAAGCTGGCAGCAGTGCCAAGTTGGGCTTGATTGATAGTGCCAAGTGGCTCCTGCAATCTGCCATTAAAGACCAGGACAGGTGAGTTTTGTTTGCCAGGGAAAAGGGCCGAGGATTTTGTTGGGGGGCCAGTGGCCGGGAGTGGCAGGCTGGCTCCTGAAATTCCGCACCGCTCAGGATGGTTCCTAGACCCAAGCTGGCAGCAGGGCTTGGTTGGGCCTGTTGGATAGGGCCAAGTGGCTCCTGCAATCTGCCATTAAGGGCCAGGACAGGTGAGTTTTGTTTGCCAGAGAAAGACCTGAGCTTTGTATTGGGGTTCCTGTGGCCGGGAGTGGCCGGCTGGCTCCTGAAATTCCGCACCGTGCAGGATGGTTCCCAGAGCCAAGCTGGCAGCAGTACCAAGTTGGGCTGGTTTGATAGTGCCAAGTGGCTCCTGCAATCTGCCATTAAGGACCAGGACAGGTGAGTTTTGTTTGCCAGGGTAAAGGGCCGAGGTTTGTATTGGGGGCCTGTGGCAGGGAGTGGCCGGCTGGATCCTGAAATTCCGCACCGTGCAGGATGGTTCCCAGAGCCAAGCTAGCAGCAGTGCCAAGTTGGGCTGGTTTGATAGTGCCAAGTGTCTCCTGCAATCTGGCATTAAGGACCAGGACAGGTGAATTTTGTTTGCCAGGGAAATGGTCCAATATACGTGTCGGGGGCCTGTGGCCGGGAGTGGCCGGCTGGGTCCTGAAATTCCGCACCGTGCAGGATGGTTCCCAGAGCCAAGCTGGCAGCAGTGCCAAGTTGGGCTGGTTTGATAGTGCCAAGTGGCTCCTGCAATCTGGCATTAAGGACCAGGACAGGTGAGTTTTGTTTCCCAGGGAAAATGGCCGAGGTTTTTGTTGGGGGGCCTGTGGCCGGGAGTGGCCGGCTGGATCCTGAAATTCCGCACCGTGCATGATGGTTCCCAGAGTCAAGCTGGCAGCAGTACCAAGTTGGGCTGGTTTGATAGTGCCAAGTGGCTCCTGCAATCTGCCAGTAAGAACCAGGACAGGTGAGTTTTGTTTGCCGGGGAATCACCTGAGATTTGCTTTGCGGGGCCTGTGGCCGGGAGTAGCCAGCTGGCCCCTGAAATTCCGCACTGTGCAGGATGGTTCCCAGAGCCAAGCTGGCAGCAGTGCCAAGTTGGGCTGGTTTGATAGTGCCAAGTGGCTCCTGCAATCTGCCATTAAGGACCAGGACAGGTGAGTTTTTTTTGCCAAGGAAAAGGGCTGAGGTTTTTGTGTGGGGGCCAGTGGCCGGGAGTGGCCGGCTGGCCCCTGAAATTCCGCACCGTGCAGGATGTTTCCCAGAGCCAGGCTGGCAGCAGTGCCAAGTTGGGCTTGTTTGATAGTGCCAAGTGGCTCCTGCAATCTGGCATTAAGGACCAGGTCAGGTGAGTTTTGTTTGCCAGGGTAAAGGGCCGAGGTTTGCATTGGGGGCCTGTGGCCGGGAGTGGCCAGCTGGCTCCTGAAATTCTGCACCGTGCAGGATTGTTCCCAGAGCCAAGCTGGCAGCAGTGCTAAGTTGGGCTGGTTTGATAGTGTCAAGTGGCTCCTGCTATGTGCCATTAAGGACCAGGACAGGTGAGTTTTGTTTGCCAGGGTAAAGGGCCGAGGTTTGTATTGGGGGCCTGTGGCCGGGAGTGGCCGGCTGGCTCCTGAAATTCCGCACCGTTCAGGATGGTTTACCTACCCAAGCTAGCAGCAGTGCCAAGTTGGGCTGGTTTGATAGTGCCAAGTGGCTCCTGCAATGTGCCATTAAGGGCCAGGACAGGTGAGTTTTGTTTCCAGGGAAAAGGGCCGAGGTTTTTCTTGGGGGGCCTGTGGCTGGGAGTGTCAGGCTGGCTCCTGAAATTCCGCACCGTGCAGGATGGTTCCTAGACCCAAGCTGGCAGCAGTGCCTAGTTGGGCTGGTTTGATAGTGCCAAGTGGCTGCTGCAATCTGCCATTTAGGGCCAGGACACGTGAGTTTTGTTTCCCAGGGAAAACGGCCGAGGTTTGTATTGGGGGCCTGTGGCCGGGAGTGTCAGGCTGGCTCCTGAAATTCCGCACCGTGCAGGATGGTTCCCAGAGCCAAGCTGGCAGCAGTGCCAAGTTGGGCTGGTTTGATAGTGCCAAGTGGCTCCTGCAATCTGGCATTAAGGACCAGGACAGGTGAGTTTTGTTTGCCAGGGTAAAGGGCCGAGGTTTATATTGGGGGCCTGTGGCCGGGAGTGGCCGTCCGGGTCCTGAAATTCCGCACCGTGCAGGATGGTTCCCAGAGCCAAGCTGGCCGCAGTGCCAAGTTGGGCCTGTTGGATAGTGCCCAGTGGCTCCTGCAATCTGCCAGTAAGGGCCAGGACAGGTGAGTTTTGTTTCCCAGGGAAAATGGCCGAGGTTTTTGTTGGGGGGCCTGTGGCCGGGAGTGGCCGGCTGGATCCTGAAATTCCGCACCGTGCATGATGGTTCCCAGAGTCAAGCTGGCAGCAGTACCAAGTTGGGCTGGTTTGATAGTGCCAAGTGGCTCCTGCAATCTGCCAGTAAGAACCAGGACAGGTGAGTTTTGTTTGCCGGGGAATCACCTGAGATTTGCTTTGCGGGGCCTGTGGCCGGGAGTAGCCAGCTGGCCCCTGAAATTCCGCACTGTGCAGGATGGTTCCCAGAGCCAAGCTGGCAGCAGTGCCAAGTTGGGCTGGTTTGATAGTGCCAAGTGGCTCCTGCAATCTGCCATTAAGGACCAGGACAGGTGAGTTTTTTTTGCCAAGGAAAAGGGCTGAGGTTTTTGTGTGGGGGCCAGTGGCCGGGAGTGGCCGGCTGGCCCCTGAAATTCCGCACCGTGCAGGATGGTTCCCAGAGCCAGGCTGGCAGCAGTGCCAAGTTGGGCTTGTTTGATAGTGCCAAGTGGCTCCTGCAATCTGGCATTAAGGACCAGGACAGGTGAGTTTTGTTTGCCAGGGTAAAGGGCCGAGGTTTGTATTGGGGCGCCTGTGGCCTGGAGTGGCCGGCTGGCTCCTGAAATTCCGCACCGTACAGGATGGTTCCCAGAGCCAAGCTGGCAGCAGTGCCAAGTTGGGCCTGTTGGATAGTGCCAAGTGGCTGCTGCAATCTGCCATTAAGGGCCAGGACAGGTGAGTTTTGTTTGCCAGGGAAAAGGGCCGAGGTTTGTATTGGGGGCCTCTGGCCGGGAGTACCAGGCTGGCTCCTGAAATTCCGCACCGTGCAGGAGTGTTCCTAGACCCACGCTGGCAGCAGTGCCAAGTTGGGCTGGTTTGATAGTGCCAAGTGGCTCCTGCAATCTGGCATTAAGGAGCAGGACAGGTGAGTTTTGTTTGCCAGGGTATCACCTGAGATTTGCTTTGGGGGGCCTGTGGCCGGGAGTGGCCGGCTGGCTCCTGAAATTCCGCACCGTGCAGGATGGTTCCCAGAGCCAAGCTGGCAGCAGTGCCAAGTTGGGCTGGTTTGATAGTGCCAAGTGGCTCCTGCAATCTGCCATGAATGACAAGGACAGGTGAGTTTTGTTTGCCAGTGAAAGACCTGAGAATTTTATTACGGGGCCTGTGGCCTGGAGTGGCCGGCTGGCTCCTGAAATTCCGCACCGTGCAGGATGGTTCCCACAGCCAAGCTGGCAGCAGTGCGAAGTTGGGCTGGATGGATAGTGTCAAGTGGCTCCTGCAATCTGGCATTAAGGACCAGGACAGGTGAGTTTTGTTTGCCAGGGAAAGACCTGAGATTTGTTTTGGGGGGCGTGTGGCCGGCTGGCTCCTGAAATTCAGCACCGTGCAGGATGGTTCCCAGACCCAAGCTAGCAGCAGAGCCAAGTCGGGCTGGTTTGATAGTGCCAAGTGGCTCCTGCAATCTGCCATTAAGGACCAGGACAGGTGAGTTTTGTTTGCCAGGGAAAGACCTGAGATTTCGTTTGGGGGGCCGGTGGCTGGGAGTGGCCGGCTGACTCCTGAAATTCCGCACCGTGCAGGATGGTTCTTAGACCAAAGCTGGCAGCAGTGCCAAGTTCGGCTTCTTTGATAGTGCCAAGTGGCTCCTGCAATCTGCCAATAAGGACCAGGACAGGTGAGTTTTGTTTCCCAGGGAAAGACCTGAGATTTCTTTTGGGGGCCTCTAGGCAGGAGTGGCCCTCTCGCTCCTGAAATTCCGCACCGTGCAGGATGGTTCTTAGACCAAAGCTGGCAGCAGTGCCAAGTTGGGCTTGATTGATAGTGCCAAGTGGCTCCTGCAATCTGCCATTAAGGACCAGGACAGGTGAGTTTTGTTTGCCAGGGAAAAGGGCCGAGGATTTTGTTGGGGGGCCAGTGGCCGGGAGTGGCAGGCTGGCTCCTGAAATTCCGCACCGCTCAGGATGGTTCCTAGACCCAAGCTGGCAGCAGGGCTTGGTTGGGCCTGTTGGATAGGGCCAAGTGGCTCCTGCAATCTGCCATTAAGGGCCAGGACAGGTGAGTTTTGTTTGCCAGAGAAAGACCTGAGCTTTGTATTGGGGTTCCTGTGGCCGGGAGTGGCCGGCTGGCTCCTGAAATTCCGCACCGTGCAGGATGGTTCCCAGAGCCAAGCTGGCAGCAGTACCAAGTTGGGCTGGTTTGATAGTGCCAAGTGGCTCCTGCAATCTGCCATTAAGGACCAGGACAGGTGAGTTTTGTTTGCCAGGGTAAAGGGCCGAGGTTTGTATTGGGGGCCTGTGGCAGGGAGTGGCCGGCTGGATCCTGAAATTCCGCACCGTGCAGGATGGTTCCCAGAGCCAAGCTAGCAGCAGTGCCAAGTTGGGCTGGTTTGATAGTGCCAAGTGTCTCCTGCAATCTGGCATTAAGGACCAGGACAGGTGAATTTTGTTTGCCAGGGAAATGGTCCAATATACGTGTCGGGGGCCTGTGGCCGGGAGTGGCCGGCTGGGTCCTGAAATTCCGCACCGTGCAGGATGGTTCCCAGAGCCAAGCTGGCAGCAGTGCCAAGTTGGGCTGGTTTGATAGTGCCAAGTGGCTCCTGCAATCTGGCATTAAGGACCAGGACAGGTGAGTTTTGTTTCCCAGGGAAAATGGCCGAGGTTTTTGTTGGGGGGCCTGTGGCCGGGAGTGGCCGGCTGGATCCTGAAATTCCGCACCGTGCATGATGGTTCCCAGAGTCAAGCTGGCAGCAGTACCAAGTTGGGCTGGTTTGATAGTGCCAAGTGGCTCCTGCAATCTGCCAGTAAGAACCAGGACAGGTGAGTTTTGTTTGCCGGGGAATCACCTGAGATTTGCTTTCGGGGCCTGTGGCCGGGAGTAGCCAGCTGGCCCCTGAAATTCCGCACTGTGCAGGATGGTTCCCAGAGCCAAGCTGGCAGCAGTGCCAAGTTGGGCTGGTTTGATAGTGCCAAGTGGCTCCTGCAATCTGCCATTAAGGACCAGGACAGGTGAGTTTTTTTTGCCAAGGAAAAGGGCTGAGGTTTTTGTGTGGGGGCCAGTGGCCGGGAGTGGCCGGCTGGCTCCTGAAATTCCGCACCGTGCAGGATGGTTCCCAGAGCCAAGCTGGCAGCAGTGCCAAGTTGGGCCTGTTGGATAGTGCCAAGTGGCTGCTGCAATCTGCCATTAAGGGCCAGGACAGGTGAGTTTTGTTTGCCAGGGTAAAGGGCCGAGGTTTGTATTGGGGCGCCTGTGGCCTGGAGTGGCCGGCTGGATCCTGAAATTCCGCACCGTGCAGGATGGTTCCCAGAGCCAAGCTGGCAGCAGTGCCAAGTTGGGCCTGTTGGATAGTGCCAAGTGGCTGCTGCAATCTGCCATTAAGGGCCAGGACAGGTGAGTTTTGTTTGCCAGGGTAAAGGGCCGAGGTTTGTATTGGGGGCCTGTGGCCGGGAGTACCAGGCTGGCTCCTGAAATTCCGCACCGTGCAGGATTGTTCCTAGACCCACGCTGGCAGCAGTGCCAAGTTGGGCTGGTTTGATAGTGCCAAGTGGCTCCTGCAATCTGCCATTAAGGACCAGGACAGGTGAGTTTTGTTTGCCAGGGTATCACCTGAGATTTGCTTTGGGGGGCCTGTGGCCGGGAGTGGCCGGCTGGCTCCTGAAATTCCGCACCGTGCAGGATGGTTCCCAGAGCCAAGCTGGCAGCAGTGCCAAGTTGGGCTGGTTTGATAGTGCCAAGTGGCTCCTGCAATCTGCCATGAATGACAAGGACAGGTGAGTTTTGTTTGCCAGTGAAAGACCTGAGAATTTTATTACGGGGCCTGTGGCCTGGAGTGTTTGGCTGGCTCCTGAAATTCCACTCCGTGCAGGATTGTTCCCAGAGCCAAGCTGGCAGCAGTGCGAAGTTGGGCTGGATGGATAGTGTCAAGTGGCTCCTGCAATCTGGCATTAAGGACCAGGACAGGTGAGTTTTGTTTGCCAGGGAAAGACCTGAGATTTGTTTTGGGGGGCGTGTGGCCGGCTGGCTCCTGAAATTCAGCACCGTGCAGGATGGTTCCCAGACCCAAGCTAGCAGCAGAGCCAAGTCGGGCTGGTTTGATAGTGCCAAGTGGCTCCTGCAATCTGCCATTAAGGACCAGGACAGGTGAGTTTTGTTTGCCAGGGAAAGACCTGAGATTTCGTTTGGGGGGCCGGTGGCTGGGAGTGGCCGGCTGACTCCTGAAATGCCGCACCGTGCAGGATGGCTCCTAGACCCAAGCTGGCAGCAGTGCCAAGTTCGGCTTCTTTGATAGTGCCAAGTGGCTCCTGCAATCTGCCAATAAGGACCAGGACAGGTGAGTTTTGTTTCCCAGGGAAAGACCTGAGATTTCTTTTGGGGGCCTCTAGGCAGGAGTGGCCCTCTCGCTCCTGAAATTCCGCACCGTGCAGGATGGTTCTTAGACCAAAGCTGGCAGCAGTGCCAAGTTGGGCTTGATTGATAGTGCCAAGTGGCTCCTGCAATCTGCCATTAAAGACCAGGACAGGTGAGTTTTGTTTGCCAGGGAAAAGGGCCGAGGATTTTGTTGGGGGGCCAGTGGCCGGGAGTGGCAGGCTGGCTCCTGAAATTCCGCACCGCTCAGGATGGTTCCTAGACCCAAGCTGGCAGCAGGGCTTGGTTGGGCCTGTTGGATAGGGCCAAGTGGCTCCTGCAATCTGCCATTAAGGGCCAGGACAGGTGAGTTTTGTTTGCCAGAGAAAGACCTGAGCTTTGTATTGGGGTTCCTGTGGCCGGGAGTGGCCGGCTGGCTCCTGAAATTCCGCACCGTGCAGGATGGTTCCCAGAGCCAAGCTGGCAGCAGTACCAAGTTGGGCTGGTTTGATAGTGCCAAGTGGCTCCTGCAATCTGCCATTAAGGACCAGGACAGGTGAGTTTTGTTTGCCAGGGTAAAGGGCCGAGGTTTGTATTGGGGGCCTGTGGCAGGGAGTGGCCGGCTGGATCCTGAAATTCTGCACCGTGCAGGATGGTTCCCAGAGCCAAGCTAGCAGCAGTGCCAAGTTGGGCTGGTTTGATAGTGCCAAGTGTCTCCTGCAATCTGGCATTAAGGACCAGGACAGGTGAATTTTGTTTGCCAGGGAAATGGTCCAATATACGTGTCGGGGGCCTGTGGCCGGGAGTGGCCGGCTGGGTCCTGAAATTCCGCACCGTGCAGGATGGTTCCCAGAGCCAAGCTGGCAGCAGTGCCAAGTTGGGCTGGTTTGATAGTGCCAAGTGGCTCCTGCAATCTGGCATTAAGGACCAGGACAGGTGAGTTTTGTTTCCCAGGGAAAATGGCCGAGGTTTTTGTTGGGGGGCCTGTGGCCGGGAGTGGCCGGCTGGATCCTGAAATTCCGCACCGTGCATGATGGTTCCCAGAGTCAAGCTGGCAGCAGTACCAAGTTGGGCTGGTTTGATAGTGCCAAGTGGCTCCTGCAATCTGCCAGTAAGAACCAGGACAGGTGAGTTTTGTTTGCCGGGGAATCACCTGAGATTTGCTTTGCGGGGCCTGTGGCCGGGAGTAGCCAGCTGGCCCCTGAAATTCCGCACTGTGCAGGATGGTTCCCAGAGCCAAGCTGGCAGCAGTGCCAAGTTGGGCTGGTTTGATAGTGCCAAGTGGCTCCTGCAATCTGCCATTAAGGACCAGGACAGGTGAGTTTTTTTTGCCAAGGAAAAGGGCTGAGGTTTTTGTGTGGGGGCCAGTGGCCGGGAGTGGCCGGCTGGCCCCTGAAATTCCGCACCGTGCAGGATGGTTCCCAGAGCCAGGCTGGCAGCAGTGCCAAGTTGGGCTTGTTTGATAGTGTCAAGTGGCTCCTGCTATGTGCCATTAAGGACCAGGACAGGTGAGTTTTGTTTGCCAGGGTAAAGGGCCGAGGTTTGTATTGGGGCGCCTGTGGCCTGGAGTGGCCGGCTGGATCCTGAAATTCCGCACCGTGCAGGATGGTTCCCAGAGCCAAGCTGGCAGCAGTGCCAAGTTGGGCCTGTTGGATAGTGCCAAGTGGCTGCTGCAATCTGCCATTAAGGGCCAGGACAGGTGAGTTTTGTTTGCCAGGGTAAAGGGCCGAGGTTTGTATTGGGGCGCCTGTGGCCTGGAGTGGCCGGCTGGATCCTGAAATTCCGCACCGTGCAGGATGGTTCCCAGAGCCAAGCTGGCAGCAGTGCCAAGTTGGGCCTGTTGGATAGTGCCAAGTGGCTGCTGCAATCTGCCATTAAGGGCCAGGACAGGTGAGTTTTGTTTGCCAGGGTAAAGGGCCGAGGTTTGTATTGGGGGCCTGTGGCCGGGAGTACCAGGCTGGCTCCTGAAATTCCGCACCGTGCAGGATTGTTCCTAGACCCACGCTGGCAGCAGTGCCAAGTTGGGCTGGTTTGATAGTGCCAAGTGGCTCCTGCAATCTGCCATTAAGGACCAGGACAGGTGAGTTTTGTTTGCCAGGGTATCACCTGAGATTTGCTTTGGGGGGCCTGTGGCCGGGAGTGGCCGGCTGGCTCCTGAAATTCCGCACCGTGCAGGATGGTTCCCAGAGCCAAGCTGGCAGCAGTGCCAAGTTGGGCTGGTTTGATAGTGCCAAGTGGCTCCTGCAATCTGCCATGAATGACAAGGACAGGTGAGTTTTGTTTGCCAGTGAAAGACCTGAGAATTTTATTACGGGGCCTGTGGCCTGGAGTGTTTGGCTGGCTCCTGAAATTCCACTCCGTGCAGGATTGTTCCCAGAGCCAAGCTGGCAGCAGTGCGAAGTTGGGCTGGATGGATAGTGTCAAGTGGCTCCTGCAATCTGGCATTAAGGACCAGGACAGGTGAGTTTTGTTTCCCAGGGAAAGACCTGAGATTTCTTTTGGGGGCCTCTAGGCAGGAGTGGCCCTCTCGCTCCTGAAATTCCGCACCGTGCAGGATGGTTCTTAGACCCAAGCTGGGAGCAGTGCCAAGTTGGGCTTGATTGATAGTGCCAAGTGGCTCCTGCAATCTGCCATTAAAGACCAGGACAGGTGAGTTTTGTTTGCCAGGGAAAAGGGCCGAGGATTTTGTTGGGGGGCCAGTGGCCGGGAGTGGCAGGCTGGCTCCTGAAATTCCGCACCGCTCAGGATGGTTCCTAGACCCAAGCTGGCAGCAGGGCTAGGTTGGGCCTGTTGGATAGGGCCAAGTGGCTCCTGCAATCTGCCATTAAGGGCCAGGACAGGTGAGTTTTGTTTGCCAGAGAAAGACCTGAGCTTTGTATTGGGGTTCCTGTGGCCGGGAGTGGCCGGCTGGCTCCTGAAATTCCGCACCGTGCAGGATGGTTCCCAGAGCCAAGCTGGCAGCAGTACCAAGTTGGGCTGGTTTGATAGTGCCAAGTGGCTCCTGCAATCTGCCATTAAGGACCAGGACAGGTGAGTTTTGTTTGCGGTAAAGGGCCGAGGTTTGTATTGGGGGCCTGTGGCAGGGAGTGGCCAGCTGGCTCCTGAAATTCTGCACCGTGCAGGATGGTTCCCAGAGCCAAGCTGACAGCAGTGCCAAGTTGGGCTGGTTTGATAGTGCCAAGTGTCTCCTGCAATCTGGCATTAAGGACCAGGACAGGTGAATTTTGTTTGCCAGGGAAATGGTCCAATATACGTGTCGGGGGCCTGTGGCCGGGAGTGGCCGGCTGGGTGCTGAAATTCCGCACCGTGCAGGATGGTTCCCAGAGCCAAGCTGGCAGCAGTGCCAAGTTGGGCTGGTTTGATAGTGCCAAGTGGCTCCTGCAATCTGCCATTAAGGACCAGGACAGGTGAGTTTTGTTTCCCAGGGAAAATGGCCGAGGTTTTTGTTGGGGGGCCTGTGGCCGGGAGTGGCCGGCTGGATCCTGAAATTCCGCACCGTGCATGATGGTTCCCAGAGTCAAGCTGGCAGCAGTGCCAAGTTGGGCTGGTTTGATAGTGCCAAGTGGCTCCTGCAATCTGCCATTAAGGACCAGGACAGGTGAGTTTTTTTTTGCCAAAGAAAAGGGCTGAGGTTTTTGTGTGGGGGCCTGTGGCCGGGAGTGGCCGGCTGGCCCCTGAAATTCCGCACCGTGCAGGATGGTTCCCAGAGCCAGGCTGGCAGCAGTGCCAAGTTGGGCTTGTTTGATAGTGCCAAGTGGCTCCTGCAATCTGGCATTAAGGACCAGGACAGGTGAGTTTTGTTTGCCAGGGTAAAGGGCCGAGGTTTGCATTGGGGTCCTGTGGCCGGGAGTGGCCAGCTGGCTCCTGAAATTCTGCACCGTGCAGGATTGTTCCCAGAGCCAAGCTGGCAGCAGTGCCAAGTTGGGCTGGATGGATAGTGTCAAGTGGCTCCTGCTATGTGCCATTAAGGACCAGGACAGGTGAGCTTTGTTTGCCAGGGAAAGACCTGAGATTTGTTGTGAGGGGCCTGTGGCCGGGAATGGCTGGCTGGCTCCTGAAATTCCGCACCGTGCAGGATGGTTCCCAGAGCCAAGCTGGCAGCAGTGCCAAGTTGGGCCTGTTGGATAGGGCCAAGTGGCTCCTGCAATGTGCCATTAAGGACCAGGACAGGTGAGTTCTGTTTGCCACGGAAAAGGGCCGAGGTTTTTGTTGGGGGGCCTGTGGCCGGGAGTGGCTGGCTGGCTCCGGAAATTCCGCACCGTGCAGGATGGTTCCCAGAGCCAAGCTGGCAGCAGTGCCAAGTTGGGCTGGTTTGATAGGGCCAAGTGGCTCCTGCAATGTGCCATTAAGGACCAGGACAGGTGAGTTTTTTTTGCCAGGGAAAGACCTGAGAATTTTGTTGGGGGCCTGTGGCCGGGAGTGGCCGGCTGGCTCCTGAAATTCCGCACCGTACAGGATGGTTCCGAGACCCCAGCTGGCAGCAGTTCCAAGTCGGGCTGGTTTGATAGCGCCAAGTGCCTCCTGCAATCTGGCATTAAGGACCAGGACAGGTGAGTTTGGTTTCCCAGGCAAAAGGGGCCGCGGTATTTGTTGGGGGGCCTGTGGCCGGGAGTGGCCGGCTAGATCCTGAAATTCCGCACCGTGCAGGAGGGTTCCCAGAGCCAAGCTGGCAGCAGTGCCAAGTCAGGCTGGTTTAATAGTGCCAAGTGGCTCCTGCAATCTGCCAGTAAGGACCAGGACAGGTGAGTTTTATTTGCCAGGGAATCACCTGAAATTTCCTTTGGGGGGGCCTGTGGCCGAGAGTGGCTGGCTGGCTCCTGAAATTCCGCACCGTGCAGGATGGTTTCCCAGAGCCAAGCTGGCAGCAGTGCCAAGTTGGGCTGGTTTGATAGTGCCCAGTGGCTCCTGCAATCTGACCTTAAGGGCCAGGACAGGTGAGTTTTGTTTGCCAGGGAAAAGGGCCGAGGTTGATATTGGGACCTGTGGCCGGGAGTGGCCGGCTAGCTCCTGAAATTCCGCACCGTGCAGGATGGTTCCCAGAGCCAAGCTGGCAGCAGTGCCAAATTGGGCTGGTTTGATAGTGCCAAGTGGCTCGTGCAACCTGCCATTAAAGACCAGGACAGGTGAGTTTTGTTTTGCAGGGAAAACGGCCGAGGTTTTTGTTGGGGGGGCCTGTGGCCGGGGAAGTGACACGCTGGCTCCTGAAATTCCGCACCGTGCAGGATGGTTCCCAGAGCCAACCTGGCAGCAGTGCACAGTTGGGCTGGTTTGATAGTGCCAAGTGGCTCCTGCAATCTGCCATTAAGGGCCAGGACAGGTGAGTTTTGTTTCCCAGGGAAAAGGGCTGAGGTTTGTATTGGGGGCCTGTGGCCGGGAGTGGCCGGCTGGCTCCTGAAATTCCGCACCGTGCAGGATGTTTCCCAGAGCCAAGGTGGCAGCAGTGCCAGAGTTGGGCTTGTTTGAAATTGCCAAGTGGCTCCTGCAATCTGCCATTTAAGGCAAGGACAGGTGAGTTTTGTTTGCCAGGGTAAAGGGCCGAGGTTTGTATTGGGGGCCTGTGGCCGGGAGTGGCCGGCTGGCTCCTGAAATTCTGCACCGTGCAGGATGGTTCCTAGGCCCAAGCTGTCAGAAGTGACAAGTCGGGGGTGTTGGATAGGGCCAAGTGTCTCCTGCAATCTGCCATTAAAGACTAGGACATGTGAGTTTTTTTTTCCCAGGGGAACACCAGAGATTTCTACTGGGGGGCCTGTGGCCGGGAGTGGCCGGCTGGATCCCGAAATTCCGCATCTTTCAGGATGGTTCCCAGAGCCACGCTGGCAGCAGTGCCAAGTTGGGCTTGATTGATAGTGCCAAGTGGCTCCTGCAATCTGGCATTAAAGACCAGGACAGGTGAGTTTTGTTTGCCAGGGAAAAGGGGCCGAGGTTTTTGTTGGGGAGCCAGTGGTCGGGAGTGGCAGGCTGGATCCTGAAATTCCGCCCCGTGCATGATGGTTCCTATACCCAAGCTGGCAGCGAGTGCCAAGTTGGGCTGGTTTGATAGTGCCAAGTGGCTCCTGCAATGTGCCATTAAGGACCAGGACAGGTGAGTTTTGTTTGCCAGGGAAAGACCTGAGATTTTTGTTGGGGGCCTGTGGCCGGGAGTGACCGGCTGGCTCGTGAAATTCCGCACCGTACAGGATGGTTCCCAGAGCCAAGCTGGCAGCAGTGTCAAATTAGGCTGGTTTGATAGTGCCACGTGGCTCCTGCAATCTGGCATTAAGGACCAGGACAGGTGAGTTTTGTTTGCCAGGGAAACACCTGAGATTTGCTTTGGGGGGCCAGTGGCCGGGAGTGGCCGGCTGGCTCCTGAAATTCTGCACCGTGCAGGATGGTTCCCAGAGCCAAGCTGGCAGCCGTGCCAAGTTGGGCCTGTTGGATAGGGCCAAGTGCCTCCTGCAATCTGCCATTAAGGGCTAGGACAGGTGAGTTTTGTTTCCCAGGGAAAACGGCCGAGGTTTTTGTTGGGGGGCCTGTGGCCGGGAGTAGCCGGCTAGATCCTGAAATTCCGCACCGTGCAGGATGGTTCCCAGAGCCAAGCTGGCAGCAGTGCCATGTTGGGCTGGTTTGATAGTGCCAAGTGGCTCCTGCAATCTGGCACTAAGGACCAGGACAGGTGAGTTTTGATTGCTAGGGAAAAGGGCTGAGGTTTTTGTTTGGGGGCCACTGGCCGGGAGAGCTGGCTGGCTCCTGAAATTCCGCACCGTGCAGGATGGTTCCTAGACCCACGCTGGCAGTAGTGCCAAGTTGGGCTGGTTTGATAGTGCCAAGTGGCTCCTGCAATCTGGCATTAAGGACCAGGACAGGTGAGTTTTGTTTTCCAGGGTAAAGGGCCGAGGTTTCTATTGGGGGCCTGTGGCCTGGAGTGGCCGGCTGGCTCCTGAAATTCCGCACCGTGCAGGATGGTTCCCAGAGCCAAGCTGGCAGCAGTGCCAAGTTGGGCTGGTTTGATAGTGCCAAGTGTTCTCCTGCAATCTGGCATTAAGGACCAGGACAGGTGAGTTTTGTTTGCCAGGGAAACACCTGAGATTTGCTTTGGGGGGCCAGTGGCCGGGAGTGGCCGGCTGGCTCCGGAAGTTCCGCACCGTGCAGGATGGTTCCCAGAGCCAAGCTGGCAGCAGTGCCCAGTCAGGCTGGTTTGATAATGCCAAGTGGCTCCTGCAATCTGCCATTAAGGACCAGGACAGGTGAGTTTTGTTTGCCAGGGTAAAGGGCTGAGGTTTGTATTGGGGGGCCTGTGGCCGGGAGTGGCCGGCTGGCTCCTGAAATTCCGCACCGAGCAGGATGGTTCCCAGAGCCAAGATGACAGCAGTGCAAGTTGGGCTGGTTTGATAGTGCCCAGTGGCTCCTGCAATCTGGCATTAAGGACCAGGACAGGTGAGTTTTGTTTGCTAGGGACAAGGGCTGAGGTTTTTGTTTGGGGGCCACTGGCCGGGAGTGGCTGGCTGGCTCCTGAAATTCCGCACCGTACAGGATGGTTCCGAGACCCCAGCTGGCAGCAGTTCCAAGTCGGGCTGGTTTGATAGCGCCAAGTGGCTCCTGCAATCTGGCATTAAGGACCAGGACAGGTGAGTTTGGTTTCCCAGGGAAAAGGGCCGCGGTATTTGTTGGGGGCCTGTGGCCGGGAGTGGCCGGCTGGATCCTGAAATTCCGCACCGTACAGGATGGTTCCGAGACCCCAGCTGGCAGCATTGCAAAGTTGGGCTGGTTTGATAGTGCCAAGTGGCTCCTGCAATCTGCCATTTAGGGCCAGGACAGGTGAGTTTTGTTTGCCAGGGAAAGACACGAGATTTGTTGTGGGGGGGCCTGCAGCCGGGAGTGGCCGGCTGGCTCCTGAAATTCCGCACCGTGCAGGAGGGTTCCCAGAGCCAAGCTGGCAGCAGTGCCAAGTTGGGCTGATTTGATAGTGCCAAGTGGCTCCTGCAATCTGCCATTAATGGCCAGGACAGGTGAGTTTTGTTTGCCAGGGTAAAGGGCCGAGGTTTTTGTTGGGGGGCCTGTGGCCAGGTGTGGCCGGCTGGCTCCTGAAATTGCGCACCGTGCAGGATGGTTCCCAGAGCCAAGCTGGCAGCAGTGCCAAGTTGGGCTGGTTTGATAGTGCCAAGTGGCTCCTGCAATCTGCCATTAAGGACCAGGACAGGTGAGTTTTGTTTGCCACGGAAATGGTCCAATATATGTGTTGGGGGCCCTCTGGCCGGGAGTGGCCGGCTGGCTCCTGAAATTCCGCACCGTGCAGGATGGTTCCTAGACCCAAGCTGACAGCAGTGCCAAGTTGGGCCTGTTGGATAGTGCCAAGTGGCTCCTGCAATCTGCCAGTAAGGGCCAGGACAGGTGAGTTTTATTTCCCAGGGAATATGGCCGAGGTTTTTGTTGGGGGGCGTGTGGCCGGGAGTGGCCGGCTGGATCCTGAAATTCCGCACCGTGCAGGATGGTTCCCACAGCCAAGCTGGCAGCAGTGCCAAGTTGCTCCTGCAATCTGCCATTAAGGACCAGGACAGGTGAGTTTTGTTTGCCAGGGAAAAGGGCCGAGGTTTATATTGGGGGCTTTTGGCCGGGAGTGGCCGTCTGGATCCTGAAATTCCGCACCGTGCAGGATGGTTCCCAGAGCCAAGCTGACAGCAGTGCCAAGTTGGGCCTGTTGGATAGGGCCAAGTGCCTCCTGCAATCTGCCATTAAGGGCTAGGACAGGTGAGTTTTATTTCCCAGGGAAAACGGTCGAGGTTTTTGTTTGGGGGCCTGTGGCCGGGAGTAGCCGGCTAGATCCTGAAATTCCACACCGTGCAGGATTGTTCCCAGAGCCAAGCTGGCAGCAGTGCCATGTTGGGCTGGTTTGATAGTGCCAAGTGGCTCCTGCAATCTGGCACTAAGGACCAGGACAGGTGAGTTTTGATTGCTAGGGAAAAGGGCTGAGGTTTTTGTTTGGGGGCCACTGGCCGGAGAGCTGGCTGGCTCCTGAAATTCCGCACCGTGCAGGATGGTTCCTAGACTCCAGCTGACAGCAGTGCCAAGTTGGGCTGGTTTGATAGTGCCACGTGGCTCCTGCAATATGCCAGTAAGAACCAGGACAGGTGAGTTTTGTTTGCCAGGGAAATGGTCCAATATATGTGTTGGGGGCCCTCTGGCCGGGAGTGGCCGGCTGGCTCCTGAAATTCCACACCGTGCAGGATGGTTCCCAGAGCCAAGCTGGCAGCAGTGCCAAGTTGGGCTGGTTTGATAGTGCCAAGTGGCTCCTGCAATCTGCCATTAAGGACCAGGACAGGTGAGTTTTGTTTGCCAGGGAAAGACCTGAGAATTTTGTTGGGGGCCTGTGGCCCGGAGTGGCCGGCTGGCTCCGGAAATTCCGCACCGTACAGGATGGTTCCGAGACCCCAGCTGGCAGCAGTTCCAAGTCGGGCTGGTTTGATAGCGCCAAGTGCCTCCTGCAATCTGGCATTAAGGACCAGGACAGGTGAGTTTGGTTTCCCAGGGAAAAGGGCCGCGGTATTTGTTGGGGGGCCTGTGGCTGGGAGTGGCCGGCTGGCTCCTGAAATTCCGCACCGTGCAGGATTGTTCCTAAACCCAAGCTGGCAGCAGTGCCAAGTTGGGCTGGTTTGATAGTGCCAAGTGGCTCCTGCAATCTGCCATTAAGGACCAGGACTGGTGAGTTTTGTTTCCCAGGGAAAAGTCCGAGGTTTGTATTGGGGGCCTGTGGCCGGGAGTGAAGGCCTGGCTTCTGAAATTCCGCACCGTGCAGGATGGTTCCCAGAGCCAAGCTGGCCGCAGTGCCAAGTTGGGCCTGTTGGATAGGGCCAAGTGGCTCCTGCAATCTGCCATTAAGGGCCAGGACAGGTAAGTTTTGTTTCCCAGGGAAAAGGGCCGAGGTTTTTGTTGGGGGGCGTGTGGCCGGGAGTGGCCGGCTGGATCCTGAAATTCCGCACCGTGCAGGATGGTTCCTAGGCCCAAGGTGTCAGAAGTGACAAGTCGGGGGTGTTGGATAGGGCCAAGTGTCTCCTGCAATCTGCCATTAAAGACTAGGACATGTGAGTTTTTTTTCCCAGGGGAACACCTGAGATTTCTACTGGGGGGCCTGTGGCTGGGAGTGGCCGGCTGGATCCCGAAATTCCGCATCTTTCAGGATGGTTCCCAGAGCCACGCTGGCAGCAGTGGCAAGTTGGGCTGGTTTGATAGTGCCAAGTGGCTCCTGCAATCTGGCATTAAAGACCAGGACAGGTGAGTTTTGTTTGCCAGGGAAAAGGGCCGAGGTTTTTGTTGGGGGGCCAGTGGCCGGGAGTGGCAGGCTGGATCCTGAAATTCCGCCCCGTGCAGGATGGTTCCTAGACCCAAGCTGGCAGCAGTGCCAAGTTGGGCTGGTTTGATAGTGCCAAGTGGCTCCTGCAATGTGCCATTAAGGACCAGGACAGGTGAGTTTTGTTTTCCAGGGTAAAGGGCTGAGGTTTCTATTGGGGGCCTGTGGCCGGGAGTGGCCGGCTGGCTCCTGAAATTCCGCACCGTGCAGGATGGTTCCCAGAGCCAAGCTGGCAGCAGTGCCAAGTTGGGCTTGTTTGATGGTGCCAAGTGGCTCCTGCAATCTGCCATTAAGGGCCAGCACAGGTGCCTTTTGTTTGCCACGGTAAAGGGCCGAGGTTTTTATTGGGGGCCTGTGGCCGGGAGTGGCCGGGTGGCTCCGGAAGTTCCGCACCGTGCAGGATAGTTCCCAGAGCCAAGCTGGCAGCAGTGCTCTGTCAGGCTGGTTTGATAGTGCCAAGTGGCTCCTGCAATCTGCCATTAATGGCCAGGACAGGTGAGTTTTGTTTGCCAGGGTAAAGGGCTGAGATTTGTTGTGAGGGGCCTGTGGCCGGGAATGGCTGGCTGGCTCCTGAAATTCCGCACCGTGCAGGATGGTTCCCAGAGCCAAGATGACAGCAGTGCCAAGTTGGGCTGGTTTGATAGTGCCCAGTGGCTCTTGCAATCTGCCATTAAGGGCCAGGACAGGTGAGTTTTGTTTGCTAGGGACAAGGGCTGAGGTTTTTGTTTGGGGGCCACTGGCCGGGAGTGGCTGGCTGGCTCCTGAAATTCCGCACCGTGCAGGATGGTTCCCACAGCCAAGCTGGCAGCAGTGCCAAGTTGGGCTGGTTTGATAGTGCCAAGTGGCTCCTGCAATCTGCCATTAAGGACCAGGACAGGTGAGTTTTGTTTGCCAGGGAAAGACCTGAGAATTTTGTTGGGGGCCTGTGGCCGGGAGTGGCCGGCTGGCTCCTGAAATTCCGCACCGTACAGGATGGTTCCGAGACCCCAGCTGGCAGCAGTTCCAAATCGGGCTGGTTTGATAGCGCCAAGTGCCTCCTGCAATCTGGCATTTAGGGCCAGGACAGGTGAGTTTTGTTTGCCAGGGAAAGACACGAGATTTGTTGTGGGGGGCCTGCAGCCGGGAGTGGCCGGCTGGCTCCTGAAATTCCGCACCGTGCAGGAGGGTTCCCAGAGCCAAGCTGGCAGCAGTGCCAAGTCAGGCTGGTGTGATAGTGCCAAGTGGCTCCTGCAATCTGCCATTAAGGGCCAGGACAGGTGCGTTTTGTTTGCCACGGTAAAGGGCTGAGTATTTTGTATTGGGGGCCAGTGGCCGGGCGTGAAGGGCTGGCTCGTGAAATTCCGCAACCTGCAGGATGGTTCCCAGAGCCAAGCTGGGAGCAGTGCCAAGTCGGGCTGGTTTGATAGTGCCAAGTGGCTCCTGCAATCTGGCATTAAGGACCAGGACAGGTGAGTTTTGTTTGCCAGGGAAATGGTCCAATATATGTGTTGGGGGCCCTCTGGCCGGGAGTGGCCGGCTGGCTCCTGAAACTCCGCACCGTGCAGGATGGTTCCTAGACCCAAGCTGACAGCAGTGCCAAGTTGGGCCTGTTGGATAGTGCCAAGTGGCTCCTGCAATCTGCCAGTATGGGCCAGGACAGGTGAGTTTTATTTCCCAGGGAATATGGCCGAGGTTTTTGTTGGGGGGCGTGTGGCCGGGAGTGGCCGGCTGGGTCCTGAAATTCCGCACCGTGCAGGATGGTTCCCACAGCCAAGCTGGCAGCAGTGCCAAGTTGGGCTGGTTTGATAGTGCCAAGTGGCTCCTGCAATCTGGCATTAAGGACCAGGACAGGTGAGTTTTGTTTTGCAGGGAAAACGGCCGAGGTTTTTGTTGGGGGGCCTGTGGCCGGGAGTGACACGCTGGCTCCTGAAATTCCGCACCGTGCAGGATGGTTCCCAGAGCCAACCTGGCAGCAGTGCACAGTTGGGCTGGTTTGATAGTGCCAAGTGGCTCCTGCAATCTGCCATTAAGGGCCAGGACAGGTGAGTTTTGTTTCCCAGGGAAAAGGGCTGAGGTTTGTATTGGGGGCCTGTGGCCGGGAGTGGCCGGCTGGCTCCTGAAATTCCGCACCGTGCAGGATGTTTCCCAGAGCCAAGGTGGCAGCAGTGCCAAGTTGGGCTTGTTTGAAATTGCCAAGTGGCTCCTGCAATCTGCCATTTAAGGCAAGGACAGGTGAGTTTTGTTTGCCAGGGTAAAGGGCCGAGGTTTGTATTGGGGGCCTGTGGCCGGGAGTGGCCGGCTGGCTCCTGAAATTCTGCACCGTGCAGGATGGTTCCTAGGCCCAAGCTGTCAGAAGTGACAAGTCGGGGGTGTTGGATAGGGCCAAGTGTCTCCTGCAATCTGCCATTAAAGACTAGGACATGTGAGTTTTTTTTCCCAGGGGAACACCTGAGATTTGCTTTGGGGGGCCAGTGGCCGGGAGTGGCCGGCTGGCTCCTGAAATTCCGCACCGTGCAGGATGGTTCCCAGAGCCAAGCTGGCAGCAGTGCCAAGTTGGGCCTGTTGGATAGGGCCAAGTGGCTCCTGCAATCTGCCATTAAGGGCTAGGACAGGTGAGTTTTGTTTCCCAGGGAAAACGGCCGAGGTTTTTGTTGGGGGGCCTGTGGCCGGGAGTAGCCGGCTAGATCCTGAAATTCCACACCGTGCAGGATTGTTCCCAGAGCCAAGCTGGCAGCAGTGCCATGTTGGGCTGGATTGATAGTGCCAAGTGGCTCCTGCAATCTGGCACTAAGGACCAGGACAGGTGAGTTTTGATTGCTAGGGAAAAGGGCTGAGGTTTTTGTTTGGGGGCCACTGGCCGGGAGAGCTGGCTGGCTCCTGAAATTCCGCACCGTGCAGGATGGTTCCTAGACCCATGCTGGCAGCAGTGCCAAGTTGGGCTGGTTTGATAGTGCCACGTGGCTCCTGCAATATGCCAGTAAGAACCAGGACAGGTGAATTTTGTTTGCCGGGGAATCACCTGAGATTTGCTTTGCGGGGCCTGTGGCCGGGAGTGGCCGGCTGGCACCTGAAATTCCGCCCCGTGCAGGATGGTTCCTAGACCCAAGCTGGCAGCAGTGCCAAGTTGGGCTGGTTTGATAGTGCCAAGTGGCTCCTGCAATCTGGCATTAAGGACCAGGACAGGCGAGTTTTGTTTGCCAGGCTAAAGGGCCGAGGTTTGTATTGGGGTCCCTCTGGCCGGGAGTCGCCGGCTGGCTCCTGAAATTCTGCACCGTGCAGGATGGTTCCGAGACCCAAGCTGGCAGCAGTGCCTAGTCGGGCTGGTTTGATAGTGCCAAGTGGCTCCTGCAATCTGCCATTAAGGACCAGGTCAGGTGAGTTTTGTTTGCCAGGGAAAAGGGCCGAGGTTTTTCTTGGGGGGCCTGTGGCCGGGAGTGGCTGGCTGGCTCCTGAAATTCTGCACCGTGCAGGATGGTTCCCAGAGTCAAGCTGGCAGCAGTGCCAAGTTGGGCCTGTTGGATAGGGCCAAGTGGCTCCTGCAATCTGCCATTAAGGGCCAGGACAGGTGAGTTTTGTTTGCCAGGGAAATGGTCCAATATATGTGTTGGGGGCCCTCTGGCCGGGAGTGGCCGGCTGTCTCCTGAAATTCTGCACCGTGCAGGATTGTTCCTAGACCCAAGCTGGCAGCAGTGCCAAGTTGGGCTTGTTTGATAGTGCTAAGTGGCTCCTGCAATCTGGCATTAAGGACCAGGACAGGTGAGTTTTGTTTGCCAGGGAAAAGGGCCGAGGTTTGTATTGGGGGCCTGTGGCCGGGAGTGGCCGGCTGGCTCCTGAAATTCCGCACCGTGCAGGAGGGTTCCGAGACCCAAGGTGGCAGCAGTGCCTAGTCGGGCTGGTTTGATAGTGCCATGTGGCTCCTGCAATGTGCCATTAAGGATAAGGACAGGTCAGTTTTGTTTGCCAGGGTAAAGGGCCGAGGTTTGTATTGGGGGCCTGTGGCCAGGTGTGGCCGGCTGGCTCCTGAAATTCCGCACCGTGCAGGATTGTTCCTAGACCCATGCTGGCAGCAGTGCCAAGTTGGGCTTGTTTGATAGTGCCAAGTGGCTCCTGCAATCTGGCATTAAGGACCCGGACAGGTGAGTTTTGTTTGCCAGGGAAGCACCTGAGGTTTGCTTTGGGGCGCCTGTGGCCGGGAGTGGCCGACTGGCTCCTGAAATTCCGCACTGTGCAGTATGGTTCCCAGAGTCAAGCTGGCAGCAGTGCCAAGTTGGGCCTGTTGGATAGGTCCAAGTGGCTCCTGCAATCTGCCATTAAGGACCAGGACAGGTGAGTTTTGTTTGCCAGGAAACGGTCCAATATATGTGTTGGGGGCGTGTGGCCGGGAGTGGCCGGCTGGCTCCTGAAATTCTGCACCGTGCAGGATGGTTCCCAGAGCCAAGCTGGCAGCAGTGCCTAGTCGGGCTGGTTTGATAGTGCCAAGTGGCTCCTGCAATCTGCCATTAAGGACCAGGACAGGTGTGTTTTGTTTGCCAGGCAAAAATGCTGAGGTTTTTGTTGGGGGGCCCAGTGGCCGGGAGTGGCAGGCTGGATCCTGAAATTCCGCACCGTGCAGGATGGTTCCCAGAGCCAAGCTGGCAGCAGTGCCAAGTTGGGCCTGTTTGATAGTGCCAAGTGGCTCCTGCAATCTGCCATTAAGGACCAGGTCAGGTGAGTTTTGTTTCCCAGGAAAAGGGCCGAGGTTTTTCTTGGGGGGCCAGTGGCCGGGAGTGTCAGGTTGGATCCTGAAATTCCGCACCGTGCAGGATGGTTCCCAGAGCCAAGCTGGCAGCAGTGCCAAGTTGGGCTGGTTTGATAGTGCCAAGTGGCTCCTGCAATCTGGCATTAAGGACCAGGACAGGTGTGTTTTGTTTGCCAGGGTAAAGGGCTGAGGTTTTTATTGGGGGGCCAGTGGCCGGGAGTGGCCGGCTGGATCCTGAAATTCCGCACCGTGCAGGATGGTTCCCAGAGCCAAGCTGGCAGCAGTGCCAAGTTGGGCCTGTTGGATAGTCCCAAGTGGCTCCTGCAATCTGGCATTAAGGACCAGGACAGGTGAGTTTTGTTTGCCAGGGAAAAGGGCCGAGGTTTGTATTGGGGGCCTGTGGCCGGGAGTGGCTGGCTGGCTCCTGAAATTCTGCACCGTGCAGGATGGTTCCCAGAGCCAAGCTGGCAGCAGTGCCAAGTTGGGCTGGTTTGATAGTGCCAAGTAGCTCCTGCAATCTGCCAGTAAGAACCAGGACAGGTGAGTTTTGTTTGCCAGGGAAATGGTCCAATATATGTGTTGGGGGCCCTCTGGCCGGGAGTGGCCGGCTGTCTCCTGAAATTCTGCACCGTGCAGGATTGTTCCTAGACCCAAGCTGGCAGCAGTGTCAAGTTGGGCTTGTTTGATAGTGCCAAGTGGCTCCTGCAATCTGGCATTAAGGACCAGGACAGGTGAGTTTTGTTTGCCAGCGTAAAGGGCCGAGGTTTGTATTGGGGGCCTGTGGCCGGGAGTGGCCGGCTGGCTCCTGAAATTCCGCACCGTGCGGGATGGTTCCCAGAGCCAAGCTGGCAGCAGTACCAAGTTGGGCTGGTTTGATAGTGCCAAGTGGCTCCTGCAATCTGCCATTAAGGACCAGGACAGGTGAGTTTTGTTTGCCAGGGTATCACCTGAGATTTGCTTTGGGGTCCTGTGGCCGGGAGTGGCCGGCTGGCTCCTGAAATTCCGCACCGTGCAGGATGGTTCCCAGAGCCAAGCTGACAGCAGTGCCAAGTTTGGCTGGTTTGATAGTGCCAAGTGTCTCCCGCATTGTGCCATTAAGGACCAGGACAGGTGAGTTTTGTTTGCCAGGGAAATGGTCCAATATACGTGTTGGGGGCCTGTGGCCGGGAGTGGCCGGCTGGCTCCTGAAATTCCGCACCGTGCAGGATGGTTCCCAGAGCCAAGCTGGCAGCAGTGCCAAGTTGGGCCTGTTTGATAGTGCCAAGTGGCTCCTGCAATCTGGCATTAAGGACCAGGACAGGTGAGTTTTGTTTGCCAGGGAAAAGGGCTGAGGTTTATATTGGGGGCCTGTGGCCGGGAGTGGCCGTCTGGATCCTGAAATTCCGCACCGTGCAGGATGGTTCCCAGAGCCAAGCTGGCAGCAGTGCCAAGTTGGGCCTGTTGGATAGTGCCAAGTGGCTCCTGCAATCTGCCAGTAAGGACCAGGACAGGTGAGTTTTGTTTCCCAGGGAAAATGGCCGAGGTTTTTGTTGGGGGGCCTGTGGCCGGGAGTGGCCGGCTGGATCCTGAAATTCCGCACCGTGCATGATGGTTCCCAGAGTCAAGCTGGCAGCAGTACCAAGTTGGGCTGGTTTGATAGTGCCAAGTGGCTCCTGCAATCTGCCATTAAGGACCAGGACAGGTGAGTTTTTTTTGCCAAGGAAAAGGGCTGAGGTTTTTGTGTGGGGGCCAGTGGCCGGGAGTGGCCGGCTGGCCCCTGAAATTCCGCACCGTGCAGGATGGTTCCCAGAGCCAGGCTGGCAGCAGTGCCAAGTTGGGCTTGTTTGATAGTGTCAAGTGGCTCCTGCTATGTGCCATTAAGGACCAGGACAGGTGAGTTTTGTTTGCCAGGGTAAAGGGCCGAGGTTTGTATTGGGGGCCTGTGGCCTGGAGTGGCCGGCTGGATCCTGAAATTCCGCACCGTGCAGGATGGTTCCCAGAGCCAAGCTGGCAGCAGTGCCAAGTTGGGCCTGTTGGATAGTGCCAAGTGGCTGCTGCAATCTGCCATTAACGGCCAGGACAGGTGAGTTTTGTTTGCCAGGGTAAAGGGCCGAGGTTTGTATTGGGGGCCTGTGGCCGGGAGTACCAGGCTGGCTCCTGAAATTCCGCACCGTGCAGGATTGTTCCTAGACCCACGCTGGCAGCAGTGCCAAGTTGGGCTGGTTTGATAGTGCCAAGTGGCTCCTGCAATCTGGCATTAAGGACCAGGACAGGTGAGTTTTGTTTGCCAGGGTATCACCTGAGATATGCTTTGGGGGGCCTGTGGCCGGGAGTGGCCGGCTGGCTCCTGAAATTCCGCACCGTGCAGGATGGTTCCCAGAGCCAAGCTGGCAGCAGTGCCAAGTTGGGCTGGTTTGATAGTGCCAAGTGGCTCCTGCAATCTGCCATGAATGACAAGGACAGGTGAGTTTTGTTTGCCAGTGAAAGACCTGAGAATTTTATTACGGGGCCTGTGGCCGGGAGTGGCCGGCTGGCTCCTGAAATTCCACTCCGTGCAGGATGGTTCCCAGAGCCAAGCTGGCAGCAGTGCGAAGTTGGGCTGGATGGATAGTGTCAAGTGGCTCCTGCAATCTGGCATTAAGGACCAGGACAGGTGAGTTTTGTTTGCCAGGGAAAGACCTGAGATTTGTTTTGGGGGGCGTGTGGCCGGCTGGCTCCTGAAATTCAGCACCGTGCAGGATGGTTCCCAGACCCAAGCTAGCAGCAGAGCCAAGTCGGGCTGGTTTGATAGTGCCAAGTGGCTCCTGCAATCTGCCATTAAGGACCAGGACAGGTGAGTTTTGTTTCCCAGGGAAAGACCTGAGATTTCGTTTGGGGGGCCGGTGGCTGGGAGTGGCCGGCTGACTCCTGAAATGCCGCACCGTGCAGGATGGCTCCTAGACCCAAGCTGGCAGCAGTGCCAAGTTCGGCTTCTTTGATAGTGCCAAGTGGCTCCTGCAATCTGCCAATAAGGACCAGGACAGGTGAGTTTTGTTTCCCAGGGAAAGACCTGAGATTTCTTTTGGGGGCCTCTAGGCAGGAGTGGCCCTCTCGCTCCTGAAATTCCGCACCGTGCAGGATGGTTCTTAGACCAAAGCTGGCAGCAGTGCCAAGTTGGGCTTGATTGATAGTGCCAAGTGGCTCCTGCAATCTGCCATTAAGGACCAGGACAGGTGAGTTTTGTTTGCCAGGGAAAAGGGCCGAGGATTTTGTTGGGGGGCCAGTGGCCGGGAGTGGCAGGCTGGCTCCTGAAATTCCGCACCGCTCAGGATGGTTCCTAGACCCAAGCTGGCAGCAGGGCTAGGTTGGGCCTGTTGGATAGGGCCAAGTGGCTCCTGCAATCTGCCATTAAGGGCCAGGACAGGTGAGTTTTGTTTGCCAGAGAAAGACCTGAGCTTTGTATTGGGGTTCCTGTGGCCGGGAGTGGCCGGCTGGCTCCTGAAATTCCGCACCGTGCAGGATGGTTCCCAGAGCCAAGCTGGCAGCAGTACCAAGTTGGACTGGTTTGATAGTGCCAAGTGGCTCCTGCAATCTGCCATTAAGGACCAGGACAGGTGAGTTTTGTTTGCCAGGGTAAAGGGCCGAGGTTTGTATTGGGGGCCTGTGGCAGGGAGTGGCCGGCTGGATCCTGAAATTCCGCACCGTGCAGGATGGTTCCCAGAGCCAAGCTGGCAGCAGTGCCAAGTTGGGCTGGTTTGATAGTGCCAAGTGGCTCCTGCAATCTGGCATTAAGGACCAGGACAGGTGAGTTTTGTTTGCCAGGGTAAAGGGCCGAGGTTTGTATTGGGGGCCAGTGGCCGGGAGTGGCCGGTTGGCTCCTGAAATTCCGCACCGTGCAGGATGGTTTATAGACCCAAGCTGGCAGCAGTGCCTAGTTGGGCTGGTTTGATAGTGCCAAGTGGCTCCTGCAATCTGCCATTTAGGGCCAGGACACGTGAGTTTTGTTTCCCAGGGAAAACGGCCGAGGTTTGTATTGGGGGCCTGTGGCCGGGAGTGGCCGGCTGGCTCCTGAAATTCCGCACCGTGCAGGATGGTTCCCAGAGCCAAGCTGGCAGCAGTGCCAAGTTGGGCCTGTTGGATAGTGCCAAGTGGCTCCTGCAATCTGCCAGTAAGGGCCAGGACAGGTGAGTTTTGTTTCCCAGGGAAAATGGCCGAGGTTTTTGTTGGGGGGCCTGTGGCCGGGAGTGGCCGGCTGGATCCTGAAATTCCGCACCGTGCATGATGGTTCCCAGAGTCAAGCTGGCAGCAGTACCAAGTTGGGCTGGTTTGATAGTGCCAAGTGGCTCCTGCAATCTGCCAGTAAGAACCAGGACAGGTGAGTTTTGTTTGCCGGGGAGTCACCTGAGATTTGCTTTGCGGGGCCTGTGGCCGGGAGTAGCCAGCTGGCCCCTGAAATTCCGCACTGTGCAGGATGGTTCCCAGAGCCAAGCTGGCAGCAGTGCCAAGTTGGGCTGGTTTGATAGTGCCAAGTGGCTCCTGCAATCTGCCATTAAGGACCAGGACAGGTGAGTTTTTTTTGCCAAGGAAAAGGGCTGAGGTTTTTGTGTGGGGGCCAGTGGCTGGGAGTGGCCGGCTGGCCCCTGAAATTCCGCACCGTGCAGGATGGTTCCCAGAGCCAGGCTGGCAGCAGTGCCAAGTTGGGCTTGTTTGATAGTGCCAAGTGTCTCCTGCAATCTGGCATTAAGGACCAGGACAGGTGAGTTTTGTTTGCCAGGGTAAAGGGCCGAGGTTTGTATTGGGGCGCCTGTGGCCTGGAGTGGCCGGCTGGATCCTGAAATTCCGCACCGTGCAGGATGGTTCCCAGAGCCAAGCTGGCAGCAGTGCCAAGTTGGGCCTGTTGGATAGTGCCAAGTGGCTGCTGCAATCTGCCATTAAGGGCCAGGACAGGTGAGTTTTGTTTGCCAGGGTAAAGGGCCGAGGTTTGTATTGGGGGCCTCTGGCCGGGAGTACCAGGCTGGCTCCTGAAATTCCGCACCGTGCAGGAGTGTTCCTAGACCCACGCTGGCAGCAGTGCCAAGTTGGGCTGGTTTGATAGTGCCAAGTGGCTCCTGCAATCTGGCATTAAGGACCAGGACAGGTGAGTTTTGTTTGCCAGGGTATCACCTGAGATTTGCTTTGGGGGGCCAGTGGCCGGGAGTGGCCGGCTGGCTCCTGAAATTCCGCACCGTGCAGGATGGTTCCCAGAGCCAAGCTGGCAGCAGTGCCAAGTTGGGCTGGTTTGATAGTGCCAAGTGGCTCCTGCAATCTGCCATGAATGACAAGGACAGGTGAGTTTTGTTTGCCAGTGAAAGACCTGAGAATTTTATTACGGGGCCTGTGGCCTGGAGTGGCCGGCTGGCTCCTGAAATTCCACTCCGTGCAGGATGGTTCCCAGAGCCAAGCTGGCAGCAGTGCGAAGTTGGGCTGGATGGATAGTGTCAAGTGGCTCCTGCAATCTGGCATTAAGGACCAGGACAGGTGAGTTTTGTTTGCCAGGGAAAGACCTGAGATTTGTTTTGGGGGGGCGTGTGGCCGGCTGGCTCCTGAAATTCAGCACCGTGCAGGATGGTTCCCAGACCCAAGCTAGCAGCAGAGCCAAGTCGGGCTGGTTTGATAGTGCCAAGTGGCTCCTGCAATCTGCCATTAAGGACCAGGACAGGTGAGTTTTGTTTCCCAGGGAAAGACCTGAGATTTCGTTTGGGGGGCCGGTGGCTGGGAGTGGCCGGCTGACTCCTGAAATGCCGCACCGTGCAGGATGGCTCCTAGACCCAAGCTGGCAGCAGTGCCAAGTTCGGCTTCTTTGATAGTGCCAAGTGGCTCCTGCAATCTGCCAATAAGGACCAGGACAGGTGAGTTTTGTTTCCCAGGGAAAGACCTGAGATTTCTTTTGGGGGCCTCTAGGCAGGAGTGGCCCTCTCGCTCCTGAAATTCCGCACCGTGCAGGATGGTTCTTAGACCAAAGCTGGCAGCAGTGCCAAGTTGGGCTTGATTGATAGTGCCAAGTGGCTCCTGCAATCTGCCATTAAAGACCAGGACAGGTGAGTTTTGTTTGCCAGGGAAAAGGGCCGAGGATTTTGTTGGGGGGCCAGTGGCCGGGAGTGGCAGGCTGGCTCCTGAAATTCCGCACCGCTCAGGATGGTTCCTAGACCCAAGCTGGCAGCAGGGCTAGGTTGGGCCTGTTGGATAGGGCCAAGTGGCTCCTGCAATCTGCCATTAAGGGCCAGGACAGGTGAGTTTTGTTTGCCAGAGAAAGACCTGAGCTTTGTATTGGGGTTCCTGTGGCCGGGAGTGGCCGGCTGGCTCCTGAAATTCCGCACCGTGCAGGATGGTTCCCAGAGCCAAGCTGGCAGCAGTACCAAGTTGGGCTGGTTTGATAGTGCCAAGTGGCTCCTGCAATCTGCCATTAAGGACCAGGACAGGTGAGTTTTGTTTGCCAGGGTAAAGGGCCGAGGTTTGTATTGGGGGCCTGTGGCAGGGAGTGGCCGGCTGGCTCCTGAAATTCCGCACCGTGCAGGATGGTTCCCAGAGCCAAGCTGGCAGCAGTGCCAAGTTGGGCCTGTTGGATAGTGCCAAGTGGCTCCTGCAATCTGCCAGCAAGGGCCAGGACAGGTGAGTTTTGTTTCCCAGGGAAAAGGGCCGAGGTTTGTATTGGGGGCCAGTGGCCGGGAGTGGCCGGTTGGCTCCTGAAATTCCGCACCGTGCAGGATGGTTCATAGACCCAAGCTGGCAGCAGTGCCTAGTTGGGCTGGTTTGATAGTGCCAAGTGGCTGCTGCAATCTGCCATTAAGGGCCAGGACAGGTGAGTTTTGTTTGCCAGGGTAAAGGGCCGAGGTTTGTATTGGGGGCCTCTGGCCGGGAGTACCAGGCTGGCTCCTGAAATTCCGCACCGTGCAGGAGTGTTCCTAGACCCACGCTGGCAGCAGTGCCAAGTTGGGCTGGTTTGATAGTGCCAAGTGGCTCCTGCAATCTGGCATTAAGGACCAGGACAGGTGAGTTTTGTTTGCCAGGGTATCACCTGAGATTTGCTTTGGGGGGCCTGTGGCCGGGAGTGGCCGGCTGGCTCCTGAAATTCCGCACCGTGCAGGATGGTTCCCAGAGCCAAGCTGGCAGCAGTGCCAAGTTGGGCTGGTTTGATAGTGCCAAGTGGCTCCTGCAATCTGCCATGAATGACAAGGACAGGTGAGTTTTGTTTGCCAGTGAAAGACCTGAGAATTTTATTACGGGGCCTGTGGCCTGGAGTGGCCGGCTGGCTCCTGAAATTCCACTCCGTGCAGGATGGTTCCCAGAGCCAAGCTGGCAGCAGTGCGAAGTTGGGCTGGATGGATAGTGTCAAGTGGCTCCTGCAATCTGGCATTAAGGACCAGGACAGGTGAGTTTTGTTTGCCAGGGAAAGACCTGAGATTTGTTTTGGGGGGCGTGTGGCCGGCTGGCTCCTGAAATTCAGCACCGTGCAGGATGGTTCCCAGACCCAAGCTAGCAGCAGAGCCAAGTCGGGCTGGTTTGATAGTGCCAAGTGGCTCCTGCAATCTGCCATTAAGGACCAGGACAGGTGAGTTTTGTTTCCCAGGGAAAGACCTGAGATTTCGTTTGGGGGGCCGGTGGCTGGGAGTGGCCGGCTGACTCCTGAAATGCCGCACCGTGCAGGATGGCTCCTAGACCCAAGCTGGCAGCAGTGCCAAGTTCGGCTTCTTTGATAGTGCCAAGTGGCTCCTGCAATCTGCCAATAAGGACCAGGACAGGTGAGTTTTGTTTCCCAGGGAAAGACCTGAGATTTCTTTTGGGGGCCTCTAGGCAGGAGTGGCCCTCTCGCTCCTGAAATTCCGCACCGTGCAGGATGGTTCTTAGACCAAAGCTGGCAGCAGTGCCAAGTTGGGCTTGATTGATAGTGCCAAGTGGCTCCTGCAATCTGCCATTAAAGACCAGGACAGGTGAGTTTTGTTTGCCAGGGAAAAGGGCCGAGGATTTTGTTGGGGGGCCAGTGGCCGGGAGTGGCAGGCTGGCTCCTGAAATTCCGCACCGCTCAGGATGGTTCCTAGACCCAAGCTGGCAGCAGGGCTAGGTTGGGCCTGTTGGATAGGGCCAAGTGGCTCCTGCAATCTGCCATTAAGGGCCAGGACAGGTGAGTTTTGTTTGCCAGAGAAAGACCTGAGCTTTGTATTGGGGTTCCTGTGGCCGGGAGTGGCCGGCTGGCTCCTGAAATTCCGCACCGTGCAGGATGGTTCCCAGAGCCAAGCTGGCAGCAGTACCAAGTTGGGCTGGTTTGATAGTGCCAAGTGGCTCCTGCAATCTGCCATTAAGGACCAGGACAGGTGAGTTTTGTTTGCCAGGGTAAAGGGCCGAGGTTTGTATTGGGGGCCTGTGGCAGGGAGTGGCCGGCTGGCTCCTGAAATTCCGCACCGTGCAGGATGGTTCCCAGAGCCAAGCTGGCAGCAGTGCCAAGTTGGGCCTGTTGGATAGTGCCAAGTGGCTCCTGCAATCTGCCAGCAAGGGCCAGGACAGGTGAGTTTTGTTTCCCAGGGAAAACGGCCGAGGTTTGTATTGGGGGCCTGTGGCCGGGAGTGGCTGGCTGGCTCCTGAAATTCCGCACCGTGCAGGATGGTTCCCAGAGCCAAGCTGGCAGCAGTGCCAAGTTGGGCTGGTTTGATAGTGCCCAGTGTCTCCTGCAACGTGCCATTAAGGACCAGGACAGGTGAGTTTTGTTTGCCAGGGAAATGGTCCAATATATGTGTTGGGGGCGTGTGGCCGGGAGTGGCCGGCTGGCTCCTGAAATTCCGCACCGTGCAGGATGGTTCCCAGAGCCAAGCTGGCAGCAGTGCCAAGTTGGGCTGGTTTGATAGTGCCAAGTGGCTCCTGCAATGTGCCATTAAGGACCAGGACAGGTGAGTTTTGTTTGCCAGGGTAAAGGGCCGAGGTTTGTATTGGGGGCCTGTGGCCGGGAGTGGCCGGCTGGCTCCTGAAATTCCGCACCGTTCAGGATGGTTCCCCTACCCAAGCTAGCAGCAGTGCCAAGTTGGGCTGGTTTGATAGTGCCAAGTGGCTCCTGCAATCTGCCATTAAGGGCCAGGACAGGTGAGTTTTGTTTCCCAGGGAAAATGGCCGAGGTTTTTGTTGGGGGGCCTGTGGCCGGGAGTGGCCGGCTGGATCCTGAAATTCCGCACCGTGCATGATGGTTCCCAGAGTCAAGCTGGCAGCAGTACCAAGTTGGGCTGGTTTGATAGTGCCAAGTGGCTCCTGCAATCTGCCAGTAAGAACCAGGACAGGTGAGTTTTGTTTGCCGGGGAATCACCTGAGATTTGCTTTGCGGGGCCTGTGGCCGGGAGTAGCCAGCTGGCCCCTGAAATTCCGCACTGTGCAGGATGGTTCCCAGAGCCAAGCTGGCAGCAGGGCTAGGTTGGGCCTGTTGGATAGGGCCAAGTGGCTCCTGCAATCTGCCATTAAGGGCCAGGACAGGTGAGTTTTGTTTGCCAGAGAAAGACCTGAGCTTTGTATTGGGGTTCCTGTGGCCGGGAGTGGCCGGCTGGCTCCTGAAATTCCGCACCGTGCAGGATGGTTCCCAGAGCCAAGCTGGCAGCAGTACCAAGTTGGGCTGGTTTGATAGTGCCAAGTGGCTCCTGCAATCTGCCATTAAGGACCAGGACAGGTGAGTTTTGTTTGCCAGGGTAAAGGGCCGAGGTTTGTATTGGGGGCCTGTGGCAGGGAGTGGCCGGCTGGATCCTGAAATTCCGCACCGTGCAGGATGGTTCCCAGAGCCAAGCTGGCAGCAGTGCCAAGTTGGGCTGGTTTGATAGTGCCAAGTGTCTCCTGCAATCTGGCATTAAGGACCAGGACAGGTGAGTTTTGTTTGCCAGGGTAAAGGGCCGAGGTTTGTATTGGGGGCCTGTGGCCGGGAGTGGCCGGCTGGCTCCTGAAATTCCGCACCGTGCAGGATGGTTCCCAGAGCCAAGCTGGCAGCAGTGCCAAGTTGGG
Source organism: Calcarius lapponicus (assembly GCA_039654755.1). NCBI lineage: Eukaryota > Metazoa > Chordata > Aves > Passeriformes > Fringillidae > Calcarius > Calcarius lapponicus. Next base: position 13,199,764 of record CM077478.1, on the reverse strand, counting down.
CCTGTTGGATAGTGCCAAGTGGCTCCTGCAATCTGCCAGCAAGGGCCAGGACAGGTGAGTTTTGTTTCCCAGGGAAAAGGGCCGAGGTTTGTATTGGGGGCCAGTGGCCGGGAGTGGCCGGTTGGCTCCTGAAATTCCGCACCGTGCAGGATGGTTCATAGACCCAAGCTGGCAGCAGTGCCTAGTTGGGCTGGTTTGATAGTGCCAAGTGGCTCCTGCAATCTGCCATTTAGGGCCAGGACACGTGAGTTTTGTTTCCCAGGGAAAACGGCCGAGGTTTGTATTGGGGGCCTGTGGCCGGGAGTGGCTGGCTGGCTCCTGAAATTCCGCACCGTGCAGGATGGTTCCCAGAGCCAAGCTGGCAGCAGTGCCAAGTTGGGCTGGTTTGATAGTGCCCAGTGTCTTCTGCAACGTGCCATTAAGGACCAGGACAGGTGAGTTTTGTTTGCCAGGGAAATGGTCCAATATATGTGTTGGGGGCGTGTGGCCGGGAGTGGCCGGCTGGCTCCTGAAATTCCGCACCGTGCAGGATGGTTCCCAGAGCCAAGCTGGCAGCAGTGCCAAGTTGGGCTGGTTTGATAGTGCCAAGTGGCTCCTGCAATCTGGCATTAAGGACCAGGACAGGTGAGTTTTGTTTGCCAGGGAAAAGGGCCGAGGTTTATATTGGGGGCCTGTGGCCGGGAGTGGCCGTCCGGGTCCTGAAATTCCGCACCGTGCAGGATGGTTCCCAGACCCAAGCTGGCAGCAGTGCCAAGTTGGGCCTGTTGGATAGTGCCAAGTGGCTCCTGCAATCTGCCAGTAAGGGCCAGGACAGGTGAGTTTTGTTTCCCAGGGAAAATGGCCGAGGTTTTTGTTGGGGGGCCTGTGGCCGGGAGTGGCCGGCTGGATCCTGAAATTCCGCACCGTGCATGATGGTTCCCAGAGTCAAGCTGGCAGCAGTACCAAGTTGGGCTGGTTTGATAGTGCCAAGTGGCTCCTGCAATCTGCCAGTAAGAACCAGGACAGGTGAGTTTTGTTTGCCGGGGAATCACCTGAGATTTGCTTTGCGGGGCCTGTGGCCGGGAGTAGCCAGCTGGCCCCTGAAATTCCGCACTGTGCAGGATGGTTCCCAGAGCCAAGCTGGCAGCAGTGCCAAGTTGGGCTGGTTTGATAGTGCCAAGTGGCTCCTGCAATCTGCCATTAAGGACCAGGACAGGTGAGTTTTTTTTGCCAAGGAAAAGGGCTGAGGTTTTTGTGTGGGGGCCTGTGGCCGGGAGTGGCCGGCTGGCCCCTGAAATTCCGCACCGTGCAGGATGGTTCCCAGAGCCAGGCTGGCAGCAGTGCCAAGTTGGGCTTGTTTGATAGTGTCAAGTGGCTCCTGCTATGTGCCATTAAGGACCAGGACAGGTGAGTTTTGTTTGCCAGGGTAAAGGGCCGAGGTTTGTATTGGGGCGCCTGTGGCCTGGAGTGGCCGGCTGGATCCTGAAATTCCGCACCGTGCAGGATGGTTCCCAGAGCCAAGCTGGCAGCAGTGCCAAGTTGGGCCTGTTGGATAGTGCCAAGTGGCTGCTGCAATCTGCCATTAAGGGCCAGGACAGGTGAGTTTTGTTTGCCAGGGTAAAGGGCCGAGGTTTGTATTGGGGCGCCTGTGGCCTGGAGTGGCCGGCTGGATCCTGAAATTCCGCACCGTGCAGGATGGTTCCCAGAGCCAAGCTGGCAGCAGTGCCAAGTTGGGCCTGTTGGATAGTGCCAAGTGGCTGCTGCAATCTGCCATTAAGGGCCAGGACAGGTGAGTTTTGTTTGCCAGGGTAAAGGGCTGAGGTTTGTATTGGGGGCCTGTGGCCGGGAGTACCAGGCTGGCTCCTGAAATTCCGCACCGTGCAGGATTGTTCCTAGACCCACGCTGGCAGCAGTGCCAAGTTGGGCTGGTTTGATAGTGCCAAGTGGCTCCTGCAATCTGCCATTAAGGACCAGGACAGGTGAGTTTTGTTTGCCAGGGTATCACCTGAGATTTGCTTTGGGGGGCCTGTGGCCGGGAGTGGCCGGCTGGCTCCTGAAATTCCGCACCGTGCAGGATGGTTCCCAGAGCCAAGCTGGCAGCAGTGCCAAGTTGGGCTGGTTTGATAGTGCCAAGTGGCTCCTGCAATCTGCCATGAATGACAAGGACAGGTGAGTTTTGTTTGCCAGTGAAAGACCTGAGAATTTTATTACGGGGCCTGTGGCCTGGAGTGTTTGGCTGGCTCCTGAAATTCCACTCCGTGCAGGATTGTTCCCAGAGCCAAGCTGGCAGCAGTGCGAAGTTGGGCTGGATGGATAGTGTCAAGTGGCTCCTGCAATCTGGCATTAAGGACCAGGACAGGTGAGTTTTGTTTGCCAGGGAAAGACCTGAGATTTGTTTTGGGGGGCGTGTGGCCGGCTGGCTCCTGAAATTCAGCACCGTGCAGGATGGTTCCCAGACCCAAGCTAGCAGCAGAGCCAAGTCGGGCTGGTTTGATAGTGCCAAGTGGCTCCTGCAATCTGCCATTAAGGACCAGGACAGGTGAGTTTTGTTTCCCAGGGAAAGACCTGAGATTTCTTTTGGGGGCCTCTAGGCAGGAGTGGCCCTCTCGCTCCTGAAATTCCGCACCGTGCAGGATGGTTCTTAGACCAAAGCTGGCAGCAGTGCCAAGTTGGGCTTGATTGATAGTGCCAAGTGGCTCCTGCAATCTGCCATTAAAGACCAGGACAGGTGAGTTTTGTTTGCCAGGGAAAAGGGCCGAGGATTTTGTTGGGGGGGCCAGTGGCCGGGAGTGGCAGGCTGGCTCCTGAAATTCCGCACCGCTCAGGATGGTTCCTAGACCCAAGCTGGCAGCAGGGCTAGGTTGGGCCTGTTGGATAGGGCCAAGTGGCTCCTGCAATCTGCCATTAAGGGCCAGGACAGGTGAGTTTTGTTTGCCAGAGAAAGACCTGAGCTTTGTATTGGGGTTCCTGTGGCCGGGAGTGGCCGGCTGGCTCCTGAAATTCCGCACCGTGCAGGATGGTTCCCAGAGCCAAGCTGGCAGCAGTGCTCTGTCAGGCTGGTTTGATAGTGCCAAGTGGCTCCTGCAATCTGCCATTAAGGACCAGGACAGGTGAGTTTTGTTTGCCAGGGTAAAGGGCCGAGGTTTGTATTGGGGGCCTGTGGCAGGGAGTGGCCGGCTGGATCCTGAAATTCCGCACCGTGCAGGATGGTTCCCAGAGCCAAGCTAGCAGCAGTGCCAAGTTGGGCTGGTTTGATAGTGCCAAGTGGCTCCTGCAATCTGCCATTAAGGACCAGGGTAGGTGAGTTTTGTTTGCCAGGGTATCACCTGAGATTTGTTTTGGGGCCTGTGGCCGGGAGTGGCCGGCTGGCTCCTGAAATTCCGCACCGTGCAGGATGGTTCCCAGAGCCAAGCTGGCAGCAGTGCCAAGTTGGGCCTGTTGGATAGTGCCAAGTGGCTCCTGCAATCTGCCAGCAAGGGCCAGGACAGGTGAGTTTTGTTTCCCAGGGAAAAGGGCCGAGGTTTGTATTGGGGGCCAGTGGCCGGGAGTGGCCGGTTGGCTCCTGAAATTCCGCACCGTGCAGGATGGTTCATAGACCCAAGCTGGCAGCAGTGCCTAGTTGGGCTGGTTTGATAGTGCCAAGTGGCTCCTGCAATCTGCCATTTAGGGCCAGGACACGTGAGTTTTGTTTCCCAGGGAAAACGGCCGAGGTTTGTATTGGGGGCCTGTGGCCGGGAGTGGCTGGCTGGCTCCTGAAATTCCGCACCGTGCAGGATGGTTCCCAGAGCCAAGCTGGCAGCAGTGCCAAGTTGGGCTGGTTTGATAGTGCCCAGTGTCTTCTGCAACGTGCCATTAAGGACCAGGACAGGTGAGTTTTGTTTGCCAGGGAAATGGTCCAATATATGTGTTGGGGGCGTGTGGCCGGGAGTGGCCGGCTGGCTCCTGAAATTCCGCACCGTGCAGGATGGTTCCCAGAGCCAAGCTGGCAGCAGTGCCAAGTTGGGCTGGTTTGATAGTGCCAAGTGGCTCCTGCAATGTGCCATTAAGGACCAGGACAGGTGAGTTTTGTTTGCCAGGGTAAAGGGCCGAGGTTTGTATTGGGGGCCTGTGGCCGGGAGTGGCCGGTTGGCTCCTGAAATTCCGCACCGTTCAGGATGGTTCCCCTACCCAAGCTAGCAGCAGTGCCAAGTTGGGCTGGTTTGATAGTGCCAAGTGGCTCCTGCAATCTGCCATTAAGGGCCAGGACAGGTGAGTTTTGTTTCCCAGGGAAAATGGCCGAGGTTTTTGTTGGGGGGCCTGTGGCCGGGAGTGGCCGGCTGGATCCTGAAATTCCGCACCGTGCATGATGGTTCCCAGAGTCAAGCTGGCAGCAGTACCAAGTTGGGCTGGTTTGATAGTGCCAAGTGGCTCCTGCAATCTGCCAGTAAGAACCAGGACAGGTGAGTTTTGTTTGCCGGGGAATCACCTGAGATTTGCTTTGCGGGGCCTGTGGCCGGGAGTAGCCAGCTGGCCCCTGAAATTCCGCACTGTGCAGGATGGTTCCCAGAGCCAAGCTGGCAGCAGTGCCAAGTTGGGCTGGTTTGATAGTGCCAAGTGGCTCCTGCAATCTGCCATTAAGGACCAGGACAGGTGAGTTTTTTTTGCCAAGGAAAAGGGCTGAGGTTTTTGTGTGGGGGCCAGTGGCTGGGAGTGGCCGGCTGGCCCCTGAAATTCCGCACCGTGCAGGATGTTTCCCAGAGCCAGGCTGGCAGCAGTGCCAAGTTGGGCTGGTTTGATAGTGTCAAGTGGCTCCTGCTATGTGCCATTAAGGACCAGGACAGGTGAGTTTTGTTTGCCAGGGTAAAGGGCCGAGGTTTGTATTGGGGGCCTGTGGCCGGGAGTGGCCGGCTGGCTCCTGAAATTCCGCACCGTTCAGGATGGTTTACCTACCCAAGCTAGCAGCAGTGCCAAGTTGGGCTGGTTTGATAGTGCCACGTGGCTCCTGCAATGTGCCATTAAGGGCCAGGACACGTGAGTTTTGTTTCCAGGGAAAAGGGCCGAGGTTTTTCTTGGGGGGCCTGTGGCTGGGAGTGTCAGGCTGGCTCCTGAAATTCCGCACCGTGCAGGATGGTTCCCAGAGCCAAGCTGGCAGCAGTGCCAAGTTGGGCTGGTTTGATAGTGCCAAGTGGCTCCTGCAATCTGGCATTAAGGACCAGGACAGGTGAGTTTTGTTTGCCAGGGAAAAGGGCCGAGGTTTATATTGGGGGCCTGTGGCCGGGAGTGGCCGTCCGGGTCCTGAAATTCCGCACCGTGCAGGATGGTTCCCAGACCCAAGCTGGCAGCAGTGCCAAGTTGGGCCTGTTGGATAGTGCCAAGTGGCTCCTGCAATCTGCCAGTAAGGGCCAGGACAGGTGAGTTTTGTTTCCCAGGGAAAATGGCCGAGGTTTTTGTTGGGGGGCCTGTGGCCGGGAGTGGCCGGCTGGATCCTGAAATTCCGCACCGTGCATGATGGTTCCCAGAGTCAAGCTGGCAGCAGTACCAAGTTGGGCTGGTTTGATAGTGCCAAGTGGCTCCTGCAATCTGCCAGTAAGAACCAGGACAGGTGAGTTTTGTTTGCCGGGGAATCACCTGAGATTTGCTTTGCGGGGCCTGTGGCCGGGAGTAGCCAGCTGGCCCCTGAAATTCCGCACTGTGCAGGATGGTTCCCAGAGCCAAGCTGGCAGCAGTGCCAAGTTGGGCTGGTTTGATAGTGCCAAGTGGCTCCTGCAATCTGCCATTAAGGACCAGGACAGGTGAGTTTTTTTTGCCAAGGAAAAGGGCTGAGGTTTTTGTGTGGGGGCCTGTGGCCGGGAGTGGCCGGCTGGCCCCTGAAATTCCGCACCGTGCAGGATGGTTCCCAGAGCCAGGCTGGCAGCAGTGCCAAGTTGGGCTTGTTTGATAGTGTCAAGTGGCTCCTGCTATGTGCCATTAAGGACCAGGACAGGTGAGTTTTGTTTGCCAGGGTAAAGGGCCGAGGTTTGTATTGGGGCGCCTGTGGCCTGGAGTGGCCGGCTGGATCCTGAAATTCCGCACCGTGCAGGATGGTTCCCAGAGCCAAGCTGGCAGCAGTGCCAAGTTGGGCCTGTTGGATAGTGCCAAGTGGCTGCTGCAATCTGCCATTAAGGGCCAGGACAGGTGAGTTTTGTTTGCCAGGGTAAAGGGCCGAGGTTTGTATTGGGGCGCCTGTGGCCTGGAGTGGCCGGCTGGATCCTGAAATTCCGCACCGTGCAGGATGGTTCCCAGAGCCAAGCTGGCAGCAGTGCCAAGTTGGGCCTGTTGGATAGTGCCAAGTGGCTGCTGCAATCTGCCATTAAGGGCCAGGACAGGTGAGTTTTGTTTGCCAGGGTAAAGGGCTGAGGTTTGTATTGGGGGCCTGTGGCCGGGAGTACCAGGCTGGCTCCTGAAATTCCGCACCGTGCAGGATTGTTCCTAGACCCACGCTGGCAGCAGTGCCAAGTTGGGCTGGTTTGATAGTGCCAAGTGGCTCCTGCAATCTGCCATTAAGGACCAGGACAGGTGAGTTTTGTTTGCCAGGGTATCACCTGAGATTTGCTTTGGGGGGCCTGTGGCCGGGAGTGGCCGGCTGGCTCCTGAAATTCCGCACCGTGCAGGATGGTTCCCAGAGCCAAGCTGGCAGCAGTGCCAAGTTGGGCTGGTTTGATAGTGCCAAGTGGCTCCTGCAATCTGCCATGAATGACAAGGACAGGTGAGTTTTGTTTGCCAGTGAAAGACCTGAGAATTTTATTACGGGGCCTGTGGCCTGGAGTGTTTGGCTGGCTCCTGAAATTCCACTCCGTGCAGGATTGTTCCCAGAGCCAAGCTGGCAGCAGTGCGAAGTTGGGCTGGATGGATAGTGTCAAGTGGCTCCTGCAATCTGGCATTAAGGACCAGGACAGGTGAGTTTTGTTTGCCAGGGAAAGACCTGAGATTTGTTTTGGGGGGCGTGTGGCCGGCTGGCTCCTGAAATTCAGCACCGTGCAGGATGGTTCCCAGACCCAAGCTAGCAGCAGAGCCAAGTCGGGCTGGTTTGATAGTGCCAAGTGGCTCCTGCAATCTGCCATTAAGGACCAGGACAGGTGAGTTTTGTTTCCCAGGGAAAGACCTGAGATTTCTTTTGGGGGCCTCTAGGCAGGAGTGGCCCTCTCGCTCCTGAAATTCCGCACCGTGCAGGATGGTTCTTAGACCAAAGCTGGCAGCAGTGCCAAGTTGGGCTTGATTGATAGTGCCAAGTGGCTCCTGCAATCTGCCATTAAAGACCAGGACAGGTGAGTTTTGTTTGCCAGGGAAAAGGGCCGAGGATTTTGTTGGGGGGCCAGTGGCCGGGAGTGGCAGGCTGGCTCCTGAAATTCCGCACCGCTCAGGATGGTTCCTAGACCCAAGCTGGCAGCAGGGCTAGGTTGGGCCTGTTGGATAGGGCCAAGTGGCTCCTGCAATCTGCCATTAAGGGCCAGGACAGGTGAGTTTTGTTTGCCAGAGAAAGACCTGAGCTTTGTATTGGGGTTCCTGTGGCCGGGAGTGGCCGGCTGGCTCCTGAAATTCCGCACCGTGCAGGATGGTTCCCAGAGCCAAGCTGGCAGCAGTGCTCTGTCAGGCTGGTTTGATAGTGCCAAGTGGCTCCTGCAATCTGCCATTAAGGACCAGGACAGGTGAGTTTTGTTTGCCAGGGTAAAGGGCCGAGGTTTGTATTGGGGGCCTGTGGCAGGGAGTGGCCGGCTGGATCCTGAAATTCCGCACCGTGCAGGATGGTTCCCAGAGCCAAGCTAGCAGCAGTGCCAAGTTGGGCTGGTTTGATAGTGCCAAGTGGCTCCTGCAATCTGCCATTAAGGACCAGGGTAGGTGAGTTTTGTTTGCCAGGGTATCACCTGAGATTTGTTTTGGGGCCTGTGGCCGGGAGTGGCCGGCTGGCTCCTGAAATTCCGCACCGTGCAGGATGGTTCCCAGAGCCAAGCTGACAGCAGTGCCAAGTTGGGCTGGTTTGATAGTGCCAAGTGTCTCCTGCAATCTGGCATTAAGGACCAGGACAGGTGAATTTTGTTTGCCAGGGAAATGGTCCAATATACGTGTCGGGGGCCTGTGGCCGGGAGTGGCCGGCTGGGTCCTGAAATTCCGCACCGTGCAGGATGGTTCCCAGAGCCAAGCTGGCAGCAGTGCCAAGTTGGGCTGGTTTGATAGTGCCAAGTGGCTCCTGCAATCTGCCATTAAGGACCAGGACAGGTGAGTTTTGTTTCCCAGGGAAAATGGCCGAGGTTTTTGTTGGGGGGCCTGTGGCCGGGAGTGGCCGGCTGGATCCTGAAATTCCGCACCGTGCATGATGGTTCCCAGAGTCAAGCTGGCAGCAGTGCCAAGTTGGGCTGGTTTGATAGTGCCAAGTGGCTCCTGCAATCTGCCAGTAAGAACCAGGACAGGTGAGTTTTGTTTGCCGGGGAATCACCTGAGATTTGCTTTGCCCGGCCTGTGGCCGGGAGTAGCCAGCTGGCCCCTGAAATTCCGCACTGTGCAGGATGGTTCCCAGAGCCAAGCTGGCAGCAGTGCCAAGTTGGGCTGGTTTGATAGTGCCAAGTGGCTCCTGCAATCTGCCATTAAGGACCAGGACAGGTGAGTTTTTTTTGCCAAGGAAAAGGGCTGAGGTTTTTGTGTGGGGGCCTGTGGCCGGGAGTGGCCGGCTGGCCCCTGAAATTCCGCACCGTGCAGGATGGTTCCCAGAGCCAGGCTGGCAGCAGTGCCAAGTTGGGCTTGTTTGATAGTGCCAAGTGGCTCCTGCAATCTGGCATTAAGGACCAGGACACGTGAGTTTTGTTTGCCAGGGTAAAGGGCCGAGGTTTGCATTGGGTCCTGTGGCCGGGAGTGGCCAGCTGGCTCCTGAAATTCTGCACCGTGCAGGATTGTTCCCAGAGCCAAGCTGGCAGCAGTGCCAAGTTGGGCTGGATGGATAGTGTCAAGTGGCTCCTGCTATGTGCCCTTAAGGACCAGGACAGGTGAGTTTTGTTTGCCAGGGAAAGACCTGAGATTTGTTGTGAGGGGCCTGTGGCCGGGAATGGCTGGCTGGATCCTGAAATTCCGCACCGTGCAGGATGGTTCCCAGAGCCAAGCTGGCAGCAGTGCCAAGTTGGGCCTGTTGGATAGGGCCAAGTGGCTCCTGCAATGTGCCATTAAGGACCAGGACAGGTGAGTTCTGTTTGCCAGGGAAAAGGGCCGAGGTTTTTGTTGGGGGGCCTGTGGCCGGGAGTGGCTGGCTGGCTCCGGAAATTCCGCACCGTGCAGGATGGTTCCCAGACCCAAGCTGGCAGCAGTGCCAAGTTGGGCTGGTTTGATAGTGCCAAGTGGCTCCTGCAATGTGCCATTAAGGACCAGGACAGGTGAGTTTTGTTTGCCAGGGAAAGACCTGAGAATTTTGTTGGGGGCCTGTGGCCGGGAGTGGCCGGCTGGCTCCTGAAATTCCGCACCGTACAGGATGGTTCCGAGACCCCAGCTGGCAGCAGTTCCAAGTCGGGCTGGTTTGATAGCGCCAAGTGCCTCCTGCAATCTGGCATTAAGGACCAGGACAGGTGAGTTTGGTTTCCCAGGCAAAAGGGCCGCGGTATTTGTTGGGGGGCCTGTGGCCGGGAGTGGCCGGCTGGATCCTGAAATTCCGCACCGTGCAGGAGGGTTCCCAGAGCCAAGCTGGCAGCAGTGCCAAGTCAGGCTGGTTTAATAGTGCCAAGTGGCTCCTGCAATCTGCCAGTAAGGACCAGGACAGGTGAGTTTTATTTGCCAGGGAATCACCTGAAATTTCCTTTGGGGGGGCCTGTGGCCGAGAGTGGCTGGCTGGCTCCTGAAATTCCGCACCGTGCAGGATGGTTCCCAGAGCCAAGCTGGCAGCAGTGCCAAGTTGGGCTGGTTTGATAGTGCCCAGTGGCTCCTGCAATCTGACCTTAAGGGCCAGGACAGGTGAGTTTTGTTTGCCAGGGAAAAGGGCCGAGGTTGATATTGGGGACCTGTGGCCGGGAGTGGCCGGCTAGCTCCTGAAATTCCGCACCGTGCAGGATGGTTCCCAGAGCCAAGCTGGCAGCAGTGCCAAATTGGGCTGGTTTGATAGTGCCAAGTGGCTCGTGCAACCTGCCATTAAAGACCAGGACAGGTGAGTTTTGTTTTGCAGGGAAAACGGCCGAGGTTTTTGTTGGGGGGCCTGTGGCCGGGAGTGACACGCTGGCTCCTGAAATTCCGCACCGTGCAGGATGGTTCCCAGAGCCAAGGTGGCAGCAGTGCCAAGTTGGGCTTGTTTGAAATTGCCAAGTGGCTCCTGCAATCTGCCATTTAAGGCAAGGACAGGTGAGTTTTGTTTGCCAGGGTAAAGGGCCGAGGTTTGTATTGGGGGCCTGTGGCCGGGAGTGGCCAGCTGGCTCCTGAAATTCTGCACCGTGCAGGATGGTTCCTAGGCCCAAGGTGTCAGAAGTGACAAGTCGGGGGTGTTGGATAGGGCCAAGTGTCTCCTGCAATCTGCCATTAAAGACTAGGACATGTGAGTTTTTTTTCCCAGGGGAACACCTGAGATTTCTACTGGGGGGCCTGTGGCCGGGAGTGGCCGGCTGGATCCCGAAATTCCGCATCTTTCAGGATGGTTCCCAGAGCCACGCTGGCAGCAGTGCCAAGTTGGGCTTGATTGATAGTGCCAAGTGGCTCCTGCAATCTGGCATTAAGGACCAGGACAGGTGAGTTTTGTTTGCCAGGGAAAAGGGCCGAGGTTTTTGTTGGGGAGCCAGTGGTCGGGAGTGGCAGGCTGGATCCTGAAATTCCGCCCCGTGCATGATGGTTCCTATACCCAAGCTGGCAGCAGTGCCAAGTTGGGCTGGTTTGATAGTGCCAAGTGGCTCCTGCAATCTGCCATTAAGGACCAGGACAGGTGAGTTTTGTTTGCCAGGGAAAGACCTGAGATTTTTGTTGGGGGCCTGTGGCCGGGAGTGACCGGCTGGCTCGTGAAATTCCGCACCGTACAGGATGGTTCCCAGAGCCAAGCTGGCAGCAGTGCCAAATTAGGCTGGTTTGATAGTGCCACGTGGCTCCTGCAATCTGGCATTAAGGACCAGGACAGGTGAGTTTTGTTTGCCAGGGAAACACCTGAGATTTGCTTTGGGGGGCCAGTGGCCGGGAGTGGCCGGCTGGCTCCTGAAATTCCGCACCGTGCAGGATGGTTCCTAGACCCACGCTGGCAGTAGTGCCAAGTTGGGCTGGTTTGATAGTGCCAAGTGGCTCCTGCAATCTGGCATTAAGGACCAGGACAGGTGAGTTTTGTTTTCCAGGGTAAAGGGCCGAGGTTTCTATTGGGGGCCTGTGGCCGGGAGTGGCCGGCTGGCTCCTGAAATTCCGCACCGTGCAGAATGGTTCCCAGAGCCAAGCTGGCAGCAGTGCCAAGTTGGGCTGGTTTGATAGTGCCAAGTGTCTCCTGCAATCTGGCATTAAGGACCAGGACAGGTGAGTTTTGTTTGCCAGGGAAACACCTGAGATTTGCTTTGGGGGGCCAGTGGCCGGGAGTGGCCGGCTGGCTCCGGAAGTTCCGCACCGTGCAGGATAGTTCCCAGAGCCAAGCTGGCAGCAGTGCCAAGTCAGGCTGGTTTGATAGTGCCCAGTGGCTCCTGCAATCTGCCATTAAGGGCCAGGACAGGTGAGTTTTGTTTGCTAGGGACAAGGGCTGAGGTTTTTGTTTGGGGGCCACTGGCCGGGAGTGGCTGGCTGGCTCCTGAAATTCCGCACCGTACAGGATGGTTCTGAGACCCCAGCTGGCAGCAGTGCCAAGTCGGGCTGGTTTGATAGCGCCAAGTGGCTCCTGCAATCTGGCATTAAGGACCAGGACAGGTGAGTTTGGTTTCCCAGGGAAAAGGGCCGCGGTATTTGTTGGGGGGCCTGTGGCCGGGAGTGGCCGGCTGGATCCTGAAATTCCGCACCGTACAGGATGGTTCCGAGACCCCAGCTGGCAGCATTGTAAAGTTGGGCTGGTTTGATAGTGCCAAGTGGCTCCTGCAATCTGCCATTTAGGGCCAGGACAGGTGAGTTTTGTTTGCCAGGGAAAGACACGAGATTTGTTGTGGGGGGCCTGCAGCCGGGAGTGGCCGGCTGGCTCCTGAAATTCCGCACCGTGCAGGAGGGTTCCCAGAGCCAAGCTGGCAGCAGTGCCAAGTTGGGCTGGTTTGATAGTGTCAAGTGGCTCCTGCAATCTGCCATTAATGGCCAGGACAGGTGAGTTTTGTTTGCCAGGGTAAAGGGCCGAGGTTTTTGTTGGGGGGCCTGTGGCCGGGTGTGGCCGGCTGGCTCCTGAAATTGCGCACCGTGCAGGATGGTTCCCAGAGCCAAGCTGGCAGCAGTGCCAAGTTGGGCTGGTTTGATAGTGCCAAGTGGCTCCTGCAATCTGCCATTAAGGACCAGGACAGGTGAGTTTTGTTTGCCAGGGAAATGGTCCAATATATGTGTTGGGGGCCCTCTGGCCGGGAGTGGCCGGCTGGCTCCTGAAATTCCGCACCGTGCAGGATGGTTCCTAGACCCAAGCTGACAGCAGTGCCAAGTTGGGCCTGTTGGATAGTGCCAAGTGGCTCCTGCAATCTGCCAGTAAGGGCCAGGACAGGTGAGTTTTATTTCCCAGGGAATATGGCCGAGGTTTTTGTTGGGGGGCGTGTGGCCGGGAGTGGCCGGCTGGATCCTGAAATTCCGCACCGTGCAGGATGGTTCCCACAGCCAAGCTGGCAGCAGTGCCAAGTTGCTCCTGCAATCTGCCATTAAGGACCAGGACAGGTGAGTTTTGTTTGCCAGGGAAAAGGGCCGAGGTTTATATTGGGGGCTTTTGGCCGGGAGTGGCCGTCTGGATCCTGAAATTCCGCACCGTGCAGGATGGTTCCCAGAGCCAAGCTGACAGCAGTGCCAAGTTGGGCCTGTTGGATAGGGCCAAGTGCCTCCTGCAATCTGCCATTAAGGGCTAGGACAGGTGAGTTTTGTTTCCCAGGGAAAACGGTCGAGGTTTTTGTTGGGGGGCCTGTGGCCGGGAGTAGCCGGCTAGATCCTGAAATTCCACACCGTGCAGGATTGTTCCCAGAGCCAAGCTGGCAGCAGTGCCAAGTTGGGCTGGTTTGATAGTGCCAAGTGGCTCCTGCAATCTGGCATTAAGGACCAGGACAGGTGAGTTTTGTTTGCCAGGGAAAGACCTGAGAATTTTGTTGGGGGCCTGTGGCCCGGAGTGGCCGGCTGGCTCCGGAAATTCCGCACCGTACAGGATGGTTCCGAGACCCCAGCTGGCAGCAGTTCCAAGTCGGGCTGGTTTGATAGCGCCAAGTGCCTCCTGCAATCTGGCATTAAGGACCAGGACAGGTGAGTTTGGTTTCCCAGGGAAAAGGGCCGCGGTATTTGTTGGGGGGCCTGTGGCTGGGAGTGGCCGGCTGGCTCCTGAAATTCTGCACCGTGCAGGATGGTTCCCAGAGCCAAGCTGGCAGCCGTGCCAAGTTGGGCCTGTTGGATAGGGCCAAGTGCCTCCTGCAATCTGCCATTAAGGGCTAGGACAGGTGAGTTTTGTTTGCCAGGGAAAACGGCCGAGGTTTTTGTTGGGGGGCCTGTGGCCGGAAGTAGCCGGCTAGATCCTGAAATTCCACACCGTGCAGGATTGTTCCCAGAGCCAAGCTGGCAGCAGTGCCATGTTGGGCTGGTTTGATAGTGCCAAGTGGCTCCTGCAATCTGGCACTAAGGACCAGGACAGGTGAGTTTTGATTGCTAGGGAAAAGGGCTGAGGTTTTTGTTTGGGGGCCACTGGCCGGGAGAGCTGGCTGGCTCCTGAAATTCCGCACCGTGCAGGATGGTTCCTAGACCCACGCTGGCAGTAGTGCCAAGTTGGGCTGGTTTGATAGTGCCAAGTGGCTCCTGCAATCTGGCATTAAGGACCAGGACAGGTGAGTTTTGTTTTCCAGGGTAAAGGGCCGAGGTTTCTATTGGGGGCCTGTGGCCGGGAGTGGCCGGCTGGCTCCTGAAATTCCGCACCGTGCAGAATGGTTCCCAGAGCCAAGCTGGCAGCAGTGCCAAGTTGGGCTGGTTTGATAGTGCCAAGTGTCTCCTGCAATCTGGCATTAAGGACCAGGACAGGTGAGTTTTGTTTGCCAGGGAAACACCTGAGATTTGCTTTGGGGGGCCAGTGGCCGGGAGTGGCCGGCTGGCTCCGGAAGTTCCGCACCGTGCAGGAGGGTTCCCAGAGCCAAGCTGGCAGCAGTGCCCAGTCAGGCTGGTTTGATAATGCCAAGTGGCTCCTGCAATCTGCCATTAAGGACCAGGACAGGTGAGTTTTGTTTGCCAGGGTAAAGGGCTGAGGTTTGTATTGGGGGCCTGTGGCCGGGAGTGGCCGGCTGGCTCCTGAAATTCCGCACCGTGCAGGATGGTTCCCAGAGCCAAGATGACAGGAGTGCCAAGTTGGGCTGGTTTGATAGTGCCCAGTGGCTCCTGCAATCTGCCATTAAGGGCCAGGACAGGTGAGTTTTGTTTGCTAGGGACAAGGGCTGAGGTTTTTGTTTGGGGGCCACTGGCCGGGAGTGGCTGGCTGGCTCCTGAAATTCCGCACCGTACAGGAGGGTTCCGAGACCCCAGCTGGCAGCAGTTCCAAGTCGGGCTGGTTTGATAGCGCCAAGTGGCTCCTGCAATCTGGCATTAAGGACCAGGACAGGTGAGTTTGGTTTCCCAGGGAAAAGGGCCGCGGTATTTGTTGGGGGGCGTGTGGCCGGGAGTGGCCGGCTGGATCCTGAAATTCCGCACCGTGCAGGATGGTTCCCACAGCCAAGCTGGCAGCAGTGCCAAGTTGCTCCTGCAATCTGCCATTAAGGACCAGGACAGGTGAGTTTTGTTTGCCAGGGAAAAGGGCCGAGGTTTATATTGGGGGCTTTTGGCCGGGAGTGGCCGTCTGGATCCTGAAATTCCGCACCGTGCAGGATGGTTCCCAGAGCCAAGCTGGCAGCAGTGCCAAGTCAGGCTGGTTTGATAATGCCAAGTGGCTCCTGCAATCTGCCATTAAGGACCAGGACAGGTGAGTTTTGTTTGCCAGGGTAAAGGGCTGAGGTTTGTATTGGGGGCCTGTGGCCGGGAGTGGCCGGCTGGCTCCTGAAATTCCGCACCGTGCAGGATGGTTCCCAGAGCCAAGATGACAGCAGTGCCAAGTTGGGCTGGTTTGATAGTGCCCAGTGGCTCCTGCAATCTGGCATTAAGGACCAGGACAGGTGAGTTTGGTTTCCCAGGGAAAAGGGCCGCGGTATTTGTTGGGGGGCCTGTGGCCGGGAGTGGCCGGCTGGATCCTGAAATTCCGCACCGTACAGGATGGTTCCGAGACCCCAGCTGGCAGCATTGCAAAGTTGGGCTGGTTTGATAGTGCCAAGTGGCTCCTGCAATCTGCCATTTAGGGCCAGGACAGGTGAGTTTTGTTTGCCAGGGAAAGACACGAGATTTGTTGTGGGGGGCCTGCAGCCGGGAGTGGCCGGCTGGCTCCTGAAATTCCGCACCGTGCAGGAGGGTTCCCAGAGCCAAGCTGGCAGCAGTGCCAAGTTGGGCTGGTTTGATAGTGCCAAGTGGCTCCTGCAATCTGCCATTAATGGCCAGGACAGGTGAGTTTTGTTTGCCAGGGTAAAGGGCCGAGGTTTTTGTTGGGGGGCCTGTGGCCGGGTGTGGCCGGCTGGCTCCTGAAATTGCGCACCGTGCAGGATGGTTCCCAGAGCCAAGCTGGCAGCAGTGCCAAGTTGGGCTGGTTTGATAGTGCCAAGTGGCTCCTGCAATCTGCCATTAAGGACCAGGACAGGTGAGTTTTGTTTGCCAGGGAAATGGTCCAATATATGTGTTGGGGGCCCTCTGGCCGGGAGTGGCCGGCTGGCTCCTGAAATTCCGCACCGTGCAGGATGGTTCCTAGACCCAAGCTGACAGCAGTGCCAAGTTGGGCCTGTTGGATAGTGCCAAGTGGCTCCTGCAATCTGCCAGTAAGGGCCAGGACAGGTGAGTTTTATTTCCCAGGGAATATGGCCGAGGTTTTTGTTGGGGGGCGTGTGGCCGGGAGTGGCCGGCTGGATCCTGAAATTCCGCACCGTGCAGGATGGTTCCCACAGCCAAGCTGGCAGCAGTGCCAAGTTGCTCCTGCAATCTGCCATTAAGGACCAGGACAGGTGAGTTTTGTTTGCCAGGGAAAAGGGCCGAGGTTTATATTGGGGGCTTTTGGCCGGGAGTGGCCGTCTGGATCCTGAAATTCCGCACCGTGCAGGATGGTTCCCAGAGCCAAGCTGACAGCAGTGCCAAGTTGGGCCTGTTGGATAGGGCCAAGTGCCTCCTGCAATCTGCCATTAAGGGCTAGGACAGGTGAGTTTTGTTTCCCAGGGAAAACGGTCGAGGTTTTTGTTGGGGGGCCTGTGGCCGGGAGTAGCCGGCTAGATCCTGAAATTCCACACCGTGCAGGATTGTTCCCAGAGCCAAGCTGGCAGCAGTGCCATGTTGGGCTGGTTTGATAGTGCCAAGTGGCTCCTGCAATCTGGCACTAAGGACCAGGACAGGTGAGTTTTGATTGCTAGGGAAAAGGGCTGAGGTTTTTGTTTGGGGGCCACTGGCCGGGAGAGCTGGCTGGCTCCTGAAATTCCGCACCGTGCAGGATGGTTCCTAGACTCCAGCTGACAGCAGTGCCAAGTTGGGCTGGTTTGATAGTGCCACGTGGCTCCTGCAATATGCCAGTAAGAACCAGGACAGGTGAGTTTTGTTTGCCAGGGAAATGGTCCAATATATGTGTTGGGGGCCCTCTGGCCGGGAGTGGCCGGCTGGCTCCTGAAATTCCACACCGTGCAGGATGGTTCCCAGAGCCAAGCTGGCAGCAGTGCCAAGTTGGGCTGGTTTGATAGTGCCAAGTGGCTCCTGCAATCTGGCATTAAGGACCAGGACAGGTGAGTTTTGTTTGCCAGGGAAAGACCTGAGAATTTTGTTGGGGGCCTGTGGCCCGGAGTGGCCGGCTGGCTCCGGAAATTCCGCACCGTACAGGATGGTTCCGAGACCCCAGCTGGCAGCAGTTCCAAGTCGGGCTGGTTTGATAGCGCCAAGTGCCTCCTGCAATCTGGCATTAAGGACCAGGACAGGTGAGTTTGGTTTCCCAGGGAAAAGGGCCGCGGTATTTGTTGGGGGGCCTGTGGCTGGGAGTGGCCGGCTGGCTCCTGAAATTCTGCACCGTGCAGGATGGTTCCCAGAGCCAAGCTGGCAGCCGTGCCAAGTTGGGCCTGTTGGATAGGGCCAAGTGCCTCCTGCAATCTGCCATTAAGGGCTAGGACAGGTGAGTTTTGTTTCCCAGGGAAAACGGCCGAGGTTTTTGTTGGGGGGCCTGTGGCCGGAAGTAGCCGGCTAGATCCTGAAATTCCACACCGTGCAGGATTGTTCCCAGAGCCAAGCTGGCAGCAGTGCCATGTTGGGCTGGTTTGATAGTGCCAAGTGGCTCCTGCAATCTGGCACTAAGGACCAGGACAGGTGAGTTTTGATTGCTAGGGAAAAGGGCTGAGGTTTTTGTTTGGGGGCCACTGGCCGGGAGAGCTGGCTGGCTCCTGAAATTCCGCACCGTGCAGGATGGTTCCTAGACCCACGCTGGCAGTAGTGCCAAGTTGGGCTGGTTTGATAGTGCCAAGTGGCTCCTGCAATCTGGCATTAAGGACCAGGACAGGTGAGTTTTGTTTTCCAGGGTAAAGGGCCGAGGTTTCTATTGGGGGCCTGTGGCCGGGAGTGGCCGGCTGGCTCCTGAAATTCCGCACCGTGCAGAATGGTTCCCAGAGCCAAGCTGGCAGCAGTGCCAAGTTGGGCTGGTTTGATAGTGCCAAGTGTCTCCTGCAATCTGGCATTAAGGACCAGGACAGGTGAGTTTTGTTTGCCAGGGAAACACCTGAGATTTGCTTTGGGGGGCCAGTGGCCGGGAGTGGCCGGCTGGCTCCGGAAGTTCCGCACCGTGCAGGAGGGTTCCCAGAGCCAAGCTGGCAGCAGTGCCCAGTCAGGCTGGTTTGATAATGCCAAGTGGCTCCTGCAATCTGCCATTAAGGACCAGGACAGGTGAGTTTTGTTTGCCAGGGTAAAGGGCTGAGGTTTGTATTGGGGGCCTGTGGCCGGGAGTGGCCGGCTGGCTCCTGAAATTCCGCACCGTGCAGGATGGTTCCCAGAGCCAAGATGACAGCAGTGCCAAGTTGGGCTGGTTTGATAGTGCCCAGTGGCTCCTGCAATCTGCCATTAAGGGCCAGGACAGGTGAGTTTTGTTTGCTAGGGACAAGGGCTGAGGTTTTTGTTTGGGGGCCACTGGCCGGGAGTGGCTGGCTGGCTCCTGAAATTCCGCACCGTGCAGGATGGTTCCGAGACCCCAGCTGGCAGCAGTTCCAAGTCGGGCTGGTTTGATAGCGCCAAGTGGCTCCTGCAATCTGGCATTAAGGACCAGGACAGGTGAGTTTGGTTTCCCAGGGAAAAGGGCCGCGGTATTTGTTGGGGGGCGTGTGGCCGGGAGTGGCCGGCTGGATCCTGAAATTCCGCACCGTGCAGGATGGTTCCCACAGCCAAGCTGGCAGCAGTGCCAAGTTGCTCCTGCAATCTGCCATTAAGGACCAGGACAGGTGAGTTTTGTTTGCCAGGGAAAAGGGCCGAGGTTTATATTGGGGGCTTTTGGCCGGGAGTGGCCGTCTGGATCCTGAAATTCCGCACCGTGCAGGATGGTTCCCAGAGCCAAGCTGACAGCAGTGCCAAGTTGGGCCTGTTGGATAGGGCCAAGTGCCTCCTGCAATCTGCCATTAAGGGCTAGGACAGGTGAGTTTTGTTTCCCAGGGAAAACGGTCGAGGTTTTTGTTGGGGGGCCTGTGGCCGGGAGTAGCCGGCTAGATCCTGAAATTCCACACCGTGCAGGATTGTTCCCAGAGCCAAGCTGGCAGCAGTGCCATGTTGGGCTGGTTTGATAGTGCCAAGTGGCTCCTGCAATCTGGCACTAAGGACCAGGACAGGTGAGTTTTGATTGCTAGGGAAAAGGGCTGAGGTTTTTGTTTGGGGGCCACTGGCCGGGAGAGCTGGCTGGCTCCTGAAATTCCGCACCGTGCAGGATGGTTCCTAGACTCCAGCTGACAGCAGTGCCAAGTTGGGCTGGTTTGATAGTGCCACGTGGCTCCTGCAATATGCCAGTAAGAACCAGGACAGGTGAGTTTTGTTTGCCAGGGAAATGGTCCAATATATGTGTTGGGGGCCCTCTGGCCGGGAGTTGCCGGCTGGCTCCTGAAATTCCACACCGTGCAGGATGGTTCCCAGAGCCAAGCTGGCAGCAGTGCCAAGTTGGGCTGGTTTGATAGTGCCAAGTGGCTCCTGCAATCTGGCATTAAGGACCAGGACAGGTGAGTTTTGTTTGCCAGGGAAAGACCTGAGAATTTTGTTGGGGGCCTGTGGCCCGGAGTGGCCGGCTGGCTCCGGAAATTCCGCACCGTACAGGATGGTTCCGAGACCCCAGCTGGCAGCAGTTCCAAGTCGGGCTGGTTTGATAGCGCCAAGTGCCTCCTGCAATCTGGCATTAAGGACCAGGACAGGTGAGTTTGGTTTCCCAGGGAAAAGGGCCGCGGTATTTGTTGGGGGGCCTGTGGCTGGGAGTGGCCGGCTGGCTCCTGAAATTCTGCACCGTGCAGGATGGTTCCCAGAGCCAAGCTGGCAGCCGTGCCAAGTTGGGCCTGTTGGATAGGGCCAAGTGCCTCCTGCAATCTGCCATTAAGGGCTAGGACAGGTGAGTTTTGTTTGCCAGGGAAAACGGCCGAGGTTTTTGTTGGGGGGCCTGTGGCCGGAAGTAGCCGGCTAGATCCTGAAATTCCACACCGTGCAGGATTGTTCCCAGAGCCAAGCTGGCAGCAGTGCCATGTTGGGCTGGTTTGATAGTGCCAAGTGGCTCCTGCAATCTGGCACTAAGGACCAGGACAGGTGAGTTTTGATTGCTAGGGAAAAGGGCTGAGGTTTTTGTTTGGGGGCCACTGGCCGGGAGAGCTGGCTGGCTCCTGAAATTCCGCACCGTGCAGGATGGTTCCTAGACCCACGCTGGCAGTAGTGCCAAGTTGGGCTGGTTTGATAGTGCCAAGTGGCTCCTGCAATCTGGCATTAAGGACCAGGACAGGTGAGTTTTGTTTTCCAGGGTAAAGGGCCGAGGTTTCTATTGGGGGCCTGTGGCCGGGAGTGGCCGGCTGGATCCTGAAATTCCGCACCGTGCAGAATGGTTCCCAGAGCCAAGCTGGCAGCAGTGCCAAGTTGGGCTGGTTTGATAGTGCCAAGTGTCTCCTGCAATCTGGCATTAAGGACCAGGACAGGTGAGTTTTGTTTGCCAGGGAAACACCTGAGATTTGCTTTGGGGGGCCAGTGGCCGGGAGTGGCCGGCTGGCTCCGGAAGTTCCGCACCGTGCAGGAGGGTTCCCAGAGCCAAGCTGGCAGCAGTGCCCAGTCAGGCTGGTTTGATAATGCCAAGTGGCTCCTGCAATCTGCCATTAAGGACCAGGACAGGTGAGTTTTGTTTGCCAGGGTAAAGGGCTGAGGTTTGTATTGGGGGCCTGTGGCCGGGAGTGGCCGGCTGGCTCCTGAAATTCCGCACCGTGCAGGATGGTTCCCAGAGCCAAGATGACAGGAGTGCCAAGTTGGGCTGGTTTGATAGTGCCCAGTGGCTCCTGCAATCTGCCATTAAGGGCCAGGACAGGTGAGTTTTGTTTGCTAGGGACAAGGGCTGAGGTTTTTGTTTGGGGGCCACTGGCCGGGAGTGGCTGGCTGGCTCCTGAAATTCCGCACCGTACAGGAGGGTTCCGAGACCCCAGCTGGCAGCAGTTCCAAGTCGGGCTGGTTTGATAGCGCCAAGTGGCTCCTGCAATCTGGCATTAAGGACCAGGACAGGTGAGTTTGGTTTCCCAGGGAAAAGGGCCGCGGTATTTGTTGGGGGGCGTGTGGCCGGGAGTGGCCGGCTGGATCCTGAAATTCCGCACCGTGCAGGATGGTTCCCACAGCCAAGCTGGCAGCAGTGCCAAGTTGCTCCTGCAATCTGCCATTAAGGACCAGGACAGGTGAGTTTTGTTTGCCAGGGAAAAGGGCCGAGGTTTATATTGGGGGCTTTTGGCCGGGAGTGGCCGTCTGGATCCTGAAATTCCGCACCGTGCAGGATGGTTCCCAGAGCCAAGCTGGCAGCAGTGCCAAGTCAGGCTGGTTTGATAATGCCAAGTGGCTCCTGCAATCTGCCATTAAGGACCAGGACAGGTGAGTTTTGTTTGCCAGGGTAAAGGGCTGAGGTTTGTATTGGGGGCCTGTGGCCGGGAGTGGCCGGCTGGCTCCTGAAATTCCGCACCGTGCAGGATGGTTCCCAGAGCCAAGATGACAGCAGTGCCAAGTTGGGCTGGTTTGATAGTGCCCAGTGGCTCCTGCAATCTGGCATTAAGGACCAGGACAGGTGAGTTTGGTTTCCCAGGGAAAAGGGCCGCGGTATTTGTTGGGGGGCCTGTGGCCGGGAGTGGCCGGCTGGATCCTGAAATTCCGCACCGTACAGGATGGTTCCGAGACCCCAGCTGGCAGCATTGCAAAGTTGGGCTGGTTTGATAGTGCCAAGTGGCTCCTGCAATCTGCCATTTAGGGCCAGGACAGGTGAGTTTTGTTTGCCAGGGAAAGACACGAGATTTGTTGTGGGGGGCCTGCAGCCGGGAGTGGCCGGCTGGCTCCTGAAATTCCGCACCGTGCAGGAGGGTTCCCAGAGCCAAGCTGGCAGCAGTGCCAAGTTGGGCTGGTTTGATAGTGCCAAGTGGCTCCTGCAATCTGCCATTAATGGCCAGGACAGGTGAGTTTTGTTTGCCAGGGTAAAGGGCCGAGGTTTTTGTTGGGGGGCCTGTGGCCGGGTGTGGCCGGCTGGCTCCTGAAATTGCGCACCGTGCAGGATGGTTCCCAGAGCCAAGCTGGCAGCAGTGCCAAGTTGGGCTGGTTTGATAGTGCCAAGTGGCTCCTGCAATCTGCCATTAAGGACCAGGACAGGTGAGTTTTGTTTGCCAGGGAAATGGTCCAATATATGTGTTGGGGGCCCTCTGGCCGGGAGTGGCCGGCTGGCTCCTGAAATTCCGCACCGTGCAGGATGGTTCCTAGACCCAAGCTGACAGCAGTGCCAAGTTGGGCCTGTTGGATAGTGCCAAGTGGCTCCTGCAATCTGCCAGTAAGGGCCAGGACAGGTGAGTTTTATTTCCCAGGGAATATGGCCGAGGTTTTTGTTGGGGGGCGTGTGGCCGGGAGTGGCCGGCTGGATCCTGAAATTCCGCACCGTGCAGGATGGTTCCCACAGCCAAGCTGGCAGCAGTGCCAAGTTGCTCCTGCAATCTGCCATTAAGGACCAGGACAGGTGAGTTTTGTTTGCCAGGGAAAAGGGCCGAGGTTTATATTGGGGGCTTTTGGCCGGGAGTGGCCGTCTGGATCCTGAAATTCCGCACCGTGCAGGATGGTTCCCAGAGCCAAGCTGACAGCAGTGCCAAGTTGGGCCTGTTGGATAGGGCCAAGTGCCTCCTGCAATCTGCCATTAAGGGCTAGGACAGGTGAGTTTTGTTTCCCAGGGAAAACGGTCGAGGTTTTTGTTGGGGGGCCTGTGGCCGGGAGTAGCCGGCTAGATCCTGAAATTCCACACCGTGCAGGATTGTTCCCAGAGCCAAGCTGGCAGCAGTGCCATGTTGGGCTGGTTTGATAGTGCCAAGTGGCTCCTGCAATCTGGCACTAAGGACCAGGACAGGTGAGTTTTGATTGCTAGGGAAAAGGGCTGAGGTTTTTGTTTGGGGGCCACTGGCCGGGAGAGCTGGCTGGCTCCTGAAATTCCGCACCGTGCAGGATGGTTCCTAGACTCCAGCTGACAGCAGTGCCAAGTTGGGCTGGTTTGATAGTGCCACGTGGCTCCTGCAATATGCCAGTAAGAACCAGGACAGGTGAGTTTTGTTTGCCAGGGAAATGGTCCAATATATGTGTTGGGGGCCCTCTGGCCGGGAGTGGCCGGCTGGCTCCTGAAATTCCACACCGTGCAGGATGGTTCCCAGAGCCAAGCTGGCAGCAGTGCCAAGTTGGGCTGGTTTGATAGTGCCAAGTGGCTCCTGCAATCTGGCATTAAGGACCAGGACAGGTGAGTTTTGTTTGCCAGGGAAAGACCTGAGAATTTTGTTGGGGGCCTGTGGCCCGGAGTGGCCGGCTGGCTCCGGAAATTCCGCACCGTACAGGATGGTTCCGAGACCCCAGCTGGCAGCAGTTCCAAGTCGGGCTGGTTTGATAGCGCCAAGTGCCTCCTGCAATCTGGCATTAAGGACCAGGACAGGTGAGTTTGGTTTCCCAGGGAAAAGGGCCGCGGTATTTGTTGGGGGGGCCTGTGGCTGGGAGTGGCCGGCTGGCTCCTGAAATTCTGCACCGTGCAGGATGGTTCCCAGAGCCAAGCTGGCAGCCGTGCCAAGTTGGGCCTGTTGGATAGGGCCAAGTGCCTCCTGCAATCTGCCATTAAGGGCTAGGACAGGTGAGTTTTGTTTCCCAGGGAAAACGGCCGAGGTTTTTGTTGGGGGGCCTGTGGCCGGAAGTAGCCGGCTAGATCCTGAAATTCCACACCGTGCAGGATTGTTCCCAGAGCCAAGCTGGCAGCAGTGCCATGTTGGGCTGGTTTGATAGTGCCAAGTGGCTCCTGCAATCTGGCACTAAGGACCAGGACAGGTGAGTTTTGATTGCTAGGGAAAAGGGCTGAGGTTTTTGTTTGGGGGCCACTGGCCGGGAGAGCTGGCTGGCTCCTG
This sequence comes from Calcarius lapponicus, assembly GCA_039654755.1. Classification (NCBI taxonomy): domain Eukaryota; kingdom Metazoa; phylum Chordata; class Aves; order Passeriformes; family Fringillidae; genus Calcarius; species Calcarius lapponicus. The sequence continues at coordinate 13,176,005 of CM077478.1, read as the reverse complement.
AAATTCCGCACCGTGCAGGATGGTTCCTAGACCCACGCTGGCAGTAGTGCCAAGTTGGGCTGGTTTGATAGTGCCAAGTGGCTCCTGCAATCTGGCATTAAGGACCAGGACAGGTGAGTTTTGTTTTCCAGGGTAAAGGGCCGAGGTTTCTATTGGGGGCCTGTGGCCGGGAGTGGCCGGCTGGCTCCTGAAATTCCGCACCGTGCAGAATGGTTCCCAGAGCCAAGCTGGCAGCAGTGCCAAGTTGGGCTGGTTTGATAGTGCCAAGTGTCTCCTGCAATCTGGCATTAAGGACCAGGACAGGTGAGTTTTGTTTGCCAGGGAAACACCTGAGATTTGCTTTGGGGGGCCAGTGGCCGGGAGTGGCCGGCTGGCTCCGGAAGTTCCGCACCGTGCAGGAGGGTTCCCAGAGCCAAGCTGGCAGCAGTGCCCAGTCAGGCTGGTTTGATAATGCCAAGTGGCTCCTGCAATCTGCCATTAAGGACCAGGACAGGTGAGTTTTGTTTGCCAGGGTAAAGGGCTGAGGTTTGTATTGGGGGCCTGTGGCCGGGAGTGGCCGGCTGGCTCCTGAAATTCCGCACCGTGCAGGATGGTTCCCAGAGCCAAGATGACAGCAGTGCCAAGTTGGGCTGGTTTGATAGTGCCCAGTGGCTCCTGCAATCTGCCATTAAGGGCCAGGACAGGTGAGTTTTGTTTGCTAGGGACAAGGGCTGAGGTTTTTGTTTGGGGGCCACTGGCCGGGAGTGGCTGGCTGGCTCCTGAAATTCCGCACCGTGCAGGATGGTTCCGAGACCCCAGCTGGCAGCAGTTCCAAGTCGGGCTGGTTTGATAGCGCCAAGTGGCTCCTGCAATCTGGCATTAAGGACCAGGACAGGTGAGTTTGGTTTCCCAGGGAAAAGGGCCGCGGTATTTGTTGGGGGGCGTGTGGCCGGGAGTGGCCGGCTGGATCCTGAAATTCCGCACCGTGCAGGATGGTTCCCACAGCCAAGCTGGCAGCAGTGCCAAGTTGCTCCTGCAATCTGCCATTAAGGACCAGGACAGGTGAGTTTTGTTTGCCAGGGAAAAGGGCCGAGGTTTATATTGGGGGCTTTTGGCCGGGAGTGGCCGTCTGGATCCTGAAATTCCGCACCGTGCAGGATGGTTCCCAGAGCCAAGCTGACAGCAGTGCCAAGTTGGGCCTGTTGGATAGGGCCAAGTGCCTCCTGCAATCTGCCATTAAGGGCTAGGACAGGTGAGTTTTGTTTCCCAGGGAAAACGGTCGAGGTTTTTGTTGGGGGGCCTGTGGCCGGGAGTAGCCGGCTAGATCCTGAAATTCCACACCGTGCAGGATTGTTCCCAGAGCCAAGCTGGCAGCAGTGCCATGTTGGGCTGGTTTGATAGTGCCAAGTGGCTCCTGCAATCTGGCACTAAGGACCAGGACAGGTGAGTTTTGATTGCTAGGGAAAAGGGCTGAGGTTTTTGTTTGGGGGCCACTGGCCGGGAGAGCTGGCTGGCTCCTGAAATTCCGCACCGTGCAGGATGGTTCCTAGACTCCAGCTGACAGCAGTGCCAAGTTGGGCTGGTTTGATAGTGCCACGTGGCTCCTGCAATATGCCAGTAAGAACCAGGACAGGTGAGTTTTGTTTGCCAGGGAAATGGTCCAATTTATGTGTTGGGGGCCCTCTGGCCGGGAGTGGCCGGCTGGCTCCTGAAATTCCACACCGTGCAGGATGGTTCCCAGAGCCAAGCTGGCAGCAGTGCCAAGTTGGGCTGGTTTGATAGTGCCAAGTGGCTCCTGCAATCTGGCATTAAGGACCAGGACAGGTGAGTTTTGTTTGCCAGGGAAAGACCTGAGAATTTTGTTGGGGGCCTGTGGCCCGGAGTGGCCGGCTGGCTCCGGAAATTCCGCACCGTACAGGATGGTTCCGAGACCCCAGCTGGCAGCAGTTCCAAGTCGGGCTGGTTTGATAGCGCCAAGTGCCTCCTGCAATCTGGCATTAAGGACCAGGACAGGTGAGTTTGGTTTCCCAGGGAAAAGGGCCGCGGTATTTGTTGGGGGGCCTGTGGCTGGGAGTGGCCGGCTGGCTCCTGAAATTCTGCACCGTGCAGGATGGTTCCCAGAGCCAAGCTGGCAGCAGTGCCAAGTTGGGCCTGTTGGATAGGGCCAAGTGCCTCCTGCAATCTGCCATTAAGGGCTAGGACAGGTGAGTTTTGTTTGCCAGGGAAAACGGCCGAGGTTTATGTTGGGGGGCCTGTGGCCGGAAGTAGCCGGCTAGATCCTGAAATTCCACACCGTGCAGGATTGTTCCCAGAGCCAAGCTGGCAGCAGTGCCATGTTGGGCTGGTTTGATAGTGCCAAGTGGCTCCTGCAATCTGGCACTAAGGACCAGGACAGGTGAGTTTTGATTGCTAGGGAAAAGGGCTGAGGTTTTTGTTTGGGGGCCACTGGCCGGGAGAGCTGGCTGGCTCCTGAAATTCCGCACCGTGCAGGATGGTTCCTAGACCCACGCTGGCAGTAGTGCCAAGTTGGGCTGGTTTGATAGTGCCAAGTGGCTCCTGCAATCTGGCATTAAGGACCAGGACAGGTGAGTTTTGTTTTCCAGGGTAAAGGGCCGAGGTTTCTATTGGGGGCCTGTGGCCGGGAGTGGCCGGCTGGCTCCTGAAATTCCGCACCGTGCAGAATGGTTCCCAGAGCCAAGCTGGCAGCAGTGCCAAGTTGGGCTGGTTTGATAGTGCCAAGTGTCTCCTGCAATCTGGCATTAAGGACCAGGACAGGTGAGTTTTGTTTGCCAGGGAAACACCTGAGATTTGCTTTGGGGGGCCAGTGGCCGGGAGTGGCCGGCTGGCTCCGGAAGTTCCGCACCGTGCAGGAGGGTTCCCAGAGCCAAGCTGGCAGCAGTGCCCAGTCAGGCTGGTTTGATAATGCCAAGTGGCTCCTGCAATCTGCCATTAAGGACCAGGACAGGTGAGTTTTGTTTGCCAGGGTAAAGGGCTGAGGTTTGTATTGGGGGCCTGTGGCCGGGAGTGGCCGGCTGGCTCCTGAAATTCCGCACCGTGCAGGATGGTTCCCAGAGCCAAGATGACAGCAGTGCCAAGTTGGGCTGGTTTGATAGTGCCCAGTGGCTCCTGCAATCTGCCATTAAGGGCCAGGACAGGTGAGTTTTGTTTGCTAGGGACAAGGGCTGAGGTTTTTGTTTGGGGGCCACTGGCCGGGAGTGGCTGGCTGGCTCCTGAAATTCCGCACCGTGCAGGATGGTTCCGAGACCCCAGCTGGCAGCAGTTCCAAGTCGGGCTGGTTTGATAGCGCCAAGTGGCTCCTGCAATCTGGCATTAAGGACCAGGACAGGTGAGTTTGGTTTCCCAGGGAAAAGGGCCGCGGTATTTGTTGGGGGGCCTGTGGCCGGGAGTGGCCGGCTGGATCCTGAAATTCCGCACCGTGCAGGATGGTTCCCACAGCCAAGCTGGCAGCAGTGCCAAGTTGCTCCTGCAATCTGCCATTAAGGACCAGGACAGGTGAGTTTTGTTTGCCAGGGAAAAGGGCCGAGGTTTATATTGGGGGCTTTTGGCCGGGAGTGGCCGTCTGGATCCTGAAATTCCGCACCGTGCAGGATGGTTCCCAGAGCCAAGCTGACAGCAGTGCCAAGTTGGGCCTGTTGGATAGGGCCAAGTGCCTCCTGCAATCTGCCATTAAGGGCTAGGACAGGTGAGTTTTGTTTCCCAGGGAAAACGGTCGAGGTTTTTGTTGGGGGGCCTGTGGCCGGGAGTAGCCGGCTAGATCCTGAAATTCCACACCGTGCAGGATTGTTCCCAGAGCCAAGCTGGCAGCAGTGCCATGTTGGGCTGGTTTGATAGTGCCAAGTGGCTCCTGCAATCTGGCACTAAGGACCAGGACAGGTGAGTTTTGATTGCTAGGGAAAAGGGCTGAGGTTTTTGTTTGGGGGCCACTGGCCGGGAGAGCTGGCTGGCTCCTGAAATTCCGCACCGTGCAGGATGGTTCCTAGACTCCAGCTGACAGCAGTGCCAAGTTGGGCTGGTTTGATAGTGCCACGTGGCTCCTGCAATATGCCAGTAAGAACCAGGACAGGTGAGTTTTGTTTGCCAGGGAAATGGTCCAATATATGTGTTGGGGGCCCTCTGGCCGGGAGTGGCCGGCTGGCTCCTGAAATTCCACACCGTGCAGGATGGTTCCCAGAGCCAAGCTGGCAGCAGTGCCAAGTTGGGCTGGTTTGATAGTGCCAAGTGGCTCCTGCAATCTGGCATTAAGGACCAGGACAGGTGAGTTTTGTTTGCCAGGGAAAGACCTGAGAATTTTGTTGGGGGCCTGTGGCCCGGAGTGGCCGGCTGGCTCCGGAAATTCCGCACCGTACAGGATGGTTCCGAGACCCCAGCTGGCAGCAGTTCCAAGTCGGGCTGGTTTGATAGCGCCAAGTGCCTCCTGCAATCTGGCATTAAGGACCAGGACAGGTGAGTTTGGTTTCCCAGGGAAAAGGGCCGCGGTATTTGTTGGGGGGCCTGTGGCTGGGAGTGGCCGGCTGGCTCCTGAAATTCCGCACCGTGCAGGATTGTTCCTAAACCCAAGCTGGCAGCAGTGCCAAGTTGGGCTGGTTTGATAGTGCCAAGTGGCTCCTGCAATCTGCCATTAAGGACCAGGACTGGTGAGTTTTGTTTCCCAGGGAAAAGTCCGAGGTTTGTATTGGGGGCCTGTGGCCGGGAGTGAAGGCCTGGCTTCTGAAATTCCGCACCGTGCAGGATGGTTCCCAGAGCCAAGCTGGCCGCAGTGCCAAGTTGGGCCTGTTGGATAGGGCCAAGTGGCTCCTGCAATCTGCCATTAAGGGCCAGGACAGGTAAGTTTTGTTTCCCAGGGAAAAGGGCCGAGGTTTTTGTTGGGGGGCCTGTGGCCGGGAGTGGCCGGCTGGATCCTGAAATTCCGCACCGTGCAGGATGGTTCCTAGGCCCAAGGTGTCAGAAGTGACAAGTCGGGGGTGTTGGATAGGGCCAAGTGTCTCCTGCAATCTGCCATTAAAGACTAGGACATGTGAGTTTTTTTTCCCAGGGGAACACCTGAGATTTCTACTGGGGGGCCTGTGGCTGGGAGTGGCCGGCTGGATCCCGAAATTCCGCATCTTTCAGGATGGTTCCCAGAGCCACGCTGGCAGCAGTGGCAAGTTGGGCTGGTTTGATAGTGCCAAGTGGCTCCTGCAATCTGGCATTAAAGACCAGGACAGGTGAGTTTTGTTTGCCAGGGAAAAGGGCCGAGGTTTTTGTTGGGGGGCCAGTGGCCGGGAGTGGCAGGCTGGATCCTGAAATTCCGCCCCGTGCAGGATGGTTCCTAGACCCAAGCTGGCAGCAGTGCCAAGTTGGGCTGTTTTGATAGTGCCAAGTGGCTCCTGCAATGTGCCATTAAGGACCAGGACAGGTGAGTTTTGTTTTCCAGGGAAAAGGGCTGAGGTTTCTATTGGGGGACTGTGGCCGGGAGTGGCCGGCTGGCTCCTGAAATTCCGCACCGTGCAGCATGGTTCCCAGAGCCAAGCTGGCAGCAGTGCCAAGTTGGGCTGGTTTGATAGTGCCAAGTGGCTCCTGCAATCTGGCATTAAGGACCAGGACAGGTGAGTTTTGTTTGCCAGGGAAACACCTGAGATTTGCTTTGGGGGGCCAGTGGCCGGGAGTGGCCGGCTGGCTCCTGAAATTCCGCACCATGCAGGATGGTTCCCAGAGCCAAGCTGGCAGCAGTGCCAAGTTGGGCTTGTTTGATGGTGCCAAGTGGCTCCTGCAATCTGCCATTAAGGGCCAGCACAGGTGCCTTTTGTTTGCCACGGTAAAGGGCCGAGGTTTTTATTGGGGGCCTGTGGCCGGGAGTGGCGGGGTGGCTCCGGAAGTTCCGCACCGTGCAGGATAGTTCCCAGAGCCAAGCTGGCAGCAGTGCTCTGTCAGGCTGGTTTGATAGTGCCAAGTGGCTCCTGCAATCTGCCATTAAGGGCCAGGACAGGTGAGTTTTGTTTGCTAGGGACAAGGGCTGAGGTTTTTGTTTGGGGGCCACTGGCCGGGAGTGGCTGGCTGGCTCCTGAAATTCCGCACCGTGCAGGATGGTTCCCACAGCCAAGCTGGCAGCAGTGCCAAGTTGGGCTGGTTTGATAGTGCCAAGTGGCTCCTGCAATGTGCCATTAAGGACCAGGACAGGTGAGTTTTGTTTGCCAGGGAAAGACCTGAGAATTTTGTTGGGGGCCTGTGGCCGGGAGTGGCCGGCTGGCTCCTGAAATTCCGCACCGTACAGGATGGTTCCGAGACCCCAGCTGGCAGCAGTTCCAAATCGGGCTGGTTTGATAGCGCCAAGTGCCTCCTGCAATCTGGCATTTAGGGCCAGGACAGGTGAGTTTTGTTTGCTAGGGAAAGACACGAGATTTGTTGTGGGGGGCCTGCAGCCGGGAGTGGCCGGCTGGCTCCTGAAATTCCGCACCGTGCAGGAGGGTTCCCAGAGCCAAGCTGGCAGCAGTGCCAAGTCAGGCTGGTGTGATAGTGCCAAGTGGCTCCTGCAATCTGCCATTAAGGGCCAGGACAGGTGCGTTTTGTTTGCCACGGTAAAGGGCTGAGTATTTTGTATTGGGGGCCAGTGGCCGGGCGTGAAGGGCTGGCTCGTGAAATTCCGCAACCTGCAGGATGGTTCCCAGAGCCAAGCTGGGAGCAGTGCCAAGTCGGGCTGGTTTGATAGTGCCAAGTGGCTCCTGCAATCTGCCATTAAGGACCAGGACAGGTGAGTTTTGTTTGCCAGGGAAATGGTCCAATATATGTGTTGGGGGCCCTCTGGCCGGGAGTGGCCGGCTGGCTCCTGAAATTCCGCACCGTGCAGGATGGTTCCTAGACCCAAGCTGACAGCAGTGCCAAGTTGGGCCTGTTGGATAGTGCCAAGTGGCTCCTGCAATCTGCCAGTATGGGCCAGGACAGGTGAGTTTTATTTCCCAGGGAATATGGCCGAGGTTTTTGTTGGGGGGCGTGTGGCCGGGAGTGGCCGGCTGGGTCCTGAAATTCCGCACCGTGCAGGATGGTTCCCACAGCCAAGCTGGCAGCAGTGCCAAGTTGGGCTGGTTTGATAGTGCCAAGTGGCTCCTGCAATCTGCCATTAAGGACCAGGACAGGTGAGTTTTGTTTCCCAGGGAAAAACCTGAGAATTTTGTTGGGGGCCTGTGGCCCGGAGTGGCCGGCTGGCTCCGGAAATTCCGCACCGTACAGGATGGTTCCGAGACCCCAGCTGGCAGCAGTTCCAAGTCGGGCTGGTTTGATAGCGCCAAGTGCCTCCTGCAATCTGGCATTAAGGACCAGGACAGGTGAGTTTGGTTTCCCAGGGAAAAGGGCCGCGGTATTTGTTGGGGGGCCTGTGGCTGGGAGTGGCCGGCTGGCTCCTGAAATTCCGCACCGTGCAGGATTGTTCCTAAACCCAAGCTGGCAGCAGTGCCAAGTTGGGCTGGTTTGATAGTGCCAAGTGGCTCCTGCAATCTGCCATTAAGGACCAGGACTGGTGAGTTTTGTTTCCCAGGGAAAAGTCCGAGGTTTGTATTGGGGGCCTGTGGCCGGGAGTGGCCGGCTGGCTCCTGAAATTCCGCACCGTGCAGGATGGTTCCTAGACCCAAGCTGTCAGCAGTGCCAAGTTGGGCCTGTTGGATAGTGCCAAGTGGCTCCTGCAATCTGCCAGTAAGGGCCAGGACAGGTGAGTTTTATTTCCCAGGGAATATGGCCGAGGTTTTTGTTGGGGGGCGTGTGGCCGGGAGTGGCCGGCTGGATCCTGAAATTCCGCACCGTGCAGGATGGTTCCCACAGCCAAGCTGGCAGCAGTGCCAAGTGGCTCCTGCAATCTGCCATTAAGGACCAGGACTGGTGAGTTTTGTTTCCCAGGGAAAAGTCCGAGGTTTGTATTGGGGGCCTGTGGCCGGGAGTGGCCGGCTGGCTCCTGAAATTCCGCACCGTGCAGGATGGTTCCTAGACCCAAGCTGACAGCAGTGCCAAGTTGGGCCTGTTGGATAGTGCCAAGTGGCTCCTGCAATCTGCCAGTAAGGGCCAGGACAGGTGAGTTTTATTTCCCAGGGAATATGGCCGAGGTTTTTGTTGGGGGGCGTGTGGCCGGGAGTGGCCGGCTGGATCCTGAAATTCCGCACCGTGCAGGATGGTTCCCACAGCCAAGCTGGCAGCAGTGCCAAGTTGCTCCTGCAATCTGCCATTAAGGACCAGGACAGGTGAGTTTTGTTTGCCAGGGAAAAGGGCCGAGGTTTATATTGGGGGCTTTTGGCCGGGAGTGGCCGTCTGGATCCTGAAATTCCGCACCGTGCAGGATGGTTCCCAGAGCCAAGCTGACAGCAGTGCCAAGTTGGGCCTGTTGGATAGGGCCAAGTGCCTCCTGCAATCTGCCATTAAGGGCTAGGACAGGTGAGTTTTGTTTCCCAGGGAAAACGGTCGAGGTTTTTGTTGGGGGGCCTGTGGCCGGGAGTAGCCGGCTAGATCCTGAAATTCCACACCGTGCAGGATTGTTCCCAGAGCCAAGCTGGCAGCAGTGCCATGTTGGGCTGGTTTGATAGTGCCAAGTGGCTCCTGCAATCTGGCACTAAGGACCAGGACAGGTGAGTTTTGATTGCTAGGGAAAAGGGCTGAGGTTTTTGTTTGGGGGCCACTGGCCGGGAGAGCTGGCTGGCTCCTGAAATTCCGCACCGTGCAGGATGGTTCCTAGACTCCAGCTGACAGCAGTGCCAAGTTGGGCTGGTTTGATAGTGCCACGTGGCTCCTGCAATATGCCAGTAAGAACCAGGACAGGTGAGTTTTGTTTGCCAGGGAAATGGTCCAATATATGTGTTGGGGGCCCTCTGGCCGGGAGTGGCCGGCTGGCTCCTGAAATTCCACACCGTGCAGGATGGTTCCCAGAGCCAAGCTGGCAGCAGTGCCAAGTTGGGCTGGTTTGATAGTGCCAAGTGGCTCCTGCAATCTGGCATTAAGGACCAGGACAGGTGAGTTTTGTTTGCCAGGGAAAGACCTGAGAATTTTGTTGGGGGCCTGTGGCCCGGAGTGGCCGGCTGGCTCCGGAAATTCCGCACCGTGCAGGATTGTTCCTAAACCCAAGCTGGCAGCAGTGCCAAGTTGGGCTGGTTTGATAGTGCCAAGTGGCTCCTGCAATCTGCCATTAAGGACCAGGACTGGTGAGTTTTGTTTCCCAGGGAAAAGTCCGAGGTTTGTATTGGGGGCCTGTGGCCGGGAGTGAAGGCCTGGCTTCTGAAATTCCGCACCGTGCAGGATGGTTCCCAGAGCCAAGCTGGCCGCAGTGCCAAGTTGGGCCTGTTGGATAGGGCCAAGTGGCTCCTGCAATCTGCCATTAAGGGCCAGGACAGGTAAGTTTTGTTTCCCAGGGAAAAGGGCCGAGGTTTTTGTTGGGGGGCCTGTGGCCGGGAGTGGCCGGCTGGATCCTGAAATTCCGCACCGTGCAGGATGGTTCCTAGGCCCAAGGTGTCAGAAGTGACAAGTCGGGGGTGTTGGATAGGGCCAAGTGTCTCCTGCAATCTGCCATTAAAGACTAGGACATGTGAGTTTTTTTTCCCAGGGGAACACCTGAGATTTCTACTGGGGGGCCTGTGGCTGGGAGTGGCCGGCTGGATCCCGAAATTCCGCATCTTTCAGGATGGTTCCCAGAGCCACGCTGGCAGCAGTGGCAAGTTGGGCTGGTTTGATAGTGCCAAGTGGCTCCTGCAATCTGCCATTAAAGACCAGGACAGGTGAGTTTTGTTTGCCAGGGAAAAGGGCCGAGGATTTTGTTGGGGGGCCAGTGGCCGGGAGTGGCAGGCTGGATCCTGAAATTCCGCCCCGTGCAGGATGGTTCCTAGACCCAAGCTGGCAGCAGTGCCAAGTTGGGCTGGTTTGATAGTGCCAAGTGGCTCCTGCAATGTGCCATTAAGGACCAGGACAGGTGAGTTTTGTTTTCCAGGGTAAAGGGCTGAGGTTTCTATTGGGGGCCTGTGGCCGGGAGTGGCCGGCTGGCTCCTGAAATTCCGCACCGTGCAGGATGGTTCCCAGAGCCAAGCTGGCAGCAGTGCCAAGTTGGGCTGGTTTGATAGTGCCAAGTGGCTCCTGCAATCTGGCATTAAGGACCAGGACAGGTGAGTTTTGTTTGCCAGGGAAACACCTGAGATTTGCTTTGGGGGGCCAGTGGCCGGGAGTGGCCGGCTGGCTCCTGAAATTCCGCACCATGCAGGATGGTTCCCAGAGCCAAGCTGGCAGCAGTGCCAAGTTGGGCTTGTTTGATGGTGCCAAGTGGCTCCTGCAATCTGCCATTAAGGGCCAGCACAGGTGCCTTTTGTTTGCCACAGTAAAGGGCCGAGGTTTTTATTGGGGGCCTGTGGCCGGGAGTGGCCGGGTGGCTCCGGAAGTTCCGCACCGTGCAGGATAGTTCCCAGAGCCAAGCTGGCAGCAGTGCTCTGTCAGGCTGGTTTGATAGTGCCCCGTGGCTCTTGCAATCTGCCATTAAGGGCCAGGACAGGTGAGTTTTGTTTGCTAGGGACAAGGGCTGAGGTTTTTGTTTGGGGGCCACTGGCCGGGAGTGGCTGGCTGGCTCCTGAAATTCCGCACCGTGCAGGATGGTTCCCACAGCCAAGCTGGCAGCAGTGCCAAGTTGGGCTGGTTTGATAGTGCCAAGTGGCTCCTGCAATGTGCCATTAAGGACCAGGACAGGTGAGTTTTGTTTGCCAGGGAAAGACCTGAGAATTTTGTTGGGGGCCTGTGGCCGGGAGTGGCCGGCTGGGTCCTGAAATTCCGCACCGTACAGGATGGTTCCGAGACCCCAGCTGGCAGCAGTTCCAAATCGGGCTGGTTTGATAGCGCCAAGTGCCTCCTGCAATCTGGCATTTAGGGCCAGGACAGGTGAGTTTTGTTTGCCAGGGAAAGACACGAGATTTGTTGTGGGGGGCCTGCAGCCGGGAGTGGCCGGCTGGCTCCTGAAATTCCGCACCGTGCAGGAGGGTTCCCAGAGCCAAGCTGGCAGCAGTGCCAAGTCAGGCTGGTGTGATAGTGCCAAGTGGCTCCTGCAATCTGCCATTAAGGGCCAGGACAGGTGCGTTTTGTTTGCCACGGTAAAGGGCTGAGTATTTTGTATTGGGGGCCAGTGGCCGGGCGTGAAGGGCTGGCTCGTGAAATTCCGCAACCTGCAGGATGGTTCCCAGAGCCAAGCTGGGAGCAGTGCCAAGTCGGGCTGGTTTGATAGTGCCAAGTGGCTCCTGCAATCTGCCATTAAGGACCAGGACAGGTGAGTTTTGTTTGCCAGGGAAATGGTCCAATATATGTGTTGGGGGCCCTCTGGCCGGGAGTGGCCGGCTGGCTCCTGAAATTCCGCACCGTGCAGGATGGTTCCTAGACCCAAGCTGACAGCAGTGCCAAGTTGGGCCTGTTGGATAGTGCCAAGTGGCTCCTGCAATCTGCCAGTATGGGCCAGGACAGGTGAGTTTTATTTCCCAGGGAATATGGCCGAGGTTTTTGTTGGGGGGCGTGTGGCCGGGAGTGGCCGGCTGGGTCCTGAAATTCCGCACCGTGCAGGATGGTTCCCACAGCCAAGCTGGCAGCAGTGCCAAGTTGGGCTGGTTTGATAGTGCCAAGTGGCTCCTGCAATCTGGCATTAAGGACCAGGACAGGTGAGTTTTGTTTGCCAGGGAAACACCTGAGATTTGCTTTGGGGGGCCAGTGGCCGGGAGTGGCCGGCTGGCTCCGGAAGTTCCGCACCGTGCAGGATAGTTCCCAGAGCCAAGCTGGCAGCAGTGCCCAGTCAGGCTGGTTTGATAATGCCAAGTGGCTCCTGCAATCTGCCATTAAGGACCAGGACAGGTGAGTTTTGTTTGCCAGGGTAAAGGGCTGAGGTTTGTATTGGGGGCCTGTGGCCGGGAGTGGCCGGCTGGCTCCTGAAATTCCGCACCGTGCAGGATGGTTCCCAGAGCCAAGATGACAGCAGTGCCAAGTTGGGCTGGTTTGATATTGCCCAGTAGCTCCTGCAATCTGCCATTAAGGGCCAGGACAGGTGAGTTTTGTTTGCCAGGGAAAGACCTGAGAATTTTGTTGGGGGCCTGTGGCCGGGAGTGGCCGGCTGGCTCCTGAAATTCCGCACCGTACAGGATGGTTCCGAGACCCCAGCTGGCAGCAGTTCCAAGTCGGGCTGGTTTGATAGCGCCAAGTGCCTCCTGCAATCTGGCATTAAGGACCAGGACAGGTGAGTTTGGTTTCCCAGGGAAAAGGGCCGCGGTATTTGTTGGGGGGCCTGTGGCCGGGAGTGGCCGGCTGGCTCCTGAAATTCCGCACCGTGCAGGAGGGTTCCCAGAGCCAAGCTGGCAGCAGTGCCAAGTCAGGCTGGTTTAATAGTGCCAAGTGGCTCCTGCAATCTGCCAGTAAGGACCAGGACAGGTGAGTTTTATTTGCCAGGGAATCACCTGAAATTTCCTTTGGGGGGGCCTGTGGCCGAGAGTGGCTGGCTGGCTCCTGAAATTCCGCACAGTGCAGGATGGTTCCCAGACCCAAGCTGGCAGCAGTGCCAAGTTGGGCTGGTTTGATAGTGCCAAGTGGCTCGTGCAACCTGCCATTAAAGACCAGGACAGGTGAGTTTTGTTTTGCAGGGAAAACGGCCGAGGTTTTTGTTGGGGGGCCTGTGGCCGGGAGTGACACGCTGGCTCCTGAAATTCCGCACCGTGCAGGATGGTTCCCAGAGCCAACCTGGCAGCAGTGCACAGTTGGGCTGGTTTGATAGTGCCAAGTGGCTCCTGCAATCTGCCATTAAGGGCCAGGACAGGTGAGTTTTGTTTCCCAGGGAAAAGGGCTGAGGTTTGTATTGGGGGCCTGTGGCCGGGAGTGGCCGGCTGGCTCCTGAAATTCCGCACCGTGCAGGATGTTTCCCAGAGCCAAGGTGGCAGCAGTGCCAAGTTGGGCTTGTTTGAAATTGCCAAGTGGCTCCTGCAATCTGCCATTAAGGGCCAGGACAGGTGAGTTTTGTTTGCCAGGGTAAAGGGCCGAGGTTTGTATTGGGGGCCTGTGGCCGGGAGTGGCCAGCTGGCTCCTGAAATTCTGCACCGTGCAGGATGGTTCCTAGGCCCAAGCTGTCAGAAGTGACAAGTCGGGGGTGTTGGATAGGGCCAAGTGTCTCCTGCAATCTGCCATTAAAGACTAGGACATGTGAGTTTTTTTTCCCAGGGGAACACCTGAGATTTCTACTGGGGGGCCTGTGGCCGGGAGTGGCCGGCTGGATCCCGAAATTCCGCATCTTTCAGGATGGTTCCCAGAGCCACGCTGGCAGCAGTGCCAAGTTGGGCTTGATTGATAGTGCCAAGTGGCTCCTGCAATCTGGCATTAAGGACCACGACAGGTGAGTTTTGTTTGCCAGGGAAAAGGGCCGAGGTTTTTTTTGGGGAGCCAGTGGTCGGGAGTGGCAGGCTGGATCCTGAAATTCCACCCCGTGCATGATGGTTCCTATACCCAAGCTGGCAGCAGTGCCAAGTTGGGCTGGTTTGATAGTGCCAAGTGGCTCCTGCAATGTGCCATTAAGGACCAGGACAGGTGAGTTTTGTTTGCCAGGGAAAGACCTGAGATTTTTGTTGGGGGCCTGTGGCCGGGAGTGACCGGCTGGCTCGTGAAATTCCGCACCGTACAGGATGGTTCCCAGAGCCAAGCTGGCAGCAGTGCCAAATTAGGCTGGTTTGATAGTGCCACGTGGCTCCTGCAATCTGGCATTAAGGGCAAGGACAGGTGAGTTTTGTTTTCCAGGGTAAAGGGCTGAGGTTTGTATTGGGGGCCTGTGGCCGGGAATGGCCGGCTGGCTCTGGAAATTCCGCACCGTGCAGGATGGTTCCCAGAGCCAAGCTGGCAGCAGTGCCAAGTTGGGCTGGTTTGATAGTGCCAAGTGGCTCCTGCAATCTGGCATTAAGGACCAGGACAGGTGAGTTTTGTTTGCCAGGGAAACACCTGAGATTTGCTTTGGCGGGCCAGTGGCCGGGAGTGGCCGGCTGGCTCCTGAAATTCCGCACCGTGCAGGATGGTTCCCAGAGCCAAGCTGGCAGCAGTGCCAAGTTGGGCCTGTTGGATAGGGCCAAGTGCCTCCTGCAATCTGCCATTAAGGGCTAGGACAGGTGAGTTTTGTTTCCCAGGGAAAACGGCCGAGGTTTTTGTTGGGGGGCCTGTGGCCGGGAGTAGCCGGCTAGATCCTGAAATTCCACACCGTGCAGGATTGTTCCCAGAGCCAAGCTGGCAGCAGTGCCATGTTGGGCTGGTTTGATAGTGCCAAGTGGCTCCTGCAATCTGGCACTAAGGACCAGGACAGGTGAGTTTTGATTGCTAGGGAAAAGGGCTGAGGTTTTTGTTTGGGGGCCACTGGCCGGGAGAGCTGGCTGGCTCTTGAAATTCCGCACCGTGCAGGATGGTTCCTAGACCCATGCTGGCAGCAGTGCCAAGTTGGGCTGGTTTGATAGTGCCACGTGGCTCCTGCAATATGCCAGTAAGAACCAGGACAGGTGAATTTTGTTTGCCGGGGAATCACCTGAGATTTGCTTTGCGGGGCCTGTGGCCGGGAGTGGCCGGCTGGCACCTGAAATTCCGCCCCGTGCAGGATGGTTCCTAGACCCAAGCTGGCAGCAGTGCCAAGTTGGGCTGGTTTGATAGTGCCAAGTGGCTCCTGCAATCTGGCATTAGGGACCAGGACAGGCGAGTTTTGTTTGCCAGGCTAAAGGGCCGAGGTTTGTATTGGGGTCCCTCTGGCCGGGAGTGGCCGGCTGGCTCCTGAAATTCTGCACCGTGCAGGATGGTTCCAAGACCCAAGCTGGCAGCAGTGCCAAGTTAGGCTGGTTTAATAGTGCCAAGTGGGTCCTGCAATCTGCCATTAAGGACCAGGACAGGTGAGTTTTGTTTGCCAGGGAAATGGTCCAATATATGTGTTGGAGGGCGTGTGGCCGGGAGTGGGCGGCTGGGTCCTGAAATTCCGCACCGTGCAGGATGGTTCCCAGAGCCAAGCTGGCAGCAGTGCCAAGTTGGGCTGGTTTGATAGTGCCAAGTGGCTCCTGCAATCTGGCATTAAGGACCAGGACAGGTGAGTTTTGTTTGCCAGGGTAAAGGGCCGAGGTTTGTATTGGGGGCCTGTGGCCGGGAGTGGCCGGCTGGCTCCTGAAATTCCGCACCGTGCAGGATGGTTCCCAGAGCCAAGCTGGCAGCAGTGCCAAGTTGGGCCTGTTGGATAGTGCCAAGTGGCTCCTGCAATCTGCCAGCAAGGGCCAGGACAGGTGAATTTTGTTTCCCAGGGAAAAGGGCCGAGGTTTGTATTGGGGGCCAGTGGCCGGGAATGGCCGGTTGGCTCCTGAAATTCCGCACCGTGCAGGATGGTTCCTAGACCCAAGCTGGCAGCAGTGCCTAGTTGGGCTGGTTTGATAGTGCCAAGTGGCTCCTGCAATCTGCCATTTAGGGCCAGGACACGTGAGTTTTGTTTCCCAGGGAAAACGGCCGAGGTTTGTATTGGGGGCCTGTGGCCGGGAGTACCAGGCTGGCTCCTGAAAGTCCGCACCGTGCAGGATGGTTCCCAGAGCCAAGCTGGCAGCAGTGCCAAGTTGGGCTGGTTTGATAGTGCCAAGTGGCTCCTGCAATCTGCCATTAAGGACCAGGACAGGTGAGTTTTGTTTGCCAGCGTAATGGGCCGAGGTTTCTATTGGGGGCCTGTGGCCGGTAGTGACCGGCTGGCTCCTGAAATTCTGCACTGTGCAGGATGGTTCCCAGAGTCAAGCTGGCAGCAGTGCCAAGTTGGGCTGGTTTGATAGTGCCAAGTAGCTCCTGCAATCTGCCAGTAAGAACCAGGACAGGTGAGTTTTGTTTGCCAGGGAAATGGTCCAATATATGTGTTGGGGGCCCTCTGGCCGGGAGTGGCCGGCTGTCTCCTGAAATTCTGCACCGTGCAGGATTGTTCCTAGACCCAAGCTGGCAGCAGTGTCAAGTTGGGCTTGTTTGATAGTGCCAAGTGGCTCCTGCAATCTGGCATTAAGGACCAGGACAGGTGAGTTTTGTTTGCCAGCGTAAAGGGCCGAGGTTTGTATTGGGGGCCTGTGGCCGGGAGTGGCCGGCTGGCTCCTGAAATTCCGCACCGTGCGGGATGGTTCCCAGAGCCAAGCTGGCAGCAGTACCAAGTTGGGCTGGTTTGATAGTGCCAAGTGGCTCCTGCAATCTGCCATTAAGGACCAGGACAGGTGAGTTTTGTTTGCCAGGGTATCACCTGAGATTTGCTTTGGGGTCCTGTGGCCGGGAGTGGCCGGCTGGCTCCTGAAATTCCGCACCGTGCAGGATGGTTCCCAGAGCCAAGCTGACAGCAGTGCCAAGTTGGGCTGGTTTGATAGTGCCAAGTGTCTCCCGCATTGTGCCATTAAGGACCAGGACAGGTGAGTTTTGTTTGCCAGGGAAATGGTCCAATATACGTGTTGGGGGCCTGTGGCCGGGAGTGGCCGGCTGGCTCCTGAAATTCCGCACCGTGCAGGATGGTTCCCAGAGCCAAGCTGGCAGCAGTGCCAAGTTGGGCCTGTTGGATAGTGCCAAGTGGCTCCTGCAATCTGCCAGTAAGGGCCAGGACAGGTGAGTTTTGTTTCCCAGGGAAAATGGCCGAGGTTTTTGTTGGGGGGCCTGTGGCCGGGAGTGGCCGGCTGGATCCTGAAATTCCGCACCGTGCATGATGGTTCCCAGAGTCAAGCTGGCAGCAGTACCAAGTTGGGCTGGTTTGATAGTGCCAAGTGGCTCCTGCAATCTGCCAGTAAGAACCAGGACAGGTGAGTTTTGTTTGCCGGGGAATCACCTGAGATTTGCTTTGCGGGGCCTGTGGCCGGGAGTAGCCAGCTGGCCCCTGAAATTCCGCACTGTGCAGGATGGTTCCCAGAGCCAAGCTGGCAGCAGTGCCAAGTTGGGCTGGTTTGATAGTGCCAAGTGGCTCCTGCAATCTGCCATTAAGGACCAGGACAGGTGAGTTTTTTTTGCCAAGGAAAAGGGCTGAGGTTTTTGTGTGGGGGGCCAGTGGCCGGGAGTGGCCGGCTGGCCCCTGAAATTCCGCACCGTGCAGGATGGTTCCCAGAGCCAGGCTGGCAGCAGTGCCAAGTTGGGCTTGTTTGATAGTGTCAAGTGGCTCCTGCTATGTGCCATTAAGGACCAGGACAGGTGAGTTTTGTTTGCCAGGGTAAAGGGCCGAGGTTTGTATTGGGGGCCTGTGGCCTGGAGTGGCCGGCTGGATCCTGAAATTCCGCACCGTGCAGGATGGTTCCCAGAGCCAAGCTGGCAGCAGTGCCAAGTTGGGCCTGTTGGATAGTGCCAAGTGGCTGCTGCAATCTGCCATTAAGGGCCAGGACAGGTGAGTTTTGTTTGCCAGGGTAAAGGGCCGAGGTTTGTATTGGGGGCCTGTGGCCGGGAGTACCAGGCTGGCTCCTGAAATTCCGCACCGTGCAGGATTGTTCCTAGACCCACGCTGGCAGCAGTGCCAAGTTGGGCTGGTTTGATAGTGCCAAGTGGCTCCTGCAATCTGGCATTAAGGACCAGGACAGGTGAGTTTTGTTTGCCAGGGTATCACCTGAGATTTGCTTTGGGGGGCCTGTGGCCGGGAGTGGCCGGCTGGCTCCTGAAATTCCGCACCGTGCAGGATGGTTCCCAGAGCCAAGCTGGCAGCAGTGCCAAGTTGGGCTGGTTTGATAGTGCCAAGTGGCTCCTGCAATCTGCCATGAATGACAAGGACAGGTGAGTTTTGTTTGCCAGTGAAAGACCTGAGAATTTTATTACGGGGCCTGTGGCCGGGAGTGGCCGGCTGGCTCCTGAAATTCCACTCCGTGCAGGATGGTTCCCAGAGCCAAGCTGGCAGCAGTGCGAAGTTGGGCTGGATGGATAGTGTCAAGTGGCTCCTGCAATCTGGCATTAAGGACCAGGACAGGTGAGTTTTGTTTGCCAGGGAAAGACCTGAGATTTGTTTTGGGGGGCGTGTGGCCGGCTGGCTCCTGAAATTCAGCACCGTGCAGGATGGTTCCCAGACCCAAGCTAGCAGCAGAGCCAAGTCGGGCTGGTTTGATAGTGCCAAGTGGCTCCTGCAATCTGCCATTAAGGACCAGGACAGGTGAGTTTTGTTTCCCAGGGAAAGACCTGAGATTTCGTTTGGGGGGCCGGTGGCTGGGAGTGGCCGGCTGACTCCTGAAATGCCGCACCGTGCAGGATGGCTCCTAGACCCAAGCTGGCAGCAGTGCCAAGTTCGGCTTCTTTGATAGTGCCAAGTGGCTCCTGCAATCTGCCAATAAGGACCAGGACAGGTGAGTTTTGTTTCCCAGGGAAAGACCTGAGATTTCTTTTGGGGGCCTCTAGGCAGGAGTGGCCCTCTCGCTCCTGAAATTCCGCACCGTGCAGGATGGTTCTTAGACCAAAGCTGGCAGCAGTGCCAAGTTGGGCTTGATTGATAGTGCCAAGTGGCTCCTGCAATCTGCCATTAAAGACCAGGACAGGTGAGTTTTGTTTGCCAGGGAAAAGGGGCCGAGGATTTTGTTGGGGGGCCAGTGGCCGGGAGTGGCAGACTGGCTCCTGAAATTCCGCACCGCTCAGGATGGTTCCTAGACCCAAGCTGGCAGCAGGGCTAGGTTGGGCCTGTTGGATAGGGCCAAGTGGCTCCTGCAATCTGCCATTAAGGGCCAGGACAGGTGAGTTTTGTTTCCCAGGGAAAGACCTGAGATTTCGTTTGGGGGGCCGGTGGCTGGGAGTGGCCGGCTGACTCCTGAAATGCCGCAATGTGCAGGATGGCTCCTAGACCCAAGCTGGCAGCAGTGCCAAGTTCGGCTTCTTTGATAGTGCCAAGTGGCTCCTGCAATCTGCCAATAAGGACCAGGACAGGTGAGTTTTGTTTCCAGGGAAAGACCTGAGATTTCTTTTGGGGGCCTCTAGGCAGGAGTGGGCCCTCTCGCTCCTGAAATTCCGCACCGTGCAGGATGGTTCTTAGACCAAAGCTGGCAGCAGTGCCAAGTTGGGCTTGATTGATAGTGCCAAGTGGCTCCTGCAATCTGCCATTAAAGACCAGGACAGGTGAGTTTTGTTTGCCAGGGAAAAGGGCCGAGGATTTTGTTGGGGGGCCAGTGGCCGGGAGTGGCAGGCTGGCTCCTGAAATTCCGCACCGTGCAGGATGGTTCCTAGACCAAGCTGGCAGCAGGGCTAGGTTGGGCCTGTTGGATAGGGCCAAGTGGCTCCTGCAATCTGCCATTAAGGGCCAGGACAGGTGAGTTTTGTTTGCCAGAGAAAGACCTGAGCTTTGTATTGGGTTCCTGTGGCCGGGAGTGGCCGGCTGCTCCTGAAATTCCGCACCGTGCAGGATGGTTCCCAGAGCCAAGCTGGCAGCAGTACCAAGTTGGGCTGGTTTGATAGTGCCAAGTGGCTCCTGCAATCTGCCATTAAGGACCAGGGACAGGTGAGTTTTGTTTGCCAGGGTAAAGGGCCGAGGTTTGTATTGGGGGCCTGTGGCAGGGAGTGGCCGGCTGGATCCTGAAAATTCCCGCACCGTGCAGGATGGTTCCCAGAGCCAAGCTGGCAGCAGTGCCAAGTTGGGCTGGTTTGATAGTGCCAAGTGGCTCCTGCAATCTGCCATTAAGGACCAGGACAGGTGAGTTTTGTTTGCCAGGGTATCACCTGAGATTTGCTTTGGGGTCCTGTGGCCGGGAGTGGCCGGCTGGCTCCTGAAATTCCGCACCGTGCAGGATGGTTCCCAGAGCCAAGCTGACAGCAGTGCCAAGTTGGGCTGGTTTGATAGTGCCAAGTGTCTCCTGCAATCTGGCATTAAGGACCAGGACAGGTGAAATTTTGTTTGCCAGGGAAATGGTCCAATATACGTGTCGGGGGCCTGTGGCCGGGAGTGGCCGGCTGGCTCCTGAAATTCCGCACCGTGCAGGATGGTTCCCAGAGCCAAGCTGGCAGCAGTGCCAAGTTGGGCTGGTTTGATAGTGCCAAGTGGCTCCTGCAATCTGGCATTAAGGACCAGGACAGGTGAGTTTTGTTTCCCAGGGAAAATGGCCGAGGTTTTTGTTGGGGGGGCCTGTGGCCGGGAGTGGCCGGCTGGATCCTGAAATTCCGCACCGTGCATGATGGTTCCCAGAGTCAAGCTGGCAGCAGTACCAAGTTGGGCGGGTTTGATAGTGCCAAGTGCTCCTGCAATCTGCCAGTAAGAACCAGGACAGGTGAGTTTTGTTTGCCGGGGAATCACCCTGAGATTTGCTTAGCGGGGCCTGTGGCCGGGAGTAGCCAGCTGGCCCCTGAAATTCCGCACTGTGCAGGATGGTTCCCAGAGCCAAGCTGGCAGCAGTGCCAAGTTGGGCTGGTTTGATAGTGCCAAGTGGCCTCCTGCAATCTGCCATTAAGGACCAGGACAGGTGAGTTTTTTTTGCCAAGGAAAAGGGCTGAGGTTTTTGTGTGGGGGCCAGTGGCCGGGAGTGGCCGGTTGGCCCCTGAAATTCCGCACCGTGCAGGATGGTTCCCAGAGCCAGGCTGGCAGCAGTGCCAAGTTGGGCTTGTTTGATAGTGCCAAGTGGCTCCTGCAATCTGGCATTAAGGACCAGGACAGGTGAGTTTTGTTTGCCAGGTAAAGGGCCGAGGTTTGCATTGGGGTCCTGTGGCCGGGAGTGGCCGGCTGGCTCCTGAAATTCCTGCACCGTGCAGGATTGTTCCCAGAGCCAAGCTGGCAGCAGTGCCAAGTTGGGCTGGATGGATAGTGTCAAGTGGCTCCTGCTATGTGCCATTAAGGACCAGGACAGGTGAGTTTTGTTTGCCAGGGTAAAGGGCCGAGGTTTGTATTGGGGCGCCTGTGGCCTGGAGTGGCCGGCTGGATCCTGAAATTCCGCACCGTGCAGGATGGTTCCCAGAGCCAAGCTGGCAGCAGTGCCAAGTTGGGCCTGTTGGATAGTGCCAAGTGGCTGCTGCAATCTGCCATTAAGGGGCCAGGACAGGTGAGTTTTGTTTGCCAGCGTAAAGGGCCGAGGTTTGTATTGGGGGCCTGTGGCCGGGAGTGGCCGGCTGGCTCCTGAAATTCCGCACCGTGCAGGATTGTTCCTAGACCCAAGCTGGCAGCAGTGCCAAGTTGGGCTGGTTTGATAGTGCCAAGTGGCTCCTGCAATCTGGCATTAAGGACCAGGACAGGTGAGTTTTGTTTGCCAGGGTATCACCTGAGATTTGCTTTGGGGGGCCTGTGGCCGGGAGTGGCCGGCTGGCTCCTGAAATTCCGCACCATGCAGGATGGTTCCCAGAGCCAAGCTGGCAGCAGTGCCAAGTTGGGCTGGTTTGATAGTGCCAAGTGGCTCCTGCAATCTGCCATGAATGACAAGGACAGGTGAGTTTTGTTTGCCAGTGAAAGACCTGAGAATTTTATTACGGGGCCTGTGGCCTGGAGTGGCCGGCTGGCTCCTGAAATTCCGCACCGTGCAGGATGGTTCCCAGAGCCAAGCTGGCAGCAGTGCCAAGTTGGGCTGGTTTGATAGTGCCAAGTGGCTCCTGCAATCTGGCATTAAGGACCAGGACAGGTGAGTTTTGTTTCCCAGGGAAAATGGCCGAGGTTTTTGTTGGGGGGCCTGTGGCCGGGAGTGGCCGGCTGGATCCTGAAATTCCGCACCGTGCATGATGGTTCCCAGAGTCAAGCTGGCAGCAGTACCAAGTTCCAAGTTGGGCTGGTTTGATAGTGCCAAGTGGCTCCTGCAATCTGCCAGTAAGAACCAGGACAGGTGAGTTTTGTTTGCCGGGGAATCACCTGAGATTTGCTTAGCGGGGCCTGTGGCCGGGAGTAGCCAGCTGGCCCCTGAAATTCCGCACTGTGCAGGATGGTTCCCAGAGCCAAGCTGGCAGCAGTGCCAAGTTGGGCTGGTTTGATAGTGCCAAGTGGCTCCTGCAATCTGCCATTAAGGACCAGGACAGGTGAGTTTTTTTTGCCAAGGAAAAGGGCTGAGGTTTTTGTGTGGGGGCCAGTGGCCGGGAGTGGCCGGTTGGCCCCTGAAATTCCGCACCGTGCAGGATGGTTCCCAGAGCCAAGCTGGCAGCAGTGCGAAGTTGGGCTGGATGGATAGTGTCAAGTGGCTCCTGCAATCTGGCATTAAGGACCAGGACAGGTGAGTTTTGTTTGCCAGCGTAAAGGGCCGAGGTTGGTATTGGGGGCCTATGGCCGGGAGTGGCCGGCTGGCTCCTGAAATTCCGCACCGTGCAGGATGGTTCCCAGAGCCAAGCTGGCAGCAGTGCCAAATTGGGCTGGTTTGATAGTGCCAAGTGGCTCGTGCAACCTGCCATTAAAGACCAGGAGAGGTGAGTTTTGTTTTGCAGGGAAAACGGCCGAGGTTTTTGTTGGGGGGCCTGTGGCCGGGAGTGACACGCTGGCTCCTGAAATTCCGCACCGTGCAGGATGGTTCCCAGAGCCAACCTGGCAGCAGTGCACAGTTGGGCTGGTTTGATAGTGCCAAGTGGCTCCTGCAATCTGCCATTAAGGGCCAGGACAGGTGAGTTTTGTTTCCCAGGGAAAAGGGCTGAAGTTTATATTGGGGAGCTGTGGCCGGGAGTGGCCGGCTGGCTCCTGAAATTCCGCACCGTGCAGGATGGTTCCCAGAGCCAAGGTGGCAGCAGTGCCAAGTTGGGCTTGTTTGAAATTGCCAAGTGGCTCCTGCAATCTGCCATTTAAGGCAAGGACAGGTGAGTTTTGTTTCCCAGGGAAAATGGCCGAGGTTTGTATTGGGGGCCTGTGGCCGGGAGTGGCCAGCTGGCTCCTGAAATTCTGCACCGTGCAGGATGGTTCCTAGGCCCAAGCTGTCAGAAGTGACAAGTCGGGGGTGTTGGATAGTGCCAAGTGGCTCCTGCAATCTGCCATTAAAGACTAGGACATGTGAGTTTTTTTTCCCAGGGGAACACCTGAGATTTCTACTGGGGGGCCTGTGGCCGGGAGTGGCCGGCTGGATCCCGAAATTCCGCATCTTTCAGGATGGTTCCCAGAGCCACGCTGGCAGCAGTGCCAAGTTGGGCTGGTTTGATAGTGCCAAGTGGCTCCTGCAATCTGGCATTAAAGACCAGGAGAGGTGAGTTTTGTTTACCAGGGAAAAGGGCCGAGGGTTTTGCTGGGGGGCCAGTGGCCGGGGAGTGGCAGGCTGGATCCTGAAATTCCGCCCCGTGCAGGATGGTTCCTAGACCCAAGCTGGCAGCAGTGCCAAGTTGGGCTGGTTTGATAGTGCCAAGTGGCTCCTGCAATCTGCCATTAAGGACCAGGACAGGTGAGTTTTTTTTCCAGGGTAAAGGTCCGAGGTTTCTATTGGGGGCCTGTGGCCGGGAGTGGCCGGCTGGCTCCTGAAATTCCGCACCGTGCAGAATGGTTCCCAGAGCCAAGCTGGCAGCAGTGCCAAGTTGGGCTGGTTTGATAGTGCCAAATGTCTCCTGCAATCTGGCATTAAGGACCAGGACAGGTGAGTTTTGTTGGCCAGGGAAACACCTGAGATTTGCTTTGGGGGGCCAGTGGCCGGGAGTGGCCGGCTGGCTCCGGAAGTTCCGCACCGTGCAGGATAGTTCCCAGAGCCAAGCTGGCAGCGAGTGCCAAGTCAGGCTGGTTTGATAATGCCAAGTGGCTCCTGCAATCTGCCATTAAGGACCAGGACAGGTGAGTTTTGTTTGCCAGGGTAAAGGGCCGAGGTTTGCATTGGGGGCCTGTGGCCGGGAGTGGCCGACTGGCTCCTGAAATTCTGCACCGTGCAGGATGGTTCCCAGAATCAAGCTGGCAGCAGTGCCAAGTTGGGCCTGTTGGATAGGTCCAAGTGGCTCCTGCAATCTGCCATTAAGGACCAGGACAGGTGAGTTTTGTTTGCCAGGGAAATGGTCCAATATATGTGTCGGGGGCCCTCTGGCCGGGAGTGGCCGGTTGGCTCCTGAAATTCCGCACCGTGCAGGATGGTTCCCAGAGCCAAGCTGGCAGCAGTGCCAAGTTGGGCTGGTTTGATAGTGCCAAGTGGCTCCTGCAATCTGCCATTTAGGGCCAGGACACGTGAGTTTTGTTTCCCAGGGAAAACGGCCGAGGTTTGTATTGGGGGCCTGTGGCCGGAGTGTCAGGCTGGCTCCTGAAATTCCGCACCGTGCAGGATGGTTCCCAGAGCCAAGCTGGCAGCAGTGCCAAGTTGGGCTGGTTTGATAGTGCCAAGTGGCTCCTGCAATCTGCCATTAAGGACCAGGACAGGTGAGTTTTCTTTGCCAGGGTATCACCTGAGATTTGCTTTGGGGTCCTGTGGCCGGGAGTGGCCGGCTGGCTCCTGAAATTCCGCACCGTGCAGGATGGTTCCGAGACCCAAGCTGGCAGCAGTGCCTAGACGCGCTGGTTTGATAGTGCCAAGTGGCTTCTGCAATCTGCCAGTAAGGGACCAGGACAGGTGACTTTTGTTTGCCAGGGTAAAGGGCCGAGGTTTGCATTGGTGGCCTGTGGCCGGGAGTGGCCGTCTGGCTCCTGAAATTCCGCACCGTGCAGGATGGTTCCTAGACCCAAGCTGACAGCAGTGCCAAGTTGGGCTGGTTTGATAGTGCCATGTGGCTCCTGCAATCTGCCATTAAGGACCAGGACAGGTGAGTTTTGTTTGCCAGGGAAATGGTCCAATATATGTGTTTGGGGCGTGTGGCCGGGAGTGGCCGGCTGGGTCCTGAAATTCTGCACCGTGCAGGATTGTTCCTAGACCCAAGCTGGCAGCAGTGTCAAGTTGGGCTTGTTTGATAGTGCCAAGTGGCTCCTGCATCTGGCATTAAGGACCAGGACAGGTGAGTTTTGTTTGCCAGCGTAAAGGGCCGAGGTTTGTATTGGGGGCCTGTGGCAGGGAGTGGCCGGCTGGATCCTGAAATTCCGCACCGTGCAGGATGGTTCCCAGAGCCAAGCTGGCAGCAGTACCAAGTTGGGCTGGTTTGATAGTGCCAAGTGGCTCCTGCAATCTGCCATTAAGGACAGGACAGGTGAGTTTTGTTTGCCAGCGTAAAGGGCCGAGGTTTGTATTGGGGGGCCTGTGGCAGGGAGTGGCCGGCTGGATCCTGAAATTCCGCACCGTGCAGGATGTTTCCCAGAGCCAAGCTAGCAGCAGTGCCAAGTTGGGCTGGTTTGATAGTGCCAAGTGGCTCCTGCAATCTGCCATTAAGGACCAGGGTAGGTGAGTTTTGTTTGCCAGGGTATCACCTGAGATTTGCTTTGGGGTCCTGTGGCCGGGAGTGGCCGGCTGGGTCCTGAAATTCCGCACCGTGCAGGATGGTTCCCGAAGCCAAGCTGGCAGCAGTGCCAAGTTGGGCTGGTTTGATAGTGCCAAGTGGCTCCTGCAATCTGGCATTAAGGACCAGGACAGGTGAGTTTTGTTTGCCAGGGAAAGACCTGAGATTTTTGTTGTGTGGCCGGTGGCCGGGACTGGCCGGCTGGCTCCAGAAATTCCGCACCATGCAGGATTGTTCCTACACCCAAGCTGGCAGCAGTGCCAAGTTGGGCTGGTTTGATAGTGCCAAGTGGCTCCTGCAATCTGCCATTTAGGGCCAGGACAGGTGAGTTTTGTTTGCAAGGGTAAAGGGCCGAGGTTTGTATTGGGCTTCTGTGGCCGGGAGTGGCCGGCTGGCTCCTGAAATTCCGCACCGTGCAGCATGGTTCTTAGACCCAAGCTGGCAGCAGTGCCAAGTTGGGCTGGTTTGATAGTGCCAAGTGGCTCCTGCAATCTGCCATTAAGGGCCAGGTCAGGTGAGTTTTGTTGGCCAGGGAAGAACCTGAGAATTTTGTTGGGGGCCTGTGGCCGGGAGTTGCCGGCTGGCTCCTGAAATTCCGCAGCGTGCAGGATGGTTCCCAGAGCCAAGCTGGCAGCAGTGCCAAGTTGGGCTGGTTTGATAGTGCCAAGTGGCTCCTGCAATCTGCCGTTAAGGACCAGGACAGGTGAGTTTTGTTTGCCCAGGAAAAGCGCCAAGGATTGTATTGAGGGCCTGTGGCCGGGAGTGGCCGGCTGGCTCCTGAAATTCTGCACCGTGCAGGAGGGTTCCCAGACTCAAGCTGGGAGCAGTGCCAAGTTGGGCTGGTTTGATAGTGCCAAGTGGCTCCTGCAATCTCCCATGAAGGACCAGGACAGGTGAGTTCTGTTTGCCAGGGAAAAGTGCCGGGGTTTGTACTGGGGGCCTGTGGCCGGGAGTGGCAGGCTGGCTCCTGAAATTCCGCACCGGGCAGGATGGTTCCTAGACCAAAGCTGGCAGGAGTGCCAATTTGGGCTGGTTTGATAGTGCCAAGTGGCTCCTGCATTCTGGCATTAAGGACCAGGAAGGTGAGTTTTGTTTTCCAGGGAAAGACCTGAGATTTTTTGTGGGGTTCCTGCAGCCGGGAGTGGCCGGCTGGCTCCTGAAATTCAGCACCGTGCAGCATGGTTCTTAGACCAAAGCTGGCAGCAGTGCCAAGTTGGGCTTGATTGATAGTGCCCAGTGGCTCCTGCAATCTGCCATTAAGGGCCAGGACAGGTGAGTTTTGTTTGCCAGAGTAAAGGGCCACGGTTTGTATTGGGGGCCTGTGGCCGGGAGTGGCAGGCTGGCTCTTGAAATTCCGCACCGGGCAGGATGTTTCCCAGAGCCAAGCTGGCAGCAGTGCCAAGTTGGGCTGGTTTGATAGTGCCAAGTGGCTCCTGCAATCTGGCATTAAGGACCAGGACAGGTGAGTTTTGTTTGCCAGCGTAAAGGGCCGAGGTTTCTATTGGGGGCCTGTGGCCGGGAGTGGCCGGCTGGGTCCTGAAATTCCGCACCGTGCAGGATGGTTCCCAGAGCCAAGCTGGCAGCAGTGCCAAGTTGGGCTGGTTTGATAGTGCCAAGTGGCTCCTGCAATCTGCCATTAAGGGCCAGGACAGGTGAGTTTTGTTTGCCAGGGAAAAGGGCCGAGGTTTATATTGGGGGCCTGTGGCCGGGAGTGGCCGTCTGGATCCTGAAATTCCGCACCGTGCAGGATGGTTCCCAGAGCCAAGCTGGCAGCAGTGCCAAGTTGGGCTGGTTTGATAGTGCCAAGTGGCTCCTGCAATCTGCCATTAAGGACCAGGTACAGGTGAGTTTTGTTTGCCAGCGTAAAGGGCCGAGGTTTGTATTGGGGGCCTGTGGCCGGGAGTGGCCGGCTGGCTCCTGAAATTCCGCACCTAGCATGATGGTTCCCAGAGTCAAGCTGGCACAGAGCCAAGTTGGGCCTGTTGGATAGGGCCAAGTGGCTCCTGCAATCTGTCATTAAGGGCCAGGACAGGTGAGTTTTGTTTGCCAGGGAAATGGTCCAATATATGTGTTGGGGGCCCTCTGGCCGGGAGTGGCCGGCTGGGTCCTGAAATTCCGCACCGTGCAGGATGGTTCCCACAGCCAAGCTGGCAGCAATGCCAAGTTGGGCTGGTTTGATAGTGCCAAGTGGCTCCTGCAATCTGGCATTAAGGACCAGGACAGGTGAGTTTTGTTTGCCAGGGTAAAGGGCCGAGGTTTGCATTGGGGGCCTGTGGCCGGGAGTGGCCAGCTGGCTCCTGAAATTCCGCACCGTGCAGGATGGTTCCTAGACCCAAGCTGGCAGCAGTGCCAAGTTGGGCTGGTTTGATAGTGCCAAGTGGCTCCTGCAATCTGCCGTTAAAGACCAGGACAGGTGAGTTTTCTTTGCCAAGGAAAAGGGCTGAGGTTTTTGTGTGGGGGCCAGTGGCCGGAGTGGCCGGCTGGCTCCTGAAATTCCGCACCGTGCAGGATGGTTCCTAGACCCAAGCTGACAGCGGTGCCAAGTTGGGCTGGTTTGATAGTGCCAAGTGGCTCCTGCAATCTGCCATTAAGGGCCAGGACAGGTGAGTTTTGTTTCCCAGGGAAAGACCTGAGGTTTCTTTTGGGGGCCTCTAGCCAGGAGTGGCCCTCTCGCTCCTGAAATTCTGTACAGTGCAGGATGGTTCTTAGAGCCAAGATAGCAGCAGTGCCAAGTCAGGCTTGATGGATAGTGCCAAGTGGCTCATGCAATCTGGAATTTTAAGACCAGCACAGGTGAGTTTTGTTTGCCACGGAAAGTCCTGAGCTTTGTATTGTGACTCCTGTGGCCGTGAGTGGCCGGCTGGCTCCGGAAATTCCGCACCGCGCAGGATGGTTCCCAGAGCCAAACTGACAGCAGTGCCAAGTCAGGCTGGTTTGATAGTGCCAAGTGGCTCCTGCAATCTGGCATTAAGGGCCAGGACAGGTGAGTTTTGTTTGCCAGGGAAATGGGCCGAGGTTTGTATTGGGGGCTCCTGTGGCCGGGAGTGGCCGGCTGGCTCCTGAAATTCCGCACCGTGCAGGATGGTTCCCAGAGCCAAGCTGGCAGCAGTGCCAAGTTGGGCTGGATGGATAGTGCCAAGTGGCTCATGCAATCTGGCATTGAGGACCAGGACAGGTGAGTTTTGTTTGCCAGGGTAAAGGGCCGAGGTTTGTATTGGGGCGCCTGTGTCCGGGAGTGGCAGGCTGGCTCCTGAAATTCCGCATCGTGCAGGATGGTTCCTAGATTCCAAGCTAGCAGCAGTGCCAAGTCAGGCTGGATGGATAGTGCCAATTGGCTCATGCAATCTGGAATTAAAGACCAGGACAGGTGAGTTCTGTTTGCCACGGCAAGCCCTCAGCTTTGTATTTTGACTCCTGTGGCCGTGAGTGGCCGGCTGGCTCCTGAAATTCCGCACCGTGCAGGAGGGTTCCCCGAGCCAAGCTGGCAGCAGTGCTCTGTCAGGCTGGTTTGATAGTGCCAAGTGGCTCCTGCAATCTGCCATGAATGACAAGGACAGGTGAGTTTTGTTTGCCAGTGAAAGACCTGAGAATTTTATTACGGGGCCTGTGGCCTGGAGTGGCCGGCTGGCTCCTGAAATTCCACTCCGTGCAGGATGGTTCCCAGAGCCAAGCTGGCAGCAGCGCCAAGTTGGGCTGGTTTGATAGTGCCAAGTGGCTCCTGCAATCTGGCATTAAGGACCAGGACAGGTGAGTTTTGTTTGCCATGCCAAGACCTGAGATTTTTATTGTGGCTCCTGTGGCCAGGAGTGGCTGGCTGGCTCCTGAAGTTCTGCACCGTGCAGGATGGTTCCCAGAGCCAAGCAGAGAGCAGTGCCAAGTTGGGCTGGATGGATAGAGCCAAGTGGCTCCTGCAATGTGGCATTAAGGACCAGGAGAGGTGAGTTTTGTTTGTCAGGGAAAGACCTGAGATTTGTCATGGGGGCCTGTGGCCGGGAGTGGCCGGCTGGCTCCTGAAATTCCGCACCGTGCAGGATGGTTCCCAGAGCCAAGCTGACAGCAGTGCCAAGTTGGGCTGGTTTGATAGTGCCAAGTGGCTCCTGCAATCTGGCATTACGGACCAGGACAGGTGAGTTTTGTTTGCTAGGGAAAGACCTGAGATTCTTTTGGGGACCTGTGGCAGGGAGTGGCCGGCTGGATCCTGAAATTCTGCACCGTGCAGCATGGTTCCTAGACCCAAGCTGTCAGCAGTGCCAAGTTGGGCCTGTTGGATAGGGCCAAGTGGCTCCTGCAATGTGCCATTAAGGGCCAGGACATGTGAGTTTTGTTTACCAGGGGAAATGGGCCGATATATGTGTTGGGGGCCAGTGGCCGGGAGTGGCCGGCTGGCTCCTGAAATTCCGCACCGTGCAGGATGGTTCCCAGAGCCTATCTGACAGCAGTGCCAAGTTGGGCTGGTTTGATAGTGCCAAGTGGCTCCTGCAATCTGCCATTAAGGCCCACGACAGGTGAGTTTTGTTTGCCAGGGTAAAGGGCCGAGGTTTGTATTGGGGCGCCTGTGTCCGGGAGTGGCAGGCTGGCTCCTGAAATTCCGCACCGTACAGGATGGTTCCCAGAGCCAAGCTGGCAGCAGTGCCAAGTTGGGCTGGTTTGATAGTGCCAAGTGGCTCCTGCAATCTGCCATTAAGGACCAGGACAGGTGAGTTTTGTTTCCCAGGGAAAGACCTGAGATTTCTTTTGGGGGCCTCTAGGCAGGAGTGGCCCTCTCGCTCCTGAAATTCCGCACCGTGCAGGATGGTTCTTAGACCCAAGCTGGCCTAGCAGTGCCAAGTTGGGCTTGATTGATAGTGCCAAGTGGCTCCTGCAATCTGCCATTAAAGACCAGGACAGGTGAGTTTTGTTTGCCAGGGAAAAGGGCCGGAGGTTTTTGTTGGGGGGCCTGCAGCCGGGAGTGGCAGAGCTGGCTCCTGAAATTCCGCACCGTGCAGGATGGTTCCCAGAGCCAAGTTGGCAGCAGTGCCAAGTTGGGCTGGTTTGATTGTAGTGCCAAGTGGCTCCTGCAATCTGGCATTAAGGACCAGGACAGGTGAGTTTTGTTTGCCAGGGAAAGACCTGGTCATTTTCTTAGGGCTCCTGTGGCTGGGAGTGGCAGGCTGGCTCCTGAAACACCGCACCATGCATGGTCGTTCCCAGAGCCAAGCTGAAAGCAGTGCCAAGTTGGGCTGGTTTGATAGTGCCAAGTGGCTCCTGCAATCTGTCATTAAGGGCCAGGACAGGTGAGTTTTGTTTGCCAGGGAAGGACCTGAGATTTCCTTTGGGGGGCATGTGGCGGGGAGGTGGCCAGCTGGTTCCTGACATTCTTCACCGTGAAGGATGGTTCCCAGATCCAAGCTAGGCAGCAGTGCCCAGTCGGTCTGGTTTTATAGTGCCAAGTGTCTCCTGCAATCTGTCAGTAAGGGCCAGGACAGGTGAGTTTTGTTTTGCCAGAGGAAAGACCTGAGCTTTTTATTGTGCCTCCTGTGGCCAGGAGTGGCCGGCTGGCTCCTGAAATTCTTCGCACCGTGCAGGATGTTTTCCCAGACCAAGCTGGCAGCAGAGCCAAGTTGGGCTGGTTTTTAGTGCCAAGTGGCTCCTGCAATCTGCCATTAAGGGCCAGGACAGGTGAGTTTTGTTTGCCAGGGAAACACCTGTGATTTTGTATTAGGGGGCCTGTGGCCGGGAGTGGCCGGCTGGCTCCTGAAATTCTGCACCGTGCAGGATGGTTCCCAGACCCAAGCTGGCAGCAGTGCAGAGTTGGGCTGGTTTGATAGTGCCAAGTGGCTCCTGCAATCTGCCATTAAGGACCTGGAGAGAGTGTGTTTTATTTTGCCAGAGAAACACCTGAGATTTTTGTTGGGGGCCTGTGGCCGGGAGTGAAGGGCTGGCTCCTGAAATTCCGCACCGTGCAGGATGGTTCCCAGAGCCAAGCTGGCAGCAGTGCCAAGTTGGGCTGGTTTGATAGTGCCAAGTGGCTCCTGCAATCTGCCATTAAGGGGCCAGGACAGGTGAGTTTTGTTTGCCAGGGTAAAGGGCCGCGGTTTTGTATTGGGCTTCTGTGGCCGGGAGTGGCTGGCTGGCTCCTAAAATTCGTCACCGTGTAGGATGGTTCCCAGAGCCAAGCTGGCAGCAGTGCCAAGTTGGGCCTGCTTGGATAGTGCCAAGTGGCTCCTGCAATCTGCCGTTAAGGACCAGGACAGATGAGTTTTGTTTGCCAGGGAAAAGGGCTGAGGTTTTAGTTGGGGGGCCTGTGGCCGGGAGTGGCAGGCTGCCTCCTGGAAATTCCGCACCGTGCAGGATGGTTCCCAGACCCAAGCTGGCAGCAGTGCCAAGTTGGGCTGGTTTGATAGTGCCAAGTGTTTTCCTGCAATCTGGCATTAAGGACCAGGACAGGTGCGTTTGGTTTCCCAGGGAAAAGGGCCGAGGTTTTTTTTGGGGGGCCTGTGGCCGGGAGTTGCCGGCTGTCTCCTGAAATTCCGCAGCGAGCAGGATGGTTTCCCAGAGCCAACCTGGCAGCAGTGCCAAGTTAGGCTGGTTTGATAGTGCCAAGTGGCTCCTGCAATCTGCCATTAAGGACCAGGACAGGTGAGTTTTGTTTGCCAGGGGAAAAGGGCCACGGTTTTTTATTGGAGGACTCTGGGCAGGAGTGGCCAGCTGGCTCTTGAAATCCCGCACCGTGCAGGATGTTTCCCAGAGCCAAGCTGGCAGCAGTGCTAAGTTGGGCTGGTTTGATAGTGCCAAGTGGCTCCTGCAATCTGCCATTAAGGACCAGGACAGGTGAGTTTTGTTTGCCAGGGAAAGACCTGAGATGTTTGTTGGGGGGCCTGTGGCCGGGAGTGGCCGGCTGGGTCTGAAATTCCGCACCGTGCAGGTTGGTTCTTAGACCGAAGCTGGCAGTAGTGCCAAGTTGGGCTGGATGGATAGTGCCAAGTGGCTCCTGCAATCTGGCTTAAGGACCAGGACAGGTGAGTTTTGTTTGCCAGGGTAAAGGGCTGAGGTTTGTATTGGTGGTCTGTGGCCGGGAGTGGCTGGCTGGCTCCTGAAATTCGCACACGTGCAGGATGGTTCCCAGAGCCATGCTGGCAGCGAGTGCCAAATTGGGCTGGTTTGATAGTGCCAAGTGGCTCATGCAATCTGCCATTAAGGGCCAGGACAGGTGAGTTTTTGTTTGCCAGGGTATAGGGCTGAGGTTTGTATTGGTGGTCCTGTGGCCGGGAGTGGCTGGCTGGCTCCTGAAATCTGCACGGTACAGGATGGTTCCCAGAGCCAAGCTGGCAGCAGTGCACGTCGGGCTGGTTTGATAGTGCCAAGTGGCTCCTGCAATCGGGCATTAAAGCGACCAGGATAGGTGAGTTTTGTTTGCGGGGAAAGACCTGAGAATTTTGTTGGGGGGCCTGTGGCCGGGACTGGCCGGCTGGCTCCTGAAATTCCGCACCATGCAGGATTGTTCCTAGACCCAAGCTGGTCAGCAGTGCACTAGTTGGGCTTGGTGTGATAGTGCCAAGTGGCTCCTGCAATCTGGGCATTAAGGACCAGGACAGGTGAGTTTTTGTTTTGCCAGGAGTAAAGGGCTTGAGGATTTTTTATTGGGGGCCTGTGGCCGGGATGTGGCCGGCTTGCTCCTGAAATTCCGCACCGTGCAGGATGGTTCCCAGACCCCAGCTGCAGCTAGTGCCAAGTTTGGGCTGTGGTTTGATAGTACCTAAGTGGCTCCTGCAATCTGTCGTTAAAAACCAGGAGAGATGAGTTTTGTTTGCCAGGGAAAAGGGGTGAGGTTTTAGTTGGGGGGCCTGTGGCCGGGAGTGGCAGGCTGCCTCCTGAAATTCCGCACCGTGCAGGATGGTTCCCAGACCCAACCTGGCAGCAGTGCCAAGTCAGGCTGGTTTGATTAGTGCAAGTGGCTCCTGCAATCTGGCATTAAGGACCAGGACAGGTGAGTTTTGTTTGCCAGGGAAAGACCTGAGATTTGTTTTGGGGGGCGTGTGGCCGGCTGGCTCCTGAAATTCAGCACCGTGCAGGATGGTTCCCAGACCCAAGCTAGCAGCAGAGCCAAGTCGGGCTGGTTTGATAGTGCCAAGTGGCTCCTGCAATCTGCCTATAAGGCCAGACAGGTGAGTTTGTTTGACAGAGGAAAGACCTGAGAATTATGTTGGGGGGCCTGTGGCCGGGAGTGGGCCGGCTGGCTCCTGAAATCCTGTGGCCGGGAGTGGCCGGCTGGCTCCTGAAATTCCGCACCGTGCAGGATGGTTCTCAGACCCAAGCTGGCAGCAGTGCCAAGTTGGGCTTGATTGATAGTGCCAAGTGGCTCCTGCAATCTGCCATTAAGGGCCAGGACAGGTGAGTTTTGTTTGCCAGGGTGTTATGTTTGCCCAATTATCCCTTAAAAAAACAACCCAACAATATTTAAAGTAGCAGCATTTTTAATTGAATAGAAAAAAATATATAAATAAGGGATAATTTGGTTCTAATAATAGCGCATAAGCAAAAACAAACCGCGGGTACGCAAGTGCAGGGCTCTTGGACCCTTGCCACCTCACGTACAAGTTTGCCAAGTGAAGATTCCCCCTTTTATGCCATGTGTAAATCTCATCTCCTCCCATTTTCGATTCATCACACTTTCATCTCCACCCTCATCACCGCCTTTGCCACGCATGCGTTGTCACTTGGCTCGGTGGTCGCACAAGTCTTTTGGGGTCTTCTGATGAAGATTTTAGTAGTCTTCCTCTGTGTCCTTTATTCCACCTTTGGGTTACACATGCGCACCAAGCCAGTACAATGCAAGCCAAAACTATCATATCGCTACATCTTAATATCAGAGTAATAAATCCCTTATAATTAGCAGTTTCTGGGACCCAACCAGGTTCTTTTTCCTTTTTGTTCATTTTTAGCTCCGGGTGTCCTTGGGAGCAGCTGCTGGGAAGGGAATGTGGAGCTCGTCCTTGGGAACATCTGCTGGGAAGGGGGGGGGGGGGGGGGGGGGTGGAGCCCCTCCTTTCCCTCTCTTCTCTTGGCATTACAACTTTTAACTATTTTATTTATTCCCAAATATTAATTACTGTATCAGTATTGATTACTGTTTCAATTTTATCAGCACAAATCATACTAATGTACTACAACTTCCCCATTTCTTTTTTTTTTTGATCATTGATTTGTGCTGTATTTAAAAGCTTTGCCTTGGTATGTTCTATATTCTTCAAAATTTTGATTTTCTCATTCTCTTCTTTCAGCTTCAAACTCCTCCAGCATTTCTGCTGCTGCCTCTAGTTTTTTTTTTTTTGTTTTGTTTTTTTTTTTTTCACACTCTTCTGAACTATTTCAATCTTTCTAGGTCTTTGTTCTTTAACACAGGTCGATTTAGCTGGTAGTACCATTATAGATGTTAGTTTCCCTTTTTGCTGATTCTGGATTTAGAGGCATTGTTATAATCTGTATCCCTTGAATTACTGAATGAATTAGCCTAATAAAACACGGAATCATACAAGGCAGAAACAAAAGTCTCAGAATTAAACATAAACCTTAATTTTTACCAAACACTTTCAAAAAGGTTATCTCTCCAATTTGTTTTTAGGATTGAATTTTACTTTTGTATTGACACATGAGCTACCTTTTTTTAATTTCCTCTACAAGTTCTATAATAGCTTTTTCCATAATTATCAATTTCTATACAACACTCAGATTCATTAAATTTCCCATAAACTTTTCCTTCTTCTGCTAACAGATAGTCTAGGGCAATCTTGTTTTGGTATCCAATAGCCCACATTTGTGTATATTGCCTGGCCAACATTTTTAAAGCACCGGAGGTGTGATTTGACACTATTTTCACTACTGCTTGTGGCCTTATTAATCAATTCAACAGGTAAATTGGGGGTCCTATATCCCAATGATCCATCCTGAGCCCATGTTGCTGGGTCATAATATGTTATAATCTGTTCTGCAGGCCATTTCTCCTCTCCCCATTTTTGTCATACAGTAAAGTTCCCAACACATTGCTCCTAGACCTCGGTAAAACAAATAAGGAGGGTTGTATTACTCTCAAGGTACAGGTTCCTCTTCATCTTTGAGGTAACTCACTGTACGCCCGTTGCCCACAAATTTAATATATCCCATCTGGAGCTTTTCAATTCTAACAGTTTTCTCCAGTTATTCCCAATAAAATCTCAGGTGGTGGATGGATTGGTGGGGGTTAGCTCCAGGACTTCTATACCAGCATAAATTAATCTGTTTCATCCTATTCACAATTTATTTCTTTTATTGGTCCCCAATATCTAACAGGGGTTTCAGGTCACCAACCTTTTGAATAATTATCCATATTAACCACCAATGTGGATTTACAAGGAGTATGCCCCACTATTTTATTAAATTTCTTTCCTTTTTGAGTTATACAAATAATTCCGATTACTTGATGGCTTAAAATTTTCCCTTCAGGTCTTTTTAATGTACCAGAAATTTGGGTGTTGTTCCACTTTAAGAATTGCTCTGGAGCTAAGCTCTCACCTTTCCATGGCCATCTTTCAGCCATTTTTAGACCTCTACAAATTCAACATTTAGATAATCCCAATTTTGTAGCAAATCTCTTACATCAATCCCATAAACAGATTCTTATTCGAGGCTGGCAAATCTCAATCTTTGTAGTGCTGTTTTAGCTGCTTATACAATTCAGCCAATTCTTTTGACTCCTTTCTCCTGTTCTTTTTTCTATTCCCCTTATTTCTTTTTCTTCTTTTATTTTCTAATAGCTTTTAATTTTTCTTTTAATGCCCAGCCTCTTGTGCTTATACTTGGATCATCTTTATTATCATCTCTTTCAAAACAAAAAAATCTTTCATATTGAGGGCAAATCTAATTACTATGGGGATAAGAAGCTCATCCATTATATTTCAAAAATTTTTTTTTCCTCCAATATATTTTTCTTCTTTTAACACAAACATTTATAAAGCTGCTGCAATTGTAGCAGACAAAACTAACATATGGGTGTGTCATAAACACAGATTCTATCTTGTCCTTAATCCACACGAGGTGATTGCAATAGTTACAAATGTTAAAATTGCTGGGACCTGGCTTTTGTCTTATTTGCTTTTTATTGTTGAAACTCTGTCCGGTGTGGCTTTCTGGCTTTTGCCAACTGCCAGGGTACCAAAATGATCACAGTGAAAATAATCCTTAGGAGATGTACCTTTCTACCCTTTCTCAAGGCCCCTTGGGTTGCTGCCAAGGGCCGAGATGCCAATCTTCTTGGTAGCAAAGGTAATATCCCGGGATCTAGTCACTGGTGCTTTTAGTTTCTTTGGCACCCATAGCTTCACAGAGTTTGCTTGTCTCATTTAAATGCCGTTTCCCAGTTCTGGCTGGTTAAAAGAAAGAACTAAAACGACAAAAAACAGGGAAAAGGTTAGGCTGGGATACTATAAGCCGATATTTTCCAAAATTTCAGGGATGTGCCAACCACAATAAGATTTAACTAGTTATCTTTCTGCTTCAAGGACAAGGAGTTTATTAAATCGCTGCCTTCAATAGGCACACTCACGCGGGCCAATATGCCCTCAGAATGCTCCTATGATGTGGTATATAAACTTTTCCACAACAGCTGTTGATTATGAGACACTGGTCTATAATATCATTGATTGCTCAGTCTCTTATTTGCATTATAGCCAATATAGCAAAAACCAATTAATCTAAATTCTCCATTAATCCAATTGCTGCTGGAAGGGTCCCGTCTCCCCACTCTCAAAGGTATCCCAAAAAATTCATTAGCAATGCATTTCATAGTTAGCCAGCTAAATACATAACTATAGCAAAACAAGCAGATCAATTGTCTCTCCTCTTCCCTCTTAGTTATTTCTCCACCATGAGT
Organism: Calcarius lapponicus; assembly: GCA_039654755.1. NCBI lineage: Eukaryota > Metazoa > Chordata > Aves > Passeriformes > Fringillidae > Calcarius > Calcarius lapponicus. The sequence continues at coordinate 13,138,933 of CM077478.1, read as the reverse complement.
TAAAACAAAGTGTGCAAACAATACATATTGACGACACCTTAAATCATTTTTTTTACCACACTGCCAACATTTTGTTTGTCTCTGGACATTTTTTTTTAACAGCAGGTGTTACCAGTCTCAGTTGCTGGGATTGCAGTTCTGTATCCAATCTTAATAATGTTGCTGGTGGGTGACCCCAGAGATCTTCGATCCTTTTAGGCTGTTCCCACCGATTAAAAAAGTTTTTTTTTTATTCTTTTCCACCGGCGTTCTTCTACCTCCAAGCTCAAGGGAATTGCAGTCGGCGGCCACTCCAGGATGCCTAGTTCCTTCTTAATAAATCAGGGTTAATATAAATCAACAAATCTCACCATGTAGGAGAGGTGGCATTTGAGTAGTAAATATGTATTCTATCTGAGTATCTGTATATGGGCCTTGCCCCAAGGAATCCCAGCTGATCCTGAATGGCTTGCAGCTGCAATGCCCTTAATTGGGCGCAGCTGTGGCCAGCAGGGATCGCTGGGATAAAAGGGGGCTGGGCTTCCCAATGAGATAGAACTCCGAGGCAGCCTGGAAGAAGCAGAGACCGGGCCACGAGGAACCCCCGAGAGAGTATGAGACTACTATTGGTATGACTGCAATTGGGGACTCTAGTGTGTGGCAACATTTGGGTGACCCCGACGTGATCCGCTGTATATTACAAGATAAGGTTACCGGAAAAAACTGGAATGTTCGAGAAATAAGAAGAGCTGAGAAAAGCTGGTGGAGAAAAGGAAAGAGAAACTAGAAATCCTGCATTCAACTCGAAGCTAAGACATCTGCTAACTGGGAAGAGAAAATTCTAGCAAAAAACAGAGAAGATAAGTAACCTTCTTTAAAAACGAAAATCCAAATTTTGACTTAGGCAAATATATGTATGTATTGGAAATTTAGAAATGAGATGGGCTTCAAGAATCGTAGGTAAATGTGTGTATTGGCGAATTTGGGAAATGTAAGGAGAGGAAAAAGAGAAAAAAAAGGAAAAAAAGGAAAAAAGAAAAAGGGAAAAAAAAAAGGGAAAAAAGAAAAAAAAAAAAAAAAGTAATGAGGGCCCTGGAAATCCTAGGTATAAATATGTGTAATGGAAAAGTTGGAAAATGTGGTAAAGTTGGGCCCTGGAAATCCTAGGTATAAATATGTGTGTAATGGAAAATTGGAAATGTGGTAAAGTTGGGCCCCTTAAATCCTAGGTATAAATATGTGTAATGGAAAATTGGAAATGTGGTAAAGTTGGTGGCCCCTGGAAATCCTAGGTATAAATATGTGTAATGGAAAATTGGAATGTGGTAAGATGTTTGGGGGGGCCCCTGGAAATCCTAGGTATGAATATGTGTATTTGGAAATGTGGTAAAGTTGGGCCCTGGAAATCCTAGGTATGAATATGTGTATTTGGAAATGTGGTAAAGTTGGGCCCTGGAAATCCTAGGTAATGAATATGTGTATTTGGAAATGTGTAAATGTTGGGCCCTGGAAATATCCTAGGTATAAATATGTGTAATGGAAAATTGGAAATGTGGTAAAGTTGGGGCCCTGTTAAATCCTAGGTGTGAATATATGTATGGGAAATATAATCTACTATGTATGATTGATATGTTCTGCTAACAATAATAATAATAATAATAATAATAAGGGGTGAAATGTAGGAGAGGTGGCATTTGAGTAGTAAATATGTATTCTATCTGAGTATCTGTATATGGGCCTTGTTGCCCCAAGGAATCCCAGCTGATCCTGAATGGCTTGCAGCTGCAATGCCCTTAATTGGGCGCAGCTGTGGCCAGCAGGGATCGCTGGGATAAAAGGGGCTGGGCTTCCCAATGAGATAGAACTCCGAGGCAGCCTGGAAGAAGCAGGAGCGGTCTGCCAAGGAAGGAATCAAGTGATGAAGACCGGGCCACGAGGAACCCCCGAGAGAGTATGAGACTACTATTGGTATGACTGCAATTGGGACCTCTAGTGTGTGGCAACATCACCATATTTTCATATTTTTAGAATTACTTGTTCTACACAATATTTTAACCACTGTTTGAGCTGTAGCCCAAGCTGCTAAAAATGCTTCAACTCACTGAGTTAACTGATCTAAATAACAAAATATTTCTACTAACCCACTTTAGGCAATTCTGTAAAATCATCCTGGATCCTTTCAAATAGCCTGTAGGCTGTTTGCTTACAGAGGGAGGGCTCTTTAACAACCTCTTATTTACCTTTTTGACAGGTGAGACACCCCTGGGTAATTTGTTTTTCAATTTCAAATATTTCTATACACCCATAAAATTTAAAAAGTGATCACAAAGGGCTCTTGTTCTCCAGTGTGTCTGTCTATGCAAGTTATCTAAAACCTGACGTGCCACTGGTTTTGGCATCATAATCCTGCTATCAGTAAAAATCCACTTTCCCCTCTTTAAAAGTTGTTCCTAATTTTTACAACTGCCAGTTCTGCTAGCGGAACGGAAAGGGTCTCTTGCTGAATTTCTATTTTTTTTTTTTTGTAAGGTCATAATTTGCTTCTTCGTCAACCAAATTATTTCCTCTGACTCTAATATCCCTCCCTCTCTGATGTCCCTTTACATGTACCACTGCTATTTTCTTTGAGCTCTTTAAAGCTTCAAGTTTTTCTAACTATCAATTCCCCGTGTATTAACCCTTTCCCTTGAGTGTTTATAAGTCCCCTTTCCTTTCAAATTTTTCTAAAAAGTATGTATTACACTAAAAGCATATTTAGAGCCTGTATAAATAGTCCCTTCTCATTCTTTTAGTACTAATAATGCACCGAGTGATGCATAAAGTTCACAGGCTTGTGCTGACCAGGAGGGACTAAGGGGACCAGACTCTTTTACCCCCAGCTTTTTCCCACATCACCCAAATGCCAACCTGTATCATTAATTTCCAGATTATCTCCTTCAGTTAAAGAATAAATTTCAAGTTTTCCTTTACAGGCTTTTATCTGTAGATTTAAGGCGATTATTAGATCTCTGCCTAACAAATTATTCTCGGCCTCTGGTATCAACAATAAATCATTTACTCCAAATTTGTCATCTGTTTCAATTTGCACCCCTTTAATTACAGGAACGGGAAAAGCCTCTCCTGTAATTCCGACTACTGGAACTCGCTCTTCACTTATCTCACATCCCTGGGGTAATTTTGTCACTGTCGACCGAGAAATTCCTGTATTTACTAAAAATATAGCTTCTTCGCTCTGAGGACCTATTTTTAACTTTATCAAGGGCTCTTCTAATAATGTTTCGGTCCTCTTCATTAAACAGAACTCCTGACCTCTTTGATTCTCCTGAAAAGTTTTCTCATCTTGCTGTTTCCTTCTGCAATTCTTTTGCAGGTGCCCTTTTTTATGACAATAGTAACAAATAGGTCCTGCACCCCTTAAAGTAGAACAAGAATTTTTAAAGTGTCTTTTCTTATGGCGGGAAAAAACGCACAGGTCCTGTGTTCTTAAAAATAGATCCTGATATCTGCTGTTTGTTTTTCCCTGCAGATTTTTCTGTATTCAGAGCTGCTTGCATTTCTTGAACTGCTGCCACCAAAATTCTGGCATCTATTTTCGGCTCTTTTTTATTTCTCTTTACATATACTTTTTGTGCTTCTCTCAGTAACTCTTGAAGTCCCCTGTCCTGCCAATCTTCTAATTTTTCCAGCTTCTTCTTGATGTCACCCCAAGATCTCACCACAAACTGAGTTTTTAACAGAACCTGTCCCACTGCAGTATCAGTATCTATACCTAAATATAATTGCAAGTCTCTTTTTAATCTTTCTAACCATTCTGCTGGGGACTCATCTTTTTTCTGATGCAAACTCAAAACTTTTCGTATATTATGTTTCCTAGGCACTGCCTTCCGAATTTTTTTATTTTTTACTCTTCGGGATTCCCATTCATCCCAAAACCGAATCATCATCCCCAGTGGGCCGTCCTGAGGAATGCTCCCCCTCCTGAGAACCCCCCTCACGGTTCTCAGATACTCCAAACTCCTGCGGATTTTTCACAACAATCCACAGCCCCTGGGTCAAGGAACTTACTTTCTCCCTGACCCATTTCTGGCGGCAACAAACTAAGAGATCCCCGGTACCTGGAAAGTCTTAGTTTCCCACACTCACCTCGTGGTTCAACTTTCTCACTTATTACTCTGTCACTTTGCCTTTTCAATCTACTTTTTCCACTCCCGTCTCTCCCTCTGCAGTTTTCTTGTTCCACTCCTATCTCTCTCTCTCTCTCAATCTATTAACCCTGTCCTCTCTCCTTCTAATCACATACTAAATTGCCTGCTACCAACCCCTCCAAGGAAATTGAACCTATTCACTCACTCTCCTTCTCAGTTTCCCTCCTGGATCAGTCTCTCCTGCCCTAGGACCTTCTCACAGGTACCTGGACCAGAGACCCCCTCCTCCCCCCGGGTCAAACCCTCCCGGGGTCCCCACTCATTCAATTTTCTTTCACTACTGGGAGGTCCCAATCACTTCGGGGTCCAGGACTGCCCAGCCCCCGTCTCAGACACTCCACACACACTCACACATGCATACAGCCGCCCCCCGACCCAAAACCTCGTGATACTCACAGCCTCCTTTTCTCACGAGGGTCTTCGTGCACAAAGCAGTTTTATATGGGTGCTCTCTCTCCTCTAAGCCAGCACTCCGATGGGAGCCTCTCCTGCGCGCTTTTACTAACTTAATTTGCTTATGCGTTATTGTAATAAAGACTCTCTTTTCCCAAGGGAGAGTGGTCTAGCCTTGGGACCACTTAAAGGTCTGGTGGGGAGGGAGCTCCTTCCCAGAAGCTATCCACCTCCCTGGAGACAAGAGAGTCCCGGGTTTTTGGCACCAAAATTGTTATGTTTGCCCAATTATCCCCTTAAAAAAACAACCCAACAATATTTAAAGTAGCAGCAATTTTAATTGAATAGAAAAAATATATAAATAAGGGATAATTTGGTTCTAATAATAGCGCATAAGCAAAAATCCGCGGGGTACACGAGTGCAAGGCTTTTGGACCCTTGCCACCTCATGTACAAGTTTGTCAAGTGAAGATTCCCCCTTTTATGCCATGTGTAAATCTCATCTCCTCCCATTTTCGATTCATCACACTTTCATCTCCACCCTCATCACCACCTTTGCCACGCATGCGTTGTCACTTGGCTCGGTGGTCGCACAAGTCTTTTGGGGTCTTCTGATGAAGATTTTAGTAGTCTTCCTCTGTGTCCTTTATTCCACCTTTGGGTTACACATGCGCACCAGGCCAGTACAATGCAAGCCAAAACCATCATATCACTACATCTTAATATCAGAGTAATAAATCCCTTATAATTAGCAGTTTCTGGGACCCAACCAGGTTCTTTTCCTTTTTGTTCATTTTTAGCTCCGGGTGTCCTTGGGAGCAGCTGCTGGGAAGGGAATGTGGAGCTCGTCCTTGGGAACATCTGCTGGGAAGGGGGGGGGGGTGGAGCCCCTCCTTTCCCTCTCTTCTCTTGGCATTACAACTTTTAACTATTTTATTTATTCCCAAATATTAATTACTGTATCAATATTGATTACTGTTTCAATTTTATCAGCACAAATCATACCTATTTACCACACCAGTAATATTCTAAAATTATTCTTCAAAAGATTATTATTGCAGAGCTCTTTATAGATTAACTATAGGCAAAAAGCAACATCCTTAATGGTTTAATTCCAATACTCCTAAATCAACCAGGGTTAATTGCAGACAATAGCTAGGTTCAAAGGCCTTTTTCCATGCTTTATTTTCCTCAGTTATTATTAGAATTCACAGCTCTCCCATTGTCGGCCTCCACACATTTCACATTCACAAATACACACGTCGCCAGTTTGTACCTGACACGAAGCACAGCTTTGTATTTCACACAGAGGCGTGTGCAGTTTCCTTAGTGGTTTAACATATTGTCAGTTCTCACAGCTAATTACTGATTGTGGTTTTTTGTCAGACACGGAGGAAACTGCTAGCAGCTTTTCTTAGAGCATCACTTCTGTGATGGAAAACCACCACAACAGCACAGAGCACACAGCTCCTTTGTCCATATGTAGTGGTCATGTGCCATAGGCCTCAAAATCCCTCCTTGGGAGATCTCTGGGCCCTCTGCAAGGTGTTTTCAAATGAAAACATTCAGCTCATTGTCTAAGAAAATCACCACAGGACAGGGCCAGCCTGACCTGTCTGTCCTGGCTACTTTTGTCTGAGAGCAATCCTTGGATATACGGAATTTGGGAGGCCAAATTCTAACTTTGGCCATGGCCCCTGGACATGAAGGCCGGTTCTTTTCCATAGGAAGGAAGGAACAGAGCCCCAGTGTTTCAGGGGTAGATGAGAGGTGACCACCAGAGGCCAAGGCCAGCCAGACTTGATGGTATTGGCAGATTTTGCCTGGGAGCAACCCTTGGAAATACAGAATTTTGGAGGTGGAATCCTGACTTTGGCAATTTATTTACAGACAAACAGGACGGGGCTGCTATGGAAAATGCCTTGAGCTATTTATTTTTCAGCATCAGTCTCATTGCATGGTTATGACAAAGGAACGATGCTAACAGCTCACAGTCCAGGCAGCAGGCCAGAAAATTTACTATTACAATATATTTATAGGCTTCTCGACCAATGGCACAAAGCAAAAGCATATTGACAGTAGTTCTATCCAATCAGCATAAGCACACGTAGCTTTGGTTAAAAACAATGCTTGCTTATTTCGAATACAATACCCGTTTATAAGAGACAACACACAGAGCTCCATTCATAAGCTTAACCTTCCTAATATCATGCTAGATGAACTTTCTGCAACTTAGAACGCCATTCAGGCAAGCACTAATACATAGGTTTATTGTTGTATTTGCCCTTGTCTTTTCTACACTTTAAATAATTTTTTCTGCTGACATATTTCAAAACTGCTGCTTTAGCACTGTTCACAATTCTGCTGTATCTGAGGCCTGCCTTTTGCAGCCTTCCTAAAATCTTCTAATTTTATGGATTCCCACGGAATCCCAATTTCAGACATGGACACATGGAGGAGAAGGATGGTTCTTTTCCATAGGAAAGACAGCAGAGAACACCATTGTTCCCAGGGCAGATGAAAGGTGGCCATCAGAGGCCTAGGCCAGCCAGATCTCTCTATCCTGGTAGCTTTTTTCTGAAAGCAACTCTTGGATATAGGGAATTTGGGAGGTGGAATCTCAATTTTGGCCATTTCTGCGTAGATAAGGACAGTTCTTTCCCAGAGGAAGGAAAGCACCGAGCTCAAGTGTCTCAAAGGCAGAAGAGGAGAGAGGTGGCTCCTGGGAGGCCAAGCCAGCCAGACCTGTTTGTCCTGGCAACTTTTGTCATGGAGGAGTCCTTGGATAAATGGAATTTGGGAGGAGGAATCTCCATTTTGACCACAGACATGTTGAGAAGAAGGATGGTTCTTTTCCATTGGAAAGAAAGCACCGAGCTGCAGTGTCTGGAAAGCAGGTGAGAGCCATCCCCCAAGAGGCCAAGACAGCCAGACCTCTCTGTCCTGGTTGCTTTCACTTGGGAGCAATCCTTGGGTGTACGAAATTTTGGAGGTGGAATCCCAGTTTTGGTCATGGCCACTTGGTCAAGATGGATGTTTTTTGTATAGGAAAGAAAAGCATGAAGTCCAAGTGTTCTGGAAGAAGATGAGAGGTTGCCACCCTTAGGCTAAGCCAGCCAGACCTGTCTCTCCAGGCACGTTTTGTCTAGGGCCTATCCTTGGACAGAGGGCATTTTGGAGGTGGAATCTCAATTTTGGCCATGGGTGCCTGGACAGGAAGAAGAGTTCTTTTCATTAGGAAGGAAAGCACAGAGCCCCAGTGCTCAGGGGCAGATGAGAAGCAGCCCTGAACATGCCAAGGTCAGCTGGACCTGTCAGGGGGTCCCCAGGAGGCCCAGCCAGCCAGACCTGTTCCATGTTCCCTTGGTTTCATGGGACCCCACAGTGTCACAATGGTCTCCTTGGTTCCATGAGGCTCTGGAATGTCACAATGTTCCCCTTGCTTCTGGAGTGTCACAATGGCCCTGTGCTTCCATGAGGCCTTGCAATGTCACAATGGCTTCGTGGTTCCACAAAGCCCTGATGTGTCACCATGGCCCCTCGGCTCCATGTGCCCTCGCTGTGTCACAGGGGCTCCTCCGTGACACTATGGGCTGCACAAGGTCACCATGGACCCTTGGTTCCTTGGGGCCCCTGAGTTTCACAATGGTCTGCTTGATTCCATGAGGCACCACAGTGTCCCCATGGCCCCTTGGTTCCATGAGATTCCATAGTGTCACCGTGGTGTCCTTGGACCCTCATTGTCACAGCTGACCCATGGCTCCATGAGATTCCATAGAGTAAGAGCCAAAATGAGGGATGCTGGACTCCAGGTGGCTCTTCAAAATGAAGTTTATTGTATCCAAGATGTTACAGCAGTCCAGGGTCACGGGTGACAGAACCTGTCGCTACAGCTGTCAGCTCCAGCTTCAGACAAGCCTGAAGACCCTTTAGCTTTGGTTACAATGCATTATATACTTTCCTTGCTGAGCATCCTAACACAGAAGAACATGTCTGTACCTTAACTTTTATCTATAGCCTATCATAACTACTATAATTATTATATTCATGTTACTATTCTCCAATCACTAAAACTAGGATGTTACAGTTTAAGCTAGAAGTTGTTTTTCAGTTTTCTTGCTGTGGAAAATTCTGAGACCTTTTTTCTACTTGCAACATTGTCAGTCTTGTTTGCCAGTGGTATCTTTCTGCTTGGTAAAAACATCTTGTTGGAGGTGGGCTTATCCTTTGCTCTAAGTCATAAAAACCTCTTCTAACTAACTTACCCTTTACTTTCTTAGCTATCCAGCAAGACTGCTCCAGCAATTCTTTTCATCAATATCAAAACTTGCTTTCATTTCTATTCCTTCATTAGATTCTACATTCAAAAATCTTTCTGCCAAGCATACATATCTGTGAGGCTTTCTTGTCAAACTTTCATCCTTCCCAACATCCCTATATAGTGGTCAAGTGCTTGAGGCCAAGAGTGCCTGGACAAGAGGAACAGTTCTTTTCTATAGGAAGGAAACCACAGAACACCAGGGTTTGAAGGAAGATGAGGAGCAGCCACCAGAGGCCAAGGCTAGTAAGACCTGTCTGTCCTTGCAGTTTTTTGTCTGAAAGCAGCCTTTGGATATTTGGGGAGTTTTGGAGGTGGAATTCCATTTCAGCCATGGTTCCCTGGACTGGAATGACAGTTCACCATAGGAAGGAAAGGGTGAAGTCCAAGTGTTTTAAAGGCTGAGTAGAGGCTGCCCCAAGGAGGCCAAGGCCAGCCAGACCTGTTGTCAGGGATGAATTCTTGGAGAGAAGGAATTTGGGAGGCCAAACCCCCCTTTTATCTATGGGCATCTGGACAAGAAGGACAGTTTTTTTTCATAGGAAGGAAAGTACAGAGCCCCAGTGTTTCAAAGGCAGATGAGAGCTGGCTCTCAGGAAGCCAAGGGAACCTGGGCAGTCCTGGCAGCTTTTTTCTGGGAGCTATCCTTGGATATAAGGAATTTTGGAGGCAGATTCTCAATTTTGGCCATGGATGCTTGGACTCGAAGTATTTTTTTCCATGGGAAGAAAAGCATAGGCCTGCAGTATTTTAAAGGCAGATGAGAGGTGGCCCCAAAGAGGCCAAGGCCAGCCAGAGCTTTCTGTCCTGGCAGGTTTCATATGGGAATAATCCTTGGATATAATCAAATTTGGAGGAGGAATCCCAATTTCAGCCACGAACCCCTGGAGGAGAAGGACAGTTCTTTCCCAGGACAGGAAGAAAAGCACAGAACTCCAGGGTTTCAGGGGCTGATGAGAAGTGACCTCAAAATGCCAAGGTCAGCCCCCAGAGGCCCAGCCAGCCAGACCTGTTCCATGTTCTTGGATCCCTGGGGCCCTAGAGCATCACAATGGCCCATTGGTTCCATGAGGCCCTGTAGGATCACAACAGATCTTTGTTTCCATGAGGCCCAATGATATAACAATGGTCTCCTTGGCTCCACACTGGCACAATGGCCCCTTGCTTCCATGCGGCCTTGCAGTGCCAAAATGGTTTCCTTGTTTCCATGGGACTGTGCAATGCCACAGTGGCCCATTGGTTCCATGAGGTCACAGAGTCTCAAAATGACCCCTTGGTTCTATTGGGTTCCCCAGGATCACAATGGCCCATTGGTTCCACCAGGTCTGGATGTGTTACACTGGCCCTTTCTTCCATGGGGACTCACAGTGTCACAATGGCTCCTTGCTTCCGTGAGACCTTGCAGTGTCACAGTGCAATGTTGGTTATATGAGACTCTGTGGTGTCACAGTGGCCCCTTGCTTCCAGTGGGTCCTAAAGTGTCATAATGGTCTCCATGGTTCTATGAGGCCCCACAATGTCACAATGGACTTTTGGTTCCATGAGCCTTTGTACTGCCAACAACAGCCAACAACAGTCTCCTAGGTTCCATGGTGTCACACTGGACCCTTGGTTCCATGAGGACTCACAATGTCAGAACGATCTCCTTGGTTCCATGAGGCCCTGCACAGCCCCTTGATTCAATGAGGCCTCAAAGTGTCATAATGGCCTCCAGGATTCCATGAGTGCAATGTCACAATGGACCTTTGGTTCCATGTATTCCAGCACTGTTCAAGGAATCCTTAGTTCCATGGGGCCCTGTAGTGTCACAATGGACTCCTTGGTGCCACACAGTGTGACAGCTGTCCCTTGGCCTGCCAATGCTTCATGGTGCCACAAGGGTTCCTTGCTTCCAAGGGGCCTTCTAGTGTCACAATGGCCCCTAGGTTCAGTGAGGCCTTTGGTGTCACAATAGTCTCCATGATCCCATAAGGCCTTGCAGTGTCACAGCAGACCATTGGTTTCATGGAGCCCCACAGTGTCACTGTGGTCCCCTTGGCTCCAGGAGGCTCTCAAGTGCCACAATGACCCTTTGGTTCCACAAGGCCTCAAAGTGTAAAAATGGCCTCCATGGTTCCATGAGGCCCTCCTGTGTCAGAATGGACCTTTGGTTCTGTGATGCCCCAGAGTGTCACAATGGTATCCTTGGTTCCATTGGACCCTTCATCCCTTGGAGACCCACAGTGTTCACTGTATTCCCCTTGCTTCCATGAGGTCCTGCCATGCTGTAATGGCCCCTTGGTTCCAGCGGGTCCCAAAGTGTCAGAACAGTCTCCATTGTTCCATGAGGCCCCTCAAAGTCACTGTCGTCCCCTTGGTTCCACAGGGCCCCACAGTGGAACAATGGACTCTTGGTTCCTTGAGGTTCCGCAGTCCCAATCATCTCCTTGGATCCACAGTGTCACAATCGCCCCTTGGCTCCACGTGGCCACGCTGTGTCACAATGGCTCATGGTTCCATGAGGCCACACAGTTTAACAAGGGACCCTTGGTTCCCAGAGGCCTTGCTGGGTCACAATGGACTTCTGGTTCCATGAGCTTTCATACTGCCCACAGCAGTCTCCTTGGTTCTGCAGTGTCACCGTGGCCCCTTTGTTCCATGAGGTTCCGCAGTAGAACACGGTCACCTTGGTTCCGTGAGATTCCGCAGTGTCAGAATGGACCCATGGTTCCATGAGGCCTTGCTGGATCAGAATGGCCCCTTGGTTCCAAGAGGTTTCTCAGGGTCACAATGGTCTCCTTGGAGCCACAGAATCACAATGGACCATTGGTTCAATGTGGCCCGAAGGTGCTGAAATGGATTTTGGTTCCATGGGGTTCCGCTGTGTCACAATGGACCCTTTGTTCCATGAGTTTGCACAGTGTCACAGCTGACTCCTTGGTCCTGTGAGGCCTCACTGTCACCAAATCTCCAACATATCAGAATAAGAATCCTTAACAATAATTTCCTGTTTCAGAGGGTCTCATTTATTCAGGCCTGAGGTCCAGTGAGGGATAACTCCTAACCTTAGGTGGACATGTAATTCTAGCAGCATTGCTAAATGTGCATTACAATTTACCCACTACCATAAAACTCACCCCAAGTTGCCAGATTCAGTCCTTCCTTTTTCTGTCACTGCATTCTTGAGCCAGATGTCGTCTTCTTACCTTCCAACCATCCTTGCTGGGAAAGCAGCCCCTGCATGCCTTTTTCCTCTGCTGACAGTTCAGAGGCACAGTAAAAATGGAATGAACCCTTTTGGTATCTGCCCAAGGCTCTGTGTGGGCAGGCAGAGGCAGGCAGGAGGCAGAGCTGTCAGCAAAGGAAGGGCCCAGCCAGGGGGGGCAGCCGGGGGATGCCGACAGCCTGCAGGGACAGAGGCGCAGGGCAGGGACACCGTGGGACAGCCTGGGCTGCACAGGGCACAGGGATGGGCAGCAGCTGCAAGACAGCCCTGACAGAGCCAACTTGGGCAGCACTTTGGCCATGGCTGCTGGCCCTGGGCCTGAGGCCATGAGGGGACAAGTGACCCTTGCAGGCCTACGGCCTCATTGCCTCCTTGTCCCTGCTCAGCAGCCTGGCAGGGGCCGCCCCATGCTCCTGCCCTTGGCATTGCCCATCCCCACATGCCAGTGCCCATCCCAGGAAGAGCCCTGAGCAAGGAGGGAGGGACAGGATCTGCCTGGCCAGGCCCTGGGGCTCAGGCCTTGGCCCTTTGCATTCCTGAAACACATCCAGGTTTGCTCAGCACCAGAGACACCTTTGCCTTGTTTGTCCCCAGCTGTCATCACTGCCTCCAGTGTTCTGCTCTACCTGGAACCTGGAGACATTTTCTCAGCTGTGTCCCTGACAGGGATCTATTCAAAGTACAAGAAACTTCAGTGTTTCAATGTAAATGAATTATTGAGAGTTTTGTGACATCACTGAGGGCGTTGTGCCATCACAGAACTGGCTGTGACATCACAAAGTAGGATATAAGGTCATAGACCAGACTCTGCCACCATAGAGTGTGGCTCTGTGGCATCAGAGAGTGGGTTGTGACATCACCAGGAGGCTGTGTAACATCATAGAGCAGGATGTGACATCACAGAACATACTGTGACATCACAGGGTGACTTTGTGACATCACAGTCTTCTGAGACATCACAGCACTGACGTTATAGGGTGGCATATCAGAGTTCACTCTGTGATATCACAAGAGCTGTGTGACATCACAGGTGGTTCTGTGACACCACAGCAGCAGTGTGACATCCCAGAGAAGGCTGTGTGTTATCATAGGGGACTGTATGACATCACAGGGGCCGTGTGAGGTCACTGAGGAGGTCAGTCCTCCCCGACCTCCCCTCAGAGTTTACCCCAGAGAAGTCCAATGCTGCTTGTGCACAGCGGGGTTCCCTATCCCCCTGAGTCCCCCCACCAGTGTCACAATGATCCCTACATTCCATGGACCCATACAGCTCCAAGGAATGTAGGAATCATTGTGACACTGAGAGGCCTCATCAAACAAATGGTCCATTGTGACTCCGTGTGGCCTCATGGAACCATGGAGACCATTGTGACATTTTGGGATCTCATGGAACCAAGAGACCATGGAACCAAGGGACCATTGACAAACTGTGGGGCACCATTGAACCAAGAAGACCACTGTGAGGCCCCAGGGAATGAGCAAAGCATTGTGGCACTGTGAGGCCTCATGGAACCCATGAGACCATTGTGGCCCTGGGGGTCCCCACAGAACCAAGACGACCATTGTGATACTGTGGGGCCTTGTGAAACAAAGAGGCCTTTGTGACACTGCAGGGCTGCATGGAACCAAGGGGCCATGGTGACATTGTGGAACCCGATTGAACCAAGGGCTCTTTGTCATGTTGTAGAGCCAAATGAGACCATTGTGACACTGCAAATCCCCAGGGTCCAAAGGTCCATTGTGACATTGCAGGGCTCATGGAACAGAGGAGTCACGTGTCATTGTGGGGCCTGGGGAACCACGGAGGCCGTTGTGACGCTGCAAGGCCTCATGGAATCATTAGAACCATTGTGTAACTGCAAGGGCTCATGGGATCATTGGGATCATTGTGACACTGCAGGGCCTTCTGGAACCTAGGGGCCAAAGCAACACTGTAGAACCCAATCGAACCAAGGGTCCATTGTTACACTGCAGGGCCCCATGGAATCAAGGCACCACTGTGACACTGTGAAGCCCCACAAAACTAAGGGAACATGGAACAAGTTTGGCTGGTTTGGCCTCCCAGAAGCCACCTGACTGGTCCAGCTGACCTAGGCATGATGAGGGTCACTTCTTATCTGCTGCTGGAACACTGGGGCTCCATGCTTTCCTTCCTAAGGAAAATAAGTGTCCTTCTCCTCCAGGCACTCATGGCCAGAACTGGGATTTAACCTCCAAATTTCCTTATATCCAGGGATTGTTCCCATAGGAATATTGCCAGAATAAGACTGTCTTGCAGTGGTTTTACAAGGGTCACCACTCATCTGTCCCCAAAACACTGGTGAAGGCTCTGTACTTTCCTTCCGATGGAAAAGAACTGTCCTGCTTCTCCAGGCACCCATGGCTGAGATTAGGGTTTCACCTCTAAAATTCCCTATATCCAAAATCTGGTCCCAGTCAAAATCTGCCATTATTGACAAGTCTGGCTGGCCTTAGCCTAGTGAGTCTCTCCAAACACTGGGGCTCTGTGCTTTCCTTTCCGATGGAAAAAACTGTCCTTCTCCTCCAGGCACCCATGGCCAGAATTGGGATTTCACCTCCAACATTCCCTATTGTGAGAGACTGGAGGAGATTGTTGGCTCAAAATGTTCTGTGTGTGAGGGAGGAAGGGGCAGGTCCAGCCTTGCCCTGCCCTGGAACCCCAGCCCTGCCCTGCCCTGGAACCCCAATCCCCCCAGAGCCTCTATCCCAGCCCAGCAGTGGCTGCCAGTCCCTGGCACAGCACAGGCAATGCTCCACAGCCACCTCTGCAGCCCCAGCCCAGCTCCTGAGGGACCAAATGAGCCCAAGCCCCACATGGGGGAAGGGCCCAGGAAGACCAAGGTGTATTGAAGGCTGACCACAAGGCAAGCACACATCTTGAACCTGCATCCTCTTGGAATTTCTATCTGAACACTGCTGGAATCCAGGAGTTGGTAGCTGTGTGTGTGCTCCTCTTTTGTTTCTTTCTCTCTTTGTTTCTTTCTTTGTATCTTTTGTTTCTTTCTCTCTTTCTTCTCTTCTCCTTCATCTAATTCCCTCTTCTTGCAAATTTTGATTAACTTAAAATTGAACAGGCTTAGACTCTCTGAAGTTGAATGGGCCAAGTTATTGCTTTGAGAAGTGTTTTTTGTTAATTGAATGTCCTAATAAATAATTTCCCAAAGTTTCTCTGATTTTCTTAAGTTCCCACTAACAGCAGTTTTATTGTTTTGAGTTCCTGAGAATTTCTTGTTGGTATTTCTCCTGTGAGTCCAACTCAGAGGACACAAGCAATTGTAATTCCTTTTCAATGTCTCCTTGAGAGAGTTGTTTGGGTAATGGGAGTCAGGGCTTGTGTGTCCTGCTTGGCCCAGCCCAGGCAGGGCTTTCCCAGCCACATTCCACACTCCATTGCCCAGCTGGAGCCGCTGCTGCCTCTGAGTTGTGCTGCCCCAGCCCCAGGGACGCTCTCCTTGTCTGCCCATTCCCCCACGGTCTCTGGGCAGGGATGGCCTCACTGGGGGCTGCTGACATCCTCAGCACCTTGGAGGCTGCTGCTGAATTTCACTGCTGCAGAGGCTTGTTCAGCCTTCAGCTCTTCAGTGCAGGAATTCAGTGTCCCAGGGCTCATTAACTTGCAGAACACCTAAACAAGTAAAACCTCAGGGAATAATTTAATTAAATTTTCCAAATCATTTCTTCAGCCTTCAGCTTTCAGTGCAGGAATTCAGTGGCCCAGGGCTCATTAACATTCAGAACACCTAAACAAGCCAAGCCTCTGGGATTAATTTGATTTAAGTTTTAAAATCATCTGTCGTTAACTTGACCGATTTCAGTAGTGTGTTCAAATGGAATATATTCTATTTACAAAGACAGTGAGAAAAGATATTTTAGGTCCTGTTTAGGTTTTTTTCCAGTTCATAAATCAATATGTGTAGTCTCCAAAAGACATTGAATCCAAGTACCTCCTCATGCAGTTTGCATAGATATGAAAATCAAGACCCTTCATTGCTGACAATCAATCAAATTCTGACCCTACCCCCAGCCCACCATTTCCCCCATCCAAGCCCTGGCATTCAGAGCAGCCTTGTGCAAATCTGAGCTCCCTCCAGCCCAGGCTGCACCTGCAGCTTTCAGCTCCTTGGCTCCAACTCCCACCTGCTTTCCTTGGAGAAGGAGCTGCCCCAGACACAGAGGGATGTTCATTTCTTGTCAGCCAACAAAGCCAAGGGAAGGCACTGCTCCATCAAATGCAAAAGTCATTCCTCTCCCTGGCTGTGCCCTGCCCCTGATCCCCACAGCCTGTCCTGTTTCCTTCATCCCTGCATTGCCAGGGACTCTCTGGGACAAGGGAGCTCTGCTCTGGCTATGGAGGGAGGTCCAAGGGCAAGCCCTGGAGTGGGAACCACAACTCATCAGGTTTGTGTCCTTTGGAGTCAAGGACTGGTGAGACTTAGAGGCACAGAACATTTCTCTTCAAGGCCAACAGACCATAGTTGAATAGGATACAATTTAATAACAATACCACAATTAAATTAACAATCACACAATTAAAAACTCTTCCCTGAGCTATGTGCAACATCCTAGCAGCATCTGAGTCCACCATCTACAAGTGATTTCCATACTAAAATTAATTTTAGACAAACGTGGTTCTGTGATAGATATAAACACAATTAATTATTAATAATTTCTTGTATCGGGATGCTCGTCCTGGAGCGGGGGCAAAACAGCTCCAACAATTCCTGATTTGCAAAGCTGTCAGTGGTGGATGGAGAAGGGAGGTCAGGCTGTGTTTGGTGTTGAGGAAATGCTGAAACCAGCCTGACTCATTTCATCTCCTCCTGTCCTGGCTGATCTCCCCTCTTTCCCCTCCACCCATTGGCTCTTGTCTCCCCCCAGGCCTGGTGCAGAGCCTGGCTCTGTGTTCTCCATCCCCTCCTGGCTGGCACTGCCAGGCTGGGATGAGGAGCCCCTCAGCCTTCCCTGCTCCAGGCTGGACAAGCCCAGCTCCCTCAGCCTCTGCTCACAGCCCAAGGGCTCCAGCCCCACCTTGGAGGCCCTTCCCAGACCCTGCTCCAGCTGCCAGACATCTTTCCTGCCCTGGGCAACCCAACCCAGGCCACAGTGACCTGGATAATCCCTGTCCTTGATGTCCTGGTCACACAGCCCTGGCCCCTTGTCCCCATGTCAGGCTCTGGGGTGGATCCTGTGGAACATCCTTTGGTGGAGGCTGTGGCTCCAGGTGGGCCGGGGGGATCCTGGGGGACAGGGACCCCGCTGGTCATGAACAGCATTGGACTTGTTGGGAGAAACTGTGAGGGGGAGCTGGGGCAGAGTGACCAACCCAGTGACCTGACACAGCCCTGCTGGGATGTCACAGCCCCTCTGGGATGTCACAGCCTGCTCTGGGATGTCACAGCCCATTCTCTAATGTCACACAGCTGGTCTCTGATGTCACAGCCCCTCTGGGATGTCAAAGTCTGCTCTGTGATGTCAGACCTCTGCCCTCTGATGTCACAACTGGATCTGTGGTGTCACAGAGGCTGTCTATGATGCAGTATATGCTCAATGACCTCACATAACCCACTCTGTGATGTCATAGCCCACTCGGTCACCTCATGTTACCAGATGATCAATTGTCTCCATCAGGTGAGCTCAGACCTGGAGCTTGTTCTCCAAAACCCCAGGCCTATGGAAACCACACAATGCCCATTGTGTGAGAAGGGAGCTGGAAGTTCAGCAGCTTCAGAGTCCTGCCAGCTCAGCCAGGCCCACTGGAACATTGGGGTCCACGACCACCAGGGACCACCAGAGAGACCCCCAAGACAGAAGAACACCTGGGTAAAGGGGAGGGGAAATCTGTTAATGATTTTGGGGAAATGATTATCATATGTGTGTTTAGTCCAGGACAATCAATGAATATGTGTGCAAAACTCAGAAAATAAACAGAAACTTTCCTGTACTCAGCCTGCAGGGCTTTGGGAGGAGCTCTCCCCCGGGCATCCCCCTGAATAAAGAATGCTGCTTCTTAATGCTACATTGGTGTTAAGGAGTTTTCTGTTTTACCAAAGTTTTGGTGACACTCCCACTGCCAAGGAAAGCTCTGTCTGCTGCTGTTCACAAACAGAGAAGGGCTGGTGGCAGATGTGGGGCTTGGAGGCTGCCTGGGGCACAGTGACCATGAAATAATCAAGTTTTCCATGTTCTCTGAAAGAAGGAGGGGCAGCAACAAAACTTCTCCACTGAAATTAGGAAGGGCAGACTTTGGCCTGTTTAGGATGCTGATTTGGGGAGTACTGAATCAGGTACTGATTTTTTTAAGGGAAATAGCCCTAAAAAATCAAGGGGTCCAGAAAGGATGGAAATATTTCAAGAAAGTAATCTTAAGGGGGAAGGAGCAGCCTGTCCCAGTGTGGCAAAAGATGAGCTGGTGAGGAAAATGACTGGGCTGGCTGCCCATGGAGATTTTGTGGGAGCTCAGGGGAAAAAAGGACCAGCAACTGAGGAAGTGTTTAAGGATGTTCTTAGGTTATGTGAAAGAAAATTAGAGAGGTGAAAGCTCAATCGAAACTTAACCTGACCCATTCTTTAAAAAAAAAAAAAAAAAAAATTGTATAGCAAAAGGAGGGAGAAGTAGAACCTCTACGCTGTATTTGATACAGTAGACAATATAGTAAGTAAAGATAAGGAAAAGGTAGAACTACTTAACACCCCGTTTGTCTCAATTTTCAATATTAGGACAGGCTGTCCAAGTGTTCTCCTGAGCTGGTAGATGGGCACAGGGAGCAGAACAGCCCCTGGAATCCAGCAGGAAGCAGCTGGTGACCTGCTGAGCCACTCAGATTCTCACAGGTGTATGGGATTGGATGGGATCCATCCCAGGGGGATGAGGGAGCTGGTGGATGAGCTCCCCAAGCTGCTCTCCATCATTTACCATCAGTCCTGGCTCAGCAGGGAGGTCCCAGAGCACTGGAGGTGCCAGTGTGAGCCCATCCCCAAGCAGGGCTGGAAGGAGGATCTGGGGAACTCCAGGCCTGTCAGCCTGACCTGGGTGCCCGGCCAGGTTATGGAACAGATCACCTTGAGTGCCATCACAGGGCACCCACAGGATGGCCCAGGGATCAGAGCCAGCCAGCATGGATTTCACTGTCTGCATTGATGATCTGCATTGAATCCACCATCAGCAAATTTGCAGATGACACCAAGCTGGGTGTGAGTGTGAATCTGCTGGAGTGTAGGAGGGCTCTGCACAGGGCCCTGGACAGGCTGGATCCAGGGCCCAAATCCAACAAGGTGAGGTTTAACAAGTCCAAGTGCCGGGTCCTGCACTTTGGCCACAACAACCCCTGCAGCACTACAGGCTGGGGACAGAGTGGCTGGAGAGCAGCCAGGCAGAAAGGGACCTGCAGGCACTGATGGACAGCAGGCTGGACAGGAGCCAGCAGTGTGCCCAGGTGGCCAAGAAGGCCAATGGCTCCTGGCCTGGATCAGGAATGGTGTGGCCAGCAGGAGCAGGGGGGGATGGAGATGTTTGCAGGGGAGGCAACAGGAGTGGTCAACTGGAAGAAATTTGTAGCAGGAAGAATAAAGAAAGCAAAGGTGAAGCCAAGGAAATTCTGAAGGCAGTTTGGGGGTGGCTGCCAGGCAGCCCTGGCTCTGAGCAACAGCGTCTGCAGTGGCACAGGAAACTCCCAGCTGATGGGAACAAACATTCTGGCTGAGTGCAGAGGCCAGGACAAAGCTGAGTGGTTTCCCTGGTGTCCCCCAGCCCTTGCTGGCCCCAGGGGCTGATGGCATTTGTGCTCCCTCAGGTTCATGTCCCCACAGCAACAGCATGGGGGTGCTCCCGCCTGCTGTGTGCAATGCAAACAGGGGCTGCTGAGCCAGTGCTGCCATGGCTGTGCCTGCAAGGATGGGGCACCTGTGTGAGCTGGGGGAGAGGCCAGGGCTGCAGAGGGGAGATGTTGTTGGCAGCTCCATCAGGACGCTCTGGGACGCTGCCCTGGGCTGTGCAGCGCCCTGGGGATGGATCAGCCCCTGCTCTGCTGCTCCTTCCCGTCTGCCCCAGGGCCCTTGCAGAGCCCCAGACATGCTGTTTGCCCCCAGCCTGCCCACGGCCAGCCTGGGGCTGCTCACGGGGGTTTCTGTGCTGAGCCTTGGCCTGGCCGTGTTCTTGAGAGAGCCTGGGCAAGGAGCCTGGAGCCCCCAGGCCCTGGGCTGAGGCGTCAGCGCTGCCCCAGCAGTGCCCATGGCCTGTCCCTGCTGCAGCCCCGGCACTGCCACCCCCAGGGCTGTGCCCGGCCCCGAGAGCACTCAGGCCCTGCAGCAACACCACGGCCAGCAGGGCAGCGGGGCAGGGCCACGGCAGCAGCACTGGCAACACCAAGTGCTGCTGCTGCTGCTGCTGGGCACAGCTGCTGGGCCAGCACTGATCTGCCCCAGCTCTGCACACAGACATTGCTGCTGCAGCTCCAGAGAGGACAACAAAAGGGCATCTCTACAGAAAACTCTGCTGTGAGATCCTTTAGTTCCTTTAAAGGCACCAAGAGCACAGGCCCTCATTGACAGTCTGTTGTACAGGGAAGGTGAAGAGAAACAAAATGAGAAATGGCACAAACAATGACATTTATTTGTGGACAATACTTAAAAATTAAAATAAAGAAAATAACCTCCAAAATGAAACCAACAAGAAGTATCAAAGATGAGTTTTACTACAAGTGATTTCCAGAAACTGGCCAGCAGTTTAATGTTCCTGAAAGCATCCAGTCATCAGTCTCCACACTGCAGCCTTGAGCTCCTGGTTCCTCAGGCTGTAGATGAGGGGATTCAGGGCTGGAGGCACCACCGAGTACAGAACTGAAAGGGCCAGATCCAGGGATGGGGAGGAGATGGAGGGAGGCTTCAGGTAGGAAAATATGGCAGTGCTGACAGAGAGACCACGGCCAGGTGAGGGAGGCAGGTGGAAAAGGCTTTGTGCTGTCCCAACTCAGAGGGGATCCTCAGCACAACCCTGAAGACCTGCACATAGGAGAAAACAATGAACACAAAACATCCAAATGATAAACAGGCTGTAACAGCAATGAGCCAAAGTTCCCTGAAGTAGAAGTCGGCGCAGGAGAGCTTGAGGATCTGTGGGATTTCACAGAAGAACTGGCCCAGGGCATTGCCATGGCACAGGGGCAGGGAAAATGTATTGGCTGTGTGCATGAGAGCATTGAGAAAGGCACTGGCCCAGGCAGCTGCTGCCATGTGGGCACAAGCTCTGCTGCCCAGGAGGGTCCCGCAGTGCAGGGGTTTGCAGATGGACACGTAGCAGTCGTAGCACATGATGGTCAGCAGGGAAAGCTCTGCTACAATAAAGAAGAGAAAGAAAAAGAGCTGTGCAGCACATCCTGTGTAGGAGATGTTCCTGATGTCCCAGAGGGAATTGTGCATGGCTTTGGGGACAGTGGTGCAGATGGAGCCCAGGTCAGCGAGGGCCAGGTTGAGCAGGAAGAAGAACATGGGCGTGTGCAGGTGGTGGCCGCAGGCTACGGCGCTGATGATGAGGCCGTTGCCCAGGAGGGCAGCCAGGGAGATGCCCAGCAAGAGGCAGAAGTGCAGGAGCTGCAGCTGCCGCGTGTCTGCCAATGCCAGCAGGAGGAAGTGCCTGATGCAGCTGCTGTTGGACATTTGCTGGGGCTGGGCTTTGGGTGCAGCTATGGAAAAAAAGACAGTGAAGAGTTAGAGAAGAAACCTGTAAAGAAAATCAAAGCCATTTCCCATACACCGCACCATGGAACACAAACAGACATACCTCTGTGTTTAAGAGTTCTGAGGTTTTCTTTTTAAGCTGCCCCCATATCTATCTAGGTGTTCCAGGATAACAGAAATCCTCACATTTCTGCTGCCCTCTAGAAGAAGAGAGTGAATTCCCCGATGCAAGTAGATTTGTGGAGAGTGAGGGGAGATGGTCTGTCACTTCATTCTGTTTTGAGTTTCTCCTGGCTTTAAATTTTCTTAAAAGGAGAATGTTCACAATCCCATGTTTCTCTAAAAAACAGCCAGGCACTGCTGAGAGCAGATGGATCCACCACAGCCCAGCTCCACATTTGTAGCCAAGGACTCACTTTTCTCATTTCACCAACCCAGCAGCATTTTCAGTGTCACAACACCTCTGCCTTCCCCATCAATCTCATAACTCAGAGCTGCTCTAGGACAGGTTTGCACCCTGGATTGAAGCTCCCAGCTTGGACTGAAATCTCAGGGAGACTTCCAAGTGTCCTTATGCTGGCATTGGATTGAGGGAGATGCAGCTCCTTCCCTGGCTGCACTGACAGCATTGCCCAGAGCCGGGCACTGGGGACAGCGTCACCCTGAGCCAGCTGTGCCCCTGCCAGAGCCCCCAGGGCCGGGCAGCTGCTCCCAGCCCTGTGCTCTGCAGAGGGAACTGGGCCCGGGGCTGCAGAGCTGCCCCACGGCTCTGCTGCAGCTCTGCCTGCACAGGAGGGGCTGCACGCCTTGGAGCCCCGGCCCTGAGGGCAGAGGCTGGGCTGGGGCACAGGAGGGAGGGGGCTTGTTCAGAGGGAGGGGCTGCACTGGAGGGGATCCTGTGGGCATCTCCAAAATCTCACTGCCACAGCATTGCTGGGTTTGTTTTCTCTCATTGCCTGATCTTCTCTCTGCTTCCTGCAGATTTCCCTCCTGCCTGATCTCTCTGTGCCAGCACTCACAGACCCCAAATCTCTGTGCATTCTCCTTGGCCCTACAGAACCCTGCCTGTTTGCAGGGCACTGGCTGGGGGCAGGTTCTGTTTGCAGCTTGGAGAAAGGACAGCTCAGACTGAGCCTGAATGCTCCAGCAAAGGTGATGCTGCTGCTGTCTATGGGCAGAGTGGCTGCAAGCACATCAGGGATCTCTTGTGAACCCATTGATCACTAAAAGTAACAGTTTGGGTATCTCAAGAACTTGTCAGCATTCACAATTAATAATTCCAAATCAACCTTTAATACTTAATCCCCCTCCCTGACATGCTCCAGTAGTAAGAAACTGAATACAAAGTCCTATGAAATATCCTATTTTCTATCAAAATCCTTGCCTTAGAAATATTCTATGATTCATCAGAAGCCCTCAGCATGTCAAAGATTCATGAACATTTCCCCTCCCCTGCACCAGAAATACCCAGAGTTGTACTCACAGAGACTGCAGGCATTGGGATGTTCCAGCTTTAGGAGATCACTCCAGGAGCTGCAGCTGCATTTTCCTGCAGCCAGAGGTTCCTGTGCCAAGGGCTGGCAGGGATTGTGCCCCAGGCACTTCTCAGCACCTTCCCAGCCCTGACTGATTGAAGCTCTCTGTGCCTCTGTGCTGTGCCCAGGCTGGCTGCAGGCAGTGCCCCAGCCCTGCTGGGCTGGCAGAAGAGCTGCTCAGCAAGAGAAATGTGCTTTTGAAGCTCTTCTTGCTTACCAGGAGCTGCCTCTGTGCCAGGAGCCCAGCCCAGCTCAGCAGCACAGACACAGCACCAGGACTTGAATGAGCCTCTGGGGCTTTGTGCTCAGGCCCTGAACATCAGTCCCTGAGAGGGAGCTGAAGAAACCTCTCCAGAACTCCAAGGCAGAATCCAACTCCAAAGTTTCTTGGACTTTTAATGGGTCCCACTGAGGGACACGACTGAGAAAGTGTCCCCACGCTCCGGGCAGAGCAGAGAACTGCAGGCAGTGATGACAGGTGGGGACAAAGAGAAGCCAAGTCTTTGTGCCCTGGGGCACAGCAGGGTCTGTGCCAGCAAGGGCTGGGAGGAGACACCTTGTCCTGAGGCCCTGGGGCCTCCTGGCACAGCCCCAGCCAGGCTGGGCACTGTCAGCCCCTTGTCCTGCCCTCAGCATCCCCCCCTAGCCCACATCCCAGTGGCCTCAAGGATCTGCTGGAAGGAGTCCCTGGGGAGCCTTGCTCAGCAATGGCCCTGGGGACTCCTGAATGCTCCCTGCAGGGACTGCAGGTTTTTCAAAGGACTTTGGGTTTGGCTTTTGCCCTGGAGTCTCTGAGAGGTCTGTGCAATCATGGCCTCCAATTATCTGCTGTAATGAGTCCCTGGAGAGGCTTTGTCAGTAACAACATTCAGTGGGGCTCATTAATACTTCAGGGTACTCAGTTATTTGAAGGTACTTGGTGTTTCCCTTTTGATACAGACTCTGTGAGAGGTTTGTGCAATCATGGCCCCAGTTATCTGCTTTAACGAATCCCTTGAGAGCTTTGTACTGACACTCAGTGGGGCTTATTAATGCCTTGAGATACTCAAGGTTTTTAAGGTACTTTATGGATTTAAGAATACTTTTAGGTACTTTTAAGGATTCTCCTTTCCACACTGAGTCTCTGAGAGGTTTTTGTGCCAACCTGGCCTCCAATTCTCTCCTCCAAGGAGTCCATGAGAAGCCTGTGTTGGGTATCTTCCCCCTTTCTGTTTTACAAAAAAGATGGAACTGAAAGAATTTTGTAAGACTTTCTGAAAGCATCCATACGAACATGGGACCATTATCAATACAATAACAACCACTAAGGGAATGAATAGTCTTGTTTTAGCTAGACATCATCCAACCCTTTAGTCCCTTAGTTTGGAAGAGTTTATTGAACCAGTCTTTGTTTTCCACCTGAAGCTTCTTGAACCCTTCCTTCAGTACCTGAATGCTCTTGTGGATTGACTCGCTGTGGCTGGAGAGGTTCATGCAACACATGCCCTCAGAGTCTACACAGCCATGCCCATGTGCCCAGAGTAAAAACTCTATCGCTGTTCTGCAAGGTGGCATGTCTGATGGTCTCTATGTCTGAGAGCAGGCCACTCAATGGGAGGGAGGTAACATTGGTTTGCTTACTTAACAGGCACCCAAGATGGTCTGATTGTCCTAAAGCTTTAGCTGCAGCCACCCAAGGTAGTCCAAACTGGGGGTGCTACCATCTGATACCTGGATTAAAGCCTGCAAAGCCATCTCTTTGATAACATCCAATACTTCTCTGGGGATACCTGCTGCTTGATCATCTGGTAGGCTGTGTTGTCCTTCTCCAGCTAGATGGTTGATTGTCAATTCTGCCCTTGCCTCATTATTAGCATAGTCTGCTATTAATTGATTTAGTAAACACTTCCATCCCCCTTCCCACAGGGTGCATTCTATAGGTGATAACAACATGGTCATAATATATTTGAAATTATAGGGGGTTAAGAAGTGCTGTAAACATGGCCCTCATCAGGTCATGAAAACAAGGTAAGTCCTTTCCATGGTCTTTAGCTGTCCTACACAGATCCTTTATTTCTCCATAAACCAATGGCTGATCCCTGGGATTCTGCCCCCTTCTTTCATAACATACAGGGGCAATGAGGAGTTTCAAGACTATTTGCCAGTCTCCTTCCTTTCCCAGGGATCTTCTGGGATTGAGGGTGAGGTGGCTCTGAGGAGTCCAAACTGTCTTCTGAGGAGGAAGAATAACTTGTAGCAGAAACATTTGGATTAGAATAGTGTGACAGTTGGGCTTAGTGTCTTTGATCATGGAGTTACGTTTTTTCTGGAGGGTGAGGCAAAGGGCGCTGCGATTTTGTCAGGTGTTGGGGAGGAAGGGCCTTGATTTAGGATGGCGGACTTCCAGGCTGGCCTTCTGGAGGCATGGCCCAGGCTGGAGGTGGAATGATTGAAACTGGGGGCGTGACCTGCAGTTGTGGAGGTGGAGGGTGGAGGTTCACTCAGGGCGGAAGAGAAGGTTGTGGTAGCAGGAAATGGAGGACCAAGATGGAGGGAGGACAGTCAGGCTCAGGGGCATCTGGAAAAATTTTAATGATCCACTTTACAATTGATTTTAATTTGTTCTTTGAAGATACTTGGTCATGATCAGTGAGAATTAACTTAGAGCCTCCATATAATCACCTTTCTACTTTGGACATCAGGCTGCCCATTTTTCTCTTTCTCCACCTTAGTGGAACAGCCACTGGAACACCTCACATCAGTTATGGGATATGGATGCGTATTGTAAAAACACAGTGGCAAAAAGGGCAATAATTGTCCTGTGTTTCCCCAAACCCACCTGCAATCCTACGCAGGTGAAACTGTCATTGTCCCTGTGGATCCTGTCATTGTCCCTTTGGATCCTTTCATTGTCCCTGTGGATCCTGGCTGAAGTTCCTCGAAGCAATGATGAATCTGCCAATCCAGAATCCTGGGGAGCACTGGCCTGTCCATCAGCTAACCCCAGCTGACATGACTGAATATCAGGGTCCCCGTTCAGGCCCAAAGGTCACAATGAGGCTGGCTGTGACAAACCTTTCTGGCTCCCCAACTTCAGGGCAAGGGTGGTGAAAATGAAAAGAGGCAGAGGCTGGGGAAGATGAAACAGGGAAGCCTTATAAATATGATTGCCTGGCAAAAGATTTTGAGAATATGGAAACTACAAATGAGATTGAAATGAAAGCAAGCTTTGAAATACCAAGCCTTAGTTACTGAACAACTGGAAAACAATGGTATGGCTGGCTGAAGGTAATCTTCTTTTAATGAAACAATAACCTCTGCTTGCAGACAGATCCAAGGGTCAGAGCAGACCCTACTCGCTCGGTAGAAGGGGTCCAAAGAGTAGTTTTTAAGGTGTAAAATGTAACACAGTATGGTAATGTAATGATTCTTATAGGCTGTATGTAAAAGCTATAAGATTTGTATCTTGTACTAGATTGGTTAGTGAAAATTAGAATATGCAGCACAGAAGAAGATTTATTGGATTGTAATGGGAACTCCCCTCCTCTTTCGAGCATCCATTTTGGGCACCTCTTTCAAACTCCTCTTTCAGTCCTGCTCCAAGCTGTGGCTGGCAACTCCAAACAAGGCCCCTGCACCCACACCCTTTGCAATAAACCACAAGTTCCAAGACCTGGCTTCAGAGATCTCTCGTCTCCATCCATGCCAAATGTCCTACCCCCCAACACTCCTACAAGCAGAATCAATGGAGTTGCCCAAAAAGAACTTTAGTAACAGGGTGAGAAACAATAAACATGGAGAAGTCAAGCACAGTACCAGGGGTGGGATTCAAAGACCTGAGATAAAGGCGAAGTAATAATATATACACTTGAGGGTAGAACACTCTAGAACAATAAACCTATAGTGGAAACAAGTAACCAATAGGGGAGGAGAACTTGGACAACTTAGCATAACAACACTAAAGGCTTATGGGGGAACTCTCAAACTCACCCTAAGTTAAACAAATTATTCCCAGGGCTTGAAACTCATGCCCAGTTCTTCCGGGGTAAAATCTGGCTGACTCTGAGTTACAGCTGGGCTAACTCCCACACCGCTGCTTTCACTGGCCCTTTGGGACCATGTGGCCCAACAGAGCCACAATGATGTCCTTGGTTCCACGAGGCCCCACAGTGTCACAATGGTCCCTTGGATCCATGGTGCTCTGCAGTGCCACAATGGCCCCTTCATTTCACAAGGCTCCCAATGTCACATTGGTCTCCATAGGAAGGAAACCACAGAGCCCCCATGTTTCAGGAGATGATGAAGGGCAACCACCAGAGGCCAAGGCAAGCCTGACCTGTGTGTCCTGACAGGTTTGCTTGGAGCAGCCCTTGGATATTTGAAATTATGAGTGTAGAGTCCTAATTTCAGACATTTGTGCCTGGAGAAAAGGGGTATTTTTCTTCCATAAAAAGAATAGCAGAGAACCCTTTCCAGTGTTTGGAAAATAGGTGAATGCTGCCACTCAGGAATCAAAGACCAGCCAGACCTGTCTGTCCTGGCAGCTTTTGTCTCGCAGCAATCCTTGGATACACAGAAATTTGGAGGCGGAATCCTAATTTTGGCCATAGATGCCTGGAAAAAATGGACCGTTTATTTCCATAAAAAGAAAAACCCAGAGCCCCAGTGTTTCAGGGGCAGATGGGAGTGGCCTTCCACATTCCCAGGTCAGCCAGACCTGTCAGGTGACCCCTGGGAGGCGAAGGCAGCCACAACTATTTCATGTTCCCTTGCTTCCACAGGGCCCTGCAGTGTCACAATGGTTCTCTTGCTTCCATGATTCCCTCTGGTGTCATAATGGCCCCTTGGTTACACAAGTCTTTGAGGATCTTAAACGTCTCCATGGTTCCATCAGGACTCACAGAGTCATAATGATCTATTGGTTCCATGAAGCCCGTCTGTGTCACCATGGTCCCTGGGTTCCATGGGCTCCAGTGGTACCACAATGATCCCCTTGTTTCCAGAACTTCCCATGGTGTCACAATGGCCCCTTCCTTCCATGAGGCCCTGCAGGGTCACAATGGCCGTTTGGTTCTGTGTGGCCCCATATTGTCACAATGGTCTCCATGATTCCATGGGGCCTTGCAAAGCCACAATGGTCTCCTTGGATCCACGTTGCCCTGCAGGATCAGATCGACCCTTTGGCTCCACAAGGCCGTGGAATGCAACAATGGCCTCTTGGTTCCACAAAGCCCTGCTGCTTCACGCTGGCCCTTTGGGACCATGTGGCCCAATAGAACCACAATGATGTCCTTGGTTCCATGAGGCTCCACAGTGTCACAATGGTCCCTTGGATCCATGGTACTCTGCAGTGTCACAATGTCTTCTGCATTTCAAAAGACCCCAAAGTGTCACAATGGTCTCCATGGTTCCTCAAGACCCCACAATGTCACAATGGCCTCTTAGATCCATGGTACTCACAGTGTCACAATGTTCCCCTTGGTTCCACAATGTCCTACAGTGTAACAATGCCCTTTGGCTCCACAACACCCCGCAGTGTCAAAGTGGTCTCCATAGGAAAGAAAACAACCAAGACCCGGGGCAGATGAGAGGCAGTCACCAGAGGCCAAGGCTAGCCAGACTTGAATGTATGGGCAGATTCTGTCTGGGAGAAACCCTTGGATATATGGAATTTTAGAGATGGAATCCTAATTTCAGCCACGGGTGCCTAGATAAGAAAGATCGTTCTTTTCCATAGGAAGGAAAGCACAGAGCCCCAGTGCATCACAGTCAGATGAGAAGTAGCCCTTGACATGTCAAATTCAGTGGGACCTGTCAGACAGTCCCCAGGAGGCCAAACCAGGCAGACCTGTTCCATGTTCCCTTGATTTCATGGATGCCCACACTGTCACAATGGTCTCCTTGATTCCATGAGGTCTTGCAATGTCACAATGGCTTCTTGGTTTCATGAGCCCCAACAGAGTCACAAGGGTCCATTGGCCCCACGCAGCCCCACTGTGAAACAATGGATCCTTGTTTCTATTTTAAATAAATCACAATGAAAAGACAGTTTGATCATTGATCCTTGCTTCCATAGGGGCTCATAATTTGCACAATGGTCTCCTTGATTCCATGATTCCTGGATTCCACAGTCTCACCATCGTTTCCTTGGATCTCCATTGTCACAACTGACCCATGGCTCCATGAGGTTCCGTAGTGTCACCGTGGTCGCTGTCAGAGGCTGGATGAGATCGATGTCCCGAGACACCTTGGGATGCTCGGAATGCCCGTGTGGGGCCAGGGCCGGGTCAGGCCTTGGTTTGTGGTGGGACAGAGCCCCGCCCCCAGCCCTGGCCTGGCAGAGCTGTCAATCACACAGCAGGGGGTGATGTTAACCCAGCTCTGATTGGCCCAGCTGTCAATCAATCACACACCAGCAGCTGGTGCGACCCTGGCTCTGATTGGACAAGCAACTGGCAGTCCCACCCCAGGGGCGGGCCCATGAAGGCCCAGGGGGTTAAAAGCCAGAGCACGAGGCCAGCCCAGGGTCTGGATCCTGCCTTCTCCTGGGGTTCCTCTGCTGGCATCCCTGGAAGCTGAGCAGTTGGTACCCATGTGTGTGTCTTTCTATGGATCTTCTGTCTTTCTGTTGTTCTCTGTTTTTTCTCCTTCTAATCTTACTTACCTGTAACATTTTTGGGTAACTTTACATGTTAAGGGTTAAAGGATTTTAGGTTAAATGTGTGGGAATCCAGGGCACAGGGAATATTTCGCTGTCTGCTCTAAAGGGGTCCTGACCCCCAGAGAAACACTGCCTTTAACCTTCCCCCATGGAGAGGACTTCCAGGTATGTGAGACAGAATAGAATTTACCAAAGTGTGAAATAGATTAGAGGGTAGTATAATATGTCCCTTGGGTGAGCAATTTAGGCTTTGGTATTTTTAGTTTGGTGTAGAAAGGAAGCAAGATGGAGGAATTGGGGTGTAGTCCCTGTCTTCTTCTCCATCTGCTCCATTTTCTGCAGTGTTGGTGGCACAGGGTGACTGGTCAAGGAAAGCACAGTGCAGAGGTTATGTGGACAGTCAAGGGATGAGTTATTGCTAGATAAGTAGAAATAACGTATGTTTTAAGAGTTAATTGGATGAGACAACTTTAAAACACCTTGAAACAGAATATTTTAGAGCCATTTTGCAGTGATTTTCTAGCGTGCTGAGCATGGGTTGACAGCAAGTAAAACTTTAGATAAGATAACAATGAACAAGAAGCTGAAGACTAAAAAAGTCCTGTGCATCTCCTATACCTGGCACAGAACGGCTATAGGAGGGTTTACCCCATTTAGGGAGCCCCCAGAAGGGCCCAACATAAAACAAACATCAATAACTTGTGCCCCAACAATGTTTGAAACAAATTGGCACTTTTCCATAAAGTTGTATACTGCAGGGTGTTGTCTTAATTGGCCAATCATGTGAAATGTGTTGATTAAATGACCAATGAGGTCCACCTGTAGCAAACCAAGATATAAAAGGAGAGGTTTGAAAAACAGGTGGCTTTTAGCCCATAGCCTTCTGATCTGAGCCTGTGTCATTTCTGACTCAAAAGTGACATTTGGGAATCTGTGGGGGCCATGGGGGATCCTTTCTGCACCTCGTGACCCAACAGGAGCTTCTCTAATAAACTTTTCCTGAAGCTCCCACTGTGCCCATGACAGGAACCCCTGTGAGTGTCTGGGACATCCCGGCTCTTTGGCAGCCTGGGCACTCCTGGGATGTCACCGTGGAGCCCCCATGAGTGCCTGTGACAGATCGGTGCCTTTGCAGCCCAAGGTGCCTGGGATGTCACCATTGAATGGCTGTGACTGCCTCTGACCACAGGGCTCTTTACCATGCCCAGAAAGGCCCTGAGAGGTCTCCATGGAGCTCCTGTCTCTGTGTGTGACATTCCAGCTCTGGAACAGCCTGGAGACTCTTGGAAAGTCCCCATGGAACCCCTGTGAGGGCCTATGACAAATCTGATCCTTAGCAGGCAACCATCCCCAGCCCCCTGTTGCTATGGTCAGTTTCCATGGCAACCATCCCCAGCCCCTGTTGCTATGGTCCATTTCCATGGCAACCATCCCCAGGGCCCTGTTGCTATGCTCAGTTTCCATGGCAACCATCACCAGCCCCTGTTGCTATGCTCAATCCCTCGGCTGGAGACCCCATGCCAGGGCTGGTTGCCATGGATACCAGCTCAGGCCTGCAGCCAGAGCCCGTTGCCATGGCAACCATTGGCAGCCCCATCCCCAGGCTCATGGGATCCCAGAAGCACAGAATGGGCTGAGCTGGGAGGGACCCATCAGCATCCTCCAGTCCAACTGCTGGCCCTGCACAGGACACCCCAACAATGCCAGCCTGGCCTGGCAGCGCTGTCCAAACGCTGCTGCAGCTCAGAGAGCCCTGGAGCTGGGAGCCTTCCCTGGGGAGCCTGGGCAGGGCCCCAGCAGCCTCTGGGCAAAAACCTTTTCCTGACATCCAAGCTGAGCCTGCCCCGACTCAGCTGCAGCCGTTCCCTCCACTCCTGTCCCTGGGCACCAGAGGGAAGAGGTTCCCACAGCCCCAGCCAGGGACCCGCTCCCAAGGCTGTTGCCATGGCCACCAGGGCTGGCACCAGCTGGGATGCTCGGTTTCCACGGGCCGGGCTTCAGGAATGGGATTCCCCAATTTCCTGCTCCCGCTAAAACCGCGCTGCCCTCGCTGCCCTCCCGCCTCCCATGGAAAGCACAAAAGGCAAAGATCCTGGGCTGGGATAAGAACAATTTATTGGGAACAGCAACAAGATAAGGAACAAACAGGAACAGAAACAATATTGATAACAGGAGGGATAAATAAAACTGTTTACAGGGAAAATAAAAACACAACACACTGGATCTGCCTACCCACAATTTCCCCTGTCTGGAAAGGACACCGTTCTTCTCAGGGACAGAGAGAGAGAGTCCCTTTTCTGCACCTGGAAGTGTCCTGGGGTGGGAGTGAATGTAATGACATGGCCATGGCCAGACCCTCATGTTCTTCAATCCCACATCACATCACAGGCAGGGACAGGAAAAGGGACAGGTGTCTTCCCAGCATGGATCATGGGGAACATGGATAACCAGGGCTTTTCTCAACGTAGTTTTCAGATGGGAAATGAAATTGGAGAAGGGCACAAAGCTTCTTCTGCAACTGGGGCATTTGCAGGGCTTTCCCTACTGGTGGCTCCGTTGGTGTCTGGTCAAGTGAGAGCTTTGGTTGAAACTCTTCCCACATTGGGGACACTTGTAGAGCCTCTCCCCAGTGTGGATGCGCTGGTGCCTGATGAGGTTGAAGTTCTGCTTGAAGCCCTTCCCGCAGTCAGGGCAGCGGAAGGGCCTCTCATCCGTGTGAATTCGCTCATGCAGGAGGAGACTGGAGCTGCTCTGAAACCTCTTCTGACAATTGGGGCACTCGTAGGGCCTCTCCTCAGTGTGGATGCTTTGGTGGGTGGTGAAGTGGGAGCTGGAGCTGAAGCCCTTCCCGCACTCAGAGCAGTGGAAGGGCCTCTCCTCAGTGTGAATCCACTGGTGGCGGAGGAGATTGAAGCTGGTGCAAAACCTCTTCCCACACTGGGGACACTTGTAGGGCCTCTCCCCAGTGTGGATGCGTTGGTGCCTGATGAGTTCTGAGTTGCAGCTGCAGCCCTTCCCACACTCCCCACACTTGTAGGCCCATTCCCCAGTGTGGATCATCTGGTGGCTGATCAGGTGGCTGCTCTTCCTGAAGCTCTTCCCACACTCCAAGCACTTGTAGGGCTTCTCCCCATTGTGAAGCTGCCCATGGGCCACCAGCTCTGAGCTCTGGCTGAAGCTCTGTCCACCTTCCTGGCTCAGGATGGGTCTTTTCTCGTTAGAGCCTCCTGGGCTGGGTTTGCAGCCCCTCCTGCTGCGGGATCTATGGGACTTGTCCTCCCTGTTGGAATTCTGCACCATGGAGCCACTCAAAACGGCCTCTTCCACAAGGTTCTGCTGTGGGGATTCATCCTCCCTGGTCTTCATCCTCAGCTCCTTCTCTGGGGGAGGAAGGACAAGGAGAGAATGGGATTTGCCTCCGTGCCAGAGGGAAGGGGAAGGAGATCCCCCCAGTGCATCCCCGGCAGGACGGGGTTGGCAGAGGGGTTGTCCTGCAGCCAGGGGCTGTGCTGGGCTGGGAGATGGAGCAGGAGAGAGGGGGAAAGGGGCACTGACTCCCTCCTCACCTGCCTGGGGGTCCTGAGGCTTCCTCATCTTCCTCGCAGCCTCCTCTTCCATCTGGCCAAGGTTTGGGGATGGGAAATCCTGTTTTGGGAGGACAACAAGAGATGAGTACATTGAGTTTTGTACTAGTTTGAAGGCAAACCTGCGGGAGAGTCTAAGTCAGAATTACGATTTAATAACAAAATTTAGATCAAGGCAATGATGCAGAAACACTGCCTTAAACTGACAGAGTCAGGATATAACCTGACACCCTGTTGCTCAGGGTGGTGGCAGCAGTCCCATTCAATGGTGGCTGCAGTCCTGTTGGAGTGATGAGCGTGATTCTGTCAAAGCAGTGATGCTGTAGAAGGGTCTGGTCTTCCTCTGAAGGTCCAGTGGTGGTTCTGGAGCTCTTGTCCTCCGGGAATCCAGCAGGCAAGCTGCTCCTGGTGTTGCAAGGTTCAGCTTATATCCAGGTAGGAATGCTTGGATCCTCCCCCTGGGCGGAGCATGCCACAATGGGATGATGGAATTTGATCTGTCCTGCAGTGACACTCAATGGCCCATTCCCAGAAGATATCTCCCCTGGAGGGTGTTATCAGGGCTGAGTCATGCAAGAGATAAAGAACACTGCCCCACCTGTTTATAGCAGTTGATGAAGATGGGGATTGCAAACATGCATTTGGTTACATCTTGCATTGCAACCTGAAACAGTGGGGTAATCCCTGCTCAGGGGGTGAACACCACCCCCCTTACCCAAACTGGCTCAGGTGTAAAACCCCCACCCCGGGAAGGCCACACACACAGGGGACAATGTCACACTTGCCCTGCCCCAGGGGAGGTCTCTGTCCCTGTCACTCCCTTGCTCTCTCCTCTTTTCTCTTTCTTTCCATCTCTCTCTACATCACATTTACTGTTCAATAAAATCCACTTTGGATTTGGTCTCGTTAGCACCTTAATGGGGGCAGAGGCATCTCTCTAACAATTTTCTTACCCAGATTGTGACATTATTTTGGCTTAGTGAGTTCAGAGCACTGTTCTCTGACCCCAAGTGCCTTTGACAACAGCATGGTTCCCTCCTCTGAGGAGGTTGTGGTTCTCTTTGGAGGAACTCTTGGAAACTTGAACACAGCTTCCTCAGAGAGACTTATGGGAGAACTGATGAGGAAAATGGCTGTTGTGGGTGGCCAGTGTAAAGGAAATATGTTGTTGTCCTTCCTTTAAAAGTTTGTTAAAATCACTGGAGGAAAGGGAGCAAATGTTACCAGCGAGACTGACAAGGTTCATTCACTGGACCGTGAGGAACACAAGGCTGCTAAAAGTACCACAAGAAGCCCAGCTCAAGTAGCTAAATTCCCAAATAACTCCTGAATTCCCAGGTTTGGGTTCTTTGCCAAATGTAAGAATCATGATTCTCTTCATCCCTGTCACCTTTGTGACAGCTATACAGAGTTTCCCTTCCCTTTATTAATATCTGTGTTGGGCCGAATTTCCACTTTTCTTTTATCAGAACCTGCCAGCGGCTGAGCTGGGGCTGTACAGGAACCAGTGGAACTTGGAATTGCCACAAAATTGCTTGTACTGTCATTTTATTCATGTTTGGGATTTGTTTGTGTTTTCATCACATATGACTTGTGGGAAAATCAAATATTCATCAAAGTGATTTATGCAGAGTCAAGTTTGATTTCTGCCAAGTTTATTTTGTCCATTGCCCAGGGGATGCTCAAGGGGTCTCTGTGCCTCTCACCCTGGGGGATGCTTGGAGGGGCTTGGGAGGGTTGTCCCTGTCCCTGTCACCCCAGGCCATTACTCAGGGGTGTCCCTGTCACCCCAGGCCATTCCCCAGGGGTGTCCCTGTCCCTGTCATCCCAGGCCATTCCCCAGGGGTGTCCCTGTCCCTGTCACCCCAGGCCATTCCCCAGGGGTGTCCCTGTCCCTGTCATCCCAGGCCATTCCCCAGGGGGTGTCTCTGTCCCTGTCACCCCAGGCCATTCCCCAGGGGTGTCCCTGTCCCTGTCACCCCAGGCCATTCCCCAGGGGGTCTCCATCATTCTCACCCCAGGGAATGCCTGGGGGGGTCTCCCTCCCTCTCAGCCCTGTGCCAGGGGGTGCTCGGGGCAGTCTCTGTCCTCTCAGCCCAGGGGATGCTCGGGGGTCTCTGTCCCCTCACCCTGGGGGATGCTCGGGGGGTCTCCATCCCTCTGGCCTCAGGCAATGCCTGTGCAGGGCTGGGCACCAGGGGCTCTGTGTCCCTCTCACCGCTGAGGCTGCTCGGGGCTGGGGGGGCTCTCCCACCTTCTCACCCCTGGGGAGGCCGGGGGGGGTCTCTGTCCCTCTCAGCCCTGCTGTGGACTCCCACCCAAACATCATCGGGCTCAGAGGGACAGAGACACCACCAAAGCCCCAGAAGGGCTGAGCCTGGGATTTGGTTTGGGGCTGAGGATTGAGGAAGGGACTGGAATCGGGGCTGGGGTTGGAGTTGGGGCTGAGATTTGAATTAGAGCTGGGATTGGGGTTAAGGCTAGACATGGGATTGGCTTTAGGGCTGGGGTTGGGATTGAGTCTGGGGCTAGACGAGTTTCTATCTGGGATGGGATTAAGTACAAAATTGTGAGTGTGTCTAAACGTGGAGTGAGATTGAGACCAGGATCAGGGTCAGGTTGGGACAGAGCTCACCCAGAGCAGGACAGGGGGGATGTCACTGCAGGATGTCCCTGGCATCGTCCCAGCCCTCCTCAGGCTCCTCCAACCATTGGGGGGCAGCTGGGTGCTCCAAGATCCAGGTGCTCCCATGCTGCCCCTCAATACCAGGTGTGAGCATTCCCTGAGGGCAGCCCTGACCCTTGGGGCTCTGGGATCAGCCCTCACATCCTTGTGGGAGCACAAACAGATATGATGAGAGATTTTTCTCCCCCCTCTTCCTTGTAGAAGGATGATGCCCAGCTGCCTTTTCTTCTGGTGTGTCCTCCTCTCCTTGGCCAAGGACATCAAACTCACCAGAAGCAAGGAAAATCCCCAGGCATTGCCTGGGGTGAGAATGATGGAGACCCCCTAGGGAATGGCCTGGGGTGACAGGGACAGGGACACCCCCTGGGGAATGGCCTGGGGTGACAGGGACAGGGACAACCCCCCCAAACCCCTCCCAAGGATCCCCCAGGGTGAGAGGACTCAGAGCGACCCCTTGAGCATCCCCTGGGCACTGGACAAAATACCTTGGCAGAAATCAAACTGAAACCTTCATAAAATACTTAGATGAAGTGTTCATTTTCCCACCAAGTCACACCTGATGAAAACACAAACAAATCCCAAACATGAATAAACTGACAATAGAAGCAATTCTGTGGCAGTTCCTGCTTTCATCAGTTCCTGCACAGCTCCAGCTCAGCTCCAGGCAGGTTTCAATAAAAGATAAGTAGAAATTTGGCTCAATACAGATTATGAAAAGGAAGGGAAAGCTCTGTGTAGCTGCTAGAAATGAGACAGGAACAAAGAGAAAAAGGATTCTCACATTTGGCAAAGCCCCCGAGCCTGGGAATTCAGGAGTTATTTGGGAATTTAGCTACTTGAGCTGTGCTTCTTCTGGGACTTTCAGCAGCCTTGTGTCCCTCACCATGGGGTGAATGAACCTTGTCAGTCTCACTGGTATCATTTGCTCCCTCTCTTCCAGTGATTTTAACAAACTTTTAAAAGAAGGACAACAAAATATTTTCTTTACACTGGCCACCCACAACAGCCATTTTCCTCATCAGGTCTCCCATAAGTCACTCAGAATAAGCTGCATCCAATTTTCCAAGAGTTCCTCCAGAGAGAACCACAACCTCCTCAGAGGAGGGACCAATGCTCTTGTCACAGGCACTTGAGGTCAGAGAACAGTGCCCTGAACTCACTGTGCCAAAACAATGTCGCAATCTGGGTAAGAAAATTGTTAGAGAGATGCCTCTGCCCCAATTAAGGTGCTAACGAGACCAAATCCAAAGTGTATTTTATTGAACAGTAAATGTGAGGTAGAGAGAGATGGAAAGAAAGAGAAAAGGGGAGAGAGCAAGGGAGTGACAGGGACAGAGACCTCCCCTGTAGCAGGGCAAGTGTGACATTGTCCCCTGTGTGTGTGGCCTTCCCGGGGGTGGGGGTTTTACACCTGAGCCAGTTTGGGTAAGGGGGGTGGTGTTCACCCCCTGAGCAGGGATTACCCCACTGTTTCAGGTTGCAATGCAGGATGTAACCAAATGCATGTTTGCAATCCCCATCTTCATCAACTGCTATAAACAGGTGGGGCAGTGTTCTTTATCTCTTGCATGACTCAGCCCTGATAACGCCCTCCAGGGGAGATATCTTCTGGGAATGGGCCATTGAGTGTCACTGCAGGACTGATCAAATTCCATCATCCCATTGTGGGATGCTCCGCCCAGGGGGAGGATCCAAGCATTCCTACCTGGATATAAGCTCAGGCTTTCAACACCAGGAGCAGCTTGCCTACTGGATTCCCAGAGGACAAGAGCTCCAGAACCACCACTGGACCTTCAGAGGAAGACCAGACCCTTCTACAGCATCACTGCTTTGACAGAATCACGTTCATCACTCCAACAGGACTGCAGCCACCATTGAATGGGACTGCTGCCACCAGCCTGACCAACAGGGTGTCAGGTTATATCCTGACTCTGTCAGTTTAAGGCAGTGTTTCTGTATCATTGCCTTGATCTTCATTTTCTTATTAAGTTGTAATTCTGACTTAGACTCTCTCCCAGGTTGCCTTCAAACCAGTACAAAAGACAATGTGCGCACCCTTTGTTTTCTTCCGAGAACAGGATTTCCCATGCCCAAGTCTTGACTGGATGGAGGAGGAGGCTGCAAGGAAGAGGAAGGAGACCTGGGATACCCAGGCAGGTGAGGAGGAAGTCAGTGCCCCTTTCCCCCTCTCTCCTGCTCCATCTCCCAGCCCAGCACAGCCCCCGGCTGCAGGACAACCCTGCTGCCAACCCCCGTCCTGCTGGGGATGCACTGGGGGGATCTCCTTCCCCTTCCCTCTGGCATGGAGACAAATCCCATCTTCTTCTTGTCCTTCCTCCCCCAGACAAGAAGCTGAGGATGGCGACCACAGAGGACAAATCCCCACAGCAGAACCTCTTGGAAGAGGCAGTTTTGAGCGACTTCACAGTGCAGAATTCCAATGGGGAGGAAAATCCCCAGAGATTCCACAGGAAGAGGGGCTCCAAACCCAGCCCAGCGTGCTCTGAGGGGGAAAGACCCACCCTGAGCCAGGAAGGTGGACAGAGCTTCAACCAGAGCTCAGAGCTGATGGTCCGGGAGCAGCTTCATGATGGGGAGAAGCCCCACAAGTGCTTGGAGTGTGGGAAGAGCTTCAGGCACAGCAGCACCCTGATCAGCCACCAGATGATCCACACTGGGGAATGGCCCTACGAGTGTGGGGAGTGTGGGAAGGGCTTCAGCTTCAGATCCACCCTTGTGACCCACCAACGCATCCACACTGGGGAGAGGCCCTACGAGTGCCTCGAGTGTCAGAAGAGGTTTCGGACCAGCTCCCATCTGCTTCACCACCAGCAGATTCACACTGATGAGAGGCCCTTCCAGTGCCCCGACTGCGGGAAAGGCTTCCGGCAAAACTCCCATCTCCTCCACCACCAGCGGATTCACAGAGAGGAGAGGCCCTTCCTCTGCGCCGACTGCGGGAAGGGCTTCAGGCAAAACTCCCATCTCATCACCCACCAGCGCATCCACACTGGGGAGAGGCCCTACAAGTGTGCCCACTGTGGGAAGAGGTTTCAGAGCAGCTCAAATCTCCTCCTGCATGAGCGGATTCACATCCAAGAGAGGCCCTTCCGCTGCCGTGACTGTGGGAAGGGCTTCAAGCACAACTCCGCCCTCATCATCCACCAGCGCATCCACACTGGGGAGAGGCCCTATGAGTGTCCCCAGTGTGCGAGGAGCTTCAGCAGCAGCTCTCATTTGACAAGACACCAACGGAGCCACAAGTAAGGGAAGCCCTGCAAATGCTCTGACATCAGGAACAGCTTCATACACCGCTCCATATTCTTCCCTCAATGGGAGAACCCACATTGGGAAGAGCCCTAGTGATCCATTTTCCCCGGGATCCTTGCTGGGAAGACACCTGTCCCTTTTCCTGACCCTGCCAATGACTTGGTGTGGGGTGAGTGAACATGAGGGTCTGGCCATGGCCCTGTCATTACATTCACTCCTACCTCAGGTCATTGCCAGGGGCAGGAAAGGGACCCTCACCCTCTCTCTCCCTGAGAAGAAGGGTGTCCATTCCAGAGAGGTAGAAATTGTGGCCGGGAAGAGATAGTCAGTTGTGTTGCAGTTTTCCCTTTTTCTCACCCTTTCTGTTATCAATATTGTTTCTGTTCCTGTTTGTTCGTTTTCTCATTGCTGTTCCCAATAAATTGTTCTTATCCCAGCCTGGGATCATTGCCTTTTGTGCTTTCCATGGGAGGCGGGAGGGCAGCGAGGGCAGCGCGGTTTTAGCGGGAGCAGGAAATTGGGGAATCCCATTCCTGAAGCCCGGCCCGTGGAAACCGAGCATCCCAGCTGGTGCCAGCCCTGGTGGCCATGGCAACAGCCTTGGGAGCGGGTCCCTGGCTGGGGCTGTGGGAACCTCTTCCCTCTGGTGCCCAGGGACAGGAGTGGAGGGAACGGCTGCAGCTGAGTCGGGGCAGGCTCAGCTTGGATGTCAGGAAAAGGTTTTTGCCCAGAGGCTGCTGGGGCCCTGCCCAGGCTCCCCAGGGAAGGCTCCCAGCTCCAGGGCTCTCTGAGCTGCAGCAGCGTTTGGACAGCGCTGTCAGGCCCAGGCTGGCATTGTTGGGGTGTCCTGTGCAGGGCCAGCAGTTGGACTGGAGGATCCTGATGGGTCCTTCCCAGCTCAGCCCATTCTGTGCTTCTGGGATCCCATGAGCCTGGGGATGGGGCTGCCAATGGTTGCCATGGCAACGGGCTCTGGCTGCAGGCCTGAGCTGGTGTCCATGGCAACCACCCCTGGCATGGGGTCTCCATGGAGCTGCCAAGGGACTGAGCATAGCAACAGGGGGCTGGTGATGGTTGCCATGGAAACTGACCATAGCAACAGGGGCTGGTGATGGTTGCCATGGAAACTGACCATAGCAACAGGGCAGCTGGTGATGTTTGCTGCTAAGGATCAGATTTGTCACAGGCACTCAGAGGGGTTCCATGGGGACACCCCAAGAGTCTCCAGGCTGTTCCAGAGCTGGAATGTCACAGGCACAGACAGGGGCTCCATGGAGACCTCCCAGGGCTTTCTGGGCATGGTAAAGAGCCCTGTGGTCAGAGGCAGTCACAGCCATTCCATGGTGAAATCCCAGGGCACCTTGGGCTGCAAAGGCACCGATCTGTCACAGGTACTCTCGGGGGCTCCACGGTGACATCCCAGGAGTGCCCAGGCTGCCAAAGAGCCGGGATGTGCCAGACACTCACAGGGGTTCCTGTCATGGGCACAGTGAGAGCTTCAGGAAAAGTTTATTAGAGAAGCTCCTGTTGGGTCATGAGGTGCAGAAAGGATCCCCCATGGCCCCCACAGATTCCCAAATGTCACTGTTGAACCAGAGATGACACAGGCTCAGATCAGAAGGTTAAGGGCTAAAAGCCACTTGTTTTTTCAATCCTCTTCTTCTGTGCCTTGGTTTGCTACAGGTGGACCTCATTGGTCATTTAATCAACACATTTCACATGATTGGCCAATTAAGACAAAACCCTGCAGTATACAACTTTATGGAAAAGAGTCAACTTATTACAAACATTGTTGGGGCACAAGTTATTGATGTTTGTTTTATGTTGGGCCTTTCTGGGGGCTCCGTGGATGGGGGAAACCCTCTTGTAGTAGTTCTGTGCCAGGTAAAAGTAGATGCACGGGGCTTTTTGGGTCTTCAGCTTCTTGCTTATTGCTAGCTTATCTAAAGTTTTGCATGCTGTCCATACCAGGCACAGCGTGCTGGGAACGCACCACAAAATGGCTCTAAAATGTACGGTTTCAAGGTCTTTTAAAGTTGTCTCATCCAATTAACTCTTAAAACATACGTTATTTCTACTTATCTAGCAATAACTCATCCCTTGACTGTCCACATAACCTCTCACTGTGCTTTCCTTGACCAATCACCCTGTGCCACCAAGACTGCAGAAAATGGAGCAGATGAAGAAGAAGACAGGGACTACACCCCAATTCCTCCATCTTGCTTCCTATCTACACCATACTAAAAATCCCAAAACCTAAATTTCTCCCCCTAGTGAGAAATCCCCTATACTATTCTCTATTATCTGTTTCACACTTCGGTAAATTCTAATCTGTCTCAAAGTCCTGGAAGTCCTCTCCATGGGTGAAGGTTAAAGGCAGTGTTTCTCTGGGGGTCAAGACTTCTCAGAGCAGACAGAGAAATATTCCCTGTATCCTGGATTCCCACACATTTAACCTAAAAACCTTTAACTTTAAAGATTTGAAGCTTCCCCAAAATGTTTCAGGTAAATAGGATTTGATGGAAAAGTAATAGAGAACAACAGAAAGACAGAAGATCCAGAGAAAGACACACACTGTCATGGTTTGACACTGGCACTAGGCCAATGCCCCATGAAGATACATTGTCCCTGGTGTCTGCTGTGAGATTTTGACCAGGAATAAGAAAGCCAGCAGGCTCTTACTTAACAAGAAAAAAAACCATTTATTAACTAAACTACAAAAACAATAACTAAACTACACACAAAAGAAAAAACACACAAGGAAAATGAAAACCCCACAAAACATTTCCCTCCTCCTCCCCTCAAATTCCCAATACAATGCACTTCCCAATCATCAATTCTCAGTCCATCAACACTCTGTAGATAATCAATTCTCAATTCGTCAAGAGGAGAGGAGTCCTTCTTGTGCCAGGATGACCTCTTCCTTTTGGTCCAGGTGCTCTCACCACCTGAACACGAACCAGGGCTGCTTCCAGGGTTGTCTTTTAAGGATATTTTGTCCCATTCCAAAAAGAGCACAGTCACACCTTTGGGACACCTGTCCCCCCCATATTTCACCCCCTGGGGCCGAGGGGCTGAAAACCACACATAATCTTCTCGTGTCTGGGACATTTCTCCCCATGGACTCAGTCTCTGTATCACAAGGAAGCAGGGCTCTGTCCATGGCTATACAAAAAGAGTCCAGCAAAAGCCACTCCAATCATCTCTCTTGCCACCAAGATTCTTCTCTTTTCATCCACAATCTCACTCACTTGCTCCACTTGCTCATTTCCTTCTTCTCTCTTGCACTCTAACTCTTTTCTGGGAAAGGTTAATGTTCTGTAAGTTTTCATTGTCCAAAAAAGGGTTAAAAGGTTCAGTCTCTCTCTCTCTCGAACTCCCACAGCTGCCCTGCCGCTGCTCTGCGGCCCTTTCGCGTGCACCCCCCCCCTTCTCCTTCTCAGCCGGCCGCTATCAAAATTCTGACGCCGGCTCCCTCTCTCTCTCTCTCTGCCGGCGGGGGGGGGGGCTGCCCGATGGCTCTCGGGGTCTTTTTGGGGTTCTCCATCTCTCCACCCTTCCATGCTCAGGGCATCCTCACTCCCAACCTCGGTCTGGGCCCAGCCTACTGCGTGGCTGCCCCTCCCCGCGCAGCAAAAGCACTGGGCGAGGGAGGGCATCTTCTCTCTCTGCGCCGAGTCCCAAGAGGAAGTGCCTGGACAGATATCCCTGCTTTTAAGGTGGTCTCAGAAGGTGACTCCTATTCCCAGAAATCCCATTTCTGGGTCAAACCATCACAGCCTATTTCTCTGTTAGCTGCTGCTGATTTATGAATGGTAATAGTGAGGGCATTATAGTGGCAATGAAATGTCTGTGATGGCTTATTGACAGGAAACTCTCCACAGACACAATCAGACTTTGAGACTTTGAGACTCTAATGTCTCATTGGCCACAGGAGGCAAAACTCAGGAAGAGTTGAGGTTTTCTCTTGCTCAGATAGGGCCTCAGAGCAGGTGCCTCTAGCTGTCATTAAGCAAACTCAGGATATGGTTATTTTACAAAGAAGTTGGAGAAAAAGAGAATTAGGACTTCAGGCCTAAAATAACTGTTCTGGTGGGAAATTTTACATTCCAATGGTATGAAGCAACAGATACGGGCTCTTGGGTTTCACCAGTGGAAAGAAAAAGGCTGCTGAGCTTTGTTTATTACCCAAAAAAAACACTCTCCACTGTCCTTTTTGAGCAATTCTATAAACATCATTATACTTCTGTAGTTTTGCTGCTGCTTTTGTTCTCCTGCAAAACAACAAACCAAGTGAATGCACAATTCTCATGTAACGATGAACTGACCCACTTCAAGGTCTCAGCACTTTTCTTTGTCTGTACTTGTGAACATGAAACTCTCATTTTCGATAGTTGTTGATGTCAATCAGGATACAAAATATATATAGAAGTCATACAATAGTTATTTGCAGTTCCAGCTTTTTTCTTTTCCCTACTATCACAGGAGAACACAAGCTGAAAATTCCAAACAAGCCAAATCAGTGAATTGTGCATGTCAGCTAAATAATATTTGCTGATTGAAGTAGATGGGGAATGAAAGCTCAAGAAGCAAATCTTTAGCAATTTTCTTTTTGGCAGAGTAGTTGCTTTTTAAGCTCTGTCATTCCAGGTGAATTTTGCGAAAAAAATCCAAGGGTTTTGAAAAGCCTATGAATAGAGTCAGTTATTCCATACTTTCATGCCTGAATCCCCAATATTTAAAATCCAAAACAATGTGTTTTGCAAGAGAAGGATAGATGCTGTACATGTTGTATGGGTGCATTTTAATAAGAAACATCAGTAAATGACAGACAGGGGAAATGATGACTGCAAAGACTAGAAAAATGCTTATATGAGTTTGCATAGCAATTGCATCGTGCTATAGCTGAAGTATCCCTTGTGTAAAAAATATCTCTGCATTTAAATTAAGTGTGGAAATAGCTGGGTTCTTTTCTGCTTTACAGTGTCCTGAGAATACTATTCTGATCAATGTAAAGTAGAAGCAAACTTACTCCTTTTGAGACTTCTCACTTCTGTGGCAGTTTTAACTATCCTGCTAAATATCTTTTTCAGAATCTGCCTCTGTAATTTGATGACAGCAAACTGACCTTGAAAGACAGAGGAAAGCTGAAGCATAAATTTTGGGTAGAAGGGAGAAAAATGGGGAATAACCTCTTTTAGGGAATAACCTCTAGATCTAAGAACCAAG
The DNA here is from genome assembly GCA_039654755.1 of Calcarius lapponicus. Taxonomy (NCBI): domain Eukaryota; kingdom Metazoa; phylum Chordata; class Aves; order Passeriformes; family Fringillidae; genus Calcarius; species Calcarius lapponicus. The sequence goes on along the minus strand of CM077478.1, from coordinate 13,094,196 downwards.
GAGAGCTAGTGTAAATACTGTTTCACAGATACTTATCATCTTTCCTGACTTCCTACAGACCAACATATGAAAACACACCAGTGCTGATCCATGTGGCCTCACTTGTACGCACTTTAAGAAAAAAGCTTCATTTTCTTCATCATTTGACCCTTTCTCTGCCAAGCAGTCATTTTCAGTATTTCTGCACTCTCCTTCATTACAATGCCCAATAACTGCAGTTAAAAAAATGTTTCATGTAAACTGGTAACGATTTTGAACAGTCCAGAGTAACCTATCTTTCAAAACTGACAGATTTACTCAAAGCTTGAAATGCTTGAAGCACTTGAAGCCTGCTTTGCAGCTGTTTATCAACATTTTGCAAAGGCTAAAATTTTTTTCAAATGTGTGATTGTGTAATGTTTACATAAAGACAATAAGAAAACAGAGATGCTTTTCCTTTTTTTGTGAAGGTAGAAGTCGTGTGTTGTTTTGCAAGCCTAAATATCTCCAAGATGTCATGTATGTCTCCTTGTCAGAATTCTTCCAGATACCTTAAGTCTTTAATTAAATTACCATATATTTTCAGAGCATTAACCAGGAATCAGCATTTGTGCTTTGCTAAGTCAATAAAACAAACAGAGAAGTGTTATCACAAGCTGCTTGATGCCAGGATGCTTCATGTTTCATGCTGAACCAAATCACATTAGCCAGGGAATGTAGAAAAGGGCTCCATTCAAATTGTCTCCAGCATGAATGGGAACAAGCTGCTGCTTCTGTTCTTGAAGCAACCTGAACCAGACTGGCCCTGCAGCCACACCCTCTCACAGCTGCAGGATGTGGCTGCTGAGCTGACTGGCAGAATCTCACTTCTAGGACAGATCAGTGCTCCTGAGCCGCCTGTCCTAGAGGGCTCCAAGACCTTGTCATTTTCCCTTTTGACCACAGCAGGGTGGCTGTGGTGCTGTTTGTGCACCAGAGGTTTAGAACTTTGCCTTTGGGCTGTGAGGAACACTCATTTTCCATCAGTGACAAGTCTCTAGTTTTCCCTGACAATCTAAGTCCATGAAAGAAATTACCTCTCTAAGATGGTGTCAGTAACTTGAGAGTGTGTACAAAAAATGTGTTTGGCCCCTCAATCCTCGGCCCATGGGGACATTTTTAGTGATTGCAGCTAAGTGACTTCATGGAATTTCTTCCTCTATTTATTTCTTCTCCTTGTTTAATTAGAAATTTCATAGCCATAACCTCTCTATAAAATTTAATGTTGTCTAGAGGTAATTGAGGTTTATGTAAATTTTTATGACATACTAATGGCTTGAATAGAACTGAAACTGAAGACGATTTCATAAAGGAAACTGAAGACTGCTAATGAAAGGTCTCTACAGTCAGCATGGTGAGAGACAAGACTGCCTTTCACCAATATAACTCTAAGTTGAGCTAGTCTACTTTCAAATATAACATTTAAACTTTTGGCTATTAACCAAAAAAAAAGTATATAGGTATAGTTTCCCCTACAATTCTTGAACTGAACTGGTGGTAGAAAGAAAGACTTCAATATACTAATTTTCTTCAACATTTGGAACTTGTTCTATCGCAAAATGCGCAGACCATTTGGAATTTTAATGCCTGGAAATAATGCTTTTTAAAAGTGCCAAAGAATTTTGGGGAATTAATTCCTATTAGAGCAGGTGAGAATACAGTACCCTAGGGAAAGATAATGTATAACAGTTCTTTGCCTTTGGGTTCATCTCTTCATAAGAAACCCATCTGATCCCCATCTTAGCATTTTATTACACAGTAACTAGTCACAGAAATTCTTATTTCTATGTTTTATGTTGCTACTGAACTGTGCAAGGATCAAAAGCAATCACTTTTAAAGGAACTGCAGTCATTTCACTCCCACAATATTTTATCTTCTCTGCTTTCTCTTTCTCCTTTCTTCTTCCATTAAAACATTGCTGCTGCTGGGCTTCAAAGTCGTTGGGTTTCAACTAAGGAAAAACTTGTCTTTCATCACAGAAAACTATTCTCTTCAATGACCTGAAGATTTTTATGATGATTTATCCATCAGAAGAGGGGGAGAGGAAGTGATGATTCAGTATTCTGGACACCCTTAAAATATCTCTCAACAGAAAAATTAACTTTCTTTGGATTTCAACAAACTTTGACTATGAGCAAAAAATATGCAGTATGTATTTCATTATCTTCTATTCCAAGTCTTGCTGGATTCAAAAACCTTTCTGCCTCTCCTTAGGATAAGTTTCATAGGGAATAAAAGGTTTTCTCTTTTGTACTTCAAGTGTTTCGTTTACTTGCCCACATAATTTCTTAGTAGCCTGCAGCACGTGACCCCAAGAAGGAAGACTTGGCAACTGTTAGAGCACTTCGGAACTATAGAGGGAAGATAAAGAGTAGATAGAGGAGCAAGAGTAGATTTGCAAATCAGCTAAATTTTTCCTGCTACTGGAAAAATTCCCTTTGAAGCTGGAAACCATGTGTATTCAGAAGATGGAAGGAGGAGAAAATGCTTTGAGTGTCCCAGAAACCTCTGAATCAATTAGTGAATATTCGTGACCAGGGCCAGCGCTTGCACTGAAATTGCAATGGAGCTCTATGCTTCAGATCACAGCACTCCCAGGTGGTCTTAAAATCCCATCAAGAGAGGATTTTCTGTCTCCATGGTTAATCTATTTCCACTTTAATAACTGATAAGAAGTAGAAAACTTACATATGCAATTTGTTTGCAAAGGCATGCAGCCAGAGGAAATGTCAACATTTTACCACAGAAACACCCTATTAACAATATAGGTAAGCAAAATATTTAAAGTAGAGGAAAATAGCATCAGGTAAGAGCTTTAGGATTTGTGTATATGTGTATAGGACTCATATATATATATAAATATATTAATTTTGTTATTATAAATTATCATTTGTATAAGAAGATATAGGATTTCAGAAGTGGGTTTGTCTGTAGTGTTTTTTTCATTTTTTTTTCACAAGCCTTGCAGAAATTTGGTTCACAAAATGTTTGTTTTTGTTTAAGGATTCTCTCAGTAAAGAAAGAAAGAAAGAAAGAAAGAAAGAAAGAAAGAAAGAAAGAAAGAAAGAAAGAAAGGTATGTCTCATACCTGCCAATATGAAGAGAAATTAAGCTAATAGGTCAATAACAACACTAGATTTCACTGAAAGAGCTCCAGTGCAAATGCTTCTTTTCATTTTTACATTAGTCAGGGAGTAAGTTTTTTTACCCTACCAAAAACAGCATAAGCATTTCCTAGTTTTCTGATTAAAAGTATGTTTCAGTAATGAAATGAGGCAAGTGAATCCTTTGGATGCCAGTGCCTCAAGAATTTTCTTATTTCTTTTCAAACTGCATATACTCAGGTTTTTCAATTTCTTTTGAATTTGAAAAGCAAAGCTTAAACCAAAGAGACTAGACACAGTAATAATGACATCTTACTATTTCAAATTATTAAGGCCATTAAGGCTTTTTCCCTTTAGGATGACCTGCTCTCCTATGGCAGAGTTTTGCCATTAATTCAGGTGGGAGAACATGTACACCTCTTTCATCACACGCCTTTGACAGGGGCTTCACTGCTTCTGCTCCAAACAAATCCCCCTGACCCACACACAGGGCTGTAGGCAATAAAGCCCTCAGCAGAGGTAACAGCTGACTTCTCAGAAATCAGCATCCTGTTGAGTTGATTCAGGGGGCTTTTCTTTGCTTGAATGTTGTGACATTGCCACTGACTGCTAACCTGAATGTCACAGGAAGAGTTATGCTGGGAAGTGATTTCAGAGCTATATTCTGACATGTTGTTACTTCAGAGCTACATTCTGATGTGTTGCTGTTATATTTCTGCAAAGCGTGGTTGAACTTCCTTAACACAAGTATCTGAGCTGTTTGGCTTTCCTCACCATCTTTCTAAAGTTTTCTTGGTACTATAGGCAGTTATAAAGGTCTGTTTAAGGCCAGTTTGGCTATAGACATGAATTTTTCTTGCTATAGTGACTTCAGAGGATCTATACCATCTTAAATATAGAGATTTTGGGGAAAGAGGGTGTTTACTTAGAAAAATTTTGGACAGTGAGTTTGGGGATTTCAAATGTTTTGAATATTTTGTAGTTCTGGACATCTACTATGTGATATAACTGAGGCATAGGGATTATGAGGTCTGCAGAATGTTCTATGAACATGATAGAAGTTTTATTTGTTGTAATAGTTTGCAACAGAAAAGGATTTTTTCTTTCTTGTAAATCATAAACTACCTCTATAAGCTGTTTCAAATTCTAAGCTTTCTGATTCTTACTGGCAGAGACCGTCTATTCAACAGATTTTCTGTGATACAATGTATGCTTTATGAAATACAATAGTACTTTTTTCTGAAGTTTTTCTGGATCAAAGCTGGAGGCTGGCTGATTGTGACAGGAATAGCTAAATCTGCAGAGATAATACAGAGTGATATAAATTACAATGCAGTATAAATTATGGCACTTTTATCTGTCTATGATCTTCAGTGTAAGATTGGTTTTCTACAGGTTGGTCAAGAGTCTTCAGATATATTTCAGAGGCTCTTTTTTCAATAAATAAAAGTCAAGCTAATATTTTTTTGCAATGTAAAAATAAAATCTTCAATAAAAAAATTAATACTTTGTTTTATTAAATACTTTTGGAAATTTCTTGGTTTTTTTCCTTGCTGACCCCTAGTTGTCATCTAGCAAAATTATAAGACCAAGTTTGAGTTTTACATTCTTGGCTTTTAGCACTGCAGTAAGCATTTAAAAATATTCAAGATTATATCTCATGAAAGAATAACTGACCACAAAACATTTATAAAAGGACCTATGCCAGAGGTATGCTAACAGATCATTGCATCAAATCCTCATGTATACAAGCACATGCTTGACATAAATAAAACTTCCAGTGCTGTTTCTGAAGCTCTGTCTGGTAACAAATAAAACTTTCACATTTTTTTCTGAATTATTTTTAGTCTGGTTGACTCTAGTATTAATTGCCATTTTCTCCATGGTTACCTATTCGCAGCCGAACTACCTGCCTCCAAACTTGTCCTGTGTGAACAGAAATCTAGAGGATTTCATATCATGCACAACAATTTATGAGCTCTCATTATAATGACCTGCTCAGAATTATCAGAGAGAAAAAAAGTGCATTGCCCTGAAACTTCCAAGGTTGTCTGCAGGAGGCTCAGGACACAGCTACCAGTCATCTCTGAAGGAGCCCTCTGTGCAGGAAAAGAGAAGTAAATGCAGTTTAAAAGCTGTCACAAGAGGTTGTCTGAAGTCTTTATGGAAGCTGACAGTATAATAACATCACCTGCCTCTTGGTGACGATGGAGTGGATTGGCCTTTCTTTAGAACAGTGCAGTGCATGCAAAAAAGGTACAAGTTTACAACTCAACTAGAAAAACATGAGCTGCATAGTTGTTCAATAGGTGACAATCTGTAGGATGCATAGGGACAGATGACATTCTCTATACATAACTTCTGTTAAAAAATAGAGCTTATTTCTGCTTCTACAGAAAAAGAACAGAAAATCTTCCATTTAACCACGCTAAGACATACACTCCATAGCAGAATTTCCAGATGCCCACCAAATGGGGGAAAAGGTGGAAGGCTTAAAATGAACAGTTGACAAGACAGAAGTAATTTTTGATACAAGGAAGAGCAGAATGTCCATGAAGATTTTGGGAGCAGGAGGAAGAGCAGACTGCACAATGAATTACAAAGAAGCAAGAGCTGTGAAGATCCTCTAGCTGATGCTGCTGAGTTAGCTGGTGCATCTTAGACTTTCTTCTGGAATAGAAATTAGGTGATGTGTGTGATTATGGGCTTGTTTGGAGTAGATGGAGGATTCATGGGATGTTTCCTTGACCTTAATATTTGGATAAAGAAGCCATTTGGCCATCTCTTGCTGAGAGTGTGATTTAGCTGTTGACTGAGCAGAGATATACAAATACAGCTTAGCTGTTGATATTTTTTTAATCTCTGTTCTTTGCAGTATTCAGACAGCTTAAACAATGCTTTTAAAGAATACTCTAGAAAGCTGAGTGCCTGACGTTGTTCATACTTCTCATAGTCCGGTGGATACTGGATAAAAGAACTGTGAATTTACAGGGGAAAAAAGAAGTATCAACATAAATTACAGGTTTTGTGTCATTGCATGCTGTAAATCCCCTTCATTACCACTTGTTCAGGTATTCTGGCCAAGAGCTTAATAGAATACAAAGAGAGAAACGAATTAGAGACCCACAAAATTATGGTAGATAATAGTTTGTTTCCAGTCAAAAGAAAAAAAATCTCTGCACCACATATATGGATGATGTGCTTTTTTTCCAGCAATCAGTTGCCTTGTTGGCTTTGCAGAGGAATATCAGATTCCAATGTATGATTACAAGTTCCCTGGAGGGAGGATTTTCTCCAAAGAATTGTTTAATATTGTGTCTCAAATTAAGTGTGCAACGAAAATACATTGACAATTCTTACACTTTGAAACTCAAAGCAAACTATTTTGGAGCAAAAGTCTTAATTCTCATGTCAGGTGTTATCTGGAGATATTTTATATTATCACAAAAGAATTTTGCATCATGCATTTTGCTGCTTCAGAGTCAATAATTTTTAATGAAAACTTGAGTGCCTAGATACAAAATGGCATAGTGGCATTTTAAAGACCTTTTAATACATTTGCATTTCCTACTTTCTGCTGCATAGGTAAAAATTATAGGAGTCCATAATAAACAGTAAGATAGAAAAGAACAGTGGTCAGAATACTGAATAGCCTTACAAAACGACAAAGTGGTTATTTTTAAATTTATTTTATGTTTTGTGGGTTTGAGGGGAAAATAGACCTTTTTTTTTAGTCGAGGTTTTTGTGTCCTTGGTGACTACTTCCTATTTTTTGGGGGTTTTTATAGTCTTCAGAATACCATGAAAAATGAACTACCTTGGGCAAGGGGCAGGGAAAAAAAGGTCAGCAAAACTGAGCTGTATTGTGCACTCAGTATCAAAGCAAAAGAGTCCAGGTATCATGGGATTTTAATTTGCTCATTAAACCAAAGCATCAAAATAAACCATTTCAGAGTTCTTTTTGCTGGTGTTTATGAAAAATAAAGCTTATATGTGAAGAAAGACTTATTTTTCTAAACAGAAATTTTGACTGGTCTGCATGAAGATTGCAAGCAGTATTTTATTTCATTTGGGAGTTATCAGTACATGCACAATAGAAATGTGTGCAGCAGACAGGCAGTCATGGAAACTGCGTGTGTCAGTCTGGGATGAAATTATGCATTTTATGTGTGATGGGTGAGTTTGCATTCAAATGAAGAACAAAACACTTTATCAATGGCACAGGGTGTACTGTTGCAAAGCATTCATGTCAGTTCCTTTTTATAATTGCTTTGTTGGCATGAAGTATTTGCTTTTCATTTTGAAGTTTCTAGAAAATATTTAGTGTGTACATACTACAAATGAGCCTGGTAGTATTTTTCCTACATTTTTTTTTCCATAGTGTTGTAACAATTTCCATAGGTTGATACTGCGAGGAGAATTGTGCTTGCAGAAGAAAGGTTGAACTAATAAATCAAGACAGTCAGGAAGGATTTGAAAGGGCTGAAGTAAACGCTAAATCTGAATCTGGCAAAAGTGCAGCGCTAACTTGCACAATAAAAGAACACATGGATGACTTCCAGGCCCTACAGAGATGTGAACATTGTGTTCTAAACCAGTTTCTTCAAATAGCACCTGGTGTTGTCAGTGGGAATCAAGAGGCAGAGACTGTTCCTCAACAGCAGATTGTTAAACACCATCAGATTTTCCAGGTGAGAAGAAAAAGGGCAAGCACCCCAACAGTTGTCATAGGTTTGAGGTGAGCCCAGACAACCTCGCCAGGTATCTTCCATTCATGGAGTCATGCCTGTCTTTAGAAAAACAGAGGGAAGAGAGTTGCAAGTGAACATTGGAAGACTTCTCCAAAGAACTGTGCTTCATTCAGTCAGGTCTGTCTTTTTCAGTAGTAATCTGGTATGGAACAAATACCAAGTACTTCCTTATTTTCTTGTTTCCATTTAATGCAAAAGAAAAAAGTATTGAGGAGGCTTGAGAATTTAAAATGGTTTGGATTATATGTCTTTAATTTTTTTTCTATCTGTACCAGACTGAAATTTAATTCCTCCAAACAATTGGCTACTTTGTTGACGATGCATGGTAACAGCCCATGTGCAGAGGGGTACACACCCACCACCAGAGGCTACAAGCTGCAGTTTGAGCCAGACAAAGGAAAAGGCTCCCAAGAGGCAGATCCTGCTAGGTCAAATAATGCTTTTTATAAGCTAATACCTCCCCTTACACAACCTTAAACAAAAAAGTCTTATGCACAGGTATAAAACTCCTCCACCCCCTCCCCAGGAAGAACCATGACATTCAGACAGAGGACTGAAGATATTCATCCCTTATGATGGAGCATAATTGGTTCAACTACACTGATGGAAGAGGCAGCTGTCATGTCTTTCAACATGTCATCAACCATCAAAGACCCCCAAAACTCTCCCAGATTCATTTCTGGACAGACTAGGCATGATCTACAGTGTTGCATCAGACATTGTAAAACTCCCCCACTTCTCAGTGGAGGTACCTGCGTGTTCCCAGCTGAATCTAAATATATCTTAATCCATTGAACTTTATATTCTATGGGCTTCTTCCACCCCTGACAGATCAAGACTGTGGCCATCACTTTGACCAATGGATGTTGAAATTGCAGCAAATAGGTCTCATTTCTGGATCCACAGGTGGTAATGCTGTTCTATTATTATCCTTTCTTTTCTATTTTTTCTTTTCCTTTTTTTCTTTTCCTTTTTCTTTTCTTATTTTATGCTTTTATATGGCTCCGTTTCTACAGATAATAACCAAAATGGCTTCAGACCTCTTTTCCATTGCAACCAAATTGCTCTGAAATAAACCTGCCATATACATATTTATAACTGCCACTCATTTAGTGTCATTTCCCCCTAATCTGTCCCAAGGGATCTATTACTAACAAGAATCTCAGTTACCCTGCCATCAGGGGCAGGTCATAATACTATCTCTTTTTCTGGAAGTAGATTATTTTCCTATTTTTTTCGTATCTTTTACCTTGAAAAGCGCTGTAACAGCACAGGCATTTCATCGTACTATTTTAGTGTTAACTCTTTAGCACAGTCTAGAGCCTGTGCTTTCATAGACACAATATATGCTTAGAACTAACCTCCAGAGCAGCTGATCTCTTAGCAGGACAAATTGGAAATTGACAAGGTAGCTACACTTAATTAGCTATAGAAATCGAACTAATTTTCATTGTGAAAGAAAAAAAGACTAAAACCTGGCTGTGGTCAGAGTGCATGAAATTCTGCTCCAAAAATCTCTACATGGAGAGCTTTTTATAGCTCTACAATAATTTGAGCTATTGCTGACAGATTTAGGTGTAATATTTCTATAGTTTGAAGGTTTAGGAGCAGGAGCACGTTGCTCACACCTCAGCTACTCCTGAGCTCCCTGGAGAAGGAGCACTCTGTCAGATTCCCCAGTGAAGAAAAGGAGCTGAATGGCTCATAGCCTTGTCTTCTTAAAACACCAGTGGGGCTTGAATGCGGTACCTTGTGCTGGGTGCTGAGCCAAAGTCCTGTATTCAGTGTCACTGAAGTCACTACTGTAACATCGGCAATAAACAGAGAGAAGCTTCAAGAATTGATACCTTTCAGACCAGGGCTATGAAGGCTTTGAGTTTTACAGAATTACAAATATCTGATAGAAAATGCAACAGACATGTATCTCTTCAGGACTCTGTTGAGAACATGACCTTTTTTAGTAATAATTTCATCCGTTTCATTCCCAACAAAGTGTTTCTTTGAAAACTTTTAATACCTTATTTCCTCAAGAATGCCCTCCGTCTAGATGTGCTGGTTTTGGCTGGGGTAGAGCTAACTTTCTCACAGTACCTAGTATGGGATTGTGTTTTTAATTTGTGCTGAAAACAGTGCTGTTATTGCTGAGTAGCACTTGCACAGAGCCAAGGTCTCTTCTGCTTTTCATACTGCCACACTGATACTCATGGAGACATATGGAAAATTCAAAACGACACAGATGGGACAGCTGACTCAGCCAGCCAAAGGGATATTTCTCACCATATGGTGTCAAGCTCATTATATAAAGACAGGGGAAGAAGGGGGGAACATTTGGAGGGATGATATTTGTCTTCCCAACTCACTGTTATGTTTTTGTTTTCATAGGATGTGTGTTGTTAGAAGGGACTCATCAGGAGCCAAGTCCAACTCCTAGGAGCCTGTTCTAATGCCCAGCCATTTCTCTGGGTGAAGAACCTTCTCCTGGTACCTAACCTAATACTCCCCTGACTCAGCTTCATGCTGTTTGCTTGAGCCCTGTCACTGCTCACAAGAGCAAAGAGACTAGTACCTGCCCCTTCCACTTCCCTTATGAGGATGTGGAAGACCGCAATGACATCTGCCCTTAGTCTCCTACAGGTTGAACAGAAGTGACCTCAAATGTCATACGGCTTCCCCTCCAGACCCCTCATCGTGACCTTCATTTGGATGCTCTCTGATAGCTTCATGTCTTTTATACTGTGACATCCTTAACTGCGCACAATTTTCAAGATGAGGCTGCACCAGTGGGGAGCAGAGCAGGGCAATACCCTCCTTTACCTGACTGGTGATGCTGTGCCCGATGCACTCCAGGACACAGTTGCCCCTCTTTGCAAGGGTACTGCTGACCCATATTCAACCTCTCATTCCCCAGTCTATACACACAGCCAGGGTTGCTCCATCCCGGGTGCAGAATCCTGCACTCGACCTTGTTAAGCTTCACAGGTTGGTGATTGTCCATCTCTCTAATTTGTCCAGGTCTCTCTGCAGGGCATTTGTGCCCTTGAGAAAGTGAACAGTGCTTCCCAGTTTAGTGTCATCAGCAAACTTACTTGGTATTCCTTTGAGTCCTATGAACAAGTTGCCAATGAAGATGTCGAGGAGTGCCAGGCTGAGGATGGAGCCCTGTGGAACCCCACTGGTGACCAGACACCAGCTGATGTCACCCCATTCCCTGTAACTCTCTGGAGCAGACCCGTCAGCCAGTTGCTCACCCAGTGCCTAACACAGTTATTCAGCTGTGGGATGGACATTCTATCCCCAAGGACAATGTGAGACACAGAATCAACAGCTTTGCTGAAATTCAAAAACATTGTATCTACTGGAGTTCCTAGATCAGTTAGGTAGATTACCCAGTTGCAGAAGGATATCAGGCTTGACCAGCAGGACTTTCTCCTGTTGTGCTCTGCCAGCTGCGACGAAACCTTGCTTTCCTGGAGATGGCTGAACACCTCCCTGCCCATGAGAAGCTGTGAGTGAACTCCTAGTATTGCTTTCTTTTGTGAGCATGGCTTTACCTACTAAACTGTCTTTAACTCAACACAGAGTTTTCTCACTTTTCTGTTTTTCTCTGATCCCACTAGTGAGGGAGTGAGCAAGTTGGCTGCATGGTGCTTAGTCACTGGCTGGGGTTAAACCACACAGGACTAGGTTATAGCTAGGTTATAGCTACATGCCTGGATAATGCTGTGGTTGCTACACGTCAGCAGAAAAAATGAAACATTTCAATTCAGCTAGCCCAGTGACAATAGTAGGAATGTTAGCTGTAGCTCACTGCAGCACCGAGGGTGTTTCTGAGGTCCATGTAATTTGTGTCCCAGAAATGCTTTTGCAGATATGAAAGCTGATGCTGCTGTACCTTCACCATTTCTGTTCACAGCAGAAATGACATGTGCTAGCAACCAGACCACGTTCTGTGATATGTTCTGTCCCTGCTCCTGTAGATTGGCATGCGTTTACAGGTGGGAGATGATTCAGAATCAAAGCCTTTAATAAGGCAGGCTAAATGCCCAGCTCTACTATTCCAGGATGACCCTTCCGTTTAACTGTAAAGTTTCTGAAAGTGCAATGTGGATTGCGCTGAGAAAAGCAATAGGTTTTGGGGGTCATCAAATGGGATATCTGCTACGTAAATGTTGCTAATCAAGGACTGCTAAATAGTGTATTTACATTATTTAAGTACTAATACATAACTTTAGTATGGATAATTTGTCTAAGAGTCTTACCCATTTCTTTTACAAAGCATTAGCAATCATTTCAGCCTCACCAAACACAGCACTATTTATTCTGTCTTTTTCAAGCTGCGCAAAATCACTCCAAATCATATTTTCTCTTTACCTGAAATAAGAATAATAGCTTAGATTTGTGAGAAAGATGTACAAGAAATTTACAGGCCTCATTGCTCTTGTAGGATAACCTTTAAAAAATTAGTATCTAGCTGCTTATTTATGCTGATGGATGTTATACTCAGAATTTCACAGTCAATCAAGAAATTGAAAACAGATTTACTACACAATAAATGGGATGATACCAAACTAAAATGCAATCATTTAAAGAGAATTACTCTTAAGTGTTTTGAGGGGCTATATTTTTTAATACTAATGCTGTTGTTTCTGGTATTATTATTTATTATTATGTGCTTTTGTGGCATTTTCTTATTGTTGAACTTTCTCCTCACTCCTGAAGCTTTGTGAAAAACTCTCGCAAGCAAGGCAGAATATTGACTGATAGATCACATCTGGAAGAGAGAAACTGATGGCTTTAGATTGCTCACTTATGTCGATTGCATAAATGAACAAAGGGAAAGAACATAACTAGTAATGCTATGAATGGTGCGGCATGGAGGAGAAAAAATATATTTCAGACAAAAATCATGGTTGTTAAGTTGATGGCTCATGACATGTGTTGGCATGTGTTTTTTCAGCTTTGAAAGAATATTATTTCAATAACTTACCAGGAAGAAAACAGAATTGTAATTATTAAAAAGCCAAGGAGTGGGAGCTAATCTTGTATTTCAAAGTGAACAGATATACTTGTTGTTTTCTTGAATGCATGGAAAGTAAATTACAGTAGTGGATTATTTATATTAATTTGATTTTTTTATTTTTATCTGCAGGAAATTTATTGCTTTCATTCTTTTCTTATATTTTTTTTTGGTTTGTGCTTCTACTTCTTCTTTATTTTCTTCCTTCCAATGGTCCTTGGTCTACACTTAGCTTTGTCATTTAAGCCATGGTATTCTTCTTTGAAGCATGTTGCTCTGAGACATATTACAGCAGGGATATAGATCTGAGCTTCACTGTCAAGTATTAACCTACTGTCACCTAAAAAGAATTAAGGTAATTTAACATGTTCTAATTAAAGTGTATTCTAAAACTGGATCTTTTTTCACAACTGTTCTTTATTCCATTGTCTGTGAAAAACAGGTATATCTTTCTTCTAAGTTTGTCCGTATTTTGATCTCAGCATAGATCAAATTAAATACATCCAAGCAAGTTTATGAACTTTCTACACTTTTATTTTTTATGCTTCTCCCTTTATGTTATTCCAAAAGCCATTAAAAGAGTACATTTCCTTAGCAAGAGCAAAATGTACTGTATTCCAACTAAACTGCAGAACACTGGGTGATTACCAGGCCACAGTGAAGGTTAAATGATCAATCATGATTGACTCCTAATGAGATGGGCAGAGAACAAGCATCTGAAATTTAGCAAGGGCAAGTGCAGGGTCCTGCAGCTGGGCAGGAATAAGCCCAGGCCCCAGCACAGGCTGGGGGCCAGCCTGCTGGGGAGCAGCTCTGTGGAGAAGGACCTGGGGTCCTGGTGGACAACAGTCTGTCCATGGGCCAGCAGAGTGTCCTTGTGGCCAAGAAGGCAAATGGAAATCTGTGGGGCATTAGGAACTGCATTGCCAGTAGGTGAAGGGAGATGATCCTGCCCCTCTACTCAGCCCTGGAGAGGCACATCTGGAGGGCTGGGCCCAGTTCTGGGCTCCTCAGAACAAAAGAGACATAGAGCAGTTCCAACAGAAAGCAACAAGGATGATTAAGGGACAGGAATATCTATCTTATGAGGAAAGGCTGAGGGAGCAGGGCCTGTTCAGCCTAGAGAAAAGATGAGTTAAGCAACTAGTGAAAGGGGAAACATCAGGCACCAAGGCTGGAATAGGTCAGGCAGGAGGTTAGCATTGGGCAACTTCAGTAATTCCTTTGCTACCTATCTGCTTAATGACATGAACAATGTTGTTAGCTTCTTACCAAAGAGTGTTTAGGTGCTGTCAGCAAAAGTTATTTCACTTAGAATGAGTTAGAAGACCTTGACAGTTAATAAGGGAGACATAAAAGCACAAAGGCATACTAAAAAGAACTGAATCAATTTCTGACCAAGCCAATATCTGATTTTGAGGGACTGGACAAAAATTTTGAACACTTTCTTGGACATTCTGGGGGTGGATGATTCCGCGGAGGAATGGAAGGACAGCCTGTCGCAGCACCAGTGACACAGAGAATCTCGGAAGAAATAGAGGACACAACCGAAGCTGGAAGCTGATCTGATTCTTTCTTCCCAGGGATCAGGGTGCTGTCTACAGTGCCTGGAGAAACTTTGGACACATTAGAAGGGAAGGAACCTTGAACAAAACTCAAGATCTCTTCAGAAGAGGACGATGGCCCAGCAGCACTCAGAATTAAAATCTCAGAACTAGGTGTTCTGTTCTGGCATTCAAGAAAGTTTCTATTATGATCATTTTGTTTAAAACTCTCCATTAAAGCTCTGGAGACAGGCATTAGTTTGCCTACAGTCTCTTCCTTTTTGAGAGAGAATAGATTATAAATTTTCTAGTTTATCTGGTCTTAAAAGTCAAAGGTAAAAGCAGACTGCAAGTCTATATTTTGAGTATTCGATTTTACTCAGATTAATGAGTCTTACAGTTCATGTTTTGAGATGTCTGAACATCTTTTATCTTGTAAAATTTTTTCAAGTTGCTAAAAAACATCTTATTCTGTTTTAGATAAATGATTTCCTATTTTGTTGCCTAAGACCCTTAAGTTGCTACTTATTACTTACAAGGACATCAGGTGCAGAAGACGAAGGGGATGATATATTTTTCTTTTTAACAGCCTGGGCTTCTGGTGACTGAACTGTCTACGATCTTCTTTTTTAGTCTTCTAGTCTAACAAAGTTCTTCACAGAAGAGCACTTTTTATTGCTGGCCGGAAGTATATGTACAAATCACAAACGGGACAGGACTGCTGTAGAACATGCCTTGAGCTGTTTTATTTTTCAGCATCAGTCTCATTACATAGTTATGACAATGAGAAGATGCCACCAGCTCACATCCCAAGCAGCAGACAAAGAACTTAATGTTACAATTTACTTTATAAGTTTTTTGACAAATCACAGAAAGCAAAAGCATATTGAAAGTAGTTCTATCCAACCACTATAAGAACACGAACCTCTGGTTAAAACAATGCTTGCTTATTTTGAATACAATACCTACTTGTAAGCCTTAAAACACATTGCACAGAGGCCAATTATTAAGCTTCAAACTTCCTAATCTCTTGCTAGATAAACTTTTCTGCAGCATAAAAAGTTATACAAGACAAGCATTAATAAAAAGACCATTGTTATTTTACCCTTGCTTTCTACTTTTTAAATAATTTTTCTGCAGACCTATCTCATGGCTGCTGCTTAGCTCTAATCACAGTTCTACTGTCTCTGAAGCCTGCCATTTGCAGCTTTCCCCAAACCCTCTGATTTTGTGGATTACCACACAGCCAAGAGACCCAAATGCCTCTCAGAGAGCTGTGAATTCAAAGGCCTTTATGCACACATTCAGGCCATCTTCCCTATGTGCTGCGTTTGAACTCTTGGAAAGATGCTTTTGTCTCTTGCTTGCTGGAAGCTGCTCTGCTCCAGGGCCAGGACCAAGCTGGGCTGTGCGGGAACCGTGGAGAGTCCTTCCCCGAGCACTTGGCGGCTCTTGGTGTGTCCAGGGCTGTGTTAGACACTCGGGGCAATGGATTCCTTCCAACCGGGGGCACCTTGGGTGGGGGGGGGGGGTGGCCCCGGGGCACGTGGAACCAGTGTCCCTTTGTGACACGGTGGAGCAGGTTCCCTATGGAACCGAAAGGGACAGCGTGTCTGAGCAACCCTTTGTGACACGCGCTGACATAGGGGCTGGTGGCGACGTGGCCAGGCCACAGTGCTCGGTGCTTGCGAAGGGACAGGAGGTGACAGAGCAGTGCTGTGAGGCGTCCCTGCACAGCCGGCTCGTTGGTTGCTGACCCAGAGCGTTTCCGAAGCCTTCTTCCCGTGGCTGGCCTCACGGCCAGACCTCGGGATTTGGTGACTCGCAGCTTTCCCGAGGCATCTCCCATCCCTGCGGCCAGTGCCCTCGTGGCCAGGCCGTGGGACTTGGTGACCTCCATCGTTCACCAGGAGTCTCCTGTCATTGTGGCAGGAGGCCTCTAGTGCAGGACTTGCTGTCCTGTAGCCTTCCTGTGGCTCCTCTGTTGCAGGTGCCTGCAAGGCACCACTGCAGCACTCTGACTCGGGCCTTTGCCAAGGGAGTTGAAAGTGCCCTCGAGGTCAACCGGCGGGATGGCGGGCAGGCTGCTCAGGCTCTTCAGGGGGCTTCGGGGCAAGAAACGCAAAGGCCCTGCAGCTCCCCCAGAGCAGCAGCCTGCAGAGCCAGAGCAGTTGGAGCCGTTGCAGGATGGTGAGTGGCAGAGCTGGGCCACAGGGCCGGTGCCTGCACCTGGCCTGGCCTGGCCCCATCCCATCCCATCCCATCCCATCCCATCCCATCCCATCCCATCCCTGTAGACATGCCCATGGATGGGGTGGGACAGGGGCCGGGGCTGCCCCCCCAGTGGCCGTCCTCTGTCCCCTGGGTGCCCGCGGGGCTGTCCCTGCCTGGGCAGCGCAGGGCTGGGCTGTGTTCTCCGGCCTCTCCTGCAGCCCCTCAGCTCTGGCTGCGCTCGCTCTTTGGCAGATGCAGCCAGGGACCCAAGTCAAGAGCAGGAGCCCACCCGTGGCCGCTTCCACCGAGCAGCACAGGTACCTGCGGCCATCCCCACCTGGGCCGGGCCTGCTGGCACTGCTGGGCTGGGCCCTGCGCTTGCAGCAGATCATGGAATGTCCCTCTCTTCCTGCCCTTCCTTCTGCTGCAGACACTGCGGAGGGTCCTGCGCCTTCGGCGCACAAAGGCCGGCGGCCCCGCACCCGAGGGCACGGCCGAGCCCGAGCCCGAGCCCGAGCCCCGGCCCAGCGAGCTGCGGGCAGAGGCTGCTGCCAGCACAGCGTCCTCTGACCTGGCCGCCAGCTCTGCCTGGGAAACCGACGAGGACTGGGAGGAGGCTGACATGGCCCTGACGGAGGGCATGGCCACCACCAACACCATCCCACAGGGCGTCGCAGAGACTGAGGCCATGCCCACGCTGACTGTGAGTCCTAGACCTACTTTTTCCAGAAGGGATTTTATTCTCTGCAGCAGCCTGGGGCCAGGGCTGAAGGCCTCCCAGGATCATGCGGCCCCTCAAGCCATGTCTGCTGGGGCCCCTCAACCCCATCCCAGTGGGTTGGGAAGGCAAGCACTTCTTGGGGGAAGCTGGGCAAGTTGCTCCCTTGGACAGCAGCCCAAGTCTTCCCCATGCCGCTTCCTCCAGGTGCAAGCCGTAGTGAGCGCCATGCTGCAGAGACTCACGTCCTGTGAGTCTGTGGACGCCGGGCTGCAAATGGCCATTGTCAGCCTCACTGAAGAACACCCGGCCCTCGTCGTGATGAGCCTCCTGCGCTGTGCCCCAACGTGTGACGGGTACGGGGCACAAGCGCCTCGAGAGCTCGGTGCTCACTGGCCCATAGGGCCCCTCGCCCTGTCCAGCCTGTCCAGCAGGTGCTGCCAGACAGGCGGAGAGCACCGGCACCCTCGGGCCCCTCTGTTTCCTGAGCCTGCTGCCATGCTCCCTCCCGGCCCCATGCAGCTGCCTGGGGCACGGTACTGATGCACAGCTCTGCTCCCACAGAGCCGCCGCCCTGATGTGGAGAGCCATGGGCACCTCAGAGGCAGCCGTAGAGGAGGTGCTCCCAGCGCTGCTGTCTGCAATAGAGGAGCGGCCACCGTACGGCGGCTTCCTCTGCAGCGGGGACAACGAGGCCCTCCTTGCCCTGGCTGTGAGTTTCTGGAGCTGGCCTATGCTGGCCCTCCAGGTTGCCTTCTCAGAAGCCCTCCATGCTCTCCCCACCCTGCAGCTCCCTGCCTGGGCTGAAAGCTGGGCTTGGGGCAGCAGGCCGGGTGCTCCCCCTGCCTCTCCCCCCAGGCTCTGCCCCACGGACACCTCGGCACTGAGCGCTGCCTCGGGGTGCTTTGTCTCTTGCAGGCAACTCTGGTGCTGTGGAGGATTGCAAGCATGCCTGAGTGGCACTATGCAATCCTCCTTCATTCTCCCCACCTCTTCGTGGGTCTGCTCTTGCGAATTTTCGCCCCCACGGAGCAGAGGCCAGAAGACGTGGAGACCCAGCTCTTCTGGAGAGCGTGCCGGGAGGAACACGGCCTTCCCAGCGAGCCCAACAGGTGCCTGTCGCCCTGTCCTTCCCCCGCCCCTGCGGCCAGGGCCAGGGCTCCCAGAGTGACCTGGCCTTGGCTCGGCACACAGGTTTGCAGTGCAGACCATGCAGGCTCTGCTCTCCCGACTGGGCTTTGGCCAGAACCTGCTGGCTCCGGAGCACAAGCAGCTCTGGGACACCCTGCTCGGTGCCGACACCCAGCACTATGCAGCGGGTCTGCTGGCCAGGTGAGATCCCCCACTCCCCGCCGCCACCGCCGGCATTTGTGCCCCATGCCCAGAGTTCCCCACACGGTCCCCGGGCTTGTAAGCGAGAGGGCCTTGTCACTGAGGGAGGGCCAAGCAGACTGCAAAGGGCTGGGAGAGGAGGATGCCCAGCAGCAGCCGCCTCCCAAGGGGCCCACATCCCCTTGCAGAGTGTTGGGGAAAGATGGGACCTCTGTGAGAAAACGCCTGGGAGAGGTCTGCCCGCCCGGCTCAGGCCCTTGGTGCCTTTTTCCCTCTGCCAGGGAGATGCGCTGTGCCTTGACGCCCTTGTGTCCCCACATGGCCTCGCACCTGCTCAGCCTGCTGGTCAGGAAGCAGCCCCGCTGGCATCTGCCTGCCCAGGCGTTCCTTGTGGAGGTGAGCCTGATGGCCAGCGCTGCCTGCCTGAGCTGCCTCCCAGCTCTCTGGCCTCTGGTAGCTGCAGCCGCCTGGCACGCTGCCCGCGCCCGCTGCTGCTGCCTGGAGCCGGCCCTGCGCGGCTCCGGGCTCCTGCCGGCCGGCTCCCCTGCCACCACCCTGTGCCTTTCAGCTCCTGCAGTGTCTGGACGTGAGCAAAGACGGTCCCAGTGCCCTGTTGCTGCTCTCCCGGCAGACGGAACCACCTCCAGAGCAGAAGGGACCAGCTGCAGCTGCAGGCACGGCTCTGGCTGCTCACAGCTGAGCCTGTGCAAAGCTCCAGCAGCTCCTGCCATCCCTCTCCCTGTTGGCAGCGCCTTCCCTCCTTCCCTGCAGCCCTCAGGCCCTGCCCATCCCCTTTTTTACCTCCCAGCTCACCCCTTCGCTTGGCTTTCCCTTAATAAACTGTTTGTGTTTTTCACTTTACCCACGTCTCCGTGGAGCTGAAGCGGTGCAAAACCTGAGCCCGGGGACAGGCAGGGCCCTGCTGCCGTTCCCCTCCCCGCTGTGTTCCGTGCACGGACAGAGAGGAACAAGGGCAGCTCAGGCTGCAAAGGTCCCTGTCCCGCTGCTCCATTGCACAGCAGCGTTGAGTTAAAGGGCGTGCTGAGCACGCTGAAGGGGACAAGGACCCTGGGTTTTAGAAGAACCAGCTTGAGGGTGCTCTGAACCCAGCCCTGAGGGATTCCAAGAGCGTTCTGGGCAGGCAGGCAGAAGTGCTGCGTGCGCAGTGGGGAAGGGGCTGACGAGAGCCTCCTGCGGGAACAGGGCTCCGCTCCCTGGCTGGGAACAGCCTGGTTTTGCTGCCGTGAGCGCAGGCAGGAGTTCAGGCACTTCAAGAGGCAGCGGGCAGCTCTTGTTTCTAGGGGGCCCGGGGCTGCGCGCCACAAGGGAGACAGGGAAACAGACTTGGGAGAAGGAAGATGAGCTGGAGTGCCTGTGCTACAAGGTGCAGAAGTAATTGAGCCTTGCCAGGGCTTCCTAAGTGTGTGTTGGTGTTCCCCGGGAAATGTACGCATTTGGGGAAATGCCTTTGGAAGACTTCTTCTTGGACTCGGCTGTAATCTACTTGGAGATATACTGGGTTTTTTTGTACTGAGATTTTCAGTTTTACTGTAACAGCTTAACATTTTATGCAGCTGAATATCTTGTGTACTGCTAATTTTTTTCTTTCTCTTTTAATTTTTTAAATGTCTTCTCATTATTTCATACCTCTGGTCTTGCTCCAGGTCCTGTAGTTACCAACTGAAATATTTTCTGTCCCAAATATATTTTTTCATGCTTTGAATTGATTCTTCAGCATGAAAAATCACGTGTCTGAAACCAACTAAGCATATTCTTGAGCACCTTTAAAACCAAAACTAAAACCTTTTTGT
This sequence comes from Calcarius lapponicus, assembly GCA_039654755.1. Taxonomy (NCBI): domain Eukaryota; kingdom Metazoa; phylum Chordata; class Aves; order Passeriformes; family Fringillidae; genus Calcarius; species Calcarius lapponicus. The sequence continues at coordinate 13,073,686 of CM077478.1, read as the reverse complement.
TCTTTGTCTTATTTGTACCATGCAAAATAGATCCAAAATTTCACAGCGACAATATTATAAAAATAATATCTAGAGAGGTGATAGTAAGGCCATGTTACTTTTGGTGCTCAATTCCTTTATTCTACTAATGGATTTTTGGCTAGTTTAATCCTCTTCCTGGCACTGGGTTTGGTGAGCAAGGGGTGTGTTTCTTTAGCTGCTTGCTTCCTTTACTTTTCCCATACACCTAGAATACACAAGGTGCTTTTTCTTGGCCTCTAGTCAAAGGGTGTCATCAGGTTGCTGATAAAACACTTGCACTTTGTTATCTCATTTTTTTTCCACAACTTTCAAGTGAACACAGCTTTTCAGTGTCAGAAAAGCATATTAGATATTAGGGGCTTGACTGATGAGGGTGGTTTACATTATATACATGGCTTTCACATTGATACACATGCAGTTTTGAACAGACTTTTTTCAAGCTCTCAAAAATTTTAAGCTTCATGTATCTTTTGAAATAGGTACTAATATGGTATAGCATCAATACTAACATTCCTTCTTTTTTTTTTTTTTTCTTTTTTTTTTTTTGTTTATAGACAGAAAATGCGAAGTAAGTATGCCTAAACTGGTAATTCTTTATAGCCAGGGGTGGTCTAGTTTATTTCTTGTATGATGTCTAATAGAGTAGTGTCTTTGTTTCTTGTATGTGACTGAAGAAGCCAATAGCTTTCATATTAGAAATCACTAATTGTAAATGTAGACTTAAATGTGTATTGGCAAAGTATTGCAAGCCTGCAGTCTTACATCAAGGGGTGTAAAAAAATGGAATCAAGCTCATATTTATCATTAAATATTCATATTCTATTTCTTTTCTTGCCATTTTATAGTAAAATAAAATAACTTTTTAAAAGAACTAAGGAGCATTTTTAAGATCACCATGTCTCTTCTCACAAAGGGAATGGTGAAATATCCTGGAATGATAGAATGAAGTACAATTAGGCATTTGCTTTTTAGCAAATCTGAAAATTATGGCTTTCAGAAAAAAAAAATGAAGACAGCACATCCATTATGTGACCCTTGTTCTCCTCATTGATAGGCAAAATAAACTTTTTAATCTTGTGGTTAAAATGCTATTCATTTTCTAAATAGTGTGCCTCTGTTACCAGTACATGTCTCAGCATGTCTCTGGTAGCATAGCAGTTTGGAGCACAGGATTACTTGGAAAAGGATACTTTAAAAAGTTGTTTAAAAGACCTGTTGAACAGTTGTCTCTAGGATTGCCATGAGTCTACCATGTGCAGAGCGCCAGGCTCTTGTACTGCCCAAGATGTATCCATTAAGGCCTTTTAGTAAACACCTACTTTATTCCTTGAGCTCTGCCTAGTCTCTGTTCCGGGTCAGCCTCTCAAGGCATCAGTTCTGGCACCCCAGATGGCACCGTGAGGCATCTGGAAAACTCCCTGGGCCAGAGCAACCCCCAGCTCTGCCCCTCATCTGCCAGCACTCCTGGGGAGCCCCAGCTGAGGCCAGAAGGTATCAGAGCCCGAGACTATGCCCATTTCTGAGCTAACCCGGTTTTATTCTTATGGACAATCTTTGTGAAGGTCAGACTATATGCCAGAAAAGTGGGAGCTGCAATCATGCTTGAATACTGCTTGAGTTGTAGTCCCAGAAATGAATGTTTTGCATGGTATAGGAAGAGGGTAAAATAAGGATATGTAATAAAAGGGTTATCTCGTAAAACAAGTTACTAACTAGCTGTCTCTGCCTACAGAGTCTCTCCATCTCATAAGAGAACTTTCTGGTTTTGCATTGCTTTGAGATTACAGTTGGGACATTTTAAAAATGCATATAATTGCTGTCCTCCAAAAAATTTGTCTTTGGAAACTGTTTCCTAGCAACAATGTATTTATCATTCTCAGGCAAAAAAAATGCTGTCTTGCCATTCAGATACATTAATTGTGATTTTTTTTTAGACAAGGAAATAGCATTCACTCAATGCAACATTAAATTAAAAGGAACAGAATTAAGAAGAAAAAATGGCAAACATGACTGTAAAAGCAACAAACTAATAATATCTATTTGCATAGATAGATTTTCTTGCCAGTGAAGCTGTCACTGTTATTAAAAACCCAGATATTTCCCAGGTACATATAGCATATAGCACACATAGCAACTGACTAGCATTCATTACTTTTAAAAAACAAGGAGGTAGAATAGGGTAATTTAATGATCTTTAACATTGAAAATTTTTTTTAATGGAAATATACTTCCTCTTCCTTTGTTAACATCAGCGGCGTATCCTCCGCTTGTATCTGATGCACAGGAAGAGGTGTGCATGTTACCAGCTGGTGACTGTAGGCCCTTAATTCCACTGATGGCATACAGCACTCACAGAGTACTGCCAGGCATTTTGTCTGTTTTGCTTGGTGCTTGTAATGCATCTATTTTAAAACACTTTCTCAGCCTGAATTTCTGAGAAACTAAATTAATTAGACTCCAAATATATTTAAGATTATTCTTCATGCTTTGTTACTAAACAGTTGAAAGAGTATCATCATGATGGTTAATTTTAAGTCAGACCATTTTGCCTTTCTGATAACTGGGGGTGCTCAGCAGAATGGCTGTCCTAAGTAGTTCTTCAAAACTCTGTGTTTGAATACAGCTGAGGACAAATATTGCCTAAAGGTATAGTGGAAAGCAATTCCTCTAATGCAAAATTATTACTCCTAGAATCAGTAACATGATAAGAGTGTTCATTCAGAAGTGTGTAGATAAGCAAAGTTGATTATGCTTTGGATTACACTTTCCTGTATATTGGCACCAGATTGGATCTATATTACCTGAAATCGTTTGATCTTAAGTGCTCAGCTGTATCATATTGGACTTTGTATTTCCTCTTTTTTTTCCTGAGCTTCCCTGTTTTTAAGTGCTAAATGAGGCAAATTATTTAGGTGTGTAGGCATTGAAGGCAAAATACATTGTGGTACTACTGGGGAAAAGTAAATTAATTTTACACAAGCGGAAAAAAAAATCATTATTGGTGGAAGAAAAAAAATATTTTTACAAAAAATTTTTAATTACACAAATCACAGTTTAAATTATGTGCTCAGAATATTAGCTTGATTGCCACATAGATAATTAAGCACAAAAGGTTAAATAACTTTCATTTAACAGTGAAATTTTGTATTTAAAAATGCTCATCAGTATTTTCATCAACCTTATTTGTCTTGGTACTTTTGATCAGGGAAGCAGGAAGAAAATTAAAGCAGGTGTCAGCTGTAAATTTTGAACCTGGAGAGTTGTGCTATCCACAAGTTGCCCAATTGGAAAAAAAAACATCAATAAAGGAAAATTATTTATGTTTAAACCAGACCAGCCTTTTAAAATATGGAAAGTACTTGACAATAACAGTGAAAAAACCCTCTCCTTTCCTCACCTTGATGTTGAAGAAATAAATAATAGCAATAGTTTTCTGTGAAAAAGAGTCTATAGTGCTGCTTTTAGCATATTTTCATAACTTTATGGGGAAGCAGCCATTCTCAAGCAAAAATCTATTTCATTAATAAGCTAGACATACTGATACTGCAAAGAGTTGAATGACTGACAGAGCTGGATGGAGTTTTTATTACTTGAGTCTTATTCATGGTAGAGCTTTCTATGAGTTATTTATTTGTCTTACTATTAGGAAAGCAGAAATAAAAAGTAGCTGCAAGAGTAATAGAACAATATTCTGGTATAAATGGGTTGTCCCATGTCAGCATGTCAGTGATATGAATTTCCACTCTCTGGAAACCTCAGTATCCCATTGGCAAGAAGCTGAATGTTGTTTAGGATGTATCCACTACCACTAGCAGAGAGGATCCTCCTGAAATAGAATGAAAATCTCTCAGGATGAAATTCCCTTATGGACCAGAGCTAGTAATTACATGCCTTGAGGGCTAAAGATAGCTCTTTGACAGTATTAAATGTGCTTGCTAGGATACTGGATATTTAATTCAATTTCTTGTAACAATTTAAACATAAACTAGCTGATTGGTCCCAGTAGACTGGAGGCTATGGTTTTCATCTGCAAAACGCTCTCTCCCTCTCAGAGACAAGGCAAGAGCTAAATAGCTCATGCCAGACCAAGCTAGAATATGTAGAATTTCACAGGACTAGATTGCCTGGCTTTTCATGAAACAGTTATCGTCTTTTGGGAAAGTTTGTGTTTCTCTCATCACCTTCTGACTAAAATAGCTCTTAACTCCAAATTAGCAAATTGGCTCATTTTTTAATTGTTATTGTGCTATGCAGAAAAAGTTGTGTGCACTTCTTTCACTTCACTGATAATTTTCTAACAAACTGAGCAATACACAGGAGACATAAGCACAAAAACTTTGGCATGTATTTTTTGCATAATGGTTGGGACTAAATTTTATAAACTAGAAAAGCACCTGAAATATTAACATGTTAATAACCAAATCTACAATAAACTTCATCAGCTTTGTGTGTCTTTAGAAAGATTTGCAGCCATCAGATATCTCAGGCTTTTGAAAGACTGGTATTACAGCTGGCAAGAACTTCATTTTCATCGTGATGCTTTTCCAGTAGAAAAGAACTCTTACTGCCACGTAGAAAATTCATTCCTCTATGAATTTGGCATGCAAAACATATAGAGGAATACATGAAGGAAATCAACTTTCTCTGTGTTTGGTCAAGAAGCTGTGGATACTTTTTTCTCTACCTATTGAATTTAGTCAAGCATTTGTCACTCCAAACTAGTTTATTTCAATACAGTCTTTCTTGAAATGGTATGTAGAAACCACATCAACATCTGAATTAACATTGAATTTATTTGTTGGGGACCACTCTTGCACAAGCTGTATTTATATCAAAAGGTGAGTGAAAACATTTCCTTTGAACTGCTTATTCAATTTACACAGTTTTAAATATTTTGGGCTTCATACAATTTGATGTGCTTCTGCAGAACAGTAACACAAGCTGACTGAATGGCAGAATACAAACTGGTTGAAGGAGAAAATTGAGACCTGTTTTAAAACCCCTGGTAGATATTTTTTAATTGTAAACTACTGTTAAGAGTTGCTTTGCAATGATGCAGGAACCTTTTGTTCCCTACATATCTTGGCTGTGTAGAAAAAGAGACACCTAACCATCTTTCTTTCATAATAGAGTGCTAAACTGAATTCTGGGACATTAGAAGCAAATTTTATGCATATACGCATATGGAAGACACGCTCTTATGCAGAAAAAGAGAAGCCCTTAGAAATATCAATTACTGCCTCCATGAGGATAGAAATATCAGTTTACATGTCTTAGGAAACTCTCTTTCTAAGGCTGAAATAAGTAGGCAGCAAAAGATAATAATGTTGAGGAAATGTGAGGAAATGTTAATAATTGCTGCAAAAAGTGAAATAAGACCCATTTGAAAAGTGAAAAGTGGTCAGGACAAATTGGAAGGTTGACTTGCTAAAGACTGACTACTTGGCTACAGATGCATCCAGTAGCATTTATTTCAATGGACTTCACCACTAATGCAGGGCCCATGTACGTGCAGGTACACACATGTGGGGCTGTGCGTGCATTTGTATATATTTACATGTTTGACTAAAATATAAATTTTATCTATTTTTATATTTTTATATATATTTATATAGCTTTATAAACTGAGTAACATCTAATACAGGCCTCTGGCTCTAGAAACAGGCCCCAGCAAAAAAATCTTTTACCAAAGCTGTGGATGAAGTTTCAATCAATGCTGACACCTTTTGTGGTTCAATTGGACTTTTTGTAGAGAGAGTAGTGGTCCCATCCTCTTCACAATCTGGGAGATTTCAGTCAACCCAGATCATACCCAGCTGATGGGCATCTTTGCTGGGACTCATCTTTTTGCAGCAACAGACAGCACTATTGATCTTGAATGGTTTTAATATCATTTCATAATACAAGTGATATATGAATGTTACAGAAAGGATGGAATTCAGACAAGAGGTTTATTAAGAACAATTAGTGACAGTATTAGAAACAGGACCTTCATACCCTGAGGAATTTCTCTCCAGTATTTGTATCAGAAAGCAACAAGTTTTCAAATCCCTTTTTAAATTAAACTCTGCTGCATATCCCCAATTAAGCACTTGTGCATTGTTGCACAACTGATTTTCCTACAGTTCAGGACTGATCTTCATTTAAACACTTTTATTCAGGTCTGAATGAATCCATGTTTAGAATCTGTAACTCATTCTCACATGGCTTATTTCTTGCAATTTAATAGCGTTAATCATTTACCTAAGTTACATTATAGAGCTAAATTTCATAGAATGCTTTAATTTGTTACAAAATATTGCTTCTGCCTCCAGTAATACCAGCTGTTTATTGTTAATGAAAGATAGTACTACATTAAGAAAGCAATTAGTTTCTTTTGTAAGTTTGCCATTAAAAAATTACGAATTGGCATTAGAAACAATGAATCGACATCATCTGACATAACCCACTGTCTCCTGTGAGTCAAGAGTTAAGTAATTTTCACTTCAATACCAAAATCTAGGATTCTTCCAGGGAGCTTTCTGCTGTTAACTCATAGAATTAATTCTATTTAGTGCTGAGGGAATTGCACCTGCATGCAACAGACAAGGAAATATCATCCTTAAAACTTTAGCACTCGAGTATTCTTTCATGACACTGTTGAAAGGGTTTGTATTTTCTATGCTTTTTTTCCCCATCACTCTTTAATAAAACCCATGCTATTAAATAGATCCCTGAGAGAATATTGCTACTATCTCTTCAGCTTTCTGGTAGTTGTTAGTCCTTTGTTTACTCATGTGCTGTGAATACTTGAGACATACCACTGATGATGACTTTTAAATGCTTTTTATAGCACAGCACTTTTTTTTCTCCTTATATCTTACTTTTTTGGCTCTGCACATGGTAGACTCATGCCAATCCTAGAGACAACTGTTCAACAGGTCTTTTAAACAACTTTTTAAAGTATCCTTTTCCAAGTAATCCTGTGCTCCAAACTGCTATGCTACCAGAGACATGCTGAGACATGTACTGGTAACAGAGGCACACTATTTAGAAAATGAAGAGCATTTTAACCACAAGATTAAAAAGTTTATTTTGCCTATCAATGAGGAGAACAAGGCTCACATAATGGATGTGCTGTCTTCTTTTTTTTCTCTGAAAGCCATAATTTTCAGATTTGCTAAAAAGCAAATGCCTAATTGTACTTCATTCTATCATTCCAGGATATTTCACCATTCCCCTTGTGAGAAGAGACATGGTGATCTTAAAAATGCTCCTTAGTTCTTTTAAAAAGTTATTTTATTTTACTATAAAATGGCAAGAAAAGAAATAGAATATGAATATTTAATGATAAATATGAGCTTGATTCCATTTTTTTACACCCCTTGATGTAAGACTGCAGGCTTGCAATACTTTGCCAATACACATTTAAGTCTACATTTACAATTAGTGATTTCTAATATGAAAGCTATTGGCTTCTTCAGTCACATACAAGAAACAAAGACACTACTCTATTAGACATCATACAAGAAATAAACTAGACCACCCCTGGCTATAAAGAATTACCAGTTTAGGCATACTTACTTCGCATTTTCTGTCTATAAACAAAAAAAAAAGAAAAAAAAAAAAAGGAATGTTAGTATTGATGCTATACCATATTAGTACCTATTTCAAAAGATACATGAAGCTTAAAATTTTTGAGAGCTTGAAAAAAGTCTGTTCAAAACTGCATGTGTATCAATGTGAAAGCCATGTATATAATGTAAACCACCCTCACCAGTCAAGCCCCTAATATCTAATATGCTTTTCTGACACTGAAAAGCTGTGTTCACTTGAAAGTTATGGAAAAAAAATGAGATAACAAAGTGCAAGTGTTTTATCAGCAACCTGATGACACCCTTTGACTAGAGGCCAAGAAAAAGCACCTTGTGTATTCTAGGTGTATGGGAAAAGTAAAGGAAGCAAGCAGCTAAAGAAACACACCCCTTGCTCACCAAACCCAGTGCCAGGAAGAGGATTAAATTAGCCAAAAATCCATTAGTAGAATAAAGGAATTGAGCACCAAAAGTAACATGGCCTTACTATCACCTCTCTAGATATTATTTTTATAATATTGTCGCTGTGAAATTTCGGATCTATTTTGCATGGTACAAATAAGACAAAGAACAAAAAGGTTTTAGTTTTGCTTTTAAAGGTGCTCAAGAATATGCTTAGTTGGTTTCAGACAAATGATTTTTCATGCTGAAGAATCAATTCAAAGCATGAAAAAATATATTTGGGACAGAAAATATTTCAGTTGGTAACTACAGGACCTGGAGCAAGACCAGAGGTATGAAATAATGAGAAGACATTTAAAAAATTAAAAGAGAAAGAAAAAAATTAGCAGTACACAAGATATTCAGCTGCATAAAATGTTAAGCTGTTACAGTAAAACTGAAAATCTCAGTACAAAAAAACCCAGTATATCTCCAAGTAGATTACAGCCGAGTCCAAGAAGAAGTCTTCCAAAGGCATTTCCCCAAATGCGTACATTTCCCGGGGAACACCAACACACACTTAGGAAGCCCTGGCAAGGCTCAATTACTTCTGCACCTTGTAGCACAGGCACTCCAGCCCATCTTCCTTCTCCCAAGTCTGTTTCCTTGTCTCCCTTGCGGCGTGCAGCCCCGGGCCCCCTAGAAACAAGAGCTGCCCGCTGCCTCTTGAAGTGCCTGAACTCCTGCCTGCGCTCACGGCAGCAAAACCAGGCTGTTCCCAGCCAGGGAGCGGAGCCCTGTTCCCGCAGGAGGCTCTCGTCAGCCCCTTCCCCACTGCGCACGCAGCACTTCTGCCTGCCTGCCCAGAACGCTCTTGGAATCCCTCAGGGCTGGGTTCAGAGCACCCTCAAGCTGGTTCTTCTAAAACCCAGGGTCCTTGTCC